>CM070716.1:6035076-7463224 GCA_036346275.1 Otatea glauca | reverse complement strand
TCTTCAAATCCTTGGCGGATCACCACCGCTTCGATCACTAATGCCCAGGCCTCGATAGGCGCAGCCAAGGCGCAACCGATCGCATTCTTCCGCCGCACTACCACCGATCGCTTTGAGCGCACGCAGAGCTCAACTCGACGACGGCGTGCCCGCAAGTGCCGCAAAATGTGGACACTCCGCTGGTCGACGGAAGAACTATCAAAATGTGCAACGAATCGTAACTTTTCTACCGACCACACCGGGCGATCGGGCCGACTCTCGACCATCATATCCAAAGGCTCCTCGTGGAAGACTTCGATCAAGGGCCGACTCTTCACGGATCCGCCTCTATCTCGCTTCGGGCCCAAAGCGCTTTTGCCGGCGGGCGGCCCACTCGCCTCCTCCGCCTCACCCATGATGCCCGACCCGAATTACACTCCGGCGCAAGGCCGCCGCTGTCGCGGACGCCGCCTCGCCCAGCACTATGGGCAAGGGTGACGAGGTCAACCTTCGAACCCCCGGCGACCGCGCCGAGGAGCACGGTCGGCACTTCTCCTCGCGACGCAGGGGTCGGGCACTCGCCGCCGCCCGCCACGATCGGCGCGATCACCGCGGCGCCATTGTCTCATCTCTCAAACGACGATCACGCTGTCTCGGGTCTCGCCGAGGCGGCGGAAGTTCTTCTTCGCACGACCGGTGGGGCCCCGCCTCGGCGACCGCGATCACGCCGACGCCGACGCCGGATCTTCACCGACCCAACCGGTCACCGGTCACCGCGCCAAGCATTTATGAGCCGATGTGGCACGCCCCACGGCCACCCAAAGATAGGCGCCAGACGCTGTAAAGATTCAAGAGTCGCCGGGCGGCTTTGCCAAAAAGAAAAATGCTCCAATAAAAAGAATACACTTACAAGGCCGAGCGGTGCGCGGCACGCACGCGCTCCTTTTGCCGCCATAAGGGGCAGTCACGGCCGCTTCTCGGCCACCTCCACCGAGACGCCGCGACGATCGCAAGCGCAAGATCACCTCACTGGGATCCGTGGCCACGGGCCCGCGGATGCCGCCGGCCGAGTCCACGCCGGGCCGCCACCGGCAGTCGTGAAAACCCACCATAGGGGTGGCCGAGGCACTCCCGCCACTGCTGGAGGTTGTCCCCACGGCGTGGTCTCCACACATCTCGCAAGGCAAGGCTTTGCTGCCTCCTTACTTTTCTTCCTCCTTTCCTCCTTCCGCTTTATGGAGGAGTCGCTCGCTCCGCCTCGCCGCGGCCGCTCGCGCTTCCTTATCCCCGAGCGGCGCCGAAGACATCCCCATGAGCCCTCGAGAGGATGCAGAATGCCTGGCCAAGCTAAGGACAAAGAAAAGAGAAGGTAGGAATTTCACCGCTTACTGATTTGGCGGAAAAGCCGCCGAGAATGGCTCCGTGGCCATCCGTGCTACCGTGGCGCTCCACTCAGAACGCCGCCACCCGAGCCTCCACCTCGACGCGCCACTGGTTCTCGCCATCCCGCCGGCCGGACGCCTCGCGATATCGAACAGGTGCGGCTCAGGCACAAGTGGTTGCACGCGATCCCCATGAAGGCGCCGCGACAACCACGCCCCGTGAGCCCTCGCTTTGAGCCCCGACCGCTACACGATCGTGGCCAGCTTGTTTTTTCTCTTCGACGCCCCGCCCCACCGCCTCCGCCATGGGAAGCTCGCCGCGAAACGAGGGGCGTTGTCGCGACGCCAACGTGAGCCATTCGAACGCCAGCCCTTGTTGGACGAGGGCAGCTTTACCTCCAGTACTGCGTTCGACCGGCGGCCGAGGGCCAGCCACCTGTGGCGCCACAAGGCCCGACGGCCCGCCCTTCCGCAGCCTTGCTCGAAGAAGTGCTCCACAACGCCCAAAGCGGCTCGATCCCCAAGAAGGCTTCGCAGACAATGATGAAGATGGCGATGTGGAGGACCCCATTGGGGTTGAGATGGTGCACTCCACCTTGTAATGAAACAACAGCCCCGGACGAACAGTGCGCAGTAGCAAAGTCGCGGCCAAGAACGAGGCGGCACCACGATCTCGCCACCTCGCACGTGTGGGTGGCAGCCCTGGCGGCACCCTCCACCGGAAAGGTCCATGCGGCATGAGGAAGCCCTTCTTCACTAAGCCGAAGCGCACGGCTGCCTTGGCGCGAGCACTCCGCCACGACATCTTCACAGGGGAGACGACCGGAAGGTGAGAAAGAAAGGTCAGTTTTTTTCCTTAGCTCTCGTGCTTTTCTTGTTTCGCAGGCGAGACAGAGAAGGCAAGAAAGCATGACCACTCAAAGCACCTAACGGGCGATGATAGAGGACGAGCGAACGCCGCCAGCGGCGCCTGGCTGCCGGCTGCCGCGACCACCTCACCGCCAGGCCACCGTAACTCCTGGGGCCTAATACCACTCCGCTTTTAATCCTCGGCCTTGTCAGCGACAAGGGCCATAAAGACGCCGCCCCGAACAACGTGTCCCGTGAACTCTCTCGGTCTCCGCTTTAGGCCGAACGGTTCGGGCGCGCGAGAAGCTTCACCACGCATTTGCCCCAAGACTTAAAAGCTTTGTGGCTTGCGCCAGGGCCCAAATGAGGAGTCAGGTTCAAAAGGCCTACCCCACCGATGGGTATAAGGCCGCCCCAAAGAAACTTGAGCAAGGGGCAGGTATGAGGTGAGCCCCACTGGGCCCTCGGTTAGGTCGGCCGACGGCCTAATCACCTCTACTGGCCCGAGACCATACTTCACACTCTCCGAGCTCATCAATGAGCGACACCACCGTGCTCGGGTCGGCTGGGACGACCTAGAGTCCATACGGGATTGAGTAGAGAAAGGTTTTATGGTCGCCCTACGCAGGCTGTGACACCCTACTCGGGACCATCCGCCGGAAGGGTCCCCTTGGCGGACCTCCCAGACCCACTCTGACTACCCGCCATTAGCTCCACGAGCACGACGCTCAAACCAACGCAGTAAACGCTACCGCCATCCTCCAGTCCCACACCGCGGATGGGGTATACATGTGGGATAGACGGCGCCATTCCTTCCGCAGCTACCCGCGCCCGACGAGGACTCGAGAAGGATGCCCCACGCACACCACGATGGTAAACGAGCACTCACGTCCAGCCACGACTGTAAACGAGCACTCACGCCCAGCCACGACGCAGAAACGAGCACTCACGCCCAGCCACGACGGTAAACGAGCACTCACGCCCAGCCACGATGTTAAACGAGCACTCGGACACCTGAACCTCACAGAGGCATCCGGCCATCCTCGCCACCAAGGCACCGCCTAGCTACGACGTTAAACGAGCACTCAACACCGAACCTCACAGAGGCATCCGGTCGTCCCTCGCCACCAAGGCACTCTGACACCGTAACCTCACAGAGGCATCCTGGCCGCCCCCGCCACCAAGGCACTCAGACACCAAAACCTCACAGAGGCATCCGGCCGTCTCGCCGACCAAGGCACTTGACACCCAACCTCACAGAGGCATCCGGTCGCCCCCGCCACCAAGGCACCGCCTAGCTACGACGTTAAACGAGCACTGGACACCGTAACCTCACAGAGGCATCCGGCCGCCCTGCCGACCAAGGCACTCCGACACCGTAACCTCACAGAGGCATCCGGCCGTCTCCGCCGACCAAGTCACTTGACACCAACCTCACAGAGGCATCCGGCCGTCCCCCGCCACTAAGGCACCGCCTAGCTACGACGTTAAACGAGCACTCTGACACCCAACCTCACAAGAGGCATCCGGTCGCCCTGCTGACCAAGGCGCCACCCACAACGATTAAAATTAAAGCAAACTCATCGCAAAGACATTTTCATAAAGAAAAAGAAAAAGAAAATTTCATTATAGGCCAACAGGCTCAAACTTTACACGACTTTACACACAGTACCCGACAGATACAAGAGTGGCCACGCTGACACCACGGCAGACTCTACCCACGCCTAGAACCTATCAAATGTCCGCGGCATCGGTGGCACCGACGGCAGATGTCGTAGGCCCTTGCTCGTCGACGGACAGCCGGCGCGCCGCCGGCTAACACGATACCTCCTGCGCTGCTCACGACATCGACGCAGCCGCGCACTAACTACGGTCGGTGCCCTTGCGCCATCGCCTCCGTAAGGGCCCCTTACCACCTCGAGCCCTCGAACGGCCTCGAGCAATAAGGCACAACGTATAGCCACACGAGCCGCAGCTTTCTTCCTCCTAAGCTCGCCATCGCCTCGGTCGAACTCAGCCCAAAGCTCGCCAGAGGATCTTCTTCTTCCACCGCAACACCATCGCCGCTAAAGACTAGAGGGTGTCTCAAAGCCATTTGAAAGAACAAAAGAAAAAGCTCTCATCCCTTCAAGCAAGCTACAACGCATGGATACATATATCCGGACGAAGGGTGGCTAAGCCGCCTCAGAGTAAATGCGGTGCCGTAAAACAAGCATCCTTCACCGTAAACCCGAGGCGATAAGAAGATGAGCAGCGCGCACGCTAAACTATACTCTGCATGCGCAACGAGGCGAGTAAAGCCCCGGCGGTTCAAATGCCCCGCCAAACTCCGGGACAGCCGTCCGATCCAACGGCACACCGACGGAAATCGCTTAACCGATCGGTTGAACCGACCTACCAGTGCCCGCCACCACTTTCGTCCAAGTTCAACCCCAACCGAATCTGCCAAATCGCTTGGGAGTTCGGGGCTACCGACGAATAGTAATAAAAGGATACCCCAACAGCCAAGCGACGAGCCGCCGGCCTCAAGCATATCTCCACCCTAACAGTCGCGCCGCCCGCAACCGACCGATCGCCATGCGAGACAACGCAAGGCTTCCGCCCCCGACCGCCGTGGAAGCGAATCCGACTGCACAGCCGCCCCGACTTCTCTTGGCGGGCGGATCTCCGACTCCAACCAAACCAAGGTGACGAACGCCGAGTGCCGTGTCGTCCTCATCGCCTACCGCCACGCACTTCCGAATAAGGTCAATCGAGCGACTATACAAGGGCAAGTGGCTCCTTCCCAAGAAGATCCGTGATCCAGAAGACAAAGCTTCGGCCCCATCAACCCGACCACGATAAAGACGAGCGCACGCTTCCTCCCGAGGCGCCAACGCCACGCACTCGACGCAAGATTCGCAAAGGGTCACAGAGGGCAAGTACGCTTATTTCCGGGAATACCTAACCTCCCCGACCACCAAGGCTACCAACCCAAAGATGGGCAAGACGGGTGGCGACCACCCACAGATTTAAGGGCCGAGCTCCTAGCATAGGTCACCTTGCTCTTCCTCCCAACTCGATGTAACCTCGCCCCTTCCTTCAGATAAAAAAGGAGGCGGGGCTATACGATTCAAGGAGGGCGAACGAGAGAAGAGAGGGCGCTATCAAACCCATCTCGCTAAGCCATTGGGATTCTCGCTTGTAAAACTTTGTGCACTATCCGTACTCAAGAGTAATACAACACTACCACACGAATCGGAGTAGGGACCTTCACCAACCAAGATACATCTTGGACTCACGAGTCTAACCATTCAGGGAGTGGAACGCGCAACCCCCTAGACTTACAAATTTACTTGCCGGCGCTCTCGAAAACGCCGACAAGGAGCTTGGGGAAAATCGCAAACGCTTGATGACTAACCCAGGTGGACGCCCTAACCACTGCGAATAAGGATGACACCGCAATACTTGCTAGGTTCCAACCACAAGTCATTAACAAGCCAAAGAACACCGCACCGCGACCATCGTGACAAGGTTATCGACGCCTTGCCCAAGGTAACAATGCTCAAGGGGGAGTGCAGCAGTCAGCCGCCAGAAGGTGCTATAGTTGCAATGAGCTGGGGCATTATGCTAATAGATGTCCCCAGAAAGGAGGAATCACGCCATCGCTTTCAACCTTGGAACGACACCGCTAAGGCACCGATGACGGAGCGAATCGAGGAGCCGGACAGCAGGAGTGACGCCTCAAGCTACTATTCGAGGCGAGTCAACCACATCACCGCCGATGGAGCCTGTGAAGCATCGACGTCAGACGGGTATGTTTTTGTAAACTCAAGACCTGCAATAAGATTATTTGATTCCGAGCTTCAGCATTCCTTTGTCTCTCGAGCTTTTGCATCCAAAATGGTTTGAGCATGAAAAATCTTAAGTGTGTGATGCTAGTACAAGCCCCGTGATCCGAGTTAAGATCTAACCTTGGGTGTTTGGGGTGAAGCTAATAATTAATGGGGTAGAGTTCCTAGCGAACTTGATTATTCTAGATGCCCAAGTTTTAGATGTCATATTGGGAATGGACCGTTAACCAAGCATAAGACAGCTTTTGGATTGTGGTCAAGGGTTGTATCCATTGAGAGCCCTAGAGGAGAAAAGGTGGAATTCCGAGCGACATCGCTTCGTAAGGGTCAATTAATGGTTAATAGCATGAGAACCGTGCCATAGAGGACGTGCGATGAGTCGTGGAATATCCAGACGTATTTCGGAAGATCTGCGCCGAATGCCGCTGCATCGTGACATCGAGTTCGTCATTGAGTTAGCACCGAACCGCACTAATAGTAAAAAGACCTTATCGGATGCCTACCGATGAGTTAGTAGAGATGAAGAAACAGATCGACGAGTTATTAGAGAAAGGTTTTATAAGACCAAGTTCGTCGCCATGGGGAGCGCCAGTTTTGTTTGTCGTGAAAAGGATGGAAGCCTTAGAATGTGTATTGATTACCGCACTTAATGAAGTGACGATTAAGAATAAGTATCCGCTGCCAAGGATTGATGATCTGCTCGACCGCTTGAGAGGAGCCGGAGTGTTCTCCAAGTTAGACCTTCGTTCCGGATATCATCAACTAAAGATTCGGCGGAGATGTTCCAAAGACCGCATTCTCTTCAAGATATGGACATTATGAGTTCACGGTCATGTCTTTTGATTGACCAATGCGCCAAAGATATTTCATGAACTTGATGAATAAGATTTTCATGGAATACTTGGACAAGTTTGTTGTTGTGTTCATAGATGATATTTTGGTATATTCAAGACCAAGCAGAGCACGCAAATCATCCGAGGCTAGTGTTGGAAAAGTCGCGTGAGCAACAAATTGTATGCTAAATTCAAGAATGCGACTTTTGGAAGGAAAAGGTGGAATTTCTCGGTCATGTCATGATCGCAGAAGGAGTTGCTTGTCGACCCAAGCAAAGTGGAGGCAATGTTGCATTGGGAGCAACCAAAGTCCGCTACTCAAGTCCAAGTTTTCGGGAATGGCGTGATATTATCGCGGTTCATAGAAGGATTTTCGACGATTGCATAGACCTCTTACTCAGTTATTGAAAAGGAAAAGAAATTTTCATGGACGCTTGATTGTGATAAGAGTTTTGAGGAATTAAAGAAGCGCTTAACAACAGCCCAAGGTTAGTTTTGCCTAATGTTCGTAATACCTGATATATATCAGTGATGCGCCAAGACGAGGTCTTGGATGCGATTGATGCAAGAGGGTAAAGTGGTCGATATGCGCTAAGGCGCTTAAGACCGCACGAAGGAAATTATCCTACGATGACTTGGAATTGGTCGCTGTGGTGCATGCCTTGAAATTGTGGCGTCATTATCTCATTGGAAATAGATGTGAGATATATACGGACCATAAGAGTTTGAAATATATTTTCACTCAATCGATCTCAATATGAGGCAAAGGAGATGGTTGGAATTAATCAAGGATTATAACATGGGAATTCATTACCATCCGGGAAAAGCAAATGTGGTAGCTGATGCCTTAAGTTGCAAGAGCTACGTGGCGAATATGATGGTGCTGAAGGACAATGAATCAGGCAGAATTGCAAAATTTAAAATTGGAAGTAGTTTTAGAAGGATTCCTAGCTGCTTTGGAAATGAAGCCAATGCTCGAAGATCAAATTCGGGAAGGACAAAAAGATGATGAGAAAGTCAACCGAATCAAGGCTAAAAAGGATGAAGGATTAGCAAAGGACTTTACCGTGGACGACCAAGGTACCATGTGGTTCAAGGGTCGCATTTGTGTGCCAAACAGACTAGAACTTAAGCAGTTGATTTTGGAAGAGGCTCATGATTCCAAGTATTCAATTCATCCAGGAAGCGCTAAGATGTACCAGGACTTAAAGGAGAGGTTTTGGTGGCCGAATATGAAGCGTGAAGTCGCCGAGCACGTTGCCTTGTGCGATGTATGCCAGGGAGTTAAGGCAATACACCAGAGACCTGCAGGATTACTACAACCGTTAAAAGTTCCAGAATGGAAGTGGGAAGAAATCGGTATGGATTTCATCACCGGATTGCCAAGAACTCAAAATGGGTATGATTCTATATGGGTTATCGTGGATCGACTGACCAAAGTTGCTCACTTCATTCCAGTCAAGACAACTTACTCAGGAGACCGTTAGCGTAACTATACATTGCCGTAATCGTGTGTTTGCATGGTGTACCAAAGAAAATAGTGTCGATGCAGGTACTCGATTCACCTCGAGATTTTGGGATAAATTGCATGAAGCCATGGGAATGCGTTTGAACTTTAGCACAAAGATATCATCCTCGCACCGATGGTCGCATGTAAAGAGTAAAATCAGATTTTGGAAGATATGTTAAGAGCTTGTGCTTTAGCCTACACTACATCATGGGATAAATGTTTGCCATATGCAGAGTTCGCTTATAACAACAAATACCAAAGCTAGTTTGCGATGTCGCCATTTGAAGCTTTATATGGTCGTGCTCTGCTGCACTTCGCTAAATTGGAATGAGACAGAGAACGTATGATATTTGGCCCCGATATTCTCAAGGAAGTCAAGAGCAAGTTGCTATGATAAGAGAGAGGTTGAAAATCGCGCTATCAAGGCAAAAGAGTTACGCCGATAATCGACGCCGTGATCTAAGTTTCGAGCCCGATGATTCCGTATCTTAGGTTACCCTCCGAAAGGAGTTAAAAGGTTCCACGCTAAAGGAAAGCTCGCCCTAAGATATGTTGGACCGCTCAAAATTTTGAGCCGTCGAGGAGGTTGCTTATCGCTTGAATTGCCGCAGCTTGTCGGCAAAGTGCATGATGTGTTCCATGTCACAACTCAAGAAGTGTCTTGGTGCCAGCAGAGCGCATACCTATGGAAGAGATTGAGTTGCGTATGATTTGACCTACAAAGAACATCCAATGAAAATTTTGATGTCATGGACCGCAGAACTGTGAACAAGTCGCCTGCTTTTGCAGAGTTCAAAGGAGCAACCATTCGAGAATGAGGCAACCCGGGAGCGTGAAGAGGACTCAAGAGGAATTTCCAAACCTATTCCTAGTCACCTTTGAATCTCTGGTCGAGATTCTCATAAGGGGGAGGTTTGTAACATCCCAAAATTTGGCTTATAATTTCGCCACGTGCATTTTTGTGATTTTCTCAATTTATTGGATTTTTCGAAATTACCTAAATTTATTTTAATTAAGTATATTGAACCTTTGGTGAAAACTAAATATATATAGATAAAGTTAATATAAAGTTTTACCAATAATATTTTATTTGAGCTCGTAATGTCTCAAAGTATTTATGAGAATTTTCTCGATTTTTCCGATATTTTAATTACTTAAAATAGATTAATCTAATTTCGGAATTATTTTAAATCAAAAAGCTTTTGAAAATCGAGTGAATAAGATCGGGCCAAGCCCAAGATCGTCGCGCGCGCCCATTGCCGTCGCGGCCCGTTAGCTCGCTTCGCCGCCTGCGTGTGACCGCTGGATGAAGATCGATGGTCGCCTTCCTTTCGCGAAACCCTAGTGCCGCGAGCCGCTGGATCGATATCAAGTGGTCGGATCGCTTCGCGTTGTTTTGGTAAGTTTAGATCTCGTCCGTTGATTTGGAAAGAGCGGATCGGATCGTATCGCTCGGATCTAATCTTGGCCGCCATCTTGGATCGGACGGTCTCGATCCGCCGCCTCCGATTCGCTTCCGAATCCGCCGCTGCTTGCGCCGCCGCGTGATTTAGGGTTTCTTCCTCGCGCGCATGCCGAGGCTATAAAGCCGCAGCCGCACCGATGTTCCTCGCTCCCTTGCGCAGCCGCAGCTCTAGCCTCTTCGCCGCTTTCACGCCATCATCGCCAGAGCTCGCCGTAGTTCTTTGCGGTGCCGCCGCGAAGTTTTTGCGCCATTCCGCCGCCGCCGAGCATCCTCCCGCCGAATCGGTTCCAGATCCGAAGTTCTCGCGCCGTCGCGCCGAAGTCCGCCTTCTTCTCGCCGAGTCGCGTTGAAACGCCATTCGGTGGTCGCCTTCCTCCGCTCCGGCAAGCCCGCCACAGGTCTCTGAGCTTCAGCATCCGTTGGATCTTCGCCAACCGCCCGTGATCAAGCCACGCCGCTTCTTCATAGTGTTTCGCCGTAAATTTCTAACCGTTAGATCCGAATAGACGATCGGATTGAGCCACGTAGGGGTAGATCGGTGGCCGTCGAGCGCCGCAGATGCGCGCCGCGTGTCGAGCATCGCACGCGCGGCGCCGCAGCAATCGATGCGCGCCGCGTGTCGGGCGCGTGGTGCGAGGCGCCAGGCCGCGGCCCACGGTGGACCGAGGCGGTTCCGTGGACCGAGTCCATGGACCAGCGACGGTCGCGCTCGATTGGTCCGAGTCGTATTGACGCCGTTGCGCAATAAAGATCTTTTCCAATAGAAAATAATTCTAAAAATCGAAATTCTATTTTCTGTATTTTCAGATTTATTCAAACTTCAAAAGGCTATATCTTTTGCATTTTAACTCGGATTTGAGTGATTCAAATTTCTAAAAAATTGTAAAATCAATATCTATTTATTGATG
Organism: Otatea glauca; assembly: GCA_036346275.1. NCBI lineage: Eukaryota > Viridiplantae > Streptophyta > Magnoliopsida > Poales > Poaceae > Otatea > Otatea glauca. The sequence goes on along the minus strand of CM070716.1, from coordinate 7,452,465 downwards.
AATTTTATTTTATTTTTGGAGTTTGTTTGCTCTCTGGTTTGGTGTTTATTTGCTATTTTGGCATCGTTTCGCGTAGACGTTGAACTGCTCGGTGATCCGGAGGAAGATTCATCGCTTCAAGACCCAAGCTCAGATCAAGACCAGCACCTACTCCAAGGCAAGTTGTGCTTTGATCATGTTGCACCTAATTTTCACCAAATTGCTATTTTGTCTCTTAAACTTTATGCATGATATTTTATGTGTATAAATGATTTCAATTAATCTGGGAATTAGATAATATGCCTATTTGAATTAAATCATACCTTGCCAATTTTATGCCATGATCTATTTGTCACCCTAGGATGTGGAATTATAGTTGGTTAATATTGATAATCAACATGGGCTAGTTAGATCGTCATAGATTGCTTAGCCATGCCACGCCATCACATGTGTCCGAATGTTGATACTTAATCTTGACTAATGGAATATGGAACAATGTTTATGAATTGGTGTGTCATGTGTTGTCACACAATGATATCAAGTTGTCGTGGCGAGGAGGTCACACATCGGGATTGAAATGTTGATGGCATGTGGTGCTTGGTAATCAACCGGGTGGTAATGATTTTAGATTGAGGCAAGTGGCAAGGGGCAAGGTGCCAAGGTGGGCCAGTTTGGCAGGGTATGTGGAAGTCTTGCCTTAATCACTTTAAGGACTTAACCTTGCAAGCCTTTGACCCGAGTCTCTCTTGCAACCACATGTCCGAATGGGACACCTAGTGAATAATTTGTGAAACCTAGATTTCGCATCTTGTCGTGGTGAATAGTGAGTCCCGGTTACGTTTAACTCACATGGCGCAAGAGGGGGCCTGTTGTGGTGGTTTAACCCTTCAGTGTTGAAACCTTAGCGAGCAGTACTGGGTCTAGGTGTAGCATTGTAAAGGCTTTGTTATGATCACTCGCCTTGGTGGTGTTTGGTTGTATCGTGTGGGTAAAGTGCATAACCTCTGCAGAGTGTACAATCTATTCGAATAGCCGTGCTCACGGTATTGGGCAATGCTCGGGAATTACAGTTAAGGGTTAGACTTTTGTTAAACAAAAACTTGTTGAGATGGCAAGGTGCCATGGAAAGTGGAAAATTAATTTAGGTTTGGAAACTTGGTGTATTTCAGAAATACTGAATTTATTAATTACTGTATTTGTTTTACTGCTTTCCAATCTATTTATTGTATTCTTGTTAAATGCTGCTTTATTGCAAAATACCCTTACTAGCCATTCCTTTGGATTAAGCCAAGCATATAGAATATTAGACTTGCATTGTTGTGCACAACTTGTTGAGTGCTTTATGTACTCACCCCAAAAACAACAACTTCAGAAGAAGAGGAATCTATACCATTCATGGAGGAGGATTACTTGGATGCGAATGCTTAGGGTCCGAGCCTCGTCAGTTGCTTGTGGCGAACTGGAGCGCCACTGTGTTTATTCTATTTCCGCTGCTTCTCATTGATACTCTTTTTAAGCCCTGTGAGGCATTATTCATGTAAGACAATAGTTATTATTAATTAATGAAGTTTATGCTATATTTCGTTGTGTGTGACTATGATAGCATCTATGTTGAGCCTGTGTGCACTAGCGTGATCCTGGACTAGTGCGGTATACACAGAGGGTCCGGATTTGCAAATTCGGGTCCCGACACCTTATGAGCTTGAATGATCCAAAAATTGTGATTTTTGGAGTTTAATTGCATATCTTTTTTAACATTGCTATGTGATGGTCGAGGGATGTCGGTGCTTGATCATGGTGAGGCGAAGGATGATCAGGACTAGGCAAGGTGCACCAGAGGTCCAGACGATCGAGGATCGCTGGAAGATGATCGGAGACGGAGTCACTACGAGCCGAGAAGACAAGGGATGGAGATATGCTAACTTGGAGCTACTCAAATCAAGGAGGGCCGTTGGATCGCGGTCTAGGTGATAGAGTAGCGGGTCTAGTTAGTATACTTTGAAAAGCGTGCAAAAAGCCATTATGTTAGAGGGTTTCGGGTTAGCCCATGTATGAGTGAGTCAATCCTAGCTCTTGATGGTGGTCCTTAGGTTAGAAGGAACTCATCGAAGGGTGGAGAATGACTCAAGAGTAGTATAAATAGAGGAGGAGAGGTAGCCTTCCTCCTCTTGAAGGTTTTAGAGGTTTTGTGCTCTTTTGAGCTTTGCTCACTTTGTTGTGAGGCTTTGTAAACCTCCCTTCCAGAAATGCAAATCATTTTCTCCTATGCTCGAATTTACTTTACACATTTACTTTATGTCTTAAATTCAGCACTTAAATTCCGCAATTTACATTCTTGCAATTTACTTTCCACACATTTGGATTTGCCTCCCCTCCTTCTAGCTTGTGGATATTGTGCTGTGGATGTGTGATTGATGGATGAGTCTTCTTTAGGCCATACCCCAATCATCTAGGTAAATCTTGTGTTCTTCCTTGCAAGAAACCGATTTTTGATGTTTAGATGATCATTCTTGGAAGATCGGATTTCTGGTATTCTTGACTTGTGTTCTTTCTTGCTTTGACAAGTGGGAGGCTATCCAAGATCATCTAAACCCTACGAGCAAGTTCAAGATGATGTTTTTGGGTTTTTGCTCATACTTGGTGCATTCTTCCTTAGATTCGAAAAAGTTAAGAACTTTGACATGAATCCTTTAGATTGAAGGTTGGAATAAGTTCCTGACCTCCATACGATGGTGCATTGTAAGGACCCGAATCCACTGATTCGAACCCACTGTGTTTACCGCACTAGTCCCAGGATCAACGCTAGTGCACGCAGCTCAACATCGGTACATATCATATCATACTCAACGATAATAGAATAATACTCCATTTATTGATATAGCTAAGTGTATGATCTTATGACCGACTTACATTATTAAGCCACGCAGGGCAAGACTGGAAATATAAGCTAATAATTAAGCAACAGCATGTATAAACCGAGATAGCTCATCACTCACCACAGCAACCGACAAGGTTCGGACCCTAATGACTCGCGTCCTCTTGAAGCTCCTCCTCCAACACAGGTGTAGATTCCTCGACTGTCGATTATTGTTGTTGGCAAGGGTGAGTACTTAAAGCACTCAACAAGTTGTGCACGGAATGCAATTCTATGTAACTATATGCAAGGTTTATTCCAATGGATAGGCTATCATGGTTATTTTGCAGTAAGCATCATCTATGAACAAATATAACCAATAGATTGTAAAGACTGTAAAATAAATACAATAGTATGTAGATTCAGTATTTCTCAAGTAAACCAAGTTTCCAATCCTAAGTCAAATTCCATCTTCCACATGGCATTCCGCCATCCCATCCAAGTTGTCCATTTAATTAAGCTAACCCTTAACTGTAATTCCCGAGCATTGCTCAATATCGCGAGCAGGGCTATCCGAATAGTTTCACACTCTGCAGAGGTTATGCACTTTACCCACGTGATACAACCAAACACCACCAAGGCGAGTGATTATAACAAAGCCTTTACAATGCTACCGCTTAACCTTGCATACTACTGCTAAGGTTTCAACACCGATGGACTGGTTACTACATCCAGGGCCCCCTCTTGCGCCATGTGAATTACTCCATATCTCGAAACTCACACCACCAAGATAGTACCAAAATTAAGACATTGTAAATTAATCACTAGGTCGCCCATACTGCACATGTGGTTGCATTATTGACTCAGGTCAAAGGCTTGCAAGGTTAAGTCCTTAGAGTGATCAAGGCAAGACATTCACATACCCTCTGCCCATCGGGCCCACCTTGGCATACTCGCCCCTTGTCACTTGCCCCAATCTAAGTGATTATCACCCGCTTGATTACTACACCACGTGCCATCAACAATTCAATATCGCTATGCGTGACATGACCCGCCACAACAACTCAATCTCATCGTGTGATCCCACATGACACACAAGTTCATAACATTGTTCCATATTCCATTAATCAAGATTAATTATCAATGATTCTGACACATGTGATGACGTGGCATGGCTAAGCAACTAATACGGACTAACCATCCCATGTTGATTATAATTACTAACCAACTATATTGAACCAATCTAGGGTGACAATAGATTATGGCATACAACGACAAGGTAGGGTATAGATCAAATAGGTATAATAGCTAAGTCCCAATTTAATTTGAAACAATTGTATACTTGAAATAATATGCAATAGGGTAAAACAAATATAGCAATTTTATAAACATGGGTTCAACATGATCAAAGCACAACTTGCGTTGGAACAGGTCCTGATCTTGATCTGGCGCTTACTCCGAAGCGTCGCACAATTCAACGTCTATGCGTACCGAAGGAGAAAAGAAAATAAATACCAAAATAGAGAGCAAATTAACTCCAAAAATCAATTAAAATTCACCATTAAATATATCTCAATTTTACAAATTTTTAGAAATTTGAATCACTCAAATCCGAGTTAAGATGTAAAACATATAGCCTTTTGAAGTTTGAATAAATACTAAAACTGCAAAAATAGAAATTCGGAATTAACAGAATTATTTTTAAACTGAAAACCCTATTTCTGACATCAGCGTGACATCATGATGACGTCATCATCACAAAATTTCCAATCGCATTATTTTCCAATTAAAAAATGCAATTATGACGCAAGCATGACGTCAGCCCTGATCTGGAACCAATTCGACGTTGACACGTGTTGCGGTGCATGAACTCGGTCCACGACGCAGTGCTGAACCATGGTGGACTCGGTCCACGACGCCTCGGCACCTGTTCCCGACACGCGGCGGTGTCCGATTGGCCCATCCCTGCGGCGGAAAACCCACCGCACAAATCGCATCTAACGGCTACTGATCTCAACCTTACGTGGCCAGATCCTGATCCCTCGCTGGAGATCCGACGGCTATGGCTAGCCCCGACCGAATCTGAGTCACGGCGACACGGCACTCACCGGACGCAAAGAAGAAGACGGCGGCTCGGCGCTACGGTGAGCTTCTCGGCTCGGATCCGACTCGATCTGACGCGGCTTGTTGCGACGGTCTCAGAGGTCCTCACACGCGGCGACAGATGATGAAACGGCGGCGCTTTTTTGAAGAAAACTGCGGTGGCTGCGTCCTTCACTCTGGCGAGCTCCTAGGCGCGCTTCGATAGAACTCTTGTGAAACAGTTCTGACCGAAAGCCACGGCACACCAAGACGAACCTCGGAGAGGCTGCAGGCCCCCTTAAATAGCCTCTACGGTCGCGTACGGCGCTAGGAAACCAATCGATGCGGCGGCGATGTCCAGCTCGGATACGGCGGCGGCGTCCGAGTCCTTCGCGAACACGACGACTGGCAACCATCCGATGGCGGACGAACGGCTGCGATTCGCGGTGACGTGGTTGGATCAGATCCGCCTGAACTAACTAACGAACACGATCTTCCCTTTCCAAAATCGGTACGGCTTACTCCTAATCGTCCGATCCCGATCTCACAATACCAGAGCTAGGGTTGATCTCCAAATAGCGACGCTTCCCGACCGCCTCGATGCAAGATCAACGGCCAGCGATGCGCACCTCAACACATGGGTCGTCAGACGCATGTACCATGGGCTCGGCCCATTATCATAAACGAAATTTTCGGTTTTATCAATTAAAATAAATACAGAAATTCCTTTAATTACTTTTAGGCAAATAAATTATCAAGAAAAAATCCAATAAAAATCTCAAAAATACTTTGAGACATTCTGGACTCAAATAAAATATTCTTGGTAAAACTTTATTTTCACTTTGCACAAATTTAAATAGTTTTAAGAAAAAGGTCAATATACTTAATTTAAAATCAATTCAATTAAATCCAAAAAAATCCAAATAAAATTCCAGAAAATCAGAATTGCACAATTAAGCAATAAAATAATATTTAGGCAAACTTTTGGGATGTTACAAACCTCCCCCCTTAACAGAATCTCGATCCCGAGATTCAGGGCTAACTAGAGAATAGGTTTGGAAATTCTGACTTCAAATCTTCTTCACGCTCCCAGGTTGCTTCACTTTCAGAATGATTGCTCCACTGAACTCTGCAGAAGCGGATAGACTTTCTTCTAGTCTTGCGCTCTATACCATCCAAAATTCTGACTGGCTGCTCCTTGTAAGTCAAATCTTCCTGCAGCTCTATTGCGTCCAACGGGGTTTGCTCCGTTAGCACTCTGAGACATTTCTTGAGCTGCGACACATGGAATACATCATGCACTCCTGTCAAAGACTGAGGCAACTCTAACTAATAAGTTACTTCTCCTCGACGGCTCAGAATCTTGAACGGACCAATATATCTTGGTGCAAGCTTCCCTTTAATGTGAAATCTTTTAACGCCCTTAAGAGGGGTAACCCTGAGATACACATAATCTTCTGGCTCGAAACTCAAATCTCGACGACGGTTATCTGCGTAGCTTTTCTGCCTTGATTGTGCTATCTTCAATCTCTCTCTGATCATTGCAACTTGGTTTTCTGCTTCCTCGAGAATATCTGGCCCAAACACCAAACGCTCTCCTGTTTCATTCCAATTTAACGGAGTACGACAAGCACGTCCATACAACGCTTCAAATGGCGACATCTGCAAGCTAGCTTGGTAACTATTATTGTAACTGAATTCTGCATACGGCAAACATTTATCCCAAGACGTAGCATAAGCTAAAGCACAAGCTCTCAACATATCCTCCAAAATCTGATTTACTCTCTCACCCGACCATCCGTCTCAGGGTGATATGTCAGATCAAATTCGACGAGTCCCCATTGCTTCATGCAACTTATTCCAAAATCTTGAGGTGAATTGGGTTCCTCTATCTAACACAATCTTTTTGGGCACTCCATGCAAGCATACAATCCTTGACATGTACAACTCTGCTAAACGATCTCTGGAGTAAGTGGTCTTCACCGGAATGAAATGAGCGACCTTAGTCAAACGATCCACAATAATCCAAATCGAATCATAACCTCTCTGAGTCTTAGGTAAACCAATGATAAAATCCATACCGATTTCCTCCCACTTCCATTCAGGGATTCTCAACGGCTGTAACAAACCAGCGGGTCTTTGGTGCATAGCTTTTACTCTTTGACACACATCACATAGAGCAACGTACTCAGCCACCTCAAGCTTCATATTAGGCCACCAAAATCTCTCCTTCAAATCTTGGTACATCTTGCACTCCCCGGATGAATCGAGTACTGAATCGTGAGCTTCCTCAAGAATCGCTTGCTTCACTCCTTTGCATCCGTACACAAATTCGCCTTTGAAGAACATGGTGCCTTGCTCATCTAGAGTGAAATCCACAGCTAGGCCTTCCTCCTTTTAGCCTTGATCTTAGAAATTTTATCGCCATCCTTCCGCTTCCTCTAATCTGATCCTCCAAAGTTGGTTTTACCTCCAAGGCAGCTATGATTCCTTATAAACATCTTCCAACCTTAGCTTCAAATTCCTTACATAGCTCTGTTGATCCTCCATTGACAACGATTTGTGCTATGGCTCTTCCGACTCGAGCATCCGCATTACATTGGCTTTTCCGGTGATAATGAATTCCCACATTATAATCCTTGATTAACTTCAGCCACCTTCGTTGTCTCATATTAAGATCTGCTTGAGTGAAAATGTATTTCAGTCTCTTATGGTCAGTATATATATCACATCTATTCCTATGAGATAATGACGCCATATCTTCAAAGCATGCACTACGGCAGCTAATTCCAAATCATGCGCTTGGATAATTTACTTCATGCGGTCTCAATCGCTTTGACGATAAGCAACAACTTTGCCATTCTGCATTAACACATCCTGTGCCTTGCTTCGAGGCATCGCAATAAATATCAAATCCATTCTCGCACATCCGCAAAGACTAAACGGGGTCACGTCAAACGCTTCTTCAGCTCCATAAAACTTTTCTCGCACTCTGGCGTCCATGCAAACTTCTTTTCTTTCTTCAACAACTACGTCAGGGGTTTAGCAATTGTCGAGAATCCCTCTATGAACCGACGGTAGTATCCTGCCATTCCCAGAAAACTACGGATCTGAGTAACCGACTTAGGTTGCTCCCAATGTAGCACTTCGTCCACTTTGCTTGGGTCAACTGCAACTCCTTTAGTAGTCATTACATGTCCAAGAAATTCAACTTTCTCCTTCCAAAAATCACACTTGCTGAACTTAGCATACAACTGATGTTCTCGCAGCCTCTCCAAAACCATCCTCAAATGTTCTGCATGTTCTTCCTCTGTCTTCGAGAAAACTAAGATATCGTCTATAAAAACCACAACAAACTTATCCAAATACTCCATGAAAACCTTATTCATCATGTTCATGAAATATGCAGGGGCATTAGTCAATCCAAATGACATTACTGTGAACTCATAGTGTCCATATCCCGTAGAAAACGCAGTCTTAGGCACATCCTCCGCTCGGATCTTCAACTGATGGTATCGTGAACGAAGATCTATTTTGGAGAAAACTCCGGCTCGTCTTAACTGATCAAATAAATCGTCGATCCTGGGCAATGGATACTTATTCTTGATCGTTACCTCATTAAGTGCACGATAATCGATGCACATTCTAAGACTTCCATCCTTCTTACGAACAAACAAAACTGGTGCTCCCCACGGTGATGAACTTGGTCTAATGAAACCTTTCGCTTGTAGTTCCTCAATCTGCTTTTTCATTTCCACTAACTCATCTGTAGGCATCCGATAAGGTCTCATGGATATCGGTGCTGTCCTCGGTGCTAACTCGATAACAAACTCGATATCGCGATCTGGTGGCAACCCTGGTAAATCTTCCGGAAACACATCCGGGTATTCTCTGACTACTAACTGCCCATCACAAACTGCAGTCGCTTGAAATTCCACCTTCTTGCCACTAGGGCCTTCCAGAGATACAGTCCTTCGGCCACAATGCAAAATAGCCTTATGTTTGGACAGCCAATCCATTCCAAGGATAACATCTAGGGACTGAGCATATAACAAGATAAGATTTGCTAGAAATTCTATCCCGTCCATAAGCAACTTAACTCCCAAGCACCCAAGGCTAGATCTAAGCTCAGATCCTAGGGCTTGGACTAATAGCACACATTTAAGATTCACCACATTAAATCCATTCTTGGTTGCAAAACTTTGAGACACAAACGAATGCGAAGCTCCAGAGTCAAACAAAACTGAAGCGGGTACTGAGTTAACCAGAAACTTACCCAGTACGACATCCGTAGCCTCCTGAGCTCCATCTGCGGTGATGTGGTTGATCCGATCACGCGCTGTTGATTGGGGAGTTGCTCCAGCTTGGCCTGGCGCACGAGTTCCTCCTGAAGCCGGTGCCTTGGCAGGTGTTGTTTCGAGGTTAAAGCGAACTGGTGTGATGCCTCCCTTCTGTGGACACTATTAGAAAAGTGCCCTGGCTCATTGCATGTATAGCATCTTTTCACTGCAGACTGCTGACTCCCTCCTGGCGCATTGCTGCCCTGTGCTGGTGTCTAAAAATTCTGATTAGCAGGGTGAGGCGCAGAGGTTGATGCCTTGTTTATAGCTGGCGGTTGGAATCTGGCAAACTGTTGTGGTGACATTCTCAGACGTAGGTGGTTTGGACGTCCACCCTGATTAGTCATCAAGCGCTTACGGTTTTCGCCCAACTCCTTGCGCTTATCCTCCAAAATCAAAGCCTTATTAACTAGTTCCCAAAATCTGGAAATTGTGGGTGATCACCCCACTGCAGCCCCGAATTCACCCCTTCATGAAACGAGATCGCTTAGCTTTATCTGTCGCTACATCTTCGAGGGCATAGCGAGCTAACTGGGTAAACTTATCCAAATACTCGGCCACTGGCTGGCCTCCTTGTTTCAGAACCCTGAATTCTTCCTTCTTGAGATCCATCATTCCCTCTGGAACATGGTATTGGCGAAAGCGAGTAAACTCCTCCCAAGTAATCTCTGCGGGCTCCATGTGCGGCACAGTAATTCTCCCACCATTCTGCGGCGGTTCCTTCCAGTTGATGAGAGGTATAGAGCACCTTCTCATTGCCCTCACACTGAGTAATAAACAGTTTCTTCTCAATAGTTCTGAGCCAATCATCGGCTTCCAAGGGATTAACATTTCCTGAAAAAGTTGGTGGCTGAGTCCTCATAAAATCTGACAGCTTGGAGTAAGGTCGAGGTCCACCATTGTTGTTCTGAGCTGCATGGTTGTTGTTGGTTGCTGCTACATTGGTCATCTCACGATCCGCCGTGATCATAGTCTGCATTAGTTGAGTTTGCGCGGCTAGAAACGCTCCTAGATTCTGCATGTCCATTGGCGGTGGTGGTTGAGGATGGCCTCCATCATTGTTGTTGTCATTCTGGCGTAGTCCACTTCCTGAAGCACCGTTGGTTCCGCGAGTATTCACCATCTGATGATTGCCTCTTGGGTTAGGAAAGGTGGATGTAGCATAGATAAGAAGCAAGAATTTCTAAAGCGGGGAAGATAGGTTATACCCAACTGAAATAATTCTTTATTTATTCTTGGTATGGCTGCTTATTTAAGCCTACAAGCTTTGCAACACATACTGCACGCTCAGCATTACAAAGAAGCAAACTAAACATGAAACCTTAACGTCTACTAAAAGTTAAAGACTAATCTTAAGGACGCGACTCAACACTCGAGTCTCAACACAACTCCAAGACTGACTCTCAATCATCCAGCCACCCTGGCTGAGACTGATCCGGTGCATACACCGGCGGGTGGGTTGGCATAGGAGCGAACCTATCCTGATGACCTACTGCTGGCTCCTCAGCAACAACAGGTCCGTGACTCCCATCCGCCCCCACTCTCGCTCCTCTGGATCCTCCTCGGACTCCTCAGTTGGCTCCTGAGCTCCTCGGGTCATGCGCTCCAACTCGTCCTCAACCCCCTCCAGGGCCTCTCCTAGCTCGGTGATCATTCTGATAGCTGTAGCACGGGTCTCCTCAAGCTCCTGCTCCATCACTCTGAGTGCCTCGTACACTGTCTCCAGCTCCTGTGTAGTTTCTCTCATATGCTCCTCCTGGGCAAGGGTGAACTCCGCAAAGTGTACCGTAGTAGCAAACTCGTCCTCCACGATCCGTCGGCGTCAGCACGATTGCACATCAGGGTGAAGTCAGAACACTGAGTCGTGAAGCTCGTTGGCGTAGTCGCGGCAGACACGGCGAAGAGCAAGTTGGGCAACCTCCTGGAACGCAACCTCGTACGAGAATCTTCTGGCGGAGATATTGATTGGCCTGCTAGCTTCCTCGTTCTCCCGAGTGTAGAAGATCAGCTTGCAAACAAATCCTCGGCGAACACCATTAATGGTCCAGCTGCCTCCTCGGTAAAGCGGACGATAAAAACCTCCAAGCGTGTGAAGAACTCTCCACAGCTCCATGGCGTAGCCACCTGCTGACTCCTCAAAGGTCGGAACGATCGGCATCTGCTTCATAAGAACTTTGAATAAGTTCTCCACCCGAAACGGCAAGTAAACGGTAGTAAATTCAACAAAGGCGAGAAGTAGAGAATGAGATGAGTCGAGAGTGTTTTGTTAGTCAAATTTAAATTTTCCTTTAGAAAATAGTTTTGGACACAACCCGACACCTCCATGCTATATAGGGCCAAGACTCACAATCGGATGCTCGATACCACCTCTGTAAGGACCCGAATCCATCGATTCGAACCCACCGTGTTTACCGCACTAGTCCTAGGATCAACGCTAGTGCACACACCAACATCGGTACATATCATATCATACTCAACGATAATAGAATAATACTCCATTTATTGATATAGCTAAGTGTATGATCTTATGATCAACTTACATTATTAAGCCACGCAGGGCAAGACTGGAAATATAAGCTAATAATTAAGCAAATGATGTATAAACGCAGATAGTTCATTAGTTCACCACAGGCAACCGACAAGGTTCGGACCCTAATGACTCGCGTCCTCTTGAATCTCCTCCTCCAACACAGTTGTAGATTCCTCGACTGTCGATTATTGTTGTTGGCAAGGGTGAGTACTTAAAGCACTCAACAAGTTGTGCACGGAATGCAATTCTATGTAACTATATGCAAGGTTTATTCCAATGGATAGGCTATCATGGTTATTTTGCAGTAAGCAGCATCTATGAACAAATATAACCAATAGATTGTAAAGACTGTAAAATAAATACAATAGTAAGTAGATCCAGTATTTCTCAAGTAAACCAAGTTTCCAATCCTAAGTCAAATTCCATCTTCCACATGGCATTCCGCCATCCCATCCAAGTTGTCCATTTAATTAAGATAACCCTTAACTGTAATTCCTGAGCATTGCTCAATATCACGAGCACGGCTATCCGAATAGTTTCACACTCTGCAGAGGTTATGCACTTTACCCACGTGATACAACCAAACACCACCAAGGCGAGTGATTATAACAAAACCTTTACAATGCGCTGGCTTAACCCGGTACTACCCGCTAAGGTTTCAACACCGTGGACTGGTTACTACATCCGTGGCCCCCTCTTGCGCCATGTGAATTACTCCATATCTCAGAAACTCACACCGACCAAGATAGTACCAAAATTAAGACATTGCAAATTAATCAGGTAGGTTGGCCCATACCAGACATGTGGTTGCATGATTGACTCAGGTGAAAGGCTTGCAAGGTTAAGTCCTTAGAGTGATCAAAGCAAGACATTCACATACCCTCTGCCCATCGTGCCCACCTTGGCATACTCGCCCCTTGTCAGTTGCCCCAATCTAAGTGATTATCACCCAGTTGATTACCAAGCACCACGTGCCATCAACAATTCAACATCGTTGCGTGACATGACTCGCCACAACAACTCAATCTCATCGTGTGATCCCACATGACACACAAGTTCATAACATTGTTCCATATTCCATTAATCAAGATTAATTATCAATGATTCTGACACATGTGATGATGTGGCATGGCTAAGCAACTAATACGGACTAACCATCCCATGTTGATTATAATTACTAACCAACTATATTGAACCAATCTAGGGTGACAATAGATTATGGCATACAACGACAAGGTAGGGTATAGATCAAATTGGTATAATAGCTAAGTCCCAATTTAATTTGAAACAATTGTATACTTGAAATAATATGCAATAGGATAAAACAAATATAGCAATTTTATAAACATGGGTTCAACATGATCAAAGCACAACTTGCCTTGGAACAGGTCCTGATCTTGATCTGGAGCTTGCTCTTGAGTTGCTGGATCTTCCTCCGAAGCGTCGCACAATTCAACGTCTATGCGTACCGAAGGAGAAAAGCAAATAAATACCAAAACAGAGAGGAAATTAACTCCAAAAATCAATTGAAATTCACCATTAAATAGATCTCAATTTTACAAATTTTTAGAAATTTTAATCACTCAAATCCGAGTTAAGATGTAAAACATATAGCCTTTTGAAGTTTGAATAAATACTGAAATTGCAAAAATAGAAATTCGGAATTAACAGAATTATTTTTAAACTGAAAAAACGATTTATGACATCAGCGTGACATCATGATGACGTCATCATCACAGAATTTCCATTCGGATTATTTTCCAATTGAAAAATGCAATTATGACAGAAGCATGACGTCAGCCCTGATCTGGAACCAATCCGACGCTGACACGTGTTGCGGTGCATGAACTCGGTCCACGGCGCAGCGCTGAACCACGGTGGACTCGGTCCATGACGCCTCGGCACCCGTTCCCGACACGCGGCGGCGGCCGATTGGCCCATCCCTGCGGCGGAAAACCCACCGCACAGATCGCATCTAACGGCTACTGATCTCAACCTTACGTGGCTAGATCCTGATCCCTTGCTGGAGATCCGACGGCTATGGCTAGCCCCAACCGAATCTGAGTCACGGCGAAGCGGCACACACCGGACGCGAAGAAGAAGATGGCGGCTCGGCGCTACGGTGAGCTTCTCGGCTCTGATTCGACTTGATCTGACGCGGCTTGCTGCGACCGTCTCAGAGGTCCTCACACGCGGCGACAGATGACGAAACGACGGCGCCCTTTTGAAGAAAACTGCGGCGGCTACGTCCTTCACTCCGACGAGCTCCTGGGCACGCTTCGATAGAACTCTCGCGAAACTGTTCCGACCGAAAGCCGCGGCACACCAAGACGAACCTCGGAGAGGCTGCAGGCCCCCTTAAATAGCCTCTACAGTCGCGTACGACGCTAGGAAACCAATCAACGCGGTGGCGATGTCCAGCTCGGATACGGCGGTGGCGTCCGAGTCCTTCGCGAACACGACGACTGGCAACCATCCGATGACGGACAAACGGCTGCGATTCGCGGTGACGTGGTTGGATCAGATCCGCCTGAACGAACTAACGAACACGATCTTCCCTTTCCTAAACCAGTACGGCTTACTCCTAATCGTCCGATCCCGATCTCACGGTCAGCTAGAGCTAGGTTGATCTCCACACGATCGCCCCCCGACCGCCCGATGTAAGATCAACGGCTGGCGATGCGCACCTCAACACATGGGCCGTCGCACGCACAGCTCATGGGCTCGGCCCATTACTGTTAAACGAAATTTTCTGGTTTTATCAATTAAAATAAATACAGAAATTCCTTTAATTACTTTTAGGCAAATAAATTATCAAGAAAAAATCCAAGAAAAATCTCAAAAATACTTTGAGACATTCTGGACTCAAATAAAATATTCATGGTAAAACTTTATTTTCGCTTTGCACAAATTTAAATAGTTTTAAGGAAAAGGTCAATATACTTAATTTAAAATCAATTCAATTAAATCCAGAAAAATCCAAATAAAATTCCAAAAAATCATAATTGCACAATTAAGCAATAAAATAATATTTAGGCAAAATTTTGGGATGTTACATGCATGCAAAGTTTTATGAGTTTTGGACTAACTGATCAATAGTTTGATAATTTTTTCTTTTGCAGTCTGTGCTGATTTTTCTGTTGTTCTTAAGCCCAGTCACACCGCCCCTGGTGCGGTCATACCGGCCTCTGATGCTACCGGTGCCCCTGCGGTAGCACCGACCATACAGAGCAAAATTTTGAGTTTGAGAAGAGAAGAGGATGAATTAATTAGGATGAAAAGCCAAACTTGATCCAGAAAGAAGGAAAATAAGAACTTGACCAAGTTAACAAAAAGGATTTTAGAGCAAAAACCAAGAAAGAACAGGTTTTCCACAAAAGCTCTAAAAATTCCAAGAAAGACTCAAATATACTTATGATCCTAAAAATTGGCAAGACTTTACAAAGCTCATAAGAGACAGAGTGCAATCACATTTTTATCTTTTTAATAATGTCTTTTCTACAATTTCTCCCCCTTTTGGCAATATAGGCATCAAGAAGACATTTTCTCGCCCTTTAGACATGTATGCGTGAAATACATCCTAAAGCAGCTTTGAAGATTATCCAAGTGACCATATGATCAAATAATGACACCAAGCTACTCAAGTTTAGATTATGCTAAACAAAGACATGTCCAAGTGCAAATATCAATTTTGCTAGCAAGAACAAAGAAGACGATGTCAATTTTTGCATGATTTAACAAGTGCAACACTAAGCTTAGTTTCTAAACTAGAAACACAGCCATACAATAAATCAAATGGAGAACCTAGAGTTCAATCTACTGAACACTTTGGGAAATCTAGAAGTGCACGCAAGGTCCTTCAAGCTCATTTTTCAGTTAATGCAAATTTTGCTTTAAGACTTATAAAGACATAGTGGGGTGCAAATGTTTGACACTATTTGCATTCTTTACCCAATTATGTTTTCCCCTTTTTTAGCTATTTTAAAAAAAATTGACTCAAGCCATATTTGACCATCTCAAGAAGAACTCTTAAGAGGATGGTCTTGGTCATACACCATGCATTACAAGTTCATCCCAAGTGCAATGGGAGGCTGTATTACGAATGTAAGGTGTTGAATCTAATATGCACAAAAAAACTCATTTTTGCTTAATTTCTATTTTTGGCACATTGAATTATGAGCAATTGAAGGACTCGAGTATGGATCTACCTAGCTTCACCCAAGTTGCTATAGGGACTAGTAGAAATCCAAAATTTTAGAAATAATGGCATATGCACCTAGAGAGGAAACATAGCAGGTAAAAGCAACATGTTTCATCAAGTTTTCATTTAAACCATTAATTTTCAAATTTTAACAAGCTTATCAAGATGAATCAAAATGAACTTTGACATATGTAAGCTAGCATTTTTCTTCATAAAAGTAGCAGTGTGCATAGCATGAATAATAGCTCATTTGCATAATAGACAAAGCTCATTAAACAGAAAACAAATATATATGCAATGCATGAACAGATTCCCAAACTCCTCCTCAACAAGTGAATCAATTTTAAGCACAAATCTGGTTCAAGTTAAGTTATTAGCAAAATTATGCTCAAGAAGTTCCAACTGAACTCAACAGAAACCAGAAACACCGAATGATGAGAAGAAGTCAAGAAACTGCAAACTGGGTGGCTATAGAGCATAGAAAAGATAGTAGATAGCACTACGGCTGAGAGACACCCAGGAGATGCAAAGGAAAAGAATGGCTGGAAGACAAAAAATATAATACATAATATACAAACCAGCTCCCCCTCACAATAAGCCGTAAGGGCTCACGACTCTAAGCTCACTCCTCAGGGAAATAAACTTGAAGCTATCCAAAGGCTTGGTAAAGATATCGGCTAACTGGTGGTCACTCTCTACAAACTGAAGCATGATATCACCCTTCTCCACATGGTCTCTAAGGAAGTGATATCTAATATTAATGTGTTTGGTCCGGGAATGCTACACTGGGTTGTTAGCAATGCAAATAGCAGAAGTGTTTTCACAGAAAAGTGGAACACTTGCTATCGCAAACCCAGAGTCACGCAGAGTCAAGCGCATCTAGAGCGCCTGACTACAGCAACTCGCTGTAGCAACATACTCGGCCTCTGCAGTGGACTGTGCAACTCCAGACTGCTTCCTAGATTACCAAGAAACAAGAGAAGTGCCAATGAATTGGCAAGTGCTAGAAGTGCTCTTCCAATCTATCCTACAGCCAGCAAAATCAGCATCGGAAAAGGCTCGAAGAGATAGACAAGAAGAAGCAGAGTACCAAATACCATAATCAGTGGAAGCACGGAGGTATCTGAAGATACGATTCACCGCCTGGCAGTGAGAGGCGCGAGGAGAGGCTTGAAATCGAGTGCACAGAGACACAACAAAGTGTATCTCTGGCCTTGAAGCAGTGAGATACAAGAGAGAGCCGATCAAGCTCCATAAGTCCTTTTGATCAACTGACTCACCATCCTCATCAGGCTTGAGGATAGTAGTGGTGGCCATAGGAGTCATCATTGGCTTCCCATTGTCGACTTTTGTAGTCGGCAATAAATTTATGGGGCAGGCGGTAGATCTCATACTCGAAGGTCACAGAAGACAAGGGTTTAGACAAGTTCAGGCCCTCGACGGTGGAGGTAATACCCTAATCCTATGTGCTGGTATTATATGGATCTCTTGGATGTATGATCGCTCAAAGCGCAAAGTGCTCTGGGCGATATGCAATGTGTGTTGTGTTGAGACGATTGCTCCGTCCCTCTGGTGTTGCCCGCCCTCTCCCTTATATAATGGGGGTGGCGCGGCTTACAGAGTCCTGATCGGTTTAAGAGATTTTGATCGGTTACAAGATTTTAGTCGGTTACAGGATAGAGTTTACATCTTTATCTATCCTATTAACGACTCAAATTACAACCGTATCTTTTATATCTAAGTATACATGTCTAACTTTCTCTAGGATATATCCTTTCGCAAAGAAGATGGCTTGGCGCTGAGCTTATCTTCTGGCCTTCCTCCCACTCCAGACTTCTTCCGCGATGTTGGGCCGGTTATGAAGATACCTGGTTTCATATATTCCACAGTAGCCCCCGAGTGATTCATGATCCGATTGCCATGTCTTCATCTGGACCTCAACCTTGGATCGATGTTCTCAGCTTCCAGCATAAACCTTTGTCTAGTCTCCTTTTTGATCTGAATGCTTCTTCTTGCAGCAAGGGGATTATGAAGGACTCGAAGATAACCCTCAGTTTTTTCCAACTGATCATAATCTTCAAGGGTCAACATCGGACGGTCTTCGAAGTCGTTTTTGACTACCCATGCCATTCCATTTTTCCAAAAACCTCTTTGATTTTTGAAATGATCTTAACTCCAAGTCTCATTGGTTTTTAGTGTTACTGCACCTTCGCATTTACTTCAACCTTGCCGCGTCGGCTATAAAAAGTGAACTGGTGCTTCTAGGATGTATTCCTTCACGCTTAGTCCTCCACCTTATTGCTTCAAGCTTCTTTCTTCTCCTCGAGAAATCTCATGGACAACCAGGACCCGGAGCTCGCCGAGCTGTGGGAGTCCTACGAACTCGCCATGGTGGAATTGGCCGAGGAGGAGGCGGTCGCCCGCGACTGCGTCGCCATCGACACCTTTCTTGAGATCGTCCCAGCCCTTCATGAGGTCAAGGAGGTTCTCGTGGAGGCGCTCGGCCGAGCGCGCCGCGGGGAAGTCTAGGGCTCCTGCAAATGTAATAGGTTCCCAGGCATAATGCCTAAGGAATTTTTATATATAATAAAGAAGTACCTTCTCCAATCATTTTTCCATGATTGTCGTTTAGACGTAGCTTGAACCCAGCTTGGGGCATATCGAAGCTTGCATGGTTCCTCGGTCGGGTAATATTCGCATCCATCCGTCATAGGATACATCTTAGGTCCGACTTGGGACATATTAGGATTCGCACGGCTCTTGGCCGAATGATACCCATATCCGTAGGACATAGCTTAGGCTCAACTTGGAGCGTACCAGGATTTCCTTGGCTCTTGGCCGAGTGATACCCACATCCGACTGCTGTAGGATATAGCTTAGGCTCAGCTTGGAGCGTATCACGCTTACGTGGCTCTTGGCCGAATGATACCCATATCCGACTGGTGTAGGATACGGCTTAGGCTCGACTTGGAGCGTATCATATTTGCGTGGCTCTTGGCCGAGTGATACCTATATCCGACTGGTGTTGGATACAGCTCTGGTCCGACTTGGGACATATCGAGGTTCATCCGAACGATATTCGTACTCGTTTATTACGACGCACAGCTTTTCGACCCTCACAGGGCATACCATTGGAGTCGTGCCCATTTAGGCTCATCTCGTGATATATGATTCCGTCGTGCGGTAACCACCTAGCGACCCAACATGGGGCATATCACAAGAAGATATTTTTAATCCGAACTCGAGGATACCCACATCTCGCTTGGTTCGATAAGTGGTTAAACATCCCATCGTGGGGAGCAACGTGTCCCAAACATGACTTGGTCAAACCATAACTGCCTCTGTATGTAAGGACGCTAGACTAGCAAATCATTACGAAGCATAGAGTAGGGCTAGGGGTTCCGCAATCTTTTTCTCGCCATCTTGGCGAAAACCTGATTTTCCCCCCTTTAAGACTGAGCCGATGGTTCATTTTCCCCATCGCACACCCCTGCCTCTTCTTCTTCCTTTGCCTCTCCACCTTCTCCACAGCTAGGGTTAACTGCTGTTGCGATCACACCCCTGCGCCGCTGTTGATCCTTTCCTGCAAGATGTCTTCTCAATCTTCCAAGAATACTTCCCCTCAGCCTTTGCGTCAAGATTGGACTACCTCGATCACGACGGAGGAGCGGTTGCAAGCTATGGTGGACGACGGGGTTCTTCCTGCCCTGCCCTTGATCTCTGCGTGGCCGGCCGCAGGTGAATCCATCCCAACCCCTCGCTCCGAGGAGATTGTGGTTTTTGAATCCTTCTTCCAACGCGGGTTGGGCCTTCCTGCCTGCGCCTTCCTTCGTGGTCTTCTCTTCTTTTACAGCATTGAATTGGTGAACTTGAATCCCAATTCCATCCTGCAGATTTCTCTATTTGTTCACCTTTGTGAGGCTTTCTTGGGGATCCGCCCCCATTTTGATCTTTTTCTCCATTTTTACCTTCTGAAGCCTTACCCCTCAAAGAGCGACCACAAGGTTATTGGGGGAGCCAGATTTTAATTGTGGGAGGGGTTGAAGAAAAACTATTTTGCTATTCCATTCAAAACTTCCAATAAGGGCTGGCACCAAGAGTGGTTCTACTGCGCCAATCCCAATCTTGCTCTTCCCTCCTTTGCCGGGCGCCGGCCTAAGGTGTCCCTTTCTTGGGTATCTACTCCCAATGTTGCGGAAATGGACCAGGTGCACGAACTCTTGGCGCTGATTGAGCACTTGAAGGAGGATAGTCTCACGGGAGTTGGTTTGGCTCTTCATTTTGTTGCTCACCGGATACAGCATCTGAAGGAGCGAGTCCATCTGGGATATGCATTTGAAGGTAAAGACGATCCGACCCGGTAACTGCCCGAAACACTGTCGAAGGAGCGGATGATTGCCCGGGTAGGCGACTTCTTCATCCCTAGCGTGGAGACGTCCACCAACAGATGCCCGAAATCCTTCACCGCATCACACCCTCCACCTGAGGTAAGCAAGTTTAGTTGATAAATTTCGACATTGTTCTCTGAATGTCCTTTGACAGTTGTAACACTCCTTTCCAGGATCGCCAGGCTTTTTTCAATGGAGCGTCTCTTCCGGAGATGCCCGTTCATATAGGCGCTCCCTTCAAACAACCCGCGCGCTCCCTAGCCGGAGACCCCGTCGCCAAGAAGGGGAAGAAAGCGATGAGCAAGGACCCCGCGAAGCCCCGGCGCCCGACTGGTGGCCCCAAGATTTAGGATCCACCAGCGCGAGCCCCAGTGCATTTGGTCCCCCTTCCCCACGAGCCCGTGGTACAGCTGAGTCCTCTTCCGAGAGACTCGGGCAGTCAGGAGGAGCCCAGGGTTCCAGCTGATAGCACCCCGAGTGGTCCCTCCGGGAGTGGTGTCGACTTTTGTAGTCGGCAATAATTTTATGGGGCAGGCGCTAGATCTCAAACTCGAAGGTCACACAAGACAAGGGTTTAGACAGGTTCAGGCTCTCACGGAGGAGATAATACCCTAGTCCTGTGTGCTGGGATTATAGGCTATGGCTTGATAGCTCGATTGCTTGATGTCTATGTTGTTGCCCACCCTCTCCCTTATATAGCGGGGGTGAGGCGGCTTACAGAGACCTGAATGGTTAGGAGATTCCGATCGGTTACTATATTCTAGTCGGTTATAGGATAGAGTTTACATCTTTGTCTATCCTATCAACGACTTGATTCTGACCAGATCTTTTATATCTAAATATTCATACAACTGTCTATAGAATGTGCCCCCTTTCTGTATGGCAGCTTGGCGCGGGGCTACCCTTTGGGCCTTGTACTTGGGTTTGTCTTCTCTTCAGGCGATGCTAGCCCAATCATGAAGATACCTGGTTTCATATATTCCACAGTAGTCCCCGAGTGATTCATGATCCAGTTGCTATGTTTCTTTCCGGGCCTCAACTTGAATCATTGTTCTAAGCTTCCTGCGCAGACTTCCGACTGATTTCTTTTTCTCAGCTTCTTCTTGCAGCAAGTGGATTATGAAGGACTCGAATAGAACTCTTGGTTTTTACTTGAACTGGGTATAATCTTCTGTTAGACGTATTTATCGCGAGCGGCTTCGTAGACCTGACCCATACTTCAATCGTGGATTGAATACTTCTTCCCGCTTGAGGCGAAGCTTTAATATCTTTTCTCTTCGTGGATAAATATCAAGCAGTCTTCAAGGCTACTCTGGTTTTGTGTCAACCCAAATTCCAAAAAACCCTTTGGCTTTCGAAACTATATTAACTCCAAAGCTCCTCGGCTTCTGTTGAATTTACTTCATCCTCACTGTACTGGCTATAAAAGGCGAACCAATGCTTATGGGATGTATTCCTTCATGCTTAGTCCTCACCTTATTGCTTCAAGCTTCTTTCTTCTTCATGAGGAACTTCAAAAACGATCGAAACAATCCCGAGCTCGCCGAGCTATGGGAGGATTTCGATCGTGCCATGGCGGAGTGGGCAGAGGATAAAGCCGCCGCCCTTGACCGTGTTGCCGTCGACGCCTTCCTTGAGATCTTCCAAGCCCTCTATAGGGCCAGGGAGGCCCTTGTGGAGGCATTGGGTCGCGTGCGTCGGGGTGGAGTGTAGGTCCCCTATAAATGTAATACTTTCCCAGGCATAATGCCCGGTGAACTTTTTATACATAAATAAAGAAGTACCTTTTCTCAGCATTTTTCAATGATCGTTGTTTTGACGCAGCTTGGGGTATGTCGAAGCTTGCATGGTTCCTTGGTCGAGCGATATTCGCACCCAACCGTCGTTGGATACACCTTAGGTCCGGCTTGTGACATGTTAGGATTTGCGCGTGGCTCTTGGCCGAGCAACACCTACATCCGATTACTATATGATATAGCTTAAGCCTACCCTGAAGCATATCAGGATTTTCATGGCTCATGACCGAATGATGCCCATATCCAACTACCGTAGGATATAGCATAGGCTCGCCTTGGAGCGCACCTTGCTTACGTGGCTCTTGGCCGAGTAATACCCATATCCGAGTGGTGTAGGATATAGCCTAGGCTCAACTTGGAGCGTACCATACATACGTGGCTCTTGGCCGAGTGGTACCCATATCCGACTGGTGTTGGATATAGCTTAGGCTCGCCTTGGAGCGTATCAAGTTTTTCTTGGCTCATGGTCGAGTGATGCCCATACCCAATTGATGTAGGATATGGCTCTGGTCCGAATTGGGACACATCGAGGTTTATCCGAATGGTACCCATACTCGCTTATTACGAAGCACAACTTTTCGACCCTCATGGGGCATACCATTGGATTCGAGCCTGTTTAGGCTCAACTTGTGATATATGATTCCGTCATGCGATAACCACCTTGCGACCCAGCGTGGGGCATATCACAAGAAGATATATTTTTTTCCGAATTGGAGGATATCCACATCCCGCTTAGCATGGTAAGTGGTTAAACGTCGCATCGTGGGGTACAACGTGTCCCAAATATGACTTGGTCAAACCACGACTGTCTCTGCAAGTCAGAACGCCGGGTCAGTCAAATCATTATGGAGAATACGGAAGGGCGAGGCGTTTTGCAATCTTTTCCCGCCGATTCGGCGAAAACCTATTTTTCCCCCTTTAAGGGCTAGGTCATGCGTCACCCGACGGTTCATTCTTTCCGCCGCGCACTCTTGCCCCTTTTGCTTCCTTCTCTCCGATTTCTTTGCCGATAGGGTTATTCGCTACTGCACTCGCATTTTCGTGTCGCCATTGATCTGTCCTTCGAAGATGTCTTCTCCGTCCAAGATCTCCTCCTCGTAGCCTTCGCCCAGGATTTGACGACCTCGAACACGACAGAGGAGAAACTGCAGTCCATGGTGAAGGATGGGGTTCTCCCAGATTTGGCTTTGATCTCCGCTCGGCCGACTACTGGTGAATCTATGCCCACTCCTCGTCCTGAAGAAGTCATGGTATTTGAGTCTTTCTTCCAGTGCGGCCTGGGTCTTCCAGCCTGCGCTTTTCTCCGTGGCCTTCTCTTCTTCTATGGCATCGAGTTGGTGAACTTCAATCCCAATTCTATATTGCTAATCTCTATCTTTATTCACCTTTGCGAAGCTTTCTTGGGCATCCGCCCTCATTTTGATCTTTTCCGCCATTTTTACCATCCAAGCCCTATCCTCTAACAATAATTCTAAGGTAATTGGGGAGCTGATTCCACCGGGAGGGGCTAAAGAAATCATATTTCGCTATTCCTTTCAAGTCTTCAAATAAAGGTGGCACCAGAGTGGTTTTATTTTGCCAATCCTGATCCAGCTCTCCCTTCTTTCGTCAGGCGCCGGCTGAAGTTGTCCCTCTCCTGGTCCTCTGTTGGTGACGCCTGCAACATCGATCAAGTGCGGGACCTCTTGGTGCTCATCGGCAAATTAAAGGAAGGGGGCCTCACTGGGGTTGGTTTGGCCCTTCACTTCGTTGCTCTCCAGATTCAGCCCCTGAAGGAGCGCGACCATCTGGGGTATCAGTTTGAGGGGAGGGACGATCCAACCCGGGAATTGTCCGACTTAATAACGAAAGAGCAGATTTTTCCTCGAGTAGGTGATTTTTTTATCCCGAGCGTCGAGTTGCCCACCAGATTCCCCAAGGCCTTCTCTGCATCGAATCCTCCTCCTGAGGTGAGAAAGTTTTGCATCGAATCCCATTCTAGGATCGAGTGGCTTTCTTTAGCGACGCGCCTCTTCCGGAAATGCCCACTCGTATAGGCGACTCCCCGAAGCGGCTAGCGAGCTCTCCTGTGGGAGATCCCGCTGCCAAGAAGGGGAAGAAGACTGTGGCCAAGGACCCCGCGAAGCTTCGACGCCCGACTGGTGGTCCCAAGATCCAAGAACCGTCAGCACGAGCCCCGGTATCTTCGGCTCCCTTTTCCAGCGAGCCCGCGGCACAGCCGAGTTCGACTCCAAGGGACTCGGGGGTTCGACAGGGGCCCAAGGTACCGATCGGTGCAGCCCCGAGTGGTCCTTCCGGGAGCAGCTCGGCCACTCGAAAGAAGCCCCTGATGAGGATGAAGAAGTCCGATAGGTTTGTCACCTTATCGACTCTTATTTGACACGTTCCGCTGTCTTGTTTACTGACGGGTCTTCTTATATGAATCCTTCGCTCGATGCTCCTATCGAGACACCATCTAGGGCTCCTGAAGAGGCTCGGCCCGCGGAGGTTCAAGTTCGGGTTGAGGGGACTTCGCCTGGGGACACAGGAGCACCCCCCGAGCCTCGGCCGCCTTCGCCGACACCTCATGCTTCAGCATCGGGCTCTGCTGCTCTGGAGCCCATCCCCCATCCGTCCCCCGTGGTTGAGGAGATCTCCTGGGTTCTGGTATGGAAGAGGGTGGCCCGATCTTCACGTCGTAGGATAGAACAAGGGTAAATAGCTTTATACCTGCCAAGGTTGGATGTAACCCGTACGATGGGGAAGGCAATTCGAAGCCACAAGAACTTCAACCCGCTGTCCGTGGAATTGCGTAACAACAATCCGAACTAATCCACACAAACGGCCGAGACCGAGAGCACTAACTAGGGGAACCTGTGAGGATCCTTCTCGCGAATCCAAGAGAACTCACAAGAGCAAAGGTTTTGGAGAACACTCAAGCAGACTTGCTGCAATATTCTAGCATATAGCTGAAATGGTTTTTGATCCCAAAAAGTCCTAAAATAGATGTAGTACTAGAGTACTTATACTAGGGACAACCCCCCTGGTTAAGTTGTGAAACCAATCAAGATTTTAAAGAGTCTAATTGGAGGTTCCAAGGCTAACACGAGCTGTAAAGTTGAGGGACTCTTCAGCTTCTCGTGTAGCAATTATCAGCCTGCATAGTCTTCAGTAAAATGGCTATTTCTCCCTCCTCAGAAGTGCAAATGACGAGCCGTTTGTTGGAGGTGAAAGTAGACTTGATAGGCTTTCCATCCATGTGGACCATGGCCATGTTACACACTTAGATTCACCACTACAGAAAAGGACATCACTGCCGGATCAACATCAGCATCACTGCCGGATTTTGACCCGGCACTCCCTAACTGGTAGTGATAGTCGGGACTATCACTGCCGGTTCTTCAACCGACAGTGATAATAATATCACTGCAAGTTTATATTATACAACCGGTAGTGATAAGGATTATCACTGCCGGATTTTTATCGATAACCGGTAGTGATATCAACTTATCACTGCCGGTTTTTAATTTTCAACCGGTAGTGATGACACATTTTCACTACCGGTTGTTTTTTTTCAACTGGCAGTGATAATCTATATCACTGCCAATTAATATTTTCCAACCGGCAGTGATAAGGTGGTATCACTGCCAATTATTTCTCTAAAACCGGCAGTGATAAGTACAGTGCTATATTCTCCTCCAAAACCGGTTACATAATATTTTTTTGTATTATATGTATGATGTAATATATATATATTGTACAGTACATTTATTCTGTACGGTATATGTTATGCGCAATATTAACGAAGTATTGGTAAAGAATAATTCAAATATATTAAATCATCATAATATTTAACATTGAATACCGAATATTATTTAATCATGACAATATTAATGAAGTATTTGTAAAGCATAATTGAAATACAGTAAATCATCGTAATATTTAATTATTACATTGTTCATTGACAATCGTTCACATTTCAGTTAATTGTAGCGTGTGGCTCGTAAAACTCGCCCTTCGGGTTGATCACTTCTCGAAAAATGAACCCAGCCATCTTCTCTCGAAGGTCTTCAACTTCACTGTCAAGTAGGCTGTTGGTGCCGAGCTTCACGAGCTGTGATTAAAGAAAATGATGCATTAATTAGTGTCGTAGTTTTTATAAAGAAAAGTAGGCGTCAACATGTAATGATATACCATCTCGCCGTTGTAGTCGGTACTATCAGTGACGAACGTGTGTATGTGTGTCATTAAGTAGTATGCACATAAATTGTTCCCTTGCGGCTGTCTTAGGCACGGAAAATCGGTTCTTATTCTGAACTTCTTCGTGAATGGACGGTACCGCGTGCTCTTCTTGCGGTATTTTGTGTACGCCTTGTGTATGGTTATGAATACTCGTTAAACTTAATTAGGTGTAATTAAGTGCAATGGAATGAAAGATTACGGGAGCAATAACGCAACGACCGAAGTTTACTGCCTAGCAATTCTATTACTTCTTTGTAATCGCTTTGTCGGTTTCCTCATTGAGTCCAACACGTTGATCGTGCTATCGTCTAACGTAATGACGAGAAGGATCCAATGAAAGTCGAGAAGCCCATTAGTCATGACAAGGTGTTGCACATGAGATAAAACCGACTAGTAGGCGGGAAACACGTCTCAAAGTTATAGGGTAAAAGTACGAGGTCTTGTCTTGTAACTTTAGCGCGCCTTTAGTACATACTCCTCGATCTCTCTCTCCGTCGATGGATCTTTAATAAGTTTGCAGTTGACAAGGCCGGGATCGAGGAATCCTACCCTTTCATTTAAGTCTGCTCTGAGTGTCATTGTGTCCATTCTACATAAGAAAGAAGTTAGACACTAAGTTTAAGGGTATGTGAATGTACAGTATGAATTATACAAGAGATTTACAGAGTCCACATTCTTATTACAGACACGTCCAGAGCATCTCGTTGGTACAACTGGTATAACTCAGAGGTTTCTACCCAGAAAACTCCGTCCATATTGTGAAAATCCGTTTCTTTGTATTTGACGGGAACGCGTCGTTTTTTGTCTCTTGGACAAACTGTCGATACCATTGATGTAGACGCCGTAATTGTGTCGTCAGTCTCTGCTCCTCGTTTGGATCCACCAATGCTTCCCCGTTAACGAACTTCCACCTTAGAGGAGGCCCCTGCCCTTTAGCACCCTTCTGGTCTGCAGCAGTAGCTCTTTTACCAACCTGTCCTTTAGATTTCTGCCTAGAGATGCGCTCGTAGTCTGATCGTTGGCTAGGTTGAGGAGATTCGGTTGCCCGTCCAGTCTGTTTAACCGTCGCTATGTCTAGGAAGAAATCTCTTTTGGTAGCTTCGATTTAAACTTTATCAGGTGCTGGCGTCTTTTTGAAGTGAGCTGTCACGCTGGCGTCTACTTCCTTTCTAGTTTCTTCTTCGGTCTTGTCATATGCTCGTTTCTTACCAGACTGTGCTGGCTTCACAGATGTGGCACTTTTCCCCGCTGACCGTGATGAATTTTGAGATCGTGGTGCTCTATCATTATTTTTCCGTGGCGCTGGAGCACGAGGCAGACTTTTTTTCGGTGACGGAGGAGGACTTTTACTACCTGGATAGGCCGCGTTGTCATCATTATTATCATCATCGCCATTGTAGTCATCGGATAAAAATATTATGTAGCGCTTGCGCCACGCGATGAATGTGCCCAGACTTTGTCCAAGAGTATTTCTGCCTTCCTCGCTGGGGATCTGTACCTCAACTTCACGATAATTGTCAACCACACTGTCTACTGATACTCTGCGTATCCCTCAGGAATTTGGCGGTTATGCAACATCTTCCCCTCGCCGCATGGCCAAGCCATCCCTTCAGCCACCTTAATGGTTATGTTCGCTAGGGGCAGGTGCAAACTGCAACGTGTCGGCTCTACGATTTTGTCCACAGGAAAACTACAGGCCGAGTCCTCTTGAGCGCCATGACGCTTGGTGCTTTATGAGCAATGGCGGGACTCTGGAGGTCATGTGCCTGACGTTCGCCGAGGACGCTCGCTAGCATTTCTTGCATCTTTTGTATCTGTTCTTGAAATTGAATTTCCCTTACCTGCATCCTTTCTTCTATTATTCGTACCGTGCATCCAATCGTTTTGTCTAGTTAGCTTGGACGCTTATAGATAGAAGCGCCCTCTGAACGTTGCTTTCGTGGCACCAAGCCTAACCTCTAGTACGACTAGGTGCTCTTTGTTACCAGTATGCGTGTTAGCTCGTCGTTCTCTCTTCTTGGTTGGAAGCAGCCCTGGGTAGCTTGGGCATGGGTATCTGTGATCTTCTTCGAAATTTCCTCTTCTTTCTCGCTTTTGAAGCTTAAGCTGCCATCATCCGACAGACTAGCTCCCCTCGCAAGCATCCAGTACTTTGATCTTGGGGCCCTCTCGGACGTCGCAGGAACAACTCCACTAAGAATTAGCTCTTCTTCCCTTGCATCCCACTTGGGTACTTTCTTCACATAGCCACCGGTGCCTAGCGTATGGGGGTAAACGTTCTTGTCCGAGTTTGCTTTGTTCTTTTCACTGAAAGCCTGGGCTTCATCAGACTTCTTATATTGCACGAATTCATCCCAAAATTGCCTCAACCTCTGTGCGATCAAAGTTCGGCGTTTCATCCTTCTTCACATACTCCTTATTCAGACTTTGTCTTCCAATTCTTCCAGAGATTCCCATGATGGATAGTGCACGTTTCTTCGCATGCTCCAACCGACCTTCGAAATCAAACTTGATGTCAATTCATCCACAATGCTTCCTTGATTTCATCAGAACATACGACGGCAAACGCCATGACGTGTCCATGATTTGTAGGTGATGGGCACGTTATCTCTAGCTAGGACCCCGCATGCTTGTTCGTATATGGCCCAAGCAAAGATGCTTTGGTATAACGGGTTCGCCGATCGCATTAAGCTCCACGATCACCTTTCGTTCACCCGTCCGCAACTTGTTAGGACCTCGTTGACGATGCTGCCTCTATCCACGTGATGTCTGGCCCTGCATTTCGACTATTTCATTACTTGTCTAATCGGTATACGTGAGACTTAGGTCTGGAATAATTACCTCTGGTACGTTTGTTGCCTCGGTTTGCTGCAGGTTGAGGAAGCTTGTTGGGCTTTGTTCCGGGCTTTGGTTCAAATGCTCAGCGCCATCCAGCACTTGTTCCTGGTTAGCGGCCATATGCAGCTAATTTATCTAAAATTTAAAATTAACAAAGGCATGAGATGAATGTGATGATATACGTATAAATTGGTCACACACGAAGTTATGGACCGAAATGGACTAATTATACGTACAATATTACACACATTTGGCCATTAGTTTCTTAAAGCTAGTGATATTATTTCCATGCGAAACTACACTACTCGGTACATAATTAAACATATGAATGGTGATATTACGCCTAGTTTCACGTTTAACTCATTTCACGCATGCATTGCACTAGTATAGAGAACAAAACTGACACATACAATATATAAGGTATTTATTACATGAATATAATAAATACAATGTATTGTTAAAACAACAAAAATCTCATTACATGAATATAACAAATACAATATAAGGTATTTATTACATGAATATAATAAATACAACATAATAAAATCTCATGATGCTACTAGAAACAAGCTGCCAAATTGTCTTTAGCGTTTGCTGCCTCCGTGTATCTCCGTGTAGCCTTGCCATATCATAGCAGTAGCAAAATAAAGTAGACATTAAAAATGCAATATAAAAGCTAATCTATCAATTTTTTAACATTTCCATGAGAACAAGAGCTGAGATACTGAATCATGATATTAAACAGCGCAACATATCCATAAAAAATGATCCCATTCCAACATATTCTTGACATAGCAAAAAGATGATTCGTTACATATCTTGCATTGAAAAAGTTGTGAAAGTCTAGGAACTATCACCAAGAAAGTAAAGCCAATACATGTCACTAGGAAAAAACATAATCACTAAGGCATTAAAAACAGAAGCTAATAACAAAAAAGAACGCATCGAGCTTGTATAGTAGCTTTAATTATTTTCTAATCAGAACCTTGCAATTCAATTGTGATTGAATGAAATGATTCAGAGTGACATAGACATCATCAACTCACCAAATCATGATGCCTTATAGTCAATTGTATGGATTGTAATATGTATATATTTTAGAGTACTTATCTCAGATATTTTTTGCTATATATGTTTGACCTCTCATGAATCAAATAGCCATGAACAATATGTTTGACCTCTCATGAATCAAACAGCCATGAACAATACAGTTTTGTTCAACCATCATGAATCACAGAAAAATTAACTAGCATCCATCACAGAAAAATAACTTCAAGCTGTGTCTTGGAAGGAGTTCACATATAAATTAACTATCATCCATCACATCAAGAGAAACCCTAAAGCATCACAGTATCACATGAAGAGGAACCCTAAAGCATCACATGGAGGGGAAACCGACATGGGGGAGACGGAAGAGGAGGGGGTGCAAGGGAGGACTCACCGGGTGGGGGAGTTGATGTGGCAACACGGAGGGGAGCCGGCGTGAGGAGGAGGCCAAGGCTGGGAGGATGGCTTGCGCACCGAGGAGGGCCGCGCGGGAGGATGGACGGCGTGATGAGGCGGGCCGGCGCCGGGAGGAGGGTCGGCGCGGTGGAGGCGCGGTGCGGAGGCTAGGGAACAGAGTGTGGGAAAAACGGCGAAGTGTGGGAAGAAGACCGCGCGCTTCGTTTATATAGATATGACAATCACTTCCGGTTCACCAAAGAAATCCGGCAGTGATATAACTATCACTGCCGGTTGAAAATAGAACCGGTAGTAAAACCTCCACATCACTGCCGGTTCTAATTCGAACCGGCAGTGATGTGGAGGTATTATCGCGCTTCTAATTTCAACCGGCGATGATACCTAAACATCATCGCCGGATTTTTCTCTATAACCGGCGGTGATGTGGAGGTATTATCGCGGTTCTAATTTCAACCGGCAAGGATATTTAAACATCACTGCCGGATTTTCTCTAGAACCGGCGATCTTGTGGGTGGGCCCCAAAAGTCGATGGCTAAAGCAAAGCTCAAATTCAAACTAGCATAACTTTTGATATATAGCTCCAAAAGGATGAAGTAAATTTATAAATTTGTATAAAATCATGAAGTTTTAGAATATATGAAACATTGATTTTTTAATCAAAGAAAAATTAAGTGAATTACAATATAAAGATTAACTTCAATGTGCTAGATATTAAAGTGTATCCGTATATTACAACTAGAAGCATGTTCTCCATACAAAATAAAGTGTATCCGTATATTACAACTTGAAGCATGTTCTCCATACAAAATAAAGTATATCCTGGTATATTATTACAACTAAGCAACGATTCGACCTTCGTTATGATCACGGCGTATGTATGCAGCTTCCTCACTGTCTTCCATGAGACCTAGGTCGACGTTCTCACCAAAAGGAGGAAGCTCATCGAATTGGTTGTAGTCTTCCTCGTCGACTACATTGTCAACTCCGATAATTCTTCTTTTTCCTTGAAGAACCACGTGGCGTTCTTTGTGAACCGGGTCCCGAACAAAAAAGATTTGTGTAACGACATTAGCAAGGACGAATGGTTCTTCTCTGCATCCGATGTGCTTGAAGTCCACGGTAGTGATACCGTACTTGTCGATGCCGAAAGAGAGGAACCTTCAAAGGCCCATAATCAAGCTCCCAAATCTCTTCTATGAATCCGTAGTAGGTCTGCATATTACCATTGCTATCGTAGGCATCTATACGGACTCACTGCTCGTTGGTGCTCTTGTTATCTTGTGCTCTTGTATAAAATGTATATCCATTTATGTCGTATCCTTCAAATGTCAGGATTGTACATGACGGTCCCTGAGACAACGCTCTCAACTGAGCACACTCTGTCTGCGTATGCATCATGTGTCTAAGCAACCAATCTCCGAAGTTATCTCTGTGGTATCTGGTGATCCAAACCTCAGATTTAAATGGGTTTTTCCTTCTTAGCATATTCTTGTGCATATCAACATACGGTGCCGCTACAACTGATTGGTCCAGAACTGTAAAATGTGCTTGAATGAATGAAGCACGATCATTAGTACGCTTCGATTTCTGACCTAATGTCCCTTTGCCCTGTAGCCTCCCCTCATGGCGAGATATGGGCACACCAATCGGTTTGAGATCCATGTAATCGACGCAGAATTCAATGACCTCCTCGGTTCCCCAACCTTCAAAAATGCACCCTTCCGCCGATGTCAATTACGAACATATTTCTTCAAAACCCCATGAACCTCTCGAAGGGTACATCCGATGTAGAAACACAGACCAAGAAATCGTATCTCTTTCACAATATGAACAATGAGATGGACCATAATATCAAAAAGGATGGAGGAAGCACATCTCAAGCCGACATAGAGTGTGGATCACGTCTTGTCAGCGGCTTACCCAGTTTCATTGGATCAATGACCTTTTGTGAAATCGCATTGAAGAATGAACACAACTTTATAATTGGGTCTCGCACTTTCTTTGGCGTAACACCCTAATTGCAACAGAAGCATCTGTGTCATCATCACGTGGCAATCGTGAGACTTCATGCCAATTAATTTCAAGTCTTTCATTGAGACTAGCCTCTTCATGTTGGCGTAATAACCGACGGTACTTTGACTCCGTGCAAGCATTCACACACGCTAATTTTCGCTTTCTTGCTAAGAGTGTAGCAAGTCTGCGGAAGGTACTTTTGCCTTTACCCAAATCTTCATGATGTAGCTCCTTCCTGAGGTTCACATCTTCCAGGTCCATCCGTGCTTTGAGTGTATCTTTTGTTTTGCCAGGTATGTCTAGTAAAATACCGAGCAAGCTGTCACACACATTCTTCTCTATGTGCATAACGTCGATTGCATGTCGAACATCCAAAGTGCGACCAATAAGGTAGGTCCATAACATCGATCTCTTTTTCCACAAAGGAGTCAGATCATGGGAACACGGATCGATGTATTCTGGCTCCCTTTCCATGGATAATTTTAATATCCTTTAGGGCCACAAATATCTCTTTGCCGCTATGATGTTTTGGAGTGAAGTCGTCTCCTTTGTACCATCGAAACCTCTCTTGTTGTTGCGATACGGATGGTCCTTACGAAGGAACCTACGATGTCGCATGTAACACATTTTTCAGAGTATTTCAGCCACGGCACCAGATCACCCAAGCAATGGACGATCCGTTGAATCCTTTGATAGTCCGCCCAAAGATTACCGAGAGCAGGATAATCATTGATAGTTACGAACAACAACGCGTGTAGCATGAAGTACTCTCTTTATACTCATCCCATAGCCACACACCGTCGTTCCACAATAACGTAAGATCTTCAACCAAAGGTTTCGGTACACATCGATATCGTTGCAGTTGCCTTGGCCCTTGGATCAGCAGCGGCATCATAATGTATTTTCGCTTCATACAAAGCCAAGGAGGAAGGTTGTAGATACATAAAGTCACCAGCCAAGTGCTATGACGACTGCTCATGTTGCCGAAAGGATTCATCCCATCCGTACTGAGCCCGAACCTTATATTCCTCACATCACATGCAAAGTGTTTCTTGTATTTTGTATCAATGTTCCTCCATTGCGCAGAGTCAGCAGGGTGTCTGAGCATTCCATCCTTCTTACGCTCCTCAACGTGCCATCGTAGCAATTGAGCATGCCTTTTGTTCGCAAACAGACGCTTCAGACGTGGGATTATAGGGAAATACCACAACACCTTGGTTGGGGGTCTTTTTTTCTTACGATGCACTTCGATGTCGGCATCACCGCGCTTATAACGAGATGCCTTGCAAACGGGACACGCATCCAATTTTACAAACTCATTGCGATACAATACGCAATCGTTCGGACATGCGTGTATTTTCTGTACTTCCAGTCCCAATGGGCAAACAATCTGCTTGGCCTAGTACGTGGTTGCTGGCAACACGTTTCCCTCCGAGAGAACGTCTCGCAGGAAAACTAACAACTCTGTGAAGCTCTTATCGGACCAACCATTTCTTGCCTTCAACTGCAGCAGCGTTAGCACAACATACAGCTTTCTGAGGTCCTCCTTGCAGCCCGGGTACAAAGGTGTTGTAGAGTCCTCTACCATACGCTGGAACTTCTGAAAATCCCTTTCACTCGTGTGGTCCTCCTCCCCATCATGCAACATCTGTTCTAGATCATCATCATGGTTATCGACGAACGTATCATCTTGGGTGTCCACGAACGTATCCTCGACCGCCGTGGAGTCGTTGTCTTCGCCATCATCATCAATCGGATGATCTTCACGTAAAATCTCATTTTCACCTTGCTCACCCAACGGTATAGGCGGGCTTGAAACCCTTCAAGCAAGTGTGCGGGATCGCCTCAAGATTAGAAAACTGCTTCTCATTCTTGCAATCGACGCACGGGCAACAAATGTAGTCCGTCAGCTTAGTTGACTCGTACGCTGCAGCCACGCTCAGAAAACTAGTCACACCGTTAAAGTACTCTCTATTGCGACGGTCAGCTTCATACATCCATCTTCGGTCCATCTGCAAATATTTATAACAAATAAAATCTCAGTAAATCAATAAGTGGTCACAAATTATTTTATTCATTTCATTTGTTACGTACTGCTAATTAAACAAGAAATATATTTCCAAATCTCACTATTAAAATCAATTAAATAATTGCTATTACTTATAATGGTTTGTCCGGCAAATTTGCATTACTTACAAAAAGTATTAAATTAATATACACCAAGTAAAAAAACAATACGTGTGGGCTGGGCCAAAACTACAATTTTGGCCCAAAAAGGTTTCTTAATTTTAGAATTGTTTTTTAATTTAATTAATCCATAAAGCAAGTTCCAATTATTAAAATTAGCAGACCAACTTCAAAAATTATGAAATTTTTTTGAGAAATTTTTTTGAGAAAGTTCCACAAATAATATAACATTTAAAATTTTATTTTCAAGGTTTTATCACATTTTAAATTTTCTCAAAAATTCAAAACTTCCTATTAATAGGAAAATATTTTAAATAATTAGCTAAAAAACATAAAAACTCATAAATACATAATTTATTACTTAAAACATAATTCAACAAAGAATATAAATACTTTTTCTACACACATGACATCTAAATAGTTACATACAATGACAATTAATAATGTAGTGCTGTCGTACTTAATTAACATATTAAACGCAATCACTAATTTGGTCCTCGTAAAACTTAAATTCAAGCTACATCTTAATCTCACTAATCATCGCACACATAAAAGGTGGTGAACTCAAATCTAGTCTCTAAATTAGAGCTCTAATTGTGCTCATTATGCAATCGATAATTCTCACAGCCAACAACCATATAGAACGTAATATCCAACAAAAACCAACTACAAATAAAATGTACACCAAGATACGAACCGTAGATCACGAATTAGAAGTGAATTCTACCAAATTTGAGAGCAAAAATTCGCCCCCTCTCTTCCCCAACCGAGCAAGAACAGAGCTCCTCTCTGTTCTGGAGGTGGGGCAAGTACGAAGGGTACTTATAGTGTCGAATTATCACTGCCGGTTCTTTTTCAAGAACCGGCAGTAAAATATCAGTGCCAGTTGAATAATATAATTCGGCAGTGATACTCTCTGCCGTTCCCGTGTGAAAATTTAGGGTAAGCCTTATCACTGCCGGTTTTTATTTATAAACCGGCAGTAATATATCACTGCCGGTTTTATAATATGAACCGGCAGTGATACTGCTCTCCTGGTCGCGCGGGAGAATTTAGGGTAAACTTATCACTGCCGGTTTTTATTTACAAACCGGCAGTGATATATTACTGCCGGCTGGATAAAATAAACCGGCAGTGATATTGCTTCACTTCACGTGGGAAATAAATATTGTGCCGGTTTTACTTGGAACCGACAGTGATAATACAATCACTGCCGGGTGGGACTCACCCGGCACTGATGAGGCATCGCGGATATACCCATCTGTAGTAGTGATTATCTCCAGTATTGCTTCCAAGTAGGCGGTCAGCGTGTGCTATACGCGTTGCTTGTTCATGCGGCCAATCTTCATCGTCCCTTGCAATGCACCTAAGTTCAACAAAAGAATTCGAAGTTGGAAGCACCATTAAGTTATTAAAATTTAGAATGAGACTTAAGTTAGCGTTCACCTTATCATGAATTTGTTTAGCTCGTGCTCGAGTTATTGGTCCTTGAAACATGGTTGTCTTCCCATGGTGCATTTGGAATAGGTAAAGGCGTGTATAAACCATGAGGGTTCAATCGTGACTTAGCTTTGTGGCATGTCTCACACCGTGACACATAGCGCTCCACATCCCGTCGCATCTTTGGCCAAAAGAAATGATCACCAAACACTCTCGCTTTTCTTGGTGCCAAATGACCCATTAGTCCACCCGCATGAGCTTCCCGCAAGAGTAGCAACCGAGCGAGCAACTGAATGCACAATTTGTTAGCTCGAAATAAGAACCCATCATGCAAATAGAATTTTTCCCAACCCTTTCCTTCACCACATTTTGAATGTGCTTCAGCGAAATATGAGTCCTTGGAGTACAAATCTTTGATACTTTCTAAGCCAAGAATCTTAACATCAAGTTGGGAAAGCAAAGCATGGCGTCTAGACAAAGCATCAACAACAACATTTTCCTTTCCCTTTTTATATTTGACAACATAAGGAAAAGACACTATGAATTCACTCCATTTGGCATGCCTACGGTTCAGTTTGGGTTGTCCTTTAAGATGTTTTAATGATTCATGGTCGGAGTGGATGACAAATTCCTTAGGCCATAAGTAGTGTTGCCATGTTTCTATAGATCTCACAAGTGCATACAACTCTTTATCATAAACAGAATAATTCAGAATTGGACCACTTAATTTCTCACTAAAATATGCAATTGGCCTATGTTCTTGCATGAGTACTCCTCCAATCCCAATACCACTAGCATCACATTCGATTTCAAAAGTCTTACCAAAGTCCGGAAGTGCCAATAGAGGAGTAGATGTTAACTCAGTTTTTAGCCTTTGGAAGGCGTCTTCTTGCGCTTCTCTCCAATGGAAGGGCACATCATTTTTGGTTAATTCGTTCATTGGAGCAGCAATGGTGCTGAAGTCTTTCACAAATCTTCGGTAGAAACCCGCAAGCCCAAGAAAGCTCTTCACTTGACTTGCATTTTGTGGAGGCAACCATTCACGAATAGCCTTCACCTTTTCTTCATCAACCTCCACTCCGTGAGTTGAAACAACAAAGCCAAGAAAGATAACCTTGTCGGTACAAAAAGTGCACTTGGCAACGTTAGCGAACAACTTTTCCTCCCTTAGGACAGCAAGCACCATATCTATATGTTTGATGTGTTCATCAAGTGATTTGCTATAGATTAAGATGTTATAGAAGTAAACAACCACAAACTTGCCAATGAAAGCTCTAAGCACATGATTCATTAATCTCATGAAAGTACTTCGTGCATTTGTTAAGCCAAAAGGCATGACAACCCATTCATACAAACCAAATTTTGTTTTGAAAGCTGTTTTCCACTCATCTCCTTCTTTCATTCTTATTTGGTGATAGCCACTGCGCAAATCAATTTTGGAGAAAATAACAGAGCCATTTAGTTCATCAAGCATATCATCAAGTCTAGGTATGGGATGCCTATACCTGACGGTTATGTTGTTAATGGTTCTACAATGAACACACATTCTCCAGGATCCATCTTTCTTTGGAACAAGTAAAACAGGGACAACACAAGGGGAAAGACTTTCCTTTACATAACCTTTGTCGAGAAGGTCTTGAACTTGACGTTGTATTTCTTTAGTTTCCTCCGGATTGGTGCGGTATGGTGGTCGATTAGGCAATGGAGCTCCTGGTACTAAGTCAATTTGGTGCTCAATGCCTCTCTTTGGTGGTAGCCCGGGTGGTACTTCATCGGGGAACACATCTTTATAGCTCTCCAAAAGATCAAAAACAACACATGGCAAAGAAGACGGTAAGTCATTAGTTGATAAAAAATTTTCTTTGTACAAAAGTACAAAGAAAGTGCAATCGGTTTCCCTTAATTCCCTCAAATCCCTTTGCTTAGCCATCATTGTTAAGCCCTCTTTTCCATGTGGCTCGGATAATTTTAGCTGTGGAGTTTTGTTTGGCTTTGGAGTCACTCGCTCACTATGTTCGTGGTTTTCTCTCAAGTGTTTCTCGCTCTCTCTCTTCTTCTTTTCCTGATCATCTGCCAAAATTTCTTCCGGTGTTAAAGGGAGCAAAGAGATGCGCTCTCCTTTGTACATGAATGAAAGTCGATTGGATCGACCGCTGATCTGAACATCAGGATCAAACAGCCATGGTCGTCCCAACAACAATTGACAAGCTTGGATTGGAACAACGTCACACTCTACTTGATCTTGGAATTTTCCAATAGAGAATGAGATTGTCACAATGTTGCTAACTTTTAGAACACCACAATCATTTAACCATTGCATTTTGTAGGGACTAGGATGCCGCCTTTGCTTCAGATTTAATCTCTCCACCAATTCTGAGTTAGCAATGTTGTTGCAGCTACCATTATCAACAATGATACGGCATACTTTCTCCTTAATAGTGCCACATGTGTGGAAGATGTTGTGCCGCTATCCTTTGTCCTCCTTTGCAGCGCTAACACTGAGCACACGACGAGAAACAAAGCAATTATTATCTCCATGATCAGCTCTAATATCACATACATCCTCTGTATCATTTTCTTTCTCCTTTTTCTCCTCTTCATCACTTGCAGATTCCCATTCTCCTTGCTCACTCACAATCATGACCTTTTTGCTAGGGCATTCTCTAGCAACATGCCCTCGCCCCTTGCACTTGAAACATTCGATATCTCTGTTCCTCGTGGGGGCTGGGTTAGAAGATGATGCTACCGTGGATGCAGCGGGGCGCTTATCACTCTTGCGATCAATGGGAGGTGACGCCGAGGAAGCTGATGGCCTGTTACTAGAAGGATGGGCTAAAAGGCCATTGTTGTTGCTTTGGAATTGGGAGCCTCCATGGGATTGATTTGCCTGAGAACGGCACCAAGGTGTTGCAGCTGAACGACTTGATGAAAAACGAGAGATGCTGGACGGTCGAAGCTTCCTCTCGATTCGCTTTGCTTGATCCACTTGATCCTGGAGATTGTTATAAGGAATCATCTCAACAAAATCTGAAATTTCAGCATTAAGACCATGCAAAAATCTCGCCATTTTTTATTCTTCATCTTCATGTACCCTTGCACGAATTAAGAGAGTTTCCATCTCTTTATAATAATCATCCACAGTGCGTGATCCTTGGGTAAGACGCTGCAGTCTATTGCGGAGTTCTCGCTGATATTGTGATGGAACAAAGCGACGTCTCATGATACGCTTCATAGCCTCCCAGGTATTGATGGGTTCCAAGCCTATTTGCTGCTGATTTTGCTGCATTTGGTTCCACCATGTTAGTGCATAACTAGAGAATTCAACACAAGCTAGATTTATCCTCTTTGCATCGGAGAAGTTGTGTATACGGAAAATTTGATCACATTGCTCTTCCCACTCAAGATAGGCATCGGGGTCCTCCTTTCCATTGAACTTTGGGATGGTTATCTTGATTCGGGCAGCCACATCAGGGTCATGTCGATCATGACGGCCACGTCGACGAGCATCTTCTCGATGAGCAGCACCATGGCGAGGTAATGGTGGCTGTCCATACTCATCGTTCTCACCATATTCATCTTCAGAAGCATCATGTTCACCATTGAGATTATGGCCAGCCATATGAGCATTATTAAAGTGCACACGAGGCTCAAAACCTCGCTAACGAGCTTCTCCTTGCTGCACTCGTTGAGCAGCAACTCCATGACCACGGGCAGCATTCCGGGGCCTTTAATTCCTTCCATGATCAGCCCTTGGTTGTTGGTCATATTCTCCATTGGCCTGTCCTCCAACAGAGTGTTCATCTTGCACTTCATCATTGTTTTCATGACCATTTGCTGGCGGTTGTACCCCTCCTCCATTTTCAGCAAAACGTTCTTCAAGCAACCGTGATACTGCTTCAAGTATGCTGAGCTCCCTACGCCGCAACTCAGCTCGGCTCACAGGAGCCTCATCTCCACCATTGTTTTCCCCGTCCACACTTGACTCTGAACCTGCCGTGTTAGCAAAACAATACGGTGGAATTTATGGCATCACACAACCTCACCTCCTGCTCACCAATGTTCTTGTGCGTTCTTGTTAGACCACGAGTGTGCAATGTGGGATCAACCGGATGTGATCAAGCGATTAACAACAGGGATCAACAAGGAACAGACTTCGATTTAAGCTGGAGTTTGGTGGGCAAAACAAATGAAAGGCTTTGTAGTACTGAAATCAAGTGATTGATATGCAGCAAAGCAAGCACAATTGATAGATCATCACACCATATACTAGCTGCAATACTCTCCTTTCATGCTGATTTTTTTTTGTTCTTTTCATACACTGTTTTTTTTAGAACTTTAAGAACAGATTGGAGATAAAAAGGATGCAACCCTAAAACAAATCGATATGAGCCAAAACAAACACTTTGCAATATGCAACACAAGAATTTCAGAACCACAACTAAGGTTTGGTTTTATTTTGTATGGTTTTGGCACACTTGGACGAGAAAAAGAACACGATTAATAAAAGATGAACACAAGGGATGGGGATAACAAGAACGGTAAGAAGGATGATAACAAGATAACAGATCCTACCGTGTCAACCTGGGCTCTGATACCAAATGGTATGGAAGAGGGTGGCCCGATCTTCACGTCGTAGGATAGAACAAGGGTAAATAGCTTTATACCTGCCAAGGTTGGATGTAACCCGTACGATGGGGAAGGCAATTCGAAGCCACAAGAACTTCAACCCGCTGTCCGTGAATCGCAGAACCACAATCCAGAACTAATCCACACAAAACGGCCGAGACCGTAGAGCACGAACTAGGGGGAACCCGTGAGGATCCTTCTCGCGAATCCAAGAGAACTCACAAGAGCAAAGGTTGAGGAGAACACTCAAGCAGACTTGCTGCAATATTCTAGCATATAGCTGAAATGGTTTTTGATCCCAAAAAGTCCTAAAATAGATGGAGTACTAGAGTATTTATACTAGGGACAACCCCCCTGGTTTAGGTGTGAAACCAATCAAGATTTTAAAGAGTCTAATTGGAGGTTCCAAGGCTAACACGAGCTGTAAAGTAGAGGGACTCTTCAGCTTCTCGCGTAGCAATTATCAGCCTGCACAGTCTTCAGTAAAATGGCCATTTCTCCCTCCTCGGAAGTGCAAATAACGAGCCGTTTGTTGGAGGTGAAAGTAGACTTGATAGGCTTTCCATCCATGTGGACCATGGCCATGTTACACGCTCAGATTATCTCCAGTATTGCTTCCAAGTAGGCGGTCAGCGTGTGCTATACGCGTTGCTTGTTCATGGGACCAATCTTAATCGTCCCTTGCAATGCACCCAAGTTCAACAAATTAAATCGAAGTTGAAAGCACCATTAAGTTGTTAAAATTTGGAATGAGACTTAAGTTAGCGTTCACCTGATCTTGAATTTGTTTAGCTCATGCTCGAGTTATTGGTCCTTGAAACATTGTTGTCGGTATCTGACCATCTTGATCTTTGGAGTGATCATCTTGTTTTATCACACTTTAGTTTGTGTCACATTGATCATTGAGCCATGTGATGTCCATATCAGGTTCCGCCGACTCCTGCCCGCCCCCGGCTCATAATGCGAGCTGCGTGGGTTGATGAGGAGGACGGCTTGAAGCTCCTGGACGACTCGAAGGAGGAGAGGGAGAGGAATGACTTTTACAGTCATGCCACTGCTTGTGCCCACCTATCCCGGGTAAAATTTTCTCAATTCTCGCCATCTTCTTGCTTATGTTGGTCAGCTCGTAGTCACCTTTACCTGTGGTGATTACAGAAATTAGGGGAACGCTCCAAGAAGAAGTCCGAGTACTTCCAGAAGATGCTTCCGGAGGTCCGGACGCACCAGGAATATCTGGCCGAGCTGGAGCAGATCAAGGCTGGACATGCGGCCGAGCTGCGAGCTCTTCGGTCGGAGGTCCAAGCGCTGCGGGCTGAGAGGGAGACCCTTCGGCAAGAGAAGATAGATGTCGTCGGCTCCCTACGCGATAGATATTTTCGGAACCATCTCATGCTTTCATTTAATCGTCTGGCTTTTTGATCTTCTTGTCTTTGTGTCAGCTCGGGACTCTGCTGTTGTAAAGCTCCAGGAGCAGCTTAAAACTTTAGAGAAGGAGCTAGAAGGTATGGTTGGCAGCTTGGACCTCCCATGTCTTCATTGCTTTCTTGGTACTTCTTAATACTCTGTCTTGCAGATTATAACCTCAAAACGCGAGCGCAATACGCCATTTTTAACAAAAAAGTCGAAGCCCTTGAGACGTCTTGCGCCAGGCTTCATGAAGCCTCCGAGCCGCTATTGAGTTCGCTTCATCCCGGGGGTGAGAGGCCACTCAGCAGGGGTCAGGTCATCTCTCAACTGGAGGAAGCCCCCGAGGAACTCAAGAAACTCTTGAAGGAGACAACGACCAATGGTGCTAGCCAGGCTTTGACAATCACCAAGTCGCTCTATCCCCGAGTGGATCTTGAAGCCGTTAAGGAAGGCTACACCTGCAATGTAGATGAAGATCGGGCCGCCGAGCTCTGGGAGGAAGTCAAGGATGCCTCTATAGACATTGTAGAAACTTTGGAGCTGTAAAACGAGATATATGAAAATTTTCTTTGTTCATGCATCTTGTCTTTCAAGTATGCTGCTTTGTCCCAATGGTTTGGACATATCGTTATCCGACTAGTCCAGCCCCCAGGCTCTGAGGCGTGGTTCATAACGCATGTCTCAGAGTCTTAATCATCGTAGGAGTGAAGCACTCGGACGCATAAATTACGAGAAGTTTGAACGAAAATAACTTTAAGAGCGAACATTTATTCATAAAGAAACAATTGAATTACAAAGTTCAGGTGAAAAAACGACGTAGTTGTTCTATGTTCCAAGTATTGCTAACTGTCATGCCGTCTTCACGCTTGAGCTTATAAGCTCCAGGGCGTATCACCTCATCATGATGTAAGGACCTTCCCAGCTTGGGGAGAGCTTATGCTCGCACTTCTGATTCTTTCTAAGGACTAGATCTCCTTTAGAGAACGCGCAGCTCCTCACATTGCGTCCGTGATAGCGACGTAAGCCCTGAAGATATTTTGCCTACTGAATTGTTGCGATGTCTCTGGCTTCCTCCAGCCGGTCGAGGTCTTCTTGTCGGCTCTCTTCCGAAGCGACTTCTTCAAAGCTCCGAACCCGTGGGGATCCGAATTCTAACTCAGTGGGGAGGACCGCCTCTGATCCATACACTAGGAAGAAAGGTGACTGCCCGGTTGCTCTGCTAGGGGTGGTTCGCAGCCCCTAGAGTACCGAAGGCAATTCTTTGACCCATCGAGTGGCTTATGATTTGAGATGATCGAAAATCCTTGCCTTTAGGCCTTGTAAAACCATGTCGTTGGCTCGCTCAACCTGCCCATTGCTTCGGGGGTGTGCTACTGATGCGAAGCAGATTTTTATGCCGAGTTCGCCGCACCAGTCTTGAAATATGCCACCTCTGAATTGGGTGCCATTATCTATGATGATCCGATTTGGTACGCCGAATCTAACCACGATTTCATGGAAGAATTCTTTGGCCTTTGCAGCCGTGATTGTGGCGACTGGCTTGGCCTCAATCCATTTGGTAAATTTATCGACGGCCACGAAGAGATGAGTATAACCGCCTTGAGCCTTCTTCAAAGGTCCCACCATATTGAGCCCCTAGACTGCAAATGGACATGTGATTGGAATGGTTTGTAGTTCCTGTGCCGATTTGTTCATCTGTCGCGCAAAGAACTGACATCCTTCGCATGTCCGGACGATGTCCTCCGCATCAGTGATGACATTTGGCCAGAAAAATCCCTAACGATAAGCCTTATCAACTAGGGTTGATGACACCGAGTGATTCCTGCAAACTCCCGAGTGGATCTCCTTGAGGAGATCTCTTCCTTCTTGTTCTGATATGCACCGTCGTAGTACACCAGAGGAGCTCTTGCGATAGAGTTCTTCTCTGATCACCACATAGCTCTTGCTTCGGCGCATTATTCGTTAGGCTTGCAGGCGGTCTTCGGGTAGTTCGTCCTTCGTCAAATAGTCCAGATATGGAGTTGTCCAATCGGGGGTAATGACTAGGACTTCAGCTTCAACGTTTTTCAACGAATGCTAATCGTGGGCTTATGAATTTCTTCAACGAATACTCACACGTGCACTGTAGACCGGCAGGATACCATTTTTGCTAGCTCGTCGGCCGCTTCATTGTCTCGACAGAGCACATGAACAAGTTCCAGGCCGTCGATGTTGCCCTCCAGCTTGCATACTTTCTGGCAGTAGGCAGCCATGTTGTCTTCGATGCAGGACCACTCTTTTTGCACTCGATTGACCACGAGCATTGA
Source organism: Otatea glauca (assembly GCA_036346275.1). NCBI lineage: Eukaryota > Viridiplantae > Streptophyta > Magnoliopsida > Poales > Poaceae > Otatea > Otatea glauca. The sequence goes on along the minus strand of CM070716.1, from coordinate 7,407,793 downwards.
ATCTCCGCGAACCGTCAATCGTCGGATACCGAGCGATATGGCGATACGGAGCCCATGGATGAGTGCCTCGTACTCGGCTGCTTTGTTCGATGCGGGAAAAAGTATCTGCAGAACGTACCTCAACCTTTCTCCACTTGGTGATATGAGCACAATACCAGCCCCCGCGCCGCTGAGCATGAGGGAACCGTCGAAGTATATCGTCCAATACTCGAGTTCCTTGATGACCATAGGGTTTTGAAGTTCCGTCCACTCGGTAGTGAAGTCGGCGAGTGCTTGAGACTTGATGGCTGTGCGAGGCTTGAAAAGGATATCAAAAGCTCCAAGCTCGATTGCCCATTTTGCAATTCTCCCAGTGGCCTCCTGGTTGTGAAGAATATCTCTTATTGGAAAGGAGGTGACTACCAAAACAGTATGTTCTTGGAAGTAATGCTTGAGCTTGCGAGACGTAAGAAGTACGACATATAATAATTTCTGCACTTGCGGATACTGCACTTTATATTCACTTAGAACCTCGCTGACGAAGAAGACCGGGTGTTGGATCTTCTGCACATGGCCCGGTTCCTCCCTTTCTACGATGATCGCAACACTGACTACATGAGTCGTTGCCGCGATGTAAAGTAGCAGAGGTTCCTCGGGATCGGTGAAACCAAGACCGGGGGCGTCGTTAAGAAGGTCTTCAAATCTTCAAACGCTTGCTGTGCCTCTGGCGTCCATTGGAACTTGTCCTGCTTTTTGAGGAGTTTAAAGTAGGGCATACCTCGCATACCCAGTCGGGAAATAAATCTGCTGAGTGCTGCCATGCATCCTGTAAGCTTCTAGACGTCCTTTTGGTAAGTCGGCGGTTCCATATTTGATATGGCCCTGATCTTCTCTAGGTTGGCCTTAATGCCTCGTTGGGATACGATAAACCCGAGCAGTTTTCCCGAAGATACTCCGAAAACACACTTCTCGGGATTAAGCTTCATGTTGAAAGCCCTTAGACTCTCGAACGTCTCGGTCAGGTTGGCGATAAGGTCCTTCCTCTCCCAAGTCTTCACCACGACATTGTCCATGTATGCCTCCACATTGCATCCGAGCTGGGCGTGAAAACACCGTTGTATCGCGCGTTGATACGATCGGGGGATGGATGGCGTGGCGAGCCTCTGGCTCGGCGATTGTCTTCAACGCATCGGGGTGGAGTTCGGCGCAGCGAGTCCATGACTCGGCGATCGTCGTCGTTCCGACCCCGGCGGTGACGATCTCTATGGTCCTTGTACCTTCGATCACTTCGTCGATTGTGGCCGGTGCCGAAGCGCTCGTAGTCGTCGTGGCGCCCGCGTCGTTCTTCCTCGTCCCGCTCTTGCCGTCTGGCAGTGATGTCTTGGCAGAGGTCGCGGTTGACAATTCAGCGAGCGTCTCCGACTGGTGATGCAAGGCACCGACTGCCGGTATTCCGACTGGTTGCAGTACGACTGCTAGCGACACGAGTAGCCGCATGGGAGCATGAGCGCGCTTCCCCTTCCAGCCTTTCTTGATTCTACTGAATCGCTGCTGCCGTCACCATGGCCTTGATCTAGGCCACGATCGGGGCTGCCGGGCTATCAGACGCAATCATTGGATCCAATGTATCAAGACGCGTCTTGGAGGCGACGACGTTCTGCAGCGGTGTATGGAAGACAGCTTGGTCTCCCAACCTGGACTGCAGGATGTCCTCGCGGACATGGCGGCCGCGAGATCGAAGCGATCACGTCTGTGCCTCCTTTTCCTTATGAAGTAGACGATCTTCCTTCGCAGCCTCTTGAACCTCTTGCTGGCGTTGGAGATCGGTCCTCTGCTGTTCTATGGCGAAGATGCCACGAAGATCGTAGCAATTCCTTACGACGCCGACTGGTTTGCCGGCCAAGTCAAAGTGACATACCTGAGGTTGGTCGGCCTGATCTTTACCAGATTGGATCTGGTTCAGGTCCAGGCAGACAAGTTCTCCGCGCGCATCTGCGACGAAGTCCAAGCTTCCGAAGCGAAAAGTCTGGCTGGAGATGAAGGTGGCGGTGATTCCACCGATCGCTGCCATCGAGTCTGTAGGAAAATATTATAGCGCTCCCCCTACCTGGCGCGCCAACTGTCGACTTTTGTAGTCGGCAATAAATTTATGGGGCAGGCGCTAGATCTCAAACTCGAAGGTCACACAAGACAAGGGTTTAGACAAGTTCAGGCCCACGACGGTGGAGGTAATACCCTAATCCTATGTGCTGGGATTATATGGATCTCTTGGATCTAAGATCGCTTAAAGCGCATAGTGCTCTGGGCGATATGCAATGTGTGTTGTGTTGAGACGATTGCTCCGTCCCTCTAGTGTTGCCTACCCTCTCCCTTATATAATGGGGGTGGCGCGGCTTACAGAGTCCTGATCGGTTTAAGATATTCCGATCGGTTACAAGATTTTAGTCGGTTACAAGATAGAGTTTACATCTTTATCTATCCTATTAACGACTCAGATTACAACCGTATCTTTTATATCTAACTATACATGTCTAACTTTCTCTGGGATATATCCCTTTCCGTGCAGCAGCATGGCTTGGCGCGGAGCTTATCTTCTGGGCCTTCCTCCCGGCCCAGTACCCCCATCTAGCGATGTTGGGCCGGTTATGAAGATACCTGGTTTCATATATTCCACACCATCAGACATGTCGAAGCGCCTCAGGAGGTCTCAAGTGAACTTGCCTTAATGCAAGAATAAGCCCTCCCAAGTCTACTTGATTTGGAAGCCAAGGAAGTAGCTCAACTCGCCCATCATACTCATTTCACACTCTATGCTCATCACTTCTGAAAACTGAGACGCAAGAGAAAGCGAAGAGCCACCAAAGATAATATCGTCCATATAAATCTGGACAATAAGGAAATGAGAATCTTGGTGCTTGATGAATAGAGTCTTGTCTACTATACCCATCTTAAAACCATGACTAAGAAGGTAGGACTTAAGCCTCTCATACAAAGCTCTCGGGACCTGCTTAAGTCCATATAAAGCTTTAGAAAGCTTGAAGACATGGTTTGGGTATTTAACGTTCTCGAATCCTGGAGGCTGCCTGACATACACCTCTTCCTCAATATATCCATTGAGGAATGCACTGTTGACATCCATTTGATAAAGCTTGAAGCCCTTAGATGCAGAGAATACAAGCAGGATCCTAATAGCCTCTAGTCTAGCTACATGGGCAAAAGTCTCCTCAAAGTCAAGATCCTCGACCTAAGAAAAACCATGTCAACAATCCTAGCTTTGTTTCTAATGACAACCCTATCCTCACTCTGCTTATTTTTTGAACACCCACTTGGTCCCAATGACATTATGACCAGATAGGAGATCGACAAGCTGCCAAACTTTGTTCCTCTGGAAGTTTTCAAGTTCCTCATGCATAGCATTAATCCAAGACTAATCGGAAATACATGAGAAACATCCTTCGACTCAAAGGAGGCAACAAAGGCAGAGTGGAGGCAGAAAGAGGACAAATCTGATTTTGAGCGAGTAACCCGCTCAAACAGATCACCAATGATCTGATCAGGTGGATGATGCCGCTGAATGAGGCAGGGAGGTCCAGAAGCAGAAATGTTCTCTACCTCATGAATCCTCTCCAAAGGTGATCAACTCATCACCGGGAGCTCGAACTAGGGAGGTGAACCATCTTGAGTTTCTAGTTATATGACGAGAACAACCGGAGTCAATGATCCAAACATCTCCCTTCCCCACCCTATAGACCTGATCAACAAACAAGAGAGAGATGACTCCGCACTAGGACACAAAGAAGATCTAGGAACCCAATACTGAGCCATACGACGTATCAAAGTACCAGCCATAGAATCAAAAGACTGGACTGTAAGGACCAAGTTGGCCTAGAGGGGGGTGAATAGGCAACTTTAAAGATTTTTCAATTCTTTAAGAAAAACATTTCTCAATAAAATAATAGAAACGGAAGCAATTAGAATATAGATTCAGCACAACTTTGTTTAAGTAAGATTAAGAAGAGGAATTTCAAATGAGAAACAACACAAGACGAATAAACAAATATGAAACAATAACAGGAGAACTCAAGGATTTTTCACCGAGGTTCAGAGCTCAAACTCCTACGTCCCCGTTAGAGCACTTCTCCAGAAGTATTGCTCCACCAAATAGCCAATCTCAATAGCTTTTGGTTTTCCACTATCTTCACTCTTTCACTACTCCAATGAGGTGAGTCTCAACCTTCCACAGCAATGGTGGCCTTCCACAATCTCGATTGGATAGGTCACACCAACAACTTCTCCAACCGTCTAGGAATAGCTAGTTCCAAGATTAATAGACTATCCACAAACCCTGTCTCTTGGTTCAGTAGCTAGATGCAAACTAGACTTAGCTTGGAGCAAGTACTCTAAATATTCAGAATGAATATTTGTGATTTTCTGAGTTGAAGCTCAAACTCTTTGATGAAAATGAAGCTCAGCAATCCTAAAGATCAAAGAGTGTATAAGATTTGGAAGATGTTAACTATGTTCAGGATGTCAAAGATTTGAATGTGCAAAGCTCTAAATTTTGTGAACCCAGGCATTCTATATATATAGGTCCTGAACAGAAATAACCGTTACACGTGCTATTTGCCCGTTGGGGGTTGGTAGGATAGATGGGGAAGGTCAACTGCTACCCTTTTATAAGAAATTTCAAGGTATATGCGTTATAAGTCAAATTATACACTCACGCCGGACTAAAAATTTTGGTCCGGGGTACATAGGATTGGAGAAGGATAATTATACTCAGTGTGACCTATTTGCGCCGGACCGAAAATATTGGTCCGTCGTACACGTACATTGTTTGATTTTGATATCAGTAAGACAATGCTTGCGCCGAACTGAAAAAGTTGGTCCGGCATACACATGGTTTTGTTTCTTTTGAGTACCAGCAAAAAACGTTTGCGCCGGACCGAAAAAGTTGGTCCGGCGTGCATGGGAAAACGGTTGGTTTTATCAGAGTGAAACATGTTTGCACCAGACCGAAAAAATTGGTCCGGCGTACACATATAATTCTGGTCTGCATCAAACTTCATATTTCTGGTTAAGATTTAAGCAAAATAATTCTTAACACAGACTAGAATTTATTTATGGTGAAAATATAACTTATGCCGGACTAAATTAAAGAAAGAATTTAGATTGGTCCGACGAAAATAGTGTATATTTGGTTGAAAAGGAATTCTTAACGTCGGACTGAAAAAGTCGGTTTCAGTCGGTCCGGCGTACATGAAATACGCCCGGTGAAGAGAATTTTTAGCGCTGGACCGAAAATATCGGTCCGGCGTACATAGTGTACGCTCGGTTGGAATTTGAACTTAGGATCTTTGAGCACCTAAATAGAATGAAGTTTGGTCCAGAGAGAATAGTTTTGGCTAAGAAGATAAAGCTCTGGATTTTTGAGTGAAAATTATGAAAAGTCGTATGCTCCAAGTAATCTTAGCGATTTTGCATATGAACCAAGATCATTTCTTATGTATAATCCCTCTTAATAGTACGGTGATTCTAGCTATATAGCTTGAATCAACTCCCAAGCCAAAACTAGAAAAACACCTTAGCCTTGATCATCAAATCTATCTGTTGTCGGTTATCACTAAGTATCCTTTTTAGTCATCAACACCAAAACCTATGTAATAAGCATAATTTACACAAATAGGGAGCCTAGATGCTCTCAATCTCCCCCTTTTTGGTGATTGATGACAATATCCTTGATATTTTGCTCGGAGCTATGAAAGAATTACTTTTTCTGCAGATAAAAGTTAGTCTGATAAAACAAATAGTAATATTTAAATGACTTAAGTATTTTATACTCCCCTTGAGTGAATGCATGAGATGAAATTCAATTGAACACATGAAGCAATATCAGAATCATTATGGATAAGTTTTTAAAATAGATTAAGAGAAGCAACTCCATAAAACAAACTCCATAAAAGACTTGAGTTTTCTTATAACAAACTCTCTATATAACAAGCTTAGATTACTAAGATAGGAGGCTCTACAGAGAGAATAATTCTAATCTCAACCCTTTTTAACTATGTTATTCTTCTCCCCCTTAAACTAATTTACTCTTAATATTCTTCTATTCTTCTCCCCTGTTGGCATCAATAGCCAAAAAGGTTACTTCTTCCGCTTTGAAAAAGTCCTTTTCAGCATACTTGCCATCCTGGAACTTGTGCTTCTTCTTGGAGGAGAAGGAGATGATTGCTCTTGGTCTTTGTCAGAGTGCGGAGTAGCCATTGCTTGATCATGCCAACTAGGATAATCAGGATCACCAGGATGAGGATTGAAGGTGAGTTCACTGAAATCATGCTGGACATGTCTGATCAGCTCTTGAGTTTCTTCAGACTTATCCAACAAGATCTGTCAAGTTATTCCTGATTAGACACCAAGTTTTTCTAACATCTTCAGAGTAATCTCGAAGATAATCAAGCATATCCCCTTGCCAATCCAAGCAGCTGCCAGACTTCTCAAAGTTCTTGTACACATTTTGAGCAAACTTGTCAATCTTTGCATCTTGAGCATTCTACTTTTTGTTGAGATCATACATTCTGTCCTTGATCACCAGTTGTTCAGTTTTGATCTCACCTAACCACTTCCTCATATCCCATTGATTTCCTCTGATCATATCAAACCATTTATAAGTTTCATCTCTGAGATTTGCTTTGTCTTGATAGATCTTTTGCAGCATTTCTTGCTGCTGTTGGTTGGCTGCCATTTGTTCACTGTGTCTTTGTGCTGCTAATCTTCTTTCTTCTTCAAAGCTTTCTTGAGCATGTCTGAGGTCAGAGTTGTATTGTTGCTCAAATGAAGTGAACCAACCTGGCTGAGAATCCCACCAAGATGGTTGTTGACCAAAATCATGAGTGGACTCAGGTTCAGCAAAATGAGAGTAATGAGAGTCCTCATCTGATTGCTAAGAAAAAATTGGCATAGTAGCTTGAGGATGCCTAGAGCCACCTGCTTCATGTTCATGGGCTGTTGATGGAACTCTCTGAGCCTCCATGAACCTAGCTGCAGCTGCTAGTTCTCGTAATCTATGCACTTCCTCATCCTCATGATGAGACTCTGAGCTGACATAGACTTCAGTGTGCTCAGATTGCACAAACCTTTGCTGACCATGATGTTCAGAGCTGTAGTCCATAATTTCTGTAGGAGTATGTGGAAAGTCTGGAGCTGGAAAAAAGTATTCCTGAGTATGATAGCTATGACATGGAGCTCTACCATCATCATCTGAATTTGCATGTATTTCAGTGCCTTCTTGAGCACTTGTCTCATGAATTACTGGAAGTGGGGTAGAAAGTCTAGCTGGCCTTTCATCTTGAGCAACTGGCATGGGAATTTTGTATTGCTTTTGTCTAGAGTTGAAATCCCTGTCCATCTCAAGTTGTGAGATGATCCCTTGAGCCAATAACATCTGAGTGATTTGCATGGCAAAAGGGAGAGGGTTGCCCATTTTTTTGTAAATGGCTTCTTCCATCTCTCAAAAAATATAGTCTGTCAGATCAATGGGTTGTCTTGAAAGAATTAGATGCAGCAACCAAGCAAGACATGGAGTTACTCCCTCCTTGTATCCAAATTTAGGGTAAATTGTGTGTCTGAGAATCAGGAGCAGAGCCTTGGCCTCGGCAGTCAGACAATGAACCCTATTAGCATTAAATCCAGCCTCATGGATATTTCTGTAGATGTGAGCAGATACTTGTAAGTCAGGCATGTCACCAATCTGCCTCCATCTATTTCCAGGAAACATCCTATCATGAATCTTAGTTCTATTTAGCAAAGAACTTGATGCTCCAATGGCAGCTTCAAACTGAGGTAATCTCACTTTTCTCTTATTTCCATCAATAGTAAACAGAATATAATGCTTATCCTTGTTCACTAACAAAGATGCATAGAATTCCAGTATTCTGCTTTCATTCCAAGCTGGGCAAGCAGAAGACATAAGGGCAGCAAGGCCAGGAGTTGACCTTACAAAATCTAGAATTCTATTTGATTCTAGAACTAAGCTAATCTGGTTCCAAACAACATATTGATGCTTGCATAGGGCTGACAGGAGTTTACCATTCCTATTTTTCCTATTTTTGAAGCCCATATATATATATATATTCCTTTGGAATGTGGTGATGAATTGCTCATTAAAGGAAGGTCTATCAAAAGGAAACCAAACCCTTTCAGGCACCAATCTAGCAGCTCTTAGTTTCTTTCCACCTAAAACAGCTAGCTCATGCCCACAAATCATGTCAATTTCACCACTCAGCTCTATTTCTTCATCAAAAGATATATTTGCACTAGGTTGATAGGCACTATCATCTGAAGAAGAGGTCGAATCATGTTGCACTGGTTGTTTTCCCCTTTTTGATGGTTTAGTAGTTACTTTCTTTACTACTCCACCAGATTGCTGAGTTTGACTGGATCTGTCGGTTTTGGCTTTCTTTTTCCCTTTGACCTTATCAGCAATTTTTCCAAAAAGACCTCTTTTGTCTGGATTCTGAGAACTCATTTTGACTTAGACTTCTTTTTCAAGTAGAAATACTGAGCTGACTTGGTTGACATAAAATGCAAAACGCAAGAACTGAAGAATAGCCTAACAAACAAAAGGAGGACCTTAAGAAGAGATTTCTAACTTAGGGTTTCAAACTAAGCAAAGATAAGATATAAAGATTGAAGAACTTACAGAACCCTAGACGCAATGCCTTGCTGTGAGCACACAGAGACACCGTTGTCAATCACGGTCAGGATGAGCTTCGGTGAAGAACAGAGTGCGAGAGGATTGGTGGATCAAAAAGCCTGAGAGACTTCTAAAGAAGATGAAGTTATAAGTAGCGCACAATGCGAGGAGCAAAATAAGGGAGTTATTGCGGTTGTTTTGAGTACGGACAACATATGGGGAAAGAAATGACGTCAACTGCCCGGTTTTTCTTTATGAGGTGGGGTCGAAAAACAGAGAATTCAAGAAACAAGGTTACCAGATTCGGATAGGTTTAGCAAAGATAAGTCCTAAGGATAAGAAAGATTTTGACGAGTATAGCAAGGGTAAGATTTTTAGAGTTTTTGAGATGAACACGGTTTGAAAAAGATATAAGTGCTTAGATGGAGTTATTGTCTTACAAGCCTCGGACAACTTTTTTAGTTAGATCTGAAAACCCTTTATCTGCGCCGGATCGATTTCTGATGGTTTTTCATCTGCGCCGAACCGTGTCCGTATAGGACACACTTGGTCCGCCGTAGTTGGAAAACTCTCGGTTAGGTTTGGCCAGCTGTCCGTGGGTTTTTAAAATACAGATGTAACTAATTTCTTAATGATTTTCTGAGATCTCTCTTTTAAGAATAACACAAAAAAAATTAGAGGGATCTTAGAATAATCTTAATATATATATCACCCAATAAATTCAGGAGATGTTGGATTTCAAATGGAAAAGTATGAGCCCTAATTTTCATCAGAGCATGAGTATGATTAACTCAAGCTCAAGAGAGGAGAACTCATGTGCTGAGTAATTTAGGTTTTTAAAAGCTTTTATTTATATAAGTATTTTTCTTCTAAAACTCGCTTAACCTGATTATTTTGTTTTAGGAAAGTATAGTATTGTATTAGAGAAAGTGAAGGCTTTCAGCAGCAATTTTATTAGTTTTTTTTAAGTAAGCCTTTTATTTTAGAATATAGATGTAATATTATTTAGCACCAATAATTTCTTTTGATCATATAAGGGTAGCAAGATATGCATGACAAGCAGACTTGACTCCCTCTTAGCATGTTATTTCAAAGAATTTAAGCAACATTTGAAAAAGCAAGAATGTTTAGTTCATTTCTTAATTTTGAAAAACTGGCCTCATCAAGTGGTTTAGTGAAAATATCAGCCAATTGATCCTCAGTCCATACATGACTAAGCATAATGTCACTCTTGGCAACATGATCACGTATGAAGTGATGTCTAATTTCAATATGCTTAGTTCTAGAATGCTGAACTGGATTGTTGGCTATTTTCACTACACTTTCATTATCACATAACAGGGGAACATTTTCAAACTTAATACCATAATCCAAAAAGGTCTGTTTAATAAAAATAATTTGAGCACAACAACTGCCTGTAGCAACATATTCAGCTTCAGCAGTTTACAATGCTACTGAATTTTGTTTCTTTGAACACCAAGACACTAAAGATCTTCCAAGTAAACGACAACCCCGAGAGGTACTTTTTCGATCAACTTTGTAACCGGCATAATCATAATCTGAGTAGCCAAGAAGTTCAAAAGAAGCACTTTTTGGGTACCATAAGCCAAAACAAGGAGTATGCTTTAAGTATCTGAAAATCCTTTTTGCTGCACTAAGATGTACTTCTTTAGGTGCAGCTTGAAATCTAGCACACATGCATACACTAAACATGATATCTGGCCTAGATGCTGTCAAATAAAGTAAAGAACCTATCATGGATCTATATAACTTTTGATCAATAGACGTAACTCCCACATCTTGATCAAGATGTGTATTGGTTGCCATAAGAGTTTTAAGAGGCTTGCATTCTTCCAGATTAAAGCGCTTGAGAAGGTCTTTAGTATACTTTTCTTGTGAGATGAAAGTTCCTTCCTTCAATTGCTTGACTTGAAATCCCAAAAAGAATGTAAGCTCTCCCATCATTGACATTTCAAATACTTTAGCCATTTGATTGCTGAATTCTTTGCACAGAGACAGATTAGTACTTCCAAAGAAAATATCATCAACATATATTTGGCTGTTCATAATAATGATATTGAGGATGGGATGCTACTAAATATTTGTGATGTTTTACGACTTAGGAACATGGGAGAAGCACTACCAGGACGGCCACAAGCACTCAGTTTGTTGGCACAATTCAGATTGACGCCAAATCAAACTGGCCGCTTCTACCCCAAGTTGGCGCACTTTCAAAAGGGCTCCATCACATCCACACAATCACATCCCCAACTGGATTCCACCCTTGCCACAACAAATCAAGCCAGACTCCAAGTCATCCACAATTCGGGCTCTGTGTTCAATTCAGAGTCAGCAGACAACACTGTATTAAAATGGGCATATCTCCCTTTAATGGAGGATTTATTGTGCTTGTTAGAATAATAACGATGAGATATTTCCAATGGATTTTGTCCCAGACCAAGATTCGTTACGAATCAGTCGAAATTATCAAAACAATGTGTTGTATTACTGTTTTGGGCTATTTCGGGCTTTGAAAGCGTGTGGGGGCCCAAGCCCAGGTTGTGTGTGCCCCCTTGCCTCACAAACCCTAGCTCGACCCTCTCACGTCCCTCCCTCTCATATACACAGTAGCCACCACCTTAGACACTTGGATTTTGCTTAGATTACAACTACACACTCTGTTAGTTTTTCCCTATACATAGGTTTGTGGAATCCCAACTCGTGTGCTTAATGTAATTCGCAATTTCAGATTGCATCTTCTATGTTCTTGCTTGTCTTATCGATTCTCATGCGGGATTAGCCTTCTTTGTATGGTCAACCATATTTGTGCGTGGTTGATAACCTACAGAGCCGTGGTGTAGTAATTGCAGGGTTCGAATCAGTTCTGATTGGAAGCCGGATCGTCAACGTTGAGTTCTCCATCAATCGATTTACTACTACCTGTCGGAAGATCGGGCGACCATTCGCATCAACCGCCCTCCAAGAAATCCTAAAAATCAGCCCTCTGGAAAAATTACACTAACCTCCGCAAATTCTGGACCTTTCTCTTATTGCTTCAAAATTCTAATTGGACTTCAAATAAACCTCAAACTCAAGCACCACATGCTTAAATGATGTCAATAACTCATCACCATCATGTGTAGACCACCACATGGTCTTTCATTTTTCTATCCACATTGCAACTCGCATAATCGGAATCGAAATATTCAAATAAATCAAATTTAGCACCTTTGGGATACCATAAGCCTACATTTTAGGAATGATTTAAATATCTTAGAATTCTCTTAATGGGCACTGAATGGCACTCTTTTGCAGATGCTTCAAACCGTGCACACATGCAAACACTAAACATGATATCGGGCTTAGATGCACTAAGATAAAGCAAACTTCCAATCATGGATCTATAAAACTTAAATCTACCAGTTTACCTCCCTCATTTAGATTGAGGTGATCGTTAGAAGCCATGGGAGTTTTGATGGGCTTTGCATCGTCTATGCCAAATATTTTGAGTAGATCCTTCACATACTTGGTTTGGCTCACAAATGTCTCATACTTGAGTTGCTTGATTTGAAGTCCAAGAAAATAGCTCAATTCTCCAATCATGGATATCTCAAACTCTCTAAACATCATATCACCAAATTCTTTGCAAAAGTCTTGGTTAGTAGAACCAAATATGATATCAGCAACATAAATTTGATATACAAAGAATTCATCATCAATAATTTTACTGAATAGAGTTGTATCAACCTTCCCAATTTTGAATTTCTTTGAGAGTAGGAAGTCTCTAAGTCGCTCATACCGTGCTCTAGGATCTTGTTGAGGCCATAGAGCGCCTTAGAGAGCTTGTAAAAATGGTTAGGATTCTTAGGACTCAAATCCTAGAGGTTGCTCAACAAATACTAATTTAGAAATATTGCCATTAAGAAATGCACTCTGCACATCTATTTGAAAAACTTTTTGAAAGACCATGTGGAGATCTAATCTTGGTGGTGATGAGTTATTGATTGTGTTTAAGCATGAGGTGCTTAAGTTTGAGTTTGTTTTGAGCGCTATTCTAAATTTGAAGCAATTTGAGCTCTATTTGGAATTTGCGGTACTACCGGCCATGTGGGAGCAGTAGCACCGACCTCAGGCCAGTGTAAAAATTCCATAGAGCAGTGTTTTGGATTTTTGGATGTAGGGCGGTGCTATCGGCCCTTATGAGCTTGAATGATCCAAAAATTGCGATTTTGGGAGTTTAATTGCATATCTTTTTTAACATTGCTATGTGATGGTCAAGGGACATCGGTGCTTGATCATGGTGAGGCGGAGGATGATCGGGACTAGGCGAGGTGCACCAGAGGTCCAGACGATCGAGGATCGCTGGAAGATGATTGGAGACGGAATCGCTACGAGCTGAGAAGACAAGGAATGGATGAGATGCTAACTTGGAGCTACTCAAATCAAGGAGGGCCGTTGGATCGCGGTCTAATTGATAGAGTAGCGGGTCTAGTTAGTATGCTTTGAAAAGCGTGCAAAAACCTGTTATGTTAGATGGTTTCGGGTTAGCCCATGTATGAGTTAGTGAGTCAATCATATCTCTTGATGGTGGTCCTTAGGGTAGAAGGAACTCATCGAAGGGTGGAGGATGACTCAAGAGTAGTATAAATAGAGGAGGAGAGGTAGCCTTCCTCCTCTTGAAGGTTTTAGAGGTTTTATGCTCTTTTGAGCTTTGCCCACTTTGTTGTGAGGCTTTGTAAACCTCCCTTCCAGAAATGCAAATCATTTTCTCCTATGCTCGAATTTACTTTACACATTTACTTTATGACTTAAATTCAGCACTTAGATTATGCAATTTACATTCTTGTAATTTACTTTCCGCACATTTGGATTTGCCTCCCCTCCTTCTAAATGCTTGTGGATCTTGTGCCGAGGATGTGTGATTGATGGATGAGTCTTCTTTAGGCCATACCCCAATCATCTAGGTAAATCTTGTGTTCTTCTTTGCAAGAAACCAATTTTTGTTGTTTAGATGATCATTCTTGGAAGATCGGATTTCTAGTATTCTTGACTTGTGTTCTTTCTTGCTTTGATATGTGGGAGGCTATCTAAGATCATCTAAACCCTACGACCAAGTTCAAGATCAAGTTTTTGGGTTTTTGCTCAAACTTGGTGCATTCTTCCTTAGATTCGAAAAAGTTCAGAACTTTGACACCAATCCCTTTTATTGAAGGTTGGAATAAGTTCCTGACCTCCAAACGAAGGTGCATGCAAAATTTTATGAGTTTTGGAATAACCGATCAATAGTTTGATCATTTTTTCTTCTGGAGTCCGTGCTGATTTTTCTGTTGTTCTTGAGCCCGGTCACACCGCCCCTGGTGCGGTCATACCGGCCTCCAATGCTACCGGTGCCCCTGCGGTAGCACCGGCCATATAGAGCAAAATTTTGAGTTTGGGAAGAGAAGAGGATGAATCAATTAGGATGAAAAGCCAAACTTGATCCAGAAAGAAGGAAAATAAGAACTTGACAAAGTTGACAAAGGATTTTAGAGCAAAAACCAAGAAAGAACAAGTTTTCCACAAAAGCTCTAAAAATTCCAAGAAAGACTCAAATATACTTATGATCCTAAAAATTGGCAAGACTTTACAAAGATCATAAGAGACAGAGTGCAATCACACTTTTATCTTTTTAATGATGCCTTTTCTACAATTTCTCCCCCTTTTGGCAATATAGGCATCAAGAAGACATTTTCTCCCCCTTTAGACATGTATGCATGAAATGCATCCTAAAGCAACTTTGAAGATTATCCAAGTGATATATGATCAAATAATGACACCAAGCTACTCAAGTTTAGATTATGCTAAACAAAGACATGCATGTTCAAGTGCAAATATCAATTTTGCTAGCAAGAACAAAGAAGACCATGTCAATTTTTGCATGATTTAACAAGTGCAACACTAAGCTTAGTTTCTAAACTAGAAACACAGCCATACAATAAATCAAATGGAGAACCTAGAGTTCAATCTACTCAACACTTTGGGAAATCTAGAAGTGCATACAAGGTCTTTCGAGCTCATTTTTCAGTTAATGCAAATTTTGCTTTAAGACATGAAAAGACATAGTGGGGTGCAAATGTTTGACATTATTTGCATTCTTTACCCACTTATGTTTTTCCCCTTTTTTAGCTTTTTTTTAAAAAATTGACTCAAGCCATATTTGACAATCTCAAGAAGAACTCTTAAGAGGATGGTCTTGGTCATACACGATGCATTCCAAGTTCATCCCAAGTGCAATGGAAGGCTTATTACGAATGTAAGTTGTTGCATCTAATATGCACAAGAAAAGTCATTTTTGCTTAATTTTTATTTTTGGCACATTGAATTATGAGCAATTGAAGGACTAGAGTATGGATCTACCTAGCTTCACCCAAGTTGCTATAGGGACTAGTAGAAATCCTAAATTTCACAAATAATGGAATATGCACTTAGAGAGGAAACATAGCAGGTAAAAGCAACATGTTTCATCAATTTTTCATTCAAACCATTAATTTTCAAATTTTAACAAGCTTATCAAGATGAATCAAAATGAACTTTGACATATCTAAGCTAGCATTTTCTTCATAAAAGTAGCATTGTGTATAGCATGAATAATAGCTCATTTGAATAATAGACAAAGCTCATTAAACAGAAAACAAATCTATATGCAATGCATGAACAGATTCCCAAACTCCTCAACAAGTGAATCAATTTTAAGCACAAATCTGGTTCAAGTTGAGTTACTAGCAAAATTAAGTTTAAGAAGTTCCAACTGAACTCAACAGAAACCAGAAACACCGAATGATGAGAAGAAGTCGAGAAACTGCAAACTGGGTGGCTATAGAGCATAGAAAAGATAGTAGATAGCACTACGGCTGAGAGACACCCAGGAGATGCAAAGGAAAAGAAAGGCTGGAAGAAAAAAATATAATACATAATATACAAACCATCTCCCCCTCACAATAAGCCGTAAGGGCTCACGACTCTATGATCACTCGTCAGGGAAACAAACTTGAAGCTATCCAAAGGCTTGGTAAAGATATCGGCTAACTGGTGGTCACTCTCTACAAACTGAAGCATGATATCACCCTTCTCCACATGGTCTCAAAGGAAGTGATATCTAATATCAATTTGTTTGGTCCGGGAATTCTACACTGGGTTCTTAGCAATGCAAATAGCAGAAGTGTTGTTACAGAAAAGTGGAACACTTGCTATCGCCAACCCAGAGTCACACAGAGTCGAGCGCATCCAGAGCAGCTGACTACAGCAACTCGCTGTAGCAACATACTTGGCCTCTGCAGTGGACTGTGCAACCCCAGACTGCTTCCTAGATGACCAAGAAATAAGAGAAATGCCAATGAATTGGCAAGTGCCTGAAGTGCTCTTCCAATCTATCCTCCAGCCAGCAAAATCAGCATCAGAAAAGGCTCGAAGAGATAGACAAGAAGAAGCAGTGTACCAAATACCTTAATTAGTGGAAGTACGGAGGTATCTGATGATACGATTCACCGCCTGACAGTGAGAGGCGCAAGGAGAGGCTTGAAATCGAGTGCACAGAGACACAACAAAGTGTATGTCTGGCCTTGAAGCAATAAGATACAAGAGAGAGCCGATCAAGCTCCAGAACTCCTTTTGATCAACTGGCTCACCATCCTCATCAGGCTTGAGGATAGTAGTGGTGGCCATAGGAGTCATCATCGGCTTCCCATCAGACATGTCGAAGCGCCTCAGGAGGTCTCAAGTGAACTTGCGTTAATGCAGGAATGAGCCCTCCCAACTCTACTTGATTTGGAAACCAAGGAAGTAGCTCAACTCACCCATCATACTCATTTCACACTCTATGCTCATCACTTCTGAAAACCGAGACACAAGAGAATGCGAAGAGCCACCAAAGATAATATCGTCCATATAAATCTAGACAATGAGGAAATGAGAATTTTGGTGTTTGATGAACAGATTCTTGTCTACTATACCCATCTTAAAACCAGGACTTAGAAGGTAGGACTTAAGCCTCTCATACCAAGCTCTCGGGACCTGCTTAAGTCCATATAAAGCTTTAGAAAGCTTGAAGACATGGTTTGGGTATTTGGTGTTCTCGAATCCTGGAGGCTGCCTGACATACACCTCTTCCTCAATATATCCATTGAGGAATGCACTCTTGACATCCATTTGATAAAGCTTGAAGCCCTTAGATGCAAAGAATGCAAGCAGGATCCTAATAGCCTCTAGTCTAGCTACACGGGCAAAAGTATCCTCAAAGTCAAGACCCTCGACCTAAGAAAAACCCTGTGCAACAAGCCTAGCTTTGTTTCTAATGACAACCCTATCCTCACTCTACTTGTTTTTTGAACACCCACTTGGTCCCAATGACATTATGACCAGATAGGAGATCGACAAGCTGCCAAACTTTGTTCCTATGGATGTTTTCAAGTTCCTCATGCATAGCATTAATCCAAGCCTAATCGGAAATGCATGAGAAACATCCTTCGGCTCAAAGGAGGCAACAAAGGTATAGTGAAGGCAGAAAAGAGGACAAATCTGATTTTGAGCGAGTAACCCACTCAAATAGATCACCAATGATCTGATTAGGTGGATGATGCCCCTGAATGAGGTGGGGAGGTCCAGAAGCAGAAATGGCCTCTACCTCTTGAATCATCCCCAAAGGTGACCAACTCATCACCGGGAGCTCGAACTAGGAAGGAGAACCATCTTGAGTCTCTAGTTATATGACGAGAACAACCGGAGTCAACGATCCAAACATCTCCCTTCCCCACCCTACAGACCTGGTCAACAAACAAGAGAGAGGGATGACTCAGTACTGGGACACAAAGAAGATCTAGGAACCCAATACTGAGCCATACGACATCTCAAAGTACCAGCCACAGAATCAAAAGACTGGACTCGAGTGTCTTTTTGATGCGCTACTCTCATAAGACCAAGAGCAGTCCTAGCAGAAGATCTGGGAGCTGAAACTGGGTTGGCCTGCCATTTTGCAAAGGCCGGACCACCCAAGTGAGGCTGTTCAAATCTCTTACTAAGAAACACCTCACACCGCTGATATCTACCTCGAGGAGAAACATGAGTAGTGAAGGGAAACGCGGTATGCTACGCTAGCACAAAAAAACTACCACAAGAACCGTAAAGCTACTCGCAAGAAGGGATCATAGATAAGATTACCACTAGACGCGCGCAGCGGAATCCTTCGCGTCCGATGTAGTGGTTCGTCCTCGCCCGCGATCGTTGCGTCGATGTAGTGGATCGTCCTCGCCTCGCCGTGGATCGCCCTCCCACGCCGCAATCGCAGCAACGCCACCGCAGATGAGTCCACACGTCCAGAGATGGAACGCCGCGCGCCGGTGCAAGCACCTAGTCGCTCGGCGAGGCAGCGAGAGGAGGAGGCTAGGGTTTCAAGTGAATCAAACCTAAACCGTGGAAAGCACACTCTGCGCCCTCCTCCTCCCCTCCTTATATAGCCACGAGATGAAACACTAAACCAGGCCCACCAAAGATGCTAAGCCCACGAGGTTCATTAATTACGGATCCAATCCAAATTAATGCGTCCCACCATTAAGTGTGTGACCTGCAGGTTCACATACGTTTGGACATGGATTCGAAAACTCCTTTTCAATCCAATAGTTGGTAGCGGCTTCTTGCAAAGTATGCCAACTCCCAAACATACCGTGATCAAATCGAATGTAACCTATCAAAAGAACTCATGTAATAATCCCTTTGCCAAGTATATGAAGATTGATCTCAAGACGAGAAGCATGTCATCCTTTGATGATTCAATCCATCTCTCGTATCCGTGATATATTAATAAGTTGTGATTGACTCCTCAATCACGGCATGGCCATGCACTTTCTTAATCATATCACACGAGTGGCCTTGTCATATATCTCCGCTTTCATTGGAGTGGCAAATTCCATCTTGATTGCTCACTTCCTCTCGCACGTTTCATAGTAAACATGAAAGCTACCTTTATAACTATCCGGTTAGGAAGTAGTGTTTGATAGCCCCAAGGAAAACTATTACACATGTAGGGAATATGACAATCTCAGTCTAAGGATCATACATCTTCTAGGTATGAGATACACTGATGACACATAAGAATGAAACATTCTCGCAGATGTCCCATAGCGGGTCTATCTAACCCATGTTCTTCAACATGGTCCACAATGTAGAGATGATATCTCCATATCCCATGATCTATGAAGCATGATCATCGATCACTACATGTGCTGATCTATTCATCGTAGTCCTATACGATGATATCCGATCAGAGATATTTATCGAATTACATCATTAAGTAAAGAGCTTCATAATCAAGTCACATACTTGTTGATCAATACAATGATATACATTCATTGGACCAATAATCATATTATTATTCATAAACATAGTCATGTTACAATCATCTAAATGATTGCCTCAAGGGCATAACACTAACAAGTAGTATCAAAAGGACAGTGGAGAGACTAACCACGGGCAACTTCAAGACAAAAACTCGAATGAACAACATAAAATCCAAGTCCTGAACACTACCCAAAAACATGCAACACTCTATCCTCTCTAGTAGCAGTGTGTGCCTTAGGAACACTCAGAGTCTGGGGATGACCCTGAATACCCCTAAGGACATGAACACTCTCACGCCTTTTGATCTTGGCACGCCTAAAGCAGAAGTCTACTAGATGACCATCCTTCTGACAGAAGGTGCAAGAATACTTCGCAGAAGTAGCAAGCGGAGCAACCTTTTGGTCAGAGATTCTATGAACACCCCAGTAGACCTAAACACAGTGGTGCTCATCTTGGGAGCAACCACAATCTCACCACTCTTGGAGCCACGTAGAATGGAGAGAGTATGCGCCCGAGCGTGCTCCAAGTAGTCAAATCCTAGACCCTGATTGAATCTACTAAACATGGACTGGTCTAGGATGAGATTGAGCTTCTTCTTGCATCCTACAAACTTCTCAAGAGTGCTCATGAGGAACTCACACTTTTGGAAGAAAGAGGCAAAGAAAGAACAAGGGGAAGAAGATGAAGAAGAGCCAGACAAGGAAGAATGAACAGCATGTGCATTTTTCTTACTAAGCACGGCTACCTCAATCTTGAGGGCCTCATAAGATACACACATGGCTTTTCTATTCCTAGTGGTGTGGTCTCTAGCTTCTTTCTAAACTCAACTTGATTTTATCCAAGTCTCCCTCAAACTCAGCACATCGCATGCAACTTTCTTGTGACTTAACTAGTAAGTCCTTAGCAAGTTCAGCACACATGACATTGAGGGATTCATGTCAAGTTTTATTTGCCTACAACCCTCACATGAACTGATTGAGTCCTTAGAAGCATGCATTTCAAGTTTATCATTTCTAGAAGATAGCTTCTTAAGGGACTACTCATGGTATCAAATTCAGCAAGCAATTTAGGGCAGTTTTTACATGATGCACTAGTGAGAGCATGAAGAAAACTAGTATTTATAGAAGCAACATCACCAAAATCAGTACTAGCATTCTTCAACCTAAGGCTATCTAGCTCAATCAACACACTATCATGTATAGTCCTTAGGTTCTCAAGCTCCACAAGCAAAGCATCACATAGAGAATAGTCATCAAAGGCTCAGGAGGAACAAGATATGAGAGAGGCCAACTCCCGAGACCAGGTACCTACATCCTTCTGCAACTCCATACACCTAGCTCTAGCTCTACCATGGAATCTTCCTAGCTTATAGAAAGAATCGTTACGCTCGTCATAGGAAGATACCTCATCTAACTTGATGTAGAGCTTGGTGTCACTGATGCCATTCCCATCGGCCATGAAGCACATGCTATTAAGGTCATTGCTGGACGCTTCTTGTTGTTTGCGGTTCTTGTCGGTGTAGTCGATCTTTCTCGAACCGCTGGAGTCATTTTTGCCCTTCTCCAGCTTGGTGGAATACTTATGAGTCGCTATGGTTCTTGAGACCGGTCAAGATCTATGGAAGAGCAAAACCTGCTCTGATACCAATTGGAGGATCGAAAAGGCGAATAGACGAGGGGTGAATAGGAGCCAAATAAAATTTCCCCCCTAAAATTCAAACCACCAAAAGAACAGATAGAAAGAACTAAATAATCCGAATAGGTATTCGGATAAACAGTAGCACCGACCAGTAGAGGCCGAATGAACAATGCTCGAGTGAATAGTCAAGTTAACAGTAAATCAACACAGTCTGAAAAGCAAGAATCGTTGTAACTTTAGATTGGCTGATCCAAAACCTGAGAAACATGGTGTACACCTTCCTATAGATGTCAGGAACACATTCCAACCTTCAATTGCAAGGATTGATGTCAAAGTTCTGACCTTTTTCACTTTGAAGAAAGAACACACCAAGTTTAATAAAAAGCTTGAGAACTTGATCTTAGACTGGCTCGTGGGGATGTAATAATCAAGATGATATTAGATGACCTCCCACATGTCATTGCAAGTAAGAACATCAAAGAAGCACCCCTCAAACATGCAAGATGAAATCTGCCAAGAATCCTCCCTTTTTGAGCCAAGAACTGATTTCTTAAAGAAAGCTCTAGAGATCTTGTTAAAAGTTTACCTAGATGATTGAGATATGATTTGTAGAAGTTTAATCCATAATCATTCATCCTTGGTAGCACAAGATTAAGAATGAAAGAAACCAGAGAGATCAAAGACTCCAAATGAAGGAAACCAACACTAGAGCTGGAGTACATTCTAATGGATCTTGCTGTGTTGAAACATATTCTAAAAATTCCTCAACCTCTTATGCATTATAGATCCAGTAGAAGCTCAGCATGTAGAAGGAGGTGAAGCAAGAACTCAAGTAAAGAAACTCCGCAAACACGATCTACAAGAATGATTCTCTTCAAGAACAAAAGATCGGTTTCTTGCAAAGAGCACACAAGATTTTCCTAGATGATTGGGATATGATCTAAAGAAGATTCATCCATCAATCATACATCCACAACATCGAAAGCACAAGAAAGTAGAAGGAAATGAAGCAACACTCAAGTTGCTTAAAAGAACCAAGTAAAAATGCAACACTCTGTTCAGTGGAGGGTCTACTTAAGCGCTTGGTCGATTACTGCCAAAGCCTTGCTTGGTCAAGTAATGCCTTGCCTGCTTGCAGTCGATTGTCTCGAGTAGATTAGGAATCACTGAGTATCGAGTAGGAATGTGCTGGGTCGATTGCCCTGCCATCGGCCTGTATCGAGTTTTCAGGGTGACCATAAGTTACTCGATGTCGACTTATTGACTCGATTCTGATCAGAGTTAGAATTTAAAAAAATCTAAACGTTGGGTAGTTGAGCATTTATTGCTCTCTTCTGCAACCCCAAGATGGGTGCAGCGGCGTTGTCATTTCGCCTTTTGCGCTGATCGAGGTGCCGGTCCATAGGGAATGAACCGTTTGCCTGGAGAGAGAATTTAGATATATAAACTCCCATACCTGGAACTGTAGCTATTCCTCTCCTTTTTTCTTTCAGCTCTATCCTTACTCGTGAAGCCTCCGTTGCGCTTCTGAAGCCCTAGTGTCGCCACCTTTAGGGAATTCACCCCACATTTCTCTTAATGGCTTCTGCCCCTTCATCCAGCGCCGGAGTTGCTGCGTCACCAGAGAAGAAAATCGAGAAAACTGAGGAAGCCTTCAAAGATGAGGCCCTCGAAAAGGTGTGGCAAAAGTCGGTTATGACGGAGAAGCGTATCGCTGACTTGGAGAATGACGGCTTCGTCCCTCCGCGAGAGTTTTTCCACTGGAGGCCATGTCAATGTGAACTCTACCCCACCCCCATGAATGAGCATGAGACCGTCGTTTTCGAGGCCTTCTTCCGTTGCGGGTTAAGCTTTTCTCCTTCTTTATTCTTGCTCTCAGTTCTTGAGTTCTATCAGATTCAGCTTTTCCACCTGAGCCCCATTTTCATCACAATGATCAGCATGTTCGTCCACCTTTGTGAGGCTTTCCTGGGTATCATCCCGAGTCTCAACTTGTTCTGCCACATCTATAGTCTAAAAAGGGCGACAAAGAACACAACTGTTGGGGGTGTCGGATTCCACCTCCATAGCAACGTATCAAACTCTTATATTTCTGTCCCTGTTACCTCCTCCTGGCAAGCAGATTGGAAGAAACAATGGTTTTGTATCACCTCTCCGGATACCGTGAATTATCCCATATCTTATCAACCACTCTTGCTTCATCCGATCGACCTCTAGACGAAAGTCCCTGCTTCGACCACTAAAAGACCATGTGGAGGTCTACTCATGTTGGTGATGAGTAATTGACTAAATTTGAGCTTGGTTTGCTCTGGTTTAGTTTGATTTGAATTGGATTTTCAATATGAAGCAATCTGAGTTGTGTCTGCTAGGGGCGGCACTACCGGCCATGTGGGAAAGGTAGTGCTGGCCGAGCGGCAGTACCGGCCGGAGAAGCTATAGTTATATTCTAGAGATAGGTGTTCACTGGTTCTTTAGGGGAGTGGCACTATCGGCCATGTGGGAGCGTTAGTGCCGATCGAGTGGCACTACCGACCCTAGGACGCGGTAGTGCCGGACAATAGATTGAACGTTGAATTTGAATTTTGAAATTGTGTGAGATATATTGCATAGCAATTTGGACATTGCTATGTGATGTGTTTCCTTGTTTTTGATGGTTGCAGGTCGACGAAGTTAGATCATGGTGATGCGAAGGATGATCGGGGCTAGGCGAGCTGCGCCAGAGGTTCAAACGATCGGGGATCGCCGGAAGATGATCGGAGATGAAGTCGTGGCAAGCTGTACAGACAAGGAATGGACGAGATGCTAGCTAGGCGCTGCATGGATCAATGAGGGCCATTGGATCTTGGTCAAGTTGATAGGTTAGCAAGTCTAGTTAGTGTGCTTTGAAAACTGTGCAAGAAAACCCATTATGTGTGTGGGTTTTGGGTGAGCCCTTGCATGGCTGGTTGAGTGGGTTAATCCTAGTCCTTGATGAGTGCTCTAGTGTTTAGAAGCTCATCCAAGGGTGGTAGTGGCCCAAGAGTAGTATAAATAGAGGGGTAGGGGTAGCCCTCCTCATCTTGAAGGTTTTTGAGATTGTTGTGCTCCTTTGAGCTTTGCCCACTTTGTTATGAGGCTTTGTAAACCTCCCTTCCAGAAATGAAAGTTTAATCCATTCCTCTCAATTCTGAATTTACTTTTCGCATTTACATTCCGCAATTAAATTCAGTCTTTACATTCTTGCAATTTACATTTATGCAATTTGGATTTGCCTCCCCTCCTACATGCTTTTGTATCTTATGCTAAGGATGTATGATTGATTGTTGAGTCTTATTCAGACCATATCCCAATCATCTAGGCAAGTCTTGTGCTCTTTCTTGCAAAAAACCGATTTTTGTTCTTGAGAGGATCAATCTTGGAAGATTAGGGTTTTGGGTGTTCTTGTCTTGCGTTCTAGCTTGCTATAACATGTGGGAAGCTATCTAGGATCATCTTGGTCATCAAGAACCCACGAGCTAGCTAGGAGTCAAGTTTTTGTTCTTGAACCCGTTTTTGTGCAGTCTTCCGTAAATTTCAAAAAGGTCATAACTTTTACAACGATTCTTGCAATCACCAGTTGGAATAGGTTCCTGACATCCATAGGAAGGTGTCCACAAAGTTTAATTGTGTTTGGATCAGTGGATCAAAAGATTCCTCGATTTTTCTTTTTGAACTCGTGCTGAAATCACTGTTCATATATCTGTTTTTACTGCAGCTACAGTAACCCCGGCTGTGCTGCCCCTACATGAGCGGTAGTGCTGGCCACAGGCTGAAATTTGTGAAAACTGATTCTTCCTACTTCATTTGATACCCTAAGTATCTTAGCTTGGTTTCTTTGGGTAAAAAATTGCATTTGTGATCTTCTTTGGGGGACAATTTATTTTGGGATCATTCACCCCCCTTTGATCGCCATCTTTGATCAGAGCCGGTTTTGCACTTTTATAGATCTTGACCGGTCTCAAGAGCCATGGCGATGGACAAGTATTCCACCAAGCCTCCTATTTTTTCTGGAGTTGATTTTCCATTTTGGAAATCGCAGATGGAGTCATACATCATTGCCTAGGGCTTCATAATGTGGTAGAAGGTGAAACTCCCGTATGAGGTTCCTGCTGATGAAAACGTCATGGCCAGTAATATAACTGACATTGAGGCAAACGCTAAGGCAAGGAACATTCTCATACAAGGTCTTAACCACAGTGAGTATGATAGGATTTCTTACCTCCGTTCCGCTCACGAGATTTGGGTGACCCTTGATGCTTACCATGAGGGCACTACGCAAATCAAGACTGTGAGGCAGGACCAGTACAAGCGTGAGTACAACAAGTTTGAACAACATGCTGGTGAGAGTCCTGATGAGTGTTTTAGTCGCTTTACGACGATTTTGAGTGATCTCCGAGCAGTTGGTTGCATATACTCTTACTCGGATAATGGTCACCATTTCTTGACTGCACTCGATCTTAGAGTTTGGGAGATGAAGGTGACCACCTTCAAGGACACAACTGACCTGTCGACTCTGACTCTTGACGGGCTTCACTCGCGCCTCAAGACTCATGAGATCGATGTCGTCTCTCAGAAGACGAAATCTCAGTCGATGGCTTTGATCACCGATCACATTGGATCTTCTTCTTCTGATTCTTCTGTTGGTTTTTCTCTCTCCACCCTTTGCGAGCTAACCGATGACCAACTAGAAAAATTTTCAGAAAATGAGCTTGCTCTTCTTGCTCACAATTTTTCTCATGCCTACAAGAGGGAGAGAGAAAGGAAGAGAGGTGGCATGATCACCTGCTTCGAGTGTGGTGGCCCCAATCACATTCGAGAAAATTGCCCCAAACTGGGGAAGGCAAAGAACGACATCGACGGTTCGGCAAAGAACAATTACATCGAGAAGAACCGCAACAAGAAGCCTCCAGTTCGCGAGCTGGCCTGTGAGAAGAAGTACCGCAACTTCTCCAAGAACATGAAGCTCTTCCACCACATCCTCGCCGCACTTGATGACATCAATCTCTCCGACATGGAGACATGGAGCGACGATGGCGAGGATGAACCGCAAGAGAAGAAAGGCGGCGACGACTTCTCCGACATGTGCTTCATGGATGACACCAACGGCATCAGCGACTCCGAGCTCTACAGCGACTCGGACGAGGTACCCTCCTATGACCAGCTCAATGAAGCTTTCTGCAAACTAGGGAAATTTCATGCTAGAGCTAGGTGTATGGAGCTAGAGAAGGAAGTAGGTACCTTGAATTAGGAGTTAGCTTCTCTTAGATCTTCTTCCTCTCGAGTCACTAATGATTGTTCTTTGTGTGATGCTCTTCTTGTGGAGTTGGAGAACCTCAGGACTATGCATGATAGTGTGTTGTCTGAACTAGATAATCTTAGGTTGAAGAATACTAGCAATGAATCTATTGATGCCATGTTTATAGATGCTAGTTTTCTTCATGCTCACTCTACTCTTTGTGCGAATTGCCCTAAATTGCTTGCTGAAATCAATGCCATGAGCGACACCTTAGGAAGCTTTCTTCTAGAAATGATAAACTTGAATTACATGCTTCTAAGGACCCAGTCAACTCGTGTGAGGGCTGTAAGTAACTAAAACTTGACAATGAAACCTTGAATGTCAAAATTGCTAAACTTGCTAAGGACTTACTAGATAAGTCACAAGAAAGTTGCTTGCGATGTGCTGAGATTAAGGGGCACTTGGATAAAATCCATGTCGAACTTAGGAAGAAGTTGAAAGACCAAGTCCATAGGATTAGAAATGCGTCTCGCGTTTCTTGTGAGGCTCTCAAGATTGAGGCAGCCGTGCTGAGGGAGAAAAATGCACATGCTGAGAGAGCTTCTCTTTCTAGTTCTTCTTCTTCTTCTCTTCCCTATTCTTCATGTGCCTCTTTCTTCAGGGAGTGTGAGTATCTCATGAGCACTCTCGAGAAGTTTTTAGGAGGCAAGATGAAGCTCAATCTCATTCTAGACCAATCCAAGATTAGCAGATTTAATCAGGGTCTAGGATTTGACCCCATGATGCACGCTCGGGCGCATCCTCCCACCATTGTGCGCGGTTCCAAGAGTGGTGAAATTTGTGGTAGCTCCCAGAGTGAGTACCACTGTATTTAGGTATGCTGGGGTTGTCCATGGGACTTCTGATCAGAAGGTTGTTACTCCTGTTGCTTCTGCTCCTAGCAAGGCGAAGTATACATGCATCTTCTGTAAGAAGGATGGTCACCTAGTAGATTTCTTTTCAGGCATGCCAAGATCACTCGGCGTGAGTGTGTCATTGCTCTTAGTGGTATTCATGGTTATTCCAAGACCTTGAGTGCTCCTAAGGCACGCATTGCTTCTAGACAAGTTAGAGAGTCACCTGTTTTTGGGCAATATGTAGGACTTGGTTTTCATGTTGTTCAGTCGAGTTTTAGTCCTGGAGCTACTCTTGGTCAGTCTTTCCGCCGTCCTCTTGATATTCCTTGTTCTTCTCATCGAGGTAGATATCAGCGGCGTGAGGTGTTTTCTGGTAGGAGTTTTAGGCAGCCTCACTAGGGTGGTCTGGCCTTTGCATCATGGCGGGCCAACCCAGTTCCTTCTCCTAGATCATCTACTAGAGTTGCTACTAATCTTGTTTGGGTTAAACGTCAGAGAGACACTCGAGTCCAGTCTTCTTCTGTGGCTAGTACTCTGAGGCGTCGTGTGGTTCAGTATTGGGTTCCCAGGTCTTCACTCTATCCCTGTACTGAGTCATCTTTCTCTCTTATGTCTTGATCAGGTTCGTCGGATGGGGAAGGGAGACGTTTGGATTGTCGACTCCGGTTGTTCTCGTCATATGACCAGAGATTCTCGTTGGTTCTCTTCCCTAGTCCGAGCCCCCGGTGACGAGTTGATCACTTTCGGGGATGCTTCTTCAGGTAGAGTCATTGCTAAAGGTATCATCTGCATAAATGAAAATTTTATTCTTAAGGATGTTGCCTTAGTTAGTAAGCTGCAGTATAACTTGCTCTCTGTTTCTCAGCTTATCGATGACTCTTTCGAGGTGAGTTTTAAGAGTAATGCCTGTAGAATTCTTGATTCATTAGGACGGTTAGTTTGCGAGATTTCTAGATTTGGGAGTCTTTCGTGCTGATTTTTCTGTTTCTGCTGGAGAATCTCTTCGGTGTTTGATTGCTTCAGAGTCCTGTGATCTCTCTTTCTAGCATAGGAGACTTGATCACATTGGATTTGATCATTTGACCCGAGTTAGCAGCCACGACCTCATTCGTGGTTTGCCCAAACTCAAAATGGTCAAAGACTTTGTTTGCTCTCCCTGCCGACATGGCAAGATGGTTGCTGCTTCTCATCCCCTAGTCACTATTGTGATGACTGATGCACCAGGATAGCTTTTACATATGAACACTTTTGGTCTAGCTAGAGTGCAGTCAGTGGGTAGGAAGTGGTATGTTCTTGTCATTGTTGATGATTTTTCGAGGTACTCTCGGGTGTTTTTCATGTCCTCAAAGGATGAGACTTTTACCCATTTTAGGGGTTTGGTTCATAGGTCGTCTTTTGAGCTCCCTGGTGCCCTACGAGCTATACACAGTGACAATGGCACGGAGTTCAAAAACACCTATTTTGAGAGTTTCTGTGTGGAGTCTAGTTTAGAGCATCAGTTCTCCTCTCCCTACGTCCCTCAGCAAAATGGCGTAGTGGAAAGGAAGAACGGGACCCTGATAGAGATGGCCAGGACGATGCTAGACGAGTACAATACTCCTAGAAAGTTTTGGGCTGAGGCTATATCTACTGCTTGCCATGTTTCAAATCGTGTATTCTTGAGAGCACATTTGCACTGCACTTCTTACGAGTTGAGGTATGGGCGAAAGCCTAGTGTTTCTCATTTTCGCTCTTCTAATAGTATCTTTCTTGGTTACTCGACCTCTTCTCGTAGCTATAGGGTCTGGAGTTGCGATGCGTATAGGATCATAGAGACCTGTGAGGTGACTTTTGATGAGGCTAGCCCAGGAGCTAGACCTGACATTTCAGGGTCTTCTTCCACCTTCGAGACCATCTTTGTAGAGGATGAGGATGATGTAGATGATTGTGTTCCACCTGATCCAGTCCCCTCTATACCTGAGGTGCCACCTGTTTCCATTTTTGCATCTTAGGAAGGCCAGCCCCTGCATTCTTACTCTCATGCAACTAGTGGCTCTACTCCTACCTCTTCTGTGGATGAGGTAGAGACCACTTCTGCTTCTGGACCTCCCCATCATATTTAGCGTTCTCATCCACCTGATCAGATCATCGATGATCTGTTTGAGCGGGTCACTCACTCAAAATCAGGTTTGTCCAGTTTCTACCTTTACTCTGCCTTTGTTGCCTCGTTTGAGCCGAAGGATGTGACTCATGCATTATCTGATGAATCTTGGATTAATGCTATGAATGAGAAACTTGAAAACTTCGAGAGGAACAAAGTTTGGCAGCTTGTAAAACGTCCATCTGGTCATAATATCATTGGGACCAAGTGGGTGTTTAAAAACAAGCAGAGTGACGATGGGGTTGTCATTCGCAACAAAGCTAGGCTAGTTGCACAGGGCTTTTCTCAGGTTGAGGGTCTTAACTTTGAGGAGACTTTTTCCCCCTTTAGCTAGACTAGAGGCTATTAGGATCCTGCTTGCATTCTCTGCATCCCAGGGCTTCGAGCTCTATCAAATGGATGTTAAGAGTACATTCCTCAATAGCTATATTGAGGAAGAGGTTTATGTTAAACAACCTCCAGGATTTGAGAACCCCAAGTTTTCGAGTCATGTATACAACCTTTCCAAAGCTTTGTATGGACTCAAGCAGGCCCCCAGAGCATGGTATGAGAGGCTCAAGTCTTATCTCCTCAGCCATGACTTCAAGATGGGCGTAGTAGACAAGACTCTGTTCATCAGACACCAAGAGTCCCATTTTCTAGATTTATGTGGACGATATCATTTTTGGTGGCTCGTCTCATTCTCTTGTGTCTTAGTTTTCTCATGTGATGAGCACAGAATTTGAGATGAGTATGATGGGCGAGTTGAGCTACTTTATTGGCTTCCAAATCAAGTAGACTCGGGAGGGTACTTTCCTGCACCAAGGTAAGTACACTCAGGACCTACTGAGACGGTTTGATATGTCTGATGGTAAGCCGGTGTTGACTCCTATTGCCACCACTGCTGTCCTTGAGCTTGACGAGGATGGTGAGCCTGCTGATCAAAAAGAGTTTCGGAGTATGATCGGCTCCCCCCTGTACCTCACTTCTTCAAGGCCGGACATACATTTCGCTGTGTGTCTGTGCGCTTGATTTCAGGCTTCTCCTCACGCCTCTCACCGCTAGGTGGTGAAGCGCATCTTCAGGTACCTTCGTGCTACCATTGATTATGGTATTTGATACTGTTCTTCTTCTTGTCTATCCCTTTGTCGGGACTCGAATATGCAAATCCAGACCCTCTATGTATTCAGCACTAGTCCAGGAACACACTAGTGCACACAGTCTCAACATAGATGAAACATCACAATCATACACAACGGAATAATAAATAAAGACTTCATCTATTAATATAGAACTATTGAAAGACCTTAAGGTCAAACTTACACTTGTGAGGCCTTGGTGGCTTCAACTCAAAATAAATAAACAGCAGCGGAATGAAGAACGTCGAAGAATCCCATCAATATGCCACAGGCAACAGACAAGGTTCAACTCCTAGATATTCGCCTCCTCGTGGAACTTCTCCTTCGAAGTTGTAGTCTTCTCCTCAACTGATGATTTGGTGTGTTGCAAGGGGTGAGTTCATATAGCACTCAACAAGTTGTGCACATAATGCACGTCTAGTATTCTATATGCAAGGCTTAGTACAAAGGAATGGCTATCATGGCTATTTTGCAGTAAAGTAGCATTTATAAAAGAATACAGTAAATAGATTGAAATTGCAGTAAAACAAATAATAATAATAGATAGATTGAACATTTGACAGGTAAACCAAGTTTCCAATCCTAAGTCAATTTCCACTTTCCATGGCATCCTGCCATCCCAATAAGTTTTGTTTAACAAAAGTCTAATCCTTGACTATAATTCCCGAGCATTGCTCAATACCGCGAGCACGGCTATTCGAATAGATTTTACACTCTGCAGAGGTTATGCACTTTACCCACACGACATGATCGTCCCTTGTTGCCAAGCTATTAGCACACTTCCTTTGGTGTGCCGGCAGGGTAATCATGACAAAGCATTTACAATGCTTTGTCTAGACCCTGTATTGCTCGCTGAGGTTTCAACACGGAAGGGACTGGTTACCACACTCCGGGGCCCCCTCTTGCGCCATGTGAGTCTACCCGTACACCCGGAACTCACTATACACCACAGCAGTACCGAAATCTAGACATCACAAATTAGTCGGCTAGGCTGTCCCATTCCAGACGTGTGGTTGCAAGTAAGACTCTCGTCAAAGGCTTGCAAGGTTAAGTCCTTAGGGTGACTAGGTCAAGACTTCCACATACCCTCTGCCAAATCTCACCCACCTTGGCACACTGCCCCTCGCCACTTGCCCCAATCTAAATCATTACCACCCTAGTTGATTACCAAGCACCACATGCTATCAACAAGTCAACCTCGTTGCGTGACATCCACTCGTCACCACAACGCAATCTCATTGTGTTACCACACATGACACACAAGTTCATAGCATTGTTCCATATTCCATTAGTCAAGATTAATCATTGGTGATTCAACACATGTGATGACATGGCATGGCTAAGCAATCTACGACAGTCTAACTAGCCCATGTTGATTATCAATATTAACCAACTATTAATTAACCATCCTAGGGTGACAATTAGATTATGGCATACAATGGCAAGGTAGGGTATACTCAAATAGGTTAAATAGCTAAATCCCAATTTATTTTGAAAACAGATCTACACATTAAATAACCTGCACATAAAGTAAAATAAAGTAGCATCTTTGCAAACATGGGTTCAACATGATCAAAGCACAACTTGCCTGGCCCTTGCGATTTTTACTGTTCTTTACACTTTATCTTTGATTCTTGATCTTCGATCTTCAATCTTTACCTTTTTGATCTTCAACTCCTTAGAACAACTTGTGGACGATGCGTCTAACGATTAAAGAAGAAGCAAATACAAACCAACTCAAAAGATAAATAAAAGAAAATCCAAATTGAGAACGGATAGTATTGGATCACAAAGGCTTAGATGAATTTAGGAACTTGAATGGATTAGATCAGAGATTAGATAAAACAGAACGAGCTTTCGGAATACACCGAAAAGGAAAAGACTGATAACTGACAAAGAAAGGATAATATTCCAAAGAATTTTTCTTCTAAAGTTATTATCTTGATTGGACAGACCATGACATATGGGCTCTCGATCTATAAACCGGGTCCATAAAGATACGTTAGTTCGCAATGAGCTAAAATGATGCTCAATGTTGACTAAATAGATACACAGTCAAATAAAAGAAAGATAGACTAATATATTACATATGGCACAAGGATATGACATATGGCCAATGGTCTATCGACCAAGTCCACGAATGACTTCTAGGTCAATGGCAGATAAGATTTTCAAGAATAGGACATGGACAAGGGGTCGACATTCATGCGATTCGATCTGAGATCAGTCATACGTCGATCAAGAGGCTTGACGATGACAAGGCAGCGAGGAAATGAAGACAAGGATAAACTCATAAGTGATGGGGTTAGATTACAAGAAGGCGATAGAGAGGATGATGATATTACATTAGGGATTTTACGAGCATGCACACATGCGATGATAGCAAAGCAACGACAGGACACTCATGCAAAGATAAGATGTCGATTGTCGATACAATGATATGGTAGCGAGGTTATGATATGGCTCAGGATTGATCTGCGAGTTGCGAGGTTTACATGACATGATGCATCGTCAACAACATATTGGACACAACGTTAAGTTAGGGTTTGAGAGGAATGACTCACAGATAGATCTACATGGCATAGGGATAGGATAGGTAGGGTTGGCTCTGTGATAAAAGATTACCAAGGGTGGCTAACCGAAACAAGATCCGATAATGAAAGGGACTAGATCGAAGACGACGGGTAGATTCTAGAATATGGCATTGATGGCAAGCGACGACCAAATGAACTCTAAAGTTGGGCAAACCAGAGAATAATGGCCTACTGGACATGACGACACGACCAAGGCGAACTAAGATGGTTGGCAGCAAAAGACGGCGCGCGGCACCGACGAAAGGCGGCGGCTAACGAATATTAAAATTTTTAGTTGATGGAAGAGCAAAGGGGAAGTGTGCACCACGTAGAACGCAGCGAGATGAGCTCAACGTTATCAGTGGATTTGGCAGCAACCCAATGGACAGATCACAAACTACCGATGAACGACTACTAAAGCTAATAGATCAAACGGTCATAACTATTAAAATAATGGATGAAACCTAACCAATTTTACAGAGAGTTATCTGGGACCCTAAGGCACAATATGACACGAAAGGATCAGAGTTTTACCTTCTGGATCAACAGGGAACGCACGAGGAAGTTTTCAGCTTTACGTAAGCAGTCTGATCGGGGAAGATTGAATTTTCTGTAGAAATCCCTTTGACAAAACCTTGAGTTAGGGTGAGCACCGGGTAGAGGACATCAAGATGAGTCTACAATAAAAAGTGCACTGTCAAATTCGCAAAAATAAAGGAGAACGGGTGACGACAAGATTAGAGATTGGAACGGCCGTAACTTTTGATTTTTTGGATGAAACTGCACCAAATTTGGTGGAGTGGTAGATTAGACCGTAAGGCACGAGTTGACATGAGTGGATTTTAGAAAAACTGAAATAAACGATGGGGAACGAGATGCCAAGTTCGGCCAACCAGGGCGGCTCACCGGAAGAGGACGGCTGCAATTTTTAGAGTTTGGGAGGTGCTCTGGTGATTAGTAGTGCATGGGAGGGGTCTTAGAACACTTATATGGCACTTCTCTTGTTTCTTGGTCGTCTAGGAAGCAGTCTGGGGTTGCACAGTTCACTGTAGAGGCCGAGTGTGTTGCTGTAGTCAAGTGCTTTGGATGTGTTCGACTCTGCGTGACTTTGGGTTAGCAATAGCGAGTGTTCCACTTTTCTGTGACAACACTTCTGCTATTTGCATTGCTAGGAACCCAGTGCAGCATTCCCGGACCAAGCATATTGATGTTAGATATCACTTCCTTAGAGACCATGTGGAGAAGGGGGATATCGTGCTTCAGTCTGTAGAGAGTGACCACCAGTTAGCCGATATTTTTACCAAGCCTTTGGATAGATCCAGGTTTGTTGCCTTGAGGAGTGAGCTTGGAGTCGTGTGCCCTTACGGCCTATTGTGAGGGGGAGCTGATTTGTATATTATGTATAATATGTTTTCTTCCAGTTTTTCCTTTCCTTGTGTTTTTTCTGGGTGATTTAGGGCTTATTATCCTCAGTTGAGTTCACTCACATAGACTTCTGGCTTGCTTTGCATGAACCTCTCATCTTGTGCTTTAGGTTGCTATTACGCGTGATTAGCTATTCTCTCTTCTCTCTAGGTTGAGTTCCCTCAGTCTTATAAGTCTAGCAGGTATTGGGCCTTCTGGGTAGACAGGGTCTGTGCGCACTCCTTAGTTTGGGATATAGAGTCAGCTTCCCAATGTCAGTCACCGGGGAGATGAGAGCGAGTTTGAGCCGTAGTGAGTCTCTTCTATCTCTTCTATGCTCTATAGCCATCCAGTTTGCAGTTTTCTCGACTTCTTCTCCTCATTCTGTATTTCTGGTTTCCATTGAGTTCATTTGGGTTCTTCTTCACCTAATTCTGCTAATAACTCATTTTAACCAGATTTGTGCTTAAATTGATTCACTTGTTGAGGGGGAGTCTGGGAATCTGTTCATGCATTGCATATAGACTGCATTTTCTGTTTTATGATCCTTGTCTATTATGCAAATGATTTAATCTTCATGCAATACACCATGCTACATCATTTGAAGAAAATCACTAGCTTAGATATGTCCAAGTTCATTTATCTTGCTAAGCTTTAAAAAAATGAATGAACATAAGCTTTAAATGAAAAACTTGATGAAACATGTTGCTTTTACTTGCTAGGTTTCTTCTATAGAAGTATGTGCCATAATTTGAGAAATTTTGGTGTTCTCTAGAGTCCCTATAGCAACTTGGGTGAAACTAGTTTGGTTCATACTTGAGTACTTCATATGCTCATAAATCAATGTGCTAAAATGAAAACTAAGAAAAATTGATTCTTTTTGTGTGCATTAGACTCCACACCTCGCATTCACAAGACATCTTCCAATTGCACTTGGGATGAAGTTGGAATGTGTCGTGTATGACCAAGACCATACTCTTAAGAGTTCTTCTTGAGATGGTCGAATATGGCTTGAATCAATTGCTTGAAAAATAATGCATATAAAAAACATATGTGGGTAAAGAATGTAAATAATGTTAAACATTTGCACCCTGCTATGTCTTTTAAGACCTTAAAGCAAAATTTGCATTAATTGAAAAATAAGCTCGAAGGACCTTGTATGCTCTTCTAGATTCCCCAAATTGTTGAGTAGGTTGAACTCTAGGTTTTCCTTTTGATCCTTAGAGTAGCTTTGCTTCCATTTTTGAAATTAATGCTAAGTGTTGCACTTGTCAAATCTTGCAAATAATAAAATATTCAAAACTAAGCTTGTATTTGTACTTGGACATGTCTTAGACTAGTCTAATCTAAAATTAACTAGCTTGGTGTCATATCTTGTCATTGTGATCACTTGGATAATCTTCAAAGCTCTTTAGATGCATTTCATGCATACATGTTGAGAAAGGGGGAGACAATATGAAATCTTGATGCCTATATTGCCAAAAGGGGGAGAAACTAAAGAAAAGGCATCATTAAATATATAAAAATGAAAAATGCCTTGGATCTTATGATTTTGTTGAAAACATGCAAATCTTAAGAATCATAAACTTTTATGAGTGTTTATTGGACTTTTAGAGCTTTTCGTGGAAAAATTGTCCATTCTATTACCTTGCTCTTAAATCTGTCATACCAACTTGGTCATGTCCTCAGTCTCTTCTCTCTGGACCATTTTCGGTTTTACAATCAAAGTGCTTTCTTCTTCTCCAATTCAAACTCAAATTAATGCCTTTTATGATGTTTGTCAATATACTCATCAAGGGGAAGATTGAAAGACCATGTGGAGGTCTACTCATGTTGGTGATGAGTAATTGACAAAATTTGAGCTTGGTTTGCCCTGGTTTGAGTTTGGTTTGAATTGGATTTTCAATATGAAGTAATCTGAGTTGTGTCCTCCAAGGGAGGCATTACCGACCATGTGGGAGCGGTAGTGCCGGACAATAGAGCGAACGTTGAGTTTGAATTTTGAAATTGCGTGAGATATATTGCATATGAATTTGGACAATGCTATGTGATGTGTTTCCTTGTTTTCGATGGTTGCAGGTCGGCGAAGCTAGATCATGGTGAGGCGAAGGATGATCGGGACTAGGCGAGGTGCGTCGGAGGATCAGACGATTGGGGATCGCCGAAAGATGATCGGAGACAAAGTCGTGGCAAGCTGTGAAGACAAGGAATGGACGAGATGCTAGCTAGGTGCTGCATGGATCAATGAGGGCCATTGGATCTTGGTCTAGTTGATAGGTTAGCGGGTCTAGTTAGTGTGCCTTGAAAACCGTGCAAGAAAACCCATTATGTGTGTGGGTTTTGGGTGAGCCCTTGCATGGCTGGTTGAGTGGGTTAATCCTAGTCCTTGATTAATGCTCTAGGGTTTAGAAGCTCATCCAAGGGTGGTAGGTGCCCCAAGAGTAGTATAAATAGAGGGGTAGGGGTAGCCTTCCTCATCTTGAAGGTTTTTGAGGTTGTTGTGCTTTTTTGAGTTTGCCAACTTTGTTGTGAGGCTTTGTAAACCTCCCTTCCAGAAATGAAAGTTTAATCCATTCCTCTCAATTCTGAATTTACTTTTCGCATTTACATTCCGCACTTAAATTCAGTCTTTACATTCTTGCAATTTACATTTATGCAATTTGGATTTGCCTCCCCTCCTTCTACATGCTTTTGGATCTTATGCTGAGGATGTATGATGGATGGATGAGTCTTATTCAGGCCATATCCCAATCATCTAGGCAGTCTTGTGCTCTTTCTTAAAAGAAACTGATTTTTGTTATTGAGATGATCAATCGTGGAAGATTGAGTTTTTGGGTGTTCTTATGTTGTGTTCTAGCTTGCTATTACATGCGGGAAGCTATCTAGGATCATCTTGGTCATCAAGAAACCACGAGATAGCTAGGAGTCAAGTTTTTGTTCTTGAACCCATTTTTGTGCTGTCTTCCGTAAATTTGAAAAAGGATGGAACTTTGATGTCGATTCTTGCAATCGCCAGTTGGAATAGGTCTTTACATCGATAGGAAGGTGTCCACAAAGTTTAAGTGAGTTCGGATCAGTGGACCAAAAGATTCCTCGATTTTGTTTTTGAACTCGTGCTGAAATCACTGTTCATATGCCTGTTTTTACTGTACCTACAGTAACCCCTAGGTTGTGCCGCCCCTGCATGGGCGGTACTGCCGGTCGCACTTTGAAATTTGTGAAAACTGATTCTTCCTACTTCATTTAATACCTAAGTATCTTGGCTTGGTTTCTTTGGGTGAAAAAATTGCATTTGTGACCTTCTTTGGGGGACAAAATTTATTTTAGGATCATTCCCTCCCCCCTCTCTGATCGCCATCTTGATCCTTCAACCACCCGCAACGCTCATTACATCTAGAAGATCGAGGAGCTGAGGGAGATCGGACTGAATGGGTGGCATGTTGCTGAGATTTCCTCACGCGCCTGTCGGGTCCACTGAAGTGCCGGGACCACTTGGCTTGGGAGTACTCCGGGTCGATGATGCCACCAGGGACATTCCTGAAAGTAAGCACTTGCAGTACTTTTGTTTTCTTTACCTTAGTCGATGATAAGCGAACTGACCTGCTTTTTGCCAGATCTGCCGGACTCGGACATCTCCTCTTGGCTAAGCAAAATGTTCCAAGGCTTGGAACCTGGTGCTTGCGGCATTGAATCTTACTCGCTCGCCAATCCCAGACCAGAGGTGAGTATTCTGTCATAGACATCTCTGCATCGATCGTGCATCTGTTGTCAGTCTCGACCTAACATCCCCTTAGGAGGCCAAGTACAACTAGGATTCCGGTGGGCCAATTGAGGGAGTCATCGGCCTAGATGACGACGTTCCTACTGGTTGCGAACCCTCTTTGGATGGTCTAGCGCCCGTCATTGACCCAAGCGGGGGTGAAATGGCTCGAGAGATGACCGATTCTCCTAAAGCCAGGAGATCGGTATCTCCAACACTCCGACAACCTGTCAAGCTGGCTCGAACTTTGTTAGTACGTCCATTTGATCAGATATCCTTCAATCGCTCGCTTGGAAGCTATGAGGTTGCTCCTGAAATAATTCAACAAATACTGAATGATCAGCGAGCCACCTGATGAGGACATCCATTCCTTGGATACACACACTCACTACTACACAAATATACATCACAATCGGTTCTTTTTTATCATCACAGTCGGTTCTGGTGGTGACACAAAGTCATGAGACAGAGATGAGGCGGCATTATTACAGTCGGTTCTCGCCCGATAGAGATGTGACGGTCATGTGTATCGGTTCTTTGTAAGAAGCGATAGGGATGATGAACTCATCTCTATCGGTTCTTTATAGGAAGCGATAGAGATGAGGGTATTATCTCTATCGGTTCTTTGTAAGAAGCGATAGAGATGAGGACTCATCTCTATCGCTTGCTATAAAGAACCGATAGAGATGACTTCCTCATCTCTATCGCTTCTTAGAAAGAACCGATAGAGATAAGTAGATCATCTCTATCGCTTCTTACAAAGAACCGATAGAGATAATACCATCATCTCTATCGCTTCTTATAAAGAACCGATAGAGATGATCACATCATCTCTATCGCTTCATAGAAAAAACCGATAGAGATGAATACCCTCATCTCTATCGCTTCTTATATAAAACCGATAAAGATGAGTTCATCATCCCTATCGCTTCTTACAAAGGACCGATACAGATGACCGTCACATCTCTATCATTTTCTTGTGAGAACCGACAGAGATGAAGGGATGTGCTGTGCTATTTTCTAATTCACCTTCCAATCAGCACATATTCCACACAATATGTACA
Source organism: Otatea glauca (assembly GCA_036346275.1). Classification (NCBI taxonomy): domain Eukaryota; kingdom Viridiplantae; phylum Streptophyta; class Magnoliopsida; order Poales; family Poaceae; genus Otatea; species Otatea glauca. The sequence continues at coordinate 7,368,904 of CM070716.1, read as the reverse complement.
TATCACATTCACACAGAAATTACAGACAACATATCACATTCAAAGAACATGAACACTATGTTACAACAAACACATATCACATTCGTTAACAAAATAGAACGTAAACATGCTTAACCGTACACATGCAATCGCATTAAGATATGTAATATTGTTCACATCTGGTCTAGTAGGAGCTTTCGGGATCTCTAAACCGTCCGTCCTCCGACAAGCATTCTATCCAAGACCACCGCATAAGTGGTCTCGTATCTTGTTGAGTGCAGTGATGTCTATACTCTTCTGGGGGATATTGGTATGCTGCAAAATAGAAACGAGTACTCTAATTTAAGTTTTCAAATTTCTATGTGAAAGACTAATTGTATAATAATGCATGGACTACCTTAGGGAAACGGTCTGAGCTGGCAATCAAGATCACCATGTGTTGCATGACATACAAACCACAGCGGTCATCGCTGCCCTGTTGATGACACTGTGAAGAAAGAAAATAAATTAAGAGACGAAGAAAATATGTCGAAAATCTAAATCTTATATATGATAGCCACTTGTACCATGAAGCGGACATACTCCACTTGGAGCCCTTTTGTCGTCGTGTGTCCCTCCCGCTCGACGTATTCCTTGAAACCCCTATATACATTGGAGAGATGCCGTTGAGTAAAAAAATAATGAACGTAGTTAAATACAGAAAATGTTAGATAAGAGTGGTGCACTTACTGCTCCAAAGGAGGCTTGATCGCGTAGGCCATCGGTCTCTTATCAATCGAATTAAAAGTGTACACTTTGTTGTCACTCGGACGGAGCACGAGTAGAACCCAGTGGTCACTTATTAAATGGTATGTAGCGAAGAAACTAAGTTCACATACGGTTTCGGTGCGTAGAAGTAATTGAACGGTGAAGTAGCACTTACTCCTCGTGGTACGGGAGTAGAATGAAGTCCTTCTTCGACTCAGCTTGCAATGCCCTCTTGATGTAGAAGGCAACCCATTCCTGTTGAAGCCTAGCCATCGTCGCGGACACAAACTCAGGGTCGACGAACCCAACTAGTTGTCGATTCGTCATGACTCGCTGCCTCATCGCCCTACAATTCGCATTGAATGTTAAAAAGCGTAATGCAAAATCCTATGGAAGTCATAAGGTCGTACAACGTGGTGCGATACTCACAGCGTCCAGGATCGTACAGTAGAAATATTGATGGCTGTCAGTTGGTACAGACGGAACAGATCCTCAAAACTAACTGGGAATGTCCCATCCTCCTCGCGGTGGAAATGTCCTTTTCTGTATCTAACATTGAAGTCGATACGCTCACTCTCTTTCGCTTTGTCAACGTACCATCCATGGAGCTGTCGAGTCCATATGCCTAGAGCATTCAATTTGTTGGGAGGCAGAAAGGGCTTTCCATGTACGTAGGCCTTAAATTCATAAGTCTTCTCTATGGCCTGTGCCGATTCTCCTTTCTAGGCCGAAAGAGTCTCCGAGGCCGAGGTCGAGGCAGTGGGCTTTTCATGTACCTGAGGGGGCGCTGTGGCCTTTGTGAGCCTAGCCTTTTTAGCAGAGGCCTCCAGTGGTTATGTGGTTGTCGTGCTAGTCCTTTTATGCACCAGCTCTGTACTTTGTGCAGGGTTCATCACAGTCGTGGGAGCAGGCGCAGGTACGGTAGGAACCTACAAAGCACGCGCATAATTAAGTAACTTGTTGCAATACTACTGGAAAGGTACAGAAGATGTGAGGGATGTTTACCTTGACCAGTACAACGCCTGTTGTGGGCCACTTGATGAACGACATCCGCGCTAGCCCGAGAGTGGTGATGTCTTCATTGGGCGGGAGCTCGAGCATATGTGATAAGAAGACTTCGTCGATGTAATCCACCTGGACTCTCATGTAGCCCTTCCCCAAAGGCTGACCATGCACCGTGTTGGTCTCCTTGCATGGAAATGCAACCCCGCGTGCAGCCTCAACAGGAAATCCGTCTTTCGTCGGGGTGAGCTGGGACTTGGTAGGTGCCTACAAAAAGTGCGCAACTTGAGAGAAAACATATGAAGAATTACCCTCGCACCATTAAGTTAGGCAAAATTAATTATTACCTTCAGCTGGGGACCGGACTTATCATTTTTGGAACCGCAGCTACTTGGTGGGGGCACAGGTTTCTCTACAGTAGGCGGGGGCATCTGGCTCTGACTCTGGGAGATCATCGCCATCATCTCGGCCCTTAGGCGCTCCTCACGTGCCATCATCTCCACCCTCATCTCCTCCTCACGTGCCATCATCTGCACCCTCATCTCCCCCCTCATCTCCTCCGAGATGTCCTCCCTCAGTTGCTCCCTAAGCGTGTCCTTCAGGCGCTCCGCACGTGCCTCCCATGTTCTTGATCTCGTACTCGCAGCAGCATCTTGGAAGTAGGACTTCTTCGTATGCCCCGACCCTGCGGCAAGCACCCGGCCCTTATGGTCGGGCTTCCCGATCGCAGATGATAGGATGTCATTTGACCCTTGGCTAAGAAAGGTCCCCTGCTCTTTCTTCTGGCTTACCTCCTCCTGCAAGAAGCGAGTATGAATTAGATCTGAAATACAACAGGAATGGTCTACTGCAATGTAGTAAGTTTGATATCTTACAATGGTGGAGACGACTTGCGCGGTAGTGCGGTTTGGTACTACCAGCTTCCCGTCTGCGGTTTTCTTTGTCCTCGCTAATACCCAGTCACGTGCCCGCTCCTCACATATGTGCGAGTAAGGCATCGCTGTCCTGGAGTTGGCGCACTCCTCGGCTAGTCGTGCCCATTCTGCTTTCTTACCTTCGTAGCCGCCTAAACCGAGGTGGTGCACATGCGTGTTCAACCTCTGGGTAGCAACGTTCTTCTGTCTCAGCTCCTCCGCCTCGAGCGTACTCTTCATCCCCGTGAACTCCTCCCAAACTTCGGGAGTCACGAACGTATACGTCTCGAATGGTGTACGGCCTTTCAGCACGTACTCACTATGCATGTAGACCCTGAAGTGCCTCAGAGCCACACCCATCCTCTTCAAGGCATACCGCCTGGCATTGTTTTCATCCTCCTCTTCTATAATCCATTTTCCCTTAACCTCGTCCCACAGCCGGTTCTTTTGCTCGACACTGACCTCCTTTCTGCAATCCTTAACCGTTATGGGAACTCTCTCCCTCTCCAATTGCCCGAGGAATGAGCGTTATCGCCCCTTACACTTGGGAGGACCCGTGCAAACGCCCGTCGCATTGAAGTGGAGAATTTGCGGTGTTCTCCCTGTGGCCCCTTTGCTCGGTCCTCGGGCCTTCCTCACCTTACTCGGCCCTCGACATTTCGAACTTGGCTCGGCTCGACACTTGGAAGTTGGCTGCGCCCCTCAGGAGCACCTTCTACTCTTTTTGGCGATGAGCCGATGCTCTCTAATAGCGACATTTTGAGTTTTCCTATCTAACATGGACATATATTTGACATGAGAGAAAGCAACTTGTAGCTATTATGCAAACTTGATAATAAATCATTCGAAGCAACAGGTCAATGGATAATTCATAGCATGTCATTGTTCTAGCATATTGTAGTAGAGTAACAGATGAGCGAATGATCTTCAAGAAAAGTCTATATGTTGACCAACTAAATACGTACGAACAATAACTCCTAATCTCTAAATAGGTTTGGTCCTAATCCCATTCGAGGATATGTGGTTCGGACAAGTTCCTGAGCCGTTGTACAACTCGGACAAAATTTGGCAAGATCTCATTGTTCTCCAGATACACGTCTCGACAACCTGTCGAGAGGGGTGTGTATCCGGAGAACACCAGGGAGACACTACCGAAATTTACTCTGTGAGTTGTACAACGGCTCAGGAACTTGCCCAAACCACATATCCTTGAACTATCCAAAATACGTGGACAATTCGAGACTGCTTGTTTATAAATATGTCATTCCGGCATATTTATAAATAAGCACTCTCGAACGGGAGACGTAGGTTACGCAACCTAAACTCTAACATATTCTGAGATAAAAGACAAAAGTAATATGCCAAAAATGAACACATGTAATGGAGACATAAAAACATAATGTGAAATGCAAGAATATAAGAATTGGATAATGTGCTTTTTAATTGCTCACCGAAAAAGTCAAAAATCATCTTTGTAGCAGGATAGAAAAAAGTTAGATGTTATATATGAAAAAAGAACACATGGCTGATTTGCAACTATATATATGCTATAGAAACATATATGGCTGGTTTGGAAATTTTGGTTACGATTCATGGGAGTCAGTTAACTTAATTGTGGAACTATCCAAAGCTAGATAGAATGTTATGTAACAGCCAACAAAAGAACCTGTCCAAGAAAGCAGCTATGCATCGTTGTGTCGTACAACACCAAATTGTGCCTCATGGAGTTAATCCATTAATTTCAAAGAAATGATGTATGGATGTTAATTATAGCTTTGATCGATTGCTTACCTCTACATAAGATCTTGAAAATGAGCAGACGTAGGTTCATTGGTGCTTGTGCAAATGAAGGCCTCCTGCTAAAGAAACAAGCCAATGGTAGGTAACCAGAAACAAGGAAGCAACAGGCTGGGTAAAGCGTGGAAGAGCTTCACAAAAGATATTAACCTGAGCCAAAGTCGCTGTTTGCCACACCATATATACTAGTTTGCTACAAAAGGGGGACATGGGTCAGAAATAGGAGAATGATCCAAAGCATGAGCAGCATATTTGTGGAAGTGTGGAACAGGATGAAGTGATGAACAACACCAAGTGCACACCTGAGAACCTTTCCATGGAGTGTTTACATACCCTAAACATTGTTTTCAAACAAACGATGATGCGGTGAGACCCATAGTGCACACCTGAGAGCGATTTGATTCAAAGAGAGGAACTCTGAAGTATGAAATGCTACATAAATTTTGATACTGACCATTCCTTCAAGCAGAAGGGACATGCTCTTCCAATGGCCGGTACTGTGAAAATCAATCTTCCCTGGTGGGGCGGCGTGGGCGTCGGGCGGTGGGGCGCCGAGGCGGCGTGGGTCGTCGGGCGTCGGGCGGTGCCGTGTCGAAGCGGCGTGGGCGTCGGGGCGGTGGGGCTAGGGGCAGCGTGGGTCGTCGAGGCGGTGGGCGTCGCGGGCGGCGTGGGCATCGAGGCGGTGGGGCGTCGGGGGCGGCGTGGGGTGGCGGGGCGGGGCGGTGGGGCTAGGGTTAGGATCGTCGGGGCAGCGAGGCAAGGGTTAGGAGCGTGGGGAGGTGCGAGAATAAAATGAGGCTGCGCGCCGGAATAAGATGCGCATGGTACATATTACTATCGGTTTTTTAAAAAAACCGACCCCAATAATTCCATTAGCAAAAAAATGAATATTACTATCGGTTTTCTAAAGAAAACCGACACAAATAACTAAATTCCACTGTTAGGCATTAGCAAAAAAAATAAGCATTACTGTCGGTTTTTGACTAAAACCGACACAAATTATATTGTTTCACTATCGGTTTTTGAAGAAAACTAAAGGACCGAGATGGCAAACAGAGGGGGGGGGGTGAATGGTCACAAATAAAATTTCCCCAAAATACTCCAACAAAAACCTCGACAAGATCGCTCAAAGGAAATCGTGAAAAACCTGAAAAACTAGACAACTATGTGTACCCCAAGCTTGCATGGATAAGTACCATAAAATATGTGAGGATTTTTGAGTCACAATACTGGTTGTCTAGTGTCCAAGATAAAGAGGAATCAATTCAAACTCTTGCATTTAGAAAGGACATCAATTCAAATCACAAAAGTCACTTTCAGAAAAGCAAAAGCAGAATTTCCAGAACTTGTCCTCAATTTGCACAGGAGGTTGGTGGGTTTCTGCAGCTCAAACAATTATGAGACTTTTTCTCCCTATCAGAATAAGATCCGTGAAGAACTCCACCAAATTTCTCCTCAAAAATCATTACAGAAAAAACAGGAAAAATCTAAGAACACAGTCTGGTCAAGAACTTCGAGCAGAAACTTTGGGGCTTGGTCTTCACCTCATGGCAACCAAACGGTGCAACAAATGAACACCAAAATTTTTATGCAAGTGGATATCAGAGTCCCGCACCTCCTCCAATAAGAATCACTTGAAAAAGATTTTTCTAGAGTTTTATAGAAATCAAACACTGACTACTGCACGAAGAACAAGTTCTCAACAAACTTGGAACTTGAAAGAAAAGATGTTCTCTACTCAATCCAAGAGTGCAAAAGAGATGTAAAACCATATGAACACACTCAAAACATCCAAGATCAGCAGCATTTAGAAGGAGGGGAGGCAAATCCAAATTACATGAAAGTAAATTGCGAGAATGTAATTGCGGGAAAGTAAATGCTGAATTTAAATTATGTAAAGTAAAGACATAATGTAAATCATAAAATAAATTCAGAGGTGGATGGATAAAACTTTCATTTCTGAAAGGAGAGGTTACAAGGCCTCACTTTCATGTGGGCAAAGCTCAAAGGAGCATTCACAAACCTCAAAACTTTCAAGGGAAGGAGGCTACCCCTCCACCCCTATTTATACTACTCTTGGGCCACCTACCACCCTTGGATGAGTCCCTCAACCCTAGAGCACTCATCTAAGGGCTAGTATTAACCCACACACACAGCCATGCAAGGGCTAACCCAAAACCGACACACACACCGGGTTTTCTTGCATGGATTTCAAAGCATACTACCTAGACCCGCTAACCTATCAACTAGACCTTAATCCGACGGCCCTCATTGATCCACGCGGCATCTAGCTAGTATAATCTCCTTTCCTTGTCTTCTTGACTTGCCCGGACTCCGTCTCCGATCTTCTTCCGGTGATCTCCCAACCGTCTGGACCTCCGACGCTCCTCGCCTAGTCCCGGTCATCCTCCGCCTCACCATGACCTAGCACTGTCGCCTTGCAACCATCAAAGACAAGGAAAAACCTTTCATAGCAATGCCCACAATGATGTGCAATAAACCATCCAACTCATCACTACTGCGTCCATACGACCGGTACTGCCACTCCTGGCAGAGACAACTCAAAATGCTTTATTTTGAAAATCAATCCAAATCAAACTCAAACTTGAGCACACCTTGCTCAAATAAAGTCAAATACTCATCACAAACATGGATGGACCTCCACATGGTCCTTCAATCTCCCCCTTGATGAGTATATTGACAAACCACACAAAAAGGCATAAATTTGAGTTTGAAGAAAATGAATAAGAAAGCAATTTTTTGTTGTATAGTCAAACTTGGTCCAAAGATAGAAATTAGAACCATGACCAAGTTGACGAAGAGCAATTTAGATTTTAGAGTTAAATTTATGAAAGAGCAAGTTTTCAACAAAAACTCTAAAATCCAACTAAACATGTCAAATGTGATTATGAGATTATCATCCAACAGAAGTAATAGCATAGTTTTACAAAGATCATAATAACCAAATAAGCATTCACATTTTTATCTTTTTAGTGATGCCTTTTCTACGTTTTCTCCCCCTTTTGGCAATATAGGCATCAATTTTTTTTATGTATGCATGAAATGCAATCGAAAGAGCTTTGAAGATTATCCAATTGATCAAAATGAAAGGATATTACACCAAGCTTGTTAATTTCAGAAGATGACTAAACTAAGACATGTCCAAGTGCAAATACGAGCTTAGTTTTGAATATTTCATTTTTAGCAAGATTTGACAAGTGCAACACTTAGCTTTAGTTTCAAAAATAGAAGAATAGCCACTCTAAGGATCAAAAGGAAAACCTAGAGTTCAACCTACTCAACACTTTGGGGAATCTAGAAGAGCATACAAGGTCCTTCGGGCTCATTTATCACTTAATGCAAATTTTGATTTATCATCATACAAGACATAGAGGGGTGCAAATGTTTGATATTATTTGCATTCTTTACCCACATATGTCTTTGTTTTTAATTTATTTGCATTTTCTTTTAACAACCAATTGACTCAAGCCATATGCGACCATCTCAAGATGAACTCTTAAGAGGATGGTCTAGGTCAAACACGATGTATTCCATGTTCATCCCAAGTGCAATGGGAAGCGGTCTTGTGAATGCAAGGTGTTGAGTCGTATGTGCACAAGAAGAGTCTTTGTTTAATTTTCATTTTTGCACAATGATTCATGAGCAATTGAAGGACTCTAGCATGGATCAAACTAGTTTCACCCAAGTTGCTATAGGGACTCTACAGAACTCCAAAATTTCTCAAATTATTGCACAAACCTCTAGAGAAGAAACCTAGCAAGTAAAAGCAACAGTTTCATCAAGTTTTTCATTTAAGGCTTATTTCTTTTTTAAGCTTAGCAAGTTAAATGAACTTGGACATACCTAAGCTATTGATTTTCTTCACATGATGCAGTATGGTGTATAGCATGAAGCAGATATCAATTGCATAATAGACAAAGCTCATTAAACAGGAAATGCAGTCTATATGTAATGCACGAACAGATTCTCAAACTCCCCCTCAACAAATGAATGAATTTTAAGCTCAAATCTGGTTAAAGTTGAGTTATTATCAAGATTAGGCACAAAGAAAAACCGAATGAACTCAATAATAACTAGAAAAACAGAATGAGGAGAAGAAGTCGAGAAACTGCAAAACTGGATGGCTATTGAGCATAGATAAGATAGAAGAGACTCACTACGGCTCAGACTCGCTCTTATCTTCCCCAGTGATTGACATAGGGAAGCTGACTCTAGATCCCAACTAAGGAGTCACACAGACCCTGTCTACCCAGGAGGCCCAATACCTGCTAGACTTATAAGACTGTGAGGGAACTCAACCTAGAGAGAAGAGAGAACAGCTAATCACGCATGATAGCAACCTAAAGCACAAGATAAGAGGTCCATGCAAGGCATGCCAGAAGTCTAAGTGAGTGAACTCAACTCAAGAAAACAAGCCCAAAGTCACCCAGAAGAAGCGCAAAGAAAAGAAAAGCTGGAAGAAAACATATAATACATAATATACAAACCAGCTCCCCCTCACGAAAGGCCGTAAGGGCTCATGACTCCAAGCTCACTCCTCAAGGCAACAAATCTGGAGCTATCCAAAGGCTTGGTGAAGATATCGGCTAATTGAAGGTCACTCTCTACGAACTGAAGCGCAATATCTCCCTTCTCCACATGGTCTCTAAGGAAGTGATATCTAATATCAATGTGTTTGGTCCGGGAATGTTGCACTCGGTTTTTAGCAATGCAAATAGCTGAAGTGTTGTCACAGAAAAGTGGCACACTCTCTATCTCTAACCCATAGTCCCGTAAGGTCGATCTCATCCAGAGCACACAGCTCACAAGAATCGGTGCGACAACATACTCGGCCTCGTGATGGGTATGCAACCCTGCATCGCTTCCTAGATGACCAAGAAACAAGAGAAGTGCCAATGAATTGGCAAGTGCGAGAAGTGCTCTTTCTATCTATCCTCTGACCCGACAAAGTCGGCATCGGAAAAGGCTCTAAGAGATAGACAAGAAGAAGAAGAGTACTAAATACCATAATCAGTGGTAGCACGAAGGTACCTGAAGATGCGCTTGACCGCCTGGCGGTGAGAGGCGCGAGGAGAAGCTTGTAATCGAGCGCACAGACACACAGCGAAATGTATGTCCGGTCTCGAAGCAGTGAGGTACAAGAGGGTGCCGATCATGCTCCTAAACTCCTTTTGATCAGCAGGCTCACCATCCTCATCGGGCTCGAGGACAACAGTGGTGGCCATAGGAGTCATCACCGGCTTCCCATCAGACATATCGAAGCGCCTCAGGAGGTCACAGGTATACTTGCCTCGATGCAAGAAAGTACCCTCCCGAGTCTGCTTGATTTGGAAGCCAAGAAAGTAGCTCAACTCGCCCATCATACTCATCTCAAACTCTGTGCTCATCACCTCAGAAAACTGAGACACAAGCGAATGAGATGAGCCACCAAAATGATATCGTCCACATAAATCGGACAAGAAGAAAATGAGACTCATGGTGTCGATGAGCGAGTTTTGTCTACTATGCCCATTTTGAAGTCATGGTGAGAAGATAAGACTTGAGCCTCTCATACCATGCTCTGGGGCTGCTTGAGTCCATACAAAGCTTTGGAGAGCTTGTATACATGACTCGAAACTTGGGGTTCTCGAATCACGGAGGTTGTTTGACATAAACCTCTTCCTCAATATAGCCATTGAGGAATGCACTCTTGACATCCATTTGATAGAGCTTGAAGCCACAGGATGTAGAGAATGCAAGCAGATCCTAATAGCCTCTAGTCTAGCTACAGGGCAAAGGTCTCCTCAAAGTCAAGACCCTCAACTTTGAGAAAAGCCCATGCAACTAGCCTAGCCTTGTTGCGAATGACAACCCCATCCTCACTCTGCTTGTTTTTGAACACCCACTTGGTCCCAATGACATTATGACCGGATGGGGCTCGACAAGCTGCCATACCTTGTTCCTCTCAAAGTTCTCAAGTTGCTCACGCATAGCATTAATCCACGATTCATCGGATAATGCATGAGAAACATCCTTCAGCTCAAAGGAGGCAACGAAGGCAGAGTGGAGGCAGAAACTGGACAAACCTGATTTTGATCGAGTGACCGCTCAAGCAGATCACCAATGATCGATCGGTGGATGAGAACGTTGAATATGACGGGAGGTCGAGAAGCAGTGGCCTCTACCTCATGCACGAAGAGGTAGGAGCAGAGCCACTAGCTGAAGGAGAGTCGGAAGGCAAGGGCTGGTCTCCCTGAGGTGCAGAAATAGAAACAGGAGGCACCTCAGGTGAAGAGGGGACTGGATCCGGTGGAACACCATCATCTCCATCATCCTCATCTTCTAGAAAGATGTTCTCGGAGGGATAAGAAGAGCCTGAAACATCAGGTCTAGCTCCTGGGCTAGCCTCATCAAAGGTCACATCACAGGTCTCTATGATCCTATACACATCAACACTCTAGACCCTATAGCTACGAGAAGAAGTCGAGTAACCTAGAAAGATACCATCAGAATAGCGAGACTCAAAACTTATCTAGGTTACCAGACTTCAAGATAAAACACTTGCAACCGAAAACGCGAAAATGAGACACACTGGGCTTTCGCCCATACCTCAACTCATAAGAAGTGTGATGCAGATGTGCTCTCAAAAACACGCGATTAGAAACATGGCAAGCAGTAGCTATAGCCTCAGCCCAAAACTTCCTAGGAGTACTGTACTCGTCTAGCATCGTCCTGGCCATCTCAACCAAGGTCCTGTTCTTCCTTTCCACTCGCCATTTTGCTTTGAGGCGTAGGAGAAGAGAACGATGCTCTAAACCGGACTCCACACGAAACTCTCAAAGTAGGAATTCTTGAACTCCGTGCCATTATCACTACGTATAGCTCGTAATGCACACGAGAGCTCAATAGACAACCCATTGACCAAACCCACAAGTGAGAAAAGTCTCATCCTTGAGGCCATGAAGAATACCCAAGAGTATCTAGAAAAATCATCAACGATGACAAGAACATACCACTTCCCTCCTGCTTGTTGCACTCTATTTGGACCAACAGTGTCCATATGTAAAAGCTATCCTGGTGCATCAGTCCTCACTACGGTGACTGGTGGATGAGAAGCAGTAACCATCTTGCCATGTCGGCAAGGAGAGCAAACTAAGTCTTTGACCATCTTGAGTTTGGGCAAACCCGAATGAGATCGTGGTCGCTAACTCGGGTCAAATGATCAAAACCAATGTGACCAAGTCTCCTATGCGGAAGGAGAGATCACGGGACTCGAAGCAATCAAACATCGAAGAGAGTCTCGGAAGAAGCGGAAAAATCAGCACGAAAGACTCTCCCAAATCTAGAAATCCATAAACTAACCCTCCTGATGAATCAAGAATTCTACAGGCATTACTCTTGAAGCTTACCTCGAAAGAGTCATCGATAAGCTGAGAAACTGAGAGCGGATTGTATTGCAGCTTACTTACTAAGGCAACATCTTTAAGAATGAAATTTTGGTTAATGCAGATGGTACCTTTAGCAATGACTCTACGTGAAGATGCATCCCCAAAAGTGATTAACTCATCACCGGGGGCTCGAACTAGGGAAGAGAACCAACGAGAATCTCCGGTCATATGACGAGAACAACCGGAGTAAACAATCCAAACATCGCCCTTCCCCATCCGACGAACCTGATCAAGACACAAGAGAGAAAGATGACTCAGTACTCGGATAGAGTGTAGACTTTGGAACCTAATACTGAACCATACGACACCTCAGAGTACCAGCCACAGAAGAAGACTGGACTCGAGTGTCTCCCTGACGCTCAACTCTCACACGATCAGGAGCAACTCTGGTAGATAATCTAGGAGTCAAAGCGGGTTGTACGCCGTGGTGCAAAAGCCGAACCATCCCAGTAAGGCTGCCTGGATCTCCTACCGAAAAACACCTCACGCCGCTGATATCTACCTCGATGGGAAAAGCGAGGAATATCAAGAGGGCGGCGGAAAGATCGACTCTGAACAGCTCGAGGACTAAACCTCGAAGAACTAGCATGAAAACCAAGTCACGGGCCGACCAAAAACAGGCGACTCTCTAACCTGTCTAGAAGCAGTGTGTATCTTAGGAGCACTCAAAGTCTGGGGATGATCCTGAATACCCCTAAGAGTAGCAACACGCTCACGCCGAGTGATCTTGGCGCGCTGAGCGTAAATCTACTAGGTGACCATCCTTCTTACAGAAGGTGCATGTGTACTTCGCCTTGCTAGAGGCAGAAGCAATAGGAATAACACCCTTCTAGTCAGAAGTCCTATGGACAACCCCAGCGGACCTAAACACGGTGGTACTCACTCTGGGAGCTACTACAATCTCACCACTCTTGGAGTCGCGCACAATGGTGGGAGAATGCGCCCGAGCGTGCTCCAAGGGATCAAATCCTAGACCTTGATTGAATCTACTAATCTTGGATTGGTCTAGAATAAGATTGAGCTTCTTCTTGCCTCCAACAAACTTCTCGAGAGTGCTCATAAGATACTGGCAATCTCGGAAGAAAGAAGCACAAGAAGAACAGGGGGAAGGAGACGAAGAAGAACCAGAAAGAATCTCTCAGCACGTGCTTTTTGTTCCCTCAGCACGGCTGCCTCAATCTTGAGGGCCTCACAAGAAACGCAAGGAGCATCTCTAATCCTAAGGGTTTGGTCTTCTAACTTCTTCCTAAGCTCGATATGGATTTGATCCACATCATCGTTAACCCCAGCACACAGCAGGCAACCAGATTTTGACTTAACTAGTAAGTCCTTAGCAAGTTCATCACACTTGACATTCAAAGCATCATTGTCAAGTTTTAGTTGCCTCTGACCCTCACATGAGTATTGGGTCCTTAGAAGCATGTAATTCAAGTTTATCATTTCTAGCGAAAGCTTTCTAAGGTGTTTGCTCATGGCATCAATTCGGCAAGCAATTTAGGGCAATTAGCACATGATGGAGTGGAGTGAGCATGAAGAAAACTAGCCTCAACAGAATAGCATCAACGTAACTAGTGCTAGCATTCTTCAACCTAAGACCATCAAGTTCAGAAGCACACTATCATGTATGGTCCTTAGGTTCTCCAACTCCACAAGAATAGCATCACACAAAGAGCAATCATCGGTGACTCGGGAGGAGAAGATCTAAGTGAAGCTAACTCCGAGTCAAGGTACCTACTTCCTTCTCAAGCTCAGTACACCTAGCTCTAGCTCTAGCATGAAATTTTCTAATTTGTAGAAAGCTTCGTTGAGCTGGTCATAGGAGGGTACCTCATCCGAGTCATTTGTAGAGCTCGTAGTCGCCGATGTCGTTGGTGTCGCCATGAAGCACATCTTGGAGAAGTCGTCGCCGCCCTTCTTCTCTTGCGGATCATCCTCGCCCTCGTCGCTCCATGTCTCCATGTCGGAGAGGTTGATGTCGTCAAGCGCGGTGAGGATGCGGTGGAAGAGCTTCTTGTTCTTGGAGAAGTTGCGGTACTTCTTCTCGTGTGCTTGGTTCACGAACCGGAGGCTTCTTGTTGCGGTTCTTGTCGGTGTAGTCATTCTTGCCCGAACCGCCAACGCGTCGTTCTTGCCCTTCTCGGCTTGGGACAGTTCGCCTCAATGTGGTTGGGGCCACCACACTCGAAGCGGTGATCATGCCACCTCTCTTCCTCTCTCTCACCCTCTTGTATGCATGAGAAAACTTACGAGCGAGAAGAGCAAGCTCATTTTATGAAAATTTTTCCAGTTGGTCATCGCTTAGCTCGCAAAGGGCGGAAAGAAAGAAACCAATAGAAGGATCAGAAGAAGAAGATCCAATGGGATCGGTGACCAAAGCCATCGACTGAGATTTCGTCTTCCGAGAGACGACATCGATCTCATGAATCTTGAGGCGGGAATAAAGCCCGTCAAGAGTCAGAGTCGATAAGTCGGTGGTGTCCTTGATGGTGGTCACCTTCATCTCCCAAACCGAAGGTCGAGTGCGGTCAAGAAATGCGAGCATTGTCCGAGTCGGGGTATATGCATCCAAGCTGCTCGGAGGTCGCTCAAAATCTTTGTAAATGCAGACCAAAACACTCGTCGAGACTCTCACCGGTAGCGTTGATCAAATTTGTTGTACTCGCGCTTGAACTGAGTCTGCCTCACAATCTTGATTTGAGTAGAGCCCTCATGGTAAGCAACGAGGTTACCCAAATCTCGTGGCGGAGCGAAGGTGAAAATCTATCATACTCACCACGGCTAAGACCACAGTATGAGAATGTTCCTTGCCTTAGCATTCGCCTCAACGCGTCAACCATATTGATGGCCGTGACATTTTCATCGGCAGGAACCTCATACGGAGTTTCACCTTCCGCCATATCGTAACCACAGGCGTGATGTATGACTCCATCCGGGACTTCCAAAAAGGAAAATCAACTCCATTAAAGATGGGAGGCTTGGTGGAATATTTGTCCGTCGCCATGGCTCTTGAGACCGGTCAAGATCTATGGAAGAGCAAAACCGGCTCTGATACCAATTGAAGGACCGAGATGGCGAACAGAGGGGGGGTGAATGGTCGCAAATAAAATTTCCCCCAAAATACTCCAACAAAAACCTCGACAAGATCGCTCAAAGGAAATCGTGAAAAACCTGAAAAACTAGACAACTATGTGTACCCCAAGCTTGCATGGATAAGTACCATAAAATATGTGGGGATTTTTGAGTCACAATACTGGTTGTCTAGTGTCCAAGATAAAGAGGAA
Source organism: Otatea glauca (assembly GCA_036346275.1). Taxonomy (NCBI): domain Eukaryota; kingdom Viridiplantae; phylum Streptophyta; class Magnoliopsida; order Poales; family Poaceae; genus Otatea; species Otatea glauca. The sequence continues at coordinate 7,353,736 of CM070716.1, read as the reverse complement.
TCAATTCAAACTCTTGCTTTTAGAAAGGACATCAATTCAAATCACAAAAGTCACTTTCAGAAAAGCAAAAGCAGAATTTCCAGAACTTGTCCTCAATTTGCACAGGCGGTTGGTGGGTTTCTTCAGCTCAAAAAATTATGAGACTTTTTCTCCCTATGAGCATAAGATCCGTGAAGAACTCCACCAAATTTCTCCTCAAAAATCCTTACAGAAAAAACAGGAAAAATCTAAGAACACAGTCTGGTCAAGAACTTCGAGCAGAAACTTTGGGGCTTGGTCTTCACCTCATGTCAACCAAACGGTGCAACAAATGAACTCCAAAATTTTTATGCAAGTGGATATCAGAGTCCCGCACCTCCTCCAACAAGAATCACTTGAAAAAGATTTTTCTAGAGTTTTATAGAAATCAAACACTGACTACTGCATGAAGAACAAGTTCTCAACAAACTTGGAACTTGAAAGAAAAGATGTTCTCTACTCAATCCAAGAGTGCAAAAGAGATGTAAAACCATATGAACACACTCAAAACATCCAAGATCAGCGGCATTTAGAAGGAGGGGAGGCAAATCCAAATTACATGAAAGTAAATTGCGAGAATGTAATTGCGGGAAAGTAAATGCTGAATTTAAATTGCGTAAAGTAAAGACATAATGTAAATGCGCAAAATAAATTCAGAGGTGGATGGATAAAACTTTCATTTCTGAAAGGAGAGGTTACAAGGCCTCACTTTCATGTGGGCAAAGCTCAAAGGAGCATTCACAAACCTCAAAACTTTCAAGGGAAGGAGGCTACCCCTCCACCCCTATTTATACTACTCTTGGGCCACCTACCACCCTTGGATGAGTCCCTCAACCCTAGAGCACTCATCTAAGGGCTAGGATTAACCCACACACACAGCCATGCAAGGGCTAACCCAAAACCCACACACACACCGGGTTTTCTTGCACGGATTTCAAAGCATACTACCTAGACCCGCTAACCTATCAACTAGACCTTAATCCGACGGCCCTCATTGATCCACGCGGCATCTAGCTAGCATCATCTCCTTTCCTTGTCTTCTTGACTTGCCCGGACTCCGTCTCCGATCTTCTTCCGGCGATCTCCCAACTGTCTGGACCTCCGACGCTCCTCGCCTAGTCCCGGTCATCCTCCGCCTCACCATGACCTAGCACCGTCGCCTTGCAACCATCAAAGACAAGGAAAAACCTTTCATAGCAATGCCCACAATGATGTGCAATAAACCATCCAACTCATCACTACCGCGTCCATACAACCGGCACTGCCACTCCTGACAGAGACAACTCAAAATGCTTCATTTTTAAAATCAATCCAAATCAAACTCAAACTTGAGCACACCTTGCTCAAATAAAGTCAAATACTCATCACAAACATGGATGGACCTCCACATGGCCCTTCAAAAACCGACACAACTAAATGCATTCCTCTGTTAGTTTAGCAAAAATGAACATTACTATCGGTTTTTTAAAAAAACCGACACAAATAATTGCATTCCACATTAGTATTTAGCAAAAAAAAACATTACTATCGATTTTTTGACAAACCCGACACAAATAAGGATATATCACTATCGGGTTTTTTGAAAAACCGACACAGATAATTGCATTCCACTGTTAGGCATTAGCAAAAAAAATTAGCATTACTATCGGTTTTTAAAAAAAACGACACAAATAAGACTATATCACTATCGGGTTTTTTTAAAAACCGACACAGAGAATTGCATTCCACTGTTAGGCATTACCAAAAAAAAATTAGTATTACTATTGGTTTTTTTTAAAAAAAGACACAAATAAGGTTCTATCACTATCTGGTTTTTTGAAAAACCGACATAGAGAATTGCATTCCACAGTTAGGCATTAGCAAAAAAAATTATTATTACTATCGGTTTTAAAAAAACCAACATAAATGAGAATCTATCACTATCTGTTTTTTAAAAAAACCGACACAGATAATTGCATTCCACTGTTAGGCATTAGCAAAAAAAATTAGCATTACTATTGGTTTTTTAAAAAAACCGACACAAATAATACTATATCACTATCGGGTTTTTTTAAAAACCGACACAGATAATTGCATTCCACAATTAGGCATTAGCAAAAAAAATTAGTATTACTATCGGTTTTCTAAAAGACCGACACAATTGAGAATATATCACTATCGGTTTTTAAAAAAAACCGACACAAATGTAGTTCACTGCACTATTTGTTTTCCAGAAAAAACCATGAAGTCTGAATTTGCTGAAATATCTGATGAAAGAGTAAAACGGCCATAACTTTTGCAAATATAATTGTAATTTTGCAGGAATATACCTTGTGATACTACAAGTCTTCTCCAAAAAGGATTTTAGCAAAAAGAGTTAGCATTCAAAAAAGAAGCCCAAATTCACTATGTCCACATGTTACTTCCTCAAAGAGTAGAATAGTCAAATGTTTTTCAAACACATAGCAACTGATACAATTACGTACTCCTTTTATTTACAATACAACCCTTCTTGATGATCTACACGCATGTAATTTCTTCCATGTGTGTCGTCGTCCCCGCTAAGAAAGGCCCCATCCGCAAACGGAGGTATTTCATCAATTTGGTTGTACTCTTTTTCATCTACGATATTTTCAACACCAACGATCCTCCGCTTGCCACAAAGGACGACGTGCAATCTCGGATTGGCCGGATCACGCACGTAGAATACTTGATTTGCTTGCTTCGCAAGGATGAATGGATCTTCTTTGTAGGCGACTCTGTTTAGATCCACAAGGCTAAAACCTGTCTTATCGACCTTCACTCCATGTGGATGTCCCACCCACTTACATCGGAACAATGGAATTTGGTATATTCCGTAATCGAGCTCCCAAATTTCTTCGATCACCCCGTAGTAAGAGTTCATTGCCATTGAGGATCCTCCTTTCGAGTGATGTTCATCGGACAAAGCATCTATGCTTACACCACTGTTTTGAACAGTACTCTTCCCATCCTGACTTTTAGTGTAAAAGGTGTACGCATTAATATCGTACCCCTGCCATGTCTGTACATTAAATCTAGGTTCGTCAGCCAACCATTTGATAGTCTCACTAACAGAGACCTCCGCCTTTTGTTTGAACCATGTGAGAAATCTATCATTGTGTTCTCGCATTATGGAAAGCTCATCCATACGTGGATTCTCTCCCCGTAATATTGACTTGTCTTTGCTCGATGTACCACGCAACCTGCGCTATTCTCGCAAGGTATCGGATCGCTTTGCAATACATATCAAACCGTGGCCTCGTTAGTTTCGACCCCACGGTTCCTTTGCCGACAAGTGCGCCTCGTGGCAAGATAGAAAACACCGATTGCTTGTCTTTTCCCGAGATAGTCCACACAAAACTCAATAACTTCTTCAGTCCCATAACCTTCCACAATACTACCCTCAGGCTTCGACCGATTCCTCACGTAAGACTTTAATATACTCATGTACCTCTCAAACGGATACATGTAACGTAAGAAAGCGGGTCCACATATCTTAATCTCTCTAACAAGGTGAACAACAAGGTGGGCCATGACGTCGAAGAATGACGGTGGGAAATGAATCTCAAGCTGACATAGAGTCTGCACCACCTCACTCTGCAAGTTGTCTAGCACGTCGGGGTCAATAACTTTGCAGGAGATCGGATTGAAGAAGTAACACAGCTTCGTGATTGCAAACCTGCCATCCTCTGGCAGAATATTTCTTATTGCAACTGGGATCATTTGGGTCATCAAGACATGACAGTCGTGGGACTTCATGCCAAGCAACTTCAAATCATCCAAGGACACAAGCTTCTTAATGTTCGCGGAGTAGCCAGATGGAACTTTAATACCTTGGAGACATTTGCAAAGGTCCTCTTTCTCCTTCTTGGACAGGGTGTAGCATGCAGTGTGGATGTACAGACCTTTTCCATCCTCCTCTATCACCTCAAGCCTGGGCCTGATTCCCATGTAGGCTATGTCGCGACGAGCATTCACACCATCCTTTGTCTTTCCAGGTATGTTCAGCAGGATGCCAACCAAATTGTCGCAGACATTCTTCTCAACTTGCATGACATCAATACAATGCCGGACATCTAACTCCTTCCAGTACGGTAAGTCCCAAAATATTGACCTCTTCTTCCAAATGGTCCTAGAACGAACATATTTACGGCTCTTTCCGTACTGAACATCGATATCCTCTACACGTGAATATACTTGCCTACCACTCATAGGCTGCGGTGCCGAATGAACTTCCCTCTTCCCATCAAATTTGTCATCCATCTTTCGGTATCGATGATTTCGGGGTAGAAACCTACGGTGACCCATATACACAGTTTTCTTGGAATTTGGCAGCCATAGGCTCTCGGTCTCCTCTTCACAAATAGGACACGCTTTTGCTCCTTTTGTCTCAGTAGTCCATAAAATTACCAAGAGCCGGGAAATCATTTATGGTGCAAAATACCATAGCCCATAGGGTGAAATGCTCTCTTCTGTACGCATCCCACACAATGAACCCGTCATTCCACAATTTTACCAAATCCTCGATCAGTGGAGCGAGGTACACATAAACATCATTTCCTATTGTTTGGGTCCCGAGATTATAGCGACATCATGATATACTTTCGCTTCATGCACAACCAAGGAGGAGGTTGTAGATGCACAATGAATCGCCCACGTCTTTGTGACGATGCTCATGTTACCAAGCGGATTCATTCCATCGGTACTCAACCCAAATCTTATGTTCCTTATTTCGGCACCAAACTCCTCATGTTTCCAATCGATATTTCTCCATTGAGTCGAATCAGCAGGGTGTCTCAGCTTGCCATCTTCCTTTCGAGACTCATAATGCCAACGCAACAATTTTGCCTCTTTGGGATTTGCAAACAACCTCTCCAGATGGGGAATGATGGGCAAGTACCAAAATACCTTGGCCGGTGCACCTTTAGTGACCTCTTCACCGTCGTTGCCCCGGCTCTTACGCTTCTCCTTTTGTTTGTACCGAGGCACACCACAAACTAGACAAATGTGCAGCTCCTGATGTGCGTTACGGTACAAGATGCAATCATTTGGACATGCATGTATCCTTTCTATTTCCATTCCCATGGGACATAGTAGCTTCTTCGCTTCATAAATGCTTGTTGGCAACTCGTTTCTCTCCGGAAGCAGATCAGATAGAAGAACTAGAAGTGCATTGAAACTTGTATCTGTCCAACGGTGTTTTGCCTTCAGTTCGAACAATGCAAGGACCAAACCCAACTTGGTGTATTCTGCTTTGCAACCTGTGAACAGTGGTTTCACATCGTCTTCCATCAAGCTTTTAAACTTTCCAAACTCTCTTTCTGTGTAATTACCCTCCACATCCCGCAACATTTGCTCCAAATTCTCCTCCTCAAACATATCAAACTGCAACTCATCATCCGGTTCCACCGTGTCTTCATTGCATACCGGTAGGGTACTACCTGTCTCCCCGTGATGGATCCAACACGTGTAATTCCTCACGAAGCCACGTCGAATCAGGTGGTCCTCAATTTGAGCTGAGTTGTTAAATCTTCTCAGATTGGTGCAATCAATGCAAGGACAATATATGAAGTTTACACCCCTCCTCACCATGTCCTCTTCGGCAATCTTTTTGAACTCCTTAACACCCCTCTGAAATTCAGCACTCACATGACTTTTGTCATACATCCATTCCTTACGGTTCATCTGCAATTAAACTTCACACAATAAATTAAGCACAAACTGGAGCGACAGCAAGCTAGCTATTTGAAATATTGAGACATCATTTCAGTTAATATTACCTTTGCAAAATAGAGGACAATTTCCTGCAAGATATATGAAATATGTACTTCCGATCGATACCTAGATTCTTCCCTGGTTTAGAGCTTCCAATTTCCTAGATAAGAGACACACATTTTTAACATGAACAATGATATTAAACAATCTAATTATATAGTGCAGTAGCCTAAAGATCTTTTGACTACAACGAAACAAAACAAGGGTAACAACGATGACTCGTAATCTCTAAATAGGTTTGGTCCTAATCCCATTCGAGGATATGTGGTTCCGACAAGTTCCTAAGCTGTTGTACAACTCCAGAGAAAATTTCGGTAGCATCTCCCCGCTATTCTCCATATACACGTCTCGACAACAGGTCAAGAGGGGTGTGTATCTGGAGAATACCAGGGAGACGCTACCGAAATCTCTACTCTGCAGTTGTACAACACAGTTCAGGAACTTGCCCAAAGCACATATCCTCGAACTGTCCAAAGAACGTGGACAATTCGAGACTGCTCGCTTATATATATGCCATTTTGTTCGGTATATTCATAAACAAGCATCCTCGAACGGGAGACGTAGGTTCCGCACCCTAAACTCTAGCATTCATCTGGTGACAGCAATAATAATTCCATATTAACATCAAAGCACTACAAATTAAGATAATTAAATACATGTGTGCTTGTCAAAAAAAGGGTGTGAAATCTGATAGGACATACACAATACCAGTGCAATCTAAACTTTCTTCGCGACATATCAAAATTACATAGTGCAAAATTAAAGGGGTTTGAAGGAATGCTCACATTTTGAAGAAAACCACAAATTATGCAAAATGAGGGGAAATCTCCTCAAGTTAAGGCTTCAAATTTACCCTGTTAACACCCACCCTTGAGGATTTAAAATTTTCTCACCCAAGTATTGCTTCCAACCATAGAATATGAACTATTTTTTCTGGTGGTGGCGGAGAAACCTCCTCTTGAATAATAACAGAGAAGAGTTCAGCTCGAGTGGTATAAATAACCTAACGAGGCACATCACTATCGGTTCTCATATAAAAAGCGATAGTGATGTGATCATGCACATCACAGTCGGTTCTTATAAGACAAGCGATAGTGATGATCATAGTCATCACAATCGGTTCCCACATAAGAAGCGATAGTGATGTAACACATTGACATCACTATCGGTTCTTATGTGAGAAGCGATAGTGATGAGTATACACATCACTATCGCTTCTCACAAAAGAACCGATAGTGATGTCACGAGCGATTGGTGAATTTTGTGGAATTTTTAGAGTTGAACTTCTTCTCTGTAAATTATATTTATTGTGTATTTATTTATTTCGAGTAGACGTTGATTTGCCGGAAAGATTTGCGGAGAATTTCGGTATAAGACCAAGCTCGGATCGGGATCGGCAACTCTTTGAAGGCAAGTGATGCTTTGACCATTTTGATCCCAGTTTCTTTTGAACATATATTTTGCTTTAAAACTATGCATGCTAAATTAATTAAAATATATTTAAATGAATTTGGGTAATTTAGCTAATCAACCCATACTGTTAATGTCACCTTGAAATTACTATTTGTTCCCCCGCCGCCGATTCCTCTCCGCCGTCGCCAAGGTCACTGGAGTGACGCTCTCGCCAAGCCGCGTCGAACGAGCCAGTTCTTCACACCGGAGAACCACCGTAGCGCCTTCGACCGCGTCGTCTTCCCCAGCTCCGGCAACCTTTGCTTCCTCACCGCCATCGACTTCATCAAGCATCGCTGACCGTCCGATCTGCATCGTGCGATTCTGGTACTTCCACGTCGTTGATCTCCTCATTTTCCTAGCGTTAATCTTGACTGTAGATGTGTAGATTGAACGGCGGTGATTAGATCTTGTTTCCGTGCTTTGTTTTAGTCTCAACCGTTGGATTGATAGTGTACGCGTGAGATTACGCCGCATAGTTTGATGAATAGTAAACAGCTCAGGTACCGTGGGCCATTGGATTAGACCTCAACGGTAGTTGTGGATTGAACTGTGGCGTGCGGATCCGTGCCGTTCAAATTTGAACGAGCGGCGAAGATGATGCCGCGCCTTCGCCCAATATCGTATGGATGCGTGTGCATCTTTGACCAAGGACCGGACCAATCTCGGCCGTGGATTTTAAACGAGCCGTCGCGATCGTGCCGCGTGTTGCCGCGTAGCCCGAGGCGTCGCCGAGCTCGCGTGCGTGATCCAGCCGTTGGATTCAATCCATCCGTTGGAGCACTGTTCTGTGGACCGAGCCCATAGTGGACTGACCCGAGCTGTGGACTGGGTCCATAGACTGAGGTGACGTGGCTGCACTAGGAGTTGCCACGTGTCATGCTGACGCCATCACTGACATCATAAATATTTTAATATTTTGGCTGCAATTCATTTCGCTGCTGACGTCATCATTAGGTCATGCTGATGCAATAAACCGAGTTTTCAGTAGAAAAATAAATAAGTTAATTCGGTTTATTCTTTTTAATATATTTGCAAACTTTGAAAAGCCATAACTTTTGCATTTTAACTCCGATTGAGGTGATTCCAATTTCTAAAAATTTATAAAATCAAGATCTATATATTGGTAAATTTTGTAGAATTTTTAAAGTTGAACTTGCTCTCTTTATATTATATTTATTGTGTATTTATTTATTTCGAGTAGATGTTGATTTGCTGGAAAGCTTTGTGGGAGAATTTCCAGCGCAAGACCAAGCTCCAGATCAAGATCAGCAACTCTTTGAAGGCAAGTGATGCTTTGACCATTTTGATCCAAGTTTCTTTTGAACATATATTTTGCTTTAAAACTATGCATGCTAAATTAATTAAAATATATTTAAATGAATTTGGGTAATTTAGCTAATCAACCCATACTGTTAATGTCACCTTGAAATTTCTATTTGTATGCCTTTAAATCATTGTCCACCCTAAGGTTATTCATATCTGTTGGATGTTAATATGATGCCAACACGGGAGGCTAGACCGTGAATAGATGCTTAGCCTTGCAACGAATCATTAATGATCTTTTGAAAATACTACAATATTGATTAATGAAATACTGAATGTATTTTGAAAGTGGTGTGATGATGCCACATGATGAGATTGAGGTTCAAAGACCTGTGTGGTTCTGCACCGATGTTGAGTTATTGCTGGCATGTGTTGCACAATAATCAACAGGGTGGGAAATGATTTAGACTGGGGCAAGTGGCAAGAGGCTGTGTGCCAGGTGGGCCTGTGTGGCATTGGGTTGATGAGTGTTGTGAGTCTGTGTGCCACAGTTGAGTGTTGGAAGTCTTGCCTTGGTCAGTTAAGAACTTCACCTTGCAAGCCTTTGATCTGAATCACCCGTACAACCACATGTCTGATATGGGATAGACCTAGTTGATTAGGGTTACGATGTCTTTCCTCCGATACCTCGGGTGGCCGATGACACGGGTGTATCTTTGCGAGGCGTACCTATCTTTGCGGCTTGGTACCCATCCAACAGTGTTGGCACATCCTATACTTGGTGGCCTTGTGAGAGGAGTGATATCGAAGGCAACACCGGAGAGGTTCATTAGTTAAGGTAGAGGTTCTTGAAAGGCTTTGTTACGGATGGTCACCTGTGTGGTGAATGGCTGTATCTTCTGGGTAAAGTGTACAACCTCTGCAGAGTGTAAAATCTATTCGAATAGTCGAGTCCGCGGTATTGGACATTGCTCGGGGATTACAGCCAAGAGTTAGATCTTCAAAAATAAAAATGTGGATTGGGTGGCTGTGTGCCAATGCTAAAAATGAGTTGTTTAAGGCTGTGTGCCGAGAATCTTTTGAAGAAAAACCATTTGAAGAACTTAGTATTATATATAGCTGTTTCACTACTTTTAATCTAAGTAGGATAGAAGTTTAAAATACTGTTTGATGCAAAAGAACCAAGTAAGCTAATTCTTTGGAATAAGCCTTGCATATAGTAATAAGCACTGCATTCTGTGCATTACTTGTTGAGTTCGGTGTGTACTCACCCTTGCTTTCAAAACAACACCAGTGGAGGAATCAACGCCAGTATGGGAGGAGGAGTACGTCGAGGAGCCAGAGATCTAGGGGGCAAGCCCAGTCAGTTGCCTGTGGCAAGATAGGGCTTCTACGGATGATTATTTGTTTTCCACTGTTATTTCTATTTACTCTGATAATGTAAGCCATGCGTGGCTGATCTATGCAAGGAGACCATAAGGTCGCACAACTCGTTTAAATACATGTTTGAAGTACTTTATTATTATTCCTCTGTGTATGATTGTGATACTTTAACCCTGTTTAGCCTGTGTATACTAGCGCGATCCTGGACTAGTGCAGAATACACAGAGGGTCCGAATTTGCAGATTCGGGTCCCAACACCGCGGCTGCCCTCTCCCTTTCCACATCATTAAAACAAGCCGCCGTCATCAGTTTAGGGCAGGTTATTTTGCTAAGTTTGTTCCCCATTGCGTGTGAAACACTTGTTCATCGGAGTAGTGTCGCAAGACCTGGTTTGGTGAAAGAGATAACCTCTACTTTTCAGTTTTGCAATTTTTGATTTGAATTGTTGCATAACCTTTGCTACTCATACATAGCCTTCCGAGCTCCACTCTCTTCCAATTCAGTTGCAGGTTTTACTTTGCAATCGCATACCGCACCATTGTCACAGGTTATCACGAACCAGCCTACCGGATTGCACCACCTGTCACAGTTGGTAAGAAACTTGCAAGAGCTTGGTAAGAAGCTTGAGCGATAGTGATCTTTTCCCTTTTGTCCACCACCTAGTAGTTGATAGGAAGAATATGTACTCCATTTTTCCTTCTTGTCTTCTACTAACAATGACAGGATCACATAAAGAAATTCCAGATGGAGACGAATGTGTTGCAAAAATTGAGCTCATGAAGTATGTGGAGGATCATCAAAGCGCATTGAGAGGCATCGATGCAAACCTCACCAAGCTTGCTCAAGACAATGGACATAGGATGGAGCGAATTGAGCGGAGCATTGCTAACCTCGTCACCAGAATGGAGTACCTAGAGAGGCAGCCACCTCCACCTGCAGATCTTGCACCTCTCAATGGAGGTCGAAGGGAGGGCAATCTTGCTGCCCCTAGAGATGAAGAAGCATTCCCCGCCGACGACATAGAGGATGATGAAGGTGAAGAAAGTGTCGGCAATATACATGATCGTGGTACTGAACAGAATGCCCATTTCTGTGATCGTCTTTGCCGTAATCGTCATGGTATGGGAGGTAACAATGGTAACGCTAATCGACATCATGGTAATGTTAATGATGCATTTTCTAAAGTTAAGTTTACCATGCCATCTTTTGCGGGTCATTATAATCTGGATGAATATTTAGAATGGGAACTATCTGTGGACCAAAAAATTTCATGCTTTGAAGTCCCAGAAGAACATAGAATAAGACTTGCCACTAGTGAATTTACTAACTTTGCATCATATTGGTGGCATGAAATTAAACAAACAGATAATGTCCCTACCACTTGGAATGGTTTGAAAGAATGCATGCGAGTTAGATTTGTACCGTCATATTATGCTAGAGATTTATTGAATAAATTACAACTCTTGACACAACGTAATAAGTCCGTAGAACAGTATTATCAGGAGTTACAAATTGGTATGTTGCGTTGTAAAGTGCAAGAGGATGAGGATGCAAAAATGTCTAGATTTTTTGGGGGTTTAAATCGTGAAATTCAAGACATATTAGAGTATAAGGATTATCATAATATCACTCATTTGTTTCATCTTGCTTGCAAAGCTGAAAGGTAAGTACAGGGACGACAAGCTCGATCACGAGGAGTTTCTTTCGAAGGATCTCCTCCAACTCGGGCCACACCTAGGGCACCACCTGTGGCACCTTCTGCTGGTCGCTCTACTTCATCTTCTTTTCGTGCATGTTCCGCTGATTCCACACCACAACCACGTGCTCCTGCAGCAAGCAAATCAGCGACGGTGCAAGCACCGGCAAAGAGCGCATCATCGGTTGCTTCCACGGGCAGGACACGTGATACGCAGTGCTATCACTGCAAGGGATGGGGTCATGTGATGAAAGACTGTCCAAATCAGCGGTCTCTCATTGCCAAAGATGACGGTGAGTATACCAGTGTTAGTGATATTGATGACGAAGATTTGGCTCTTGTTTCGGCTAACCCTGCAGGTGACGAACATGAGACGGGTAGCAATGATGATGGAGTGGATAGATTTGGAGCTGAAGCTTCCGAGAGGTACATGACCATTGTAGCACAGCGAGTACTTAGTGCTCAAATGGAGAGAGCGGAGCAAAATCAGCGTCACACCTTGTTCCAAACAAAGTTCGTTGTGAAGGAAAGATCATGTCGCGTCATCATCGATGGAGGTAGTTGCAATAAACTTGCTAGAATTGAGTTGGTCGAGAAGCTTGGGTTGACCACGCAGCAGCACCCGCGACCATATTACATTCAATGGTTCAACTCCTGCTGTAAGTTGAAGGTAAATAAGATTGTGAGAGTGCATTTTTCAATTGGTACCTACCATGACCATGCAGATTTTGATATCGTGCCTACGCAAGCTTGTTCTTTGCTTTTAGGTAGGCCTTGGCAATATGATACTGATGCTTTACACCATGGTAGAAGCAATAAATACACTTTCACACATAAGGGAAGAACCGTTGAATTAATTCCAATGACCCCTGCTGCAATTTTGAAAGATGAGTTAGAAAGAGCTGAAAAAGAATGTAAGGTGAAGGATACTAAAACTGAAAATCAGATTGTAGATAAAGAAGTTTTCCCACCTTAAAAGGAAAAGAAAGCACCTAGTGTTAAGAAGACGGGAATTAAATTGAAGGGTGCTAACATGCTTGCTACAAAATCTGATTTACTTGAGCTTGATGTGTCTACCTCGGTTTGCTATGCTTTGATTTGCAAAGAGGCTTATTTTTCTCTTGATAAATTGCCTAGCTCCATGCCTCCTACTGTCACTAACCTTTTGCAGGAGTATGAGGATGTATTTCTGGATGAGCTTCCCCCGGGGCTACCAAATATGAGAGGAATTGAGCATCAAATTGACTTGATTCTGGGAGCGACGTTGCCAAACCGTTCGCCTTACCGAACCAACCCTGAAGAGACTAAGGAAATTCAGTGCCAAGTCCAAGACTTATTGGACCGAGGGTATGTACGAGAGAGCCTTAGTCCTTGTGCTGTTCCTATTATTTTGGTTCCTAAGAAGGATGGTAGTTGGCGAATGTGCGTAGATTGTAGAGCCATTAATAATATCACAATAAGGTATCATCATACTATTCCTCGCTTAGACGACATGCTTGATGAGTTAAGTGGTTCTATCATTTTTTCTAAGGTAGACTTGCGAAGTGGATACCACCAAATTAGAAAGAAGTTGGGAGATGAATGGAAAACATCTTTCAAAACTAAGTTCGGATTATATGAGTGGTTAGTAATGCCTTTTGGGTTAACTAACGCACATAGCACTTTCATGCTGCTAATGAACGAAGTTTTACATGCTTTTATTGGAAAATTTGTGGTGGTTTATTTTGATGATATTTTGATCTATAGCAATTCACACAAAGAACACATGGAACATTTACGTGCTGTTTTTAATGTTTTGAGAGATGCACGTTTGTTTGGTAATCTTGAGAAATGCACCTTTTGCACGGATCGAGTCTCTTTTCTTGGCTATGTTGTTACTCCACAGGGAATTGAAGTGGATGAAGCAAAAATTGAAGCCATCAAGAGCTGGCCGACCCCTGAGACAGTCACACAGGTGAGAAGTTTTCATGGTCTTGCAGGGTTCTATAAGCGTTTTGTGAAAGATTTGGCACCATTCTTTGCCCATTGAATGAGTTGACAAAGAAGGGTGCCCCTTTTCATTGGGGACAAGCACAAGAACATGCTTTTAGGGTACTAAAGGAGAAGCTTACCAATGCCCCTCTGCTTCAGCTTCTAGACTTTGGTAAAACTTTTGAGTTAGAGTGTGATGCTAGTGGGATTGGAATAGGAGGAGTATTGCTACAAGAAGGTAAACCCGTTGCATATTTTAGTGAGAAATTGAATGGGCCAGCTCTGAATTATTCTACATATGACAAAGAATTGTATGCTTTAGTGCGTGTGTTAGAAACGTGCCAACACTACCTTTGGCCCAAAGAATTTGTTATTCATTCCGATCATGAATCTTTGAAATATATTAGAAGTCAAGCTAAACTAAATAAACGACATGCTAAATGGGTTGAGTTCATAGAGTCATTTCCATATATCATTAAGCACAAGAAAGGTAAGGACAATGTAATTGCCGATGCGTTGTCTCGACGATATACTTTGTTATCACAACTTGATCATAAAATTTTTGGCTTAGAAACAATAAAAGAATTATATGCTAATGATTTGGATTTTAAAGATGTTTACATGAATTGTAGAGAAGGAAGAACATTGAATAAGTATGTGCTGAATGATGGATTGTTGTATCGTGCTAACAAGCTATGTGTTCCAGCTAGCTCTATTCGTTTTTTGTTTTTGCAGGAAGCGCATGGAGGTGGTTTGATGGGACATTTTGGGGTGAAGAAGACGGAGGATGTACTTGCTGCACATTACTTTTGGCCTAAGATGAGGCGCGACGTCGAGCATTATGTGTCACGATGCACCACTTGCAATAAAGCTAAGTCCCGTTTGAACCCGAATGGTCTTTATATGCCTCTTCCTGTTCCTAGCGTTCTGTGGGAGGATATTTCAATGGATTTTGTATTAGGATTGCCTAGGAATAAGAGGGGGAGGGATAGTATATTTGTGGTGGTTGATCGTTTTTCTAAAATGGCATATTTTATACCTTTTCATAAGAGTGACGATGCTACAAATGTTGCTGAATTATTTTTCAGGGAGATAGTTCGTTTACACGGTGTGCGTAATACCATTGTTTTAGATCGTGATGCGAAGTTTTTGAGTCATTTTTGGAGAAGCTTATGGAATAAATTGGGAACAAAGCTACTTTTCTCTACTACTTGTCATCCCCAAACCGACGTACAGACGGAAGTCGTCAATCGCACATTATCAACTATGCTACGGGCTATCCTCAAGAAGAATTTGAAGATGTGGGAAGAGTGTCTACCTCATATTGAATTTGCCTACAGCAGGGCAGTACACTCGACCACCAAGGTAAGTCCATTTCATGTAGTATATGGGTTTAATCCACGTGCTCCTATTGATTTACTACCTTTACCTACTTCTGAAAAATCTAATTTTGATGCTAAGAAACGAGCTGAATTGGTTCTGAAAATGCATGAATTGGTTAAAGAAAATATTGAAAAGATGAATGAGAAAAATAGAGTTTATAGTAGCCAGGGTCGAAAACATTTAACCTTTGAACATGGTGATCTTGTCTGGTTACATTTGCATAAAGATAGAATCCCCGAGTTGAGAAAGTCTAAATTAATGCCTCGAGCTGATGGTCCTTTTAAAGTGCTTGAAAAGATTAATGACAATGCCTATAAGCTTGAGTTGCCTGCAGATTTCGGGGTTAGTCCCACATTTAACATTTCAGATTTAAAGCCGTATGTGGGAGAAGAAGATGAGCCTGAGTCGAGGACGACTCCAATTTTAGAGGGGGAGGATGATGAGGACCTCCATTCCTTGGATACACATACTACAACCGCTGTTCCTCATGTTTCACCACTTCAAGGTCCAATGACACGAGCTCGTGCTTATCAATTAAATCATAAGGTGAGCTCGTTCCTCGCTGTTCATAATTATTTTAATAGGGATGGTATGCTACCTAATGGACATCGTGATTTGTTGTTACTTAGCAATATTGGTGAAGATGTCATGCCAAGTCTCCATCCTCAATTCGGAGAGCAAATTATTTCGAGCTGCAATTCGAGTTGGAGTCAGCCTGACAGCCTTGGATTCAAACGGCCATAACTTTCTCATACGGCGTCATTCGGAGGTGTATAAGTACTCTATTGAAAGGTTATTTCATGATATTTCCAATGGATCTAACCTCACCTCCAAATTATATCGGGTAGGCTTCCAAATAGTCATAACAAGTGGCTGCTGTTTTCTGGATGGTGCTGCGCCACCTTTTCTTTGGGCCACGGGCCTTGTATCTCGACATAGGGTCCAAGCCCAGGTTGTGGACGTGGAAGGAAACCCTAGCACACCCTCTCCCTGGAAACGGCAGCCCTCTCCCTTTCCACATCATTAAAACAAGCCTCCGTCATCAGTTTAGGGCAGGTTATTTTGCTAAGTTTGTTCCCCATTGCATGTGAAACACTTGTTCATCTGAGTAGTGTCGCAAGACTTGGTTTGGTGAAAGAGATAACCTCAACTTTGATCGTTTTGAATTGTCAGATTGCTTTCTTTCTCGTTCTTGCTCGTTTCTTCTATTGCGTGCAGGAATTAACTTTCGTGGTTAGGTCATCCAGGCGTGAGCACGGTTGATAACTACAGGTGCGTGGGTGTAGCGATTGCAAGGATTCAATCTTCGCTGATTGGAAGCCCTTGGAACGCGAACGTCTCCGTTCTGCAAAAATAGAACCTATCGGAAGATCAGGCCATTGGCGCATCACCACCTGGGGGGTCGATATATAGAGGTCGATGACTCCTCCGCAGACGTCTCCTCGAGAAGGATCTCAATCGACTAGGCCAGTCGAACAGGTATCTTTGTTGTTGAGCAATGTCTCTTGAATTAGAGAAATTCTGCTTACAACACCTGCTTGCTTTGCAGTTTATCCCATCGGTATCATGCCCTCCACCGGCCGCACCTCCTGAGAAACAGTCTCTAGGGTCAAGCTGATCCTGACGAATGTCCACGAGAAAATCCGACTGGCGAGGTGAGTGAGTTATCCTCTCTTTTTCTTCATAAACTCTCTTTTGGAGTTCATTAGAGGTGTTTAGTCAAATAGCCTCTCTTACTTTGTAGAAAAGGTGTGCCCAGCGGTGCTACGGACAAAGCCACCATCGTGACATCATCCTCCTTGGGCATGGCTGGCACCATCACGGTTCGTAATTCGAAAGATCCTATTAAGGATACCGGTAAATATGCCATGGTGACCGTCCAAGGCCATTCAGCTTCCTCACCTCCTCGGGTGTTCTGGTCCATTCTGAAACCCCAAATTAAGGTAGGCGCACATGAAACCCCTTGTCCTTCCTTCCACTCTTCTCCTTGCTCCGTTTTTTATGCTTATGGCTTCATATCGCAACATGCGGCCAACACCTTGCTTGAGGCCAAAACCTTTTGCGATCAAGCTCACCAGCAAACCGAGCGGCTCAGGGCTTCCCACAATCAAATACTCAAAATGAAGAATGCCGAGCTGGAAGCGCTTAGATCTCAACTAAAGACCACTCGAGCTGAAAAAACTACTGTAGAAGCTGCACTGGCCGAGGCCAAAACCGATCGTGACAAGACAGAGGCGGACAAGAAGGTAGTCGAGGTCAAAAAGGCTGCAGCAGATGCGACACTTGCCACTCTGCAGTCGAAGACACTCGAGCACATGACCTCCTCGGATCGTTTTGCATCCTCGTACATGCTTGGCATGGTGAAGAGCCATCATCCAGACCTGGACTTCTCTGGACTGGACGAAGGGTTCGCGTGTGAGGCTAGCGAAGCTGCCGACCGCATCGAGTCCTTTGCTAGCCTTGCCGAGAAGTTCGTGGACAGATTGGAGCTATCACTCGATCCTTTGGCCTAACCATGCCGATGTAAAGATCAACACTTTTCTTGCTATTGCGGTCTTTAATGATGGTACCAATTAATCTGCTTGCCCATCATGCTTTGTGTACTATTTCCTTGCCGATGAAACAGAGTAGCACGAGTAGATGCAAACCTGATTTTAGCACTCATAGACCCTTAGTGACCGGCTTCGTGGCTGAACACATGCCTATTTATACCTGCACACAATGCTACAAGAAACTTTCGTTAAATGACTTAGACCCCGAGCGCACACTCGGAGAGGCCATAACATAAATGCTATATACATTGAGCAGAACACTACACGACGTTTTACAGGCCTTTATCGACCATGTGACTTAGACTCTGTAGCACACAAGAACATGCCGAGTAGCGCACGTAGAATAGACTAGAGGTCTCGTCTCTCGCCAGCCGCTGAGCGCTAGATGTCTGACAATCTGATGCTCGTATGCATGCAAGATAGAATTACTCATTGTCGGATTTAAACATAGCCACACTTTTAGTTTTTCTTACTAATATGATAATTGTGCAATCGAGCAAATGCGTGCAAAAAATCGCATGTTCCAAAGATAAAGAGAAGACAGAGCCTACTATGCCCTACTCGATAACTGTATCGACTAGAAAACAAAGAGCAAATAAGGTACAAGGTTACCTGTAACCCTTGACTCCTTACTCGATGATGCGTCATTGGGTAGGAAGTAGAATGATGTAAGAACAATATCTTGATGTAGCTCTCGACTCTTTAAACGATAGCTAGATAAAGCCAAAAGAGTGAGACGTTAGCATCTTCGATATCTGTTGCGACTCCGAACCTCTTATTCGATAGATACATTGACTCGAGAGCGGAATCAGATATAGAAAAAATCGAGCGATGTAGCCCCCGACCATCTACTCGATGAATGCATCAAGCAGACGGTAGGGCATATGCGTCGATATAGAATCCAAACGGACGAAACAGATGAACAACATAACTTCATTGCAGTGATTGAACTCTGTTACAGACATTCGCGCCTTTCAGCTTCCACACGTTGCACCATAAAGTGGTGAATCATAATTCAGCGTCCCTTTGGCTTCTGCGCTTATGCGGAAACGCAACGGGCGCCTCGTGGTTTGTGACTGATGCGAAGTTGCATAGGCCGCGGCTCTCAGCGCAACTTGTTCCCTAAGCTATAAATAGACGGGACTTGAAGTCGTCTAACGCAACTCATTTCTTCTCACCTTCTACTTGTAGTACTATAGCCCCTTCGGAAGCATCCATGGATTTGCCTCCAAGGTTGCCACCTTCGGTGACCATCTTCGGAGGGTCTCATCCTCCTACTCCGCTAGCCATCGTTTCCCCAGGATGGGTCATCTCCCCCGATGAGGAGGACGACATCGACTGGGAGGCCATTGACAAGGAGGTGTGGCCCAAAGAGGAAGAGGAGGTTACCGACAAGCTGAGGGTTGACGTTGAAGAAGACGATGTAGCCTCGGCTTCCCTCGTGAGGGTAGATGCCGCCGTAGCCGCCGACACACAAGGGGAAGAAAGTGAGGGTGCCGGCGTCGGCGGTGGAGGTGAAAACCAAAACCGCCTCCCCGCTACGCCTTTCCCATTAACCGGTCGATCCGGTGGGAGCCCGGTCCTTGCTCGCCCTCCAAACCATCACGGCGCTCAGAGACCCTCGTCGGTGGAGAAATCGCCTTCTTCGTCGACAAGCGGCGGGGTCTTAGCCGCCTCTTTCGACCCGCACTCAGGGTAGAGACTCATCCCCGAGACCTTGTTGTTCGACTACCCGAGGATGCTAGAAAGACGACAGGATGCAGCCGAGGACAAGAAACAGTAGTGTACCTGCCTTAACAGGTAACAATGTAAACTTTTGTTAGTATAATATAATGGAACTTATATTTACCTAAATAATTGCCGCAATGCACTGCATATACACATAAAATTTCTTCAACTGGTCGATATTCCATGAATTTTCAAACATAGCGCCTTCCGATGTTGCTAGCCGCACAGATCCTGGTCCAGTCACTTCGACCACCACGTAAGGACCTTCCCACTTAGGCGATAGCTTATTGCAATTATCCTGCTTCTATACCTTTCATAGTACTAAGTCCCCAGAGGCTAGTGCTCGTTCTTGGATTCTTTGGCCATGATATCCGTGTAAGGCTTGTTGATACTTAGCTGCTCGAATGGATGCTCGATCCCAATACTCTTCGAGTAGATTTACTTCGTCTGCTCATACTTGCTCTTGCTCCTCTTCTATGTAGTTATTCAATCGCTGTGACTTGAACGTTAACTCGATCGGAAGCACAGCTTCTACTCCGTAAACTAAGAGAAACGGCATTTCACCGGTGGCTTGACTAGTTGATATCTGAACAGCCCACAGCACCGTGGGAAGTTCTTTTGCCCACTGGGTCGAGCAGGCCTTGAGCCTATCGAACACGTGAGTTTTGATCCCCTACAAGATTAAGCCATTGGCTCGTTCGACCTGACCGTTACTCTGAGGATGAGCTACATAGGTGAAACAAAGTTTGATACCCAATTCTTTGCAAAAGACTTTGAAAGCATTGCTCTTGATCTAGCTGCTGTTGTCGGTGATTACTCGATGAGGGATGCCAAATCGAGTAATGACGCTCCTCGTGAACTTCTTAGCTGCTTCTGAGGTGATGTTCCTGATGGGTTCAACCTCGATCCACCTAGTGAATGTGTCGATAGCCACGAACAAAAACTTGTAACCTCCTTGGGCTCTTGGAAATGGTCCCAAGATATCCAAGCCCCAGACAGAGAAGGGCCAAGACAAAGGAATATTTTGTAGTGCTTGGGCTGGTTAGGTGTTTGCTTGCCGTACAATTGGCAGATCTCGCACTTTTTCACCAGCTTGCAAGCGTCATGGAGGGCAGTCGGCCAATAGAACCCTTATAAAAAAACTTTCCCGACCAAGGTGCGATAGGACGCATGGTTTCCGTAGATGCCTCCATGGACATCGAGAAATATTTTATTGCCCTCTTCCTGAGTGATGCACTTCATCAGGATTCCGTTACTCCCCTTTCGGTAGAGCTTGCCGTCTACCAATGCGTATAGCTTGGACTTACGCGTAATTTTCTCGGCTGTGGCATCATCGTCAGGGATCTCTCGACCTTCGAGATATGCTTGGAATGGAGTCATCCAAGTCGGCTCGCGTCGAGTAGTGTAGCTTCCGTGTCTGCGGTTTCTACCTCGTTGACTCGACCAGACTGCTGATCGAGTTGGGTAGCGTCTGCCTCTCGTGCCAGGGAAACACACGGTTTAAGGAGTTTCTCTACAAAGACTCCTGCTAGCGTGGGCGAATGGGACAAAGCGATCCTAGCGAGTTCGTCGACTGCGGAATTGTCACATCACCTGATGTGCCTCACCTCGAGCCCTTCGAACTTGTGCTCCAGCTTACGAACCTCATTCAGATACGCTGCCATGTTATCGTCCGAGCACTCGTACTCCTTCTACACTTGGTTTACGACTAGCTGTGAGTCCCCTTTCACGAGTAGTCGTCTGATGCCTAGTGACGCGGCTATGCGGAGTCCATTAACCAGTCCTTTGTATTGTGCAACATTGTTTGAAGCTTGAAAATTGAGATGGATAACGTATTTGAGTTCCTCACCCGATGGATATTTGAGCACGATGCCATCCCCCGAGCCCTGAAGAGTAAGCGACCAATCAAAGAACATAGCCCAATGGTCGTCAACCGCCTCACGCTGCTTTTCTTTGACGTCTGTCCACTCTGCGATGAAGTCTGCCAAAATACTCGACTTGATGCTGGTACGTGGCTTGAAATCGACATCGAACTCTTTAAGTTCGACTGCCCATTGCGCAATTCGACCTGTTGCTTCCCGGTTGTGTAGCACCTCTTTGAGCGGAAATGTCGTTGTCACCGTGATCTTGTGCGCCTGGAAGTAATGCCGTAACTTTCTGGAAGTCATCAAGATGGAGTACAGTATCTTCTGTATCTGCGTATATCGCAACTTGGCGTCATGCAAGAATTCGCTTACATAATAGACGGGTTTCTGGATTTTAGTCTTTTTATCGGAGCACTCTCGTTCGAACACCAGAACTGTGCTTACTACATGAGGGGTGGCTGCAACGTACAAAAAGAGCTCTTCTTTTTCATTAGGTGAGGTCAAGAAACATGCACTTCTCGTGATTAAGCATCATCTGATACTTTCTGAGGTTATCGAATGTTTCCTCGAGGTCACTGATCAAGGTGTTTCTTGCTTTCGATAAATATTTACTTATTGATGTAATTCGATAAATATCTCTGATCGGATATCATCGTATAGGACAACGATGAATAGATCAACACATGTAGTGATCGATGATCATGCTTCATAGATCATGGGATATGGAGATATCATCTATACAGTGTGGATACATGTTGAAGAACATGGGTTAGATAGACCCGTAATTGGATACTGCGAGAATGTTACATTCTTATGTGTCATCAGTGTATCTCATACATAGTAGATGTATGATCCTTAGACCTGAGATTGTCATATTCCCTACATGTGTAATAGTTTTCCTTGGGGCTATCAAACACTACTTCCTAACCGGATAGTTATAAAGGTAGCTTTCATGTTTACTATAAAGCGTGCGAGGGGAAGTGGCGATCAAGATGGAATTTACCACTCCAATGAAACGGAGATATATGACAAGGCCACTCGTGTGATATGATTAAGGAAGTGATGGCCATGCCGTGATTGAGGAGTCAATCAAAACGAGAGATGGATTGAATCATCAAAGGATGACATGCTTCTGGCCTTGAGTTCAATCTTCATATACTTGGCAAAGGGGTTATTACTTGAGTACTTTTGATAGGTTCTGTCCGATTTGATCATAGTATGTTTGAGAGTTGGCATGCTTTGCAAGGAGCCGCTACCAACTATTGGATTGAAAAGGAGTTTTCCAAATCCATGTCCAAACGTACGTGAACCTGCAGGGTCACACACTTAATAGGCTGGGACGCATTAATTTGGATTAGATCCGTAATTAATGGACCTCGTAGGCTTAGTACACTGATGGGCCCTGATTTAGGGTTTCAAATCATGGCTATATAAGGAGTGGAGGAGGGTGGGTGCAGGGTGTGCTTTCCCATGATCTAGAAGTGTTTCACCCGAAACCCTAGCCTCCTCCTCTCGCTGCCCCTGCCAAGCGACCAGGGGCTTGCACACCGACACACGGTGTTCCATCCCTGGACGTGTGGAGTACTGCGGTGACGCTGCTGCGACTGCGGCGAGGGAGGACGATCCACAGCGAGGCGAGGACGATCCACTACATCAACACAACGACTGCGGCAAGGACGATCCACTACATCGACGTGCGAAGGATTCCGCAACTGCGCGTCTAGTGTTAATCTAATCTATGATCCCCTTCTTGTGAGTAGCTTTTTGGTTATGCGGTTGTTTTTTTTGTGCTAGCGTAGCTTACCGCGCTTCTCTTCAGTGGTATCAGAGTCATCTCGTATAGATTTGTGATCTGGATGTTGCACATACGATGTGTGAGGTTAGTAGATTGGATCTATTACATGTTCAGCCGGTTCATTTGATGAATTGGTGACGGCAGCCATCGATGAGATCGATCGGTTTAGGGTTTGAGGAAAGTGAAAACTGACTCAATCTTGATTTGGGTGAGTCCGTTCATGGTACGACGTTGCCCTTATCGGTCGGGTTACCGCCATCAGGGTTTTTGAAACGTAACCATATGGGACCAAGCCAATCAGATTGAGTCGGATTGTGTCAATCTGGTTGATCCGTGGAAATTTTGAGGGTGTTTTCCTTTTATAGAAGACTTGCCTCTAAAATATTTTTCCAACGGTGCTACCCCTTGGACCCCGCCGCATAGAGGGACTGCCACCAGGGGCACTGCCCCTCAAACCCCGCTCGCTTACCGACCAGCAGGACTGCCGCCAGGGGCGCTGCCCCTCGGACCCGGGAGTCGTTGGATTATTTTTGTTAAAGTCGTTTTTGCAGAAAATTATGTGAAATAGTATGGCCTATGTGTATGTGATGCATGTAATTTTCACATGGCCTGCGTGCCGTGTCAAGCCATAAGGCTATTTAATTTGTATAACAACCTGCATGTCGACTTGTGATGCTTCAATCCCTCATGTAAAATTCATTATCAAAAGTTGTAAGGCGTTGCATCCATAATGATGAAGATGATGGTATCAAGCATTATGATTAGGTGATTAATCAAGCAAGGTGGCTAGGTGAACAAACAAGCATGATGTTGGAGATCTTAATGCTAAGGGCCATGCTATTTCACAACTTATTTTGATTTTCTGTGGATGTGTGTTTAATTCTTGCTATTTTCTTTACGCTCATTGCATGTGATGCCATGTTCATAGTAGATATTGTTCTTCCCTATAGTTAAAATTTTAAATCAAAATGTCCATCCAATTGTTGCACCTATCAAGAATTTAGATCGTTATTGATATGACTGCCAAAGTAGTATATCAATGGCTATCTTAATAGATGATAGGGATGTGTTGGACACATCACGCATAACAATGGTAGATTTAATCAAGCTATCAAAACGGTTTTGGGCTTGAGGACATAAGTGGTTGGGATTTGATTTCACTAATGAAGGAACCTATACAAGACAATTGGTGTCTAGAAAAACACACATGAGGTAGGTTTCTTAATTGGCACCCGAAAATGGGAAGTGCTCCCTCCCTCATGTGAGCCCTAGGGGCAGGTTGACATGGCCATGAGTCAAGTTGACGAAGGCATTCATTACTTGTTTTAATACTCAACAAACAAGAGTTACATAAGATGTAATTAGCAAAGGTGTTGCTTACCTATGTCATTAAATTTCTAGCAGTGATGCCAAAGCTCACTAGTGTTTGATGAATATGGATCTTGAATACATACTACGTGTCTATAAAAGGGACATAAAATAGGAGTGTCTTTTATTAAAATATTTAATAAAAGTTTTACATAAACATAGAGCTTAGAATCTTTGCATGTCTTTGTTGTAGTTCAATGGCACCTTCTCCTTCTCCTGCTACACCTGGTTTTGCTTTGAGATCGGTTTTGGAAAGGGAAAAACTTAATGGAACTAATTTTGTTGATTGGTATCGCAACCTGAGAATTGTTCTCAAGCGTGAAAAGGACTATGTTCTAGAGAATCCAATTCCTGATGAACCAGCCGAAAATGCTCCTCGCAATTTGAAGGTTGAATACGAAAAACATGTTAATGCTTCTGTAGAGGTCAGCTGTCTCGTGCTTGTCACCATGGACTCTGAGCTCCAAAAGCAATATGTGGACCAGGATGCTTACAATATGATTGTGGGCTTGAAGGGCATGTTTGGGAATAAAGCAAGAGCTGAGAGGTATGGTATCTCAAAGCTTTTATTTGCTTGTAAGCTGGCTGAAGGCAGTCCAGTCAGCCCTCATGTGATCAAGATGATTGGTTACATTGGGATATTGGAAAAACTTGAGTTTCCCCTTAGCCTCGGTTTGGCCATAGATGTTATTCTCCAGTCTCTGCCACAGAGCTTTAAGCCATTCATTATGAATTTTCATATGAATAGCATGGAGAAGAGCCTAACCGAACTACATGGGATGCTCAAGGCTGCCGAGGAAAGCATTAAGAAAAAACACAATCATGTGATGATGGTTGGAAAACAAGCGCATTCAAAAGAGGAAGGCTAAGGCTGGGGGAACGGGAAAGAGCAAGGGCAAGGGCAAGGGGAAGGCTCAAGATGAGATCGCAAGCCTCAAAACTAAGCTTCAGAAGCTTAAAGTTGGCCCTCAACCTGATATCCAATGCTTCTATTGCAAGAAGTCAGGACATTGGAAACGGAACTGCGAAAAGTTCCTGGCAGATAAGAAGAATGGAAATGTGATTTCCACTTCAGGTATTAATGTTATAGAAATTAATCTTGCTACTTCTTCACTCAGCTCATGGGTATATGATACCGGTTCGGTTGCTCACATTTGCAATTCGATGCAGGGACTGATAAATAGTAGAGAATTGGCAAAAGGAGAAGTGGATCTTCGTGTGGAGAATAAAGCAAGAGTTGTTGGTCTTGCTGTTGGCACGTACCCATTGCATTTGCCTTCAGGATTAGTTTAAGAACTCAATAATTGTTATTTTGTTCCATCTTTGAGTAGAAACATTATTTTATCTTCTTGTTTGGAACATGAAGGTTATGATTTCAGAATAAAGAACTTTGTTTGTTCGATATTTTTGAATGATATGTATTATGGTCGCTGCCCCATGGTGGATGGGTTGTTCATCCTTGAACTCGAAGAAAAACCTGTCTATAACATTAATGTAAAAAGGCCTCGGCCTAATGATTTGAACCCTACCTTTTTATGGCATTGTCGCTTAGGTCATATAAATGAGAAGCGCATGAAGAAGCTCCATGGTGATTGACTTCTAACCTCATTTGATTTTGAATCATTTGAAACATGTGAGTCTTGTTTTCTTGGCAAGATGACAAAAGCCCCTTTCATAGGTTTTAGTGAGAGAGCAAGTGAATTATTGGCCTTAGTACATACAGATGTATGTGGACCAATGAGCTCGACTGTTAGGGGTGGGTTTCAGTGCTTTGTAACTTTTACCGATGACTTTAGTAGATATGGATATATCTATTTAATGAGGCATAAATCTGAAACTTTTGAAAGGTTCAAAGAGTTTCAGAACGATGTACAAAATCAACTTGGCAAATCAATAAAACACTTACAATCAGATCGTGGTGGCGAATACTTTAGCCAAGAGTTAGGTGATCATCTAAAGCAATGTGGAATCGTTCCGCAACTTACTCCGCGAGGAACGCCTCAATGAAATGGCGTGTCCGAATGATGAAACTGAACTTTATTAAATATGGTTCGGTCAATGATGAGCCAAACAGATCTGCCATTATCCTTCTAGGGTTTCGCTCTAGAGACAGCTGCGTTCACGTTGAATAGGGTCCCATCAAAATCCCTTGAGAAGGGGCCATATGAGATATGGACTGGGAGAAGACCCATGTTGTCATTTCTCAAGATATGGGGATGTGAGGCTTATATAAAACATTTACAATCAGATAAACTCGCACCTAAATCAGAAAAATGCTTTTTTGTGGGGTATCCTAAAGAAACAAAAGGATATTACTTTTACAAAAGAAATGAGAACAAAGTTTTTGTTGCTCTAAATGGATTTTTTTGGAGAAAGAATTTCTTTCAAAAGAAATCAGTGGGAGTGATGTGTATTTCGATGAAGTTCGAGAATCACATGAATATGTTCAAGCTACCACTGAACCTTCACAAGATATACAAAGTGTTGTAAAACCTGTGGAAGAGACACTAGCCTCATGTAGGTTGGGGAGGCCGCGTCATGTACCCATAAGATATGGGAATGACATATTATTGTTGGACAATGATGAGCCCATGACTTATGAAGAAGCAATGATGGACCCAAACTTCAAAAAATGGCTTGAAGCCATGAGATCCGAAATTCAATCCATGCATGACAATCAAGTTTAGAACTTAGTTGATTCTCCTGATGGTGTAAAAACCATTGAATGCAAATGGATTTTCAAGAAGAAGATAGACGTAGATTGAAATGTTCAGATCTATAAGGCACGGTTGGCGACAAAGGGTTTCAAACAAGTTCAAGGAGTTGACTATGATGAAACCTTCTCACCGGTAGCCATGCTCAAGTCTGTCCAGATCATTTTAGCTATTGCTGCATATTTCGATTATGAAATATGGCAGATGGATGTCAAAACAGCCTTCCTTAATGGGAATCTATCTGAGGATGTATACATGATACAACCTAAAGGTTTTGTTGATCCTAAATATGCTAAAAGGGTATGAAAGCTTCGAAGATCCATTTATGGGTTAAAGCAAGCATCTCGGAGTTGGAACATTCGTTTTGATGTAGTCAAAGGATTTGACTTTATCAAAAATGAAGAAGAGCCTTGTGTTTACAAGAAGGCTAGTGTTTCTGATTTTGTATGTGGATGACATATTATTGATCGGGAATGATATTCCTATGCTTGAAGATGCTAAGACTTCATTGAAAAGGAGTTTCTCAATGAAGGATTTGGGAGAAGCATGCTATATCTTGGGCATAAAATTCTATAGAGATAGATCAAAAAGGTTAATTGGATTAAGTCAAGAAATGTACATTGACAAGATATTGAAAAGGTTCAATATGCATGAATCCAAGAGAGGTTTCATGCCAATGTCACATGCCATCAGTCTCTGCAAGAATTAGTGTCCTTCGACAACTGATGAGCGAGACAGGATGAGCAAGATTCCATATGCTTCAGCTATTGGGTATATTATGTATGCCATGATCTGCACGCGCCCAGATGTCTCATATGCTCTAAATGTCACGAGCAGATACCAAGCGGATCCTGGTGATGGCCATTGGATAGCCGTAAAAAATATCCTGAAGTACTTGAGAAGAACTAAGGGTATGTTCCTTGTTTTTGGACTTAAGGAAGATCTGGTTGCAAAGGGTTACACCGATGCAAGCTTTCAAACTGACAAAGATGATTTTCGATCGCAATCCGGGTTTGTGTTTACACTAAATGGAGCAGTAATCTGGAAGAGTTCCAAGCAAAACACGGTGGCCTACTCTACGACAGAAGCGGAGCGGCTTCGGAGGCCACAAAAGAAACTATGTGGGTTAAGAAGTTTATCACAGAGTTTGGTGTGGTCACTAGTGCCTCTAGTCCAATGAATGTCTATTGTGATAATAGTGGTGCCATTGCACAAGCTAAAGAGCCTAGATCTCATCAGAAATCTAAACATATACTCCAACGCTTTCACCTTATTCGCGAGATTGTGGATAGAGGTGACGTGAGAATATGCAAAGTACATACAGAAGCCAATGTGGCCGATCCGTTGACAAAGCCACTGCCACAGCCTAAGCATGAGGCACACACGAGTTCTATTGGTATTAGATACTTAATTGATTGACTCAAGTGCAAGTGGGAGAATGTTAGTGTTATGCCCTTGAGGCAATCACTTAGATGATTGTAACATGACTATGTTTATGAATAATAATATGATTATTGTTCCAATGAATGTATATCATTGTATTGATCAACAAGTATGCGACTTGCTTATCAAGCGCTTTACTTATTGATGTAATTCGATAAATATCTCTGATAGGATATCTTCGTACAGGACAACGATGAATAGATCAGCACATGTAGTGATCGATGATCATGCTTCATAGATCATGGGATATGGAGATATCATCTATACATTGTGGACGCATGTTGAAGAACAAGGGTTAGATAGACCCGCAATGGGACACTGCGAGAATGTTACATTCGTATGTGTCATCAGTGTATCTCATACATAGTAGATGTATGATCCTTTGACCAGAGATTGTCATATTCCCTACATGTGTAATTGTTTTCCTTGGGGCTATCAAACACTACTTCCTAACCGGATAGTTATAAAGTTAGCTTTCATGTTTACTATAAAACGTGCAGAGGGAAGTGAGCAGTTAAGATGGAATTTGCCACTCCAATGAAATGGAGATATATGACAAGGCCACTCATGTGGTATGATTAAGGAAGTGCATGGCCATGCCGTGATTGAGGAGTCAATCACAACTTATTAATATATCACGGATACGAGAGATGGATTGAATCATCAAAGGATAACATGCTTCTCGCCTTGAGTTCAATCTTCATATACTTGGCAAAGGGATTATTACATGAGTACTTTTGATAGGTTCTGTCCAATTTGATCATAGTATGTGTGGAATATATGAAACCAGGTATCTTCATGGTCGGCCTAGCATCGTCTGAAGAGACGACAAGCCCAAGTAGAAGGCCCAAAGGATAAGCCCCGCGCCAAGCCTTGCTGCTGTACGGAAAGGGGGCACATCCTATAGACAGTTGTATTTATATTTAGATATAAAAGATACGGCTGTAATCCGATTCGTTAATAGGGTAGATAAAGAATATCAAGAAGCTGCAGAGGAAGATCGTCTTCGTAAGGGAAAGGAGGCACAGACGCGATCGCTTCGATCGCGCGGCCGCCATGTCCGCGAGGACATCCTGCAGTCCAGGTTGGGTGACCAAGCTGTCTTCCATACACCGCTGCAGAACGTCGTCGCCTCCAACACGCTTCTTGATACACTGGATCCAATGATTGCGTCTGACAGCCCGGCAGCCCCGATCGTGGCCCAGATCAAGGTCATGGTAACGGCGGCAGTGATTCGGCAGAATCAGGAGAAGCCGGTAGGGGAAGCGCACTCACACTCCCACGCGGCCACTCGTGTCGCTAGCAGTCGGACTGCAACTAGTCGGAATTCAGGCAGTCGGCGCCTCACACCACCACTCGAAGACGCTCGCCGAATTCTCAACCGCGACCTCCGCCAATACATCATCGCCAGACGGCAAGAGCAGGACGAGGAAGAACGATGCGGGCGCCACGATGACTACGACCGCTTCGGCACCGGCCACAATCGGCGAAGTGATCGAAGGTACGAAGACTACGACGACCACAGAGACTATCATCGTCGGGGTCGGAACGACGACTATCGCCGAGTCATGGACTCGCCACGCCGAACTCCACCCCGACGCGTTGAAGACAATCGCCGAGCCAGAAGCTCACCACACCGGTCTCCCCCTCATCATGATGAGAGATCCATTGACGAGATCTGAGCATTCACTCCTCGGCTACGCCGAGTGGTATGGCCCGAAGGATTCAATCTCAAGGGCATCGTCAAGTTTGATGGGGAGCGAGATCCAGAAGCTTGGCTGCAGGTCTATGCCCTGGTGGTCAAAGCGGCTGGAGGCAATCAGAATGTCATGGCGAATTATCTACCAGTCAATCTCACCCTCTCGACTCAAGCATGGCTCACGGGACTTCCTGGGAACTCGGTGGACTCCAAGAGCGATCTTTGCGATCAATTTATCGCGAACTTTCAGGGAACCTACGAGAGACCTGGCACCCCGTGGGATCTATACCAGCTTCACCAGAAGTAGGATGAGAAACTGAGAGATTTCATCAGGTGTTTCATGCAGAAGAAGAACACCATCAGGGACGTATCTAACGCTATGGTGGTGGCAGCCTTTCAGAAAGGGGTAACTGACCCTGACTTGATTAAGAAAATGTCCAGGAAACCCCCGACCTCCGTGAAGGAGATGTTTGCATTGGTGGATCGCTCGCCACGGCCTCGGGCGCCTGGCGGCGCCAAGAAGATCGCCCACAACAGAAGAGTAAAGGCGACAAGGCCGAGTCCTCCAAGCACAAAGACAAGAAGCGAAAAGGCGAGGAGCTAGTTGCGGTAACAGAACGCAACCGACCCCGAGCCATGCAGATGGAGGCGCCCGATTATAATTCTGTTATGGATGCGATCTGTCCTTTCCACCCCAAGGGAAAGCACGCCGCCAAGGACTGCTTCACCTTGAAGCGTTTTGCGCGGGAAAGCAACAAGCAGCGGGCCCCAGCGAAAGATGAGGTGGCCAAAAAGAAGGACCTTCCAGACGAGGATGACTATCAAGAGCCCGAGCAAGAGCTGAACAACATCTACGGAGGCTCCACCGAATACGAGTCCAAGCGGAAGGAAAAGCTCACCGCTCGGGAGATCAATGCGGTGGAACCAGCAACCCCCCAGTACCTTAAGTGGTCTGAGGTCTCGATCACCTTCGATCGCTCAGATCACCCAAATCGGGTTCTGCATCCGGGTAAGTACCCTCTTGTGCTCGACCCTGTCATTCGCAGTGTAAAGCTCAAGAAGGTATTGATCGATGGAGGGAGCGGACTCAACGTCTTATTCGCCAAGACCTTCGACGATATGAACATCCCCCACTCCGAGCTAAGGCCGAGCACTCAGTCGTTCCATGGGGAGATTCCTGGGGCATATTTGTTTCCACTCGGGCAGATTTCTTTGCCCGTTACTTTCGGTACCAAAGACAACTACCGGACCGAGTATGTAAGTTTTAAAGTGGCCGATTTCGAGATAGCATACCACGCTATCTTGGGAAGGCCTGGTCTGGTTAGATTCATGGCCGTCCCGCACTACACCTACTTGATGATGAAGATGCCGAGACCCAAAAGCGTCATCACGGTTCGCAGCGACATCAAGCAATCTCTGGAATGCGGCCGAGAGAATTGTGAACTTGCTGAGCTGCAGGAGGCAACCGCCGAAGTTAAGAAAATCCAAATAGAGGCTGCCACGTTGCAAGAAGAAGGCGATGTTCCGTCCAAGAAGCAGGCCACGTTAGGGATGAAGCCTGGCGAAGAAACCAAGAGAATCATTCTCCACCCATCCGACTCATCCAAAATGACTCTGATCAGGTTAGGGCTCGAGGATAAATAGGAAGGTGCGCTCGTCACCTTTCTCCAGGCTAACAAGGACATCTTTGCCTGGAAACCATCCGACATGCCGGGTGTTCCTAGGGAGGTGATCGAGCATTCCTTACACGTCGATGAAAAGGCAAAGCCTATCAAACAAAGACTCCGGCAGTTCGCTCCAGATCGTCGAAACACCATCAAGTAGGAGGTCACCAAGCTATTAGCTGCAGGCTTTATAAAAGAAGTGTATCATCCAGATTGGTTGGCAAACCCTGTACTAGTTCAAAAGAAAAATATAACTTGGCGCATGAGCGTTGATTATACTGATCTCAACAAGGCATGTCCGAAGGATCCCTTTGGGCTACCTCATATTGATCAGGTGGTTGACTCAACCGCGGTGCGAAATTCAGAGTTTTCTCGATGCTTACTCAGGGTACCATCAGATTCGCCTAAAGGCAGAAGATCATATCAAGACTTCATTCATCACGCCTTTTGGAGACTTTTGCTATACCACAATGACGTTCGGGTTGAAAAATGCTAGTGCCACGTATCAGCGCGCAATACAGCGGTGTTTTCACGCCCAGCTCGGACGCAATGTGGAGGCAAACGTGGACGATGTCGTGGTGAAGACTTGGGAAAGGAAGGACCTTATCGCCGACCTTACCGAGATGTTCGAGAGTCTAAGGGCTTTCAACATGAAGCTTAATCCCGAGAAGTGTGTTTTCGGAGTATCTTCGGGAAAACTGCTCGGGTTTATCGTATCCCAATGAGGCATTGAGGCCAACCTAGAGAAGATCAGGGCCATATCAAATATGGGAGCGCCGACTTGCCAGAAGGACATCCGGAAGCTTACAGGATGCATGGCCGCACTCAGCAGGTTTATTTCTCGATTGGGTATGCGAGGTATGCCATTCTTTCAACTCCTCAAGAAGCAGGACAAGTTCCAATGGACGCCAGAGGCACAACAAGCATTTGAAGATCTAAAGACCTTCTTAACAACGCCCCCGGTCTTGGTTTCGCCGATGCCAGAGGAACCTCTGATACTTTACATTGCGGCAATGACTCATGTAGTCAGCGCTGCGGTCATCATAGAAAGGGAGGAGCCGGGCCACGTGCAAAAGATCCAACACCTGGTCTACTTTGTCAGCGAGGTCCTGAGTGAATCCAAGGTGCGGTATCATAAATACGTAAATTATTATATGCCGTACTTCTTACATCTATAAGCTCAAGCACTACTTCCAAGAGCATCTTTGTTTGGTGGTCACCTCCTTCCCAATAGGAGATATTCTTCACAACCAGGAGGCCACTGGGAGAATTGCAAAATGGGCAGTCGAGCTTGGAGCTTTTGATATCCTTTTCAAGCCTCGCACAACCATCAAGTCTCAAGCACTCGCTGACTTCACTACCGAGTGGACGGAACTTCAAAATCTGGCGGTTATCAAGGAACTCGAGTATTGGATGATGTACTTCGACGGTTCCCTCATGCTCAGCGGCATGGGGGTTGGTATTGTGCTCATATCACCAAGTGGAGAAAGATTAAGGTACGTTCTGCAGATACTTTTTCCCGCATCAAACAATGCTGCCGAGTACGAGGCACTCATCCATGGGCTCCGTATCGCCATATCGCTCGGTATCTGACGTTTGGCGGTCCGCGGAGATTCAATGCTCGTGGTCAATCAAGTGCAAAAAGAATGGTCCTGCATCGAAGACAACATGGCTGCCTACTGTCAGGAGGTACGCAAGCTGGAAGACAACTTCGACGGCCTGGAACTCGTTCATGTGCTCTGTCGGGATAATGAAGTGGCCGACGAGCTGGCGAAAATGGGGTCCTGCTGGTCTACAGTGCCCGTGGGAGTATTCGTTAAAGAAATTCATAAGCCCACGATTAGCACTCGGTCAAAGCCGGACGTCCCGGCGGAGAGAAATGTTGAAGCTGAAGTTCTAATCATTACCCCCGATTGGACAGCTCCATATCTAGACTATTTGACGAAGGACGAACTACCCGAAGACAGCGTACAAGCCGAACGAATAATGCGCCGAAGCAAGAGCTATGTAGTGATCAGAGAAGAACTCTATCGCAAGAGCTCCTCTGGTATACTACGACGGTGCATATCAGAACAAGAAGGAAGAGATCTCCCTAAGGAGATCCACTCGGGAGTCTGCGGGAACCACTCGGCGTCATCAACCCTAGTTGGTAAGGCTTATCATCAGGGATTTTTCTGGCCGACTACCATCACTGATGTGGAGCACATCGTCCGAACATGCGAAGGCTGCCAGTTCTTTGCACGACAGATGAACAAACCGGCACAAAAGCTACAAACTATCCCAATCACCTGGCCGTTTGCGGTCTGGGGACTAGACATGGTGGGACCTTTGAAGAAGGCCCAAGGTGGTTATACTCACCTCTTCGTGGCTGTCGACAAATTCACCAAATGGATTGAGGCCAAGCCAGTTGCCACAATCACAGCTGCAAAGGCCAAATAATTCTTCCATGAAATCGTGGTTAGATTTGGCGTACCAAACCGAATCATCACGGATAATGGCACCCAATTCAGAGGTGGCATATTTCAAGACTGGTGCGGCGAACTCGACATAAAGATCTGCTTCGCATCAGTAGCACACCCCCGAAGTAATGGGCGGGTTGAGCGAGCCAACGGCATAGTTTTACAAGGCCTAAAGGCAAGGATTTTCGATCGTCTCAAACTATACGCCACTTGGTGGGTCAAAGAATTTCCTTCGGTACTCTAGGGGCTGCGAACCACCCCTAGCAGAGCAACTGGGCAGTCACCTTTCTTCCTGGTGTATGGCTCAGAGGCGGTCCTCCCCACCGAGTTAGAATTCAGATCCCCACGGGTTCGGAGCTATGAAGAAGTCGCTTCGGAAGAGAGCCGGCAAGAAGACCTCGACCGACTGGAAGAAGCCAGAGACATCGCAACAATTCAGTTGGCAAAATATCTTCAGGGCTTGCATCGCTATCACGGACGCAATGTGAGGAGCCGCACGTTCTCTAAAGGAGATCTGGTCCTTAGAAAGAATCAGAAGTGCGAGCATAAGCTCTCCCCAAGATGGGAAGGCCCTTACCTCATCGATGAAGTGATACGCCCTGGAGCTTATAAGCTCAAGCGTGAAGACGGCACGACAGTCAGCAACACTTGGAACATAGAACAGCTACGTCGTTTTTTCACTTGAACTTTGTAATTCAATTGTTTCTTTATGAATAAATATTCGCTCTTAAAGTTATTTTCGTTCAAACTTCTCGTAATTTATGCATCTGAGTGCTTTGCTCCTACGATGTTAAGACTCTGAGACATGCGTCATGAACCACGCCTCAGAGCCTGGGGGCTGGACTAGTCGGATAACGATATGTCAAAACCACTCGGACAAAGAAGCATACTTGAAAGACAAAATGCATTAACAAAGAAATTTTTTCATATATCTCGTTTACAACTCTAGAGTTTCTACAATGGCCGTAGAGGCATCCTCGACTTCCTCCCAGAGCTCGGCGGCCCGATCTTCATCTACATTGCAGGCGTAGCCTTCCTTAACGGCTTCAAGATCCACTCGGGGATAGAGCGACTTGGTGATTGCCAAAGCCTGGCTAGCACCATTGGTCACTGTCTCCTTCAAGAGTTTCTTGAGTGCCTCGGGGGCTTCCTCCACCTGAGAGATGACCTGATCCCTGCTGAGTGGCCTCTCACCTCCGGGATGAAGCGAACTCAACAGCGGCTCGAAGGCTTCATGAAGCCTAGCGCAACATGTCTCAAGGGCTTCGACTTTTACTTTAAAAACGACGTATTGCGCCCGCATTTTGAGTTCATAATCTGCAAGACAGAGTATTAAGAAGTACCAAGAAAGCAATGAAGACAAGGGAGGTCCGAGCTGCCAATCGTACCTTCTAGCTCCTTCTCCGAAGTTTTAAGTTGCCCCTAGAGCTTTACATTATCAGAGTCCCGAGCTGACACGATGATAAGAAGATCAAAAAACTAGACGATTAAATGAAAGCATGAGATGGTCCGGGAAATATCTATCGTGAATGGAGCCGACGACATCTATCTTCTCCAGCCGAAGAGTCTCCTTCTCAGCCCGTAGCGCCTGGACCTCTGACCGAAGAGCTCGCAGCTCGGCTGCATGTCCAGCCTTGATCTGCTCTAGTTCGGCCAGATATTCCTGGCGCGTCCAGACCTCTGGAAGCATCTTCTGAAGGTACTCGGACTTCTTTTTGGAGCACTCCCCTAATTTTTGTATCACAGGAAAAGGTGACTACGTGTTGACTGACGTAAGCAAGAAGACGGTGAGAATAGAGAAAATTTTATCTAGGCTAGGCGGGCATAGGCAGTGGCATGACTGTAAAAGTCTTTCCTCACCCTCTCCTCCTCCGAGTCGTCCAGGAGCTTCAAGCTGTCCTCCTCATCAACCCACGCAGCTCGCATTATGAGCCGGGGGCGAGCAGGAGTCGACGAAACCCGGGAGATCTCTTCAACCTCGGGGGACGGACGGGGGATGGGCTCCAGAGCAGCAAAGCCTGATACTGAAACAGGAGGCGTCGGTGATGGTGGCTGAGGCTCGGGGGGCGCTCCTGTGTCCCCGGGCGAGGCACCCTCAACCGAGACTTGAACCTCTGCGGGCCCAACCTCTTCAGGAGCCCTAGATGGTGTCTCGACGAGAGCATCGAGCGAAGGATTCCTCCGAGAAGATCTGTCAGTAAACAAGCCGGCGAAACGCGTCAAATAAGAGTCAATAGAGTAACAAACCTGTCGGACTTCTTCATCCTCATCGGGGGCTTCTTCCGAGTGGCCTAGCCGCTCCCGGAGGAACCACTCGGGGCACCACCGACCGGTACGCTGGGCTCCTCTCGACCGCTAGAGTACTTCGGAGTTGGACTAGGTCGGGTAGTCGGCTCGCAGGAAAGGGGAGCCGAAGGCACCAGGGCTCGTGCTGACGGTTCCTGGATCTTGGGACCACCAGTCGGGCGCCGGAGCTTCGCAGGGTCCTTGGCCATTGTCTTCTTCCCCTTCTTGGCGGCGGGATCTGTTAGTGTAATGCCCTTGAGGCAATCATTTAGATGATTGTAACATGACTATGTTTATGAATAATAATATGATTATTGGTCCAATGAATGTATATCATTGTATTGATCAACAAGTATGTGACTTGCTTATGAAGCTCTTTACTTATTGATATAATTCGATAAATATCTCTGATCGGATGTCATCGTATAGGACAACGATGAATAGATCAGCACATGTAGTGATCGATGATCATGCTTCATAGATCATGGGATATGGAGATATCATCTATACATTGTGGACGCATGTTGAAGAACATGGGTTAGATAGACCCGCCATGGGACACTGCGAGAATGTTTCATTCTTATGTGTCATTAGTGTATCTCATACATAGTAGACGTATGATCCTTAGACCTGACATTGTCATATTCCCTACATGTGTAATAGTTTTCCTTGGGGCTATCGAACACTACTTCCTATCCGAATAGTTATAAAGGTAGCTTTCATGTTTACTATGAAACGTGTAGAGGGAAGTGAGCAGTCAAGATGGAAATTTGCCACTCCAATGAAACGGAGATATATGACAAGGCCACTCGTGTGATATGATTAAGGAAGTGCATGGCCATGCCGTGATTGAGGAGTCAATCACAACTTATTAATATATCACGGATACGAGAAATGGATTGAATCATC
Source organism: Otatea glauca (assembly GCA_036346275.1). Lineage (NCBI taxonomy): Eukaryota > Viridiplantae > Streptophyta > Magnoliopsida > Poales > Poaceae > Otatea > Otatea glauca. The sequence goes on along the minus strand of CM070716.1, from coordinate 7,316,310 downwards.
AAAGGATGACATGCTTCTCGCCTTGAGTTCAATCTTCATATACTTGGCAAAGGGATTATTAAATGAGTACTTTTGATAGGTTCTGTCCGATTTGATCGTAGTATGTTTGGGAGTTGGCATACTTCGCAAGGAGCCGCTACCAACTATTGGGTTGAAAAGGAGTTTTCCGAATCCATGTCCAAACGTACGTGAACCTGCAAGGTCACAGACTTAATGGGCTGGGACGCATTAATTTGGATTGGATCCGTAATTAATGGACCTTGTGGGCTTAGCACGCTGATGGGCCCTAGTTTAGGGTTTCATCTCGTGGTTATATAAGGAGGGGAGGAGGGTGGGCACAAGGTGTGCTTTCCCACGATTTAGAAGTGATTCACCCGAAACCCTAGCCTCCTCCTCTCGCTGCCCCTGCCGAGCGACCAGGTGCTTGCACACCGACGCACAGTGTTCCATCCCTGGACGTGTGGACTGCTGCGGTGACACTGCAGCGACTACGGCGTGGGAGGACGATCCACGGCGAGGTGAGGACGATCCACTCCATCGATGCAACGACTGCGGCGACGACGATCCACTACATCGATGCACGAAGGATTCCGCAACTGCGCTTCTAGTGGTAATCTAATCTGTGATCCCCTTCTTGCGAGTAGCTTTTAGGTCATGCGGTAGATTTTTTTGTGCTAGTGTAGAATACCGCGTTCCTCTTCAGGATCTTCTGTAGGAGAGCTCGCTGGCTGCTTCAGGGAATCGCCTATACGAGTGGGCATTTCCGGAAGAGGCGCGCCGCTGAAGAAGGCCACTCAATCCTGGAAAGGAAGATTAAAACTCAGAAGTCATTCAAGAGACGGATGTAAAAATCTATCGTCAAAACTTTCTCACCTCCAGAGGAGGATTCGATGCAGAGAAGGCCTTGGGGCATCTGGTGGGCATCTCGACGCTCGGGATAAAAAAATCGCCTACTCGAGCAAAAATTTGCTCTTTCGTTATTAAATCGGACAATTCTCGGGTCGGATCGTCCCTTCCCTCAAACTGATACCCCAGATGGTCGCGCTCCTTTAGGGGCTGAATCCAGCGAGCAACGAAGTGAAGGGCAAGACCAACCCCTGTGAGGCCCCCTTCCTTTAATTTGCCGATGAGCACCAAGAGGTCTTTCACTTGATCCATGTTGCAGGCGTCTGTCGGGACCCGAATCTGCAAATCCGGACCCTCTGTGTATCCCGTGCTAGTCCAGGATCACGCTAGCACACACAGCCTTTTACTGGTTGCACATCACGCATTCACAATGATATAAAAAAATAAATAGTGCAACACTTATATAAACCGAGTTATGCGACCTTATGGTCTCCTTACATAAAATCAGCCACGCAGGTTTACATTATTCGAGTAAACGAAATAGCGGCGAACAAAATAAATGTCGTGGAAGCCTTCATCTTGCCACAGGCAACCGACTGGGCTTGCCCCCTAATTGCTCGAATCCTCAATGTACTCCTCCTCCCAGGCTGGTGTAGACTCCTCCACTGATATTGGTGTTGATAAGCAAGGAGGGGTCAGTACACAAGGCACTCAACAAGTAATGCACGGAATGCAACGCTATTACTATATGCAAAGCTTATTCCAAAGGATTGGCTTAATTGGTTCTTTTGCATCAAACGGATTTGTAAACCAAGATTTTATTTAGATTAAAGCAGTAAAATAGTTATGATAGTACTAATTTCTTCAAATAGTTTTTCTTCGAAGATTCTCGGCACACAGCCTTAACAGTTCATTTTTAACACTGGCACACAGCCATCCTTACCACATTTTTATTTATGAAGACCTACCCCTTGACTGTAATCCCCGAGCAATGCTCATTACCGCGAGCATGGCTATTCGAATAGTTTTGACACTCTGCAGAGGTTGTACACTTTACCCACATGATACAGCCGCTCACCACACAGGTGATTGTCCGCAACAAAGATTTTCAGGAACCTCTACCTTAACCAAAGAACCTCTTCGGTATTACCCTCACTATCACTTCCCTCACACAGAGCCGAAGTATAGGACAGGTCAATCACCGTTGGATGGGCACCAAGCCGTAGCACGTGCACGCTCCCGTCTGAGATACACCCCGCACCGCCACCCCGAGGTATCGGAGGAAAGATATCGAACCCTAATCAACTAGGTCTGTCCCATACCAGACATGTGGTTGTACGGGTGACTCAGATCAAAGACTTGCAAGGTAAAGTCCTTAACTGACCAAGGCAAGACTTCCAGCACTCAACAATGGCACACAACCCATTGTGGCACACAAACTCACAACACTCATCAACCCAATGCCACACAGGCCCACCTGGCACACAGCCTCTTGCAACTTGCCCCAGTCTAAATCATTTCCCACCCAGTTGATTATTGTGCAACACATGCCAGCAATAACTCAACATCAGTACGGAACCACACAAGTCTCTGTACCTCAATCTCATCATGTGGCATCATCACACCACTTTCAAAATACATTCCATATTTCTTTAATCAGTATTATAGCATTTTCCCGAAAGACCACTCATGATTCGTTGCAAGGCTAAGCATCTACTCACGGTCTAGCCTCCCGTGTTGGCAAAATATTAACATCCAATTAATATAATTAAACATAGGGTGACAATGATTTAGGGCATACAATTAATAATTTCAAGGTGGCATAACAAAATGGGTTGATTAACTACATTATCCCAAATTAATTTATGTTCATTTTTAATAAATAAGCATGCATAATTTCAAAGCATAAATTACATTTTAAAATCTGGGATCAAAATGATCAAAGCATTACTTGCCTTCAAAGAGTTGCTGGTCATGTTCCGAAGCTTGGTCTTGGGCGACGAACTCTTCCTCGAAACCTTCCAGCAAATTTGCGTCTACGCGTACAAACAAAATATGCAATAAATAGCTAATACAGAAGACTAAATTTCCTCAAAAATTCAAATAAAATTCATCATTAAATAGATCACAATTTTGTGAATTTTTAGAAATTTGAATCACCTATATCCGAGTTAAAATGCAAAAGTTATAGCCATTTGAAGTTTGAATAAAATCTGAAAATACAGAAATTAGAAAATCCGATTTTTCCAAATTATTTTTATACTGAAAAATCGCATTTATGACATCAGCATCGCATCATGATGACGTCAGCACAGAAAAGAATTTCGGCCAAAATATTTTTATATATAAAAATATTTATGACATCAGCGATGACGTCAGCATGACACGTGGCAGCCTTTGGTGCCACCACGTCGCCTCGGTCTATGGGCTCGGTTCACGGCTCGGCTCTGGTCTACCGTGGACTCGGTCCACCAGAACAGCGCATCCACACGGCAAGATCTGAGCCATTCATTGAATCAACGGCCAGATCCACGCGGCACACTGCATTGCCTCGATATCTACGCGACACGCGTCGCGCATCCAACGATCGCTCAGATCCAACGGCCAGCACCGCGCCGCCACTGCGACGCCTCGGTTCATGCGACGACACGCGATGTAATCGTGACGGCGCACCCGAAATCGACGGCTGGATCTGGTCTCCGCCCAGGTCAAAACGCCCACGCGTCAGCACGCGATTTGGCGAGGGTACGGCGCCATCTCCGCCGCACGTTCAAATCTGAACGGCGCAGATCCTTATGGCAAAACCAGATCCAATCTCTACCATTTAGATCTAATCTAACGACCCACGGTACCTGAGCGGTTTACTGTTCACCCTAGCGACACGGCGCAATCTCACGCGTTCACTAACGATCCAACGGCTGATTTCTAAACAAGCACCGAAACTAAATCTAATCACCACCGTTTAATCTAGATCTAACGGTCAAGATTAACGCTGGGTACGAAAAGGGAGCAACGACGTGGACATACCAGAACCGTGCGATGCAGATCGAACGGTCGACGGAGCTCGGTGAAGGCGACAGCGGCGAGAAACGAAGGTTGCCAGAGTTAAGGAAGACGACGCAGCCAATGGCGCTACGGGGCTTTTCCGGCGAGAAGAAGTGGTCCACTCGATGCGGCTTGCTTCGGTGAACTCGGGGCGGGTCGGCACGCGGCGGAGCGGCTCGGACGACAATGAGAGGAAGCAAAAACAACGGCGGCGAGGAAAAGCAACTACGGCGAGCTACAGCGGGCGCTAGAGGGGGTCTCGGCGTGCGTGCAAGGAGTCAAACTGAGCAGCGTTGAGTCCTCTGTAGAACGCGCTCATCAACGCGGCTTAAAGGGCCTCGACGTGCGCGCTACAGGCGGTGAAACGAGCGGAAACGGTCGGCGGCATTAGCTCCGGTGATCTTGCGAAGACGCCTGACGTGGCGCAATCCTGGACGTCCGCGCAGCGAAGATCCGACGGCGCACGCGTTCGGCGACGTGGCGCAACGGCAGTTGCGGAATTCTGATCGGACGGCTCGAGCACTCGGCGACTAGGGTTTTGGCGCAGGTGGGCCGACGATGCGCACAGTAACGGGCTCGGCCCATTACTGTTCATCCGATTTTTAAAACATTTTTGATTAAAAATAAATCAGATAAATAAAGAAAGCCAAAATAAATAGCAAAAATACCTGGAAAAATCCAAAAAAATTCTAGAAAATACTTTGAGACATTTGGAACTCATATAAAATATTTTCAGTAAAACTTTGTATAAACTTTTGCATGAATTTATTGAAATTCAAGAGAGGTCAGAAATAAGTAAATCCATTTTAAATTCTAATAAATTCTCAGAAATTCTCAAAAATCAAAAATACTTCAAAATTTAAATTAGAGCGAATTTTAGGGTATTACAAACCTCCCCCTTAACAGAATCTCGTCCCCGAGATTCAGAGCTGTCTATAGAAATAGGTTAGGGAACTCCTTCTTCAGATCTTCTTCACGTTCCCACGTTGCTTCACTTTCCGAATGGTTGCTCCACTGAACTCTGTAGAAACGTGTTGACTTGTTCCTTGTCTCTCTGTCCATTATGTCCAAAATCTTCATCGGATGCTCTTTGTAAGTCAGGTCTTCTTGCAGCTCGATTGCCTCTAACGGTGTTTGCTCTTCCGGTACTCGAAGACACTTCTTCAGTTGTGATACATGGAATACATCATGCACTCCTACCAAAGACTGCGGTAACTCCAACTGATATGCAACTTCACCTCTGCGGCTCAAGATCTTGAACGGCCCAACATATCTGGGTGCGAGCTTCCCTTTTGCGTGGAATCTTCTGACTCCTTTGAGTGGCGTGACTCTGAGATATACATAATCTTCAGGTTCAAAGCTCAATTCCCTGCGACGGTTGTCGGCATAGCTTTTCTGCCTTGACTGGGCAATCTTTAGTCTTTCTCTGATCATGGCGATTTTCTCTTTCGCTTTTTGTAGTACATCCGGGCCAAAAACATGTCGTTCACCTGTCTCATTCCAATTCAATGGTGTTCGTCAGGATCGACCTTACAGAGCTTCAAATGGAGACATCTCAGAACTCGCTTGATAATCATTATTGTAATCAACTCGGCATAAGGCAAACACTTGTCCCATGAAGTAGAATATGCTAAAGCACATGCCCGCACATATCTTCCAATATCTGTTAACTCTCTCGCTTTGTCCATCTTTACATTGATGGTATCTCAGATCAAGTTCAAACGAGTCCCCATTGCTTCATGTAGCTTACCCCAAAATCTGGAGGTAAATTGGGTACCTCTGTCCGACACTATCTTCTTCGGTACTCCGTGCAAACAGACAATTCTTGCCATATAAAGTTCTGCTAACAGGTCTCCGGAATAAGTGGTCTTTACCGGTATAAAGTGTGCAACTTTAGTTAAGCGATCCACTATGACCCATATGGAATCATATCCACCTTGAGTTCTGGGCAACCCGGTTATGAAATCCATACCAATTTCTTCCCATTTCCATTCAGGTATGCTTAGGGGTTGTAGTAGTCCTGCTGGTCTCTGGTGCAGCTTTGACTCTTTGGCATATGTCACATAATGCAACATATTCGGCGACTTCCCGTTTCATGCTTGGCCACCAAAACCTTTCTTTTAAATCTTGATACATTTTTGCACTTCCTGGATGAATTGAGTACTTGGAGTCATGGGCCTCCTCCAAAATTAACTGCTTCAAATCCTTTTTGTTTGGCACACAAATGTGCCCTTTAAACCACATAGTACCTTGCTCATCAGTTTGAAATCCTTTGCCTTGCCAGCATCCATCTTGTCCATAATTCTATTGATTTTGTCGTCATTTTTCTGCCCTTCCCTGATCTGCTCTTCCAGGGTAGGTTTTATTTCCAAGGTAGCCAAAAAACCTTCCGGTACCACTTCCAATCCTAGCTTCTGGAAATCCGTCGATCCTGGGTAGCGGATACTTATTCTTTATCGTCACATCATTGAGTGCACGATAGTCTATACACATCCTAAAACTCCCGTCCTTCTTCTTGACGAACAAGACAGGTGCTCCCCATGGCGATGAACTAGGTTTTATAAATCCTTTTTCCAGCAGCTCTTCGATTTGCTTCTTCATTTCCACTAATTCCTCTGTGGACATCCTGTAAGGTCTCTTAGCTATTGGAGCTGTCCCTGGAACAAGCCCTATCACGAACTCGATATCTCTATCTGGCGGCATTCCAGGTAAATCTTTCGGGAAAACATCCGGATATTCATTGACTATGGAAACTTCCTCCAAGCTGTCGATCTCATGTTGTTGACCAATAATTGTCCATCCCGTACTGTTTTTGATTCAAATTCAACCCTTCTCCCTTCCGGGCTCTCTATTGATATAACTCTTTTTCCGCAGTCCAGCACTGCCTTGTGTTTGGTTAACCAATCCATTCCCAGGATAACATCCAGGGTTTGGGTATTCAATATAATTTGGTTCGCTAGGAACTCTATTCCATTAATTATTAGCCTTACCCCAGAACATCCTATATTGGATCGGAGTTCTGATCCAGGGGATTGGACTATAAGTACACACTTAAGTTCCACAATATCCAAATTATTGCGAATGGCAAAATCTTGAGAAACAAATGAATGTGATGCTCCGAAGTCAAATAAAACAGTAGCTGGTGCTGAGTTTACTAGGAACTTACCCAGTACAACGTCCGTGGCATTCTGGACTTCATCCGTTGTAATGTGGTAGACTCGGCCTCGTGCAGTTCCTTGAGATGGAGTTGCCAATGACGCTGCTCCGCGGTTCACATTCGGCGCTGAGTCCTTGTAGGTGTATTCCCCAGGTTAAATCGGACCGGGGTGACACCTCCCTTCTTTGGGCAGTTGTTGGCGAAGTGCCCCAACTCGTTGCAGTGATAACAACGCCTTCCTGCTGCCTGCGAGGTTCCTCCAGTCTGTACCACAGTTCTGGCTGGAGTCTGGGCATTCTGACCCACTGGACAATTTGCCGGCAGTGGTACCCTGTCACTGCCTCTAGGCTGGTACCGGATGAACTGTTGGGGTGCCGTCCTCTGCCTCTGCTGACCCTGACGACCTCCTTGTTGCGCCATTCTGCGCTTTCTGTTGTCATCCAACTCTCGGCGCTTGTCCTCCAAAATAAGAGCCTTGTTAACTAGCTCTTGAAAGTCAGGGAATGTGTGGGTGATCAGTCCCACCTGCAATCCCGCGTTTAATCCCTTCATAAAGTGGGATTGTCTGGCCTTATCTGTAGCTACGTCTTCTGGTGCGTAGCGTGCCAACTGGGTAAACTTATTCAGGTAATCGGCCACTGATTGGCCACCCTGCTTGAGGCTCCGAAATTCCTCTTTCTTAAGATTCATGATACCCTCGGGTACGTGGTATTGGCGGAAAGCTGAGGTGAATTCCTCCCTTGTGATTTCTTGGGGATTCTCATGTGCAGTACGGAAATTCTCCCACCATTCTGCGGCGGTTCCCTCTAGCTGGTGAGAGGCATAGAGTACCCTCTCATGTCCCATACACTGGGTTATGTGCAGCTTCCTTTCGATTGTCCTTAGCCAATCGTCCGCTTCCATCGGATTGGCGTTGCCAGAGAAGGTGGGTGGACGAGTTCGCATAAACTCTGATAACCTTGAGTAGGGGTGTGGTCCATGGTTACCCCCAGGTTGAACATTCGCAGCAGCCTGATTGGATATTTGCTGCATGGTCTGTACCATCGTGTTCATAAGTTGAGTTTGGGCAGCCAGAAAGGCTCCCAGATTCTGCATATCGACTTGCGGCGGTTGAGGGATTGGCTCCTCATTCTGGTTGTCAGCCTGATTCACTCCACTTCCGCTGGCTCCAATGTTTCCGCGAGTCCTCACCATCTGTTGCAAACTTCCAGGGTTAAGAAAAAAGAAAGCATAGACAAGTAAAAGAACTTATGTGGGGGAAACAGGTGTAACTTAATTTATTTAGCAACTTTATTGATGTAATACAAGGTAGTATGGTTGCTCACAAGTGCCTAAGGGCAATGCAACACATACGAAACACTCACAACCAAAAACAAGTAAGCATCGTAGGACTCCACAACGACTCACACCTAATGGTGACTCTGAAGCAAAAGACGTGACTCAAACACTCGAGTCTCGACACTACCCTCGACTAGACTCGATCACTCATCGAGCCAACCCGGCTGCGGCTCCCCCTGAGCATACACCGTGGGTGCTCGGCATCGGGCAACCGGTCCGATGACCCATCGCACTGGTGCAAATGACCCCATCGACTCTGCTGGTCCCGGGGCTGCCTGCTCCTTTGCCGGCGGCTCCTACACTGGTGCCTCCTGCTCTGGCTCTTTTGGATCTGGATCGTGCAGCTCCAAGACTGGCTCGGGCTCAGGTCCATACAGAGCCATCTCCAACTCCTGGATCTTCTGCATGGAGTGAGCTAAGCCCTCCCGCAGTTGAGTCCTTGCCTCCGTGACCTCGTCGCGGGTCCTCTGCATCTCCTGGACTATCTCGTCCAAGGCGTCCTCCTGGGCGATGACATACCTCGCCAGGTAGGTGATCGTGGCATCCTCCTCCAAGAGCTCCACCCTGTCAAAGCGATTATCTCGGCGCGGGTGGAGATGAAAGACGGTGCCCTCCAATTCTGCGGAGTAGGTGCGGGCAATCTGCCGCATCGCCAGATGTGCCATCTCCTGGATCACGGCCTCAAAAGAAGACCTCCTGATCATGATGTAGATAGGACGGCTCGCCCTTGTCCTCTCCCGGGCATATACTGTAATCTTGACATCCCAGGCGATATCAAGTCCTGCCCGTACCACTGTGGTCCCCCGATAAAGCTGTCTGTCAAATCCTCCGAGCAGCTGCATCATACGCCATAACTCAGCGGCGTAACCTCCAGTGCGCTCTCCATACGTGTGGATCATCCTCATCTGCCAAAACAGAACTCGTTTAGGGTCAAGACCTATAGTCAGCCTACTCTGATACCACCTCTGTCGGGACCCGAATCTGCAAATTCGGACCCTCTGTGTATCCCGTGCTAGTCCAGGATCACGCTAGCACACACAGTCTTTACAGGGTTGCACATCACAGACATTCATAGCGATATAAAAAAAATAAATAGTGCAACACTTATATAAACCGAGTTGTACGACCTTATGATCTCCTTTCATAAAATCAGCCATGCAGGGCTTACATTATTCAGAGTAAACGAAATAGCAGCGGAACAAAATAAATGTCATGGAAGCCTTCATCTTGCCACAGGCAACCGACTGGGCTTGCCCCCTAATTGCTCGGATCCTCAATGTACTCCTCCCAGGCTGGTGTAGACTCCTCCACTGATGTTGGTGTTGATAAGCAAGGAGGGGTGAGTACACAAGGCACTCAACAAGTAATGCACGGAATGCAACGCTATTACTATATGCAAAGCTTATTCCAAAGGATTGGCTTAATTGGTTCTTTTGCATCAAACAAAGATTTGTAAACCAAGATTTTATTTAGATTAAAGCAGTAAAACAGTTATGATAGTACTAATTTCTTCAAATAGTTTTTCTTCGAAGATTCTCGGCACATAGCCTTAACAGTTCATTTTTAACACTGGCACACAGCCACCCTTTCCACATTTTTATTTATGAAGATCTACCCTTTGATCAGTAATCCCGAGCAATGCTCATTACCTCGAGCATGGCTATTCGAATAGTTTTGACACTCTGCAGAGGTTGTACATTTTACCCACAAGATACAGCCGCTCACCACACAGGTGATTGTCCGCAACAAAGCTTTTCAGGAACCTCTACCTTAACCAAAGAACCTCTCCGGTATTACCCTCACTATCACTTCCCTCACACAAAGCCGAAGTATAGGACAGGTCAATCACCGTTGGATGGGCACCAAGCAGTATCACAGTGCGCTCCCGTCATGAGATACACCCCCGTGCACTGCCACCCCGAGGTATCAGAGGAAAGATATCAGAACCCTAATCAACTAGGTCTGTCCCATACCAGGCATGTGGTTGTACGGGTGACTCAGATCAATGGCTTGCAAGGTGAAGTCCTTAACTGACCAAGCTAAGACTTCCAGCACTCAACAGTGGCACACAGCCCATTCTGGCACACACACTCACAACACTCATCAACCCAATGCCACACAGCCCACAGCACATGACCTCTTGCCACTTGCCCCAGTCTAAATCATTTCCCACCCAGTTGATTATTGTGCAACACATGCTAGCAATAACTCAACATCAGTACGGAACCACACAGGTCTATGTACCTCAATCTCATCATGTGGCATCATCACACCACTTTCAAAATACATTCCATATTTCTTTAATCAGTATTATAGCATTTTCCCGAAAGACCACTCATGATTCGTTGCCTCTACTCACGGTCTAGCCTCCCATGTTGGCACAATATTAATATCCAATTAATATAATCAAACATAGGGTGACAATGATTTAGGGCATACAATTAATAATTTCAAGGTGGCATAACAAAATGGGTTGATTGACTACATTATCCCAAATTAATTGATGTTCACTTTTAATAAATAAGCATGCATAATTTCAAAGCATAAATTTCATTTTAAAATCTGGGATCAAAATGATCAAAGCATTACTTGCCTTCAAAGAGTTGCTGGTCATGTTCCGAAGCTTGGTCTTGGGCGACGAACTCTTCCTCGAAACCTTCCGGTTAAAATTTCATTAAATAGGTCACAATTTTATTAATTTTTAGAAATTTGAATCACCCAAATCCGAGTTAAAATGCAAAAGTTATAGCCATTTGAAGTTTGAATAAAATCTGAAAATACAGAAATTAGAAAATTCGATTTTTCCAAATTATTTTTATACTGAAAAATCGCATTTATGATGTCAGCATCGCATCATGATGACGTCAGCATAGAAAAGAATTTCGGCCAAAATATTTTTATATATAAAAATATTTATGACGTCAGCATGGCACGTGGCAGCCTCTGGTGCCACCACGTCGCCTCGGTCTGTGGGCTTGGTTCACAGCTCGGCTCTGGTCTACCGTGGACTCGGTCCACCAGAACAGCGCATCCACGCGGCAAGATCTGAGCCGTTCATTGAATCAATGGCCAGATCCACGCGCCACACTGCACTGCCTCGATATCTACGCGACACTCGTCGCGCATCCAACGATCGCTCAGATCCAATGGCCAGCACCGCGTCGCCACTGCGACGCCTCGGTTCATGCAACGACACGCGGCATAATCGCGACGGTGCACCCGAAATCGACGGTTGGATCTGGTCTCCGCCCCGGTCAAAATGCCCACGCGTCAGCACGCGATTTGGCGAGAGTACGGCGCTATCTCCGCCGCACGTTCAAATCTGAACGGCGTGAATCCTTAGGGCAAAACCAGATCCAATCTTTACCGTTTATATATAATCTAACGGCCCACGGTACCCAAGCAGTTTACTGTTCACCCTAGCGACGCGGCGGAATCTCACACGTTCACTAACGATCCAACGGCTTTGATCTAAACAAGCACTGAATCAAAATCTAATGCCCAGAGTTCAATCTAGATCTAACGGTCAAGATTAATGCTGGGTACGAAAAGGGAGCAGCGACGTTCAATCTAGATCGAACGGTCGACGGAGCTCAGTGAAGGTGACGGCGGCGAGGAAAAGAAGGTTGCCGGAGCTGGGGAAGACGACGCAGCCAACGGCGCTACGGGGCTTTTCCGGCGAGAAGAAGTGGTCCACTCGATGCGGCCTGCTTCGGTGAACTCGGGATGGGGTCGGAGCACGGCGGAGTGGCTCGGACGACGATGAGAGGAAGCAAACACAACGGCGGTGAGGAAAAGCAACTACGGCGAGCTACAGCGGGCGCTAGAGGGGGTCTCGGCGTGCGTGCAAATAGTCAAACTAAGCGGCGTTGCGTCCTCTGCAGAACGCGCTCATCAACGAGGCTTAAAGGGCCTCGACGTGCGCGCTACAGGCGGCGAAACGGGCGAAAACGGTCGGCGGCATTAGCTCCGGTGATCTCGCGAAGACGACCGACGTGGGGCAATCCTGGACGTCCGTGCAACGAAGATCCGACGGCGCACGCGTTCGGCGACGTGGCGCAACGGCAGCCGCGGAATTCTGATCGGACGGCTCGAGCGCGTGGCAACTAGGGTTTTGGCGCACTGGTGGGCGTGGCGCGACAAGAACGGCTCGGCCCATTCTCGTTCATCCGATTTTTAAAACATTTCTGATTAAAAATAAATCAGATAAATGAACAAAGCCAAAATAAATAGCAAAAATACCCGGAAAAATCCAAAAAAAATTCTAGAAAATACTTTGAGACATTTGAAACTCATATAAAATATTTTCAATAAAACTTTGTATAAACTTTTGCATGAATTTATTGAAATTCAAGAGAGGTCAGAAATAAGTAAATCCAATTTAAATTATAATAAATTCTCAAAAATTCTGAAAAATTAAAAATACTTCAAAATTTAAATTAGAGCAAATTTTAGGGTGTTACAGCGTCACCGACAGAACACCAAGAGAGGGACACCTTCGGCCGGTGCCCGATGAAAGTAGGGAGAGCTGGATCAGGATTGGCACAATAAAACCACTCCTGGTGCCAGCCTTTATTCGCAGACTTGAAAGGAATAGCAAAGTATGATTTCTTTAGCCCCTCCTGAAGTTGGAATCCGGCTCCCCCAATTACCATGGGGTCGCTCTTTGAGGGATAGGGCTTCAGAAGGTAAAAATGGCGGAAAAGATCAAAATGAGGATGGATGCCCAAGAAAGCTTCGCAAAGGTGAATAAAGATAGAGATTAGCAATATAGAGTTGGGATTCAAGTTCACCAACTCGATTTAATAGAAGAAAAGAAGGCCGCAGAGAAAAGCACAGGCCAGAAGACCCAGCCCGCGCTGGAAGAAAGACTCAAATACCACAACTTCTTCAGGACTAGGAGTGGGGATGGATTCACCTGCAGCCGCTCGAGCGGAGATCAAAGCCAAGTCTGGGAGAACCCCGTCATTCACCATGGATTGCAGTTTCTCCTCTGTCGTGATTGAGGTCGTCCAATCCTAGGGCAAAGGCTGTGAGGAGGAGACCTTGGAAGGATGAGAAGACATCTTCGGAGGAGAGATCAATGGCGACGCAAAAATGCGGGCACAGCAGCAGTTAACCCTAGCGGTGGAGAAGGCCGAGAGGCGAAGGAAGCAGAAGAGGCAGGAGTAAGCGATGGGAAAAATGAGCCATCGGCTCAGTCTTAATAGGGGGAAAATCAAGTTTTCGCCAAAACGGCGGGAAAAAGATTGCTGAACCCCTAGCCCTACTCTATGCTTCGCAATGATTTGCTAGCCGGGCGTCCTGACATATCAGGACGGTCGCGGTTTCACCAAGTCATACTGGGGACACGTTGCTCCCCACGATGGGATGTTTAACCACTTACCGTGCTAAGCGGGACGTGGATATCCTTTGATTCATATAAAAAATATATCTTCTTGTGATATGCCCCACGCTGGGCCGCTAGGTGGTTACCGCATGACGGAATCATATATCACGAGATGAGCCTAAACGGGCACGACTCCAATGGTATGCCCCATGACGGTCGTAAAGCTGTGCGTCGTAATAAACGAGTACAGATACCGTTCGGATTAACCTCGATGTGTCCCGAGTCAGACCAGAGCCATATCCTACATCAGTCGGGTATGGGCATCACTCAGCCATGAGGCAAGAAGTCCTTGATATGTCCCAAGATGGGCCAGAGCTATATCCTACATCAGTCGGGTATAGGTATCACTCGGCCAAGAGCCACGTATGTATGGTACGCGCCAAGTTGAGCCTAAGCTATATCCTACACCAATCGGATATGGGTATCACTCGGCCAAGAGCCATGTAAGCATGGTGCGCTCCAAGACGAGCCTAAGCTATATCCTACAGCAATCGGATATTGGCATCATTCGGCCATGAGCCATGAAAATCATGATATGCCTCAGGTCAGGCTTAAGCTATATCCTACAGCAATCGGACGTGGGTGTCGCTCGGCCATGAACCACGTGAGGATCTAATATGTCCCGAGGTTTGGACCTAAGGATGTATCCTACGACGATCGGATATTGATGTCGCTCGACCAAAGAGACATACAAGCTTCGATGTACCACAAGTTGGGTCAGAGCCAAGACAAATGACAATCACGAAGGATACATGGAAAAGGTAATTCTTTATTATATTGTATTACAGGGGCCCTAAACCTCACCCCGGTGCACGCGGCCGAGCGCCTCCACAAGAACCTCCCTAGCCCTATAAAGGGTGGGGAAGATCTCCAGGAGGGTGTCGACGGCGACGTTGTCGAGGGCGACGGCTTTATCTTCTGCCCATTCCGCCATAGCGAAGTCGAAAAACGCTCACAACTCAGCAGTCGAAGGACCTTGGTTGGCCATGGAGATCTCTCCGAAAAGAGGTGGAGCTCAGAGCAAGAGAATGGAGAACTAAGCGCGAAGGAGTGCATTTTACAAGCGCTGGTTCGACTTTTATAGCCGGTACAGTGAGGATGATGTAAATGCATAAGAAGCCGAGGAGATTTAGAGTTAATATAGTTTCAGAAGCCAAAGTGGTTTTCGAAATTTGGGTTGACACAGAAAACCAGAGCAGCCTTGAAGACTGTTCGGTGTTTATCCACGAAGAGAAAGGATATTAAAGCTTCGCCTCGAGCGGGAAGAAGTATTCAATCCACTACTAAAATATGGGTTAGGTCCACGATGCCGCTCGTGACAAACACGTCTGACAGAATATTATACCTAGTTTAAGTAAAAAATCAAGGGTTATATTCGAGTCCTTCATAATCCACTTGCTACAAGAAGAAGCTGAGAAAAAAAACCCAGTCGGAAGTCTACGCGGGAAGCTTAGAACAATGATTCAAGCTGAGACCCGGAAAGAGACGTAGCAACCGGATCATGAATCACTCGGGGGCTACTTGGACCCCGCCAGGGGCGCTACCCCTCGGACCCCGGAGTCGTAGGGTTGCTTTTGTTTAACTCGTTTTTGCAGGGAATTATGTGAAATAGTATGGCCTTTGTGTTTGTGATGCATTAATTTTCACATGACCTGCATGCCGTGTCAAGCCATAAGGCTATTTAAATTGTATAATGACCTGCGTGTCGACTTGTGATGCTTCAAACCCTCATGTAAATTTCATTATCAAAAGTTGTAAGGTGTTGCATCCATAATGATGAAGACAATGGTATCAAGCAAGGTGGCTAGGTGAACATATCAAGCAAGATGGCAAGGTGAACAAACAACCATGATGATGGAGATGTTAATGCTAAGGGCCATGCTATTTCACAACTTATTTTGATTTTGTGTGGATGTGTTTAATCCTTGCTATTTTCTTTATGCTCATTGCATGTGATGCCATGTTCTTAGCAGATATTGTTCATCCCTATAGTTAAAATTTTAAATCAAAATGTCCATCCAATTGTTGCACCTATCAAGAATTTAGATCGTTATTGATATGACTGCCAAAGTAGTATATCAATGGCTATCTTAATAGATGATAGGGATGTGTTGGACACATCACGCATAACAATGGTAGATTTAATCAAGCTATCAAAACGGTTTTGGGCTAGAGGGCATAAGTGGTTGGGACTTGATTTCAGTAATGAAGGAACCTATACAAGACAATTGGTGTGTAGGAAAACACACATGAGGTAGGTTTCTTAATTGGCACCCAAAAACGGGAAGTGCTCCCTCCCTCATGTGAGTCCTTGGGGCAGGTTGACCTGGCCATGAGTCAAGTTGACGGAGGCATTCATTACTTGTTTTCATACTCAACAAACAAGAGTTACATAAGATGTAATTAGCAATGGTGTTGCTTACCTATGTCATTAAATTCAAGCAGTGATTACAAAGCTCACTAGTGTTTGATGAATATGGATCTTGAATACTCACTATGTGTCTATAATAGGGACATAAAATAGGAGTGTCTTTTATTAAAATGTTTAATAAAATTTTTACATAAACATAGTGCTTAGAATCTTTGCATGTCTTTGTTGTAGTTCAATGGCACCTTCTCCTTCTCCTGCTACACCTGGTTTTGCTTTGAGATCGGTTTTGGAAAGGGAAAAACTTAATGGAACTAATTTTGTTGATTGGTATCGCAACCTGAGAATTGTTTTCAAGCATTAAAAGAAGGACTATATTCTAGAGAATCCAATTCCTGATGAACCAGCCGAAAATGCTCCTCGCAATTTGAAGGTTTAATACGAAAAACATGTTAATGCTTCTGTAGAGGTCAGCTGTCTCATGCTTGTCACCATGGACTCTGTGCTCCAAAAGCAATATGAGGACGAGGATGCTTACAATATGATTGTGGGCTTGAAGGACATGTTTGGGAATCAAGCAAGAGCTGAGAGGTATGGTATGTCAAAGCTTTTATTTGCTTGTAAGTCGGTGGTGAAGGCGATCCGGTCAGCCCTCATGTGATCAAGATGATTGGTTACATCGGGAGATTGGAAAAACTTGAGTTTCCCCTTAGCCTCGGTTTGGCTACACATGTTATTCTCCAGTCTGTGCCACAGAGCTTTGAGCCATTCATTATGAATTTTCATATGAATAGCATGGAGAAGAGCCTAACCGAGCTACATGGGATGCTCATGGCTGCCGAGGAAAGCATTAAGAAAAAACCCAATCATGTGATGATGGTTCAGAAAACAACTACATTCAAAAAGAGGAAGGCTAAGGCTGGGGGAACGGGAAAGAGCAAGGGCAAGGGCAAGGCTCAAGATGAGATCGCAAGCCTCAAAACTAAGCTTCAGAAGCTTAAAGTTGGCCCTCAACCTGATACCCAATGCTTTTATTGCAAGAAATCAGGACATTGGAAACGGATCTGCGAAAAGTACCTGGCAGATAAGAAGAATGGAAATGTGGTTTCCACTTCAGGTATTAATGTTATAGAAATTAATCTTGCTACTTCTTCACTCAGCTCATGGGTATATGATACCGGATCGGTTGCTCATATTTGCAATTCGATGCAGGGGCTGATAAAGAGTAGAGACTTGGCAAAAGGAGAAGTGGATCTTCGCTTGGGGAATAAAGCAAGAGTTGCTAGCTTGCCGTTGGCACATACCCATTGCATTTGCCTTCAGGATTAGTTTTAGAACTCAATAATTGTTATTTTGTTCCATCTTTGAGTAGAAACATAATTTCATCTTCTTGTTTGGAACATGAAGGTTATGATTTCAGAATAAAGAACTTTGTTTGTTCAATATTTTTGAATGATATATATTATGGTCGTTGCCCCATGGTGGATGGGTTGTACGTCCTTGAACTCGAAGAGAAACCTATCTATAACATTAATGTAAAAAGGCATCGGCCTAATGATTTGAACCCTACCTTTTTATGGCATTGTCGCTTAGGT
Source organism: Otatea glauca (assembly GCA_036346275.1). NCBI lineage: Eukaryota > Viridiplantae > Streptophyta > Magnoliopsida > Poales > Poaceae > Otatea > Otatea glauca. The sequence goes on along the minus strand of CM070716.1, from coordinate 7,298,572 downwards.
CATATAAATGAGAAGCGCATGAAGAAGCTCCATGATGATGGACTTCTAACCTCATTTGATTTTGAATCATTTGAAACATGTGAATCTTGTGTACTTGGCAAGATGACAAAAGCCCCTTTCACAGGTTTTAGTGGGAGAGCGAGTGAGTTATTGGCCCTAGTACATACAGATGTATGTGGACCAATGAGCTCGACTGCTAGGGGTGGGTTTCAGTACTTTGTAACTTTTACCGATGACTTTAATAGATATAGATATATTTATTTAATGAGGCCTCAATGGAATGGCGTGTCCGAATGACGAAACCGAACTTTATTAGATATGGTTCGGTCAATGATGAGCCAAACAGATCTACCATTATCCTTCTGGGGTTTCGCTCTAGAGACAGCTGCGTTCACTTTGAATAGGGTCCCATAAAAATCCGTTGAGAAGACGCCATGTGAGATATGGACTGAGAAAAGACCCATGTTGTCATTTCTCAAGATATGGGGATGTGAGGCTTATGTAAAATGTTTACAATCAGATAAACTCACACCTAAATCAGAAAAATGCTTTTTTGTGGGGTATCCTAAAGAAACAAAAGGATATTACTTTTACAAAAGAAACGAGATCAAAGTTTTTGTTGCTCGAATTGGTGTCTTTTTGGAGAAAGAGTTTCTTTCAAAAGAATTCAGTAGGAGTGATGTGTATCTTGATGAAGTTCGAGAATCACATGAATATGTTCAAGCTACCACTGAACCTTCACAAGATGTACAAAGTGTTGTACAACCTGTGGAAGAGACTCCAGCCCCACGTAGGTCGGGGAGGCCACATCATGTACCTTTAAGATATGGGAATGACATATTATTGTTGGACAATGATGAGCCCACGACTTATAAAGAAGCAATGATGGATCCAAACTCCAAAAAATGGCTTGAAGCCATGAGATCCGAAATTCAATCCATGCATGACAATCAAGTTTGGAACTTGGTCGATTCTCCTGATGGTGTAAAAACCATTGAATGCAAATGGATTTTCAAGAAGAAGATAGACGTAGATGGAAATGTTCAGATCTATAAGGCACGGTTGGTGGCAAATGGTTTCAAACAAGTTCAAGGAGTTGACTATGATGAAACCTTTTCACCGGTAGCCATGCTCAAGTCTGCCCGGGTCATTTTAGCTATTGCTGCATATTTCGATTATGTGTAACATCCCAAAATTTTGCCTAAATATTATTTTATTGCTTAATTGTGCAATTATGATTTTCTGGAATTTTATTTGGATTTTTCTGGATTTAATTGAATTGATTTTAAATTAAGAATATCGACATTTTTCTTAAAACTATTTAAATTTGTGCGAAGTGAAAATAAAGTTTTGCCAAGAATATTTTATTTGAGTCTAGAATGTCTCAAAGTATTTTTGAGATTTTTCTTAGATTTTTTTTGATAATTTATTTGCCTAAAAGTAATTAAAGGAATTTATGTATTTATTTTAATTGATAAAACCAGACAATTTCGTTTAACAGTAATGGGCCGAGCCCATGAGCTGTGCGTGCGACGGCCCATGTGTTGAGGTGCGCATCGCCAGCTGTTGATCTTGCATCGGGCGGTCAGGAGCGATCGCGTTGGAGATCCAACCCTAGCTCTAGCTGACCATGAGATCGGGATCGGACGATAAGGAGTAAGCCGTACCGGTTTAGGAAAGGGAAGATCGTGTTCGTTAGTTAGTTCGGGCGGATCTGATCCAACCACGTCACCGCGAATCGCAGCCGTTCGTCCGCCATCGTATGGTTGCCAGTCGTCGTGCTCGCGAAGGACTCGGACGCCGCCGCCGTATCCGAGCTGGACATCGCCGCCGCGTCGATTGGTTTCCTAGCGCCGTACGCGACCGTAGAGGCTATTTAAGGGGGCATGCAGCTTCTCCGAGGTTCGTCTTGGTGTGCCGCGGCTTTCAGTCGGAACCGTTTCACGAGAGTTCTATCGAAGCGCGCCCAGGAGCTCACTGGAGTGAAGAGCGCCTCCGTTTCGTCATCTGTCACCGCGTGTGAGGACCTCTGAGACCGTCGCAGCAAGCTGCGTCAGATCGAGTCGGATCTGAGCTGAGAAGCTCACCGTAGCGTCGAGCCGCCGTCTTCTTCTTCGAGTCCGGTGAGTGCCGCGTCGCCGTGACTCAGATTCGGTCGGGGCTAGCCATAGCCGTCGGATCTCCAGCGAGGGATCAGGATCTAGCCACGTAAAGTTGAGAACAGTAGCCGTTAGATGCGATCTGTGGGGTGGGTTTTTCGTCGCAGGGATGGGCCAATCGGACGCCGCCGCATGTCGGGAACGGGTGCCGAGGCGTCGTGGACCGAGTCCACCGTGGTTCAGCGCTGCACCGTGGACCGAGTTCATGCACCGCAACACGTGTCAGCGTCGGATTGGTTCCAGATTAGGGCTGACGTCATGCTTGCGTCATAATTGCATTTTTCAATTGGAAAATAATCCGATTGGAAATTCTGTGATGTTGACATCATCATGATGTCACGCTGATGCCATAAATCCATTTTTCAGTTTAAAAATATTTCTGTTAATTCCGAATTTCTATTTTTGCAATTTCAGTATTTACTCAAATTTCAAAAGGCTATATCTTTTACATCTTAACTCGGATTTGAGTGATTCAAATTTTTAAAAATTTGTAAAATTGAGATCTATTTAATGGTGAATTTTAATTGATTTTTGGGGTTTATTTGCTCTCTGTTTTCTTATTTATTTGATTTTCTCCTTCGGTACGCATAGACGTTGAATTGTGCGACGCTTCGGAGGAAGATCCAGCAACTCAAGAGCAAGCTCGAGATCAAGATCAAGACCTGTTCCAAGGCAAGTTGTGCTTTGATCATGTTGAACCCATGTTTATAAAATTGCTATATTTGTTTTACCCTATTGCATATTATTTCAAGTATACAATTGTTTCAAATTAAATTGGGACTTAGCTATTATACCAATTTGATCTATACCCTACCTTGTCGTTGTATGCCATAATCTATTGTCACCCTAGATTGGTTCAATATAGTTGGTTAGTAATTATAATCAACATGGGATGGTTAGTCCGTATTAGTTCCTTAGCCATGCGACATCATCACATGTGTCAGAATCATTGATAATTAATCTTGATTAATGGAATATGGAACAATGTTATGAACTTGTGTGTCATGTGGGATCACACGATGAGATTGAGTTGTTGTGGCGAGTCATGTCACGCAACGATGTAGAATTGTTGATGGCACGTGGTGCTTGGTAATCAACTGGGTGATAATCACTTAGATTGGGGCAAGTGACAAGGGGCGAGTATGCCAAGGTGGGCCCGATGGGCAGAGGTTATGTGGATGTCTTGCCTTGATCACTCTAAGCACTTAACCTTGCAAGCCGTTGACCTGAGTCAATCATGCAACCACATGTCTGGTATGGGCCAGCCTAGCTGATTAATTTGCAATGTCTTAATTTTGGTACTATCTTGGTCGGTGTGAGTTTCCGAGATATGGAGTAATTCACATGGCGTAAGAGGGGGGCCCTGGATGTGGTAACCAGTCCCACCAGTGTTGAAACCTTAGCGAGTAGTACCGGGTTAAGCCAGCGCATTGTAAAGGCTTTGTTATAATCACTCGCCTTGGTGGTGTTTGGTCGTATCACGTGGGTAAAGTGCATAACCCTGCAGAGTGTGAAACTATTCGGATAGCCGTGCTCGTGGTATTGAGCAATGCTCGGGAAATAGAGTTAAGGGTTAGCTTAATTAAATGGACAACTTGGTTGGGATAGCGGAATGCCATGTGGAAGATGGAATTTGATTTAGGATTGGAAACTTGGTTTACTTGAGAAATACTGAATCTTCTTACTATTGTATTTATTTTGCAGTTTTTACAATCTATTGGTTATATTTGTTCATAGATGCTGCTTAATGCAAAATAACCATGATAGCCTATCCATTGGAATGAACCTTCCATATACTTACATAGAATTGCATTCCGTGCACAACTTGTTGAGTGCTTTAAGTACTCACCCTTGCCAACAACAATAATCGACAGTCGAGGAATCTACACCTGTGTTGGAGGAGGAGCTTCAAGAGGACGCGAGTCATTAGGGTCCGAACCTTGTCGGTTGCCTGTGGTGAACTGATGAGCTATCTACGTTTGCTTCATCATCATTTGCTAATTATTAGCTTATATTTCCAGTCTTGCCCTGTGTGGCTTAATAATGTAAGTCGGTCATAAGATCATGCACTTAGCTATATCAATAAATGGAGTATTATTCTTTTATAGTTGAGTATGATATGATATGTACCGATGTTGAGCTGTGTGCACTAGCGTTAATCCTAGGAATAGTGCGGTAAACACAGTGGGTTCGAATCAGTGGATTCGGGTCCTTACAGAGGTGGTATCAGAGCATACTGACTGTAGGTCTTGGCCCTAGATAGCATGGAGGTGTCCAGGTTGTGTCCAAAACTATTTTCTAAAGGAAAATTTAAATTTGACTAACAAAACACTCTCGACTCATCTCATTCTCTACTTCTCGCCTTTGCTGAATTTTCCGTTTACTTGCCGTTTCGTGTGGAGAACTTATTCAAAGTTCTTATGAAGCAGATGCCGATTGTTCCAACCTTTGAGGAGTCAGCAGGTGGCTAAGCCATGGAGCTGTGGAGAGTTCTTCAGACGCTTGGAGGTTTTTATCGTCCGCTTTACCGAGGAGGCAGCTGGACCGTTAATGGTGTTCGCCGAGGATTTGTTTGCAAGCTGATCATCTACGCTCGGGAGAACGAGGAAGGTAGCAGGCGAATCAATATCTCCGCCAGAAGATTCTCGTACTAGGTTGCGATCCAGGAGGTTGCCCGACTTGCTCTTCGCCGTGTCTGCCGCGACTACGCCAACGAGCTTCACGACTCAGTGTTCCGACTTCCCCCTGATGTGCAAGCATGCCGACGTCGACGGATCGTGGAGGACGAGTGTGCTACTGCGGTACACCTTGCGGAGTTCACCCTTGCCCAGGAGGAGCATATGAGAGAAACTACTCAGGAGCTGGAGACAGTGTACGAGGCACTTAGAGTGACGGAGCAGGAGCATGAGGAGACCCGTGCTGCAGCTATCAGAATGATCACCGAGCTAGGAGAGGCCCTGGAGGGGGTTGAGGACGAGTTGGAGCGCATGACCTGAGGAGCTCAGGAGCAAGCTGAGGAGTCCGAGGAGGATCCAGAGGAGCGAGAGTGGGAGCCAGAGGGGAGTGCGGACCCTGTTGTTGCTGAGGAGCCAGCAGTAGGTCATCAGGATAGGTTCGCTCCTATGCCAGCCCACCCGCCGGTGTATGCACCGGATCAGTCTCAGCCAGGGTGGCTAGATGAGTGAGAGTCAGTCTTGGAGTTGTGTTGAGACTCGAGTGTTGAGTCGCGTCCTTAAGATTAGTCTTTACCTTTTAGTAGACGTTAAGGTTTCATGTTTAGTTTGCTTCTTTGTAATGCTGAGCGTGCAGTATGTGTTGCAAAGCTTGTAGGCTTAAATAAGCAGCCATACCAAGAATAAATAAAGAATTATTTCAGTTGGGTATAACCTATCTTCTCCGCTTTAGAAATTCTTGCTTCTTATCTATGCTACATCTACCTTTCCTAACCCAAGAGGCAATCATCAGATGGTGAATACTCGCGGAACCAACGGTGCTTTAGGAAATGGACTGCGCCAGAATGACAACAACAATGATGGAGGCCATCCTCAACCACCACCGCTAGTGGACATGCAGAATCTGGGAGCGTTTCTAGCCGCGCAGACTCAACTAATGCAGACTATGATGCAAAGAGATGCAAAGAGATGACCAATGTAGCAAAGAACCAACAACAACCATGCAAATTTCGAACAACAATGGTGGACCTCGACCTTACTCCAAGCCGCCGATTTTATGAGGACTCAAGGAAACGCGCGGTATGCTACGCTAGCACAAAAAAACTACCACAGCAAGAACCGTAAAGCTACTACGCAAGAAGGGGATCATAGATAAGATTACCACTAGACGCGCAGCTGCGGAATCCTTCGCGTCCGATGTAGTGGTTCGTCCTCGCCGCGATCGTTGCGTCGATGTAGTGGATCGTCCTCGCCTCGCCGTGGATCGCCCTCCCACGCCGCAGCCGCAGCAGCGTCACACGCAGAGTCCACACGTCCAGAGATGGAACGCCGCGCGTCGTGTGCAAGCACCTAGTCGCTCGGCGAGGGCAGCGAGAGGAGGAGGCTAGGGTTTCAAGTGAATCAAACCTAAACCGTGGAAAGCACACTCTGCGCCTCCCTCCTCCCTCCTTATATAGCCACGAGATGAAACCCCAAACCAGGGCCCACCAAAGATGCTAAGCCCACGAGGTTCATTAATTACGGATCCAATCCAAATTAATGTGTCCCACCATTAAGTGTGTGACCTGCGGGTTCACATACGTTTGGACATGGATTCGAAAACACTTTTTCAATCCAATAGTTGGTAGCGGCTTCTTGCAAAGTATGCCAACTCCCAAACATCTTGTGATCAAATCGAGCAGAACCTATCAAAAGAACTCATGTAATAATCCCTTTGCCAAGTATATGAAGATTGATCTCAAGGCGAGAAGCATGTCATCCTTTGATGATTCAATCCATCTCTCGTATCCGTGATATATTAATAAGTTGTGATTGACTCCTCAATCACGGCATGGCCATGCACTTTCTTAATCATATCACACGAGTGGCCTTGTCACATATCTCCGTTTCATTGGAGTGGCAAATTCCATCTTGATCGCTCACTTCCTCTGCACGCTTCATAGTAAACATGAAAGCTACCTTTATAACTATCCGGTTAGGAAGTAGTGTTTGATAGCCCCAAGGAAAACTATTACACATGTAGGGAATATGACAATCTCAGTCTAAGGATCATACATCTTCTAGGTATGAGATACATCGATGACACATAAGAATGAAACATTCTCGCAGTTGTCCCATAGCGGGTCTATCTAACCCATGTTCTTCAACATGGTCCACAATGTAGAGATGATATCTCCATATCCCATGATCTATGAAGCATGATCATCGATCACTACATGTCTTGATCTATTCATCGTAGTCCTATACGATGATATCCGATCGTAGATATTTATCGAATTACATCATTAAGTAAAGAGCTTCATAATCAAGTCACATACTTGTTGATCAATACAATGATATACATTCATTGGACCAATAATCATATTATTATTCATAAACATAGTCATGTTACAATCATCTAAATGATTGCCTCAAGGGCATAACACTAACAATCTCCCACTTGCACTTGAGTCAATCAATTAAGTATCTAATACCAATAGACCTTGTGTGCGCCTCATGCTTAGGTCAGTGGCGTTGGCTTTGTCAACGGATCGACCACATTGGCTTCCGTATGTACTTTGCATATTCTGACGTCACCTCTATCCACAATCTCGCGAATAAGGTGAAAGCGACGGAGTATGTGTTTAGACTTTTGATGTGATCTAGGCTCTTTTGCTTGTGCAATGGCACCACTATTATCACAATAGATGTCCATTGGACTAGAGACACTAGCGACCACATCAAGCTCGTGATAAACTTCTTAATCCACACAGCCTCCTTTGCGGCCTCCGGCCGCAATGTACTCCGCTTCGTCGTAGAGTCGGCCACCGTGTTTTGCTTGGAACTCTTCCACCATCGCTCCTCCATTAAGTGTAAACACAAACCCGGATTGCGATCGAAAATCATCTTTGTCGGTTTGGAAGCTTGCATCGGTGTAATCCTTTGCAACCAGATCTTCCTCACCTCCAAAACAAGGAACATACCCTTAGTTCTTCTCAAGTACTTCAGATATTTTTACGGCTATCCAATGACCATCACCAGATCCGCTTGGTATCCGCCGTGACACTTAGAGCATATGAGACATCCGGGCGTGTATGATCATGGCATACATAATAGACCCAATAGTGAAGCATATGGAATCTTGCTCATCTGTCTCGCTCATCGGATGTCGAAGGACACCGATTCTTGCAGATCGATGCCATGTGACATTGGCATGAAACCTCTCTTGGATTCATGCATATTGAACCTTTTCAATATCTTGTCAATGTACGTTTCCTGACTTAATCCAATTAACCTTTTTGATCTATCTCTATAGATTTTTATGCCCAAGATATAGCATGCTTCTCCCAAGTCCTTCATTGAGAAACTCCTTTTCAATGAAGTCTTAACATCTTCAAGCATAGGAATGTCATTCCCGATTAATAATATGTCATCCACATACAAAATCGTAAATACAAGTGCGCTCCCACTAGCCTTCTTGTAAACACAAGGCTCTTCTTCATTTTTGATAAAGTCAAAACCTTTGACTACTTCATCAAAACGAATGTTCCAACTCCTAGATGCTTGCTTTAACCCATAAATGGATCTTTGAAGCTTGCATACCCTTTTAGCATATTTAGGATCAACAAAGCCTTCAGTTGTATCATGTATACATCCTCGAAAGATTCCCATTAAGGAAGGCTGTTTTGACATCCATCGCCATATTTCATAATCAAAATATGCAAGAATAGCTAAAATGATCCGGACAGACTTGAGCATGGCTACCGTGAGAAAGTTTCATCATAGTCAACTCCTTGAACTTGTTTGAAACCCTTTGCCACCAACCGTGCCTTATAGATCTGAACATTTCCATCTACGTCTATCTTTTCTTGAAAATCCATTTGCACTCAATGGTTTTACACCATCGTGAATCGACCAAGTTCCAAACTTGATTGTCATGCATGGATTGAATTTGGATCTCATGGCTTCAAGCCATTTTTCGGAGTTTGGGTCCATCATTGCTTCTTCATAAGTCGTGGGCTCATCATTGTCCAACAATAATATGTCATTCCCATATCTAATAGGTACATGACGTGGCCTCCCGACCTCGTTAATGGAGTCTCTTCCACAAAGTTGTACAACACTTTGTACATCTTGTGAAGGTTCAGAGGTAGCTTGAACATATTCATGTGATTCTCGAACTTCATCAAGATACACATCACTCCTACTGATTTCTTTTGAAAGAAACTCTTTCTCCAAAAGACACCATTTCGAGCAACAAAACTTTGTTCTCGTTTCTTTTGTAAAAGTAATATCCTTTTGTTTCTTTAGGATACCCCACAAAAAGCATTTTTCTCGATTTAGGTGCGAGTTTATCCGATTGTAAACGTTTTACATAAGCCTCACATCCCCATATCTTGAGAAATGACAACATGGGTCTTCTCCTACCATATCTCATATGGCGTCTTCTCAACGGATTTTGATGGGACCCTATTCAAAGTGAACGCAATGCCTCTAGAGCGAAACCCCAAAGGATAATGGCGATCTGTTTGGTGATCATTGACCGAACCATATCTAATAAAGTCCGTTCGTCGTTCGGACACACCATTCCATTGAGGCGTTCTGGCGGAGTAAGTTGCGAACGATTCCACATTGCTTTAAATGATCACCAAACTCTTGGCTCAAGTATTCGCCACCACGATCGGATCGTAAGTGTTTTATTGTTTTGCCAAGTTGATTTTGTACTTCGTTCTGAAACTCTTTGAACCTTTCAAAAGTTTCAGATTTATGCCTCATTAAATAGATATATCCATATCTCTGAAGTCATCGGTAAAAGTTACAAAGTACTGAAACCCACCCCTAGCAGTCGAGCTCATTGGTCCACATACATCTGTATGTACTAGGGCCAATAATTCACTTGCTCTCTCACTAAAACCTGTGAAAGGGGCTTTTGTCATCTTGCCAAGTAAACAAGATTCATATGTTTCAAATGATTCAAAATCAAATGAGGTTAGAAGTCCATCACCATGGAGCTTCTTCATGCGCTTCTCATTTATATGACCTAAGCGACAATGCCACAAAAAGGTAGGGTTCAAATCATTAGGCGGTGCCTTTTACATTAATATTATAGATGTGTTTTTCTTGAGTTCAAGGGCGTACAACCCATCCACCATGGGGCAACGACCATAATACATATCATTCAAAAATATTGAACAAACAAAGTTCTTTATTCTCAAATCATAACCTTCATGTTCCAAACAAGAAGATGAAATAATGTTTCTACTCAAAGATGGAACAAAATAACAATTATTGAGTTCTAAAACTAATCTCAAGGCAAATGCAATGGGTATGTGCCAACGGCAAGACCAAAGAACTCTTGCTTTATTCCCCACGCCAAGATCCACTTCTCCTTTTGCCAAGTCTCTACTCTTTATGAGCCCTCGCAACGAATTGCAAATGTGAGCAACCGAACCGGTATCATATACCCATGAGTGAGTGAAGAAGTAGCAAGATTAATTTCTATAACATTAATACCAAGTGGAAACCACATTTCCATTCTTCTTATCTGCTGTACTTTTCGCAGCCCGCTTCCAATGCCCCGATTTCTTGCAATAGAAGCATTGGGTATCGAGTTGAGGTCCAACTTTAAGCTTCAAGCTTAGTTTTGAGGCTCGCGATCTCATCTTGAGCCTTGCCCTTGCCCTTGCCCTTGCTCTTTCCGTTCCCCAGCCTTAGCCTTTCTCTTTTTGAAAGCGGTTGTTTTCAACCATCATCACATGATTGGGTTTTTCTTAATGCTTTCCTCCAGCCTTGAGCATCCCATGTAGCTCGGTTAGGCTCTTCTCCATGCTATTCATATGAAAATTCATAATGAATGGCTCAAAGCTCGAGGCGTAGACCGGAGAATAACATCTGTGGCCAAACCGAGGCTAAGGGAAACTCAAGTTTTCCAATCTCCCAATGTAACCAATCATCTTGATCACATGAGGATCGACCGGATGCCTTGACCGACTTACAAGCAAATAAAAGCTTTGAGATACCATACCTCTCAGCTCTTGCTTGATTCCCAAACATGCCCTTCAAGCCCACAATCATATTGTAAGCATCCTGGTCCTCATATTGCTTTTGGAGCTCGAGTCCATTGTGACTAGCATGAGACAAATGACCTCTGAAGCATTAACATGCTTTTCATATTCAACCCTCAAATTGCGAAAGATTTTCGGCCGGTTCATCAGAATTGGATTCTCTAGAACATAGTCCTTCTTTTCATGCTTGAGAACAATTCTCAGGTTGCGATACCAATCAACAAAATTAGTTCCATTCAGTTTTTCCTTTCCAAAACCGATCTCAAAGCAAAACCAGTGTAGCAGAGTAGGAGAAGGTGCCATTGAACTACAACAAAAATATGCAAAGATTCTAAGCACTATGTTTATGTAAAACTTTTATTAAACTTTTAATTAAAGACACTCATATTTTATGTCCTTTTATAGACACATAGTGAGTATTCAAGATCCATATTCATTAAACACTAGTGAGCTTTGGCATCACTTGCTAGAAATTTAATGACATAGGTAAGCAACACCTTTGCTAATTACATCATATGTAACTCTTGTTTGTTGAGTATGAAAACAAGTAATGAATGCCTCCATCAACTTGACTCATGGCCAGTCAACCTGCCCCAAGGGCTCACATGAGGAGGGAGCACTTCCGTATTCGGTGCCAATTAAGAAACCCGCCCTCATGTGTGTTTTCCTAGACACCAATTGTCTTGTATAGGTTCCTTCATTATCAAATCAAATCCCAACCACTTATGTCCTCAAGCCCAAAACCGTTTTGATAGCTCGTTTAAATGTGCCATTGTTATGCGTGATGTGTCCAACACATCCCTATCATCTATTGAGATAGCCATTGATATACTACTTTGGCAATCATATCAATAACGATCTAAATTCTTGATAGGTGCAACAATTGGATGGACAATTTGATTTAAGATTTTTAACTATAAGGATGAACAAAGATTACTATGAACATAGCATCACATGCAATGAGCATAAAGAAAATAGCAAGGATAAAACACACATCCACGTAAAATCAAAATAAGTCGTGAAATAGCATGGCCCTTAGCATTAAGATCTCCATCATCATGCTTGGTTGTTCACCTAGCCACCTTGCTTGATTTGTTCACCTAGCCATCGTCTTCATCATTATGGATGCAACTCCTTACAACTTTTGATAATGAATTTTACATGAGGGTTTGAAGCATCACAAGTCGACACGCAGTCGTTATACAATTTAAATAGCCTTATGGCTTAACACGCACGAGCCATGTGGAAATTACATGCATCACATACACATAGGCCATACTATTTCACATAATTCCTGCAAAACAAGTTAAACAAAAGCAACCCTCGACTCGGGTCCGAGGCGGCGCCCAAGGGGTCCAAGGCGAGCCCTGCGCGGTGGTCCACGGATCAACCAGATTGACCCAATCCGATCTAATATAATTGGCTTGGTCCCATATGGATACGTTTGAAACCACGATGGCGGTAACCCGACCGTAAGGGCAACGCGTCGTACCATGAACGGACTCACCCAAATCAATATTGAATCATTTGCGCTTACCATGGATCAACCAGATTGACCCAATCCAACTCGATCCGATTGGCTTGGTCCCATATGGATACGTTTGAAACCACGATGGCGGTAACCCGACCGTAAGGGTAACGTCGTACCATGAACGGACTCACCCAAATCAAGATTGAGTCGGTTTGCACTTTCTCAAACCCTAAATCAATCGATCTCATCGATGGTCGCCGTCACCAATTCATCACATGAACTGGCCGAACATGTAATAGATCCAATCTACTAACCTCACACATCATATGTGCAACATCCGAGATCACAAAACTATACGAGATGGCTCGATACCACCAAGGAAACGCGGTATGCTACGCTAGCACAAAAAAACTACCGCGCAACCGAAAGCTACTCGCAAGAAGGGGATCATAGATAAGATTACCACTAGGCGCGCGATTGCGGAATCCTTCGCGTCGATGTAGTGGTTCGTCCTCGCCGCAGCGATCGTTGCGTCGATGTAGTGGATCGTCCTCGCCTCGCCGTGGATCGTCCTCCCACGCCGATCGCAGCAGCGTCACCGCATGAGTCCACACGTCCGAGATGGAACGCCGCGCGTCGTGTGCAAGCACCTAGTCGCTCGGCGAGGGCGGCGAGAGGAGGAGGCTAGGGTTTCAAGTGAATCAAACCTAAACCGTGGAAAGCACACTCTGCGCCCTCCCTCCTCCCCTCCTTATATAGCCACGAGATGAAACCCTAAACCAGGGCCCACCAGCATGCTTAATTACGGATCCAATCCAAATTAATGCATCCCAGCCCATTAAGTGTGTGACCCTGCAGGTTCACATACGTTTGGACATGGATTCGGAAAACACTTTTTCAATCCAATAGTTGGTAGCGGCTTCTTGCAAAGTATGCCAACTCCCAAACATACTGTGATCAAATCGAACAGAACCTATCAAAAGAACTCATGTAATAATCCCTTTGCCAAGTATATGAAGATTGATCTCAAGGCGAGAAGCATGTCATCCTTTGATGATTCAATCCATCTCTCGTATCCGTGATATATTAATAAGTTCTGATTGACTCCTCAATCACGGCATGGCCATGCACTTTCTTAATCATATCACATGAGTGGCCTTGTCACATATCTCCGTTTCATTGGAGTGGCAAATTCCATCTTGACTGCTCACTTCCCTCTGCATGTTTCATAGTAAACATGAAAGCTACCTTTATAACTATCCGGTTAGGAAGTAGTGTTTGATAGCCCCAAGGAAAACTATTACACATGTAGGGAATATGACAATCTCAGTCTAAGGATCATACATCTTCTAGGTATGAGATACATCGATGACACATAAGAATGAAACATTCTCGCATGTCCCATAGCGGGTCTATCTAACCCATGTTCTTCAACATGGTCCACAATGTAGAGATGATATCTCCATATCCCATGATCTATGAAGCATGATCATCGATCACTACATGTGCTGATCTATTCATCGTAGTCCTATACGATGATATCCGATCAGAGATATTTATCGAATTACATCATTAAGTAAAGAGCTTCATAATCAAGTCACATACTTGTTGATCAATACAATGATATACATTCATTGGACCAATAATCATATTATTATTCATAAACATAGTCATGTTACAATCATCTAAATGATTGCCTCAAGGGCATAACACTAACAGACTCGGCCACCAACTTTTTCAAGAAATGTTAATCCCTTGGAAGCCGATGATTGGCTCAGAACTATTGAGAAGAAACTGCTTATTACTCAGTGTGAGGGCAATGAGAAGGTGCTCTATGCCTCTCATCAACTGGAAGGAACCGCCGCAGAATGGTGGGAGAATTACTGTGCCGCACATGGAGCCCCGTAGGAGATTACTTGGGAGGAGTTTACTACTGCTTTCCGCCAATACCATGTTCCAGAGAGAATGATGGATCTCAAGAAGGAAGAATTCAGGGCTCTGAAACAAGGAGGCCAGCCAGTGGCCGAGTATCTGAATAAGTTTACCCAGTTAGCTCGCTATGCCCCTGAAGATGTAGCGACAGATAAAGCTAGGCAGTCTCGTTTCATGAAGGGGCTGAATTCAGGATTGCAGGTGGGACTGATCACCCACAATTTCCTAGATTTTCAGGAACTAGTTAATAAGGCTTTGATTTTGGAGGATAAGCGCAAGGAGTTGGGCGAAAACCGTAAGCGCTTGATGACTAATCAGGGTGGACGTCCAAACCACCTACGTCTGAGAATGTCACTACAACAGTTTGCCAGATTCCAACCGCCAGCTATAAACAAGGCATCAACCTCTGCGCCTCGCCCTGCTAATCAGAATTTTCAGACACCAGCACAGGGTAGCAATGCGCCAGGAGGGAGTCAGCAGTCTGCAGTGAAAAGATGCTATACATGCAATGAGCCAGGGCACTTTTCTAATAGGTGTCCACAAAAGGGAGGCATCACGCCAGTTCGCTTTAACCTCGGAACAACACCTGCCAAGGCACCGGCTTCAGGAGGAACTTGTGCGCCAGGCCAAGCTGGAGCAACTCCCCAATCAACAGCGCGTGGTAGGATCAACCACATCATCGCAGATGGAGCTCAGGAGGCTACGGACGTCGTACTGGGTAAGTTTCTGGTTAACTCAGTACTCGCTTCAGTTTTGTTTGATTCTGGAGCTTCGCATTCGCTTGTGTCTCAAAGTTTTGCAACCAAGAATGGATTTAAAGTGGTGAATCTTAAATGTGTGCTATTAGTCCAAGCCCCAGGATCTGAGCTTAGATCTAGCCTTGGGTGCTTGGGAGTTAAGTTGCTTATGGACGGGATAGAATTTCTAGCGAATCTTATCTTGTTAGATGCTCAGTCCCTAGATGTTATCCTTGGAATGGATTGGCTGTCCAAACATAAGGTTGTTTTGGATTGTGGCTGAAGGACTGTATCTCTGGAAGGCCCTAGTGGCAAGAACGTAGAATTTCAAGCGACTGCAGTTCGTGATGGGTAGTTAGTGGTCAACAGCGTGCAAGCCATCAGCATAGAGGATGTGCCAGTAGTCAGAGAATACCCGGATGTGTTTCCGGAAGATTTACCAGGGTTGCCACCAGACCGCGATATCGAGTTTGTTATCGAGTTAGCACCGGGGACAGCACCGATATCCAAGAGACCTTATCAGATGCCTACAGATGAGTTAGTGGAAATGAAAAAGCAGATTGAGGAACTGCAAGCGAAAGGTTTCATTAGACCAAGTTCATCACCGTGGGGAGCACCAGTTTTGTTTGTTCGTAAGAAGGATGGAAGTCTTAGAATGTGCATCGATTATCGTGCACTTAATGAGGTAACGATTTAGAATAAGTATCCATTGCCCAGGATCGACGATTTATCTGATCAGTTAAGAGGAGCCGGAGTTTTCTCCAAAATAGATCTTCGTTCAGGATACCATCAGTTGAAGATCCGAGCGGAGGATGTGCCTTAGACTGCGTTTTCTACGCGATATGGACACTATGAGTTCACAGTAATGTCATTTGGATTGACTAATGCCCCTGCATATTTCATGAATATGATGAATAAGGTTTTCATGGAGTATTTGGATAAGTTTGTTGTGGTTTTTATAGACGATATCTTAGTTTTCACGAAGACAGAGGAAGAACATGCGGAACATTTGAGGATGGTTTTGGAGAGGCTGCGAGAACATCAGTTGTATGCTAAGTTTAGCAAGTGTGATTTTTGGAAGGAGAAAGTTGAACTTCTTGGACATGTAATGACTACTAAAGGAGTTGCAGTTGACCCAAGCAAAGTGGACGCAGTGTTACATTGGGAGCAACCGAAGTCGGTTACTCAGATCCGTAGTTTTCTGGGAATGGCAGGATACTACCGTCGGTTCATAGAGGGATTCTCGACAATTGCTAAACCCCTGACGCAGTTGTTGAAGAAAGAAAAGAAGTTTGCATAGACGCCAGAGTGCGAGAAAAGTTTTATGGAGCTGAAGAAGCGTTTGACGACAGCCCCCGTTTTAGTGCTGCCGGATGTGCAGAATAGATTTGATATTTATTGCGATGCCTCGAAGCAAGGCCTGGGATGTGTGTTAATGCAGAATGGCTAAGTTGTTGCTTATGCGTCAAGGCAGTTGAGACCGCATGAAGGAAATTATCCGACGCATGATTTGGAGTTAGCTGCCGTAGTGCATATTTTGAAGATATGGCGTCATTATCTCATAGGGAATAGATGTGAGATATATACTGACCATAAGAGCCTGAAATACATTTTCACTCAAGCAGATCTTAATATGAGACAACGAAGGTGGCTGGAGTTAATCAAGGATTATAATGTGGGAATTCATTATCACCCCGGAAAAGCCAATGTAGTAGCAGATGCTCTGAGTCGGAAGAGCCATAGCGCAAATACATTGTCAATGGAGGATCAACCAGAGCTATGTAAGGAATTTCAGAAGCTAAGGTTGGAAGTTGTTCCGCAAGGAATCATAGCTGCACTGGAGGTAAAACCAACACTGGAGGATCAGATTAGAGGAAGCCAGAAGGATGACGATAAAATTTCTAAGATCAAGGCTAAAAAGGAGGAAGGCCTAGCTGTGGATTTCACTCTAGATGAGCAAGGCACCATGTTCTTCAAAGGCCGAATTTGTGTACCGGATGCAAGGGAGCTGAAGCAACTGATTCTTGAGGAAGCTCACGATTCCAAGTACTCGATTCATCCGGGGAGTGCTAAGATGTACCAAGATTTGAAGGAGAGATTTTGGTGGCCTAATATGAAGCGTGAGGTGGCTGAGCACGTTGCTCTATGTGATGTGTGTCAGAGAGTAAAAGCTATGCACCAAAGACCCGCTGGATTGTTACAGCCGTTGAGAATCCATGAATGGAAGTGGGAGGAAATCGGTATGGATTTTATCATTGGTTTACCTAAGACTCAGGGAGGTTATGATTCGATTTGGGTTATTGTGGATCGTTTGACTAAGGTCGCTCATTTCATTCCGGTGAAGACCACTTACTCCGGAGATCGTTTAGCAGAGTTGTACATGTCAAGGATTATATGCTTGCATGGAGTGCCTAAAAAGATTG
The DNA here is from genome assembly GCA_036346275.1 of Otatea glauca. Lineage (NCBI taxonomy): Eukaryota > Viridiplantae > Streptophyta > Magnoliopsida > Poales > Poaceae > Otatea > Otatea glauca. The sequence goes on along the minus strand of CM070716.1, from coordinate 7,281,134 downwards.
TGTCAGACAGAGGAACCCAATTCACCTCGAGATTTTGGAATAAGTTGCATGAAGCAATGGGGACTCGTCTGAATTTCATCTGAAGATATCACCGCAGCATGGATGGTCGATGAGAGAGTAAATCGATTTTGGAGGATATGTTGAGAGCTTGTGCTTTAGCTTATGCTACGTCTTGGGATAAATGTTTGCCGTATGCAGAATTCAGTTACAATAATAGTTACCAAGCTAGCTTGCAGATGTCGCCATTTGAAGCGTTGTATGGACATGCTTGTCGTACTCCATTAAATTGGAATGAAACAGGAGAGCGTTTGGTGTTTGGGCCAGATATTCTCGAGGAAGCAAAAAACCAAGTTGCAATGATCAGAGAGAGATTGAAGATAGCACAATCAAGGCAGAAAAGCTACGCAGATAACCGTCGTCGAGATTTGAGTTTCGAGCCAGAAGATTATGTGTATCTCAGGGTTACCCCTCTTAAGGGCGTTAAAAGATTTCACGTTAAAGGGAAGCTTGCACCAAGATATATTGGTCCGTTCAAGATTCTGAGCCGTCAAGGAGAAGTAGCTTATCAGTTAGAGTTGCCTCAGTCTTTGACAAGAGTGCATGATGTATTCCATGTGTCGCAGCTCAAGAAATGTCTCAGAGTGCCAACGGAGCAAACCCCGTTGGACGCAATAGAGCTGCAGGAAGATTTGACTTACAAGGAGCAGCCAGTCAGAATTTTGGATGTTATAGAGCGTAATACTAGAAGAAAGTCTATCCACTTCTGCAGAGTTCAGTGGAGCAATCATTCTTAAAGTGAAGCAACCAGGGAGCGTGAAGAAGATTTGAAGTCAGAATTTCCAAACCTATTCTCTAGTTAGCCGTGAATCTCGGGGTCGAGATTCTGTTAGGGGGGAGGTTTGTAACATCCCAAAATTTTGCCTAAATATTATATTATTGCTTAATTGCGCAATTATGATTTTCTGGAATTTTATTTGGATTTTTCTGGATTTAATTGAACTGATTTTAAATTAAGTATATTGACCTTTTTCTTAAAACTATTTAAATTTGTGCAAAGTGAAAATAAAGTTTTGCCAAGAATATTTTATTTGAGTCCAGAATGTCTCAAAGTATTTTGAGATTTTTCTTGGATTTTTTCTTGATAATTTATTTGCCTAAAAGTAATTAAAGGAATTTTTGTATTTATTTTAATTGATAAAACCAGAAAATTTCGTTTAACAGTAATGGGGCGAGCCCATGAGCTGTGCGTGCGACGGCCCATGTGTTGAGGAGCGCATCGCCAGCCGTTGATCTTGCATCGTGCGGTCAGGAGCGATCGCACTGGAGATCCAACCCTAGCTCTAGCTGACCGTGAGATCGGGATCGAACGATTAGGAGTAAGCCGTACCGGTTTAGGAAAGGGAAGATCGTGTTCGTTAGTTAGTTCGAGCGGATCTGATCCAACCACGTCACCGCGAATCGCAGCCGTTCGTCCGCCATCGGATGGTTGCCAGTCGTCGTGTTCGCGAAGGACTCGAACGCCGCCGCCGTATCCGAGCTGGACATCGCCGCCGCATCGATTGGTTTCCTAGCACCGTACGCGACCGTAGAGGCTATTTAAGGGGGCCTGCAGCCTCTCTGAGGTTCGTCTTGGTGTGCCGCGGCTTTCGGTCGGAACCGTTTCGTGAGAGTTCTATCGAAGCGCGCCCAGGAGCTCGCCGGAGTGAAGGACGCAGCCGCCGCAGTTTTCTTCAAAAGAGCGCTGCCATTTCGTCATCTGTCGCCCCGTGTGAGGACCTCTGAGACCGTCGCAGCAAGCCGCGTCAGATCGAGTCGGATCCGAGCCGAGAAGCTCACCGTAGCGCCGAGCCGCCGTCTTCTTCTTCGCGTCCTGTGAGTGCCGCGTCACCGTGACTCAGATTTGGTCGGGGCTAGCCATAGCCGTCGGATCTCCAGTGAGGGATCAGGATCAAGCCATGTAAGGTTGAGATCAGTAGCCGTTAGATGCGATCTGTGCGGTGGGTTTTCCGCCGCTGGGATGGGCCAATCGGACGCCGCCGCGTGTCGGGAACGGGTGCCGAGGCGCCGTGGACCGAGTCCACCGTGGTTCAGCGCTACGCCGTGGACCGAGTTCATGCACCGCAACACGTGTCAGCGTCGGATTGGTTCCAGATCAGGGCTGACGTCATGCTTGCGTCATAATTGCATTTTTCATTTGGAAAATAATCCGATTGGAAATTTTGTGATGATGACGTCATCATCATGTCACGCTGACGTCATAAATCGGTTTTTCAATTTAAAATAATTCTGTTAATTCCGAATTTCTATTTTTGCAATTCCAGTATTTATTCAAACTTCAAAAGGCTATATCTTTTAATTCTTAACTCGGATTTGAGTGATTCAAATTTCTAAAAATTTGTAAAATTGAGTTATATTTAATGGTAAATTTTAATTGATTTGTGGAGTTTATTTCCTCTCTGTTTTGGTATTTATTTGCTTTTCTCCTTCTGTACGCATAGACGTTGAATTGTGCGACGCTTCGGAGGAAAATCCCGCAACTCAAGAGCAAGCTCTAGATCAAGATCAGGACCTGTTCCAAGGCATGTTCAGCTTTGATCATGTTGAACCCATGTTTATAAAATTGCTATATTTGTTTTACCCTATTGCATATTATTTCAAGTATACAATTGTTTCAAATTAAATTGGGACTTAGCTATAATACCAATTTGATCTATACCCTACCTTGTCGTTGTATGCCATAATCTATTGTCACCCTAGATTGGTTCAATATAGTTGGTTAGTAATTATAATCAACATGGGATGGTTAGTCCGTATTAGTTGCTTAGCCATGCGACGTCATCACATGTGTCAGAATCATTGATAATTAATCTTGATTAATGGAATATGGAACAATGTTATGAACTTGTGTGTCATGTGGGATCACACGATGAGATTGAGTTGTTGTGGCGAGTCATTTCACGCAACGATGTTGAATTGTTGATGGCACGTGGTGCTTGGTGATCAACTGGGTGATAATCACTTAGATTGGGGCAAGTGACAAGGGGCGAGTATGCCAAGGTGGGCCCGATGGGCAGAGGGTATGTGGATGTCTTGCCTTGATCACTCTAAGGACTTAACATTGCAAGCCTTTGACCTGAGTCAATCATGCAACCACATGTCTGGTATGGGCCAGCCTAGCTGATTAATTTGCAATGTCTTAATTTTGGTACTATCTTGGTCGGTGTGAGTTTCCGAGATATGGAGTAATTCACATGGCGCAAGAGGGGGGCCCTGGATGTGGTAACCAGTCCCACCAGTGTTGAAACCTTAACGGGTAGTACCGGGTTAAGCCAGCGCATTGCAAAGGCTTTGTTATAATCACTCGCCTTGGTGGTGTTTGGTTGTATCACGTGGGTAAAGTGCATAACCTCTGCAGAGTGTGAAACTATTCGGATAGCCGTGCTCGCGGTATTGAGCAATGCTCGGGAATTACAGTTAAGGGTTAGCTTAATTAAATGGACAACTTGGTTGGGATGGCGGAATGCCACGTGGAAGATGGAATTTGACATAGGATTGAAAACTTGGTTTACTTGAGAAATACTGAATCTACTTACTATTGTATTTATTTTATAGTCTTTACAATCTATTGGTTATATTTGTTCATAGATGCTGCTTACTGCAAAATAACCATGATAGCCTATCCATTGGAATAAACCTTGCATATAGTTACATAGAATTGCATTCCGTGCAGAACTTGTTGAGTGCTTTAAGTACTCACCCTTGCCAACAACAATAATCGATAGTCGAGGAATCTACACCTGTGTTGGAGGAGGAGCTTCAAGAGGACGCGAGTCATTAGGGTCCGAACCTTGTCGGTTGCCTGTGGTGAACTGATGAGCTATCTACGTTTGCTTCTGTCCGCTGCTTAATTATTAGCTTATATTTCCAGTCTTGCCCTGCGTGGCTTAATAATGTAAGTCGGTCATAAGATCATACACTTAGCTATATCAATAAATGGAGTATTATTCTATTATCGTTGAGTATGATATGATATGTACCGATGTTGAGCTGTGTGCACTAGCGTTGATCCTGGGACTAGTGCGGTAAACACAGTGGGTTCGAATCAGTGGATTCGGGTCCTTACATTATGAAATATGCCAGGTGGATGTCGAAACAGCCTTCCCTAATGGGAATCTATTTGAGGATGTATACATGATACAACCTGAAGGTTTTCTTGATCCTAAATATGCTAAAAGGGTATGCAAGCTTCAAAGATCCATTTATGGGTTAAAGCAAGCATCTCGGAGTTGGAATATTCGTTTTGATGAAGTGGTCAAGGGTTTTGACTTTATCAAAAACGAAGAAGAGCCTTTTGTTTACAAGAAGGCTAGTGGGAGCGCACTTATGTTTCTGATTTTGTATGTGGATGACATATTATTGATCAGGAATGATATTCCTATGCTTGAAGATGCTAAAACTTCATTGAAAAGGAGTTTCTCAATGAAGGACTTGGGAGAAGCATGCTATATCTTGGGCATAAAAATCTATAGAGGTAGATCAAAAAGGTTAATTGGATTAAGTCAGGAAACATACATTGACAAGATATTGAAAAGGTTCAATATGCATGAATCCAAGAGAGGTTTCATGCTAATGTCACATGGCATCAGTCTTTGCAAGAATCAGTGTCCTTCGACATCTGATGAGCGAGACAGGATGAGCAAGATTCCATATGCTTCAGCTATTGGGTCTATTATGTATGCCATGATATGTACACACCCAGATGTCTCATATGCTCTATGTGTCACGAGCAGATACCAAGCGGATCCTTGTGATGGTTATTGGATAGCCGCAAAAAATATCCTGAAGTACTTGAGAAGAACTAAGGATATGTTCCTTGTTTTTGGAGGTGAGGAAGATCTGGTTGCAAAGGGTTACACCGATGCAAGCTTCCAAACTGACAAAGATGATTTTCGATCGCAATCCGGGTTTGTGTTTACACTAAATGGAGGAGCAGTAAGCTGGAAGAGTTCCAAGCAAAACATGGTGGCCGACTCTACGACAAAAGCGGAGTACATTGCGGCTTCGGAGGCTGCAAAAGAAGCTGTGTGGATTAAGAAGTTTATCATAGAGCTTGGTGTGGTCGCTAGTGCCTCTAGTCTAATGGACATCTATTGTGATAATAGTGGTGCCATTGCACAAGCTAAAGAGCCTAGATCTCATCAGAAGTCTAAACACATACTCCGACGCTTTCACCTTATACGCGAGATTGTGGATAGAGGTGACGTAAGAATATGCAAAGTACATACGGAAGCCAATGTGGCTGATCTGTTGACAAAGCCACTGCCACAGCCTAAGCATGAGGCGCACACGAGGTCTATTGGTATTAGATACTTAATTGATTGACTCAAGTGCAAGTGGGAGATTGTTAGTGTTATGCCCTTGAGGCAATCATTTAGATGATTGTAACATGACTATGTTTATGAATAATAATATGATTATTGGTCCAATGAATGTATATCATTGTATTGATCAACAAGTATGTGACTTGCTTATGAAGCTCTTTACTTATTGATATAATTCGATAAATATCTCTGATCGGATGTCATCATATAGGATAACGATGAATAGATCAGCACATGTAGTGATCGATGATCATGCTTCATAGATCATGGGATATGGAGATATCATCTATACATTGTGGACGCATGTTGAAGAACATGGGTTAGATAGACTCGCCATGGGACACTGCGAGAATGTTTCATTCTTATGTGTCATCAGTGTATCTCATACATAGTAGATGTATGATCCTTAGACCTAAGATTGTCATATTCCCTACATGTGTAATAGTTTTCCTTGGGGCTATCAAACACTACTTCCTATCCAGATAGTTATAAAGGTAGCTTTCATGTTTACTATGAAACGTGTAGAGGGATGTGAGCAGTCAAGATGTAATTTGCCACTCCAATGAAACGGAGATATATGACAAGGCCACTCGTGTGATATGATTAAGGAAGTGCATGGCCATGCCGTGATTGAGGAGTCAATCACAACTTATTAATATATCACGGATACGAGAGATGGATTGAATCATCAAACGATGACATGCTTCTCGCCTTGAGTTCAATCTTCATATACTTGGCAAAGGGATTATTACATGAGTACTTTTGATAGGTTCTGTCTGATTTGATCATAGTATGTTTGGGAGTTGGCATACTTTGCAAGGAGACACTACCAACTATTGGATTGAAAAGGAGTTTTTCGAATCCATGTCCAAATGTACAAGAACCTGCAAAGTAACACACTTAATGGACTGGGACGCATTAATTTGGATTGAATCCGTAATTAATAGACCTCATGTGCTTAGCACGCAGATGGGCCCTGGTTTAGGGGTACATCTCGTGGCTATATAAGGAGGGGAGGAGGGTGGGCACAGGGTGTGCTTTCCCACAGTTTAGATGTGATTCACCCGAAACCCTAGCCTCCTCCTCTCGCTGCCCCTGCCTAGCGACCAGGTGCTTGCACACCGACGCATGGCGTTCCATCCCTGGACGTGTGGACTGCTGCGGTGACGCTGCTGCGACTGCGGCGTGGGAGGACGATCCGCGGCGAGGGGAGGATGATCCACTCCATCGACGCAATGACTGCGGCGAGGACGATCCACTACATCGATGCGGGAAGGATTCCGCAACTGCGCGTCTAGTGGCAATCAAATCTATGATCCCCTTCTTGCGAATAGCTTTCTGGTTATGCGGTAGATTTTTTTGTGCTAGTGTAGCATACCGCGTTCATCTTCAGGATCTCCCGCAGGAGAGCTCGCTGACCGCTTCGGGGAATCGCCTATACGAGTGGGCATTTTCGGAAGAGGCGCGCCAACAAGAAGGCCACTCGATCCTGGAAAGGAAGATTAAAACTCAGAAGTCATTCAAGAGACGGATGTAAAAATCTATCAGCAAAACTTTCTAACCTCCGGAGAATTCTCGGGTCGGATCGTCCCTTCCCTCAAACTGATACCCCAGATGGTCGCGCTCCTTCAGGGGCTGAATCCGGCGAACAACGAAGTGAAGGGCTAGATCAACCCCTGTGAGGCCCCCTTCCTTTAATTTGCCGATGAGCACCAAGAGGTCTTGCACTTGATCCATGTTGCAGGCGTCACCGACAGAAGACCAAGAGAGGGACACCTTCGGCCAGTGCCCGATGAAAGAAGGGAGAGCTGGATCAGGATTGGCACAATAAAACCACTCCTGGTGCCAGCCTTTATTCGAAGACTTGAAAGGAATAGCAAAGTATGATTTCTTTAGCCCCTCCCGAAGTTGGAATCCGGCTCCCCCAATTACCTTGGGGTCGCACTTTGAGGGATAGGGCTTCAGAAGGTAAAAATGGCAGAAAAGATCAAAATGAGGATGGATGCCCAAGAAAGCTTCGCAAAGGTGAATAAAGATAGAGATTAGAAATATAGAATTGGGATTCAAGTTCACCAACTCGATGCAATAGAAGAAGAGAAGGCTGCGGAGAAAAGCGCAGGCCGGAAGACCCAGCCCGCGCTGGAAGAAAGACTCAAATACCACGACTTCTTCAGGACGAGGAGTGGGGATGGATTCACCTGCAACCGCTCGAGCGAAGATCAAAGCCAAGTCTGGGAGAACCCCGTCATTCACCATGGACTGCAGTTTCTCCTCTGTCGTGATCGAGGTCGTCCAATCCTAGGGCAAAGGCTGCGAGGAGGAGACCTTGGAAGGATGAGAAGACATCTTCGGAGGAGAGATCAATGGCGACGCAAAAATGCAGGTGCAGCAGCAGTTAACCCTAGCGGTGGAGGAGGCGGAGAGGCAAAGGAAGCAGAAGAGGCAGGAGTAAGCGATGGGAAAAATGAACCATCGGCTTAGTCTTAAAGGGGGGAAAATCAAGTTTTCGCCAAAACGGCGGGAAAAAGATTACTGAACCCCTAGCCCTACTCTATGCTTCACAATGATTTGCTAGCCGGGCGTCCTGACACATCGGGACGGTCGCGGTTTGACCAAGTCATACTGGGGACACGTTGCTCCCCACAATGGGATGTTTAACCACTTACCGTGCTAAGCGGGATGTGGATATCCTTCGATTCGTATAAAAAATATATCTTCTTGTGATATGCCCCACGCTGGGACGCTAGGTGGTTATCGCATGACGGAATCATATATCACGAGATGAGCCTAAACGGGCACGACTCCAATGGTATGCCCCATGACGGTCAAAAAGTTGTGCATCGTAATAAACGAGTACAGATACCGTTCGGATTAACCTCGATGTGTCCCGAGTCGGACCAGAGCCATATCCTACATCAGTCGGGTATGGGCATCACTCGGCCATGAGGCAAGAAGTCCTTGATATGTCCCAAGATGGGACAGAGCTATATCCTACATCAGTCGGGTATAGGTATCACTCGGCCAAGAGCCACGTATGTATGGTATGCTCCAAGTTGAGCCTAAGCTATATCCTACACCAATTGGATATGGGTATCACTCGGCCAAGAGCCACGTAAGCATGGAGCGCTCCAAGACGAGCCTAAGCTATATCCTACAGCAGTCGGATATGGGCATCATTCGGCCTTGAGCCATGAAAATCCTCATATGCCTCAGGTCAGGCTTAAGATATACCCTACAACAATCGGACGTGGGTGTCGCTCGGCCAAGAGCCACGTGTGAAGCTAATATGTCCCGAGGTTTGGACCTAAGGATGTATCCTACGACGATCGGATATTGATGTCGCTCGACCAAAGAGACATGCAAGCTTCGATGTACCCCAAGTTGGGTCAGAGCCAAGACAAATGACAATCACGAAGGATACATGGAAAAGGTAATTCTTTATTATATTATATTTACAGGGGCCCTAAACCTCACCCCGGCGCGCGCGGCTGAGCGCCTACACAAGAGCCTCCCTGGCCCTATAAAGGGTGGGGATGATCTCCAGGAGGGTGTCAACGGCGACGCGGTTGAGGGCGACGGCTTTATCTTCTGCCCATTCCGCCATAGCGAAGTCGAAAAGCGCTCACAACTCAGCAGTCGAAGGATCTTGGTTGGCCATGGAGATCTCTCCAAAAGAGGTGGAGCTCGAGCAAAAGAATGGAGAACTAAGCGCGAAGGAGTGCATTTTACAATACCGTTCGCCTTTTATAGCCGGTACAACGAGGATGATGTAAATGCATAAGAAGCCGAGGAGATTTGGAGTTAATATAGTTTCAGAAGCCAAAGAGGTTTTCGGAATTTGAGTTGACACAGAAACCAGAGTAGCCTTGAAGATTGTTCGGTGTTTATCCACGAAGAGAAAGGATATTAAAGCTTCGCCTCGAGCGGGAAGAAGTATTCAATCCACAACTGAAATATGGGTCAGGTCCACGAAGCCGCTCGTGACAAACACGTCTGACAGAAGTTTATACCTAGTTTAAGTAAAAAATCAAGGGTTATATTCGAGTCCTTCATAATCCACTTGCTGCAAGAAGAAGCTGAGAAAAAAAACCCAGTCGGAAGTCTACGCTGGAAGCTTAGAACAATGACTGAACTAGGATGTCTCCAAGAACAAATTCATTTTGCTCATAAGCTTTGTTTACAAGATTTTATTTTAGCAAGATTTGAACAAGTGCAAAACTTAGCAAAAGTTTCAAAGCTAGAAGCAAACAGCACTCATAGGATCAAATGGAAAACCTAGAGTTCAACGTACTCAACACTTTGGGGAATCTTGAAGTACATATAGAGTCCTTCGAGCTCATTTTTCAATTTATGCAAATTCTTCTACTTTGATATTTTGAAAGACATAGCGGGGTGCAAATGTTTGACATTATTTTCATTCTTTACCCACTTATGTTTTTGTTATTTGCATTTCTTAATGATTGACTCAAGCCATGTTCGATCACCCCAAGAGTAACTCTTAAGAGAATGATCTTGGTCATACGATATATTCCAAGTTCATCCCAGTGCAATGGGAGGCGCCTCGAGAATATATAGTGTTGAGTTCAATTTTGCACAAAAGAGAGTCAAATATTTCTTAATTTAGAACATATGAGCAATTTTGAAGGACTAAAATATGGATCAAGCAAGTTTCACCAAGTTGCTATAGGGACTCTAGAGAACTCCATAAATTCACAATTCATGGTAAAAACCTCTAGAGAAGAAACTTATCAAGAAAAAGCAACATGTTTTTCATTTAAGATTTTCAATTTTAGATTTTAACAAGCTTAGTATGATAGATGAACTTGGATAGACCTAAGCTAGTGATTTTCTTCAAAGATGTAGCAAGGTGCCTTACATGAAGATTGAATCAATTGCATAATAGACAAAGCTCATAAAACAGAAAATGCAGTCTAAATGCAATGCATGAACAGATTCCCAAACTCCCCCTCAACAATTGAATCAATTTTAAGCTCAAATCTCGTTAAAATTGAGTTATTATCAAGATTAGGCATAAAGAAAACCCGAATAAACTCAATAATACCCAGAAAAAAAAACAGAATGAGGAGAAGAAGTCGAGAAACTACAAAACTGGATGGCTATAAAGCATAGAAAAGATATAAGAAACTCACTACGGCTTAGACTCGCTCTTATCTCCCCAAGAGACTGACATAGGGAAGCTGACTCTAGATTCCAACTAAGGAGTGCACACAGACCCTGTCTACCCAGGAGGCCCAATACCTACTAGACTTATAAGACTGTGAGGGAACTCAACCTACAGAGAAGAGAGAACAGCTAATCACGCATGATAGCAACCTAAAGCACAAGATAAGAGGTCCATGCGAGGCATGCCAGAAGTCTAAGTGAGTGAACTCACCTCAAGAAAACAAGCCCAAAGTCACCCAGAAGAAGAAAGGAAAAGCTCGAAGAAAATATATAGTACATAATATACAAACTAGCTCCCCCTCAAGAAAGGCCGTAAGGGCTCACGACTCCAAGCTCACTCCTCAAGGCAACAAATCTGGAGCTATCCAAAGGCTTGGTGAAGATATCAGCTAACTGGAGGTCACTCTCTACAAACTGAAGCGCGATATCTCCCTTCTCCACATGGTCTCTAAGGAAGTGATATCTAATATCAATGTGCTTGGTCCGGGAATATTGCACTGGGTTTTTAGCAATGCAAATAGCTGAAGTGTTGTCACAGAAAAGTGGCACACTCTCTATCTCTAACCCATAGTCCCGCAAGGTCGATCTCATCCAGAGCACTGCTACAAAGAATCGGTCAGCAAACAATATACTCGGCCTCGGTGGATCAGTGCAACTCGGACCGCTTCCTAGATGACCAAGAAACAAGAGAAGTGCCAATGAATTGGCAAGTGCGAAGTGCTCTTCCTATCTATCCTCTGACCAAAGAAAGTCGGCATTGGAAAAGGCTCTAAGAGATAGACAAGAAGAAGAAGAGTACCAAATACCATAATCAGTGGTAGCACGAAGGTACCTGAAGATGCGCTTGACCACCTGGCGGTGAGAGGCACGAGGAGAAGCTTGAAATCGAGTGCACAGACACACAGCGAAATGTATGTCCGACCTCGAAGCAGTGAGGTACAAGAGGGAGCCGATAATGCTCCGAAACTCCTTTTGATCAGCAGGCTCACCATCCTCATCGGGCTCGAGGACAGCAGTGGTGGCCATAGGAGTCATCACTGGCTTCCCATCAGACATATCGAAGCGCCTCAGGAGGTCACGAGTATACTAGCCTTGATGCAAGAAAGTACCCTCCCGAGTCTGCTTGATTTGGAAGCCAAGAAAGTAGCTCAACTCGCCCATCATACTCATCTCAAACTCTGTACTCATCACATCAGAAAACTGAGAGACAAGAGAATGAGAAGAGCCACCAAAAATGATATCGTCCACATAAATCTGGACAAGAAGAAAATGAGACTCATGGTGTCTGATGAATAGAGTTTTGTCTACTATGCCCATTTTAAAGTCATGGCTGAGAAGATAAGACTTGAGCCTCTCATACCATGCTCTGGGGGCCTGCTTGAGTCAATACAGAGCTTTGGAAAGCTGAAAGTGCATCTAGGCACTTATGTTATTTTGGTGATTAATGAATGTTATTTTGGTGATTAATGACAAACACTCATAATGACAATCTATGTAAATTAAGTAAATGCTTAACTTAGTGCTTAGCAAATGACAAACCTCTAATATGATTATATTGCTATGAGACTAACTTGTTATTGCCTAGTTGAGTATCAGTCTCATCTATTTAGAGGAAAATCAAATAGGAAGGTTAAGCAAAGATAAGGTATGCAATTTTGGTATCTATTCTATATTTGTTATTGCATTCCTTTTGTGCAAATGCATAGTGAACTCCAAGTAGCATGTTGATTATATATATGCACATTGGTTCATGTCATATTTATTTGTGCATATATATTCATTTGAGTTCATTATGGTATGCATGTATTAACTAGAGTTAAACTTCATATTGCTATAGATTGACTTGGTGCATGCATGTTTTATTTGTATATCTTCTCATGCAATTCTCTTAGTGAAGTTTATCTAGTGTTGGATCACATATTTACTCTTACTCCAAATATTATTTGCACATGTACAATTCGTGTATATTCTATCATGTGCTTTATTTAAGTAAAGTCTGTGATCCTCGCCATGATTTAATTGATTCATCCTATTGGCAATTATATATCTCTAGTGCATATAGATCAATTACATATTCATCATGATGTACTTAGTAGAGAACATTTCTTATGTCAAGTGTTTCTATTTTGTGTTGTGCTTCTTTATATGAAACACTTGTTGTAATCAACGCTCACAAATATCAACTCTATTCATATCTATTGAGCTTTTGGGACTAATGTCTTTCATGAGTAGTTTGGAAAGAATTAGGTCCCGTGTGTGTATGATGACCAAGGTATCTTGGAGGATGATCATTAAGTCGAGGTCAACAAGACGGCGGTGTCACCAAGAGCTGAGGACTAAGTCAAGAGCAACATGGCGTGGAGATCGTCAGAGAGGATGATCAAGTCAAGGTTGATAGGACGAGAGTCTCATGAGGTGAATCGAGTCGAGTTGGACAAGGCGAAGATGTCATCAATTATATGGTGAAGGTCTTCATGCATCGACATCAAGAAAGAAGACGGCAAGTGACTAGTTCTAGACTTATATTATCTTTGATTTAATTTGAGTCTAAGGATTGCCGTACTATTAAGAGGGATGCGATGTCGAATGACTTTTAGATGTGTCAAGTGCTCAAGTGATCCATCCTTGTGAATCTTAGAAAGAGAGTGGTGTTGGTAGTCTTGGGAAAATGAGGGTTGTAGGTCTCTCTTGGTTTCTTTGTGAAATCTGTGGTTATCCTTTTAGTTTTGGGTAGTGAGACCTTGTTATTTGTGTAGCCCTCGTTCTTAGCTTTCGGGAGAGTCCAAAATCTCTGAAATCGGAGTCCGGAGTCAAAAGTTATGCTCGTTTTCGTCGAGCTGCTCAGTGCTATTCGGACTATCAGGAGTTAGTCCGGAGTATCCGGATAATCCGGAGTATCCGGATATTCATCCGGACTCTCCGGATTGAGTCTCTCTGTTAGCCTTTCTCAGTCAATCCGGAGTATCCGGATTGAAATCCGGAGACTCCGGATTGTGCGCATCTGCCCCAACGGCTAGTTTTTGGGAGGTCTATATATAGCCCTTCCTCTCTTTTTGAGAGCTTTTGGAGAGGCTTTTGGAGTGGATTTACGAGGGGCTGTGTGGGGGCTTTGAGAGAGCTTTTACCCTTAGATCTAAGTGATCCCCTTGTGAGAAGGGTTGGGAAGAGTTTGGGAGTGAGATTTGAGTTGATTGAGCACTTGATTTCATCTCCAAGTTTGTTCTTCGTGAGCATTTGTTACTCTTGGAGGTTGAGGACTCCTAGACGGCTAGGAGGTCGCCTCTGAGCCACCGGAGCTTTGTGTGGTTGGCCGTGGGAAGTTTGTGAAGGCCGGTTCCGCCTCCGTAAGGGAAGGAATCAAAGGAGTGAAGACCGCGAGTGCATTTGTGCAACACCGGAGGAAGAGGGTTGAAAGAGACCCGGCTCAAGTGTGACCGAGCCGCCTCAACGGAGACGTAGGATCCCTCAAGGATCCGAACTTGGTGAAAAATCATCGTCTCCAAGTTTGCTTCTTTCTCTTGCTTTAGCATTTGATTTTGAATCTTGAAATTGCCCGATCTACTCTTTTGTTGTGTTTGGCTCCGATCTTCTATGCCCTCGTGTACCGACATCATTTAGATCTTTTGTATTCAAGTAGATTGTTGAAAAATTGCAAAGATTTAAAATCTCCATTCAAGTCCTCAATCCGAGTATCCGAATCCACGAACCCGGACGGTCCGGATAATCCGAGTATCCGGATTGAATAACCCGACACTCGGGTTAGGACCCTCGGATCGGACTATCCGAGTATCCGGATTGAATATCCGGACACTCGGATTGTTCAGAAATTCGGAGATTTTATTTAGCTGCAAATTTTTATTCCGCTGCATTTAGCTATAAAGTTTTTAATTCGCCTATTCACCCCCCCTCTAGGCGACATCCCCTGTCCTTTCAATTGGTATCAGAGCAAGGTCTCTCTTTTTATTAGACTTAACCGTCTAGAGAGTAAAGGATGTCGACTAGAGGATTAGTGCACTCTCATGATCCACTTGTGTTAGATGGCACAAATTATGCTTCATGGAAATTAATTATGACTTCTCATTTTAAATCCATGAGCCCCCAAATATGGTGGATCGTAGATGTCGGCTTTTCCTCTCCATTGAATGAAGTTGCTCCAACTGAAGGAGAGAGGAAATGCCTACATCTCGACGCTCAAGCTACTAATGTTTTATTTTGTGTTGTGAGCGATGAAATCTTTGATAGAATATGCAATCTCAAGAGCGCTCATGAAATGTGGATAAAGCTTCAAGAACTATTTGAATCATCCACTTCTATTGAGGATTGCATCAAGGAAGAGATGTCGGGAGATGAAACATCAAACTCCACCTCAAGCTCAAGTGATGAAGAACCGACATCTCCATCAACCTCAACCTCCGCCTCAAGTGACGATGAAGATGCTCTTCCATCACAAATCCGTTGCTTCATGGCGAAAGGTAAGAATGAGGTAAGTGACGATGATGATGATGAGCTCACTTATGATGAACTTATGAATTTGCTAGAGGAGCTCAATAAATGTCTTGGAAAGGAGAAAAAGAAATATAAAATTTTGAAGCTTGAACATGAATCACTTCAAAATGATTATAATATGCTTCAAGAAAATCATGAATCCCTCCTTTCCAAAGAAATTCATAAGCCTAAGGTGGATATAGGAATCTCATGTGATTTAATTGATGAAATGTCTTGCTTAAATGTTAATCCTAATATTTCATCAAAATTTGACATATCCACCTCTTGAAATGATTTACCTTGTTGCTCAAATTCAAATGTTTCCACTTCCTCTATGCATGTTGAGACTAATCTTGTAGAGGAAAACAATGAGCTCAAGGCCCAAGTCATTAGATTAGAAAATGACTTGAAGAAGTGCGTAAAGGGAAAAGCCGTTCTCGACGAGATCTTGAGCAAGCCAAGGGCGCCTCAAGATAAGCGAGGACTCGGCTACATCTCCAAGAGGGAGACTAGCAAGACAAGGCACAACGAAAGACTCTCGAAGATCATCAAGTGCTTTGCTTGCAACAAGAAGGGACACTTCGCCTCCGTGTGCCCTAATAAAGTGGAGATCAAGCCACAACCATCAACAATGAGGCAAACCGACAAAGAGCAAGTCAAGAAGAAGAAGAGACGCTCAAAGCCTACTTGCTACAATTGTCGGAGAAAGGGACACATCGGTAAGGATTGTCCCAAAGGTATTACTCCTAAGCCTATTATTGTCAATGATCATTATTTGCTTAGGAAGGACAAAAATGGCAATGTGTTTGCCAAGTTTGTCGATTCTCCCAAGTATTTGCAAAATTATGATATTCAATTGCTTAGGAGAGATGAATCTAGAAATGTGTTTGCTCAAAATGCTAGACTTCCTAAGACCAAGAAAATCATGTTGATCATGTGCTTAGGAAAGATAACAATAGCAAACCATTTGCTAGATTTGCTAGATCCTCTAAGCCAATGCATAATTTCAATTATCATATGCTTAGAAGAGATCAAACTAGAAATGGTTTTGCAAAATATCATTGCCCTCCTAAGCCTTTTCATAAAAATACCAATCATTTGCCTAGGAGGAATAATTATTGCAAACCTATTTCTAATTATGTTAGTCAATTCAATAATATCCAAATTAGGACCATTTGGGTTCCAAAATCTATTGTGACTAACATTGTTGGACCCAACAAGGATTGGGTACCAAAAACCGCCTAAAAGATTTTTAGGCAATATGAGATGGATTGGACGTTTGGCTTCTTCAAAAGGGAAGATGACTTAATCATTTGCAAAATGGAGCCAAGCATGAGGATGATCACTCCAATAATGAACCAATGCCATCTCGGGTAACAAGTATTTAAATTGATTCTTATAGCTTATAGCCTTGTGTAGGTTATATTGCATTATTCATGAAAATCAATTTAGATTGCTTGATTATATGCTTGCTCATGCTTATTAGTTGTTTTGATTGCAATCTTGAGTAAGTTTGGGATAGTGGCACATTAAGGGGGAGTGTTAATTCATATCCATGTATATTGCATCCCTACATGTGCCCATATTTATATAAGTGCAAATATATATATATTTTCAAAATCAAGCCATTTAGCCAAAAGTCAAAATTTTGTATACTATTAGTATTCTTGTGAAAACTAATTGCAAAATGTATACAAATGTATTTGAAACGTTTTTCAAAGGTTTTGGCTTCAAAAATCTATTTTACAAAGAAAATGAGTTTCATGCCCAAAATCAAGTTTCTAGTATCTTGTTTTGGATTTAAACTTATAATTTTCATAGAATTAAATGTAAAAGGATTTTGAAAGTAATTCCAAAACAAAAATCCTAGAGTTGGTCATTCTTAACAATTCTTGTGTTCAAAAGACTTTCAAAAGACCAACCTAGTGAAAGTTATTTGATTTTGAAACTCACCGAAAAACTATATTTGACCAATAATTGTCATACTATTGCACTTAGTGAGTTTCTCCGTTTGGACCGGATCTTGTGTAGTATCTTGGTTCAAAATGGTATCTTAGACTCATACACAAAATTCAAATCTCAATATCTCATCTTATTCTTCATTTGAATCTTGTGTTGAAATATTTGACTTTGTTTTACAAATAGCTATTTCAAAAGGACCAATTTGGTCAAAAGTCAAATCTTATGTTTAAAAGGCCCAAAATTGTGAAAAGCTTTGTAAAAGTATTCTAATATGTATTTCAAATGTTTTACAAGCTTTCAAAATGAAAATTCTATATTGAAATCAACTTTAGCCCGAAAAGTTTTTTGTTTGAACTAAGATAGCTTATTTAAGCATATTGCTCAAATCTTAGCATTCAAGTTGGATTTCATTATAAATGTTGGCTAGAAACCATCTTGATAATCAATTCTAAGCCATGGAAATTGAAATTGCATGAAATCCAAATTGAGTTGTATTTTAAGGCTTTTTATGAAAAACTATTTCCTATTTAACTTGCTTCAAAAAGGGTTAAAAGCAAAATATTTGTTTGAAATGCAAAATCTTATGAAAATAGTCTTCTAAAATGTTTTCAAATGCATTTCAAATATTTTCAAGTATCTAACCCTTGGCTAGAAGCTAAAAGTCAAACTTTGGCTTAAAAAGATCTTTGTGATCTTGCTTTTGCATTTAACTTCAAATTTTTCTAAAGCAAAATCTATTTGGAGTTTGAAAAGTGGTCAATACAAAACTCATAGGGTTGGTCATTTTAAGCATTTCTCTAGTTCAAAGTTTTTCCAAATGACCAACCGTTCAAAAGTTATAGCCATTTGAATTTAACCAAAATTCTTCATTTGACCCAAAATGACCCGTTATTGCATTTTGTGGATTTCGCTATTTGAATTGGATTTCTTTGTATATCTTGGATTGAAATAGTATCTCTTACTCATACAAAGCTATGAAAGCTCAAATCTCCATAAATTTCAATCCGGAATGCATTTTGAACATTTGGCGAAAATTCAATTTCTTTTCAAACCTACAAAGCGCATTTTGTCATATCTTTTGAACGAAAATTTCTTTTAATGAAATTCTTATTGGGAAACCTTCTAAATAGTCCAATGTTTAGTTCTGGAAAGTTTCAAACCATTTGGACTCAATTTGAAAAAGTTTTGACTTCTCTTCTCTTTGAGTAAAAATCATGCCTACAAAGCAAAATTTGGCATATCCTTTGATTGGAGACTCCTTTTTTGGAAAATTCTTTTTGGAAAAGTTTCTTGGGAGTCTAAATAATGTTTATGCCTAATTTCAAATAATTTCAACTTAATTTGAAATAGTTATGCCTTTTTCTCTCTTTCGATCTTATTTGGCATACTCTTGCATAAAGTTGGATTTTACGATTTGAATGGATTTGATTATGCAAATAGGCTTATAAACATCTCTCTAAATCATATGAAGCCATATAATTGCATATTACCATTCAAAACTCATTTGGTTCTATTTTGAGGATTTGGTGAAAATCTTAATCTTTTATGTGTTTCATATGCATCTTTCATCATATTTCTCGAAATGAAATTTATTTATTGAAAATCTTTGTTATAAAACCTTCTCTCACATATGGAGTTCATATCTGAAAATTCTCAAATTTATTTGAACTCATTTGCAAGATTGTTAACTTTATTTGACTTAGTGTCAAAACTAAACCTCCAATGCCCATTTTGATCTAATTTTTGATTGGAGGGTGATATTTGAGAAATTCTTTTTGGAGAAGTCTCTTGGATGTTCATGGATCATTTCTGCAAAATCTTATGGCTATTGGACTTCATTTGTTCAAGATTTGATCCAAATTCAAAATGTTCAGTTTTAGGGATGAAGCTGAACAATCCGGAGTATCCGGGTAATATATCCGAGTATCCGGATTATCCGACACTCGGATCAAAAACACCAGAGTATCCGGTTGTACACTCATTAAATTCTGAAATTGCTATCTATACTTTCTTGCAATATCTTGTTCATCCTATTTTTGGGGTTTCTCCTTTGCTCAAATTAATATTCAGTCTTCATAGCCCTCGAAGAGGATTTGAGACGGATCTGTCGTGTTGATGATTTTTGTATTTGAGCAATGGTTTAAAAAGCTATAATCGACTTTGTGCTGCTATTTGAATCTTTTTGAGATTTTAAGAGTTTTAAATTGGCATCTTGGCAAGCCTTTCAAGATGAAAACTAAGTGAACTTATTCATTGCTCCAAGCTTCTAAGTGGAGCATATCTATTTAAGTTTTCATTCCAATGAAAGTGCATCTTTTGGCTAAGTTATTCTGGAAATTGGATTTAATTGTAACTTAGCCTAAAATTGTTTTCTCTCTTGCATAACTTTGAGTTTATTATGGAAAAGAGAAAATTTCCCTTGTAAGCTCAAGAGTGAGTTTGAATGTGTTTTACTCATTGTCTCTCTTACAAGTGGATGTCAAGATTAAATTTCAATGAGTTTCAAATATTTTCATTGTCAAGTGGTGTAATAAAATCTTTTATTGATATCTTGAATTTGTTTTTAAAATTGCATGCAAAGAGTATTGTCTTGTATATCATATATATCATGCATGTTGTACTTAGACATTATCAAACTAACTTGGGTCAAATTAAAAGATATTTGTTCCCGAAAATCGTGTGCTTGTCTATTGATGTTCAAGGTATTGGAAAAGGGGTCATCTTCGACGGTGGGATGAAGGAAATGGAGAGGAGCTCCATAGTACGAGGGATCTAAGACCGGCGCGGTGATCATGACCAATTCGAACATGCGGTGGACAAGAATCGACAAAGGGACGTGTTTCTTTTCGACCATATTCAATAATGTCTGCACACCATTATGCTAAATTGTGTTATTCTAAATGGTGTTGTATTTTTCAATTGATATGATTAATTGGTATCTTTCAAGAGGTATCCTCTAATCCTAAATTGTTTTGAAGTGTCATCTAACTTGCATTCGGCATTATCAAGAACTAAAAGGTACATATGGGTGACACATTGCAAAGAGGTATGCCCTTGATAAGTTTATGAAATTCTTGATCATGAAAGTGCATCTTACTTATACAACCTTGATTCATGATCTTGTATACATCTTGTGATCATATAAGCAATTCCTTCTTGTGTAATCTTCTTTATATGATCTTGATTGTTAGAATTTGATTTGATCATGAGCATGTGCTTAAATTATATAAATTTGCTATATGATCTTGATGTTTAAAGAATATGTGAAATCATATTCGTGTGTCATGTTTAAGCATCACTTATATTCTAAGAATCATGACTTCTTTAATTTGGTATAACTAGAAAAATCTATTACCTAAATCTTGGAAATAATTGGTATCATATCTTGCCTAGATTTAGGGGGAGCTTAATATTATTGTCCTATTACTAGCTCCTTATTTTTATTTTATTTCTCCTAATCTTTTTATTGAGTGTGCAATCAAGGGGAGAACAGATTTTATTGAATAAACAATAAGAATCTTTTAAGCACCTTTTGGGATTAATGACAAAAGGGGAGAATTTATGGATTTATCAATTGTCCCTAATCGATTGACAAAAGGGATGATTTGTAAATATGATCTCTTATTGTATCTTTATGCTTGTTTTAATGCTAAATATCTTAATATTGTCATTTGGTGCAATTGATAATAGGTTTGTCATAAATCACCAAAAGGGGAGATTGAAAGTGCATCTAGGCACTTATGTTATTTTGGTGATTAATGAATGTTATTTTGGTGATTAATGACAAACACTCATAATGACAATCTATGTAAATTAAGTAAATGCTTAACTTAGTGCTTAGCAAATGACAAACCTCTAATATGATTATATTGCTATGAGACTAACTTGTTATTGCCTAGTTGAGTATCAGTCTCATCTATTTAGAGGAAAATCAAATAGGAAGGTTAAGCAAAGATAAGGTATGCAATTTTGGTATCTATTCTATATTTGTTATTGCATTCCTTTTGTGCAAATGCATAGTGAACTCCAAGTAGCATGTTGATTATATATATGCACATTGGTTCATGTCATATTTATTTGTGCATATATATTCATTTGAGTTCATTATGGTATGCATGTATTAACTAGAGTTAAACTTCATATTGCTATAGATTGACTTGGTGCATGCATGTTTTATTTGTATATCTTCTCAAGCAATTCTCTTAGTGAAGTTTATCTAGTGTTGGATCACATATTTACTCTTACTCCAAATATTATTTGCACATGTACAATTCGTGTATATTCTATCATGTGCTTTATTTAAGTAAAGTCTGTGATCCTTGCCATGATTTAATTGATTCATCCTATTGGCAATTATATATCTCTAGTGCATATAGATCAATTACATATTCATCATGATGTACTTAGTAGAGAACATTTCTTATGTCAAGTGTTTCTATTTTGTGTTGTGCTTCTTTATATGAAACACTTGTTGTAATCAACTGCTCACAAATATCAACTCTATTCATATCTATTGAGCTTTTGGGACTAATGTCTTTCATGAGTAGTTTGGAAAGAATTAGGTCCCGTATGTGTATGATGACCAAGGTATCTTGGAGGATGATCATTAAGCTGAGGTCAACAAGACGGCGGTGTCACCAAGAGCTGAGGACTAAGTCAAGAGCAACTTGGCGTGGAGATCGTCAGAGAGGATGATCAAGTCAAGGTTGATAGGACGAGAGTCTCATGAGGTGAATCGAGTCGAGTTGGACAAGGCGAAGATGTCATCAATTATATGGTGAAGGTCTTCATGCAACGACATCAAGAAAGAAGACGGCAAGTGACTAGTTCTAGACTTATATTATCTTTGATTTAATTTGAGTCTAAGGATTGCCGTACCATTAAGAGGGATGCGATGTCGAATGACTTTTAGATGTGTCAAGTGCTCAAGTGATCCATCCTTGTGAATCTTAGAAAGAGAGTGGTGTTGGTAGTGCCGGAAAATGAGGGTTGTAGGTCTCTCTTGATTTCTTTGTGAAATCTGTGGTTATCCTTTTAGTTTTGGGTAGTGAGACCTTGTTATTTGTGTAGCCCTCGTTCTTAGCTTTCGGGAGAGTCCAAAATCTCTGAAATCGGAGTCCGGAGTCAAAAGTTATGCTCGTTTTCGTCGAGCTGCTCAGTGCTATTCGGACTATCCGGAGTTAGTCCGGAGTATCCGGATAATCCGGAGTATCCGGATATTCATCCGGACTCTCCGGATTGAGTCTCTCTGTTAGCCTTTCTCAGTCAATCCGGAGTATCCGGATTGAAATCCGGAGACTCCGGATTGTGCGCAGTCTGCCCCCAACGGCTAGTTTTTGGGGAGGTCTATATATAGCCCTTCCTCTCTCTTTTGAGAGAGCTTTTTGGAGAGGCTTTTGGAGTGGATTTTTGAGGGGCTGTGTGGGGGGCTTTGAGAGAGCTTTTACCCTTAGATCTAAGTGATCCCCTTGTGAGAAGGGTTGGGAAGAGTTTGGGGAGTGAGATTTGAGTTGATTGAGCACTTGATTTCATCTCCAAGTTTGTTCTTCGTGAGCATTTGTTACTCTTGGAGGTTGAGGACTCCTAGACGGCTAGGAGGTCGCCTACGAGCCACCGGAGCTTTGTGTGGTTGGCCGTGGGAAGTTTGTGAAGGCCGGTTCCGCCTCCGTAAGGGAAGGAATCAAAGGAGTGAAGACCGGCGAGTGCATTTGTGCAACACCGGGAGGAAGAGGGTTGAAAGAGACCCCGGCTCAAGTGTGACCGAGCCGCCTCAACGGAGACGTAGGATCCCCTCAAGGATCCGAACTTCGGGTGAAAAATCATCGTCTCCAAGTTTGCTTCTTTCTCTTGCTTTAGCATTTGATTTTGAATCTTGAAATTGCCCGATCTACTCTTTTGTTGTGTTTGGCTCGGATCTTCTATTCCCTCGTGTACCGACATCATTTAGATCTTTTGTATTCAAGTAGATTGTTGAAAAATTGCAAAGATTTAAAATCTCCATTCGAAGTCCTCAATCCGGAGTATCCGAATCCCTGAACCCGGACAGTCCGGATAATCCGGAGTATCCGGATTGAATAACCCGGACACTCCGGGTTAGGACCCTCGGGATCGGACTATCCGGAGTATCCGGATTGAATATCCGGACACTCCGGATTGTTCAGGAAATTCGGGAGATTTTATTTAGCTGCAAATTTTTATTCCGCTGCATTTAGCTATAAAGTTTTTAATTCGCCTATTCACCCCCCCTCTAGGCGACATCCCCTGTCCTTTCAAAAGCTTGTATACATGACTCGGAAACTTGGGGTTCTCGAATCCTGGAGGTTGCTTGACATAAATCTCTTACTCAATATAGCCATTGAGGAATGCACTCTTGACATCCATTTGATAAAGCTTGAAGCCTTTGGATGCAGAAAATGCAAGCAGGATTCGGATAGCCTCTAGCCTAGCTACAGGAGCAAAGGTCTCCTCAAAGTCAAGACCCTCAACCTGAGAAAAGCCCTGTGCAACTAGTCTAGCCTTGTTTCTAATTACAACCCCATCCTCACTCTGCTTGTTTTTGAACACCCACTTGGTCCCAATGACATTATGACCAGATGGGGGCTTGACAAGCTACCATAACTTGTTCCTCTCAAAGTTCTCAAGTTCCTCATGCATAGCATTAATCCACGACTCATCGGATAATGCATGAGAAACATCCTTCGGCTCAAAGGAGGCAACGAAGGCAGAGTGGAGGCAGAAGGAGGACAGACCCGTTCTTGAGCGTGTGACACGCTCGAACAAATCGCCAATAATCTGATCAGAAGGATGACGTCTCTGAATATGACGGGGAGGTCCAGCAACAGAAGTGGCCTCTACCTCTTGAACAGAAGAGGTAGGAACAGAGCCACTCGCTGAAGGAGAGTCGAAAAGCAAGGGCTGGTCTCCCTGAGGTGTAGAAATGGAAACAGGAGGCACCTCAGGTGAAGAGGGGACTAGATCCGGTGGAACACCATCATCTCCATCATCCTTATCTTCTTTAAAGATGGTCTCAGAGGGATAAGAAGAGCCTGAAACATCAGGTCTAGCTCCTGGGCTAGCCTCATCAAAGGTCACATCACAGGTCTCTATGATCCTATGTGCATCAACACTCCAGACCCTATAGCTACGAGAAGAAGACGAGTAACCTAGAAAGATACCATCAGAAGAGCGAGACTCAAACTTATCTAGGTTACCAGACTTCAAGATAAAACACTTGCAACCAAAAACGCGAAAATGAGACACACTGGGCTTTCGCCCATACCTCAACTCATAAGAAGTGCGATGCAAATGTGCTATCAAAAACACGCGATTAGAAACATGGCAAGCAGTAGCTATAGCCTCAACCCAAAACTTCCAAGGAGTATTGTACTCATCTAGCATCGTCCTAGCCATCTCAACCAGGGTCCTGTTCTTCCTTTCCACTATGCCATTCTGCTGAGGGGCGTAGGGAGAAGAGAACTGATGCTCTAAACCAGACTCCACACAAAAACTCTCAAAGTAGGAATTCTTGAACTCCGTGCCATTATCACTGCGTATAGCTCGTAATGCACAGGGAGCTCAATAGACAACCTCTTGACCAAACCACTCAAGTGAGAAAAGTCTCATCCTTGAGGCCATGAAGAATACCCAAGAGAATCTAGAAAATCATCAACGATGACAAGAACATACCACTTCCCTCCCGCCGATCGCACTCTAGCCGGACCAACAAAGTCCATATGTAAAAGCTGTCTGGTGCATCACCATCACTACGGTCATTTGGAGGATGAGAAGCGGAACCATCTTGCCATGTCGGCAAGGAGAGCAAACTAAGTCTTTGACCATCTTGAGTTTGGGCAAACCCGAATGAGATCGTGGTACGCTAACTCGGGTCAAATGATCAAAACCAATGTGACCAAGTCTCCTATGCCAGAAGGAGAGATCACGGGACTCAGAAGCAATCAAACATCGAAAAGAGTCTCCAGAAGAAGCAGAAAAATCAGCACAAAAGACTCTCCCAAATCTAGAAATCCCGCAAACTAACCCTCCTGATGAATCAAGGATTCTACAGGCATTACTCTTGAAGCTTACCTTGAAAGAGTCATCAATAAGCTGAGAAACAGAGAGCAGATTGTATTGCAGCTTACTTACTAAGGCAACATCTTTAAGAATGAAATTTTGGTTAATGCAGATGGTACCTTTAGCAATGACTCTACCTGAAGAAGCATCCCCGAAAGTGATCAACTCATCACCAGGGGCTCGGACTAGGGAAGAGAACCATCGAGAATCTCCGGTCATATGACGAGAACAACCGGAGTTGTCAATCCAAACATCTCCCTTCCCCATCCGACGAACCTGATAAAGACACAAGAGAGAGACATGACTCAGTACTGGGATAGAGTGAAGACTTGGGAACCCAATACTGAACCACACGACGCCTCAGAGTACAAGCCATAGAAGAAGACTGGACTTGAGTGTCTCTCTGATGTTTAACCCTAACAAGATCAGTAGCAACTCTAGTAGATGATCTAGGAGCTGAAACTGGGTTGGCATGCCGTGGTGCAAAAGCCGAGCCACCCCAGTGAGGCTTCCTAAATCTCCTACCAGAAAACACCACACGCCGCTGATATCTACCTCGATGGGAAAAACGAGGAATATCAAAAGGACGGCGAAAAGACTGACTACGAACAGCTCCAAGACTAAAACTCGAAGAACTAGCATGAAAACCGAGTCCTGGACGCTGCCCAAAAACAGGCGATTCTCTAACCTGTCTAGAAGCAGTGTGTGCCTTAGGAGCACTCAAAGTCTGGGGATGACCTTGAATACCCCTAAGAGCAGCAACACGCTCACGCCGAGTGATCTTGGCGCGCCTGAAGCAGAAATCTACTAGGTGACCATCCTTTTACAGAAGGTGCATGTGTACTTCGCCTTGCTAGTGACAGAAGCAACAGGAGTAATACCCTTCTGGTCAGAAGTCCTATGGACAACCCCAGCAGACCTAAAATTGGTGGTGCTCACACTGGGAGCTACCACAATCTCACTACTCTTGGAGCCGTGCACAATGGTGGGAGGATGAGCCCGAGCGTGCTACAAGGGATCAAATCCTAGACCTTGATTGAATCTACTAATCTTGGATTGGTCTAGAATAAGATTGAGCTTCTTCTTGCCTCCAACAAACTTCTCAAGAGTGCTCATAAGATACTGGCAATCTCGAAAGAAAGAAGCACAAGAAGAACAGGGGGAAGAAGAAGAAGAAGAACCAGAAAGATGAGCTCTCTCAACACGTGCATTTTTCTCCCTCAGCACGGCTGCCTCAATCTTGAGGGCCTCACAAGAAACACAAGACGCATTTCTAATTCTATGGGCTTGGTCTTCTAATTTCTTCCTAAGCTCGACATGGATTTTATCCAAGTCCCCCTCAATCACAGAACATCGCAAGCAACTTTCTTGTGACTTATCTAGTAAGTCCTTAGCAAGTTTAGCACACTTGACATTTAAGGATTCATTGTCAAGTTTTAGTTGCCTACAGCCCTCACATGAGCTGACTGGTTCCTTAGAAGCATGCATTTCAAGTTCATTGTTTCTAGAAGAAAGCTTCCTAAGGTGATCGCTCATGGCATCAATTTCGGCAAGCAATTTAGGGCAATTAGCACAAGAAGGAGTAGAGTGAGCATGAAGAAAACTAGCATCTACAGAATGAGTATCAACAGATTCATTGCTAGCATTCTTCAACCTAAGACTATCTAGTTCAGGCAACACACTATCATGCATAGTCCTTAGGTTCTCTAACTCCACAAGCAAAGCATCACACAAAGTACAGTCATCAGTGACTCGGTAGGGAGAAGATCTAAGTGAAGCTAACTTCCGAGTCAAGGTACCTACTTCCTTTTCTAACTTAGAACACCTTGACCTAGCCTTAGCATGAAACTTGCCTAATTTACAGAAGGCAGCATTTAATTCGTCGTAGGTGGGTACCTCGTCCGAGTCGCTGTACAGCTCGTAGTCGCTTGCTTCAATAGCGCCTGCCATGAAGCACATGCCGGAGAAGTCGTCGCCGCTCTTCTTCACTTGCGGTTCATCCTCGCCTTCGTCGCTCCACGTCTCGAGTCGGAGAGCTCGATATCATCTAGCGCGCGAGGACCCGTGAAAGAGCTTCTTGTTCTTGGCAAAGTTGTGGTACTTCTTCTTCACGGCTCACGAGTGGGGCCTTCTTGTTGCGGTTCTTGTCGGTGTAGTCGTTCTTGCCCGAACCGCCTTGTTCGTTTTGCCTTTCTCCACTTGGGACAGTTTGCTCAAATGTGGTTGGGGCCACCACACTCAAACAGTGATCATCCCACCTCTCTTCCTCTCTCACTCTCTTCTATGCATATGAAAATTTGCGAGCAAGAAGAGCAAGCTCATTTTCTGAAATTTTTCCAGCTTGGTCATCGCTAGCTCGCAAAGGGCGAGAGAGAGAAACCAACGAAGAATCGAAAGAGAGGATCCAATGGGATCGGTGACCAAAGCCATCTATCGAGACTTCGTCTTCCGCGAGATGACGCGTCGATCTCATGAGTCTTGAGGCGGGAATAAAGCCGTTGAAGAGTCAAGGTCGACAGGTCGGTGGTGTCCTTGATAGTGGTCACTTTCATTTCCCAAACATGAAGATCAAGTGCGGTCAAGAAATGTCGAGCATTATCTGAGTCAGGGTATATGCAATCGACTGCTCGGAGGTCGCTCAAAATCTTCGTAAATCGACCAAAGCACTCGTCAAGACTCTCACCAGCGTGCTATTCAAACTTGTTGAACTCACGCTTGAATTGGTCTTGTCGAACCATCTTGATTTGGGTAGTGCCCTCATGGTAAGCATCGAGGGTCACCCAAATCTCATGAGCGTAACGAAGGTGAGAAATCCTATCATACTCACTCGTGGCTAAGACCACGCATGAGGACGTTCCTTGCTTTAGCGTTAGCCTCAACGCCGACCATATTTCCGCCATATCAGAACCTCATATGGGAGTTTCACCTTCCGCCATATCGAAAGCCACAGGCAGCGATGTATGACTCCATCCGTGATTTCCAAAGCGAAAAATCAACTCCAGCAAAAATGGGAGGCTTGGTGGAATACTTGTCCATCGCCATGGCTCTTGAGACCGGTCAAGATCTAGAAAGAGCGAGAACTGCTCGATACCAATTGAAAGATCGAAAAAGGCGACTAGAGGGGGTTAATAGGAGCCAAATAAAATTTTCGAATAAACTCTCCCTAAAATTCAAACCAACAAAAGACCGTAAAGAAAGAACTCAACCATCGATCGTGCAATTTCATGAGCAGAGGCTCACCGCTTAAGGTCGGGTGAATAGTAAAAACTGCACCGGTCGGGTAGCTCTGGTCAGATGAACAGTATGCGAACTGGTCGTCAGTACTAGTTGGATGAACAGTACTCCCGACCTGCAGAGGTCGGATGAACACTACTCGGGGTGAATAGTGTTCGGATGAACAGTACTCCCAACCTGCAGAGGTCGGATGAACAGTACTCGGGGTGAATAGTGTTCGGGTAAATAGCAAAAATCAGCACGATCTCAAAAACAGAAATCGATGTAACTTTTGATCGACTGATCCAAAAACAGTGAAAATTGGTGTGCACCTCTCTAAGGATGTCAGGAACCTATTTCAATCATCAATTGAAGGAATTGATACCAAGGTTCCGTCCCTTTTCAGTTTAACAAATGCAACACCAAAAACAGAGTCACGAACACAGACCTCACCCCTAACTTGCTGGTGGGAGTTGATGGTCAGAAATCCTTGGATGACTCTCCACAAATCATAGCAAGTAAGTACACGAGGAAAAAACCCTTCAAACAAATAGAAACACGATCTGAAGGCACTTTCTTCTACTAGGCATAAAAATTGGTTTCTTGCAAAACTGAATAGAAGAGGTTGTAGATTGCCTAGATGATTGGGATATAATCTATAGAAGATTCATCCAGCAATCTTTCATCCTTGGCAACAAGAACCAGAAGCCAATCAAGACTAAAGAACTGCAAGTCACACGTTTAAGCACTTTAAGAACACACAGATTTACAACTTGCAACAAGAACGCAAGGATTGCCTAAATGATTGAAAGCATCGAATCCAGAGAAGAGTTCATCAATCATGAATTTCAACAAAGACTCAATAGCATGTAGAAGGAGATGAGGCAAATCCAAATTATGTAAAGTAAATTGCAAGTAAGTAAATGCGAAAATTAGATAATGTAATTTAAGTGCGTAATGTAAATACGTAAGGGAAATGAAACAAGAACATAAATGAAGAACATTTCATTTCTGGAAGGGAGGTTTACAAAGCCTCACAACAAAGTGGGCAAAACTCAAATGAGCAGCAAAAACCTCATAACCTTCAAAGAGGGGAGGCTGTCCCTACCCCTCTATTTATAGTGACATGGGATCAATTCCCACCTTTGGATGTCTTGCTTCAATCCTAAGCCTACATCCAAGAGCCAGGATTTGATCCTTACACTATCACTCTCAACAACTCTCAACTACTCTCAGGTACTATCTCAGTACACCTGACAGCAAGCTATACTTTATCCACTACTTTATCTTCCGGAACTGCAACCCTACAGCTCTCCTTGATCCAAGTCGTGACAAGCTAGCTTCATCTCCTTTCCTTGTCTTTTTGACTTGCCCGGACTCCGTCTCAGATCATCTTCCGGCGATCTCCCGACCGTCTGGACCTCCGATACTCATTGCCTAGTCCCGGTCACCCTTCGCCTCACCATGACCTAGCACAGTTGCCCTGCAACCATCAAAGACCAGGAAACTCCTCACATAGCAATGCCCATAACACATATCCATCTCAACAGAAAGATATACACTACGCTGACCAGCATAACCCTGACAACACGTGGTCTGACCACTGGTCTCCATCCCGACCACTCGAGGTCTGACCACTGGTCTCCGACCAGCCAAGGCCCAAACCACTCCGGGTCGGATCACTGGTCTCCATCTCGACCAGCGAAAGCCTCCGACCACTTGGGGTCGGACAATTGGTCTCCGACTAGCCAAAACCCCGAAGCCAGTAGACCAACACTCAAATTGCTTCAAATCCAAATCAATTTAAAACAACACAAGCTCAAAACTCATCAATTACTCATCACACACAAGGATAGACCTCCACATGGTCTTTCAGCATCAGTCTCTGCAAGAATCAGTGTCCTTCGACATTTGATGAGCGAGACAGGATGAGCAAGATTCCATATGCTTCAGCTATTGGGTCTATTATGTATGCCATAATATGTACACGCCCAGATGCCTCATATGCTCTAAGTGTCACGAGTGGATACCAAGCGGATCCTGGTGATGGTTATTGGATAGCCGTAAAAAATATCCTGAAGTACTTGAGAAGAACTAAGGGTATGTTCCTTCTTTTTGGAGGTGAGGAAGATCTGGTTGCAAAGGGTTACACCGATGCAAGCTTCCAAACTGACAAAGATGATTTTCGATCGCAATCCGGGTTTGTGTTTACACTAAATGGAGGAGCAGTAAGCTGGAAGATTTGCAAGCAAAACACGGTGGACGACTCTACGACAGAAGCGGAGTACATTGCGGCTTCGGAGGCCGCAAAAGAAGTTGTGTGGATTAAGAAGTTTATCACAGAGCTTGGTGTGGTCGCTAGTGCTTCTAGTCCAATGGACATCTATTGTGATAATAGTGGTGCCATTGCACAAGCAAAAGAGCCTAGATCATATCAGAAATCTAATGACATACTTCGGCGCTTTCACCTTATTCGCGAGATTGTGGATAGAGGTGACGTGAGAATATGCAAAGTACATACGGAAGCCAATGTGGCCGATCCGTTGACAAAGCCACTGCCACAGCCTAAGCATGAGGCGCACACGAGGTCTATTGGTATTAGATACTTAATTGATTGACTCAAGTGCATGTGAGAGATTGTTAGTGTTATACCCTTGAGGAAATCATTTAGATGATTGTAACATGACTATGTTTATGAATAATAATATGATTATTGGTCCAATGAATGTATATCATTGTATTGATTAACATATATGTGACTTGCTTATGAAGCTCTTTACTTATTGATATAATTCGATAAATATCTCTGATCGGATGTCATCATATAGGATAACGATGAATAGATCAGCACATGTAGTGATCGATGATCATGCTTCATAGATCATGGGATATGGAGATATCATCTATACATTGTGGACGCATGTTGAAGAACATGGGTTAGATAGACCCGCCATGGGACACTGCGAGAATGTTTCATTCTTATGTGTCATCAGTGTATCTCATACATAGTAGATGTATGATCCTTAGACCTAAGATTGTCATATTCCCTACATGTGTAATAGTTTTCCTTGGGGCTATCAAACACTACTTCCTATCCAGATAGTTATAAAGGTAGCTTTCATGTTTACTATGAAACGTGTAGAGGATGTGAGCAAATCAAGATGTAATTTGCCACTCCAATGAAACGGAGATATATGACAAGGCCACTCGTGTGATATGATTAAGGAAGTGCATGGCCATGCCGTGATTGAGGAGTCAATCACAACTTATTAATATATCACGGATACGAGAGATGGATTGAATCATCAAACGATGACATGCTTCTCGCCTTGAGTTCAATCTTCATATACTTGGCAAAGGGATTATTACATGAGTACTTTTGATAGGTTCTGTCCGATTTGATCATAGTATGTTTGGGAGTTGGCATACTTTGCAAGGAGACACTACCAACTATTGGATTGAAAAGGAGTTTTTCGAATCCATGTCCAAATGTACAAGAACCTGCAAAGTAACACACTTAATGGACTGGGACGCATTAATTTGGATTGAATCCGTAATTAATAGACCTCATGGGCTTAGCACGCAGATGGGCCCTGGTTTAGGGGTACATCTCGTGGCTATATAAGGAGGGGAGGAGGGTGGGCACAGGGTGTGCTTTCCCACAGTTTAGAAGTGATTCACCTGAAACCCTAGCCTCCTCCTCTCGCTGCCCCTGCCTAGCGACCAGGTGCTTGCACACCGACGCATGGCGTTCCATCCCTGGACGTGTGGACTGCTGCGGTGACGCTGCTGCGACTGCGGCGTGGGAGGACGATCCACAGCGAGGGGAGGATGATCCACTCCATCGACGCAATGACTGCGGCGAGGACGATCCACTACATCGATGCGGGAAGGATTCCGCAACTGCGCGTCTAGTGGCAATCTAATCTATGATCCCCTTCTTGCGAGTAGCTTTCTGGTTATGCGGTAGATTTTTTTGTGCTAGTGTAGCATACCGCGTTCATCTTCAGGATCTCCCGCAGGAGAGCTCGCTGACCGCTTCGGGGAATCGCCTATACGAGTGGGCATTTTCGAAAGAGGCGCGCCGCTGAAGAAGGCCACTCGATCCTGGAAAGGAAGATTAAAACTCAGAAGTCATTCAAGAGACGGATGTAAAAATCTATCAGCAAAACTTTCTAACCTCCGGAGAATTCTCTGGTCGGATCGTCCCTTCCCTCAAACTGATACCCCAGATGGTCGCGCTCCTTCAGGGGCTGAATCCGGCGAACAACGAAGTGAAGGGCTAGATCAACCCCTGTGAGGCCCCCTTCCTTTAATTTGCCGATGAGCACCAAGAGGTCTTGCACTTGATCCATATTGCAGGCGTCACCGACAGAAGACCAAGAGAGGGACACCTTCGGCCAGTGCCCGATGAAAGAAGGGAGAGCCGGATCAGATTGGCACAATAAAACCACTCCTGGTGCCGCCTTTATTCAAGACTTGAAAGGAATAGCAAAGTATGATTTCTTTAGCCCCTCCCGAAGTTGGAATCCGGCTCCCCCAATTACCTTGGGGTCGCACTTTGAGGGATAGGGCTTCAGAAGGTAAAAATGGCAGAAAAGATCAAAATGAGGATGGATGCCCAAGAAAGCTTCGCAAAGGTGAATAAAGATAGAGATTAGAAATATAGAATTGGGATTCAAGTTCACCAACTCGATGCAATAGAAGAAGAGAAGGCTGCGGAGAAAAGCGCAGGCCCGAAGACCCAGCCCGCGCTGGAAGAAAGACTCAAATACCACGACTTCTTCAGGACGAGGAGTGGGGATGGATTCACCTGCAACCGCTCGAGCGGAGATCAAAGCCAAGTCTGGGAGAACCCCGTCATTCACCATGGACTGCAGTTTCTCCTCTGTCGTGATCGAGGTCGTCCAATCCTAGGGCAAAGGCTGCGAGGAGGAGACCTTGGAAGGATAAGAAGACATCTTCGGAGGAGAGATCAATGGCGACGCAAAAATGCAGGTGCAGCAGCAGTTAACCCTAGCGGTGGAGGAGGCGGAGAGGCAAAGGAAGCAGAAGAGGCAGGAGTAAGCGATGGGAAAAATGAACCATCGGCTTAGTCTTAAAGGGGGGAAAATCAAGTTTTCGCCAAAACGGCGGGAAAAAGATTGCTGAACCCCTAGCCCTACTCTATGCTTCACAATGATTTGCTAGCCGGGCGTCCTGACACATCGGGACGGTCGCGGTTTGACCAAGTCATACTGGGGACACGTTGCTCCCCACAATGGGATGTTTAACCACTTACCGTGCTAAGCGGGATGTGGATATCCTTCGATTCGTATAAAAAATATATCTTCTTGTGATATGCCCCACGCTGGGACGCTAGGTGGTTATCGCATGATGGAATCATATATCACGAGATGAGCCTAAACGGGCACGACTCCAATGGTATGCCCCATGACGGTCAAAAAGTTGTGCATCGTAATAAACGAGTACAGATACCGTTCGGATTAACCTCGATGTGTCCCGAGTCGGACCAGAGCCATATCCTACATCAGTCGGGTATGGGCATCACTCGGCCATGAGGCAAGAAGTCCTTGATATGTCCCAAGATGGGACAGAGCTATATCCTACATCAGTCGGGTATAGGTATCACTCGGCCAAGAGCCACGTATGTATGGTATGCTCCAAGTTGAGCCTAAGCTATATCCTACACCAATTGGATATGGGTATCACTCGCCAAGAGCCACGTAAGCATGGAGCGCCCAAGACGAGCCTAAGCTATATCCTACAAAGAATGGATATGGGCATCATTCGGCCTTGAGCCATGAAAATCCTCATATGCCTCAGGTCAGGCTTAAGCTATACCCTACAACAATCGGATGTGGGTGTCGCTCGGCCAAGAGCCACGTGTGAAGCTAATATGTCCCGAGGTTTGGACCTAAGGATGTATCCTACGACGATCGGATATTGATGTCGCTCGACCAAAGAGACATGCAAGCTTCGATGTACCCCAAGTTGGGTCAGAGCCAAGACAAATGACAATCACGAAGGATACATGGAAAAGGTAATTCTTTATTATATTATATTTATAGGGGCCCTAAACCTCACCCCGGCGCGCGCGGCTGAGCGCCTACACAAGAGCCTCCCTGGCCCTATAAAGGGTGGGGATGATCTCCAGGAGGGTGTCAACGGCGACGCGGTTGAGGGCGACGGCTTTATCTTCTGCCCATTCCGCCATAGCGAAGTCGAAAAGCGCTCACAACTCAGCAGTCGAAGGATCTTGGTTGGCCATGGAGATCTCTCCGAAAAGAGGTGGAGCTCAGAGCAAAAGAATGGAGAACTAAGCGCGAAGGAGTGCATTTTACAAGCGCTGGTTCGCCTTTTATAGCCGGTACAACGAGGATGATGTAAATGCATAAGAAGCCGAGGAGATTTGGAGTTAATATACTTTCAGAAGCCAAAGAGGTTTTCGGAATTTGAGTTGACACAGAAACCAGAGCAGCCTTGAAGATTGTTCGGTGTTTATCCACGAAGAGAAAGGATATTAAAGCTTCGCCTCGGGCGGGAAGAAGTATTCAATCCACAACTGAAATATGGGTCAGGTCCACGAAGCCGCTCGTGACAAACACGTCTGACAGAAGTTTATACCTAGTTTAAGTAAAAAATCAAGGGTTATATTCGAGTCCTTCATAATCCACTTGCTGCAAGAAGAAGCTGAGAAAAAAAACCCAGTCGGAAGTCTACGCTGGAAGCTTAGAACAATGATTCAAGCCGAGACCCGGAAAGAGACGTAGCAACCGGATCATGAATCACTAGGGGGCTACTATGGAATATATGAAACCATGTATCTTCATGGTCGGCCCAGCATCGCCTGAAGAGAAGACAAGCCCAAGTAGAAGGCCCAAAGGATAAGCCCTGCGCCAAGCCTTGCTGCTGTACGGAAAGGGTGCACATCCTATAGACAGTTGTATGTATATTTAGATATAAAAGATACGGCTGTAATCCGAGTCATTAATAGGGTAGATAAAGATGTAAACTCTATCCTGTAAACGACTAGAATCTAGTAACCGATCGGAATTTGCTAACCGATCAGGACTCTGTAAGCCGCCCCACCCCCGCTATATAAGGGAGAGGGCGGGCAACAACATAGACATCGAGCAATCAAGCAATCGCCTCAACACACACATACTGCTTTTCGCCCAGAGCACACAGCGCTTTGAGCAATCTTAGATGCAAGAGATCCATATAATCCCAGCACACGGGATTAGGGTATTTTCTCCTCCGCGAGAGCCTGAACTTGTCTAAACCCCTGTCTTGTGTGACCTTCGAGTTTGAGATCTAGCGCCTGCCCAAAAAATTTATTGCCAACTACAAAAGTCGACAGTATGTTTGAGAGTTGGCATGCTTTGCAAGGAGCCGCTACCAACTATTGGATTGAAAAGGAGTTTTTCGAATCCATGTCCAAACGTACGTGAACCTGCAGGGTGTCGGGACCCGAATCTGCAAATCCGGACCCTCTGTGTACTCTGTGCTAGTCCAGGATCACGCTAGCACACACAGTCTTACAGGGTTGCACATCACAGACATTCACAACGATATATGAAAAAATAGTGCAAACATTTATATAAACTGAGTTGTACGACCTTATGGTCTCCTTACATAAAATCAGACACGCAGGGCTTACATTATTCAGAGTAAAATGAATAGAAGCGGAATAAAATAAATGTCGTGGAAGCCTTTATCTTGCCACAGGCAACCGACTGGGCTTGCCCCCTAATTGTCCGGATCCTCATTGTACTCCTCCTCCCACGCTGGTGTAGACTCCTCCACTGATGTTGGGGTTGATACGCAAGGAGGGGTGAGTACACAAGGCACTCAACAAGTAATGCACAAAATGCATCGCTATTACTATATGCAAAGCTTAATCCAAAGGATTGGCTTAATTGGTTCTTTTTGCATCAAACAACATTTTTAAACCAGTATTTATTTAGATTAAAGCAGTGAATAGTTATAATAATAGTAATTTCTTCAAATGGTTTTTCTTCGAAGATTCTCAAAGACACAAATTTTAATAGTTCATTTTAACACTGCACACACCACCCTTTCCACATTTTGTTTTTGAAGATCTACCCTTAATCAGAATCCCGAGCTATGTCCAATCTCATGACACTACTGTTCAATAGATTTTACACTCTGCAGAGGTTGTACACTTTACCCACAAGATACAGCCATTCACCACACAGGTGATCGTCCATAACAAAGCCTTTCAGGAATCTCTACCTTAACCAAAGAACCTCTCCGGTATTGCCTTCACTATCACTTCCCTCACACAGAGCCGAGGTATAGGACAGGTCAATCACCGTTGGATGGGCACCAAGCCGTAGCAGTGTACGCTCCCGCATGATACACCCCGTATCACCACCCTGAGGTATCAGAGGAAAGATAAAAGAACCCTAATCAACTAGGTCCGTCCCATATCAGACATGTGGTTGTACGGGTGACTCAGATCAAAGGCTTGCAAGGTGAAGTCCTTAACTGACTAAGGCAAGACTTCCCACACTCAACAGTGGCACACAGCCCAATGTGGCACACAGACTCACATCACTCATCAACCCATTGCCAAACAGGCCCACGTGGCACACAACCTCTTGCCACTTGCCCCAGCCTAAATCATTTCCCATCCAGTTGATTATTGTGCAACACCTGCCAGCAATAACTCAACATCGGTACAGAACCACACAGGTCTCTGTACCTCAATCTCATCATGTGGCATCATCACACCACTTTCAAAATACATTCAATATTCCTTTAATCAATATTGTAGCATTTTCCCGAAAGATCATTCATGATTCGTTGCAAGGTTAAGCATCTACTCACGGTCTAGCCTCCCGCGTTGGCACAATATTACCATCCAACTAATACAATCAAACCTAGGGTGACAAAGATTTCAGGGCATACAGATAATACTTTCATGGTGACAATAACAATATGGGTTGATTAGCTACATTACCCAATTTAATTTAAATTCACTTTCAATAAATTAGCATGCATAATTTCAAAGCATAAATTACATTTTAAAATCTGGGATCAAAATGATCAAAGCATCACTTGCCTTCAAAGAGTTGCTGGTCGTTTTTCGAAGCTTGGTCTTGAGCGACGAACTCTTCCTCGAAACCTTTCGGCAAATTTGCGTCTACGCGTACAAACAAAATATGCAATAAATAACTAATATGAAAGACTAAATGACCTCCAAAATTCAAATAAAATTCACCATTCAAGATATCACAATTTTATAAATTTTTAGAAACTTGAATAAGACAAATCCGAGTTAAAATGTAAAAGTTATAGCCATTTGAAGTTTGAATAAAATCTGAAATGCACAAATTAGAAAATCCGATTTTTCCGAATTATTTTTATACTGAAAAAAAATTGGGATTTATGACGTCAGCATGACCTAATGATGACGTCAGCACCAAAATGAAATTCGGGCGAATTATAAAAATATTTATGACGTCAGCGATGACATCAGCACGGCACATGGCTGCTTCTGGTGCTGCCACGTCGCCTCAGTCTATGGACTCGGTCCACGGCTCGGGTCGGGTCCACCGTGGACTTGGTCCACCAGCACAGTGCATCCACGCGGCAAGATCCGAGCCGTTCATTGAATCAATGGTCAGATCTCACGCATCACACCACACTGCCTCGAATCCACACGACACACGTTGCGCATCTGACGGTCTCTCGGATCCAACGGTTGGATCCCACGCACTGACTCGGCGACGCATCGCGTTTTGCGCCTGCACGCATCGTGCATCTGACGGAACTCCTAGATCCAACGGGTGGATCTCGCGCACGTTCGGCGGCATCTCGGTTCACGCGCGGCCACGTGGCAAGATCGCAGCGGCGCGCTCGAAATGGACAGCAGGATCTGGTCTCTACCCCGGTCAAAATGCCCATGCGTCGGCATGCGATTCGACGAGGGTATGGCGCCATCACCGCCGCACGTTCAAATCTGAACGGCGCGGATCCTTAAGGCAAAACCAGATCTAATCTTTCCCGTTTAGATCTAATCTAACGGCGCAGGTTACCGGAGCGGTTTACTGTTCACCCTAGCGACGCGGCGCAATCTCACGCATACACTAACGATCCAACGGGTGAGATCTAAACAGGCACAGAAACTAAATCTAATCACCACCGTTCAATCTAGATCTAACAGTCAAGATTAACGCTGGGTAAGAAAAGGGAGCAGCGACGTGGACGTACCAGAACCGTGCAATGCAGATCGAACGGTCGATGGAGATCGGTGAAGACGACGGTGGTGAGGAAGCGAAGGTTGCCGAAGCTGGGGAAGCCGATGCAGCCAACGGCGCTACAGGGCTTCTCCGGCGTGAAGAACTGGCGCGTTCGACGCGTCTCAGCGAAAGCGCTACTCGGGTGGCCTCGGCGACAGCGGAGACTCAACGGACGGCGAGAAAAAGGCGAAAGACTACGGCAGCGCACTCGAGCAACTACAGCGAGCTAGAGCGGAGTTTCTGGGGCGTCTCAACGTGCGTGCATGGAGTCAAAAGATGCAGCGAGAGGAGCTCTGCCAGACGCGCTACTTGGTGCACTTTAAGGGGCCTCGATGTGCGCGTAAACACCGGCGAAACAAGCGGAAACGCTCGGTGGCGTTAACTCCGGCGATAACGCCCGGTCGGACCGACGTGGCTCCATCACGGCCGTCCAAGCAGCGACGATCCGATGGCGCACGTTCGCGGTTGACGCGGCGCAACGGCGGCCGGATCCCGATCCGACGGCATCGACACGCGGCGGCTAGGGTTTCGGCGCGTTGGGCGTGGCGCGCAAGACAAAGAATCGGCTCGCCCATTATCGCTCATAGCCGCTTAGAACCTTTTTCATTAAATTAATTCCAAAAATTCAAATATTACAAGAAAATAACCAAAAATACTAGAAAATTTCCAGAAAAATTCCAGAAAATACTTTGAGCTATTTGGAACTCAAATAAAATATTTTCAATAAAACTTTGTATAAACTTTTGCATGAAGTTAATGAAATTCAAGAAAGGTCACAAATGAATAAATCCAATTAAATTCCTATAAATGCTCAGAAATTCCCAAAAAAAAATACTCCAAAATTTTAAATTAGAGTAAATTTCAGGGTGTTACACAGGGTCACACACTTAATGGGCTGGGACGCA
The DNA here is from genome assembly GCA_036346275.1 of Otatea glauca. NCBI lineage: Eukaryota > Viridiplantae > Streptophyta > Magnoliopsida > Poales > Poaceae > Otatea > Otatea glauca. The sequence continues at coordinate 7,241,660 of CM070716.1, read as the reverse complement.
TTAATTTGGATTGGATCCGTAATTAATGGACCTCGTGGGCTTAGCACACTGATGGGCCCTGGTTTAGGGTTTCATCTCATGGCTATCTAAGGAGTGGAGGATGGTCGACGCAGGGTGTGCTTTCCCACGGTCTAGAAGTGTTTCACCCGAAACCCTAGCCTCCTCCTCTCGCTGCCCCTGCCGAGTGACCAGGTGCTTGCACACCGACGCACGGCGTTCCATCTCTGGACGTGTGGACTATTGCGGTGATGCTGCTGCGACTGTGGCGTGGGAGGACGATCCACGACGAGGCGAGGATGATCCACTCCATCGACGCAACGACTGCGGTAAGGACGATCCACTACTTCGACGCGCGAAGGATTCTGCAACTGCGCGTCTAGTGGTATTCTAATCTATGATCCCCTTCTTGCGAGTAGCTTTCTGGTTATGCAGTAGTTTTTTTTTGTGCTAGCGTAGCATGCCACGTTCCTCTTCAGTTGGGTGACGGACCTCCCAAATGAAGCCAGCCTTCAGGAGTTTGCCAACCTCCTCTTGTATGGCCTGTTTCCTATCTTCTGCAAATCTTCGCTGTTTCTGCACCACTGGTTTGGCGCTTGGCTCCACACCTAGTCGATGCTCGATCACCTCTTTGGGGACTCCGGGCATGTCGGATGGTTGCCATGAGAACACATCGCGGTTTGCCCGAAGAGAAGTGATGAGCTCGAGTTCCTATTTTGGATCAAGCTTAGCGCCTACCCTGATCGTCTTAGAGGGCTCTGATGGGTTGATTGGCATCGTCTTCACACCTCCATCTGTCTTCTCTCCCTTTTTGCCGTTGTCTACTGAATCTTCCGTGGCTCTGTTGGACGTAGAGGCTTGTAACACCCTAAAATTTGCCATATTTTAAATTTTGGAGATATTTTGATTTTTGAGAATTATTGGAAATTTATTGGAATTTATTTGGATTTATTCAATTATGTTCATTCTTGGAATAAATTAAAATAATATAAAAATGTATGCAAAGTTTCATTGGAAATATTTTATTTAAGTTCAGAATGTCTTAAAATATTTTCAAGAATTTTTCTGGATTTTTTAGGGTAGTTTTGCTACTTATTTTGGCTTTATTTATTTATCTAATTTATTTTAAATTGAAAATGCTTTAAAAATCGTTTTAACAAGTACTGGGCTGGCCAAGCACTGTGCTTAGCCTGGCCCAGCACTGTGCCGACCGTTGCGATTCATCGCCGTTGGGTCCGGATCAGACGTTCCTCGGTTTGTCATGTCGTCAACGTTTGTGGACCGTTGATCCGAGCACACGCGGACGAGCAGGATGTCGCCACGTCACTTCTTCCTCGCGAGATCATCGGAGATACATGGCGGGCAGTTTCTGTCTATTTCGCCGGAGATTTCGCGCACGTCGAGGCATCTTTAAAGTCTCCGTTGAGTACATCGTGCAGAGCTCCTCCCGCCGCTTCTTTTGCACCCTTTCACGCACGCAGAGACGCTCTCCTCACGCTGTTCTTGCTCGCCGAAGTTTACCCTTTGCACCGCCACGGTTTTTGCCTTCGTCTGCCATCTTCCGTTGCTGTCTTCTGTGCCCAGAACCATCCTTGAGTTCGCCTGAGCACGCCGCGTCGATCAAGCTAGTTCTTCACACCTGGGATCCACTACAGCACCGTCGCCGACATCATCTTCTTCAGCGAGTTTTCTCAGCCGTCCGATCTTCATCAAGCCGTTCCTGTGAGTCCACGTAGCTCAACCCTGTGCTAGTCTGGCTTTAGTCGTAACCGTTAGAACTGATACGTGCGGTTTAGATCAGATCTGGCATTTTGTGCTTTAGATTAGATCTGGGCTGTTGGATCGTTTTTGAACGCGTGAGATAGTGCCACGTCGCTAGGGTGCACAGTAAACCGCTCGGGTACCATGGGCCGTTGGATTGGATCTGTGCGACAGAGATTGCGCCGCGTGGTGAGCGAGTCGCGTGTTGCCACGTGTCGGCAAGGATTGCCAGGGGTTCAGTGCGTGCGCGTGATCTCGTCATTGAGTTCAAATCAACCGCTGGATGGTTGACGCGTGTCTTCGCATGAGCCGAGGCGTCGCCGAGTCGGCGCGTGGGCTGGCCGTTGGATGCGTGGGCGTGGCTGGATGTGTGACACGTGGAGGCAGTTGGATGCGTGGGCGCAAGAGAGCCAGCCGTTGGATTCGGTTGACCAGTCGGATGGATTACTGTAACATCCCAAAATTCGTCTAAATATTATTTTATTGTCATTTGTGCATTTTATGATTTTTCTGAATTTATTTGGATTTTTCTGGATTTATTTGAATTAATTGCAAATTAAGTGTTTTGGCCATTTATCGAAAACTATTTAAATTTCTGCAAAGTTGAAATAAAGTTTTGCCAAAAATATTTTATATGAGTTCAAAATATCTCAAAGTATTTTTGAGAATTTTTTTGGAATTTTCCTCATTATTTTATTGCCTAAAACAAATAAAATGAATTTCAGTAATTATTTTAAATGGAAAATCCTTTTAAAAAAGTGGATGAACAGTATTGGGCTTGGCCCGTGTACTGTGCATGAGTGGCCCAGGGTGGCGCGGCCCGTTAGCCCATGATTCCAGTAGAAATCACGGTGGGCCGTTAGATCGCGATCATAGGGCTTGCGTCGGGCCACGTCACCAAGTGCGTCTAAGCCGTAGGATCGGGATCGTGTGGTCAGCGTGGGTCGTGCCTCCTTATAACCCTAGCCAATCGTAGCCATTGATCCAACGACGGTCCGGATTAGATCTCGTCGGGGGAATCCGGTGCGTCCGTTGCGCCACGTGGACGGTCGCCGTGCGTCGTCTCCGTGCGGGACTCGGACGCCACCGCCGTGTCCGAGAAGGACACCGCCGCCGCGTCGGTTAGGATTCTATGCGTCGTACGTGGTCGTCGAGGGCTATAAATTGGAGGGGGTAGCACCCCGAGGTTCACAGTCGTGCGCCGCAGCTTTTGGTCGGAGTAGCTTCACGAGAGCAGCCGTAGAACGCAGCCGCGGACTCGTCGGAGTAAGCCGAGGACTTCACCGTGGTTTTTCGCTTGGAGCTCGCCGTTCGTGGAGTACCAGCCGTCGCCAAGGCTACCAACGTGATCCCTGTGCTGTGCCGCATCGGTCCGTGAAGAATCGTCGCCGTTTCATCGCCAGAACGCCGGCGCCAAAGTCGTCGTCTTCAAGTCCGGTGGAACTGCGCCGCCGCTCTACCATCGCCGAGTTGAAGTTCGTGAGCCGTCGGATTTCCAGCGAAGGGCAGAGATCGTGCCGCGTAAGTTGGAGATATGTATCCGTTAGATGCGATCTGTGCGGTGGATGTTGTGCCGCAGAGATGGACCAATCAAGCGACGTCGTGTGTCAGCACGTTCTGCGAGGCGCCGTGGACCGCGTCTGCGGTGGACCAGAGGCGGTCCCGTAGACCGAGTCCATGGACCAGGACGCGTGGCAGTGTTTGATTGGCCGACATCAGGGCTGACGTCAGCATGACGTCACGCTTGCGCAATAAATCTGTTTTCAATTTAAAAATAATTATGTTAATTCTGATTTTCTAATTTCTGTAATTTTAGTATTTATTCAAAACTTCCAAAGGCTATAATTTTTGCATCTTAACTCGGATTTGAGTGATTCAAATTTCTAAAAATTTGTAAAATTGAGATCTATTTAATGGTGAATTTTAATTGATTTGTTGAGTTCATTTGCTCTCTGTTTTGGTATTTATTTGCTTTTCTCCTTCGGTACCCGTAGACGTTGAATTGTGCGACACTTCGGAGGAAGATCCAACAACTCAAGAGCAAGCTCCAGATCAAGATCAGGACCTATTCCAAGGCAAGTTGTGCTTTGATCATGTTGAACCCATGTTTATAAAATTGCTATATTTGTTTTACCCTATTGCATATTATTTCAAGTATACACTTGTTTCAAATTAAATTGGGACTTAGCTATTATACCCATTTGATCTACACCCTACCTTGTCATTGTATGCCATGATCTATTGTCACCCTAGATTGGTTCATTATAGTTGGTTAGTAATGATAATCAACATGGGATGGTTAGACCGTATTAGTTGCTTAGCCATGCCACGTCATCACATGTGATTGAATCATTGATAATTAATCTTGACTAATGGAATATGGAACGATGTTATGAACTTGTGTGTCATGTGGGATCACACGATGAGATTGAGTTGTTGTGGCGAGTCATGTCACGCAACGATGTTGAATTGTTGATGGCACGTGGTGCTTGGTAATCAACTTGGGTGATATTCACTTAGATTGGGGCAAGTGACAAGGGGCGAGTATGCCAAGGTGGGCCCAATGGGCAGAGGGTATGTGGAAGTCTTGCCTTGATCACTCTAAGGACTTAACCTTGCAAGCCTTTGACCTGAGTCAATCATGCAACCACATGTCTGGTATGGGCCAGCCTAGCTGATTAATTTGCAATGTCTTAATTTTGGTACTATCTTGGTCGGTGTGAGTTCCCGAGTTATGGAGTAATTCACATGGCGCAAGAGGGGGGCCCTGGATGTGGTAACCAGTCCCACCAGTGTTGAAACCTTAGCGGGTGGTACCGGGTTAAGCCAGCGCATTGTAAAGGCTTTGTTATAATCACTCGCCTTGGTGGTGTTTGGTTGTATCACGTGGGTAAAGTGCATAACCTTTGCAGAGTGTGAAACTATTCGGATAGCCGTGCTCGCGGTATTGAGCAATGCTCGGGAATTACAGTTAAGGGTTAGCTTAAGTAACTGGACAAATTGGTTGGGATGGCGGAATGCCATGTGGAAGATGGAATTTGACTTAGAATTGGAAACTTGGTTTACTTCAGAAATGCTGAATCTATTTATTGTTATTTGTTTTATAGTCTTTACAATCTATTTATTGTATTCGTTCATAAATGCTGCTTATTGCAAAATAGCCATGATGACCTTTCCATTGGAATAAGCCTTACATATAGTTACATAGAATTGAATTCTGTGCACAACTTGTTGAGTGCTTTAAGTACTCACCCTTGCCAACAACAATAATCAACAGTCGAACAATCTACACCTGTGTTGGAGGAGGAGTTCCAAAAGGACGCGAGTCATTAGGGTCCGAGCCTTGTCGGTTGCCTGTGGTGAACTGATGAGCTATCTACCTTTTCTACTTTTCGCTGCTTAATTCTTAGCTTATATTTCCAGTTTTGCCCTGCGTGGCTTAATAATGTAAGTCGGTCATAAGATCATACACTTAGCTATATCAATAAATGGAGTAATATTCTATTATCGTTGAGTATGATATGATATGTACCGATGTTGAGCTGTATGCACTAGCGTTGATCCTGGGACTAGTGCGGTAAACACAGTGGGTTCGAATTAGTGGATTCGGGTCCTTACAATGACGCGTGTAGCACGCATCTCGGAGCATTACGACGCATATCGGGGGATATGACCGTTGATCCTTTGACTGCCATGATTGCGCCACGTGGCTGAGATCTGGCCGTTGGTTGGGAACGGCCGAGATGTTGACACGTGTCCTTGCACGAATCCCGAGATGGGTGACATCAACGGTGGCGTCGATCTTGCCACCGGTGGTGAAGTCAAGGGCATCGCTCGTGGACCGAGTCCACGGTGGACCCGACCTGAACCGTGGACCCAGTCCATGGACCAAGGCGACGTGGCAACACCAGGAAGCGCCACGTGTCGGCTGACGTCATGTTGACGCAATAAATCGAGTTTCTTTTGAAAAATAATTATATTAATTCGGTTTATTCTTTTTAAATATATTTGTAAACTTTGAAAGGCTATAACTTTTGCATTTGAACTCCGATTGAGGTAATTCCAGTTTCTAAAAATTTGTAAAATTGTGCTCTTTTTAGTGGTAGATTTTATTTGAATTTTTCAGGTTATCTAGTCTACTATTTTGGTTATTTATTTCATATATAATTTTTACGCGTAGACGCAAATTTGCCGGAAAGTTTCGAGTGAGAGTTCATCGCTCAAGATCAAGCTTCGGAACACGACCAGCAACTCTTTGAAGGCAAGTGATGCTTTGACCATTTTGATCCCAGCTTTTAAATGTATTTTGCTTTGAAATTATGCATGCTAAATTAATTAAAAATGAATTTAAATTAATTTGGGTATTGTAGTTAATTAACCCATATTGTTATTGCCACCTTGAAATTATTATTTGTGTGCCGTGAAATCATTGTCACCCTAGGATTGCTTGTATTGGTTGGATGTTAATATGATGCCAACACGAGGAAGGCTAAACCGTGACTAGATGCTTATCCCTGCCACGGGTCATGAATGGCTTTTTGGAAAACATATTAATGTTGATTAATGAAATATGGAATGTATTTGAAAATGATGTAATGATGCTACGTGATGATATTGAAGTACGGAGACCTGTGTGGTTTTGTACCGATGTTGAGTTATTGTTAGCATATGTTGCACAATAATCAACTGGTGGGAAATGATTTAGACTGGGGCAAGTGGCAAGAGGCTTTGTGCCAGGTGGGCCTGTGGCTATGGGTTGTTGAGTGTGTGAGTCTGTGTGTCACATTGGACTGTGTGCCACCATTGAGAGAAGGAAGTCTTGCCTTGGTCAGCTAATGACTTCACCTTTCAAGTCTTTGAACTGAGTCATCCGTACAACCACATGTCTGGTATGGGACAGACTTAGTTGATTAGGGTTTTGATATCTTTCCTCTGAAACCTCAGGGTGACAGTACACGGGGTGTATCTGTGTGGGGGAGCGTACCTGTGCTACGGCTTGGTGCCCATCCAACGGTGTTAGCCTGTCCTTTACTTCCTCTCTCTGTGAGGGGAGTGATAGTGAAGGCAATACCGGAGAGGTTCATTGGTTCAGGTAGAGGTTCCTGAAAGGCTTTGTTGCGGGCAATCACCTGTGTGGTGAGTGGCTGTATCTTGTGGGTAAAGTGTACAACCTCTGTAGAGTGTCAAATCTATTTGAATAGTCGTGTCCGCGGTATTGGACATTGCTCGGGGATTACAGTCAAGGGTTAGATCTTCAAAAATAAAATATGGAAAGGGTGGCCGTGTGCGAGTGTCAAGAATTAACTGATTAAGGCTGTGTGCCAAGTTTACAGAGAAAAACTGTTTAAAGAAATTAGTACTATTATTAACTGTTTCACCGCCTTTAATCTAAGTAAGATAAGAGTTTAAAAATGTCGTTTGATGCAAATGAACCAAGTAAGCCAATTCTTTGGAATAAGCCTTGCATATAATATTAGCACTACATTCTGTGCATTACTTGTTGAGTGCCTTGAGTACTCACCCCTCCTTGCCTGTCAACCCAACATCAGTGGAGAGGTCTATGCCAGCATGGGAGGAGGAGTTCATAGAAGAGCCGAACAATTAGGGAGCAAGCCTAGTCTGTTGCCTGTGGCAAATTGATGGTTCCATGAAGTTTATTTTGTTTTCCGCTATTATCTTTTGTTTACTCTGATAATGTAAGCCCTGCGTGGCTAATCTTATGTAAGGAAGACCATAAGGTTGTACAACTCAGTTTATATAAATGTTTGCGCTATTTATTATTGTATCATTATGATCGTCTGTGGTGTTCAACCCTGTAATGACTGTGTGTGCTAGCGTGATCCTGGACTGGCACAGAATACACAGAGGGTCCAGATTCTCAGAATCAGGTCCCGACAAGGCTACATTAACGCCTTTGGATTTCTGGCGCTTAGCCTTCTCACTGTCGGCGCTGGCTGCAGATTCACAGAGATGCTCGACCATCTCCAGGCTCTTCTTGTCACACCTAACTGCAGCGCGCTGATCTCCCTTGATTGTGAGGACTCTGTTCGGCCAGGGGATCTTGACAATTTGTTACGCATAGTGCACCACCGCCATGAATTTAGCAAGCATGGGGAGGCCTAGGATCGCGTTGTAAGTAGTCTCAAAATTTTCCACATCAAAGACGATCCTTTCGGTGCGGAAATTGTTCGGTGTGCCGAATGTGACTGGCAGCTCGATCTGGCCAAGTGGCATAGAAGATGATCGTGAAGTTATGCCATGGAATGGCCCTGCTCCCTCCCTGATTTCTGTTCGAGGTATCCCCATGTTATCGAGGGTCTTGGCGAAGATAAGATTTAGCAAGCTACCTCCATCAATCAAGGTCTGAGCGACCTTAATATTGATAATGGTAGGCTCGACCACTACGGGGTATCGACCCGGATGGGGGACCATGGTGCAATGGTCCAATTCGTCGAAGGCAATTGGTACCTCTAACCACTTGAGGAGTCTGGGGAGGACTGGCGTGGCTAGGTTGACTTCCTTTTCGACTGCCTTGTATTGTCTCTTGGGTTCATACGTGGCAGATCCTCCAAAGATATGCGCCAGCTTATGTTCAGCCTCGCGGTATTCGGGCTCGTCATCTTGGGACTTCTCCTTGGCTTGTTCGACTCCGCGCTCGACGAGTGCAGCCTTGAGCTTTTCCTGGATCTTTTTGTTGATTACCTGGCACTCGTCGAAGTCATGCTTGTTCATTCAATGGATCGGGCAGTACTTTCCTCCACCACTACTTCGGCCTTTGCAGTAGCCTGTGTTGCAAGCCTTGCCCCTTTCAATCGCGGTCATAGTGGGATCACCTTTGTGCTTCTCTCTGTGATTCTTATTTCATTTTGCTCCTTGCTTGGATGACTCGGGTTTGCTATCGCTTGCTCCAGGGCTGTCCACGTGGTCACGGGCTTCGGCACGTCTGGCGTACTTGTCCGCCAGCTCGAAGAGTTCCATAAGAGTTTGGATCTTCCGAGTAGCTAACTTCCCCTTCAACTCCTTATCTATGACACCGTTTTCGAAGGCTACGATGACGGTCTCATTTGAGATGTCAGGAATTGAATTTCGCTTACCACTGAAGCGTCGAATGAAGCCGCGCAACGACTCACCTAGCTTCTGCACCACCCTATGCATGTCACTGCGAGTTCCGGGGCATTCGTAGATGCCTTGGAAATTTGCCACGAACTGGGCCTGCAACACCACCCATGAGGATATCGATTGAGGTGGAAGGTTTAGCAACCAAGACCTGGCCACACAATCGAGGGTGATGAGTAAGTAGTTGGCCATCACCTTTTTGTTGCCACCAGCTGCCCTCTTGACCGTAGTGTAGATCTGCAGCCATTCGATCGGGTTTATTTTGCCCGAGTACTTCTCGATGGGGCCTGGCTTGAATTTATCCGACCACCTGATGGTATGTAACTCAGGGGTGAAGTCTTTACATCCTTTGATGAGGACATCACTCCTTCGGATGTGCGCAACACGACTCCTCAAGATATACAAGGACCAATTACAAGAGCATGCGTGCGACAATTAAACCACCAGGTGAACTCATTCCTCGCTGTTCACGTTTTCTTGGATGGATTGCTACTAAATTCTTTTGATGTTTTGTTGCTTAGGAATATGGGAGAAGCATCACAAGCTTACCTGGATGTCATCCCTCAAAGCTCAAGTCTACTTGGTCTCAAAGTCGAGCTCAAGTCGGAATCCAACTTTGGTTCGGAACCTTAGGACAGCACGTCAATAAAACGACCATATCTAGGTCATACGAAGTCCAATTGAGGCGTTCTTGGACTCTATGGAGAAGCCCACGATGAGAGCTTTCCAATAGAAGTGGTTTCACATCCAAACTCCTTATGGATCGATAGGAGTCATCAAATCAATATGATAAACAGAATCTAGTAGGTTTGCGCCACCTCCACTTGGGCCCAAAGGCCCTGTACGACCTAGGGTTTCACGGCCAACCCCTTGGCCTCCTCCCTTGGCCTCTTCCTCATATATATTCAGTAGCCGTCACTAGAATAGATGGGTTTTGCTTAGATTACAACTAGACACTTTGTTAGTTTTTCGTCGTACATCAGTTTGTGGAACCCCAACTCGTGTGCTTAATATTATTCGCAATTTCAGATTGCATCTTATGCGTTCTTGCTTGTGTTCTCGATTTGCATGCAGAGATTAGCCTTCTCGACGAGGTCAACCGTGTTTGTGCGTGGTTCATAACATACAGAGCCGTGGTGTAGCGATTACAGGGTTCGAATCAGTTCTGATTGGAAACCGGATCGTCAACGTCGAGTTCTCCATCAATCGACTTGCTATTCCTATCGGAAGATCGAGCCACCGTTCCCATCATCCTTCACCATCATCCTCAGGGGTCACCGGCCGTGGATCTTATCGGGGGTGAAACCTTCGCCGAGTAGGAGAACGGCCCCTTGAGGGTGGAGACTGACCTCGCTGTATCCAGCGTGCAAGTAATTGGCCCCTCGAGGATGGGGACGCGTGTTAATACCACTCGCACTCCTCCCGTTTATGTTGCTCCCTCCGATCTCAGATGACGTCATGTAGGTCTCGTCGATCGTGCGGAATTAGATTCCGAAGATCTTCGGGGCATCCTCGGCGGAGGTTGGAGTGTGTTGCTTTGGAAGTTCTCTGGTTAGAGCTAGCCGCTATCGACCCGTTTACTCGATGGCGAGCGGGCAGCCCTGACCGTTGGCTCATAAGCCCCTGCTGGCTGGGACGCGTTAGCCTCGAGTTGGCGGCTCGAGCGGTTTGTGCTTGTGCTACGTCAAGCAATGTTTTCATCTGGTCGAACACCGGAGTCATCGGGTTACTTGGATCCATCGGTGGAAGGGATTTTAACAGCACATGAGCACAATGGACATTGGCTTCAGGGGTACTAAAGACGACGCTGTTGTGACTCTGATGGGACGTTGTCGGTGGAACGAAGTCACTCTTTTCGTTATGGCCGTGCGGTTTGGGGACTTGTTGCCTCTGAAGCTCTGGCGCCTGCGAACGAGGTGTCGTGGAATCACCGAGGGCAAGCTGTCTTGACAGATTAGCCACGATCTGTGTTGTGGCCGCGACTGTCAAATCACGCCAATGTATTAGCTGCTTCTATCATTGCCGCAAGGTTTTGAGGCATGTGCAGAGGGATCGGGGGCCCTTCCCCTCCAGAGGTGTCTGTGCCTGGGTTCTTATTCTGGGAACCCTCGGCAGTAGCACCGTTGTCACCCCCAGTCATGAACACGCACCGATCTATATGGCTACTGCCCTGACCGCTGCAGGCATTGCTTTCATCTTCACTTTTTGTATGAAAGCACGTTAAGATGTTGGGCTCCGTTGGATTGAAGTCGAAGAGGCCTACTTGTCGGCGTGGATCCCATGAGGGGGACTCGATGTAGCCAATGTGCAGGAGGTCTCTGTTCACCCCCCACCGATAGAGTATCACTCCGAAGGCGATCTCATCTCTGCTTGGAGGCACTTGATCCATGGTGGTGGTCGAGAGATCATCAGAGAATCCGTTATGGGCGCGCTCTGAAGATTTGCTTGATCTGCAAGAAAACAGCTGAAGGCCCCTACCTGGCGCACCAACTGACGAAGGTTAGGAATCGACTATAAGATTTACACTTCGGGTACCTTCGAGTGAGCAAAGTCAAGCACGAAATCAGTGACACCAGATGTAGACAGGTTGGGCCCCCAGGTGGAGTAACACCCTACATCCTGTATGAGAGATTTCGGTATATCGTATATGAAGTACAAAGAGGAATTGTATAGCCTTGATTACAAGATGGGATGCCCTAAACTAGGCTAAGACTAGAGGTTGACGAGATGTGGCACGTCGGCTCCTAGGCTCTCCTTGCAAAAAAGCTTCTTGCTTGATAGCTAATTGCTTCTGAATTGCTCCTTCCCTAAGGGTCTCTCCCTTAGACCTTATATAGTCATGATGATTCTGCCTCAGGTCGAATCGTAGCCATCTTGGATACCGAATTGTAGTCGATGAGGAGTCTATCGCTGTGTGATCTACATGGCATATCCAAACTGCCATCTATACCAGGCATACTCGAGTTGGTTTCCTCGCTAGGGGAAAGCGTTCGAGTCCTTCCTAGTATGGAGTTATCCTTTCCTCGTATATCTTATCCCTTAGAATTGGGCCCGTGATATCTGGAATCTCTACATGTCGTTAGGACATATTCTTCACATATCCTCTATGGAGACATACCCCATGTTTAGATATTCGACAGAAGATTCATCCATTAATCATACATCCTCAGCACCGAAAGCACAAGAAAGTAGAAGGAAATGAAGCAACACTCAAGTTGCATAAAAGAACCAAGTAAAAATGCAAGATCTAAAAGACATTTCAGAACACAGATAAACTTGGATCTTGCATTGCTTAGAGAGGGATGGGTACAAAGCCACACTCCCAGGTGGGCAAAGCTCAACAGAGCATAAAGAAGCCAAAGAACCCTTCTCTAAGACTTGTTCTGACCGTGGTTCAGATTAGGGTGGTGGATTCCAACTACAAGCATTTAGAAGGAGGGGAGGCAAATCCAAATGTGCGGACTGTAAATTGCAAAAAGGTAAATGCAGAATTTAAATGCTAAATTTAAAGGCATAATGAAATGGGAAAAGTAAATTCAAAGTTGAGGAAAGTAGGTTTTCATTTCTGGAAGGTAGGTTTACAAAGCCTCACAACAAAATGGCAGAGCTCAAACGAGCACCAAAAACCTCTAAACCATTCGGGGAAGAGGCACCCCTCTCCCCCTCAGACCTTCAGGGAAGACACCCCTGTCTCCCCCTCTATTTATACCACCTTTGGAGCAAACCCCACCCTTGGATAACTCCCTTCTCCCAGAAGGAACCTTATCAAGGGCTGGGATTAACTCACACAACCATACATGGGCTGACCCGAAACCCAACAACATAACGGGTTTTGCACGCTTTTCAAAGCACGCTAACTTGACCCGCTGCTCTATCCTCTAGACCTCGATCCAATCGCCCTTCTTAATCCGAGCAGCTCCAAGTTAGCATCTCATCCATTCTTCATGTGGTCCTGATGACTTGCTCCCAAGCCTCTCACGCATCCGGATCCCCCGAACCGTCTCTCCTTACGCACGAGCCCAAGTCACTTGGCGCACCACATGTTCTTGTCCTCTTCATCATGATGATGGCGGCTTCCATAACCATTCTGGACCTCAACTCCTTCCTGAACCTAGTCCCGGTCCATACCATTGCCCGTCATAACCATTACCAAAGCTCACGCTTCGGCTCCTTGTATTTCCTGGCTTGCAACCACTTCCCGCCTCAGTCATCTTCCGACGCCTCAACCGTCTGAACCTTCGACGCACCTCGTCTAGTCCCGGTCACCCTTCACCTCACCATGACCTAGCTTCGAAGTCCTGCATCCAACACAGACAAGCAAATCATCACGTAGCAATGTCCACTTTGCTCAAAATCAAGTCGATGAGTCGATATCGAGCATCGAGTAACCCTACTCGATACTTGTCAATTCTCACTCTACTCGAATCACTCGACCACAAGCCGACGGGGCATTACTCGATCTAATAAGAACTTGGCAGTAATCAAACAAACCCGCCGCTCGACCTTGCAGCATCCCTACTCGATACTTCTCAAACCTCACTCTACTTGAATCACTCGACCACAAGACTTCCACCAGCCACAGTCCAGACCACTCGAGGTCTGACCACTGGTCTTCGACTAGCTAAAGTCCAAACCACTCGTGGTCCAACCACTGATCTTCGACCAGCCAAAGTCCAGACCACTCGAGGTCCGACCACTGGTCTTTGACCAGGACAGACTCAAATCAAACTCAACCTTGAGCACCAAAAGCTCGAATACAGTCAATTACTCATCACACACTTAGGTAGACCTCCACATGGTCTTTCAGATCCCTGGCGAGGAACGAAAAAACAAACTAGGAGAAAACGTCCATGGCTTCGTCACGTGGCGCAAAAGCTTGATTAAGTTTGGCTTGGACGATGAGGCTGACAAAGATGATGATGATGATCAGTCGTACTCTCCACACAGAGACCTCGCGCCCTTGTCTCCACCACAAAGAAAAAGTCCAACACCTCTGCCAGCACCACCCAGAAAAAGTCCAACTCCTCCGACAGCACTACCCAGAAAAAGTCCAACTCCTCCATCGACATATAAAAAGAATCGAACACCAGCATCATCTCGGAAGTCGGCACCATCATCTATGAAATCTCAATCATCTTTGAAGTCATCACAACCTCAGAAGAAATTACCAGCTAAGATGACTGAAGAAGAACGAAAAAAGCAAATAAGCGCTAGCGTAACATCTCACTTCAAAAAGGTGCCATCACCTGAGAAGACTAAAGTTGATGTTAATGCATAGAAGCTTTTTCCCGAGTATGGGAAAAGTAAGAAAGACAGGGTAGGCTTTTGAACCTTGCGAAATACCATATTACGAGCGCATCTCCAGAAAGCAATACTTGAAGGCGGCTAGTGCCGACGCGTTGAGGTTGGAAGCTTAAGGAGATGCTGCTCAATGAGATGGTGCTCACGAGCAAGGTCTAAGGTGGAAGTTCTTTTTGGGGAAACCGCTGGTTGAACTAGCTCATTCAGACCACCTAACAACACAACTGCGGCGCGTCCATCAGTGGTACATGTAGCGGTCCAATGATGATATGGAGGCGTTCGCAGTCAGATACACAGAGTCAGATTTTCACAATGGGGATAACGTCTTCTGGGTGGGTTTCGAGGAGTTGTATATGTTGTACCAGCAAGATGCCTTGGACGTGAATATACTCAGACTAAGGACTTTGTAAGTCTCTATGTATATTATTGTACATTCTTGTACCGTTTAATTGCATATCTAACTTCTTTCTTATGTAGAATGGAGGTAGAGACATGTAGAAGAAATGGCAATGACAAGTTAGAATTTCTCGATTCGGGGCTTCTCAACGAGAAAATTGTAAAAGGAGTGTCCACAGTATAATGAAGACTATTTATTTAATACTTTCTTGAAGCTGCAATACAAAACCTCCATACTTTTACCCTATAACTTTATGTATGTATTTCCCTACTTCTAATATCGTTTTACTATTTTTGCGTAACACGATGTGGGACTAATTGACTACGTTAACATATATGTGCAAGTTTCACTGGGTCCTCCTCGTCATCTAGTTAGATGCTAGCAGAATTTTTGTCCTTGACTCGTTGAGAAAACCAACTAATCTATATCAAGAGTTTTGGGAAATGCTGAACAGGTAAACTCGATCGTTGCGTTATTGCTCTAGTATATTCCATTTTATTACATTTAAGTTAATTACTATTCAAAATCATTCACAGGGCATTCGTACAATATTGCAAGAAAAGTGTTCGGTATCGTCCCTACAAAAAAGATTTTGAAATAATAACCGACTTTCCATGCATGAGGCAAGATCAGGGAAACAATTTATGTGCATACTATGTATGTACAAATATACATTTAATTGTCACGTAGAGTGTCAGCTATAACGAAGCCATGGTATATAATTACACATTGATGCCTACTTTTCTTTCATTTAACATATATCATCATTAATTAACTTTCTCATTTCTTCAATAACAGCGCTCCAAGCTGAGAACCAATAAGTTATTACTGATAGAAATTATAGCAATTCAAGAACAGATCACTGGATTTATTCATGATGAGGTCATCAATCCAAACGATGAGTTCCACGAGTAGCCTCATCGCCTCATTCCTTCGATCTCGACCCGTGACATGCCTACTTCGACACCTTCTACTGGAGTCGGTGTAAAATCAAAGTGAATGAGATGTAGTCAAACTATATTTCTAAACAAACTATTGTAAAAACCAAATATTGTGATGCTTTAATATATTTGAATTATGTTTTAGCGATGGTTTATATACTATATTAATACAGTGTAGAAAAATATTGTATAAAAATATATAATGCAGAAAAAATATGTAATAAAAACATTTGGTGTACGGCTTATCACTGTCGGTTCTGTCCAAGAACCGGCAGTGATATATATATATCACTACCGATTCTTAGTTCGAACCAGTAATGATATGGAACTATCACTGCCAGATTTTTTTTGAACCGGTAGTGATAGTCCAATATTACTGCTGGATTTTGGTTTGACCCGGTAGTGATAGTTGGTTGTAGGCCGAACCGACAGTGATAGCCCTTTATCATTGCCGGTTCCTGAGAAGGCAGTGATAATCTCTAGTATCACTGCCGACCAATCATTGTTGGTCCAATAACTGGTAGTGATGGCGTTTTGGAGCCGGCAGTGATGTACTGTTCTGTAGTAGTGACAATCAATTGGCAAATGCCCTGCATCATGACACTTATGGCAAAACTTGCCATTTGATTTCATGAATCTTGGAGCTTTGTAGATCACTTAATTACCCTTCTTGGAAACAAACCAAAGGACTTCTTTGTTGTAGGAGCATCGTTGATAATTTAGGATTTTATCAAGGGTTACCTTACCCTTGAAGCATCTATCCGAGATCTTACTTAGCTTGTTTACTTGATCCTTTAGCTCATTATTTTCAATCACAAGAAGAGAATCACTAGTATTATTGAAGCGAGATTTTGAATCTAACTTTGAGCTACATAGCAAGTTAATTAAATCATCACAAGATGTGAATGTACTAGTTTTAGATGCAATGCATGAGGAAATTTCTACAATATTATGTGCGGCATCAATCATATTACAAGTTATCTCCTCAAAAGAGTCTTTGAGAAAAAGAAATTCTTTCCTTAAGACCTTATATTTTGACTTCTCCTTCCTAAAGTATTCATTTAAGTCCTCGAGCATTTCCATTAGCTCATCATTATTCATTTTGACCTTGTAGTCCCCTTTTGCCATGAGACAAGTGGGAGTAGAGAACAATGATGGAACCTCCTTGATGGCAACTCTGGCTAGTTCCTTCTTGGAAGGAGTATCATTGTCGGAGTCGGAATATTCCTCATCGGAATTCCACTCTCCATTATGTGGTTCACCCTTGCAATCCTTATGAAACTTCTTGAAAAGTTTCTTTTAGCCATTGAATTACTTTCCCTTGGATAGCTTGGACTTTTCATCCTTCTTGTTAGGGCAATGAGAGGCAATTTGGCCCTTCTCATCGCACTCATAACATCGAATATTTGACTAACGTTACTCGAGGAATGTCCCTTCTTGTTGTTCTATGAAGAGCTTGAATTTGAGTGCCTCTTCATGAATATCCTCATTCTTCTCACAAGTAGTTCCATTTCCTCCTTGGAGTCATCCTCTTCATCATCAAGTGCTTCATTGCTTCACTCCGACTTGGCTTTGAAGGCAATGTTCTTCTTTTTGAAAAAACTTTGCTCCAAGAGCTCCTCGTTTTTCTTGTACAACTCATTTGTAATGAGGTTGCCTAAGAGATCAATTGGTGTCATTCTTGCCAACTTGGGAGAGTTAAGGAATAAGGTCACCAACGTCTCATATTATTTTAGTATAGCCCTAAGCATCTTACGAACAACTTCAAAATTGGTTAGTGACGCACCAAGGCCTTTAAGCTCATTCACTATGTTATTTAACCTTTAGTACATCTAATTGATGTTCTCATGGGATAACATAATGAAGCTCTCATACTTGATCCTAAGCATATGTAATTTGGCCTCCTTGATCGCGGATGTTCTGTCTTGAATTTCCGAGGGAGTAGTCTAAATTTTATGAGTGGTCTCAAGGTTGCTCAATCGATTGAACTCATTCATATTCAAGGTTCCAAATAAAGCATTCATCGCTTGAGCATTGAGGTGGGAGTTTCTCTCATCTTGATCGATGGTAAGTGTGGGATAAAGTGACATAGCGAAACCCTCACTAACAATTCTCCATATGTTTGGGCTCATGGCCTTGAAATAAATGGTCATACGAATTTTCTAATATACATAATTTGTGTCATCAAAGAAAGGTGCCTTGCCTATGGATACACCCTCATTAGCCATCCTTTTCTCTCTAGGCAGTAAAGGCTATAAAATGAGGAACCAAGCTCTGTACCACTTGTAAGATTAAGGTTAACCAGCTAGAGGGGTGTGAATAGGAGGTTTTTAAAATTCTTTATCTCTAATATAATAATTTAGCAAGTATGACAAGAATTGCAATTTTTAACAACCAAGGCCTAAATAATCTAGATTTTACTAAGTGCACTGATAAGCTAAGTCTAACTAAGTATTGCAATCCTAGGAAGATAATCAATCAATATGATTACTAGGAATGTATTTTATAAATTTGAGTAACAAGAATGCAAACCACAAGATGAACACAAATTATTTCTTCCCGTAGTCTCGAAGACTTGCCGGTCTCCACTAATCCATGTTGAGGTAGTTTGAATGAATCAAGCCGACCCCTTGCGCAAATTGAGCCTCCCTCAATCCACTAGGGGTAGCTCTTTCCCGCTCCGGGTAGGTGAGCTCCAACCTTTACACAAATACTGGATCTCCTCACAATCTTCTTTGAAGAGATCATTGGTTTCTCCTCCAAGCCGTCTAGGAGTCGGCAAACTCTAAGAGAATGGATCAATGATGCTTGCTTGAAGGTGATCAGGGTCCGTTTGGTTCAAGGGTAAAGAGTGGATGGGATGAGGCCATCCACCCTAGTAGGGATGAAGCAATCCAAGTTCATATTTGGTTGAAGGGATGAGAGATGGATGGGATGAGCCAAATTTTTATTTGGTTGGAGGGATGAGAGTTGGATAGTGGATGGGATGAGAATTCAAATTTGGTTGGTGGGATGAAAGTTAGATGGGCTCATCCAGCCAAATTCATGGGATGGCCTCATCCAGCATCTACGAGGAATATTTACGAGAGCTGACTACCCTCATCCACCCATCCATCCAACCAAATAGCGGGATGGAGAGGGGGTATTTATATGCAACAAGATGAACACAAACTATGCTCTTGCTACAGGAGAGGGGGTATTTATAGCCACCATCCCTCAAAATAGCCGTTTGAACCATAATCATGAAACTGTGAAATCCGGTATACCGCTATACAAATTAACCCGGGTAGTACCGACCGTATCTGAGACACATAGGTCGACGCGTTAATTGCACCTATTTTTGTCCATTGGAGTAGGGTCTGGTACTATCATTGTATAAAGTCCGGTAGTGCCGGAATTTGAAATCACAGAGAAGCTCCAAAACACATACCCATTGGAAAATTTGTACCGCCACATGAACTGTGTTGCTACTAGCTTTTGAACTATGGTAGTACCGGGTTTTGAATTTCCAAAGAAATGCCACAAAAGTCATTCTCTGGAATATAACTATCGCTCCCTGGGGCGGTACTACCAACTTGTGGTAGTACAACTATTTGCATGGTGGTAGCGTTGGAGGTATAAAACAGAGAAAACAACACTCTATTGAATAAAGCTACCAAGCCTATAGGGTAGTACTACTGACCTACGGTAGTACTGGCCATTAGATAGTGGTAGTACCAACTTTCTGAACTTTGAGTGAGAATTTCAGAGATACCATTTCTTAATGCAACAATGATCTAGTATGAACACTATTTAATCCATTTTGTTCTTTAAATAAGCTTCAAGCTACTAGCCATTTTATCCCTCTTAATAATACGACACCTACTTCTACCAATCCAATCTTTTCACCAAACTCTGAGATCGGTAAAAGCTATGAAAGGTCCTTATAATTTTTTTATACCTTGGCTTTGAGCTTTAATCATCCACATCCATTCTTGTTTTGCCTTTTCTTGCTCCTTTCACCAATGAGGTCCAACCCTTTTCTCATACACTTAGAAAAATATATTAGTCCTTTAAATTGATTGTCATTAATTACCAAAACTATTTATTTTAAGGGCCTGGATGCTTCACTTGTCTTGGTCAATTAAAAACTTAACCTTGTAAGCCATTAAACTGGGTTTATCATATAACCATATGCCTGATATGGGCAAGACCTAACTCAGTAAGTTACCGAGTCTTGATATATGATTTCTCAAGTGGAAGACCAAACTGTGTGTGCGATCTGAGGAGGGTGTGTGTAGTGGCCTCACAACTTGAACAAGGATTATTCCTAGTACAACAATAAGTCCCTCCTATTCTTCTGCCCTCTATGAGGGAAGGAATAGCAAGTTCAGGCTTATCGGGAGAATCTATGTTCGGATAGAGTTTTCGAAAGGTCTTGTTATGATCTTCTTAGTCGCATGTCGATGGGTACATGTAATGGCCGACAATATAAGATTGATCATATCTTGTAGCCAAAGTGTATAATCTCTACACAGTGTAAATCTATTCGAATAATCATATTCCCGGTTGTGGACAATGCTCGGGATTTTTAGTCAAGGGTTAGATTTTGTGAAACAAAACTTGGGAAGGGAGGCTGTGTGCTATTGGAAATTTTGGAAGTTGGTTTAGGGTTGTTACTTATTATTGTTATTTATTTTACTGTCATTTCAATCTATTATATTTATTTGTAAATGCTATTTTATTGCAAAATAATCATGTTAGTTATTCATATGGAATAAGCCTTGCATACAGTTATATTAGACTTGCATTCTGTGCACAACTTGTTGAGTGCTTTATGTACTCACCCTTGCCACAACAAAATCATCAGTCGAAGAAGAGTTTACACCTGCCTTAGAGGAGTACCAAGAGAAGGTGAGTTACTAGGGGTGAACCTTGTTAGTTGCTTGTGGCATATTGATGGGTTTTTCTACAAAGTTTCCATTCTGTTGTTGTTTTATTTATTAGAATTTCAGCCTTGCATGACAAAATTATGTAAAGTTGACCACAAGGACAATCAACTGTCTTCTATTTAATAAATAGATCTTTATTATGTTTCTGTTATTTATGATTATGATAAATAAAAGAGTAAATGCGGGTTGTTTGAGTGATTGTGTTGTGTTTTTCTCGCTTGCCCATGATCATCTTTTATAGCTATCGGCCGATCGTATCCTTTTCCAACCCGCTGCAAAGCATGATCCTTATCGGCCTCAATTTGGACATATTCTAGATAAATATCAGCCATAATCCAAATTTAGAACCTCTATCCATATCCGATATTGGCTAAAATATCTTAATCCATAGCCTGACAACTTCACCATACTTTTGCCGAATTTTGGTGCAAACATATGCCCCCTATTTTTGGCAGATAACTTGTTATCTTCCAAAAATCTCGTCCATCGGCTTCCGTTGCTATCTGCTTGACGCAATTCACACACTAGTAATCGCTCCATTTATGGCGCCGTAAAATCTTGAGATGCGTATCTGCGTTTTAATTGCACGCGCCCCTCAAAATCTTCTCCCGCCGTTTCACTTTTTTCACCCCTCTATAAATATGAGGTCCCCACACTATCATTCTCACATGCACGAGCTATCAGAACCTTTGACATAAGCTTTCGAGTATACTCTAGCTAACAAGCTCCTTGGTGCTCCCGTCTTCATTCATCCTCCATCGGGTAATTTCTCAAATCGGCTGAATGGACCCTCATCAGGTACTTATTCTGATTTCTAACAGCAATGATCAGTACTACATAGGCCCGGTAGGAACCCTAGACTCCGACACAGTCATAAATCAGGAAATTCCACATCTCCCTCTGTCGGCTTCTGGATATAACATAGAATGGTGCAGTAAGAGTTTTTGGGAATGGCCAACAGCTTTGAAAGGCTGGAAGAACTGGTAAAATTGGGTAGCAGCCCAGAAAAAGGAGTTATGGGAGAGGATGGGGATAGCTGAGTGCCTTCCCTTGTCTTTAGCCGATCTAAAGGCCAACGAGCCCTTAGTGGCTACGACTTGTTATTTCTGGTCAAACACCTTCAATGATTTCTTATTTAAAGCCGGCCCAGTCGCCCAACTCTATTGGACGTAACTCAGCTCTATTGCCTATGGCCTGATGGGGAGCAAGTATCGGCTTTCAGTGCCTAGCCACAATTTAAGCTGATCCGATCCAAGGGCGAGGGGTGGAGAAAGTACATTAGCAATAACCAAGTCAATGGGCTAATATCGGACGAAGAGCATGTCGCCTTTCTCATTCTTTGGCTGAACATATTTCTCTTCTACGGGGCATCCCTTGGGCTGACCAAAGTATACAAAAGTGTGGCTGAACAGCTAGTAGAGGGTCGTCGACTAGCCCTAGGAAAAATGTTGCTAGGAGAAGTGTTTCATATGATGTACATGATAAGGAGTCGGCTGTTCACAGGCTTTGGTAATTTTAGTGTTGACAACGTAGGAGGGCCACTCTGATTTGTGGAAACTTGGCTGTACTGCACATTCAGTCGATCTTTCAATTTAAACCCAGCCGGCGATACTCCTTTCCCCCGAGAGGAAACCCTTGAGGATGCATAGATTTCGTATAGAGAAAGCCGATCTTTCGACGAAAGATTTATACTCTGCTTTGGGAATGAGACAAAGATCATGCCCGTCGGCTCTAGAAAATATTTGGCGTACTTTCTACAGCTCGACAGTGAGGACTTCAAGCAGCAAGATTTCTTTAGCTACAGTAATGCAGCCGATTATCCTTGGCCATATTTTCTGCACCTAGAAGCCGACAGTTCTTTGATGCCTTGTGATACCTTGGAATTTTACAAGCTATTTATTTCTCCAAGCATATTACATGTCGAACTTCATACAAGAAATTGAACCTTCCAGCCTTCATATGAATTTTATCATCCGTCGATCTATGCTAGACAGTTAGGCATTGAACAAGTTATTCCAAGTTTCCAACTCCTCGATCGGCTTCAGCCAAGAGCTCGGGTTCCAATGCAGCTACAGCCAGTATTGTCCTAGAGATAGCCAATGATTTCAAGATTCGAGACTTCCCGCATTTTATCCTGAACACTCATCGGGCAGGGGGTTTCTCGTCCTGGTGGTCAGTCATTGCAGAGGCGCTTTGTTCAGAGAAGACACCGTCGGCCATTATCAATGAATTTTTTCCAAATCTACCTGAGCCGATGATAGTTACTAACAACGACTCGAGCGATGAGGCTAGCTCTTCAGGACATACTAACACAAGTCTTTTAGATATTACTGGTGAGATATCGGCTCAAATGAATCCTTTATTGTCTTCAACTCTCATTATATACTTTTACTAAACGGCTTTGCTCCTTTCTGCAGACCAACGCTGCTAGGAAGAAGGTAGTGACCAGCCCGTCGGCTAGCAGTCAGCAAAGCAAAAGGCCATGTCAGTCGACAGGCCTGACAGGCAATACATCTGGCACGCTGGGCATCCAAAGCCCTTCTCTGTTGGATATTGAGAAGCAACCACAGCTCAGTAAGTATACATCAATCGGTTAGTAATCTCCATCTCATTTTTTCAGAGACTAATACTTGTAGCCTATTATTTTCAGAGAAAAAATGCGCCAAAGCTCTTGCTAACAGAGGCTCCAAGCCAGTGGAACAAAGTGGCGAGAGCTCCACGCACTCTCCACATGCATCGGCCATCGGAGGGGTAAGTTACCTTCATAATTTTTTCTCGTTAAGTATTTTAATACATCGACTTTAACTCATTTTAAATTCTTTTCTAGCCTTCTCTGTCAGTGCAAGCAGCTACCATTCTAGCCGATTTTCTTACTGCCTCCGTCAAGCCTCCACCACCGTTGTCTCAGCCGACACCACCTGCTCCAATAGTTGTTGCTACTCCAGCGTCGTTCGACACAACTGACTTGTTGGGCTTCTCCTTGGCCGATCTAGACGATCCTGAGGTGGTGGCTACGGACGATTACCCTGCCGATATATGGAAGATTCTTGAAGTTTTCAAAAAAGTATCGGCTGCGGTGACGTGAGTCTGGCATGCAGGAGAGACTTAACAAACTTTTTGACCAAATGATGAAGCTGCAAGCCGATTTGCTTGCCAATACACGGCCCCTTCGTGACTCCATGGCAGTCGTAGAAGCCGATCTGCCACCGAAAATAATGGTAGCACTTCTAAACGTCTACCACTTGGATGACAAGAAGGCAGAAGTTGACATTGCCAATGCGAGGATTGCCCTGAGGAAGGCCCGAGAAGTCGACCAAAAGCTGCTAGACCATATGGTGGCTGAAACCAAGGCCAAGAAGAAAAAATTTGATGCAGATGCCCTAGCCCTCAAGACCAACAAATAGGCGATCCAAAAGCTCGAATCGACCAAGAAACTTCTCGAAGAGGAGTTGGCTAAGCTGAACAAGCAAATATCCGACGTCCAACAACTCATAGAGAAGTCTGCATCGGCAATCAAAGACCAAAAACTTGGAATAACTTTGGCCGTGGCTAGTGTCAAGAAGCAATCGATCAAGATTGCCCCTGTACCTAGAAATGCCAAGGAAGACGACATAATCCTTAATGACCTGCAGGAGATAATCGCGAAGGCTGCAGGTGCCTTGTCGACTCTCGGTGCGCGGCTTCCTGTGTCTGGGCTATGATTGGCCAGTTCTGAAATGCTTGTAATGTGATTTGCCTAAACAAATTCTCTGTAATGTGGTCAACTGGCAAACAACCTTTTGAAGTGCTTAAGTAATTTTAATCAGCTGTTTAACCGATCTTTATTAACACCTGGATTCTGCAATGTATGTAATCGACTTCATAGTTCTCACTTGGCCAGAATTGACTGCATCGAGTTAATTTAGCCTCTCAAGCGACAAACTTTCATAGCCAATTAGGAACCAATCCAAACGCTAGTGTAGTATTTCTTTAAGTATTTTCCATTGATTGCCTTAGTAAACACCACACCTTCGAACGTTTCCAAAATGTAGGAATTCCCATCAACAAGCCGATTTATTTTGTACGGTCCTTCCCACGTAGGAGACCATTTGCCAAATCGGTTATCCCGAGAGCTAATGGGTAATATAGTTTTTCAAACCAAATCGGCTTCACAAAAAGACTTATGCATTACCTTCTTGTTATAAGCTTTTGCAACCCCCATCTTATTCTTCTTAAGCCGATCCAATGTATGTAAATGTAATTCTGCCAAGTCATCTAAATTATCAATCATTAAATCCATGTATTCTTGAATCGACAAACCGTTTTGCCTGACTACTCGTATGGAGTCAATATTGATCTCCACAGGTAAAACGGCTTCTTGCCAAAATTTTGATAAGTTTGGCATCCTTTGTAATACCTGAAGCAATCTTCCAACATTGTCGGCCAAAAATACCTTGTTCGCCTTAGCAGCCATTTCATCTTATAAGCCGATTGATGGGATCCGCAAATACCTTCGTGTACTTCACCCATTGCAACTTTGGCTTCATCGACTTCTATACATCTTAGCAGCAAACCTTATAAAGTCCAACAGTATAACAATTTGTCAAGGACCACATACTTTAAAGCTTGTCGCTAATTTTTCGCTAAGTCGGCTTTGAAGGATCGATTAAATACTCCATTATTTTTGTCCTCCAATCGACGGTGTTAGCACACATCACAACTTTTTCAATCGGCTCACATTCATAGTGAATCCTGTAAATGAGCCGATTATAGTAAGGCATTGCTCTAGATATTTAACCAGAATTTTCTCACAACAGTTATATTCTCCTTTGACCTGTTGTACAACCAACAAGGAGTCACCGTAGGCCACAACATAATTTTCAAGAAGCTGTAGGCCTCGAAGTAATGCTTCATACTCAGCTTGGTTGTTAAGGCATCGGCTTGACCCATGGCGCGATTGCATCCTGAAGCAGGTTCCCTGGCAGGTGTCGCTCCCAGATTGAAATGAACTGGCGTGACGGCTCCCTTCTGCTGACATCTGTTAGCATAATGCCCCATCTCGTTGCAACTGTATCACCTCCTGGTGGCTTGCTGCTGACTACCTCCTAGTGCATTATTTCCTTGGTCGGCGTTTGATAACCTGGTCCTGTTGGTCACGGCGCAGAGGTTGCTGCCTTATTCACAGGTTGCGGTTGAAATCTAGCAAACTGCTGTGGTGTCATCCTCAAGCGCAGGTGGTTAGGACGTCCACCCTGATTGGTTAACAAGCGCTTATGGTTCTCTCCCTGCTCCTTGCGCCTGTCCTCGAGAATCAGAGCTTTGTTAACTAGCTCCTAAAAGTCTAGAAAATTGTGGGTGATCAGCCCAACTTGCAGTCCTGAGTTCAGCCCTTTCATGAAGCGCGACTGTCTTACCTTATCCGTCGCTACATCTTCCGGGGCATAGCGAGATAACTGAGTGAACTTATTCAGATAGTCGGCCACTGATTGACCTCCTTGCTTCAAAGCTCTAAACTCTTCCTTCTTTAGGTCCATCATTCCCTCTGGAACATGATACTGGCGGAAGGCTGTTGCAAATTTTTCCCAAGTAATCTCCATTGGTGCCTCATGAGTGGCGCAGTAGTTCTCCCACCATTCCGATGCAGTGCCTTCTAATTGGTGAGAAGCATATAGGACATTCTCACTCCCTTCGCATTGAGTGATGTGTAGCTTCCTCTCAATGGTCCTTAGCCAAATCGTCAGCTTCCAATGGATTAACATTTCCTGTGAATGTTGGCGGTCGTGTCCTCATAAAATCTGATAACTTGGAGTAAGGACGGGGCCCACCATTCTGATTCTGACTACCAGGATTATTGTTGATTGCAGCCATGTTAGTCATTTGTTGCATCATTGCCTGCATTAGCTGCGTCGTCTTGAGAAATGCTCCCATATTCTGCATGTCCACCGGCGGTGAAGGTTGAGGGTTGCCTCCAACATTTTGAGGGTGAGTTCCACTTCCCGATGCTCCATTGTTGCCATGAGTGTTCACCATCTGCTGATTGCGTCTTGGGTTACGAAAGATAGATTCAGCATAGATAAGATACAAGAATTTCGAAAGCGGGGAAACAGGTTAACTCAAACTTATTTATTCTTTATTAATACTTGGTATGGTTGCTTACAATGCCTAAGGGCTTCGCAACACATACTGCACACTCAGCAATTATGAAGAAGCAAACTAAGCATGCAACCTTAACGTCTACTAAAAGGTATATAAAGACTAACTTAGAGACGTGACTCAACACTTGAGTCTCAACTCAACTCTAAGACTTTCTCACACATCCAGCCACCCAGGCTGAGGCTGACCCGACACATACACCGGCGGGTGGGCTGGCATGGGTGCAAACCTAACCTAATGACCTGCTGCCGGCTCTTCTGCGACAACACGCACATCCTGCACCTCTGGATCCTCCTCAGCTGGCTCTTGAGCTTCCAGGGTCGCATAAGCCACTTGGTCTTCAGCTTCTTACAAGGCCTCCTCTACCTCCCTGATCATCTCAGCGGCTGTAGCACGGGTCTTCTGAAGTTCCTTTTCTGCCACCCTTAGTGCTTCATACATCATCTCCAGCTCCTGAGCGGTATCCCTCATGTGCTCCTCCTGGGCAAGCGTGAACTCAGCAAGTTGCACTACGGTAGCACACTCCTCCACGATCCGCTAACCCCGGGACGCGCGCGCAGCTGGGTGAAGCCTGAACACTAAGTCACGAAGCTCGTCGGCGTAGTTATGTCAGACGCGGTCAAGAGCGAGTCGAGCAGCCTCCTGGACCCCAACCTCGTACAAAGACCTCGTCACGGTGATGTAGACTGGTCTGCTGGCTTCCTCGATCTCCTGAGCGTAGATGATCAACTTGCAGATGAACCCTCGCTCCACTCCGTTGGCTATCCAGCTATTCCTCTGGTAAAGCGGACGAGATAAACCTCCAAGCACCTGAAGAACTCTTCAAACTCCACAGCATAGCCACCTCCTTTGTCTCCAAAAGCCTGATGGATCGGCATCTGCTCAAAAAGAACTTGACTGAGACCCCCACTCAAAACGGCAACGAGAAAATGATATTTTGAGCAAGGCGAGAGCGAAAGAACGGGGTGAGTAAGAGTTTCTTAGAAGATCATTTATTTTTGCAATTTTTAGAAAATAGTATTTGGATTCTCCTAAATAGACTACCTAGGGCCAAGACCTATGGTCAGTATGGCTCTGATACCACCTCTGTCGGGACCCAAATATGCAAATCCGGACACTCTGTGTATACCGCACTAGTCCAGGATCACGCTAGTGCACACAGGCTCAACATAGATGTTATCACAATCATACATAAGATAATAATTCTATTATTTAGAAATAACTATTGTGTCTTACATAATTATTGCCACGCAGGGCTTAGACTAGAAAATGAAATATGCAGCATCGGAAATAAAATTAAGCGTAGCAGCTCTCCAGTTCACCACAAGCAACTGACGAGGTTCGAACCCTAAGCATTCGCGTCATCTTGATACTCCTCCTCCGAAGCAAGGATAGCCTCTTCATCTTCTGAGGTTATTGTTGTTGGGGTGAGTACATAAAGCACTCAAAAAGTTGTGCCAATATGCAATTCTACCATAACTATATGCAAGGCTTGTTCCAAAGGAATGACTAACAAGGCTAATTTGCAGCAAAGCAGTATTTAATAAAGAATACAGTAATTAGATTAAAAGTGGTAAAACAACTATCAATATAAATAACTTGCAACATTTCTCAAGTAACATGGTTTAACTCCTATTCTTTCTTTCAATTTCCAATGGCGAACCGCCATCCCCTCCAGGTTTTTTAATCAAAAGTTTAACCCTTGACTGTAATTCCCGAGCATTGCTCAATACCGTGAACACGGCTATTCGAATAGATTATACACTCTCCAGAGGTTATGCACTTTACCCACACGATACAACCAAACACCACTAAGGCGAGTGATTGTACAAAGCCATTACAATGCTCTATTTAGACCCAGTACTGCTCGCTAAGGTTTCAACACTGAAGGGCTAAACCACCACAACAGGGCCCCCCTCTTGCGCCATGTGAGTTAATCTGTACACCCGGGACTCACTAATCACCACGACAGTACCGAAATCTAAACATCACAAATTAGTCATTTAAATTTGTCCCATTCCAGACATGTGGTTGCAAGAAAGACTCAGGTCAAAGGCTTGCAAGGTTAAGTCCTTAGGGTGACTAAGGCAAGACTTCCACATACCCCCTGCCATTCCTGGCCCACCTTGGCACACTGCCCCTCCCCACTTGCCCCAATCTAAATCATTCCCACCCCAGTTGATTACCAAGCACCACGTGCCATCAACAATTCGATCTCGTTGTGTGACCTCCCCGCCACTACAACTCGACATCACTGTGTGACCACACATGACACACAAGTTCAAAACATTGTTCCATATTTCATCAGTGAAAATTAACTTTCAGCATTTCAAATGTGTGACAGGTACGTGGCATGGCTAAGTAAACTAACACGGTCTAATCAACCCATGTTGATTGCTAATATTAACCAACTAGTAATTTAACCATCCTAGGGTGACAATTAGATTATGGCATACAATTGACATGGTAGGGTAAATAATTCAACTTTAGGCGCAATAACTAGATCCCAAAGTAATCGAAATTATTTGTACACATAAAATAATATGCAATAGTTTAAAGACAATATAGCAAATTTGTAAAATTAGGTACAATATGATCAAATCCCAACTTTCCTTGGAATAGGTCCTGATCCTTCTCTAGACTAGGGTCTTGAAGCGCGAGTTCTCCTCCGGATTATCGAACAAAGCAACGTCTACGCGAACCGGGGCAAAATAGCAAGTAAATACCAAAACAGAGAGTAGAAAAACTCCAAAAATAAAATAAAATTCACCAATAAATAGATCTTGATTTTAAAATTTTTTAGAAATTTGAATCACTCAAATCTGAGTTCATATGCAAAAGTTATAGCTATTCAAAGTTTGAATAAATTCTGGAAATACTGAAAAATAGAAATTCCGAATTTCCTGAATTATTTTTATAAAGAAAAACCGCATTATTGCACAAGCGACCCGTGGACCAACTAGAGGCTGACATGTGGCTTCAGCGCATGGACTCATGTCAGGACCCGGATTTGCAAATCCGAAACCATCTGTGTATACTGCGCTAGTCCAGGATCACGCTAGTCCACACAGTGGAAACATAGATGAAATATCATTCCATACAACGAATCAACTAAGAAAGATGAAAATTATTATTAAATAAAGCAAACGACCTTAGGGTCAATCTTTACACCATTATGCCTTAAGGGCTTAAGAAACAATTAACTATTGTAGCGGAAAAGATAACTTGAGCTATTCGACATGCCACACGCAATCGTCTGGGGAACGCCTTCCTAATCCACGTAGTCTTCATAGAACTCATCCTCATGATATTTGTAACACCTCAATTATTGCTTTAAGTGTCATTTTATTGTCATTTAGGCAATTTGAGATTTATTGGGATTTTTCTGGATTTATTGGAATTTATTTTGACAATTAAGTAATTAGCCTCTTTGAGAAAACCAATTAAATATCTGCATAGTCAAAATAAATTTTTGCCAAAAATATTTTATTTGACTCAAAATGTCTCAAAGTATTTATGAGAATTTTCTTGGATTTTTCCTGATATTTTAATTGCCTTAAATGAATTAATCTAAATTTGAGAATTATTTTAAATCAAAAAGCGTTAGAAAATCAGCATGAATGCAGACGCGCCATTTCGATCGTGTGTGTGCGTGGCCTAGCGCGTGTGGCCTGTTCAGCCCGCTTTGCCGCCGCCTTCGCGCTCAGTCGTTGGATCCAGATCGGACGGCCTTCTTCATCGCGAAACCCTAGCGCTGTCAGCCGTTAGATAGAGATCGTGCGGCGTTATTTTGGAAAGATCTGATCGCATCCGTTGATTTTGGAAAGGGTGGATCAGATCATATCGGCCGTGATCTAATTGTGGCCGCTCGTTGCAAATCGGACGGCTCGCGGTCGTCGTCTCCGATTCGGTTTCCGAATCCACCTCCGACTTGCCGTCGCTGCCGCGTGATTCAGGGTTGCCTTTTCTGTGCGCATGCCGAGGCTATTTAAAGCGCGGACCGCACCCCGAGGATTGCCATTCCAGTGCGCATCTGCTAGCCTAGCCTCTTCGCCAGAGTCGCTGCCTTTCAGCCCCGAGAGCTCACCGTAGATCATTGTAGCGTCGCCGCTCGTTTTCTCGTCGTTTCGCCGCCGTCAAGCCTCCATCCGCCGCGTGGGTTCCAGTTTCGGGTTCACCGCATCGAGCCGCTCCGGAGCTGCCACCTCGTCGTCGTCTTCGTCTCCGGGAACTCAGCGCCGCCGCGACATCGCCGTGCTTCGGAGTTTCGCGCAGCCGTCGGATCTCTACCGGACCGTCCAGATCGTGCCACGTCTGCATCATCAGCAGTGTTCAGCTCGGGTAAAGCTCTGGCCGTTAGATTTAATTGGACGTTCGGGATTGAGCCGCGTGTGCGTAGTGCGTTGGCCGTTGGATCGTCTCGCAGATGTGCGACGCGTGTCGGTGCGAGTACAGAAGCATCGTGCGCCGGGTGCACCGTGGACGGCGTGTCGCGTGAAATGGTCCATAGGCGGCGGCGTGGCGCAATTTGATTGGCCCACGTATCGCGATGACGTCACGCGATATCGGTAGGTCCACAAGACGATATCTCGAGTCCACGGTGGACGGCGTGTTTCGTGGACTAAGTCCATGCGTCGAAACCACGTGTCCATCTCGATTGGTCCACGTGTCGCTTGCGCATGAATCGGTAATTTCCAGTAGAAAAATAATTCGGGAAAATCGGTTTTTTCTAATTTCTGTGTTTTCAATATTTATTCAAACTTCAAAAGGCCATATCTTTTGCATTTTAACTCGAATTTGACTGATTCAAAATTCCAAAAATTTGTAAAATCAAGATATATTTATTGGTGAATTTTATTTTATTTTTGGAGTTTGGATGCTCTCTGTTGTGCTGTTTATTTTCTATTTTAGCATCGTTTTGCGTAGAAGTTGAACTGCTCGGTGATCCGGAGGAAGATTCATTGCTTCAAGACCCAAGCTCAGAGCAAGACCAGCACCTACTCCAAGGCAAGTTGTGCTTTGATCATGTTGTACCCAATTTCACCAAATTGCTATTTTGTCTTTTAAATTATGCATGATATTTTATGTGTATAAATGATTCAATTAATCTGGGAATTAGATGATAAGCCTAATTGAATTAAATCACACCTTGTCAATTTTATGCGATGATATAATTGTCACCCTAGGATGTGGAATTATAGTTGATTAATATTAATAATCAACATAGGACTAGTTAGACCGTCGTAGATTGCTTAGCCATGCCACGTCATCACATGTGTCCGAATGTTGTTACTTAATCTTGAGTAATGGAATATGGAACAATGTTTAAGAATTTGTGTGTCATGTGTTGTCACACAGTGCTACCAAGTTGTCGTGGCGAGGAGGTCACACAACTAGATTGAAATGTTGGTGGCACGTGGTGCTTGGTAATCAACTGGGGTGGTAATGTTTTAGATTGGGTCAAGTGGCAAGGGGCATGTGCCAAGGTGGGCCAGGATTGGCAGGGTATGTGGAAGTCTTGCCTTAATCACATTAAGGACTTAAGCTTGCAAGCCTTTGACCTGAGTCTTTCTTGCAACCACATATCTGGAATGGGACAGCCTAGCTGAATAATTTGTGAAGCCTAGATTTCGGTGCTGTCGTGGTGAATAGTGAGTCCCGGGTTTACGGTTTAACTCACATGGCGCAAGAGGGGGGCCCTGTTGTGGTGGTTTAACCCTTCAGTGTTGAAACCTTAGCGAACAGTACTGGGTCTAGGTGTAGCATTGTAAAGGCTTTGTTATGATCACTAGCCTTGGTGGTGTTTCGTTGTATCGTAACCTCTGCAGAGTGTACAATCTATTCGAATAGCCATGCTCACGGTATTGGGCAATGCTCGGGAATTACAGTTAAGGGTTAGACTTTTGTTAAACAAAAACCTATTGGGATGGCAAGGTGCCATCGGAAGTGGAAATTGATTTAGGATTGTAAACTTGGTTTACTTCAGAAATGCTGAATCTATTAATTACTGTATTTGTTTTAATATTGATTTAGGATTGTAAACTTGGTTTACTTCAGAAATGCTGAATCTATTTATTGTATTCTTGTTAAATGCCACTTTATTGCAAAATATCCATCTTAGCCATTCTTTTGGATTAAGCCAAGCATATATAATATTAGACTTGTATTGTTGTGCACAACTTGTTGAGTGCTTTATGTACTCACCCCACCAACAACAACAGCTTCAGAAGAGGAAGAATCTACGCCTTTCGTGGAGGAGGATTATATGGATGTGAATGCTTAGGGTCCGAGCCTCGTCAGTTGCCTGCGGTGAACTGGGGAGCTACTATGCTTATTTATTTTCCCGCTGCTGCTTATTTGCTATTTCTATTATAAGCTCGGTGTGGCAATAATCATGTAAGACAACAGTTATTGTTAATTATTAAAGTTATACTATATTCCGCTGTGTATGACTGTGATAGCATCTATGTTGAGCCTGTGTGCACTAGCGTGATCCTGGACTAGTTCGGTATACACAGAGGGTCCGGATTTGCAAATTCGGGTCCCGATAGAGGTGGTATTAGAGCCATACTGACAATAGGTCTTGGCCCTATGTAGTTGGTATCTCTTAGGAGTGTCCAAAATTATTTTTTAAAAATTAAAAGGTAAATTTGACTAATAAGAAACTCTTGGCTTATCTCATTCCTCTACTCTCATCCTTGCTAAATTACCTTCTTTTTGTTGCCGTTTCGAGTGGAGATCTTATTCAAAATTTTGTTTAGAATAGATGCCGATCTTCCAGTCCTTCGAGTCGAGGCTGGGTGGCTATGCCATGGAGCTGTGGAGAGTTCTTCAAGTGATTGGAGGCTTCGATCGTCCGCTCTACCGAGGAAGCAACTGGAACGTCAACGGTGTGCATCGGGGGTTCTTCTGCAAACTGACCATCTTCGCTCGAGAGTGCGACGAGACCACAAGACCGATCCACATCACTACCCGAAGGTTCACGTAAGAGGTGGGAATTCAGGAGGGTACCAGACTTGCCCTACGACGGATCTTCCATGACTACGCCTACGAATTTCGCGACATCGTGTTTCGGCTTCATCCGACAGTGCGAGCGTGCTAGTGTCGACGGATCGTGGAGGGGGAGTGTGCTACTGCAGTACACCTTGCTGAGTTTGCCACTGCCCAGGAGGATCACCTGAGGGACACTACTCAGGAGCTGGAGACAGTGTACGAGGCGCTGAGGGTGACCGAGCGAGAGCTTCAGAAGACCCGTGACGCAGCAGTCAGAGTCATCAGCGAGCTGGAGGAGGCCTTGAAGATAGCCGAGGAGGTGGCGGACCAGGTCGTCTAGGAGCTAGATGGGGTCACCGAAGAAGAAGAAGAAGAAGAAGAGGAAGATCCAGAGGAGCGTGAGTGGGAGCCTGAGGAGCCAGTAGAGGGTCATCAGGATAGATTTGCACCCATGCCAGCCCACCCACTGGTGTATGCGCCGGATCTGTCTCAGCCATGGTGGCTGGATGAGTCAGAGTCGGTCTTAGAGTTGTGTTGAGACTCGAGTGTTGAGTCGCGTCTTTAAGTTAGTCTTTACCTTTTAGTAGACGTTAAGGTTGCATGTTTAGTTTGGTTCTTAATTGTCTGCTGAGTGTGCAGTATGTGTTGCAAAGCCCTTAGGCATTGTAAGCAACCATACCAAGTATTAATAAAGATTGTTTAAGTTGGGTTTAACCTGTTTCCCCGCCTTAGAAATTCTTGCATCTTATCTATGCTACATCTATCTTTCCTAACCCAAGAAGCAATCAAGCAGATGGTGAACACCCGCAGTAACAACGGAGCTTCAGGAAGTGGTCTGCGCCCAGGCAACAATCCCAACGAAGGGGCACCACCGCAGCAAGCATCACCAGTGGATATGCAGAACTTGGGAGCTTTTCTCACTGCGCAAACTCAGTTGATGCAGACTATGATGCAGCAGATGACCCATATGGCTGCAGTCAACAACCCCGCTGCCCAGAACAACAATGGCGAGCCTCGTCCTTACTCCAAGTTGTCAGATTTTATGAGGACCCGACCGCCAATATTCTCGGGCAATGTCAACCCCTTGGAAGCGGATGATTGGCTGAGAACCATTGAGAGGAAGCTGTACATCACTCAATGTGAAGGCCATGAGAATGTTCTTTACGCATCCCATCAGCTAGAGGGAACAACTGTAGAATGGTGGGAGAACTATTGTGCTGCTCAGGAGGCACCCATGGAAATCACATGGGAAGAGTTTGCAACGGCCTTCCGCCAGTATCATGTACCGGAAGGGATGATGGACTTGAAAAAGGAAGAATTCAGGGCGCTTAAGCAAGGAGGCCAACCGGTGGCCGATTACTTGAATAAATTCACGTAGTTAGCTCGCTATGCTCCTGAAGACGTAGCAATAGACAAGGCCAGGCAGTCCCGCTTCATGAAGGGACTAAAATCAGGGCTGCAGGTGGGGCTAATTACCCACACTTTTCCGAATTTTCAAGAATTGGTAAACAAGGCTTTGATTCTTGAGGATAAGTGTAAGGAGCTTGGGGAAAATCGCAAGCGCTTGATGACCAACCCAGGTGGACGCCCTAACCACCTGCGAGTGAGGATGACACCGCAACAGTTTGCCAGGTTCCAACCGCAAGCTGTTAACAAACCAACAACACCTACGCCGGGACCACCAGGACAGAGTTATCAGACGCCAGCCCAAGGTAACAATGCTCAAGGAGGAGTGCAAAGAGATCACCGTAAGGTGCTACATTGCAATGAGTCAGCATTATGCTAATAGATGTCCCCAAAAAGGAGGTATCACGCCAGTGCGTTTCAACCTTGGAACGACACCTGCTAAGGCGCCGATGACGGGAGTGAGCCGAGGAAATGGACAGGCAGGAGCAACGCCTCAAGCTACTTTTCGGGGCAGAGTCAACCACATCACCGCAGATGGAGCTCAAGAAGCGTCAGACGTCGTCTTTGGGTAAGTTTTAGTAAACTCGAGACCGCAATCCTTATTTGATTCGGGAGCTTCGCATTCATTTGTCTCTCGGGCTTTTGCATCTGAAAATAGTTTGATTATGAAAAATCTTAAATGTGTGATGTTAGTCCAAGCCCCGGGATGTGAGTTAAGATCTAGCCTTCGGTGCTTGGGAGTTAAGCTGCTAATTAATGGGGTAGAGTTCCTAGCGAACTTGATCATGTTAGATACCCAAGTTTTAGATGTTATCCTCGGTATGGACTGGTTGACCAAGCATAAGACAGTATTGGATTGCGGTCGAAGGGTTGTATCCATTGAGAGCCCTGGAGGAGAGAAAGTGGAATTCCAAGCGACAGCTGTTCGTGATGGTCAACTAATGGTTAATAGTGTAAAAGCCATCAACATAGAAGAAGTGCTAGTAGTCAGGGAATACCCAGATGTATTCCAGAGGATCTGCCGGGAATGCCGCCAGACCGTGACATCGAGTTTGTCATTGAGTTAGCACCTGGAACAGCACCAATAGCAAAAGGACCCTATCGAATGCCTACCGATTAACTAGTAGAGATGAAGACGCAGGTTGAAGAGCTGTTGGAGAAAGGCTTCTTAAGACCAAACTCATCGCCATGGGGAGCGCCAGTTTTGTTTGTATGGAAAAAGGATGGAAGTCTAAGGATGTGTATTAATTATCGAGCACTTAATGAAGTAACGATTAAGAACAAGTAACCGTTGCCAATAATCGATGACTTATTTGATCAATTGAGGGGAGCAGGAGTCTTCTCCAAGATAGACTTTTGTTCAGGATATCATCAACTGAAGATTCGAGCAGAAGATGTCCCGAAGACCGCATTCTCAACGAGATATGGGCATTATGAGTTTACAGTTATGTCATTCGGATTGACCAATGCGCCGCCATATTTCATGAATATGATGAATAAGGTTTTCATGGAGTATCTGGATAAGTTTGTTGTTGTCTTTATAGATGATATCCTGGTTTACTCGAAGACAGAAGAAGAGCATGCTGAACATTTTAGGTTGGTTTTAGAAAGGTTGCGAGAACAACAGTTGTACGCTAAGTTCAGCAAGTGTGATTTTTGGAAGGAGAAGGTTGAATTTCTTGGTCATGTGATGACTGCGAAAGGAGTGGCAGTAGACCCGAGCAAGGTGGAGACAGTCTTGCACTGGGAGCAGCTGAAGTCTGTTACTCAGGTGCATAGTTTTCTGGGAATGGCAGGTTACTACCAACAGTTTATAGAGGGATTCTCAACAATTGCGAGACCTCTCACGCAATTGCTGAAAAAGGAAAAGAAGTTTGCGTGGACGCCAGAGTGTGAGAAGAGCTTTGAGGAATTAAAGAAGCGTTTGACAATAACCCCAGTGCTAGTATTGCCTGATGTCCAGAACAGTTTTGACATATACTGTGATGCATCAAGACAGGTACTTGGATGCGTATTGATGCAAGAGGGTAAAGTGGTCGCATATGCGTCAAGGCAGTTAAGACCGCATGAAGGAAATTATCCTACGCATGACTTGGAATTGGCTGCCGTGGTGCATGCCTTGAAATTGTGGCGTCATTATCTCATTGGAAATAGATGTGAGATATATACGGACCACAAGAGTTTGAAATATATTTTCACTCAGTGAGATCTTAACATGAGGCAAAGAAGGTGGTTGGAACTGATAAAGGATTATAATATGGGAATCCACTACCATCCGTGAAAGGCTAATGTAGTGGCTGATGCTTTGAGTCGAAAAAGCCACGTTGAAAATATGATGGTACAAGAAGATCAATCGGAGCTGTGTAAGGAGTTTCAGAAGTTAAAGTTGGAAATGGTTCCAGAAGGATTCATAGCTGCATTGGAAGTAAAGCCGACGCTTGAGGATTAGATTCGGGAAGGACAAAAGGATGATGAGAAAATCAACCGAATCAGAGCTAAAAAGGATGAAGGATTAGCGGCAGATTTTACTATGGATGACCAGGGTAGCATGTGGTTCAAGGGTCGAATCTGTGTGCCACACAGACCAGAGCTTAAGCAGTTGATTTTGGAAGAGGCTCACGATTCCAAGTATTCAATCCATCTAGGAAACGCCAAGATGTACCAGGACTTAAAGGAGAGGTTTTGGTGGCCGAATATGAAGCGTGAAGTCGCTGAGCATGTTGCCTTATGTAATATATGCCAGAGAGTTAAGGCAATACACCAGAGACCAGCCGGATTACTATAGCCGTTAAGGGTTCCAGAATGGAAATGTGAAGAAATCGGTATGGATTTCATCACTGGGTTTCCAAGAACTCAAAGTGGGTATGATTCTATATGGGTCATTGTGGATCGATTGACCAAAGTTGCTCACTTCATTCCGGTTAAGACAACTTAATCAGGAGACCGGTTAGCAGAATTATACATGGCCAGAATTGTGTGTTTGCATGGTGTGCCTAAGAAAATAGTGTCAGACAGAGGTACTCAGTTCACCTCGAGATTCTGGGATAAATTGCATGAAGCTATGGGAACGCGTTTGAACTTTAGCACAGCATATCATCCGCAGACCGATGGCCAAACAGAAAGAGTAAATCAGATTCTGGAAGATATGTTAAGAGCTTGCGCTTTAGCCTACACTACTTCATGGGACAAATGTTTACCGTATGCAGAGTTCAGCTATAACAACAGTTACTAGTCTAGTTTGCAGATGTCGCCATTTGAAGCTTTATATGGTCATGCCTGTCGTACCCCGCTGAATTGGAATGAGACATGAGAGCGTATGATATTTGGCCCTAATATTCTCAAGGAAGCTGAAGAGCAAGTTGCTATGATAAGAGAGAGGTTGAAAATCGCACAATCAAGGAAAAAGAGTTACGCAGATAATCGACGCCGTGATTTGAGTTTTGAGCCAGACGATTTTGTGTATCTTAGAGTTACCCCTCTGAAAGGAGTTAAAAGGTTCCACGCTAAAGGAAAGCTTGCCCCAAGATATGTTGGACCGTTCAAAATTTTGAGCCGTTGAGGGGAGGTTGCATATCAGTTGGAATTGCCGCAGTCACTAGCAGGCGTGCATGATGTGTTCCATGTGTCACAGCTCAAGAAGTGTCTTCAGGTGCTAGCAGAGCAGATGCCTTTGGAAGAGATTGAGTTGCAGAAGGATTTGACCTACAAGGAGTAGCCGATGAAAATTTTGGATGTCATGGACCGCAGGACCAGGAACAAATCAGTTCATTTTTGCAGAGTTCAGTGGAGCAACCATTCTGAGAATGAGGCAACCTGGGAGCATGAAGAGGATCTGAAGTTAGAATTTCCAAACCTATTCCTTAGTTAGCCTTGAATCTCGGGGTCGAGATTCTGTTAAGGGGGGGTTTGTAACACCCCAATTTTTGCTTTAAGTGTTATTTTATTGTCATTTAGGCAATCTGAGATTTATTGGGATTTTTCTGGATTTATTGGAATTTATTTTGAGAATTAAGTAATTAGCCTCTTTGAGAAAACCAATTAAATATCTACATAGTCAAAATAAAGTTTTGCCAAAAATATTTTATTTGAACTCAAAATGTCTCAAAGTATTTATGAGAATTTTTTTGGATTTTCCTGATATTTTAATTGCCTTAAATGAATTAATCTAATTTTGAGAATTATTTGAAATCAAAAAGCGTTAGAAATTCGGCATGAACAGTACCGGGCCGCACCCAAGAACTGTGTGTGCATGGCCCAGCACGTGTGGCCCGTTCAGCCTGCTTCGCCACCGCCTTCGCGCTCAGTCGTTGGATCTAGATCAGACGGCCTTCTTCATCGCGAAACCCTAGCGCAGTCAGCCGTTAGATCGAGATCGTGCGACGTTATTTTGGAAAGATGTGATTGCATCCGTTGAATTTGGAAAGGGCGGATCAGATTGTATCGGCCATGATCTAATCGTGGCCGCTCGTTGCAAATCGGACGGCTCGCGGTCATCGTCTCCGATTCGGTTTCCGAATCCACCGTCGACTTGCCGCCGCCACCGCGTGATTCAAGGTTGCCTTTTCTATGCACAAGATGAGGATATTTAAAGCGCGGACCGCACCCCGAGGATCGCCATCCCAGTGTGCATCTGCTAGCCTAGCCTCTTCACCGGAGTCACTGCCGTTTAGCCCCGAGAGCTCGCCGTAGTTCTTTGTAGCGCCGCCGCTCGTTTTCTCGCCGTTTCGTCGCCGTCAAGCCTCCATCCGCCGCGTGGGTTCCAGTTTTGGGTTCACCGCGTCGAGCCGCGCCAGAGCTGCCAACTCTTCGTTGCCGGAAGGAGCTAGTTCGCCGTCGAAACCATCGTCGTCTTCGTCTCCGGGAACTCAGCGCCGCCGCGACATCGCCGTGCTTCGGAGTTTCGCGCAGCCGTCGGATCTCTACCGGACCGTCAAGATCGTGCCACGTCTGCATCATCAGCAGTGTTCAGCTCGGGTAAAGCTCTGGCCGTTAGATTTAATCGGACGTTCGGGATTGAGCCGCATGTGCGTAGTGCGTTGGCCGTTGGATCGTCTCGCAGATGTGCGACGCGTGTCGGTGCGGGTACCGAAGCATCGTGCGTCGGGTGCACCGTGGACAGGCGTGTGCCGTGGACATGGTCCATAGACCGAGCGACGTGGCGCAATTTGATTGGCCCACGTAACGCGATGACGTCATGCTGATATCAGCCAGTCCACAACACAGTATCTGCGCCGAAGCCACATGTCCGTCTCTGATTGGTCCACGTGTCGCTTGCGCATTAATCGGTAATTTCCACTAGAAAAATAATTCGGGAAAATCGGTTTTTTCTAATTTCTGTATTTTCACTATTTATTCAAACTTCAAAAGGCCAGATCTTTTGCATTTTAAGTCGGATTTGAGCGATTCAAATTTCTAAAAAATTTTAAAATCAAGATATATTTATTGGTGAATTTTATTTTATTTTTGGAGAAAGGTTGCTTTCTAGTTTGGTGTTTATTTGCTATTTTGGCATCGTTTTGCGTAGACGTTGAACTGCTCAGTGATCCGGAGGAAGATTCATTGCTTAAAGACCAAAGCTCAGAGCAAGACCAGCACCTACTCCAAGGCAAGTTATGCTTTGATCATGTTGCCCCAATTTCACCAAATTTCTATTTTGTCTTTTAAATTATGCATGATATTTTATGTGTATAAATGATTCAATTAATCTGGGAATTAGATGATATGCCTAATTGAATCAAATCACACCTTGTTAATTTTATACCATGATCTAGTTGTCACCCTAGGATGTGGAATTACAGTTGGTTAATATTAATAATCAACATGGGACTAGTTAGACCGTCGTAGATTGCTTAGCCATGCCACGTTATCACATGTGTCCGAATGTTGTTACTTAATCTTGACTAATGGAATATGGAACAATGTTTAAGAATTTGTGTGTCATGTGTTGTCACACAGTGCTATCAAGTTGTCGTGGCGAGGAGGTCACACAATTAGATTGAAATGTTGGTGGCACGTGGTGCTTGGTAATCAACTGTGGTGGTAATGTTTTAGATTGGGGCAAGTGGCAAGGGGCATGGGCCAAGGTGGGCTAGGATTGGCAGGGGTATGTGGAAGTCTTGCCTTAATCACTTTAAGGACTTAACCTTGCAAGCCTTTGACCTGAGTCTTTCTTGCAACCCAATGTCTAGAATGGGACAGCCTAGCTGAATAATTTGTGAAGCCTAGATTTCGGTGCTGTCGTGGTGAATAGTGAGTCCCGGGTTTACGGTTTAACTCACATGGCGCAAGAGGGGGCCCTGTTGTGGTGGTTTAACCCTTGAAGTTGAAACCTTAGCGAACAAGATCTTTGGTCTAGGTGTAGCATTGTAAAGGCTTTGTTATGATCACTCGCCTTGGTGGTGTTTGGTTGTATCGTAACCTCTGCAGAGTGTACAATCTATTCGAATAGCCGTGCTCACGGTATTGGGCAATGCTCGGGAATTACAGTTAAGGGTTAGACTTTTGTTAAACAAAAACCTGTTGGGATGGCAAGGTGCCATCGGAAGTGGAAATTGATTTAGGATTGTAAACTTGGTTTACTTCAGAAATGCTGAATCTATTAATTACTGTATTTGTTTTAATATTGATTTAGGATTGTAAACTTGGTTTACTTCAGAAATGCTGAATCTATTTATTGTATTCTTGTTAAATGCCGCTTTATTGCAAAATATCCATCTTAGCCATTCTTTTGGATTAAGCCAAGCATATATAATATTAGACTTGCATTGTTGTGCACAACTTGTTGTGTGCTTTATGTACTCACCCCACCAAAAACAACAACTTCAGAAGAGGAAGAATCTACGCCTTTCGTGGAGGAGGATTATATGGATGCGAATGCTTAGGGTCCGAGCCTCGTTAGTTGCCTGCGGGGAACTGGGGAGTTGCTATGCTTATTTATTTTTCCGCTACTGCTTATTTGCTATTTCTTTTATAAGCCCGGTGTGGCAATAATCATGTAAGACAACAGTTATTGTTAATTATTAAAGTTATACTATATTCCGCAGTGTATGACTGTGATAGCATCTATGTTGAGCCTGTGTGCACTAGCGTGATCCTGGACTAGTGCGGTATACACAGAGGGTCCGGATTTGCAAATTCGAGTCCCGACAATATTCAGCGTTTTTTGATCCTTCCTCAGCAACTGATCAGCAAACGCGTAAAGCCGTGAGTACAAAAAGTACTCAACAAGTCGTAGGGAATTGATGCAATATATTCATGCACGGCTTGACAAGGATTGCCGTATGGTACATTTGCAGAAAGCAATAACTTGAATTGAAATATAGTAAATAGATTGAAAGCACATTTATGAAAAGATAAATAAATAACTAATAGATCAATGGTAGACAACATGAACAGAATAGCGAGGCATCACCCTACACCTTCTATAACAAGTATCAACCAATAAATTTAACGGTATTACTTTAGACAACAAAACAACAGTGAACTCCCCGTTCACATCCCAACAATTCCACATTCCACATTTCATGAAACAATCTATACCCCGTGTGAAATTCTCGGGCTTGTCCATGACCGCAGACACGGCTATTCAAGTAGTTTTACACTCTGCAGAGGTTGTACTTTTTTACCCACAAGACATGATATTCTCCTTATGCCTGGCCATTAGCACACTTCCTTTGGTGTGCCGGCAGAGAAATCATGACAAAGCCTTTACAATGCACTGTCTAAACTCGGTAATGCCCGCGAAGATTTCGCCCCGCAGGGCCCCCTCTTGCACCTTGCGAATCTACCCGTCCATCCCGGAACCCACACCACCAATTGGCAGTATCAAGGCTAGACATTGCAAATTAATCAGCTAGGTTTGTCCTATACCAGACATGTGGTAGTACGGTTAGGCCCAGTTCAATGGTGCGCAAGATTAAGTCCTTAAGTTGTCTCAGGCAAGACATCCACATCCCAATGTGCTAGAAAGTATCCCCTTTACTGCACGATCACTTGCCCGAGGGAAAACAATTCGTTCAACCAAGACCAATGGCACACCCTGCCATGGTACAACAAATTTTACAATAGTGGCTAACGGCCACAATTCAATACCTCATTTAGTCAAGATTAACATTATTCAACATGTGAAATGAATCCCTTCGTACAACCAAGCAAGTCTAAGCATAGCTACGATAACCCAATGTTGGTATAATGATTATGTCCAACTAGTAATGTCCCAACCTAGGTTGAACAATGGATGCATGGCATCCCAATAATCAAGGTGGCATACTGTCAACTAGATATATAACTATTCTCGGCAAATAATCATTGTACAGAAATAGCATGCAATTGTATAAAGCAAAGTAATTTTGCAAACATAGGTTCAATATGATCAAAGGTTATGACTTGCCTTCTGATCTAGTGCTGAGTCTTGGTCTTCGAAGTCTCCGCTCACTCCCTCGGAATTAGCGTCTACCGGAAAAGAAAGTAACGAATACAAATAAATACCAAACAGACACCCAAACAAGCTCAAAACTGAAAATAAATGGCTCTGGAATGTAGAGAAAGATTTTAGAAAAATTTAGAAACTTGAATTGCCTCAATCGGAGTTCGTATGAGAGAAAACGGGCCTCCGAAAGATTAAATTCAGAGAAAATGGCTGAAAATCAGAAAATCCGAATTTCCCGATTTATTTTTCTATTGGAAAATCGATTTATCGTACAACGCTGATGTCAACAATCAATTTCCCGAATAAAAATAAATCCCAAAAATTCTAATTTCACTGACAGGTGGGACCCTTAGTCTATGGACCGAGTCCCCGAACTTGGGCTAGTCCACAGTGGACCGGGCTCACAGGAACAGCACTAGGGCTGATGCAGCAGCGGTGCACACGGAGCTACTAACTGGGTGCTGACGCGGCGGCTGACGCGGCGGCTGACGCGAATTGGCTGCGTGTCGCGCATCCGGCGGCAGAGCCAGATCGGACAGCAGAAAGCAAAGGCGCAGGCGACGGAGACGTGGCGCTATCTGGGACGCTTGCACGAGATCGGACGGCCACGAACTAACGGATCAGATCAACGGTGAGGCGGCGGTGCAACTCACTGGCCACGAAGAAGATGACACGGCCTTCGGCGAAAAAACGATGTATCGGGCTCAGCTCGGTGTGGATCTGGAAGAGGAGGTCGCGGGCGACACGAAGAGCGGCTCGGCTGCGGCGAAGAGGGTCTAACGGAGGAGCTAGAGGCGGCGAAAAGCTTCGGCCACGATGGATGGGGCAAGATGAGCAGCGACGCGAGGGGAACCTCGTACAGAGTGCGACGGCGGCTTTAAATAGCCCTCGAAGGCGTGCGCGACCCGGACGTCGAGGTGGCGGCGACTCGCACGGAATCCAGAGGTGGTTAGGGTTAGGGTTCGGGACGGCGGCAGCGGGGTGACGCGGAAGCATCCAGACCGCACACGTGTCGTGCATCGAACGGCCGACACAGCGCAGGCTAGCGGGCTGCACAGTGCGTGGGCGAAACGGGCCGAGGAGGGAAGTTGGGCCGGACCAAAAGGGAAAAAGGAACGGGCCGGACGGGAATTAGGCTTGAGAGGATTTTAGAAATGAAAATCATTTTCTGAATTAAGGAAATTCCAGAAATTCAAAAAAGTGCAAATAAATTCAAATAAATAGCAAATAAATTCAGAAAAATCCCCAAAATACAGAAAAATTCAAATTTGATGAATAGTTCAGTCAAATTAAATCCTTTCATTAATGAAAAATTCAAATTAAGTTGCAATTAATTCAAGAAATTGCAAATGGTTTATTTTTG
Source organism: Otatea glauca (assembly GCA_036346275.1). Taxonomy (NCBI): domain Eukaryota; kingdom Viridiplantae; phylum Streptophyta; class Magnoliopsida; order Poales; family Poaceae; genus Otatea; species Otatea glauca. The sequence continues at coordinate 7,196,893 of CM070716.1, read as the reverse complement.
GATTTTACATTCCAAAACTCGAATTTTGGGAAGTTACAACTCAGTCCACAAAACTTCACTGGTCCACCGTGGACTCGAGGTACTGTGCTGTGGACCGGCTGATGTCAGCATGACGTCATCGTAACACGTGGACCAATAGGATTACGCCACGTTGCTCTGTCTACAGACCGCGTCCACGGCACAACGCCTGTCCACCGTGCACCCGACGCACAACGCCTCAGCTTCTGTGCCGACACGCATCGCACATCCGCGCACCGATCCGACGGCTACTGATCTACTCCTACGCAGCACTATCCTGACCGCTCATCTCAGATCTAATGGCCCATCTTACGGAAGAGGTTCACTGCTGATGACGATGACGCGGCGCGATCTGGACGGTTCGATGAAGATTCGACGGATGAGTGAAGCTCCGAGGCGTAGATGGCACGCGGCAGCATAGCTTCACTGGACGCGAGGAAGAAGACCACCGGAACTGCGATTCGGCACGACTACGGCGTGATGAAGTGGCAGCTTCGGCGTGACTTGACTGGACGAGTCCGGATCTAGAACCGGTGCGGCGGAAGAAAGCTCAACGGCGACGGAAAATTTAGAATACAACCGGCGACGCCTTCAGGAACTACAGTGGCACAGACGATGGCAACTGGGCTACGGATGCGCAATGAGATGGCGATTCTCGAGGTGCGGTCCACGCTTTAAATAGCCTCGGCACGCACCCAAAAAAGGCAACCCTAAATCACATGGAGGCGGCGGCTAAAGGGCGGCGGATTCGGAAACCGAATTGGGGACGATGAACGAGGATCGCCCCATCTGCGATGAACGGCCACGATTACATCTCACAGACGATTCGATCCGATCCGCACATGCCAAAATCAACGGATAAGATTTAACCTTTCCAAACCAAACGCGAAGCGGCTTCCATCGTCCGATCTTGATCCGACCGCTCGCGGGCGCTAGGTTTTCTGGCCTGATCTTTAAATCACACGCGTTCCTTCACCATCCAACGGTCGATACAGCACCGGTGACGCGGCTGGATGAAAACCACCCGATGAAAATCCAACTGATGAGGACATCCCAACCAAGGATACAACCGCTGCCCCTTCTTCTTCTACGACCGCTACTTCGTCCCCGACCGTCGCTGTTTCGGCCGCTACTTCGTCTACGACGTCTGGAGGGCTTAATACAGAAGCAAGTCCTTTCCATCCACCTTTGCTGGACCAGCACGCCAAGAACATCAACCGAGGACAGCCCACGCGCCAAGGAAGGCCCAAGATAAAGCCCAATTCGTCGCCGAGTCCGGTTCGGCCATCCAGGAGCAGCAGTACTTCAAACGGACGCCACGGCCACATCCAAACTCCGTTTTCAACGTTCGACAACTCGTTTGAAAGGTATCGAGATAAATTTTCCAATGGATCTAATCCCGAGGCCAAATTCCTCATGGAGAGAAGGGAAATCACAGAACAATCTCACGGGATAGAAATTCCAGGTGCTGCGCCACCTTTCTTTTGGGCCCAAGGCCCATGTACTTTTAGGGTTCCACCCCTCCTTTGGCCGGCGCCCCTTTCCTGGCTGCCGCACCCCTCATGGGTTCCCCCCCTTGTGTGGGTACCCCTTTATATTGGGTTCTCACCCCAGTTCTTCAGTTTTTAGGTTTTGTTTTGTTTTGGTAGACCCTGTGTGCGTCCCTCCTCGTGTTTGCGCGTGTCGACTAGACCGTCCGAGCCGAGAAACAGAACCTCAACTTATTCTCTTTGTTTGATTTCAATACTACCTTTTCAGTTTGCTTCATACTTTGTTCTTGCGGGTTCTCATTTTCTTGCAGGAACTACTGATCATTGGATCTTGTATCTGTGTGGATTCGGCATTATGATTGCGAGGCTCCCAACCTGTTTGGTTGGAAGCCCTAAATTCGGTGCCATCAACACCTCCAAATCGACGTATCATCATCTCACCGAAAGATCAGGTTCGCCGTCCCCATCAAGTTGGTATCAGAGCTCAAGGTTGCTCGGTGAGATTTTCCATCATATTTCGTTTTCTACCTAGAGTCTAGAAAATTTGCCCCACAAAAAAAAAGATTTGTCCCTTTGTCTAAGCTAATTTGTGCCCTAACTTTTACTACTTGTTCTTAGTTTGTTCAATCGTCAGTTGCATATTCGTGTCTTTGCTGGTTTTAGAGTCTAGTCCCGTTAGAGTTTCGAGTTCGAGTCACGTTTTGGTCACAATTGCATTCGCATTGGAGTCAGTTTCTGCTAGTTGATCAGATCGGGACTCTCGGTGGTTGCTGGAGATCAAAAGAGAAGAGGGTGAAGATGCAAAAATGGCTAGGTTCTTGGGTGGGCTTTACCGAGAGATACAGGATATACTTGACTATAAAGAATACAATTCTATCACTCGTTTGTACCATCTTGCTTTGAAAGCAGAAAGGGAAGTGCAGGGTCGACGATCCACAACGCGAGGTAATATTGGAGGCTCTTCCACGTCCAAGTCAGTCCAGATCCATACCAAGACATCATCTTCCATACCTGGACGTGTACCTACACCCGCTTCTCCAACTACATCGACGTCATCACGCACTCCGGAGGCAAACAAGTCAGTCACACTTCAAGCACCCGCCAAGAGTGCTTCCTTAGTTGCCTCCACTGGTCGAACACGGGAAACACAATGCTTTCGATGCAAAGGAATGGGGCACGTGATGCGAGACTGTCCTAATCAACGTGCTCTAATAATCAGAGAAAATGGTGAGTACACTAGTGATAGTGACATTGATGAAATTGAATATGCTCTTGTTGCCACTAATACTACAGAGCCAGCAGAAGAGATTATCACTTCTGCAGCATCCGAGAAATATCCGGCTCTTGTTGCCGCACGTGTACTTAGCGCACAGCCTGCACGCGATGAACAAAATCAACGCCATAATTCTTTCAGACAAGGTGTGTGGTGAATGAGCGCGCTGTGCATGTCGTTGTTGATGGAGGTAGCTGCAACAATTTTGCGAGTGTAGACATGGTCTAGAAGCTTGGCTTGACCACAAATCCACTTCCTCAACAGTATGAAATTGAATGGCTCAATTCCACTGGTAAGGTTCAGGTAACAAAAACCGTTCAAGTACCTATCTCGATTGGTTCTTATCATGATAATGTTGTTTGTGATGCTGTACCCATGGATGCTTGCTCTCTTTTATTGGGTAGACCGTGGATCTATGATATGGATGCTACACATCATGGTAGGACCAATGAGTATAGTTTCTTGTATAAGGAAAAGAAAATTATTTTGAAACCCATGAGCCCTACAGAACTAAGAAACATTGATGTTAAAAGAGCTCAAAGAGAAAAAGAAGAGAGTGGAATTAAAAGTGTAGCTAGTAAATCAACCCATTCAACTACACCAGTTGCTCAAAAACCTGATCTTAAGTTGAAGGGTAAGGTATTGTTGGCTGCAAAAGTTCTCTCACAAGATAACATGGATAGTATAGAACAATTGCCATTCTCTATTGCTTGGTCTTCTGTTATTACTAATACTTTGAAGGATAATGAGATGGAGTCGAGGACGACTCCAATTCAAGAAGGGGAGGATGATAAGGACATCCAAACCAAGGATACAACCGCTGCCCCTTCTTCTTCTAAGACTGCTACTTCGTCCCCGACCGTCGCTGTTTCGGCCGCTACTTCGTCTACGACGTCTGAAGGGCTTAATCCAGAAGCAAGTCCTTTCCATCCACCTTTGCTGGACCAGAACGCCAAGAACATCCACTGAGGACAGCCCACGCACCAAGGAAGGCCCAAGATAAAGTCCAATTCGTCGCCGAGTCCGGTTCGGCCATCCAGGAGCAGCAGTACTTCAAACGGACGCCACGGCCACATCCGAACTCCGTTTTCAATGTTCGACAACTCGTTTGAAAGGTATCGAGATAACCTTTCCAATGGATCTAATCCCGAGGCCAAATTCCTCATGGAGCGAAGGGAAATCACAGAACTATCTCACGGGATAGAAATTCCAGGTGCTGCACCACCTTTCTTTTGGGCCCAAGGCCCATGTACTTTTAGGGTTCCACCCCTCCTTTGGCCGGCGCCCCTTTCCTGGCTGCCGCACCCCTCTTGGGCGACCCCCCCTGTGTGGGTACCCCTTTATATTGGGTTCTCACCCCTATTCTTCAGTTTTTAGGTTTTGTTGTGTTTTGGTAGACCCCGTGTGCGTCCCTCCTCGTGTTTGCGCGTGTCGACTAGACCGCCCGAGCCGAGAAATAGAACCTCAACTTGTTCTCTTTGTTTGATTTCAATACTACCTTTTCGGTTTGCTTCATACTTTGTTCTTGCAGGTTCTCGTTTTCTAGCAGGAACTACTGATCATTGGATCTTGTATATGTGTGGATTTGGCATTGTGATTGCGAAGCTCCCAACCTGTTTGGTAGGAAGCCCTAAATTCGGTGCCATCAACACCTCTAAATCGACGTATCATCATCTCACCGAAAGATCGGGATCGCCGTCCCCATCACCAACGGCCGAGCGAGACGTCACAGAGAACATGGGCCAAACGGGCCGCATAACAATGGGCAGCGCCGCATGCAAGGTCTTTGGTTTCACCGATCTTTCACATGATTTTTCTCGGGTTTTCGATTTAGAATAATTATAGAAATTAGTTTAATTAGTTTTAGGTAATAAAAATATCAGGAAAAATCCAAGAAAATTATCATAAATACTTCGAGACATTTTGAACTCAAATAAAATATTTTTGGCAAACCTTTATATAAACGTTATACATATTTAATTTGTTTTTCACAAAAGGTCATATACTCTATTTAAAATAGATTCAAATAAATTCTAGGAAAATCCAATAACACTACTACAGAATGGTACATCACTATCGTTTCATCTGAGTCGGTTCTTAAGTTTTTAGGAAAAAACGATTGTGATAGATGACTTAGGAGGGGTGTTAATAATAATTACTATCGGTTCTCAGGTTAGAAGTGATTGTGATAAAGCATTGGGCACATCACAATCGATTCTTATATGAGAAGCGATAGTGATGTGCAATATCATCGCTATCGGTTCTCACATAAGAAGCGATCGTGATGATTATATGCACATCACTATCGGTTCTTATGTGAGAAGCGATAGTGATGATCATACGCATCACTATCGGTTCTCACAAAAGAACCGATTATGATATGCACGTTGTCATCACTATCGGTTCTTATGTGAGAAGCGATAGTGATGAGTATGATCATCACTATCGCTTCTCACATAAGAACCGATAGTGATGTGCATGATCATATCACTATCGCTTTTCAAGTGAGAACCGATAGTGATGTGTGTGCACATCACAATCGTTTCTTAAGTGAAAACCGATTGTGATAGGTCTAGCTAGGTTATTTATACCCCTCGGGCTAAACTCTCCTCTGAGCCATGGCAATTATTTGTGTTGGTTTTTTGAGAAAACCGATAATGATATTGGAGATTTGTGTCGGTTTCTATAAAACAACCGATAGCGATGTTCGCTTTTTTTGCTAAAAACATACAGTGGTATGCAATTATTTGTGTCGGTTTTTTGAAAAAAAAATGATAGTGATATTGGAGCATTTGTGTTGGTTGTTTTCGAAAACCGATAGTGATATGGTGCGTATATTTGTGTCGATTTCATTAAGAAAACCGATAGTGATGTTCGCTTTTTTTTGCTAAAAAATATACAGTGGTATGCAATTATTTGTGTCGGTTTCTTCAAAAACCCGATAGTGATAATGGAGTATTTGTGTCAGTTTTTCGAAAAACCCGATAGTGATAATTGTCCATTTGTGTTGGTTTTTTTGAAAAAAACCGATAGTGATAGTCATATATTTGTGTCGGTTTTTTGGAAAACCCGATAGTGATGAGCACGTGCACATCACTATCACTTTTTATGAGAGAACCGATAGTGATGTGCAAGTGCTCATCACTATCGGTTCTTATGTAAGAAGCGATAGTGATAAGCATGCACATGTGCACATCACTATCGCTTCTTAAGTGAGAACCGATAGTGATGCGTATACATATCACTATCACTTTGTGATGTGCACATATACATCACAATCAATTCTAATATGGGAACAGATAGAGAAAAAAGACTATAATTTCTATCAGTTATTGCAAAAAACTGATAGAGATAAATATGCTAGCGCAATTCTATATTTCCATCTATTGCTATCACTTCATAACCAAAACCGACAGAGATAAGTATGCTTGGAATCTCTGTCTATTCTAGAAAAAAGCCATAGAGTAAGTGGCCCCGCATTGCTATCGGTTCATAACTGAAACCGATAGAAAAAATGTACTTGCATTTTTATCGGTGCTTGAGAAAAGCTACACAGAAATACGCCTAGGCCAAGTACCTATAAGCTATAGCTATCAGTATCGGTTCTTTTGTCCGAACCGACACTGATAGCAAACCCCATAAATACTCTTTAAGTAATGGTCTTCCCGGTCGAGTGCGGGTAGAGTTAATTCGCTGCTTGGCATCCTGTAACCCTAGCTAGCTCCCTACTCAGCATCCTGTCCCCCTCCCCAGCCTCGTCCATGCTGGCGGTCTTCTCCCGCAGCCGATCCGTCGACACCTCTCCTGCGGTGGGTTCCGCACGACCTCGGTTCTGGGTTCGCTCCCGCGGGGTCCTTCTCCTCTCCAAATTCCTTTGCTGTGACCAGAAACCCGGGGCGGCGGCGATGGACATCTACAACGTCGAGGCCACTAAGATCCTTGGCAACAAGGCCCTCGTGAATCGTCCTGACCCCGCCATCCATTCTCTTCTCTATGCGTGTGTCCTTTCCCCTTCTCCTTTCGAGTTTGATTGAGCCGAGGTGTTGCGCCTTTTCCTTCCTTCAGCTGCTCCCTGTCGGCGAGGCTGCCCCAATCTACGAGAAGCTACTCGCCACCTTCCCTACCGTCGTGAGTTCAAATTCAGTTCCGACTGAATGTTTGTTTGCTCCACCATAATCTCTATGTTTATCTTATCAATCTTGCAAGTCTGAGGCTTGATTTTGTGTCATCTACTATGTGCAGGCGAAATACTGGAAGCAATATGTGGAAGCGTGCATGGCCGCCAATGATGATGAAGCCTCCAAGCAGATATTCAGCAGATGCTTGCTCAGCTGCCTTCACATTAGTCTCTGATGATGGGATGCAACATTTCTTTGATGGTAGATAGCCGCACATTCTATGACTCTAGTATGCATTTTTCGGTTAACGAAGAAATTCTTTCACTGTCGCTCAGCGAATTGAAAAGTGAGTAAATATCAATCACATTTGACTAGTATTTAACGGGCAGTTAACTCATTAAGTTAATTGACAGGAAGAGCAACAGTGTATGGCATGGAAAAGACTTCTAGCATTTGAAAAGTGAGTAAATATCAGTCACATATGCTAAGTGTCATGGTGAGTCAAAATTTCAGTAAACGATTTTCGTTTGATCTTATTCTTAGACATATAGCAGCTAATCTTTGTTCTTCATATTCTTTTTATAAACTCTCTGCTCCAGCCAAGTAATTTGTGTTTTCCATCTTGAAACTTTATCTGCAATCTATCTTCTTTGAGTTTTTTCTGAAACAGTGGAGGGCAAGTCATGGATTAGACCATTTTTCATAGTTCTAACTTGATATCATGCTTTGTCACCTTCTGTCACTTCTTTTGAAGATTAGTCCCCAAATTTCTGCCTCATCACAATCGATTCTGACTATTAGTCTCTTTCATATGCAGATGCTGTCATTCCGATAACCTGTGTCTTTGCCCCAATAGTTCTAGCCTAGTTACTCTGCATGAGTGCTCTTGGCCTTTACACTATCATACATTGGAATCCCCATGTCTACCAAGCTCTAAATCCCTATTACATGTTCAAATTCTTAAGAAACAACATAAAGTATGGTTGGATGTCGCTTGGTGGAATTTTGCTCTGCATGACAGGTAAGCTACATTATACTTCTAAATTTCTATGTCATGAAATGTAAACAGTATTCAGAAGTTCATTTATTTTTAAAAAAAGAATAGTTCTTTTTTTCGTCTGTATTAATTGTAGAATAAGAGAAAGTTGGGTTGACTATCTAGCTTGCCTGATGGTGCAAGATCTGAAGCAATGTTTGCAGATCTTGGACACTTCTCTTACAGTGCAATCCAGGTAATTCCTACACAACATTTTATATATTTTTTTGTAGAATAAGAGGAAGTTGGGTTGACTATCTAGCTTGCCTGATGGTGCAGGATCTGAAGCAATGTTTGCAAATCTTGGACACTTCTCTTACAGTGCAATCCAGGTAATTCCTACACAACATTTTATATATTTTTTTGTGCTGATCATTTAGTTTTTTTTACAGCTTGCTTTCACTTCTGTAGTTTACCCTACGCTGATTTTGGCATATGTGGGTCAAGCTGCTTACTTATCAAAACATATGACTTCAACTCTAGCTCCCAAGTTGGATTTTACATTGCAGTTCCAAGTATGTTTTTGTATTTTAGCTCATGTATTCATATAACAGGAACTAGTATGTACATCTTGAACATCATACCATATTACTCTCATCAACAAAAATTACATCATATTCCTTATTCATTTTACTGTCAGTCATCAGATATGAAGAAATCTCTGATAGTTTAGATCATTTAAATTGGAAACTAGTCTGGTTAAGGACACTGTACATTGTGAATTCACTCCCAGCCCCTTGCCACTTCGTATGATGTTTTCAGTTCTAATTTGTGAACAAATATCATATGTGTTGTAATAAAGTGTTTGTTATGTGAATGTGATATGTGCATAATGTGTGCAATGATTTATATTGTGTGAATGTAATATGTGCATACTATATGAGAGATGTGATGATTGGAGAGTGAATTGAAAAACAGCACGCTCCCCCATCTCTATCGGTTCTTAGAAGGAAATGATAGAGATGAGGGGGTCATCTCCATCGGTTCTTTGTAACAAGCGATAGAGATGAACCCCTCATCTCTATCGGTTCTTTGGAAGAAGCGATAGAGATGAACCTCATCTCTATCGGTTCTCAGAAGGAACCGATAGAGATGTTCACTTCATCTCTATCGGTTCTTTGTAAGAACCGATAGAGATGAAGTGAACATCTCTATCGGTTCCTTCTGAGAACCGATAGAGATGAGGGTTCATCTCTATCGCTTCTTTCAAAGAACCGATAGAGATGATCCCCTCATCACAATCGGGCAAGAACCGAATGTGATAGCGCCACCTCATCTCTGTCTAATGACTTTGTGTCGCCACCAGAATCGACTGTGATGAGAAAAAAGAACCGATTGTGATGTATATTTGTGTAGTAGTGTAAATTCCAGAAAAATGCCAAATGCACAATTGATATTAAAATAATATTTAGGGCAAATTTTTGGGATGTTATAATGACCATGACAAATTAGTAGGCATATAAAATCTCTCCTCTAAACAATTGAGATCACATATGACATCAAATTCAATGTAACCCAACGTGTTCAAGAAAGACAATAATTTAATCTCATCCTTTTCATTAGCAAGGTGAATAACATGTTTATTTTCAGCGCACGTGTTTAGATCAGAAATAAAACTGACATGTTCATTCACTAGTTGATGCATGGATATAAATGAGACATTATCACACAACTCTTCTTTATCACTAGGGACAGTAAGACAATCATACTGTGACAAAGGTGATTCAGTTTGAGTGTCCACTAACTGCTGTTCTAGCAAAGCACAAGTAGTGGCCAAATTTAGCACATCAACAGAATTCTCTCCTCGTGTGAAAATAGCATCTTTGTCATTACCTTTGTTTTCTATCTCAGCCGATTTAGGCATATCATGATCTTTATATTCTTGAGGCATGCATGGGATAGCAAGTATCTCATGTTCCTCCTTCTCTGGGGTGTTTTCCTTCTCATTCTTGTTCTCAATATCCTGTGAGAAGTTAGTAGCAAGTGGAAACTCGACAAGATGCCATTCTTCTAAAGAAAATTGCTCACTTTTGCAACTATAGTCATTAATTTCAGCAAGATGTCTTTCATGTTCAATTTGAGTTTCAACCTCACAGGCAATATTAAATAAACTAGAGAGAGAATTGTATTCACTATCAACAAGAATACTCTTAATTTTCTTGTCAAGCCCATTTAAGAATCTTATTTCCTTAGCTTCTTCAGATTCATCTAAACCACAATCCAACAATGAAGTTTCTAATTCCTCGTAATATTCCTTGATAGTTTTATCACATTGTTGTAATCATTGCAATTCATAAAGTAACTTTTTAGAATGATAGGCAGGAACAAATTCATCTCTCATAAGTTGTTTCATATCTTTCCATGTTTGTGGTACTGTCTTATAAGCACAAAAATCATTCCACCAAATTGATGCATAGCGAGTTAAAGCACTAGCGGCAACTCTAATTTTTTGTTTACCACAGAGGTTACATTGCGAAAGAATTTTATTTACCTCTTTTTCCCAATCAATATAAGCATCAACACCAAATCCGCTATAAGAAGGAAGAACTGGAAACTTCTTACCTTTACCAGTAGAAGGAGATGAATTAAAGTTGGGTTGGTGCTTATGCTCTTTTCTATCAAGTGCATTCTCCGTATTTTGAATTTGCTTGTTCATAGTTTCATTCATCTCTCGAAGCATCTCTCGGAGCTCATTATGGATAATACACTGGTTACCATCCTGGTCCTTCGATACCCCTGCAATTGCTAGTAGAAAATAGAAGATAGCACAAAGTATTACCCCTATCAACTACTAGGTACTGGACAGTGGGATCACAAACTCTCACGAATCTTACCACACCCTTACAAATGTTCTTACCAAGTAGCAGGTGGTACGACCGGTTGCTGGTTTGTGATACCGTGACTAGAGCGTGAGTGAGGCGATTGTAAAGGAGAACCTGAACTGATAAGAAGTATGTGGAGCTCGAAAGGCAATATTTAGTAGCAAGGAATAAGCAATATCAAAATCAGATTAGCAAGCTGAATAAATGTCCAACATACTTGTCACAGTTGCTGGCCGAAACGTGTTCCTAGAACTAGTTTAACCTAGCAAGGGATATATCAAAGCGCATAGGACTCAAAGGACGCAAGCAATTCTGATTATCTGCTTTTCTTTCCCTCTTTTTTTTCTTCTTTTCTTTTCTCTGATTTTTTTAGTGCATCTTTTTTTTGCACTTGCCTTTTGTTTTCCTTTCTTTTAATTCAAAGGCAAAACAAAAATCTCATGTTTTGGAATGAGATAAAACATTAAAAAGATGATTGAAAAATTGGCAAAAATAGCACAGGAAACTTCCGAGGTCTAGAACTCAGTCTTAGAGGCCGATTTTGAGGGTCAAAAATTGCACAAGTCTAAAGACTTGTGGATTTTTTAGATGCATGTCGTCGTCCTCTTCGAAAAAAAGTACGCCCCAATCGGAGTTTTTATGCAAAAGTTATGCCAGTTTTACTGAACACTTCGCAATCTAGAATTGCCTGCGACTTCACTTCTTCCTTCCGGTTAGGGCTAAAATAGCAATAGGATCACGGGTGAGAAAGGATGGCCAGTGGTGCAGGGCAATTGATATAAGGTGGCTCACAACCTATCTAGGGCTTGCGAAGCGGGATATATAATACAAAGCGGTGGCAGGGACAAACCAAGTAGGACTCAGTTCGGTTCTAGGGTTAGCAGTGGTGGGATGACTAACAGTGCGAAACAAGAACTAGGGCAACAGAAAGGGACAACTAGAAACTAGGATCACAACCTCAAGCCAGCAACAAGACGATGATGATGGACACAAATTCAACAAACCGATACTGAAACGAAAATTGCAAAGGGACAAGGGGTTATAGGACAGCGAAATCGATGATGAATATTTTGTGGGGCAATTTTTCTGGACTCTAGGACGATGGTAAAACAAAAGTGGAGATAAAAGAATTACCTATCGGGCAACGGAGACTCTAATACCACTTGATGCAAACGGTGGCTCGATCTTCCGACAGGTAGTACTAAATCGATTAGTGGAGAACTCAACATTGACATTCCGGCTTCCAATCAGAATGGATTCGAACCTTGCAATCACTACACCACTGCTCCTTTGGTTATCAACCACGCACAAACACGGTTGACCATGCCAAGAAGGCTTATCCCTACATGCGAATCGAGAACACAAGTAAGAACGTAGAAGATGCAATCTGAAATTGCGAATAATATTAAGCACATGAGTTGGGGTTCCACAAAATGATGTATGACGAAAAACTGACAAAGTGTCTAGTTGTAATCTAAACAAAACCCATCTATTCTAGCGACGGCTACCGAATATATATGAGGATAAAGGCAAGGGAGGCGGCCAAGGGGATGGCCGTACAACCCTAGGTCGTACAAGGCCTTTGGGCCCAAGTGGAGGTGTCGTAGCACCGAGCAGATTCTATTTGTCATATAATTTTTATGATTCCTGTTAATCCAGAAGGATTTTGAACATGCAATCACTTTCGTTGGAAATATCTCATCATGGGCTTGTCCGTAGAGTCCAAGAACGCCTCAATCAGACTTCGTATAATCCGGATATGGTCATTTTGTGTTGGACTGCTCCTGGGGGCCGAATTGGACTCGTGAAGGAATTGGACTTGATCTCGGACTGGTCTTGGAACTTCGAAAGTTGTTGAGCCCTTGTCTTGGCTTGAGGTAGAAATATGCCAAATCGGTTATCCCTAGAGCCGACGAGTAATATAGTTTTTCAGAACAAATCGGCTTCACAAAAAGACTTAGGCATTACCTTCTTGTTATAAGCTTTTGCAACCCTCATCTTATTCTTTTTAAGCCGATCCAATGTATGTAAATGTAATTCTGTCAAGTCATCTAAATTATCAATCATTAAATCCTTGTTGTCTTGAGCCGACAAACCGTATTGCCAAACTACTCGTATGGAGTCAATATTGATCTCCACAGGTAAACAGCTTCCTGCCAAATTTTTGACAAGTTTGGCATCCTTTGTAATACCTGAAGTCATTGTCGGCCAAAAATACCCTGTTCGCCTTAGCAGCCATTTCATCTTATAAGCCGATTGATAGGATCTGCAAATACCTTTGTGTACTTCACCCATTGCAACTTTGGCTTCATCGGCATCTAGACATCTTAGTAGCAAACCTTATAAAGTCCAATAGTATAACACTTTGTCAAGGACCACATACTTTAAAGCTTGTCGTCTAATTTTTCGCTCAATCGGCTTTGAAGGATCGATTAAATACTCCATTATTTCTGTCCTCCAATCGATGACGTTAGCACACATCACAGCTTTTTCAATCAGCTCACATTCCTCAAATTGGCCAAAAACTTTATAGCTCGATGCTTGTTATGCTAATAGGTTAGCCCTACCATTCATCTCTTGAGGAATATGACTAATAGTGAATCCTGTAAATGAGCCGATTACAGTAAGGCATTGTTCTAGATATTTAACCAGAATTTCATCATAACAGTTATATTCTCCTTTGACTTGTTGTATAGCCAGCAAGGAGTCACCATAGGCCTCAACAGAATCTACTTCGATATTTTCAAGCAGCTATAGGCCTCGAAGTAATGCTTCATACTCAGCTTGGTTGTTAGGGCATCGGCAATTTAGTCGGAATGCAAACTCAAAACTATGTCCTTTTGACAAGATGAGCATGATTCCAATACCATCGCCTTCTCGACATACCAATCCATCAAAAAACAATTGCCATGGTGCTACAGATACTAGATTGGCATTTTGTTCATGTCTTGTTATAAAATCGGCTATAACCTGTCCTCTAATCGTTTTAGCCGATTCATATGTCTGGTCGAACTCGATGAACGTATAAGCCCATTTACCAAGTCGACCACGCAGAATTGGAGCTGACAACATATATTTATAACATCGGTTTTACAAATAACCTTACAAGCCGATGCAAAAATATAATGCCTTAACTTAGTACAAGCAAATATAAAGACAAGCAGAGTTTTTGTACAAAGGGATACATGGTCTCAGCATCAATTAATTGTCGGCTTAAGTAGAAAATAATCTGCACTTTTTCATCACCTTGTTGCGCTAATACAGCTCCTGTAGTCTCTTGCTCAGCCGATATATATAACTTAAAGGGTATACCTTTTCGTTGTGCGGCCAGAACTAGAGGATTAGTCAAATACTCTTTGATATTCTCGAAAGCTTTCTACTGATCAACTCCTCACACAAACTCTTGACTATCTTTCAACTTTAACAATGGGGTAAATGCACCAATACGACCAGACAGATTTGAAATAAATCATTTCAAATAATTAATTTTGCTGATCAACTTCTGTAGGTCATTTTTACAAGCTGGTGGCTTCGTTTTGGTTATGGCCTTAACTCTTTCTTGATTAACTTCAATCCCCTTCTCATGGACCATAAAACCTAAAAATTGACCCACCCACACGTCAAAAGCACACTTGTAAGGATTCATCTTTAAACCATTTGCCCTCGTATTCTTGAAAACTGTTTCCAAATTGGCTAAATGCTGAAAGTCTTCTTTGGACTTCACAATAACATCATCGATGTAAATCTCCATAACTTGGGCGATTAGATTATGAAAAATCAAGTTCATAGCTCGCTGATATGTTGTGTCGGGACCCGAATATGCAAATCTGGACCCTCTGTGTATACCGCACTAGTCCAGGGTCACGCTAGTGCACCCAGGCTCAACATAGATGTTATCACAATCATACACAGCGGAAGAGGATAATAGTTCCAATATTTAGAAATAACTATTGTGTCTTACACGATTATTGCCACGTAGGGCTTAGACTAGAAATAGAAATATGCAGCAGCGAAAATAAAAATAAGCGTAGCAGCTCTCTAGTTCACCACAGGCAACTGACGAGGTTCGAACCCTAATCATTCACATCATCTTGGTACTCCTCCTCCGTAGCAAGGATAGCCTCTTCATCTTCTGAGGTTATTGATTTTGGGGTGAGTACATAAAGCACTCAACAAGTTGTGCACAATATGCAATTTTACCATAACTATATGCAAGGCTTGTTCCAAAGGAATGACTAACAAGGCTAATTTGCAGCAAAGTAGTATTTAATAAAGAATACAGTAATTAGATTGAAAGCGGTAAAACAACTATCAATATAAATAACTTTCGACATTTCTCAAGTAACATGGTTTAACTCCTATTCTTTCTTTCAATTTCCAATGGCGAACCGCCATCCCCTCCAGGTTTTATTAAACAAAAGTTTAACCCTTGATTGTAATTCCCGAGCATTGCTCAATACCGTGAACACGGCTATTCGAATAGATTATACACCCTGCAGAGGTTATGCACTTTACCCACACGATACAACCAAACACCACCAAGGCGAGTGATTGTAACAAAGCCTTTACAATGCTCCATTTAGACCCAGTACTGCTCGCTAAGGTTTCAACACTTAAGGGTTAAACCACCACAACAGGGGCCCCCTCTTGCTCCATGTGTGTTAATCCGTACACCCGGGACTCACTAATCGCCACGACAGTATCGAAATCTAAACATCACAAATTAGTCAGCTAGGCTATCCCATTCCAGACATGTGGTTGCAAGAAAGACTCAGGTCAAAGGATTGCAAGGTTAAGTCCTTAGGGTGACTAAGGCAAGACTTTCACATACCCCATGCCATTCCTGGCCCACCTTGGCACACTGCCCCTCACCACCTGCCCCAATCTAAATTATTCCCACCCCAGTTGATTACCAAGCACCACGTACCATCAACAATTCGATCTCGTTGTGTGACCTCCCCGCCACTACAACTCGATATCACTGTGTGACCACACATGACACACAAGTTCAAAACATTGTTCCATATTCCATTAGTCAAAATTAACTTTCAGCATTTCAAATGTGTGACAGGTACGTGGCATGGCTAAGCAAACTAACACAGTCTAACCAACCCATGTTGATTGCTAATATTAACCAACTAGTAATTTAACCATCCTAGGGTGACAATTAGATTATGGCATATAATTAACAAGGTAGGGTAAATGATTCAACTTTAGGCATAATAGCTAGATCCCAAAGTAATTGAAATTATTTGTACACATAAAATAATATGCAATAGTTTAAAGACAATATAGAAAATTTGTAAAACTAGGTACAACATGATCAAAGCCCAACTTGCCTTGGAATAGGTCCTGATCCTGCTCTGAACTTGGGTCTTGAAGCGTCGAATTCTCCTCCGGATTATCGAACAAAGCAACGTTTATGTGAATCGAGGCAAGAATAGCAAGTAAACACCAAAACCGGGAGTAAACAAACTCCAAAAATAAACTAAAATTCACCATTAAATAGATCTTGATTTTTAAAAATTTTAAAATTTTAATCACTCAAATCCGAGTTCGTATGCAAAAGTTATAGCTATTCAAAGGTTGAATAAATTCTGGAAATACTGAAAAGAATTATTTTTATAAAGAAAAACTGCATTATTGCGCAAGCGACACGTGAACCAACCAGAGGTTGACATGTGGCTTCGGCGCATGGACTCAGTCCACGAAACTTCGCTGGTCCACCATGCACCTGAAGAGGAACGCAGTATGCTACACTAGCACAAAAAAAATCTACCGCATGAACAGAAAGCTACTCGCAAGAAGGGGATAACAGATTAGATTACCACTAGACGCGCAGTTGTGGAATCCTTCGCTCGTCGATGTAGTGGATCGTCCTCGCCGTAGTCGTTGCGTCGATGGAGTGGATCGTCCTCCCACGCCGCAGTCGCAGCAGCGTCACCGCAGTAGTCCACACGTCTAGGGTTGGAACGCCGTGCGTCGGTGTGCAAGCACCTGGTCGCTCGGTAGGGGCAGCGAGAGGAGGAGGCTAGGGTTTCGGGTGAATCACATCTAAACCGTGGAAAGCACACCCTGTGCCCACCCTCCTCCCGTCCTTATATAGCCACGAGATGAAACCCTAAACCAGGGCCTATCAGCGTGCTAAGCCCACGAGGTCCATTAATTACAGATCCAATCCAAATTAATGCGTCCCAGCCCATTAAGTGTGTGACCCTGTAGGTTCACGTACGTTTGGACATGGATTCGGAAAACTCCTTTTCAATCCAATAGTTGGCAGCGGCTCCTTGCAAAGTATGCCAACTCCCAAACATACTATGATCAAATCGGACAGAACCTATCAAAAGTACTCATGTAATAATCCCTTTGCCAAGTATATGAAGATTGAACTCAAGGCGAGAAGCATGTCATCCTTTGATGATTCAATCCATCTCTCGTATCCGTGATATATTAATAAGTTGTGATTGACTCCTCAATCACGGCATGGCCATGCACTTCCTTAATCATATCACACGAGTGGCCTTATCATATATCTCCGTTTAATTGGAGTGGCAAATTCCATCTTGACTGCTCACTTCCCTATGCACGTTTCATAGTAAACATGAAAGCTACCTTTATAACTATCCGGTTAGGAAGTAGTGTTTGATAGCCCCAAAGAAAACTATTACACATGTAGGGAATATGACAATCTCAGGTCTAAGGATCATACATCTACTATGTATGAGATACACTGATGACACATAAGAATGAAACATTCTCGCAATGTCCCATGGTGGGTCTATCTAACCCATGTTCTTTAACATGCGTCCACAATGTATAGATGATATCTCCATATCCCATGATCTATGAAGCATGATTATCGATCACTACATGTGCTGATCTATTCATCGTTGTCCTATACGACGATATCCGATCAGAGATATTTATCGAATTATATCAATAAGTAAAGAGCTTCATAAGCAAGTCACATACTTGTTGATCAATAGAATGATATACATTCATTGGACCAATAATCATATTATTATTCATAAACATAGTCATGTTACAATCATCTAAATGATTGCCTCAAGGGCATAACACTAATAATCTCCCACTTGCACTTGAGTCAATCAATTAAGTATCTAATACCAATAGACCTCGTGTGCGCCTCATGCTTAGGTTGTGGCAGTGGCTTTGTCAACGGATCGGCCACATTGGCTTCCGTATGTACTTTGCATATTCTCACGTCACCTCTATCCACAATCTCGCGAATAAGATGAAAGCGCCGGAGTATGTGTTTAGATTTCTGATGTGATCTAGGCTCTTTTGCTTGTGCAATGGCACCACTATTATCACAATAGATGTCCATTGGACTAGAGGCACTAGCGACCACACCAAGCTTTGTGATAAACTTCTTAATCCACAGGCCTCTGAAGCCGCAATGTACTCCGCTTCTGTCGTAGAGTCGGCTACCGTGTTTTGCTTGGAACTCTTCCAGCTTACTGCTCCTCCATTTAGTGTAAACACAAACCCGGATTGCGATCGAAAATCATCTTTTTCAGTTTGGAAGCTTGCAGCTTACTGCTCCTCCATTTAGTGTAAACACAAACCCGGATTGCGATCGAAAATCATCTTTTTCAGTTTGGAAGCTTGCATCGGTGTAACCCTTTGCAACCAGATCTTCCTCACCTCCAAAAACAAGGAACATACCCTTAGTTCTACTCAAGTACTTCAGGATATTTTTTACGGCTATCCAATGACCATCACTAGGATCCGCTTGGTATCTGCTCATGACACTTAGAGCATATGAGACATCTGGGCATGTATATATCATGGCATACATAATAGACCGAATAGCTAAAGCATATGGAATCTTGCTCATCCTGTCTCGCTCATCAGATGTCGAAGGACACTAATTCTTGCAGAGACTGATGCCATGTGACATTGGCATGAAACCTCTCTTGGATTCATGCATATTGAACCTTTTCAATATCTTGTCAATGTATGTTTCCTGACTTAATCCAATTAACCTTTTTGATCTATCTCTATGGATTTTTATGCCCAAGATATAGCATGCTTCTCCCAAGTCCTTCATTGAGAAACTCCTTTTCAATGAAGTTTTAACATCTTCAAGCATAGGAATATCATTCCCGATCAATATGTCATCCACATACAAAATCAGAAACACAATTGCGCTCCCACTAGCCTTCTTGTAAACACAAGGCTCTTCTTCGTTTTTGATAAAGTCAAAACCCTTGACCACTTCATCAAAACGAATATTCCAACTCCGAGATGCTTGCTTTAACCCATAAATGGATCTTTGAAGCTTGCATACCCTTTTAGCATATTTAGGATCAACAAAACCTTCAGGTTGTATCATGTATACATCCTCAGATAGATTCCCATTAAGGAAGGCTGTTTTGACATCCATCTGCCATATTTCATAATCGAAATATGCAGCAATAGCTAAAATGATCCGGACAGACTTGAGCATGGCTACCGGTGAAAAGGTTTCATCATAGTCAACTCCTTGAACTTGTTTGAAACCCTTTGCCACCAACCGTGCC
Organism: Otatea glauca; assembly: GCA_036346275.1. Classification (NCBI taxonomy): domain Eukaryota; kingdom Viridiplantae; phylum Streptophyta; class Magnoliopsida; order Poales; family Poaceae; genus Otatea; species Otatea glauca. Next base: position 7,177,590 of record CM070716.1, on the reverse strand, counting down.
TTATAGATCTGAACATTTCCATCTACGTCTATCTTCTTCTTGAAAATCCATTTGCATTCAATGGTTTTTACACCATCAGGAGAATCGACCAAGTTCCAAACTTGATTGTCATGCATGGATTGAATTTCGGATCTCATGGCTTCAAGCCATTTTTCGGAGTTTGGGTCCATCATTGCTTCTTCATAAGTCGTGGGCTCATCATTGTCCAACAATAATATGTCATTCCCATATCTTATAGGTACATGATGTGGCCTCCCCGACCTACCTGGGGCTGGAGTCGCTTCCACAGGTTGTACAACACTTTGTACATCTTGTGAAGGTTCAGTGGTAGCTCGAACATATTCATGTGATTCTCGAACTTCATCAAGATACACATCACTCCTACTGATTTGTTTTGAAAGAGACTCTTTCTCCAAAAAGACACCATTTCGAGCAACAAAAACTTTGTTCTCGTTTCTTTTGTAAAAGTAATATCCTTTTGTTTCTTTAGGATACCCCACAAAAAAGTATTTTTCTGATTTAGGTGCGAGTTTATCTGATTGTAAACGTTTTACATAAGCCTCACATCCCCATATCTTGAGAAATGACAACATGGGTCTTCTCCCAGTCCATATCTCATATGGCGTCTTCTCAACGGATTTTGATGGGCCCATATTCAAAGTGAACGCAGCTATCTCTAGAGCGAAACCCCAGAAGGATAATGGCAGATCTGTTTGGCTCATCATTGACTGAACCATATCTAATAAAGTTCGGTTTCATCGTTCGGACACGCCATTCCATTGAGGCGTTCCTGGGGGAGTAAGTTGCGGAACAATTCCACATTGCTTTAGATAATCACCAAACTCTTGGCTCAAGTATTCGCCACCACGATCTGATCGTAAGTGTTTTATTGATTTGCCAAGTTGATTTTGTACTTCGTTTTGAAACTCTTTGAACCTTTCAAAAGTTTTATATTTATGCCTCATTAAATAGATATATCCATATCTACTAAAGTCATCGGTAAAAGTTACAAAGTACTGAAACCCACCCCTAGCAGTCGAGCTCATTAGTCCACATACATCTGTATGTACTAGGGCCAATAACTCACTCGCTCTCTCACTAAAACACATGAAAGGGCTTTTGTCATCTTGCCAAGTAAACAAGATTCACATGTTTCAAATGATTCAAAATCAAATGAGGTTAGAAGTCCATCACCATGGAGCTTCTTCATGCGCTTCTCATTTATATGACCTAAATGACAATACCATAAAAAGGTAGGGTTCAAATCATTAGGCCGATACCCTTTTACATTAATGTTATAGACAAGTTTCTCTTCGAGTTCAAGGACGTATAACCCATCCACCATGGGGCAACGACCATAATACATATCAATCAAAAATATTGAACAAACAAAGTTCTTTATTCTGAAATCATAACCTTCATGTTCCAAACAAGAAGATGAAATAATGTTTCTACTCAAAGATGGAACAAAATAACAATTATTGAGTTCTAAAACTAATCCTGAAGGCAAATGCAATGGGTATGTGCCAACAGCAAGACCAGCAACTCTTGCTTTATTCCCCACACGAAGATCCACTTCTCCTTTTGCCAAGTCTCTACACTTTATCAGCTCCTGCATCGAATTGCAAATGTGAGCAACCGAATCGGTATCATATACCCATGAGCTGAGTGAAGAAGTAGCAAGATTAATTTCTATAACATTAATACCTGAAGTGGAAACCACATTTCCATTCTTCTTATCTGCCAGGTACTTTTCGTAGTTCCGTTTTCAATGTCCTGATTTCTTGCAATAGAAGCATTGGGTATCAGGTTGAGGGCCAACTTTAAGCTTCTAAAGCTTAGTTTTGAGGCTTGCGATCTCATCTTGAGCCTTGCCCTTGCCCTTGCTCTTTCCCGTTCCCCCAGCATTAGCCTTGCTCTTTTTGAATGCAGTTGTTTTCTGAACCATCATGATCACATGATTGGGTTTTTTCTTAATGCTTTCCTCGGCAGCCTTGAGCATCCCATGTAGCTCGGTTAGGCTCTTCTCCATGCTATTCATATGAAAATTCATAATGAATGGCTCAAAGCTCTGAGGCAGAGACTGGAGAATAACATCTGTGGCCAAACTGAGGCTAAGGGGAAACTCATGTTTTTCCAATCTCCCGATGTAACCAATCATCTTGATCACATGAGGGCTGATCGAACTGCCTTCAGCCAGCTTACAAGCAAATAAAAGCTTTGAGATACCATACCTCTCAGCTCTTGCTTGATTCCCAAACATACCCTTCAAGCCCACAATCATATTGTAAGCATCCTGGTCCTCTATTGCTTTTGGAGCTCAGAGTCCATGGTGACAAGCATGAGATAGCTGACCTCTACAGAAGCATTAACATGTTTTTTGTATTCAACCTTCAAATTGCGAGGAGCATTTTCGGCTGGTTCATCAGGAATTGGATTCTCTAGAACATAGTCCTTTTCATGCTTGAGAACAATTCTCAGGTTGCGATACCAATCAACAAAATTAGTTCCATTAAGTTTTTCCCTTTCCAAAACCGATCTCAAAGCAAAACCAGGTGTAGCAGGAGTAGGAGAAGGTGCCATTGAACTACAACAAAGACATGCAAAGATTCTAAGCACTATGTTTATGTAAAAATTTTATTAAACGTTTTAATAAAAGACACTCCTATTTTATGTCCCTTTTATAGACACATAGTGAGTATTCAAGATCCATATTCATCAAACACTAGTGAGCTTTGGCATCACTGCTAGAAATTTAATGACATAGGTAAGCAACACCTTTGCTAATTACATCTTATGTAACTCTTGTTTGTTGAGTATGAAAACAAGTAATGAATGCCTCCGTCAACTTGACTCATGGCCAGGTCAACCTGCCCCAAGGGCTCACATGAGGGAGGGAGCACTTCCTGTTTTCGGGTGCCAATTAAGAAACCTGCCTCATGTGTGTTTTCCTAGACACCAATTGTCTTGTATAGGTTCCTTCATTACTGAAATCAAGTCCCAACCACTTATGTCCTCAAGCCCAAAACCATTTTGATAGCTTGATTAAATCTTCCATTGTTATGCGTGATGTGTCCAACACATCCCTATCATCTGTTAAGATAGCCATTGGTATACTACTTTGGCAGTCATATCAATAACGATCTAAATTCTTGATAGGTGCAACAATTGGATGGACATTTTGATTTAAAATTTTAACTATAGGGATGAACAATATCTACTAATAACATGGCATCACATGCAATGAACATAAAGAAAATAGCAAGGATTAAACACACATCCACAGAAAATCAAAATAAGCTGTGAAATAGCATGGCCCTTAGCATTAAGATCTCCATCATCATGCTTGTTTTGTTCACCTTGCCACCTTGCTTGATTTGTTCACCTAGCCACCTTGCTTGATACCATCGTTTATGGATGCAACGCCTTACAACTTTTGATAATGAATTTTACATGAGGGTTTGAAGCATCACAAGTCGATAGGCAGATCGTTATACAATTTAAATAGCCCTATGGCTTGACACGGCACGCAGGCTATGTGGAAATTACATGCATCACATACACATAGGCCATACTATTTCACATAATTCCCTGCAAAAACGAGTTAAACAAAAGCATCCCTACGACTCCGGGGTCCGAGGGGCAGTACCCTTGGCGGGTCGAGGGCAACGCCCTTGGAAAATTTTTTAAGAGGCATATCTTCTATCATGGGAAAACACCATCAAAATTTCCACGCATCAACCAGATTGACCCAATCCGATCTAATATGATTGGATTGGTCCCATATGGTTACATTTTACAAACCCTGATGGCGGTAACCCGACTGTTAAGGGCAACGTCGTACCATGAACGGACTCACCCAAATCAATATTGAATCGGTTTGCGCTTACCATGGATCAACCAGATTGACCCAATCCAACTCAATCTGATTGGTTTGGTCCCATATGGATACGTTTCAGAAACCCTGATGGCGGTAACCCGACCGGTAAGGGTAACATTGTACCATGAACAGACTCACCCAAATATAGATTGAGTCGGTTTGCACTTTCCTCAAACCCTAAACCGATCGATCTTATCGATGGCTGCTGTCACCAATTCATCATATGAACCAGCTGAACTTGTAATAGATCCAATCTACTAATCTCACACATCATATGTGCAACATCCAGATCACAAATCTATATGAGATGGCTCTGATACCACTGAAGAGGAATGCGGTATGCTACACTAGCACAAAAAAAAATCTACCGCATGACCAGAAAGCTACTCGCAAGAAGGGGATCACAGATTAGATTACCACTAGACGCGTAGTTACGGAATCCTTCGCTCGTCGATGTAGTGTATCATCCTCGCCGCAGTCGTTGCATCGATGGAGTGGATCGTCCTCGCCTCGCCGTGGATCGTCCTCCCACGCTGCAGTCGCAGCAGCATCACCGCAGTAGTCCACACGTCTAGGGATGGAACGCCGTGCGTTGGTGTGCAAGCACCTGGTCGCTCGGCTGGGGCAGCGAGAGGAGGAGGCTAGGGTTTCGGGTGAATCACTTCTAAACCGTGGAAAGCACACCCTGTGCCCACCCTCCTCCCCTCCTTATATAGCCACGAGATGAAACCCTAAACCAGGGCCCATCAGCGTGCTAAGCCCACGAGGTCCATTAATTACGGATCCAATCCAAATTAATGCGTCCCATCCCATTAAGTGTGTGACCCTGCAGGTTCACGTACGTTTGGACATGGATTCGGAAAACTCCTCTTCAATCCAATAGTTGGTAGCGGCTCCATACAAAGTATGCCAACTCCCAAACATACTATGATCAAATCGGACAGAACCTATCAAAAGTACTCATGTAATAACCCCTTTGCCAAGTATATGAAGATTAAACTCATGGCGAGAAGCATGTCATCCTTTGATGATTCAATCTATCTCTCGTATCCGTGATATATTAATAAGTTGTGATTGACTCCTCAATCACGGCATGGCCATGCATTTCCTTAATCATATCACACGAGTGGCCTTATCATATATCTCCGTTTCATTGGAGTGGCAAATTCCATCTTGACTGCTCACTTCCCTCTGCACGTTTCATAGTAAACATGAAATCTACCTTTATAACTATCCGGTTAGGAAGTAGTGTTTGATAGCCCCAAAGAAAACTATTACACATGTAGGGAATATGACAATCTCAGGTCTAAGGATCATACATCTTGAAGGACCGAGATGGCGAACAAAGGGGGGGGTGAATGGTCGCAAATAAAAATTCCCCCAAAATACTCCAACAAAAACCTCGACAAGATCGCTCAAAGGAAATTGTGAAAAACCCGAAAAACTAGACAACTATGTGTACCCCAAGCTTGCATGGATAAGTACCATAAAATATGTGGGGATTTTTGAGTCACAATCCTGGTTGTCTAGTGTCCAAGATAAAGAGGAATCAATTCAAACACTTTCTTTTAGAAAGGACATCAATTCAAATCACAAAAGTCACTTTCAGAAAAGCAAAAGCAGAATTTCCAGAACTTGTCCTCAATTTGCACAGGAGGTTGGTGGGTTTCTACAGCTCCCAAAATTCTGAGAATTTTTCTCCCTATGAGCATAAGAGTCGTGAAGAACTCCACCAAATTTCTCCTCAAAAAGCATTACAGAAAAAACAGGAAAAATCTAAGAATACAGTATGCTCAAGAACTTCGAGCAGAAAGTTTGGGGCTCGGTTTTCACCTCATGGCGCCCAAACAGTGCAACAAGTGAACTCTAAAATTTTTCTGCAGGTCTATATCAGAGTCCCGCACCTCCTCCACCAAGAATCACTCAAAAAGGATTTTGCTATATTTTTACAAAAATTAAACACTGACTGCTGCGCGAAGAACAAGTTCTGAACAAAGTTGGAACTTGAAAGAAAAGATGTTCTCTACTCAATCCAAGAGTGCAAAAGAGATGTAAAACCATATGAACACACTCAAAACATCCAAGATCAGCAGCATTTAGAAGGAGGGGAGGCAAATCCAAATTACTTGAAAGTAAATTGCGGGAATGTAATTGCGGAAAGTAAATGCTGAATTTAAATTATGTAAAGTAAAGACATAATGTAAATGCGCAAAATAAATTCAGAGGTGGATGGATAAAACTTTCATTTCTGGAAGGGGAGGTTAAAAGCCTCACATTCATGTGGGCAAAGCTCAAATGAGCATCAAAAACCTCAACACATTCAAGGGAAGGAGGCTACCCCTCCACCCCTATTTATACTACTCTTGGGCCACCTACCACCCTTGGATGAGTCCCTCAACCCTAGAGCACTCATCTAAGGGCTAGGATTAACCCACACACACAGCCATGCAAGGGCTAACCCAAAACCCACACACATACCGGGTTTTCTTGCACGGTTTTCAAAGCATACTACCTAGACCCGCTAACCTATCAACTAGACCTCAATCCGACGGCCCTCATTGATCCACGCGGCATCTAGCTAGCATCAACTCCTTTCCTTGTCTTCTTGACTTGCCCGGACTCCGTCTCCGATCATCTTCCGCGATCTCCCAACCGTCTGGACCTCCGACGCCTCGCCTAGTCCCGGTCATCCTTCGCCTCACCATGACCTAGCACCGTCGCCCTGCAACCATCAAAGACAAGGAAACTCCTCACATAGCAATGCCCACAAAGATGTGCAATAAACCATCCAACTCATCACTACCGCGTCCATACGACCGCAGATCGCCACTCTGGCGAGACAACTCGAATTGCTTCATTTTGAAAATCAATCCAAATCAAACTCAAACTTGAGCACACCTTGCTCAAATAAAGTCAAATACTCAACACAAACATGGATGGACCTCCACATGGTCCTTCACATCTACTATGTATGAGATACAGTGATGACACATAAGAATGAAACATTCTCGCAGTGTCCCATGGTGGGTCTATCTAACCCATGTTCTTTAACATGCGTCCACAATGTATAGATGATATCTCCATATCCCATGATCTATGAAGCATGATCATCGATCACTACATGTGCTGATCTATTCATCGTTGTCCTATACGACGATATCCGATCAGAGATATTTATCGAATTATATCAATAAGTAAAGAGCTTCATAAGCAAGTCACATACTTGTTGATCAATACATTGATATACATTCATTGGACCAATGATCATATTATTATTCATAAACATAGTCATGTTACAATCATCTAAATGATTGCCTCAAGGGCATAACACTAACAGCACCCGATGCACGACACCTCGGCTTCTGTACCGACACGCGTCGCACATCCCTGCAACGATCCGACGGCCACCGATCTACTCCTACGCGGCACTATCCTGACCGCTCATCTCAGACCAACAGTCCACCTTACCGGAGAGGTTCACTGTTGATGAAGATGACACGGCGCGATCTGGACGGTTCGATGAAGATCCGAGGGCTGCACGAAGCTCGTAGTCCCGGTGATGTCGTGACGACGCTTGGCTCCCAGAGACGAAGACGACGACCTCCTCGACGGCAAACTAGGCTCCTTCGACGATGCAGAAATAGTGGCTCTGACGCGGCTTAACTCGGCGAATCTATATCTGGAACCAGCGCGGCGGAAGATGTCTCAACGGCGGCGCAAAACGAAGAAGACGAACGGCGGCGCTTCGGGAACTCCGGCGAGCTCTAGCGCACGAACGACGACGGCGGCTGGCGCTACGAATGCGCACTGGAACGGCGGTTCTCGGGGTGCGTTCCGCTCTTTAAATAGCCTCGGCATGCGCACAAAAAAGGATAACCTAAATCACACGGCGGCGACGGCGGCTAATCAGCGGCGGATTCAGAAACCGAATCGGAGACGATGAATGAGGACCATCTGATTTACGATCAATGGCTGAGATTCCATCCGAGACGATACGATCTGATCCGCACCTTCCAAAATCCAACGGATACGATCTAACCTTTCCAAAACTAACGCGAAGCGGCTTCCATCGTTCGATCTTGATCCGACGGCTCGCAGGTGCTAGGGTTTCTGGCCATAGCCTCCCATCGCCAGCGTTCCTTCGCAATCTTACGGCCGATCCCACGAATGCAACGTGGCTTGATGAAGACCGTGCGATGAAGATCCAACGGCCGACGCTAACGCTAACCGGAATAGGCCGAACGAGCCGCGCAATAAACGGGTCGCACACGCGCACATTGCTCGGCTTCGGCCCAATACTGTTCATCCCGATTTTCCTCAATTTTAACTTTTAAAATAATTACAGAAATCATTTTAATTCGTTTTTAGGCTATAAAAATATCAGGAAAAATCGCAGAAAATTCTCAGAAATGTTTTGAGACATTCTGGATCCAAATAAAATAGTTTTGGCAAAACTTTATATAAACTTTATATATATTTAATTTTTTCATAAAAAGGGTCAATAAACCTTATTTGAAATAGGCTCAATTAAATTCCAGGAAAATCCAATAAATTCCAAAAAATACAAAATGCACACCTGATATTAAAATAATATTTGGGCAAAATTTTTTGGGAAGTTACATGTTGCGCCAGTGTTCTTCAAGCCAAACGTCATTACAATCCACTCAAATAACCCTAAGGCACCACGCACCTAAAAGTTGTTTTAGGTATATCGGCTTCTGCCATGAATATCTAATTATATCCAGCATAACCATCAAGGAAGCTAATGATCTTATTTCCTGATGCAGCATCGATAAGCACATCAGCTATTGGCATCAGATATTCATCTTTTGGCGTAGCTTTGTCTAAGACTCTGAAATCAACGCACACCCTCAACTTACCATTTTTCCTCATAACTGGAACGATGTTAGAAACGCACTCAGCGTATCGATAAGGCCTAAAAAACTTTGCCTCTGACAATCGTTCGATTTCTTCTTTTATAACATTGTACAAGGCCAGATTAAACCTTCTAGGGGATTGTTTAAACGGCCGATAACCTGGCTTTATAGGTAGCCGATGTTCGACAAGTTGTCGGCTTAATCCATGCATCTCATGGTACTCCCAGGCAAAATAATCTTTCTAATTTCTAAGAATTTTGACCAACTTTTTCTTATAATCTACATATAACTGTGCACTAATAAAAGTTGATCTTTTCCTATCCATCGCCTATATCGAATTCTTCGAGCAAATCAGTTGACGTAAACCTCTGGCCTAACTTTTCAATTTCTTGAAAATCTTTGATGGCCTCAAAGCTATCAGTTTCTTGCCGATAGCACTGAAATTTGTTTTGTAAGGTTTTCACTGGTCACCTGGACTCCATCGGCGCAAAACTTCACTTGTCCGATCAAAAGTGCTAGGCCTGACATTGATCGGAATAAGTCCTATCTTGTTTATGCAGATAAAATCACAATCGTCCAAAGATTTGCCCGATATGCACTCAGCTTCTTCATTCTGCCAATTTGCATCTAAACTGGCCATAGCAATGTGAGCCGATGTGTCGGCTTGAACGATCTCGACTTCATCTCCATTCCATTGAACGAGTAACTGGTGCATAGTCGACGGTATGCACCAATTGGCATGAATCCAATCTCGCCCAAGCAAGACACTATAATTACCTTAGCGTCGACTACAAAAATGGCAGTCGGCAATATTTTGCTGTCGGCAGTCAATTCTGTTACCATGACACCCCTGCATTTGGTGGGATCCCCTGTGAAATCGTTTAAAACCATGTTAGTTTTAATTAGATCCCCAACGGACTTACCCAGCTTCTTGCAGGCGGTGTATGGCATCAGGTTAACTATTGCCCCGCCGTCAACAAGCATTCTTGATATCGACTTAACGTTAATATGCACTTTCAAGTATAACAGCTTAAGATGCCGATGAGCATTTTGGGGCTTCTCAAAGACTGCATCTTGAGCCCCCAAACATAACTGAGTCTGTGTTTCTTTAGCCGATTCTGTTTTTATCTTGAATTCAGCCGGTAAAGTGAACACCATGTTGATGTCCATCGGTGGAGTGTCATCTCGAATTACAGAGAAATCTAGGTCATCGGTTGAATCATATTCTTCTTCAACCGGTTACTCCTTCCTCCACTCCTTTTTAATAGTTTAATCAACCGAATCTCATTGAAAGCTTGATCCCTTTGTTTTTCCTATTTAGCCTCTCTCATTTCTTGGGTCCTTAATCTCTAGAGTTGCCTACGTTGTGATCGACTGATACCAGGGGGACACCATCTTGGTTTAGGTTCAATCGGCTTACGATTTTTACCAGCCAGATTCTCCTGAGTCACGAAACTTTCTTCTACCTTTATTTTGGCCTAATTTGGTGCGGAAATCCTTTCATGCATCGGCCTTCTGTGAGTTCTATCAGGGCAACTATGCACTGGTCCAGATAATCTATCTTGAGGATAATGCTCCATCGGGCATGTGAACGGCGATGGCAAAGCCGAGCCTCTCTCCCAACAGAACTGCCAGAAGGGGCATCGTTGGTGAGCTTTTTCCAAGTTCTCAGGCCAGAATAGGTTACTTGGTCGACGTGTAGGATAGCGCGGCCTGTTATTTCTCCTTTCATATTTTTCATGTAACTAGGAGAACACTGGCTTAGGTTTGAACACCTGCTGTCGTGGTGGTGATTTCTCTGCCTTATACCACTTGCCACTTTGCGGATATCCTTTGAGTTTAGCAGTCCTTGAACTTTTTCCCACATGGTCGGTTTCTATCTGTAGTGAACCGACCGTGATCTTTAGGGTATCTTTGCCACTAGAAGCCGATTTAATATCAACACGCTGAGCAATCTTTGACCCTTAATCGTGCATCGACCCCTTTCCTTTTCTAGAACAGTGAACCATATTTATGGGAAAAGGATTGGCATCCACTTGTATTGTTGGTTCCTCTACAAACTTAAGTCGACCATTTTCTATAGCCGATTGTATCTGCTGCCGAAAAATATTGCAATCGTTAGTGTTATGAGAAAAAGAATGATGCCACTTCAATAACTTCGCTTTTTTATATCATCAGCTGATGGTATGACATGCCCCTTTGGCAATTGTATAATGTTTTCTTGCAACAATTGGTCAAAAATATGATCGCACTTAGAGACATCAACGCATATTTCATCTTTGACTTATTCTTAGTCAACTTGAGCCATGAACAAACTAAGGACTTCTTAGATCCCTTAACCTATTCAGCTATCTTTATTTCTGCCTCATCGTATTCAGAGGATTCACTTCAACAATATTCAACCAAATTGACTTTGGCTTTATCTTTATCCTTATTATTATTAACCTTGAACTTATCCTTATTATTATTTATCTTTATCAATCCCTGGAAGGCCAAATCGGCTAGTTGATTGTCACGTAAAGTAACACTAAAGCACCGATTTCTAACTTCCCTAAACCTTTTAATGTAATATGTTACCGACTCCCAAAACTTTTGGCAGACGGAGCTCAAATTGGAAATTCTGAGTTCCAGACTACCACAGAAAAAGTACTCATCGAATCGACTTTCCAAATCAGTCCGGAAGTGAACCGAATTCAGGGGTAAACTAGTGAACCAAGTAAAGGCAGCTCCTGATAACGATAATGGGAATAACCTAATCTTAAGGCCATCGGACTGAGTGGCTTCGCCACATTGTGCAATGAAGCATCCGACGTGTTCTAATGTGGTAACAGTGTCATCCCCGAAAAACTTGGCAAAATCAGGAACTTTGAAATTATTAGGGTAAGGAATACGATCAATATAATCTGGATATAGCTTTCTATAACTTACAACCTTAACCTTGAGCTGTATGCCAGATAGATCTCTCAACACGGTAGATATCTGATCGGCCCAATTAACATTGTTTGCCGACGCCATGGTAGGGTTCTAACAATTTTGATCGTAATTGGCATTCTGTACCCCTAGTGTGGAATATATGAAACCAGGTATCTTCATGACCGGCCCAGTATCGCCGAAGGAGGAGACAGTCCCAAGCAGAAGGCCCAAAAGATGAGCACCACGCCAAGCATTGCTGCCGCACGGAAGGGGCATGTCCTATAGACAGTCGAATATGTATTTAGATATAAAAGATACAGTTGTGATCCGAGTCGTTATTAGGATAGATAAAGATGTAAACCCTATCCTGTAACCAACTAGAATATAGCAACCGATCGGAATCTCCTAACCGATCAGGACACTATAAGCCGCCCCACCCCCAGTATATAAGGGAGAGAGCGGGTAACACCATAGACATCCAATCATTCAAGCATAGAGCAATCGAGCCCTAGAGCACACACCATATCGCCCAGAGCACATTACGCTTTGAGCAACCTTTGATCCAAGAGATCCATATAATCCCAGCACACAGGATTAGGGTATTACCTCCATCGTTGAGGGCCTGAACCTGTCTAATCCCTTGTCTTGTGTGACCTCTGAGTTTGAGATCTAGCGTCTACCCCATAAATTTATTGCCGACTACAAAAGTCGATAGTTGATGCGCCAGGTAGGGGAAGCGCTATAATCTTTTCCTTCAGACTCGATGGTAGCAATCGACAGATTCATCGCCACCTTCGCTCTCTGCCAGCCTTACGGTTTGGAAGCTCGACTTAAATCGCAGATCTGCGCAAGAGCTTGTCCGCTGGTCCAAAGCCGATCCAATCGGTGAAGATCGAATAACCCATCTCGGTATGCCGCTCTGACTCACCCAGAAAACCAGTCGGCATTGTGAGGAACTACTGTGATTTTTGTGGCATCTTCGCGATTGAGGAGCAAAGGACCGATCTCCATCAAGAAGACCAAGAGGCTGCGGTGGAAGATCGTTTTCGTAAGGGTAAGGAGGTACATGCGCGATCTCTTCGATCGCGCGGCCGCAATGTCTGTGAGGACATCCTGCAGTCCAGGTTGGGAGACCAATCCGTCTTCCGCACGCCGATGCAGAACGTCGTCGCTTCCAAGATGCTTCTCAACACGTTGGACCCGATGATTACATCGGACAGCCCGGCGGCCCCGATCGTGGCCCAGATCAAGGCTATGGTGACGGCGGCAACAATCTAGCAGAATCAGGAAAAGCCGGTAGGTGAAGCGCACTCGCGCTCCCACGCGGCTACTCGTGTCGCCAGCAGTTGGACTGCAACCAGTCAGAATACCGGCAGTCGGCACCATACACCACCAGTCGGAGACGCTCGCCGAATTCTCAACCGCGACCTCCGCCAAGACATCACCGCCAGGCGGCAGGAGCGGGATGAGGAAGAGCGACACGGGCGCCACGACGACTACGAGCGTTTCGGCACTGGCCACGATCGACGAAGTGATCAAAGGTACGATGACCGCGACGACCATAGAGATTATCATCGCCGGGGTCGGAACGACGACGACTGTCGAGCCATGAACTCTCCGCGCCGAACTCCTGTCGGGACCCGGATTTGCAAATCCGAAACCCTCTGTGTATATTGCACTAGTCCAGGATCACGCTAGTGCACACAGCTTATGGTCAATGTTTACACCATTATGCCTTAAGGGCTTAAAAAACAAATACTATTGCAGCAAAAAAGATAACTTGAGCCATTCGACATGCCACGGACAATTGTCTGGGGAACGCCTTCCTAATCCACGTAGTCTTCATAGAATTCCTCATGATATTCATTATCTCCTTCAGCAACTGATCAACAAGGGCATAAAGCCGTGAGTACAAAGGTACTCAGCAAGCCGTAGGGAATTTATGCAACACATTCATGCACGGCTTAACAACGATGGCTATATAGTTCATTTGCAGAAAGCAATAACTTGAATTGAAATACAATAAATAGATTGAAAGCAAATTTATGAAAAGATAAATAAATAACTAGTAGATCAATGATAGACAACAAAACAACAGTGAACTCCCCGTTCACATCCCAACAATTCCACATTCCACATTTTATGGAACACTCTATACCCCGTGTGAAATTCCCGGGCTTTGTCCATGACCATGACGCGCTATTCGAATAGTTTTACACTCTGCAGAGGCTGTACAACTTTACCCACAAGACATGAATATCTCTTTGTGCAAACGTTACTGACACACTTCCTTTGATGTGTCGCAGAGATATCATGACAAAGCCTTTACAATGCACTGTCTAAACTCGGTATTGCCCGCTAAGGTTTCGCCCCTTAGGGCCCCCTCTTGCGCCTTACGAATCTACTCGTCCATCCCGGAACCCACACCACCAACCGGCGATACTCAAGGCTAGGCATTGCAAATTAATCAGTTAGGTCTGTCCCATACCAGACATGTGGTAGTACAGTTAGGCCCAGTTCAATGGCGCACAAGATTAAGTCCTTAAGTTGTCTCAGGCAAGACATCCACATTCCAATGTGCTAGAAAGCACCCCCTTTACTGCACGATCACTTGCCTGAGGGAAAACAATTCATTCAACCAAGACCAATGGCAAACCCCACCATGGTACAACAAATTTTTACTACAGTGGCTAACAGCCATGATTCAATATCTCATTAAGTCAAGATTAACATTATTCAATATGTGACATGAATCCCATCTATATCTAAGCACGTCTAAGCATAGCTACGATAACCCAATGTTGGTATAATGATTAAGTCCAACTAGTAATGTCCCAACCTAGGTTTAGCAATTGATACATGGCACACAATTAATCAAGGTGGCATAATGTCAACTAGGTATACATCTACTCTCATTAAATAAGCATTGATACACAAAATAGCATGCAATTGTAATAAAGTAAATTACTTTTGCAAACATAGGATCAATATGATCAAAGGTTACGACTTGCCTTGCTGATCTAATGCTGAGTCTTGGTCTTCGAAGTCTTCGTTCGCTCCCTCGGAATTAGCGTCTACCGGAAAAGAAAGCAACAAAACCAAATAAATACAAAACAGAGACTCAAAAAAGCTCAAAACTGAAAATAAATGGCTCTGGAAGATAGATCTTGATTTTAGAAAAATTTAGAAACTTGAATCGCCTCAATCGGAGTTCGTATGAGGGAGAACGAGCTTCTGGAAAATTAAATCAGAGAAAAAGACTGAAAATCAGAAATTCAGAATTTCTGGATTTATTTTTATACGGGAAAATCGATTTATTGCGCAATCGCTGACGTTATCCGGCTCTTGGTGGACACGGTCCACGGCACGGGCTTGGTTCACCGTGCACCCGGTGCACAGATGACGTCGGCGCTGACGCAGCTGCTCGGCTGACGCGGCGGGTGACGCAGGCGGGTGACGCAAGCGCTGATGCGACAAGCCACGCGTCGCGCATCTGGCGAGAGGGCCAGATCAGACGGCCAAGAAGCGGGGCTGCGGTGGAGGCGACGCGGCGCAATCTGGAGCAGACGCCACCGATCGGACGGCTGGGACGCGGGTCACGGGCAGCGGCGACGCGGTGAGATCTGGAGCAGGTGCCACAAATCGGACGGCTGGGGTTCTCGGCGAGGAACAACGGCGAAGCGGCAGCGCGGGGCTCATCAGCAACAGAGAAGAAGCCACGGCCGACGGTGAAGACGCGACGGATCAGGCCTGGGACAAGGCGGACTGGGGAGGGGGCGACGCGGGCAGGGCGGAGAGACAAACGGCGGAGGCGAAGACGCACCGACGGAGAAGAAAAAGGCGGCGGAAGTTCTTGGGCACGGCGAGGAACTTCGGCGAGCGCAGGCGAAGCGACGGCGGGGTCTTGGGCAACGAGGAAGAGGGCAAAACGAGCAGCGCGGAGAGGGGATCCTCGGGAGGCACGCGGCGGCTTTTATAGGGGTCTCGCGAGGCGTGCCCGACCCGGTGTCCCAGACGGCGGCGGGATTCCGAGCGGCGCTAGGATTAGTGTTTCACGGGATGGCGACGTGGCTACATCGCAGCCACACACGCGGCGCAGATCCGACGACGGTGGCTCGCTTGCGGTAGGCTAGGCGAAATCGGGCCGAGTGCGCTGTGAGCGAGCGAGCGGAATAGCGGGCTGAGCGGAGAAAAAGGATGGGCTGGCGGGAATTCGGCCCGAAAGGCTTTTTGAGATATAAAATCATTTTTTGATTAAGAAAAATTCCAGAAATTCAAATAAATGCAAATATATTCGAATAAATAGCAAATAAAGTCAGAAAAATCTCCAAAAATATAAAAAAATTCCTTGGAGCACAAAGAATAGTTTAGTCAAATTAAATCCTTTGATTAATAGAAAATTCAAATTAAGCTGGGCTTAATTCAAGGAAAAGGCAAATGGTTTATTTTTGAATTCAAACATTCCAAAACTCAAATTTTGGGATGTTACAACTCCGCCCCAGCACGTTGAAGACAATCACCGAGCGAGAGGCTCGCCACGCCGGTCTCCCCCTCATCATGATGAGAGATCTATTGACGGGATCCGAGCGTTCACTCCTCGGCTACGCTCTACGCCGAGTGGTATGGCCCGAAGGATTCAATCCCAAAGGCATCATAAAGTTTGACAGGGAATGAGATTCGGAAGCATTTGCCTAGCAGTTAAGGCGGTCGGGGGCAATCAGACTATGATGGCAAACTATCTGCCGGTCAATCTCACCCCCTCGACTCAAGCATGGCTCACGAGACTTCCTGCGAACACGGTGGACTCCTGGAGCGATCTTTGTGATCAATTCATTGCTAACTTCCAGGGAACCTACGAGATGCCTGGCACCCCGTGGGACCTGTACCAGCTTCCCCAGAAGAAGGACGAGACGCTGAGAGATTTCATTCGGTATTTCATGCAGAAGAAGAACACCGTTAGGGATGTATCTGAAGCGGTGGTGGTGGCGGCCTTCCAAAAAGGGGTAAGTGATCCTGACATAATCAAGAAAATATCCAGGAAACCCCCTACCTCCGTGAAGGAGATGTTTGCGCTGGTCGATCGCTACGCCATGGCCTCGGTCGCCCTGGCCGAGCGCCAAGAGGATCACCTGCAGCAGAAGAACAAAGGCGACAAGCCCGATTCCTCCAAGTACAAAGATAAGAAGCGGAAAGGCAAGGAGCTAGTCGCAGTAGCCAAACGCGACCGGCCCCGAGCCCCACGGAGGGAGGCACCCGACTATAATTCTGTCATGGAGGAGATCTGCCCTTTCCACCCAAAGGGAAAGCACGCGGCCAAGTACTGCTTCACTCTGAAGCATTTTGCGCGTGAAAGCCACAGGCAACCAGCTCCAGCGAAGGATGAAGCTGCCAAGAAGAAAGACCCTCCTGGTGAGGACAATTTTCGGGAGCCCGAGCATGAGCTGAACTACATTTACGGGGGCTCCACCGGATACGAGTCCAAGTGGAAGCAAAGCTACGCTCGGAGATCAATGCGGTGGAACCAAGAATTTCAAATATTTAAAGTGGTCCGAGGTACCGATCACCTTTAACCGCTCGGATCACCCCAACCGGGTTCTACATCCGGGTAAGTCCCACTAGTGCTTGACCCTGTTATTCGCGGTGTAAAGTTAAGGAAGGTCCTGATCGACAGCGGGAGTGGACTCAATGTCCTGTTCGCCAAAACCCTCGATGATATGAACATCCCCCGCTCTGAGCTAAGGCCGAGCACTCAGCCGTTCCACAGAGTGATCCCTGGGGCGTCTTCGTTTCCAGTCGGGCAGATTTCTTTGCCCGTCACTTTCGGTACCAAGGACAACTACCGGACCGAGTACATAAGTTTCGAGGTGGCCGATTTCGAGACAGCGTACCACGCTATCTTGGGAAGGCCCGGTTTGGCTAGATTCATGGCCGTCCCGCACTACACCTACTTGATAATGAAGATGCCGGGACCCAGAAGCGTCATCACGGTTCGCAGCAACGTCAAGCAATCTCTGGAATGCGATCGAGAAAGTTGTGAACTTGCCAAGCTGCAGGAGGCAACCGCCGAAGGGAAGAAAATCCAAGCGGAGGCTGCCATGTTGCAGGAAGAAGGCGACGTCCTGTCCAAGAAGCAGGCCACGTCAGGGATGAAGCCAGGCGAAGGGACCAAGAGAATCACCCTCGACCCATCTGACTCATCCAAGACGACTCTGATCGGGTTAGGTTTCGATGAAAAATAGGAAGGCGCGCTCGTCACCTTTCTCCAGGCTAACAAGGACATCTTTGCCTGGAAACCATCCGACATGCCGGGTGTTCTAAGGGAGGTGATCGAGCATTCACTGCACGTCGACGAAAAGGCAAAGCCAATCAAGCAAAGGCTTCGGCCATTCGCTCTGAACCGTCGGAACGCCATCAAGTAGGAGATCAGCAAGCTTTTAGCTGCAGGTTTCATCAAAGAGGTGTATCTCCCCGATTGGTTGGTAAACCCTGTACTAGTGCAAAAGAAGAATAAAACTTGGCGCATGTGCGTTGATTATACTGATCTCAGTAAGGCATGTCCGAAGGATCCCTTTGGGCTACCTCGAATTGATCAGGTGGTTGACTCAACCGCTGGGCGCGAAATTCTGAGTTTTCTGGATGCCTACTCAGGGTACCACCAGATTCGCCTAAAGGCGGAAGATCACATCAAAACTTCATTCATCACGCCTTTCGGAGCCTTTTGCTATACCACGATGGCGTTCGGATTGAAAAATGCTGGTGCAACGTATCAGCGTGCAATTGAATGGTGTTTTTACGCCCAGCTCGGACGCAACGTGGAGGCATACGTGGATGATGTCATGGTGAAGACTTTGGAAAGGAAGGATCTTATCGCCGACTTGACTGAGATGTTCGAGAGTCTGAGGACTTTCAGCATGAAACTCAATCCCGAGAAGTGTGTTTTCAGAGTATCTTCGGGAAAACTGATCGGGTTTATCGTGTCACAGCGAGGCATTGAGGCCAACCCAGAAAAGATCAGGTCCATATCAAATATGTAACCGCCCACTTGCCAGAAGGACGTCCAGAAGCTTACGAGATGCATGGCGGCACTCAGCAGGTTTATTTTCTGACTGGGTATGCGAGGTATGCCTTTCTTTAAACTCCTTAAGAAGCAGGACAAGTTCCAATGGACACCTGAGGCACAGCAAACATTTGAAGATTTGAAGACCTTCTTGACGACGCCCCCAGTCTTGGTTTCGCCGATACCAGAAGAACCTCTGTTACTTTACATCGCGGCAACGACTCATGTAGTCAGCGCTGCAATCATCGTCGAAAGGGAGGAACCGGGCCACGTGCAGGGGATCCAACACCCGGTCTACTTTGTCAGCGAGGTCCTAAGTGAATCTAAGGTGCGATATCCACAAGTACAAAAGCTATTATATGCCAAACACCCGGTCTACTTTGTCAGCGAGGTCCTAAGTGAATCTAAGGTGCGATATCCACAAGTGCAAAAGCTATTATATGCCGTACTTCTTACATCTCATAAGCTCAAGCACTACTTCCAAGAACATATTATTTCGGTGGTCACCTCCTTCCCAATAGGAGATATACTTCATAACCAGGAGGCCATTGGAAGGAGAATTGCAAAATAGGCAGTCGAGCTTGGGGCTTTCGATATCCTATTCAAGCCCCCCACAGCCATTAAGTCTCAAACGCTCGCCGACTTCACCGCCGAGTGGATAGAACTTCAGAGCCTGGCGGTCGTCAAGGAACTTGAGTATTGGACCATGTACATCGATATTTCCCTCATGCTCAGTGGCGTGGGGGCTGGCATAGTGCTCATATCACCAAGTGGAGAAAGATTGAGATACGTTCTTCAAATACTTTTTCCTGCATCAAACAATGCCGCCGAGTACAAGGCACTCATCCATGGGCTCCGTATCGCCATTTCGCTCGGTATCCGACGTTTGGCGGTCCGCGGAGATTCAATGCTCGTGGTCAACCAAGTACAAAAAGAATGATCCTGCATCGAAGACAACATGGCTGCTTACTTCCAGGAGGTACGCAAGCTGGAAGGAAATTTTGACGGTCTGGAACTGGTTCATGTGCTCCGCCGAGACAATGAAGCGGCCAACGAACTAGCCAAGATGGGATCCTGCCGGTCCATAGTGCCCGTGGGAGTATTCGTCGAAGAAATTCACAAACCCACAATAAGCACTCGGCCTAAGTCGGACGTCCCAATTGAGAAAAGCGAAAAGGCAGAAGCCTTGGTCATAACCCCCGATTGGACAGCTCCGTATCTGGATTATCTGATGAAGGACGAGCTACCCGAAGACCGCACACAGGCCGAGCGAATAATGCGCCGAAGCAAGAGCTATGTAGTGATCAGGGGAGAACTCTACCGCAAGAGCTCCTCTGGCGTTCTACGACGGTGCATATCAGAGCAAGAAGGAAGAGACTTCTCAAAGAGATCCACTCGGGAGTTTGTGGGAATCACGCGGCGTCATCAACCCTGGTTGGCAAGGCTTATTGCCAAGGATTTTTCTGGCCGACTGCTGTTACTGACGTAGTGGACATAGTCCTGACATGCGAAGGATGTCAGTTCTTAGCGCGGCAGATGAACAAACCAGCACAGGAACTACAAACCATTCCAATCACCTGGCCATTTGCGGTCTGCGGGCTCGACATTGTGGGACCTTTGAAGAAGGCCCAAGGTGGCTATACTCATCTCTTCATGGCTGTCGATAAATTCAACAAGTGGATTGAGGCCAAGCCAGTCACCACAATCACAGCCGTTAAGACCAAGGAGTTCTTCAACGAAATCGTGGTTAGGTTTGGTGTACCAAATCGAATCATAACGGACAACGGCACTCAATTTAGAGGCAGCATATTTCAAGACTGGTGCGGTGAAATCGGCATTAAAATTTTCTTCGCATCAGTGGCACACCCCCGGAGTAATGGACAGGTCGAGCGAGCCAATGGCATGGTGTTCCAAGGCCTAAAGGCAAGGATCTTCGATCGTCTCCAACCATATGCCACTCAGTGGGTCAAAGAATTGCCTTCGGTACTCTGGAGGCTGCGAACAACCCCCAGCGGAGTAACTGGGCAATCACCTTTCTTCCTGGTGTATGGTTCGGAGGCGGTCCTCCTCACCGAGTTGGAATTCGAATCCCGGCGGGTTCGGAGCTATGAGGAAGCTGCCTCGGAAGAAAGCCGGCTAGAAGACCTCGACCGATTGGAAGAAGCCAGGGACGTCGCAATAATTCGATCAGCAAAGTACCTTCAGGGCTTGCGTCGCTATCACGGTCGCAATGTAAGGAGCCGCGCTTTCTCCAAAGGAGATCTGGTCCTTAGAAAGAATCAGAAAAGCGAGCATAAGCTCTCCCCAAGCTGGGAAGGCCCTTACATTGTCGATGAGGTGGTACGCCCTAGAGCTTATAAACTCAAGCGTGAGGACGGCGCGGCAGTCAGCAACACTTGGAACATAGAACAGCTACGTCGTTTTTTCACCAGAACTTTGTAATTCAATTATTCCTATATGAATGAAAGTTCTTTCTTAAAGTTATTTTCATATAATTTTTTTTGATCCTACGCGTCTGAGTGCTTCTCTCCTATAAGTTCTAAGACTCCGGGATATGCGTTATGAACCATGCCCCAGAACCTGGGGGCTGAACCAGTCGGATGCAATATCAAAACCACTCGGATAAAAAACATAATATCAAAGAAATGCCTATATATATTTTTCATAGGTCCAAAGTCTCCGCTACAGCAGAAGAAGCACCTTTGACTTCCTCCCAAAGTTCGGCCACTCGGTCCTCATCTACGTTGCAGGCATAGCCCTCCTTGATAGCTTCACGATCCACTCGAGGGTAAAGCGACCTTGTGATCGCCAGAGCCTGGCTAGCACCATTGGTCGTCGCTTCCTTCAAAAGTCTCTTGAGCTCCTTGGGGGCTTCCTCCAACCGATTGATAACTTGGTCCCTGCTGAGCGGCCTCTCGCTTTCGGGATGAAGCGAGCTCAGCAAGGGCCCCGAGGCTTCGCAGAGCTTTGAGCAAGACGTCTCAAGGGCATTAACCTTGCCATCGAAAACAGCATACTGCGCCCGCGTCTTGAACTTATAATCTGCAAGCAGAGCAGATTTTCAGGGACCATGCAGAGGATGATGAAGATAAGAGAGGGTTGAGCAGCTGAAAGTACCTTCCAATTCCTTTCCCGAGACTTCGAGCCGCCCCTGGAGCTTCGTGATATCGGAATCTTGAGCTGACACGGATATAAGGAATTCAAAAAACCAGTCGACCGAACGAGAAGTACGGGGAGGTTAAGAGATATTCACCTCGGAGGGAGCCGATAATGTCCAGCTTCTCCTGTCGCAGCGCCTACAACTCTGACCGAAGAGCCCGTAGCTCGGCTGCATGCCCAGCCTTGATCTGCTCCAATTCGGCCAGGTATTCCTGGCGTGTTCGGACCTCCGGGAGCATCTTCCGGAGGTACTCGGCCTTCTTTTCAGAGCGCTCCCCTATTTTCTGCGATCAATACGGGAAAAGGTGACTACAGGCTGACTCACATAAGCAAGAAAACAGCGAGCGTAGAGAAGTGGTTACCCGGGCCAGGCGTGCGCAAGCCGTGCCATGACTGTAAAAGTCATTTCTCTCTATCTCCTCCTCCTCTGAGTCGTCCAGGAGCTTCAAGCTGTCCTCCTCATCAATCCACGCGGCTTGCATTACGAGCCGGGGGCAGGCAGGGGTTGGCAGAATCCGAGGGATCTCTTCAACTTCGGGGGACGGACAGGAGACGGGCTCCTGAGCAGCAGGGCCCGATGCCAAAGCGTGAGGTGTCAGTGAAGGCGGTTGGGGCTCAGGAGGAGCTCCGATGTCCATGGGCGAGGCCTCCTCAACCAAAACATAAACTTCCGCGTGCTCGGCCTCTACAGGAACCCCGAATGATGTCTCGACAGGAATATCGAATGATGGATTCCTACAAGAAGAACTATCAGCAAATAAGCTGGCAAAACGCGCTAACTAAGAGTCGATATGGTAACAAACCTGTCGGACTTCTTCATCCTTATCGGTGGCTTCTTCCAGGTGGCAGAACTACTCCCGGAGGGACCACTCGGGGCACCACCAGTCGGAACCATGGACTCCCCTCGATTGCCCGAGTCCCTCAGATCAGGGCTCGGCTGTGCCACAGGCTCAGGAGGAGAGGTGGCCGAAGGCATCGGGACCCATGCCGACGGTTCCTATATCTTGGGACCACCAGTCGGGTGTCGGGGCTTCGCAGGGTCTTTGGCCATTGTTTTCTTCCCCTTCTTGGCGACGGGGTCCCCGGCCGAAGAGTTTGCCAGTCGTTTAGGGAGAGCGCCCTTGTGAACGGGCATCTCCGGGAGAAGCGCGTCGCTAAAGAAGGCCGACCGGTCTTGAAAAGGGAGCACTATACTGTCAAAAGACATTCAGAGACAAAGGCAAAAATCTCTCGGCCAAACTCACTAACCTCAGGAGGGGGGTGAGATGCGGTGAAGGATTTCGGGCAACTGACGGTGGACACGTCGACGCTCGGATGAAGAATTCACCAACCCGAGCACATACTTGTTCCCTCGACAGCGCTCCGGGGAGTTCCCGGGTCGAATCGTCTTTCCCTTCGAACGCGAATCCCAGGTGGACTCGCTCCTTCAGGGGCTGAATCCGGCGAGAAACAAAATGAAGAGCCAGACCAACCCCTGTGAGGCCATCCTCTTTCAATTTCTCAATCAGCGCCAGAAGGTCATGCACCTGGTCCATGTCGGCGGCGTTGGGGGTGGACACCCAGGAAAGGGACGCCTTAGGTCGGCGCCCAGCAAAGGAGGGAAGAGCAGGTTTTAGGTTGGCACAATAGAACCACTCTTGATGCCAGCCTTTGTTAGAGGTTTTGAAGGGAATTGCGAAGTAGTTTTTCTTCGGCCCCTCCCGCAGCTAAAATCCGGCTCCCCCGATTACCTTGAGGTCGCTCTTCGAGGGATAAGGTTTCAAGAGGTAAAAATGGCGAAAAAGATCGAAATGGGGGCGGATGCCCAGGAAGGCCTCACAAAGATGAACAAAAAGGGAGATCCGCAGTATGGAATTGGGATTCAAGTTCACCAATTCAATTTCATAGAAGTAGAGAAGGCCGCGAAGGAAAGCGCAGGCGGAAAGGCCCAGCCCGCGCTGGAAGAAAGACTCAAAGACCACGACCTCTTCAGGATGAGGAGTGGGGATGGATTCACCTGCTGTCGGCCGAGCGGAGATCAGGATCGGGGCCGGGAGAACCCCGTCGTCTGCCATAGATTGCAGCCGCTCCTCCATCGTAGTCGTTGTGGTCCAATCCTGGGGCGAAGGTGACGAGGAAGCGTCCTTGGAGGGTCGAGAAGACATTTTTGGGAGAAAGGATCAGCAGCGGCGCGAGGATGTGAGCACAACAGCAGTTCACCCTAGCGGCGGAGAAGTCAGAGAGGTTAGGAAGCAGAAGGGGCAAGAGTGCACAAGAAAGAGTGAACCGTCGGGCAACGCATGGCCTAGCCTTTAAAAAGCGGGAAAAATTAGGGTTACGTCGAGTTGGCAGGAAAAATTGCAGGACACCTGTCTCTACCCTGCGTTCCGTAATGACTCACTGGCGCAGCGTCCTGACAGACAGAGGCAATCATGGCTTGACCAGGTCGAGTTCGGGACACGTTGCACCCCACGATGGGATGCTTAACCATCTAACGCACCAAGCGGGTGTGAATATCCTCCAGTGTAGATTAAAAATATCTTCGTGTGATATGCCCCACGCTGGGTCTCTGTTGGTTACCGCATGACGGATCATATATCACAAGTTGAGCCTGACAAGGCACAAATCCAATGGTATGCCCAACGAGGGTCGAAAAGCTGTGCGTCATATTAAACGAGTACGGATACCACTCGGATAAAACCTCGATATGTCCCAAGATGGACTAAAGCTGTATCCTGCATCAGTCGGATATGGGTATCGCTCGGCCATGAGCCAAGAAAATTCTGGTACGCCTCAAGTCGGGCCTAATCTATATCCTACACCAGTCGGATATAGGTACCACTCGGCCAAGAGCCACGCAAGTTCGGTACGTTCCAAGTTGAGCCTAAGCTATATCCTACACCAGTCGAATATGGGTACCACTCGGCCAAGCACCACACAAGCCTAACACGCCTCAGGTCAAACCTAAGCTTATATCTGGCAGCATCCGGATATGGGTGTCATTCGGCCATTAACCAAACAAATACGATATAAATTTAGATGGACCGGTGCTATATCCTACAACAATCGGGTATCGGCATCACTCGGCCAAGAGCCGCGCAAATCTTAATATGTCCCAAGTCGGACCTAAGGTGTATCCCACACCAGTCGGGTCTGGATATCGCTCGGCCAAGAGCCGCGCAAATCTTAATATGATGCGCTTCACGTCGAGCCTAAGCTACATCCTACAGCAGACGGATGCAGATATCACCAGATTAAAGAGCCATGCAAGCTTCGAAATGCCCCAAGCTGGGTCTAAGCTACGTCTAAGGACAAACATGGACATCATTTACAAAAGGTACTTCTTTATTATATATAAATTCCCTAGGCATTATGCCTAGGGAATATTACATTTATAGGAGAGCTACACCTCCCCGTGGCGCACCCGACCGAGCGCCTCGATGAGAGCTTCCCTTGCCCTGAAAAGGGCAGGGAAGATCTCGAGGAAGGCGTCGATAGCGGCACGGTCGCGCTCGACCGCCCTCTCCTCGACCACCTCCGCCATGGCAAGGTCGAAGTCTCTCCACAGCTCGGCGAGCTCAGGGTCGTCCCGGTCGTCCTTGAATTTCCTCCTCGGCATGAAGAAGATAAAAAGCTCGAAGCAGAAAAGAGAAGGGCTAAGCGTGAAGGAATACATCTCGGAAGCATTGGACCGCCTTTTATATCCCATACAGTAAGGATAAGGTAAACGCATCAGAAGCCGAGGAGACTTGGAGTTAAGATCATTCCAGAATCCAAAGAGGTTTTTCGGAAAAAGAGTTGGCATGGGAAATCAAAAAACGACTTCGAAGATCGTCCAGCATTGACCCTTGAAAATTATGATCAATAGAGAAAACTGGGGGTATATTCGAGTTCTTTATAATCCCCTTGCTCTAAGAAGAAGCATTCAGTTCAAAGAAGAGACCAGACAGAGTTTTACGCCGGAAGCTGAGAACGATGATTCAAAGTTGAGACCCAAATAGAGACATCACAATCGGATCATGAATCACTCGGGGGCTACTGTGGAATATATGAAACCAAGTATCTTCATGACCGGCCCAGTATCGCCTAAGGAGGAGACAGGCCCAAGAAGAAGGCCCAAAGGATGAGCCCCACGCTAAGCATTGCTGCCGCACGGAAGGGGCACATCCTATAGACAGTCGAATATGTATTTAGATATAAAAGATACAGTTGTGATCCGAGTCGTTATTAGGATAGATAAAGATGTAAACCCTATCCTATAACCAACTAGAATTAAGCAACCGATCAGGACTTTGTAAGCCGCCCCACCCCCAGTATATAAGGGAGAGAGCGGGTAACACCATAAACATCCAATCATTCAACCATAGAGCAATCGAGCCCTAGAGCACACACCATATCGCCCAGAGCACATTACGCTTTGAGAAACCTTTGAACCAAGAGATCCATATAATCCCAGCACACAGGATTAGGGTATTATCTCCATCGTCGAGGGCCTGAACCTGTCTAATCCCTTGTCTTGTGTGACCTTCGAGTTTGAGATCTAGCGCCTACCCCATAAATTTATTGCCGACTACAAAAGTCGACACCTAGCGTAAGCTCAAGTTACTGATTTGGTTTAGCCAACATGTATTGAGGAAATTGCTCATATCCATTGCTCTTCCTAACAATTGGCTTTAGAGCTGGGACAAAAGGCTCTGAGTATGTTACAACCTTTTATGGGGCCAGATTCCTATAGGGAATTGGCTCGGCATACTGTAGAGGACTGTTATGTTCAATCAGCTATGGCATCAATTGCGGAAAAGCGCAGAACGGGGATGATGGTGGCAAGTTAGCCGATGCATCTACCTTAACGGCATCGGTATATGCTTTATAAAGCGCAACCCCACTTGCATGAGGGTATTGATGAGGATATCACTCCTTTGGTACGCGCATACATCATGGTCCAATGATAAGAGCTCGTGCACGTAAATTAAATCATGAGGTGAGCTCGTTTCTCGCTGTTCATAATAATGATATTGCAGATAGGATGCTACTAAATATTTGTGATGTTTTACTACATAGGAACATGGGAGAAGCACCACCAAGACAGCCACAAGCACTCAGTTTGTTTGCACAATTCAGATTGACACCAAGTCGAACCGGCCACTTCTACTCCAATTTGGCGCACTTTCCGAAGGGCGCCATCACCTCCATGCAACCACATGCCCAGCTGGACTCCACCCTTGCCACGCCAAATCAAACCGGACTCCAAGTCATCCACAATTCGGGCTTTGTGTTCAGTTCGGAGTCAGCAGACACCACTACATTAAAATAAGTATATCTCCCTCATACTGAGTCCAATGGAGGAGTTCTTGTGCTCGTTAGAAACATAACGACGCGATCTTTCCAATGGATCTAGTCCCAGATCCAGATTCAATGTAGATCAGCTGGAATCATCAAACAATGTGTTATACTACTGTTTCAGGCTTTGTAAGCGTATGGGGGCCCAAGCCCAGGTTGTGTGCACCCCCCTGGCTGCACAAACTGTAGCTCAACCCTCTCACGCCCCTCCCTCTCATATACTCAGTAGATGCCACCTTAGACACTTGGGTTTTGCTTAGATTACAACTAAACAATTTGTCTGTTTCTCGCCGTACATCATTTTGTGGAACCCCAACTCGTGTGCTTAATATAATTCACAATTTTAGATTACATCTTCTATGTTCTTGCTTGTGTTTTCAAATTGCATGTAGGGAATTATCCTTCTTGGCGAGGTCAACCGTGTTTGTGCGTGGTTGATAACCTACGGAGCCATGTTGTAGCAATTGCAGGGTTCAGATCAGTTTTGAATGGAAGCCGGATCATCAACGTCGAGTTCTCCATCAATCGATTTACTACTACCTATTGAAACATCGGGCCACCGTTCAAATCAAGTGGTATCAGAGCCACGATTGCCCTATAGGTAATCCTTGTATCCCCACTTTTGTTTTGCCATCGTCCTAGAGTCCAGAAAAATTGCCACATAAAAAGTTCCTCATCGATTACGCTGTCCTAGAACCCCTTGTGCCTTTGCAATTTTTGTTTTCAAATTTGCTTTGTTGAATTCGTGTCCATCGTCGTCGTCTTGTTGTTCTTTTGAAGTTGTGATCCTAGTCTCTGGTTGTCACCTTCCGTTGCTCTAGTTCTTGTTTGCACCGTGAGTCATCCCAACACCGCCAACCACCAAAACTAAACTAAGTCCTACTCGGTTTGCCCCTGCAGCTGCCTTGTGTTATATATTCCGATCCGCAAGCCCTAGATAGGTCACGAGCCACCTTGTGTCAATTGCCTTGCATCGCTTGCCTCTGATTTTTCACACGCGATCCTATTGCTGGCTCAACCCTAACCGAAAGGAAGAAGAGAAGTCTAAGGCGATTCTAGATTGTGTAGTGTTCAGTAAAATGTGCACAACTTTTGCATATGAATTCCGATTGGGGCATACTTTTTTTGTTTTGAAGAGGATGACGAGGCGCATGTGAAAAAAACACATGTCTTTAAACTTGTGCAATTTTTGAACCTCAAAATCGGCCTCTAAGACTGAGTTCCGGGCCCCAGAAGATTGTTGTGCTATTTTTGCCGATTTTTTAGTCATTTGTTTAACGTTTTCTCTCATTCCAAAATGTGAGATTTTTGTTTTGCCTTTGAGTTAAAAGAAAAAAAAGGGAAATAGGCAAGTGCAAAAAAAGAAATAAAGTGCCGTACTGAAAAAAATCAAAGAGAAGAAAAGAAGCAAAAAGTGGGAAAGAGAAGAAGATAATCAGAATAGCTGCCATCCTTCGAGTCCTTTATACTTTGATATATCCCTTACTTAGTTGAACTAGTCCTAGGAACATGTTTAGGCCAGCAACCATGACAAGTACATTGGAAATTTATTCAGCTTGCTAATATGATTTCGATATTGCTTATTCCTTGCTACCTAACATTGCCTTCCGAGCTCCACATACTTCTTATTAGTTCAGGTTCTCCTTTGCAATCGCCTCACTCACGCTCCAATCACGGTATCACGAAACAGTCACCGGTTGTACCACCCACTGATTTGGTAAGAACATTTGTAAGAGCATGGTAAGACGCTTGAGAGTGAGTGATTCCACCTTCCACCACCTAGTTAGTTGATAGGGATAAACTCTTGTGTTGTAATTTTCTTCTATTAACAATGGCAGGTTCGCAAGCTGAAGCTGTGGATGGAGAGGAGTGTATTCTGAGAAATGAGTTTAACAACACGCTAAATGGCATCAATGCAAACTTTGTAAAGATCGGTCGAGACAATGAGCATAGATTAGAGAGAATAGAGTGAAACATTGCCAATCTTCTTACAAGGATGGAGAACTATGAGAGACTACCGCCTCTCAATGGGGCTCGAAGAGTGGAGGAGCATAATGTAGCCCACGATCATGAAGAGTCTGTCACAGGAGATGATGAGGATGGAGAAAACCGCGACGCCTTTGCTACTTGCGCCGCTGCACAAGATGTATGACAACAACGACACCTGAATCACAACCGTCATTGTTTGGGAGGTAATAATTCTAATCACCAATGGTCGTGGATATGATGATCCTTTTTCTAAATTTAAATTTACCATACCATCTTTTTCTGGTGTATATGATGCTGAAATTTATTTAGATTAGGAAATAAATGTTGGACAAAAATTTAACTCCCATGTAGTTCTTAAAGTACATAGAGTTAGACAAGCTACTAGTGAGTTCAAATATTTTGCTATCATTTGGTGGAATGAAGTAGTAAATTCTTGCCTACATCATGATACATGAGATAGATTAAAGCGAGCTATGCGTAGTAGTTTTATTCCTCCTTATAAATGTGTTTTATGTAAGAAATTACAATGCTTGAATTAAGGTAATAGATCTGTGGAGGAGTACTATCAAGAGCTACAAATAGACATGTTGCGTTGTGATGTATTTGAGGATGAAGAAGATAAGATGGCTCGTTTTTATGGGGGTTTACGATGTGAACTTCAGGACATCAATGATTACAAAGATTATAATGATATCAATAGATTATTTCAGCTTGCTATGTTGGTAGAAAAAGAATTGCAGGGAAGACAACAAAGGTCAAGAAGCAACTTTGGTAGTACATCTACACCAAAATCGACACTAGGGCAAGCCAAATCAACCCCGCCTTCTACTAATCGACCTGCTGCCCCCTCCATGAGTAGGGTGCATTCAGCAGCACCACCACCACCATCACGTGTACCCGAGGTGTGTAAATCTACTACTGTGAAGGCACCAACGAAGAGCTCTTCATCGATTTCTTCCATGGGTCATATGACTAGCATTGTATGCCATTGTTGCAAGGGAATGGGCCATGTCATGAAGGATTGCCAAAGTCAGCGTGCGTACATCGCCACGGAAGAAGGTGGGTACATTAGTGCTAGTGAAGTTGAGGATGAATATGCTCTTGCAGCTAACTTTGCAGATAATGAAGATGATCATGAGATGGACAGTGTGTTAGTGTTATGCCCATGAGGCAATCATTTAGATGATTGTAACATGACTATGTTTATGAATAATAATATGATTATTGGTCCAATGAATGTATATCATTGTATTGATCAACAAGTATGTGACTTGCTTATGAAGCTCTTTACTTAATGATGTAATTCGATAAATATCTCTGATCGGATATCATCGTATAGGACAACGATGAATAGATCAGCACATGTAGTGATCGATGATCATGCTTCATAGATCATGGGATATGGAGATATCATCTATACATTGTGGACGCATGTTGAAGAACATGGGTTAGATAGACCCGCAATGGGACACTACGAGAATGTTTCATTCTTATGTGTCATCGATGTATCTCATACCTAGTAGATGTATGATCCTTAGACACGAGATTGTCATATTCCCTACATGTGTAATAGTTTTCCATGGGGCTATCAAACACTACTTCCTAACGGATAGTTATAAAGGTAGCTTTCATGTTTACTATGAAACGTGCGAGAGGAAGTGGCGATCAAGATGGAATTTGCCACTCCAATGAAACAGAGATATATTACAAGGCCACTCGTGTGATATGATTAAGGAAGTGCATGGCCATGCCGTGATTGAGAGTCAATCACAACTTATTAATATATCACGGATACGAGAGATGGATTGAATCATCAAAGGATGACATGCTTCTCGCCTTGAGATCAATCTTCATATACTTGGCAAATGGATTATCACATGAGTACTTTTGATAGGTTACATCCGATTTGATCATAGTATGTTTGGGAGTTGGCATACTTTGCAAGAAGCCAATACCAACTATTGGATTGAAAAGGAGTTTTCGAATCCACGTCCAAGCGTCGTGAACCTGCAGGTCACACACTTAATGGGCCGGGGCGCATTAATTTGGATTGGATCGTAATTAATGAACCTCGTGGGCTTAGCACACGATGGGCCCTAGTTTAGGGTTTCATCTCGTGGCTATATAAGGAGGGAGGAGGAGGGCACAGGTGTGCTTTCCACGGTTTAGGAGTGATTCACTCGAAACCCAAGCCTACTCCTCTCGCTGTCCTGCCGAGCGACGGTGCTTGCACACCGACGCATCGGCATTCCATCTCTGGGCGTGTGGACTCTGCGGTGATCTTTGCTGTGGCTCGCGGCGTGGGAGGGCGATCCACGGCAAGGCGAGGGCGATCCACTACATCGGCGCAACGATCGCGGCGAGGGCGATCCACTACATCGGCGCGTGAAGGATTCCGCAGCTGCGCGTCTAGTGGTAATCTTATCTATGATCCCCTTCTTGCGGTAGCTTTACGGTTCTGCGGTAGATTTTTTGTGCTAGCGTAGCATACGCGTTCCTCTTGATGGTATCGAGCCATCTCGTATAGTTTTGTGATCCGGATGTTGGACATATGATGTGTAAGGTTAGTAGATTGGATCTATTACATGTTCACCGGTTCATGTGATGAATTGGTGGCGGCGACCATCGATGAGATCGATCGGTTTAGGGTTTGAGAAAGTGCAAACCGACTCAATCTTGATTTGGGTGAGTCCGTTCATGATGCGACGTTACCCTTACCGGTCGGGTTACCGCCATCGGGGTTTCAAGCGTATCCATATGGGACCAAGCCAATCGATTGAGTTGGATTGGGTCAATCTGGTTGATCCATGGTAGCGCAAATGAGTTCAATATTGATTTGGGTGAGTCCGTTCATGGTACAGCGTTACCCTTACCGGTCGGGTTACCGCCATCGGGGTTTCAAAGCGTATCCATATGGGACCAAGCCAATCATGTTAGATTGGATTGGGTCAATCTGGTTGATCCGTGGAAATTTTGAGGTGTTTTCCAATGTCGAAGACCGCCGCGAGGCTCGCCTTGGACCCGCCGGCGCCCCCTCGGACCCGCCACGGCCGGCCAGGTAGGATCGCCAGTGCCAGGCGCTGCCCCTCGGACCCCGGAGTCGTAGGGTTGCTTTTGTTTAACTCGTTTTTGTAGGAAATTATGTGAAATGGTATGGCCTATGTGTATGTGATGCATGTAATTTCCACATGGCCTGCGTGCCGTGTCAAGCCATAAGGCTATTTTAATTGTATAACGACCTGCGTGTCGACTTGTGATGCTTCAAACCCTCATGTAAAATTCATTATCAAAAGTTGTAAGGAGTTGCATCCATAATGATGAAGACGATGGTATCAAGCAAGGTGGCTAGGTGAACAAACAAGCATGATGATGGAGATCTTAATGCTAAGGGCCATGCTATTTCACGACTTATTTTGATTTTACGTGGATGTGTGTTTAATCCTTGCTATTTTCTTTATGCTCATTGCATGTGATGCCATGTTCATAGTAATCTTTGTTCATCCATATTGTTAAAAATTTTAAATCAAATTGTCCATCCAATTGTTGCACCTATCAAGAATTTAGATCGTTATTGATATGATTGCCAAAGTAGTATATCAATGGCTATCTCAATAGATGATAGGGATGTGTTGGACACATCACGCATAACAATGGTAGATTTAATCAAGCTATCAAAACGGTTTTGGGCTTGAGGACATAAGTGGTTGGGATTTGATTTGATAATGAAGGAACCTATACAAGACAAGTGGTGTCTAGGAAAACACACATGAGGCAGGTTTCTTAATTGGCACCCGAATACGGAAGTGCTCCTCCCTCATGTGAGCCCTTGGGGCGAGTTGACTGGCCATGAGTCAAGTTGATGGAGGCATTCATTACTTGTTTTCATACTCAACAAACAAGAGTTACATATGATGTAATTAGCAAAGGTGTTGCTTACCTATGTCATTAAATTTCTAGCAGTGATGTCAAAGCTCACTAGTGTTTGATGAATATGGATCTTGAATACTCACTATGTGTCTATAAAGGGACATAAAATAGAAGTGTCTTTAATTAAAAGTTTAATAAAAGTTTTACATAAACATAGTGCTTAGAATCTTTGCATGTTTTTGTTGTAGTTCAATGGCACCTTCTCCTACTCCTGCTACACTGGTTTTGCTTTGAGATCGGTTTTGGAAAGGAAAAACTGAATGGAACTAATTTTGTTGATTGGTATCGCAACTTTGAGAATTGTTCTCAAGCATGAAAAGAAGGACTATGTTCTAGAGAATCAATTCTGATGAACCGACCGAAAATCTTTCGCAATTTGAAGGTTGAATATGAAAAGCATGTTAATGCTTCAGAAGTCATTGTCTCATGCTAGTCACCATGGACTCTGAGCTCCAAAAGCAATATGAGGACCAGGATGCTTACAATATGATTGTGGGCTTGAAGGGCATGTTTGGGAATCAAGCAAGAGCTGAGAGGTATGGTATCTCAAAGCTTTTATTTGCTTGTAAGTGGTGAAGCGCATCCGTCGATCCTCATGTGATCAAGATGATTGGTTACATTGGGAGATTGGAAAAACTTGAGTTTCCCTTTAGCCTCGGTTTGGCCACGGATGTTATTCTCCAGTCTACGCCTCGAGCTTTGAGCCATTCATTATGAATTTTCATATGAATAGCATGGAGAAGAGCCTAACCGAGCTACATGGGATGCTCAAGGCTGCGAGAAAGCATTAAGAAAAACCCAATCATGTGATGATGGTTGAAAACAATTTCTTTCAAAAGAGGAAGGCTAAGGTGGGGGCAGGGAAAGAGCAAGGGCAAGGGCAAGGCTCAAGATGAGATCGCAAGCCTCAAAACTAAGCTTGAAGCTTAAAGTTGGCCCTCAACACGATACCCAATGCTTCTATTGCAAGAAATCGGGGCATTGGAAGCGGGCTGCGAAAAGTACAGCGGATAAGAAGAATGGAAATGTGGTTTCCACTTGGTATTAATGTTATAGAAATTAATCTTGCTACTTCTTCACTCAGCTCATGGGTATATGATACCGGTTCGGTTGCTCACATTTGCAATTCGTTGCAGGGGCTGATAAAGAGTAGAGACTTGGCAAAAGGAGAAGTGGATCTTCACGTGGGGAATAAAGCAAGAGTTGCTGGTCTTGTCGTTGGCACATACCCATTGCATTTGCCTTCAAGATTAGTTTTAGAACGTAATAATTGTTATTTTGTTCCATCTTTGAGTAGAAACATTATTTCATCTTCTTGTTTGGAACATGAAGGTTATGATTTCAGAATAAAGAACTTTGTTTGTTCGATATTTTTGAATGATATGTATTATGGTCGTTGCCCCATGGTGGATGGGTTGTACGTCCTTGAACTCGAAGAAAAACACATCTATAATATTAATGTAAAAGGCATCGGCCTAATGATTTGAACCCTACCTTTTTGTGGCATTGTCGCTTAGGTCATATAAATGAGAAACGCATGAAGAAGCTCCATGGTGATGGACTTCTAACCTCATTTGATTTTGAATCATTTGAAACATGTAAATCTTGTTTACTTGGCAAGATGACAAAAGCCCCTTTCACAGGTTTTAGTGAGAGAGCAAGTGAATTATTGGCCCTAGTACATACAGATGTATGTGGACCAATGAGCTCGATTGCTAGGGGTGGGTTTGATGCTTTGTAACTTTTACTGATTACTTGGTAGATATGGATATATCTATTTAATGAGGCATAAATCTGAAACTTTTGAAAGGTTCAAAGAGTTTCAGAACGAAGTACAAAATCAACTTGGCAAAACAATAAAACACTTACGATCCGATCGTGGTGGCGAATACTTGAGCCAAGAGTTTGGTGATCATCTAAAGCAATGTGGAATCGTTCCGCAACTTACTCCGCCAGGAACGCCTCAATGGAATGGCGTGTCGAACGACGTAACGAACTTTATTAGATATGGTTCGGTCAATGATCGACCAAACAGATCTACCATTATCCTTCGGGGTTTCGCTCTAGAGACAGCTTCGTTCACTTTGAATAGGGTCCCATCAAAATCCGTTGAGAAGACGCCATATGAGATATGGACTGGGAGAAGACCCATGTTGTCATTTCTCAAGATATGGGGATGTGAGGCTTATGTAAAACGTTTACAATCAGATAAACTCGCACCTAAATCAAAAAAATGCTTTTTTGTGGGGTATCCTAAAGAAACAAAAGGATATTACTTTTACAAAAGAAACGAGAACAAAGTTTTGTTGCTCGAAATGGTGTCTTTTGGAGAAAGAGTTTCTTTCAAAAGAAATCAGTAGGAGTGATGTGTATCTTGATGAAGTTCGAGAATCACATGAATATGTTCAATCTACCACTGAACCTTCACAAGATGTACAAAGTGTTGTACAACCTGTGGAAGAGACTACAGCCCCGTGTAGGTCGGGAGGCCACGTCATGTACCTATAAGATATGGGAGTGACATATTATTGTTGGACAATGATGAGCCCACGACTTATGAAGAAGCAATGATGGACCCAAACTCCGAAAAATGGCTTGAAGCCATGAGATCCGAAATTCAATCCATGCATGACAATCAAGTTTGGAACTTGGTCGACTCTCCTGATGGTGTAAAAACCATTGAGTGCAAATGGATTTTCAAGAAAAAGATAGACGTAGATGGAAATGTTCAGATCTATAAGGCACGGTTGGTGGCAAAGGGTTTCAAACAAGTTCAAGGAGTTGACTATGATGAAACTTTCTCACCGGTAGCCATGCTCAAGTCTGTCCGGATCATTTTAGCTATTGCTACATATTTTGATTATGAAATATGGCAGATGGATGTCAAAACAGCATTCCTTCATGGGAATCTATCTGAGGATGTATACATGATACAACCTGAAGGTTTTGTTGATCCTAAATATGCTAAAAGGGTATGCAAGCTTCAAAGATCCATTTATGGGTTAAAGCAAGCATCTCGGAGTTGGAACATTCGTTTTGATGAAGTAGTCAAAGGTTTTGACTTTATCAAAAATGAAGAAGAGCCTTGTGTTTACAAGAAGGCTAGTGGGAGCGCACTTGTATTTCTGATTTTGTATGTGGATGACATATTATTGATCGGGAATGACATTCCTATGCTTGAAGATGTTAAGACTTCATTGAAAGGAGTTTCTCAATGAAGGACTTGGGAGAAGCATGCTATATCTTGGGCATAAAAATCTATAGAGATAGATCAAAAGGTTAATTGGATTAAGTCGGAAGCGTATATTGACAAGATATTGAAAGGTTCAATATGCATGAATCCAAGAGAGGTTTCATGCCAATGTCACATGGCATCGATCTCTGCAAGAATCGGTGTCCTTCGACATCGATGGCGAGACAGGATGAGCAAGATTCCATATGCTTCACTATTGGGTCTATTATGTATGCCATGATCTGTACACGCCCGGATGTCTCATATGCTCTAAGTGTCACGGCGGATACCAAGCGGATCTGGTGATGGTCATTGGATAGCCGTAAAAATATCTGAAGTACTTGAGAAGAACTAAAGGTATGTTCCTTGTTTTTGGAGGTGAGGAAGATCTGGTTGCAAAGGGTTACACGATGCAAGCTTCCAAGCCGACAAAGATGATTTTCGATCATAATCCGGGTTTGTGTTTACACTTAATGGAGGAGCGATGGTGGAAGAGTTCCAAGAAAAACACGGTGGCGACTCTACGATGAGCGGAGTACATTGTGGCCGGAGGCCGCAAAGGAAGCTGTGTAGATTAAGAAGTTCATCACAGAGCTTGGTGTGGTCGCTAGTGCCTCTAGTCCAATGGACATCTATTGTGATAATAGTGGTGCCATTGCACAAGCAAAAGAGCCTAGATCACATCAGAAGTCTAAACACATACTCCGTCGCTTTCACCTTATTCGCGAGATTGTGGATAGAGGTGAC
This sequence comes from Otatea glauca, assembly GCA_036346275.1. Lineage (NCBI taxonomy): Eukaryota > Viridiplantae > Streptophyta > Magnoliopsida > Poales > Poaceae > Otatea > Otatea glauca. The sequence continues at coordinate 7,140,490 of CM070716.1, read as the reverse complement.
GTGAGAATATGCAAAGTACATACGGAAGCCAATGTGGCCGATCCGTTGACAAAGCCACTGCCATAGCCTAAGCATGAGGCGCACAAAAGGTCTATTGGTATTAGATACTTAATTGATTGACTCAAGTGCAAGTGGGAGATTGTTAGTGTTATGCCCTTGAGGCAATCATTTAGATGATTGTAACATGACTATGTTTATGAATAATAATATGATTATTGGTCCAATGAATGTATATCATTGTATTGATCAACAAGTATGTGACTTGCTTATGAAGCTCTTTACTTAATGATGTAATTCGATAAATATCTCTGATCGGATATCATCGTATAGGACAACGATGAATAGATCAGCACATGTAGTGATCGATGATCATGCTTCATAGATCATGGGATATAGAGATATCATCTATACATTGTGGGCGCATGTTGAAGAACATGGGTTAGATAGACCCGCAATGGGACAACTGCGAGAATGTTTCATTCTTATGTGTCATCGTGTATCTCATACCTAGTAGATGTATGATCCTTAAACACGAGATTGTCATATTCCCTACATGTGTAATAGTTTTCCATGGGGCTATCAAACACTACTTCCTAACGGATAGTTATAAAGGTAGCTTTCATGTTTACTATGAAGCGTGCAGAGGAAGTGGCGATCAAGATGGAATTTGCCACTCCAATGAAACGGAGATATATGACAAGGCCACTCGTGTGATATGATTAAGGAAGTGCATGGCCATGCCGTGATTTAGAGTCAATCACAACTTATTAATATATCACGGATACGAGAGATGGATTGAATCATCAAAGGATGACATGCTTCTGCCTTGAGATCAATCTTCATATACTTGGCAAAGGGATTATTACATGAGTACTTTTGATAGGTTACGTCGATTTGATCATAGTATGTTTGGGAGTTGGCATACTTTGCAAGAAGCCAATACCAACTATTGGATTGAAAAGGAGTTTTCGAATCCACGTCCAAGCGTCGTGAACTGCAGGTCACACACTTAATGGGCTGGGGCGCATTAATTTGGATTAGATCCGTAATTAATGAACCTCGTGGGCTTAGCACACTGATGGGCCCTAGTTTGGGTTTCATCTCGTGGCTATATAAGGAGGGAGGAGGAGGGCACAGGTGTGCTTTCCACGGTTTAGGAGTGATTCACTCGAAACCTAGCCTACTCCTCTCGCTTGTCCTGCCGAGCGATCGGTGCTTGCACACCGGCGCATGGCGTTCCATCTCGGGCGTGTGGACTTCTGGTGTGGCGCTATGGCTGCGGCGTGGGAGGGCGATCCACGGCAAGGCGAGGGCGATCCACTACATCGACACAACGATGCGCGCGAGGGCGATCCACTACATCGACGCGCGAAGGATTCCGCAACTGCGCGTCTAGTGGTAATCTTATCTATGATCCCCTTCTTGCGAGTAGCTTTCTGGTTACGCGGTAGATTTTTTTTTTGTGCTAGCGTAGCATACCATGTTCCTCTTCACAGTGATGGTGAGAAGATTTTAGGGACAGTTGCCACGGAGAATTACAGGACCATAATTGTGCAGCGAGTGTTGAGCGCTTAAATGGAGCAAGCGGAGAATCTACAACGCCATAATTTTTTTCAGATTTATCTCATCGTCTAGGACTATTGTGTTCGCGTGATAATTGATGGTGGGCGCTGCAATAACTTGGTGAGTTCAGATCTGGTCAACAAGCTTTCCTTGACCACATGTATGCATTCTCATCCATACCATATTCAATGGTTCAACAATAGCGGCAAGGTGAAGGTAACACAAACTGCGATAGTGCATTTTTTTTCTTATTGGAACATACCATGATTTTGCTGATTTCGACGTAGTGCCTATGCAAGCATGTTCTCTTTTATTAGGCCATCCATGGGAATTCGATACTGATGCAACTCATCATGGTAGAAGTAATAAATACACTCTTATGCACAAAAGAAATAAAATCACTTTGCTTCCTATGACACCTGCTGAAATTGTGCGATGTGATAAAGAGAGAGCTCAAAATGAGAATAAAAAGAGTGCACCAAAATCTGAAAATCAGCAAGTTGCTAAGAACGTTTACTCTCCTAAGAAAGACAAGAAAGCACCTGGTTTTAAGTCCGAGGGAATTACATTGAAAGGTGATGTTATGCTTGCTACAAAATCTAATCTTGTTGAAATTAATGAGCATGATGCATCATGCTATGCTTTAATGTGCAAAGAGGCTTTATTTTCACTTAATGATATTCTTAGCTCTTTGCCTTCTGTTGTCATTAACCTTTTGCAGGAGTATGAGGATATGTTTCAAGCTGAGTTACCCCTGGGGCTGCCACCTATTAGATGTATTGAGCACCCAATTGAATTGATCCTGGGAGCGACTTTGCCAAATCGTGCTGTGTATAGGACCAATCCAGAGGAGACTAAGGAAATTCAACGATAAGTCCAAGAGCGTTTGGACCGAGGGTACATACGGGAAAGCCTTAGACCATGTGTCGTTCATGTTCTTTTGGTTCCTAAGAAAGATGGTAGTTGGCGTATATGTGTTGATTGTAGAGCCATTAACAATATCACAATAAGGTATCGTCATCCTATTTCTAGGTTAGCCGACATGCTTAATGAGTTGAGTGGTTCTATTATTTTCACAAAAATTGACTTGCGTAGTAGATACCACCAGATTAGAATGAAATTGGGAGATGAATGGAAAACAACATTTAAAACTAAGTTCGGTTTATATGAGTGGTTAGTCATGCCTTTTGGTTTAACTAATGCACCTAGCACTTTCATGCGTTTGATGAACGAAGTTTTACGTGTTTTCATTGGAAATTTTGTAGTGGTATATTTTGATGATATTTTGATCTATAGAAAGTCACATAAAAAACACATAGAACATTTGTGTCCTATTTTTAATGATTTGAGAGATGCATGTTTGTTTGGTAATCTTGAGAAGTGCACCTTTTGCACGGATCAAGTCTCTTTTCTTGGCTATGTTGTTACTCCACAGAGAATTGAAGTGGACGAAGCAAAAAATGATGCCATCAAGAGCTGGCAACCCTTGAGACAGTCACGCAGGTGAGAAGTTTTCATGGTCTTGCAAAATTCTATAGGCGTTTTGTAAAAGATTTCAACACCATTGCTACCCCGTTGAATGAGTTGACAAAGAAGGGCGTATCTTTCCAATGGGGACTAGCACAACAACAAGCTTTTAACACGCTGAAAGAGAAGCTTACACATGCACCTCTACTCCAACTTCCAGATTTCGGTAAGACGTTTGAATTAGAATGTGATGCTAGCGGAATTGAAATAGGAGGTGTGCTACTACAAGAAGATAAACATGTTGCTTACTTTAGTGAGAAATTGAATGGGCCAACTTTGAATTACTCCAGCTATGATAAAGAATTATATGCTTTAGTGCAAGTATTAGAAACATGGCAACACTATCTTTGGCCTAAGGAGTTCATTATTCATTCTGATCATGAATCTTTGAAGCATATTAGAAATCAAGCCAAAATGAATAAACGACATACTAAATGGGTTGAATTCATAGAGTCGTTTTCATATATCATTAAAAACAAGAGGGGTAAAGATAATGTAATTGCTGATGTATTATCGAGGTGATATACTATGTTTCTCAACTTGATCATAAAATTTTTGGTTTAGAGACAATAAAAGAGTTTTATGCCATTGATTTGGACTTTAAAGATGCATTTGCAAACTGTAGAGAAGGAAGAACGTGTAATAAATATGTGATGAAAGATGGATTGTTATATCGTGCTAACAAGCTATATGTTCCTGCTAGCTCTATTCGCCTTTTATTTTTGCAGGAAGTGCATGGAGGTGGTTTGATGGGCCATTTTGGAGTAAAGAAAACTGAAGATGTACTGGCCGCACATTTCATTTGGCCAAAAATAAGATGCAACATCAAGCGCTACGTGTCACACTGCACTACGTGCAATAAAGCTAAGTCTCGCTCTAATCCACATGGTCTTTATATGCCTCTTCTTGTTCCTAGCATTCCATGGGAGAATATTTCTATGGACTTTATTTTAGGGTTGCCTAGGACAAAGAGGGGGAGGGATAGTATTTTTTGTGGTTGTGGACCGATTTTCTAAAATGGCACACTTTATACCTTGTCATAAGAGAGATGATGCTACAAATGTTGCTGATTTATTTTTCAGGGAGATTGTATGCCTACATGGAGTGCCAAACATAATTGTTTCAGATCGTGACGCTAAGTTCTTGAGTCATTTTTGGAGAAGCTTATGGAATAAATTGGGGACAAAGCTGCTTTTTTCTACTACATGCCATCCCCAAACCGACGGACAAACGGAGGTCGTCAACTGTATGTTGTCAACCATGTTGAGGACTATTTTAAGTAAGAATTTGAAGTTGTGGGAAGAGTGTTTACCGCACGTTGAGTTTGCTTATAATAGGTCGGTACACTCTACCACTAAGGTAAGTCTATTTCAGGTAGTGTATGGGTTTAATCCTCGTGCTTCAATTGATCTTTTGCCCTTGCCTACTTCTGAAAAGGTGAATTTGGATGCTAAGAAGCGTGCTAAATTTATTTTGAAAATGCATTAAACAACTAAGGAGAACATAGAAAAGATGACTAAAAAGTATAAGATTGCTGGTAGCCAGTGTAGAAAACATTTATCTTTTGAACCGGGTTATCTTGTTTGGCTACATTTGAGAAAAGATAGGTTTTGTCGGGATCCGAATATGCAAATCCAGACCCTATGTGTATACTGCACTAGTCCAGGATCACTCTAGTGAATACAGCATCAACATAGATGAATATCACACTCATACACAGTGGAAACATAATAAAAGACATCGTATAATAAATAAAACATAGTTGAACGACCTTAAGGTCAACCTTACACTTATTAGGCCTTGATGGCTCTGAATCAAAGCAAATAAACAGCAGCGGAACGAAGAACGTCGGTGAATCCCATCAACATGCCACAGGCATCTGGCAAGGTTCAACTCCTAGATAATTGCCTCATCGTAGAACTCCATCTCCTTCAAAGGTGTAAACTTCTCCTCAACTGGTGATTTGATTGTTGGCAAGGGTGAGTACTTAAAGCACTCAACAAGTTGTGCACAGAATACAAGTCTATCATACTATATGCATAGCTTATTCCAAAGGAACATCTAACATGGTTATTTTGCAATAAGGCAGTATTTATGAAGAAATAACATAGATAGATTGTAAAGATAGTAAAACAAATAATAACAATAATAAATTTCCCAATTATTTCCCAAATAAACCAACTCACAACCTTAAATCAATTTCCAAACTTCCATAAGCATACAGCCTCCATCCCCTATTCATTTTAATAAAATCTAACCCTTGACCATAATTCTCGAGCATTGCTCAATACTACGAGCACGACTATTCGAATAGATTTTACCCTCTGCAGAGGTTATGCGCTTTATCCACATGACATGATCGTCTCTTGTTGCCATGCAATTAACACACTTCCTTTGGTGTGTCGGCAGAGAGATCATGACAAAACCTTTACAGAGCTTTGTCTTAACCCGATACTACCCGTTAAGGTTTCAACTCTGGAGGGACTAGTTACCACATCCAGGGCCCCCCTTTTGCGCCAATGAGTTTACCCATAAAGTCGGGGCTCACACCGCCACTAGTAGTACCAAGATAAGACATTGCAAATTAATCAGCTAGGTCCGCCCCATTCTAGACATGTGGTTGCATGCTTGACTTAGGTCAAATGCTTGCAAGGTTAAGTCCTTAGATTGACCAAGACAAAACTAACCAAAAATTCACCATTAGCGTTACCATTATCAAAAACAAGCGACCGCTCAAATACCATATTGGCCCACCATAAATTCCTGCCACATGCCTCAGTCTAAATCATTTTACCACCCCAGTTGATTACCATGCACCATGTGCCATCAACAACATTGCGTGACAACACCTGACACACATATCAAAAACATGTTCCATATTCCATTAAGCAAGATTAAATTTTCTCACATAAAATGATATCAATTACTCGTTGCACGGCTAGGCAAACTATTCACGTTCTAGCTAACCCACATTGGCAAATAATAGTTACCAACATATAAGGAACCGTACCAGGGTGACATATGAATCATGGCATACAAATGACAAATTAGATATAACTCAATTTGGACTAATAGCTAATCCCAAATTATTTGAAAAAAGTATCAATTGAATTAGCATGCAATAGTTTAAAACAATATAACTTTAAAACATGGGCTCTACATGCTCAAAGCACAACTTGCCTTCAAAGAGCTTTGAATCCTACTCTAGACCTTGGTCTTGGATTATCTCCTTACTCACGAATACCTCGAGCACTTCAACGTCTATGCGAAACAAGCGATAAAGCAATAAATACCAAAAACAGAGAGCAAACTCAACTCCAAAAATTAAATAAAATTCACCATTAAATAGATCTCGATTTTACAGATTTTTAGAAACTAAAATCACCTCAATCGAAGTTTGTATGAGGGTAACGAACCCTTTCAAGTTTGAAATAAAATGAAAATCAGAAAAATAGAAAAACCAAATTACCATAATTATTTTTGTACTGGAAAATAGCATTTATGACGTCATGCTGACGTCAGCATAGAAATAAATTTCGGTTGAATAAGTTTTATAAAGGAAAATATATTTATGATGTCACTATTGATGTCATAATCTAATTTAATAAATAAAAACTTTTCTGGAAAATCATTGTTAGGCTAACATGTGGGCCCACAGTCCACGAACTGGGTCCACGAACGCACCTGAGTCCACGGTGTTTAGCCTCTGACAGCGGGACCGACAGCGGGTGACGTCATCGCCGACGTCATGGATGACATCAGCGGCGACCAGGCGACGGTGACTCTTTGGTCCTCGTGCGACATGCGGCAACATGGGACAGGCCCAGTGCGTGGTGCGATCACGACCGCACGGTGCAAATCCGATGGTCAAGATCCGTCGAAACAACAGCTACGACGGAGGACACATGGTGAGATAACACTACTTCCACGTGGCTAACTATAAGCGGTCAGATCTAGATCTAACAGCTATGGGCGTATACGAGCAGACGAAGGGACTCGACGGACGTGGCAACATCTAGCGCATCTCTTCTGGACCTGACAGACACCAAGCTCGATGATGACATTCATGGCACGGTGGCGGGGTTCTTACTGGCGAGGAGAACGAAGACGTGGTCGACGGCGCTCGGGGGTCCTACAGGCAAAGCTCCTTGAGGGTTTCAACGCGTCTTGGCGTGGGCTTCTCGGTGTTGGCCTCAGACACGACAGAATGGCGACGATTCTCAACAGAACAGCGAATAATTATAGCAACAGCAGCACCAACTTCGGCGAGGAACTACGGCGGCAAGAGCATGCCTCAGGCAACCAAACGCAGGGCAAAACACGTGGCTCGAGACAGGCTACGCAGGGAACGAGGTGGCGCATTAAATATGCTACTCGGGAGGCGTGCAACGGCAAGACACGAACTCCGAGATCCTGGGGGATACGGTGGTGTGGCGAATCTGGTTATGATACGGAGAGGCAACATGGCTCCATCATGTGTGTCCACGCGACAGTGATCCAATGGCATGCACAACACGATGGCGTGGAGAGATGACGGCCACATGACCCCGATTCTAGGGCCACGATCCAAGGGTTTGCGAGGAGGAGGCTAGGCTGGCTATGACTGGGTTGGCGGCGTGAAGAATATTGGCTGGCCTACTAGGCTACGACCTAGCACTATTCACAAGCATTTTTAAAACATTTTCGAATAAAATAAATAACAAAAATTAGAAGTAGCCAAATAAAATAGCAAAAATATCTGAAAAATTCTAAAAAAATCCAAAAAATATTTTAGGGCACTTGGAACTCAAATAAAATATTTCTAACAAAATTTTATTTAAACTTTTCACATTTTCCAAATAACTATATAAATAAGCCATAAATAAAAAAATGCAAATTAATTCAAATAAATTCCAAAAAATTCATAAAAATATAAAATGCATATTAAATTCAGGAAATGCAAAAATTAGGATGTTACAGGTTTCCAGCTTTGAGGAAGTCTAAATTAATGCCTCGAGTTGATGGTCCTTTTAAAATATTTGAAAAGATTAATGATAATGCATATAAGCTTGAGTTGCCTGCAGATTTTAGGGTTAGTCCCACGTTTAATATTTCAGATTTAAAGCCATACGTGGGAGAAGAGGATGAGCTTGAGTTGAGAACGACTCCAATTCAAGAAGGGGAGGATGATGAGGTCATCACTCCTTTGGATACGCGCATACATCCTGGTCCGATGACAAGAGCTCGTGCACGTAAATTAAATCATGAGGTGAGCTCGTTTCTCGCTGTTCATATAATGATATTGAGGATAGGATGCTACAAAATATTTATGATGTTTTACTACTTAGGAACATGGGAGAAGCACCATGTAACGAATTTTTTTTTAATAATACATTTTTTATTTCTAATTGCATAAATATACCACCGAACCGAAAAATTGCAAAAATATGCTACTGTCGCCCTATGTGAAGGACCATGTGGAGGTCCATCCATGTTTGTGATGAGTATTTGACTTTATTTGAGCAAGGTGTGCTCAAGTTTGTGTTTGATTTGGATTGATTTTCAAAATGAAGCAATTTGAGTTGTCTCTGCCAGGAGTGGCAGTATCGGTCGTATGGACGCGGTAGTGATGAGTTGGATGGTTTATTGCACATCTTTGTGGGCATTGCTATGTGAGGAGTTTCCTTGTCTTTGATGGTTGCGAGCGACGGTGCTAGGTCATGGTGAGGCGAAGGATGGCCGGGACTAGGCGAGGCGTCGGAGGTCGAGACGGTTGGGAGATCGCGGAAGATGATCGGAGGCGGAGTCGGGCAAGTCAAGAAGACAAGGAAAGGAGTTGATGCTAGCTAGATGCCGCGTGGATCAATGAGGGCCGTCGGATTGAGGTCTAGTTGATAGGTTAGCGGGTCTAGGTAGTATGCTTTGAAAACCGTGCAAGAAAACCCGGTATGTGTGTGGGTTTTGGGTTAGCCCTTGCATGGCTGTGTGTGTGGGTTAATCCTAGCCCTTAGATGAGTGCTCTAGGGTTGAGGACTCATCCAAGGGTGGTAGGTGGCCCAAGAGTAGTATAAATAGGGGTGGAGGGTAGCCTCCTTCCCTTGAAGGTGTTGAGGTTTTGATGCTCATTTGAGCTTTGCCCACATGAATGTGAGGCTTTGTAACCTCCTTCCAGAAATGAAAGTTTTATCCATCCACCTCTGAATTTATTTTGCGCATTTACATTATGTCTTTACTTTACATAATTTAAATTCAGCATTTACTTTCCATAATTACATTCCATAATTTACTTTCAAGTAATTTGGATTTGCCTCCCCTCCTTCTAAATGCTGCTGATCTTGGATGTTTTGAGTGTGTTCATATGGTTTTACATCTCTTTTACACTCTTGGATTGAGTAGAGAACATCTTTTCTTTCAAGTTCCAACTTTGTTCAGAACTTGTTCTTCGCGCAAAAGTCAGTGTTTGATTTTTGTAAAAATATAGAAAAATCCTTTTTGAGTTATTCTTAGTGGCGGAGCTGCGGGACTCTGACATACACCTGCAGAAAAATTTTGGAGTTCACTTGTTGCACCGTTTGGGCGCCATGAGGTGAAAACCGAGTCCCAAACTTTCTGCTCGAAGTTATTGAGCATAGTTTGTTCTTAGATTTTTCCTGTTTTTTCTGTAAGGATTTTTGAGGAGAAATTTGGTGGAGTTCTTCACGACTCTGATGCTCATAGGGAGAAAAATTCTCAGAATTTTGGGAGCTGCAGAAACCCACCAACCTCCTGTGCAAATTGAGGACAAGTTCTGGAAATTCTGCTTTTGCTTTTCTGAAAGTGACTTTTGTGATTTGAATTGATGTCCTTTCTAAAAGCAAGAGTTTGAATTGATTCCTCTTTATCTTGGACACTAGACAACCAGGATTATGACTCAAAAATCCCCACATATTTTATGGTACTTATCCATGCAAGCTTGGGGTACACATAGTTGTCTAGTTTTTCGGGTTTTCACAATTTCCTTTGGCGATCTTGTCGAGGTTTTTGTTGGAGTATTTTGAGGAATTTTTATTTGCGACCATTCACCCCCTCTGTTCGCCATCTCGGTCCTTCAATTGGTATCGAGCAGTTCTGCTCTTTCTAGATCTTGGTGGTCTCAAGAGCCATGGCGACGGACAAATATTCCACCAAGCCTCCCATCTTTAATGGAGTTGATTTTCCTTTTTGGAAGTCCGGATGGAGTCATACATCACTGCCCAGGGCTAACTGATATGGCAGAAGGTGAAACTCCTGTATGAGGTTCCGCTGATGAAAATGTCACGGCCATCAATATGGTTGATGTTGAGGCGAATGCTAAGGCAAGGAACATTCTCATACAGGATCTTAGCCGTGGTGAGTATGATAGGATTTCTCACCTTCGCTCCGCTCACGAGATTTGGGTAACCCTCGATGCTTACCATGAGGCTCTACTCAAATCAAGGCGTGAGTAGGACCAGTTCAAGCGAGTACAACAAGTTTGATCAGCGCTGGTGAGAGTCTCGACGAGTGTTTTGGTCGGTTTACAAAGATTTTGGCGACCTTGGCGAGTTGGTTGCATATACCGACTCGGACAATGTTCGGCATTTCTTGACCACACTCGACCTTGGGTTTGAGAGATGAAGGTGACCACCATCAAGGACACCACCGACTTATCGACTCGACTCTTGGCGGGCTTTATTCCGCCTCAAGACTCATGAGATCGATGTTGTCTCTCGGAAGACGAAATCTCGATCGATGGCTTTGGTCACCAATCCCATTGGATCTTCTTCTTGATCCTTCTATTGGTTTCTCTCTTTCCGCCCTTTGCGAGCTAGCGATGACCAAGCTGGAAAAATTTTGAGAAAATGAGCTTGCTCTTCTCGCTCAAGTTTTCTCATGCATACAAGGCGGTGAGAGAGAGGAGAGGTGGCATGATCACAGCCGAGTGTGGTGGCCCCAACCACATTGGGCGAACTATCCCAAGCGGAGAAGGGCAAAACGGCGTTGGCGGTTCGGGCAAAACGACTACACCGACAAGAACCGCAACAAAAGCCTCGGTTCGTGAACCGCGCACGAGAAGAAGTACATAACTTCTCCAAGAACAAGCTCTTCCACGTGTCCTCGCCGGCTTGATGACATCAACCTCTCCGACACGAGACATGAAGCGGCGAGGCGAGGATGATCCGCAAGAGATGAAGGCGGCGATGACTTCTCGGCATGTGCTTCATGGCCGACACCAGCGACATCAGCGACTCAGAGCTCTCTGACTCGGATGAGGTACCCTCCTATGACAAGCTCAGCGAAACTTTACGCAAATTAGGAAAATTTCATGCTAGAGCTAGAGCTAGGTGTACGGAGCTTGAGAAGGAAGTAGATACCTTGACTCGGGAGTTAGCTTCACTTAGATCTTCTTCCTCCCGAGTCATGATGATTGCTCTTTGTGTGATGCTATTCTTGTGGAGTTGGAGAACCTAAGGACCATACATGATAGTGTGCTTCTTGAACTTGATGGTCTTAGGTTGAAGAATGCTAGCACTAGTTCTATTGATGCTATTCTGTTGAGGCTAGTATTCTTCATGCTCACTCCACTCCATCATGTGCTAATTGCCTAAATTGCTTGCGAAATTGATGCCATGGCGAACACCTTAGAAAGCTTTACGCTAGAAATGATGAACTTGAATTGCATGCTTCTAAGGACCCGGTCGGCTCATGTAAGGGTGTAAGCAACTAAAACTTGACAATGATGCTTTGAATATCAAGTGTGATCAACTTGCTAAGGATTTACTAGTTAAGTCACAAACTGGTTGCTTGCTTTGTGTGTTGGGGTTAAGGATGATGTGGATCAAATCCATGTCGAACTTAAGAAGAAGTTAAAAGACCAAACCCTTAGGATTAGAGATGCTCCTTGCGTTTCTTGTGAGGCCCTCAAGATTGAGGCAGCCGTGCTAAGGAACAAAAAGCACGTCTTTGAGAGATCTTCTCTTTACGGTTCTTCTTCTTCCCTCCTTCCCCTGTTCTTCTTGTGCTTCTTTCTTCCGAGATTGCCGGTATCTTATGAGCACTCTCGAGAAGTTTGTTGGAGAGCAAGAAGAAGCTCAATCTTATTCTAGACCAATCCAAGATTAGTAGATTCAATCAAGGTCTAGGATTTGATCCCTTGGAGCAGCTCGGGCGCATCCTCCCACCATTGTCTTGCGGCTCCAAGAGTGGTGAGATTGTGGTAGCTCCCGAGTGAGCACCACCAAGTTTAGATCTCTTTGGGGTTGTCCATAGGACTTGACCGGAAGGGTGTTACTCCTATTATACGCCTCTAGCAAGGCGAAGTACACATGCACCTTCTGTAAGAAGGATGGTCACCTAGTAGATTTACGCTTGAGTAGCGCCAAGATCACTCGGCGTGGCGGTTCTTTGCTCTTAGGGGTATTCGGGTCATCCCTAGACTTTGAGTGCTCCTAAGACACACCTTCTTCTAGGCGAGTTAGAGAGTCGCTGTGTTTGGGCGTCGTCCGGGACTCGGTTTTCATGCTAGTTCTTTGAGTTTTAGCCACGGAGCTGTTCGTAGTCGATCTTTCGTCGTCTTCTTGATATTCCTCGTTTTCCCATCGAGGTAGATATCGGTGGCGTGAGGTGTTTTCGGTAGGAGATCGAGCGACCTTCTTGGGATGGTCGGCCTTTGCACCACGGCGTGCCAACCCGTTTTGACTCTAGATTATCTACGAGTTGCTCTGATCGTGTGAGAGTTGGCGTCGAGAGAAACTTCGAGTCGATCTTCTTCGTGGTGGTACTACGAGGTGTCGTATGGTTGATGTTGGGTTCCTAAGTCTTCACTCTATCCTAATCTTGAGTCATCTTTCTCTCTTGTGTCTTGATCGGGTTAAATCGGATGGGGAAGGCGATGTTTGGATTGTTGACTCGGTTGTTCTCGTCATATGACCGAGAGATTCTCGTTGGTTCTCTTCCTAGTCCGAGCCCCGGTGATGAGTTAATCACTTTTGGGGATGCATCTTGAGTAGAGTCATTTCTAAAGGTACCATCTTCATTAACAAAAATTTCATTCTTAAAGATGTTGCCTTAGTAAGTAGCTACAATACAATCTGCTCTCTGTTTCTCGACTTATCGATGACTCTTTGAGGTAAGTTTCAAGAGTAATGCTGTAGAATCCTTGATTCATCGGGAGGGTTAGTTCTTGGGATTTCTAGATTTGGGAGAGTCTTTCGTGCTGATTTTTACGCTTCTTCCGGAGACTCTCTTGATGTTTGATTGCTTCGAGTCCGTTATCTCTCCTTCGGCATAGGAGACTTGGTCACATTGGTTTTGATCATTTGACCGAGTTAGTAGCCACGATCTCATTCGGGTTTGCCCAAACTCAAGATGGTCAAAGACTTAGTTTGCTCTCCTTGCCGACATGGCAAGATGGTTCTTGCTTCTCATCCTCCGATCCACCGTAGTGATGGTGATGCACGGACAGCTTTTACATATGGACCTTTGTTGGTCGGCTAGAGTCACGATCGGCGGGAGGAAGTGGTATGTTCTTGTCATCGTTGATGATTTTCTAGATACTCTTGGGTATTCTTCATGGCCTCGAAGGATGAGACCTTTTCTCACTTGGGGGTTTGATCGATGGGTTGTCTATTGAGCTCCCGGTGCATTCTGAGTTATCTGTGATGATAATGGCACGGAGTTCAAGAATTCCTACTTTGAGAGTTTTTGTGTGGAGTCTGGTTTAGAGCATCGGTTCTCTTCTCCCTCGCCCCTCGTGAGAATGGCGTAGTGGAAAGGAAAAACAGGACCACAGTTGAGATGGCGGGGCGATGCTAGATAGTCTGATACTCCTAGGAAGTTTTGGGTGAGGCTATAGCTCTTGCTTGCCATGTTTCTAATCGTGTGTTTTGAGAGCACATTTGCATCGCACTTCTTATGAGTTGAGGTATGGGCGAAAGCCCAGTGTGTCTCATTTTCGTGTTTTGGTTGCAAGTGTTTTATCTTGAAGTCAGTAACCTAGATAAGTTTGAGTCTCGCTCTTGATGGTATCTTTTAGGTTACTCAACTTCTTCTCGTAGCTATAAGTGCAGGCGTTGATGCGCATAGGATCATAGAGACACGTGATGTGACCTTTGATGAGGCTAGCTCGGAGCTAGACACGATGTTTCGAGCTCTTCTTATCCCTCAGAGACCATCTTTGTAGAAGATGAGGATGATGGAGATGATGGTGTTCCACGGATCCAGTCCCTCTACACAGAGGTGCCTCTGTTTCCTTTTACGCACCTCGGGAGACCAACCCTTGCCTTGACTCTCCTTGGTAGTGGCTCTGCTCCTACCTCTTCTATGCATGAGGTAGAGGCCATACGCTACAGTCCTCCCGTCATATCCGAAAGCTCATCGACTGATCGGATCATTGGTGATCTGTTTGGCGGTCACTCGCTCAAAATCAGGTTTGTCCGATTCTGCCTCCACTCTCCTTTGTTGCCTCCTTTGGTAGAAGGTTGTTTCTCATGCATTATCAGATGAATCGTGGATTAATGCTATGCATGAGAACTTGAGAACTTTGAGAGGAACAAGGTATGACAACTTGTCGAGCCCCATCTGGTCATAATGTCATTGGGACCAAGTGGGTGTTCAAAAACAAGCAGTGAGGATGGGGTTGTCATTAGCAACAAGGCTAGGCTAGTTGCAGGGGCTTTTCTCGAGGTTGAGGTCTTGACTTTGAGAGACCTTTGCCCTGTAGCTAGACTAGGGGCTATTAGGATCTGCTTGCATTCTCTACATCCCGGGGTTTCAAGCTCTATCAAATGGATGTCAAGAGTGCATTCCTCAATGGCTATATTGAGGAAGAGGTTTATGTCAAACAACCTCGAGTTCGAGAACCCCAAGTTTCCGAGTCATGTATACAAGCTCTCCAAAGCTTTGTATGGACTCAAGCGAGCCCCAGAGCATGGTATGAGAAGCTCAAGTCTTATCTTCTCGTACGACTTCAAAATGGGTATAGTAGACAAAACTCATTCATCGGACACCATGAGTCTCATTTTCTTCTTGTCCAGTTATGTGGGCGATATCATTTGGTGGCTCGTCTCATTCGCTTGTGTCTCGGTTTTACGAGGTGATGAGCCTGAGTTTGAGATGAGTATGATGGGCGAGTTGAGCTACTTTCTTGGCTTCCAAATCAAGCGGACTCGGGAGGTACTTTCTTGCATCAAGGCAAATATACGTGACCTCTGAGGTGCTTGACATGTCGATGGGAAGCGGTGATGACTCCTATGGCCACCATACGTCCTCGAGCCCGATGAGGATGGCGAGCCTCTTGATCAAAAGGAGTTTGAACATGATCGGCTCCCTCTTGTACCTCAACGCTTGAGGCCGACATACATTTTCTTTGTGTGTGCGTGCGCTCGATTTCAAGCTTCTCCTCGCGCCTCTCACGCCAGATGATCAAGCGCATCTTGAGTACCTTCGTGCTACCACGATTATGGTATTTGGTACTCTTCGTCTTCTTGTCTATCTCTTAGAGCCTTTTCCGATGCCGACTTTCTTTGGTGTAGGATAGATAGGAAAAACACTTCGGCACTTGCCAATTCATTGGCACTTCTCTTGTTTCTTGATCATCTAGGAAGCGATGCAGGGTTGCCTGATCCACCGAGGCCGAGTATGTTCTTTGCGACCGATTCTTTGTAGCAGTGCTCTGGATGAGATCGACCTTACGGGACTATGGGTTAGAGATAGAGAGTGTGCCACTTTTACGTGACAACACTTCAGCTATTTGCATTGCTAAAAACCCGATGCAACATTCTCGGACCAAGCACATTGATATTAGATATCACTTCCTTAGAGACCATGTGGAGAAGGGAGATATCGCGCTTCGATTCGTGAGAGTGACCTTGATTAGCGATATCTTCACCAAGCCTTTGGATAGCTTCAGATTGTTGCCTTGAGGAGTGAGCTTGGAGTCGTGAGCCCTTACGGCCTTTCGTGAGGGTAGCTGGTTTGTATATTATGTATTATATGTTTTCTTCGACTTAGCTTTTCTTTTCTTTGTGTTTCTTTTGGGTGACTTTGGGCTTGTTTTCTTGAGTTGAGTTCACTCACTTAGACTTCAGCATGCCTTCCATGGACCTCTTATCTTGTGTTTTAGGTTGCTATCATGCGTGATTAGTTTTTCTCTCTTCTCTCTAGGTTGAGTTCCCTCACAGTCTTATAAGTCTAGCGGTATTGGGCCTCCAGGTAGGCAGTGCATGTGCACTCCTTAGTTGGGATCTAGAGTCGACTTCCTATGTCGATTCTTGGGGAAGATAAGAGCGAGTCTAAGCCGTAGTGAGTCTCTTCTATCTTATCTATGCTCAATAGCCATCCAGTTTTGCGTTTCTCGGCTTCTTCTCCTCATTACATTTTTACGGTTGTTATTGAGTTCATTGGGTTTTCTTTATGCCTAATATTGATAATAACTCAACTTTAACAGATTTGAGCTTAAAATTGATTCATTTGTTGAGGGGAGTTTGGGAATTTGTTCATGCATTGCATTTAGACTGCATTTTCATTTTATGAGCTTTGTCTATTATGAAATTGATTTCTTCTTCATGCTATACACCATGCTACATCATTTGAAGAAAATCACTAGCTTAGGTATGTCCAAGTTCATTTAACTTGCTAAGCTTAAAAATGAAATAAGCCTTAAATGAAAAACATGATGAAACTTGTTGCTTTTACTTGCTAGGTTTCTTCTCTAGAGGTTTGTGCCATAATTTGAGAAATTTAGGAGTTCTCTAGAGTCCCTATAGCAACTTGGGTGAAACTAGTTTGATCTATACTAGAGTCCTTCAATTGCTCATGAATCATTGTGCAAAAAAAATGAAAATTAAACAAAATTGACTCTTTTTGTGCACATATGACTCAACACCTTGCATTCACAAGACCGCTTCCCATTGCACTTGGGATGAACTTGGAATACATCGTGTTTGACCTAGACCATCCTCTTAAGAGTTCATCTTGAGATGGTCACATACGGCTTGAGTCAATTGGTTGTCAAAAGAAAATGCAAATAAATTAAAAACAAAGACATATGTGGGTAAAGAATGCAAATAATGTCAAACATTTGCACCCCGCTATGTCTTGTATGATGATAAATCGAAATTTGCATTAAGTGATAAATGAGCCCGAAGGACCTTGTATGCTCTTCTAGATTCCCCAAAGTGTTGAGTAGGTTGAACTCTAGGTTTTCCTTTTGATCCTTAGAGTGGCTATTCTTCTATTTTTGAAACTAAAGCTAAGTGTTGCACTTGTCTAATCTTGCTAAAAATGAAATATTCAAAACTAAGCTCGTATTTGCACTTGGACATGTCTTAGTTTAGTCATCTTCTGAAATTCACAAGCTTGGTGTAATATCCTTCCATTTTGATCAATTGGATGATCTTCAAAGCTCATTCGATTGCATTTCATGCATACATAAAAAAAATTGATGCCTATATTGCCAAAAGGGGGAGAAAACGTAGAAAAGGCATCACTAAAATGATAAAAATGTGAATGCTTATTTGGTTATTATGATCTTTGTAAAACTATGCTACTACTTCTGTTGGATCATAATCTCATAATCACATTTGACATATTTAGTTGGATTTTAGAGTTTTTGTTGAAAACTTTCTCTTTCTTAAATTTAACTCTAAAATCTGAATTCCTCTTCGTCAACTTGGTCATGGTTCTAATTTCTATCTTTGGAACAAGTTTGACTTTGCAACTAAAAATTGCTTTCTTCTTCATTTTCTTCAAACTCAAATTTATGCCTTTTGTGTGGTTTGTCAATATACTCATCAAGGGGGAGATTGAAGGACCATGTGGAGGTCCATCCATATTTGTGATGAGTATTTGACTTTATTTGAGCAAGGTGTGCTCAAGTTTGAGTTTGATTTGAATTGATTTTCAAAATGAAGCAATTTGAGTTGTCTCTGCCAGGAGTGGCAGTACCGGTCGTATGGACGCAGTAGTGAAGAGTTGGATAGTTTATTGCACATCTTTATGGGCATTGCTATGTGAGGAGTTTCTTTGTCTTTGATGGTTGCAGGGCGACGGTGCTAGGTCATGGTGAGGCGAAGGATGACCGGGACTAGGCGAGGAGCGTCGGAGGTCGAGA
The DNA here is from genome assembly GCA_036346275.1 of Otatea glauca. Classification (NCBI taxonomy): domain Eukaryota; kingdom Viridiplantae; phylum Streptophyta; class Magnoliopsida; order Poales; family Poaceae; genus Otatea; species Otatea glauca. The sequence goes on along the minus strand of CM070716.1, from coordinate 7,122,312 downwards.
CGGTTGGGAGATCGCGGAAGATGATCGGAGGCGGAGTCGGGCAAGTCAAGAAGACAAGGAAAGGAGTTGATGCTAGCTAGATGCGCGTGGATCAATGAGGGCCGTCGGATTGAGGTCTAGTTGATAGGTTAGCGGGTCTAGGTAGTATGCTTTGAAAACCGTGCAAGAAAACCGGTATGTGTGTGGGTTTTGGGTTAGCCCTTGCATGACTGTGTGTGTGGGTTAATCCTAGCCCTTAGATGAGTGCTCTAGGGTTGAGGACTCATCCAAGGGTGGTAGGTGGCCCAAGAGTAGTATAAATAGGGGTGGAGGGTAGCCTCCTTCCCTTGAAGGTGTTGAGGTTTTGATGCTCATTTGAGCTTTGCCCACATGAATGTGAGGCTTTGTAACCTCCCCTTCCAGAAATGAAAGTTTTATCCATCCACCTCTGAATTTATTTTGCGCATTTACATTATGTCTTTACTTTACACAATTTAAATTCAGCATTTACTTTCCCGCAATTACATTCCCGCAATTTACTTTTAAGTAATTTCAATTTGCCTCCCCTCCTTCTAAATGCTGCTGATCTTGGATGTTTTGAGTGTGTTCATATGGTTTTACATCTCTTTTGCACTCTTGGATTGAGTAGAGAACATCTTTTCTTTCAAGTTCCAACTTTGTTCAGAACTTGTTCTTCGCGCAGTAGTCAGTGTTTGATTTTTGTAAAAATATAAAAAAATCCTTTTTGAGTGATTCATGGTGTAGGAGGTGCGGGACTCTGATATACACCTACAGAAAAATTTTGGAGTTCACTTGTTGAACCGTTTGGGCGCCATGAGGTGAAAACCGAGCCCCAAACTTTCTGCTCGAAGTTCTTGAGCATACTGTGTTCTTAGATTTTTCCTATTTTTTCTCTGAGGTTTTTTGAGGAGAAATTTGGTGGAGTTCTTCACGACTCTGTTTCTCATAGGGAGAAAAATTGTCAGAATTTTGTGAGCTGCAGAAACCCACCAACCTCCTGTGCAAATTGCGGACAAGTTCTGGAAATTCTGCTTTTGCTTTTCTGAAATTGACTTTTGTGATTTGAATTGATGTCCTTTCTAAAAGCAAGAGTTTGAATTGATTCCTCTTTATCTTGGACACTAGACAACCAAGATTGTGACTCAAAAATCCCCACATATTTTATGGTACTTATCCATGCAAGCTTGGGGTACACATAGTTGTCTAGTTTTTCGGGTTTTTCACAATTTCCTTTGAGCGATCTTGTCGAGGTTTTTGTTGGAGTATTTTGGGGGAATTTTTATTTGCGACCATTCACCTCCCCCCTCTGTTCGCCATCTCGGTCCTTCACTATGGTAGGGCGACTTGCTTACTAGGCAGGCATGTGGACATATGAGTCGCACCGTAGTAATGCGACTGGAGAAGTAGCCCTATGGTAGGGCGACATCTTTATGAGTCGCCCTATGGTAGGGCGACATGTGGAAGTCGCCCAATGAGAGGGCGACACGTGTCAAGTCACCCAATGAGAGGGCGAGATGGGAGTAAATTTTCCAAATTTGTTTAAAAATTCTGAGAGACATTAAAAAAAAGTGAAATGATTTGGATAAACAGATTTAGGATCGAAGCAAAATATTTATGGTACAACACATGGATTATCTATCACATTTTGCTTTCTCTTGGTAAACTTGCTTATAAATTTGGGACTTCCTACAATTTGTCTTTGTTAACTGCGATTCGAAGAATCAAAAACACATTGAAAACTAAATCAAGATCAAACTCTTTATTTCATATTTCAGTTCAGACTCCTCTCTTGTTACAGGATTAATTAACTCTGACAATTGTAAATTAGACGCTCATTGCATGTCAACAATTCGCAACTTTCTACGTGATTCCATGTGGACAAAATCGCGTTTTTGCATGTGAACTATTCGAAGCCTTGTGCGTTATTGCATGTGGACAAAATCGTGTTATTGCATGTGAACAAATCGCGTTATTGCATGTGAATAAATTTACACCTTGCTTTGCATGTATTTTCCACTAGTGCAATAACCCATAATTATTATAGTCGACGACAACTCATGTTATGAATTTTTCGTACATAGCACTTAAACTATTTGTTGAACATACATGAGGGCAGTTTCACGAGCATTTCAGATGGTAAAATAAGCAATAGACTAGATTATATTACAAGGGCATTACAGCGTGGCGAAATTGCTTGCGAACTAACTAACTAACTAACGGCGGTGTTTGTCATGGTGGAGCGGATGATCGTTCCGTCTATCTGGTACAGCGAATGATGTCCCACATTTTACGCATATTACGACCGTGTAAATTTTGCGAGTTGTCCTCGGACACGCTCAATCCCACTATGAAAGAACTCCACGGGGATCGCGGTGCTCCCGTGTGTCGCCGATTGGGTGGCCTATGCCGTCGTCTCGGGTGTGTAAGACATAATTTTTGTCATACCGATCCCAGCATCCCTATGTTTATACCACCGGGTTCCGGATGAGTGCGTATGTAGCGTCAAGGACTTGTTGCGTGGTGCGGACCTCGGTGGTCACTTCCCTTGTCCCTTCCTCTTGAGAGGAGGTACCCTCTTGCGCCTCTGTTGCGTTGGTGTTGGCGGAGATTTGCCGAGAGCGCTTTGCTCTGTTTGGCTCGCACTCCACTATATGGTGCGGGAGGTGTGTGTTGGGCTTGTCCTTATACAGCCGGAAGCGTGCCTGCAGTCAATACAGATATGCCCGTGTGTCGTTGAATAACACCGTGGCGTACTCGGTCCAGCTTTTACAGGCGGTAGTAGCACCACGGGAGGTTGCTTCCCTAGTTATCCGTCTGGGAAGTTTGAGATGTGGGTGAGTGCGTCTCGGGTCCACCCGAGTTGAAATAACCGCACCATTCATCCTCGGCCAAGGGGCACGGTAGAATCTCGGTCCGCTAGTTCATCGTGGCGGTATTAACCATTTGCTGAAGGCCGTGTTCGCAAAAGTCGGGACTTTGGGTGGCCCCGGGAGGTTTCTCCTTTGACTCGAGCAATTTCGCGATTTTCTTTTGAACTCTGTATCGACGAACTGGTTTAGAATTACTAATTTGTGAGTGAAGCATGAGTTCGTCGCATGAAACTCACCGATTGGTTGGCCTCTTGCCCACCGCCCTGAACTCTGAGTCGCTCTAGAGCGGGGCGTATCTGGCGGCCTCTCCACGGTTGAAGTTCTCGGGCGAAGCGGGTTGGCGTCGTGGCGATTGTGGACAAATTCGTAGTCACGTCGTTCGGCCGTCGATCCATTGGAAGAAGCAACACGGTCGTTGTGCTAAGAAAAGAAAAACGATGCATGAAATGGTAATGTTACTCGTATTATATGGACACGGCGAGTCTACCCGGTAGGCGGGCTGCTGATGAGTGGCGCGGCGGCCGTCTCTCGTGGGTAGATTGCATCATCTTCGCGAGAAGGTTGCGATCGCAATTAGGTCGAGCAACTCCGGCGAGCCGGGCGTCAACGCTACTAGTATCCGGTACTCGGGCGGGATGAATTACGCTTCTTTGAAGAAGCGACGGTAGAAACGACATCGTGCCCTAATTTGTGAAGATTCGGTGGCGTGTATTGCTTGTTTGGCGGTGTTGGATGTCTACCTCTCGGCCAATTTTATAGTGGTCTTTGAGGGCTGCTCCACTGGCAATCAAGCAGCGATGGGCGGTATCCTCTGTGCAAAGGCGCACGACATGTCACCCATCAGCAAAGCTGCACGACAAGGCTGACAAAGCTGATGCATGTGACTTGTGTAATCGGCCTGACAAGGCGGCTGCCAAAGCTGATGCATGTGACTTGTCCCATCGGCCCGACAAGGCTGCCAAAACTTATGCATGTGACCTGTCCCATCGGCCCGACAAGGCTGCCAAAGCTGATGCATGTGACCTGTCCCATCGGCCCGACAAGGCTGCCAAAGCTGATGTATGTGACCTGTCCCATCGACCCGACAAGGCTGACAAAACTGATGCATGTGACTTGTCTAATCGGCCTTACAAGGATGCACGCCCGTGAGTATGCTATTCGCTCTGAAAAGGCTGCAGACGACATGCCGCCATGCTTGAAAGCGAGACTCTTTGTAACAAAGAATAACAATAGTTCATAACCAAAAGTGCGGGTTACTAACATAAGGAAAATATATCGTATACAAATAAATACATAAGATGCAAAGTGCGTCACAGCGTAATAACCAAATACATAAGCCAAATACAAACTCGGCACCCCGTTTAGGGCACCTCCTGCGTGGTGGCGGGCCTCTGTGACGTGCCCCTGCGAGTCGTCAAGCTGCCGGTGGGTGGTGGGCCCTCGTGGTCTAGCCGGAGGTGTAGCGTCGCCCATTTGAGAAGGCTGCGTCGGTGGTGGTGCTCCTGCAAGCTGCGATGATCCGAGCACATCCGGACCAGCGAAGTATCTCGACACGTCACCATCGTCGAGTCGAAATCCGGATGGTGCATCATCAAAGCGCCCCTCGTAGTCGTCGGGGGTAGGTGAAGGCTGCAGAGGAGAACCATCGTCCTGTGAGCTGTAAGAAGTGAAGAATTGTTGGTAACATTCGAAATAATTAGAAAACATCTGAAGTGTGGCGAAGGGCATACCTCCGGCGTGAGGGGCTAGACCCGGCGTGTCCGGCTCGCCCTATCGCGTAAGTCGGCGTGACGGTGGGACGGGAGGATGTGGGGTGTGAAGAAGTACGGAGCACTCCTCCTGCGATGGCGACGCCGCGAGGGCCGTCAGCCACATCGCGAGGCGTGCGGTAACCTGCCAACTCGAGGGTGCGTCTGGCGCTCTCCCTGAACCTCGCGAAGAAGGAGGTCACGTCCTCCCTGGTCACGTCTATCCCACGAGACAGACGAGACAGGAAGCTCCCAGACTCCTCGTAGTACCTGGCTAGCACATCAGTCTAAAAAATACATTACGAATTAACCTAACACATTAATCTGGGAAATGCAATACGAAAATACGTCGTACATTAGACAAAACTTACCGCACCGTGCAGAACTGAGTCCATATGGCGGGGATACATGTCCCTCACCCTGGGGATGTGTCTAGGAGGATTCGGGTTGACACGTACCAAACGCACATGGGTACGGGAAGTGTACCACTGTCGGTACCCCTGGTACGTCTGCGGGTCGTACGGCGCATCCTCGGCATGGACGTCGTCCAAGGCTCCTCCCCACTCCTCGACCCACGGCGCCATACGTACGTGTCATGGGGTGTCCCCATTCCCGCCCCTCCTAGTATGCCTGCGGATAAGAAAAAATATAGCATTATTACATGTCATTACACCATACAGATTAGAGAACATCGATGTAGGGAACTTACGTGTGGACGCCGTGTGGGACCTGCCGGCCGACCTGGACCGGGAACTCCTGTCGTAGACCGAACTGCCTCATCACTCGATGGACAGCGTAGCCCTCGACTAGGACGTCGAACACGAGGAACCGACGTGTACGCCAGTACGCCGCGTCGCGTGTGCATAGGGTGGACAATCCACCCGGCACACGTAGCCCGACATCTCCGGCTGTGTACGGCGTCCAGCGTACGCGGTCCTCGGTGAGATGGTCGAAGGCAGCGACGAACTGCGGGTAGCTAAGCCGCCCCATGCCGTGTGCCCACCTAGGCTGCAGTGACGACAAAAAAATCAACATTACAATTAGTACTGAGAAATGTTAAAGCGTAGGTTTCACAACCGTGGTTTGCAATATCTTACCCGTTGGTAGCACCAGATGGTGCCCATAGTCGGCGCGTCGACATCGTCGTCACCATCGCGTAGAAGAGGACTCGTGTCGATCTGGGCGCCGATCTGGAACCTCTTGTATGCCCAAAGCTGCGAGCGGTGGACACCGGTGAGGATCGACCCATCGGCGATCCGCCCACAGCCGTCGCAGAGCCCACGGTACGTCGCGCAGAGAATCGGCGACCCCGAAGTGCTGCGGCATGGCGTCAAGGGTGCGTCGTGATCGCCCTCATGAACCGGGCGAAGTGCTGTCCACGCTATCCCGTGGGAGCTCTTGAACATGCACCCGATAAGCGGCCGAGGCAGTGCGCCTCAAGGTGGCGGCTTACCCTCTGCTCGTCTGCGAGCTCAACGATGTGCTCCTTTGTAAATTTAAGTTTTCTTATTAGTCTAGCCAATATATATATGTGAAGTTAAGTTTGAATGGTTAGTTGCTTACCACGAACCGTCGAAGCCACTGTGTGTGGGACCATGGGTCTTTGGTGAAGACTCGATGCAGCGGGGCGGTAGCACACCATGGAACCGCGCAAGTACCTCATCCCACCACGGTGGTCGGCGTCTGCGCGCACCACAGGTCACCGGCGATCGGGAGACCGAGGAGGTAGGAGGCGTCCTCCAAAGGGATCGCCATCTCCCGGCGGTAAGTGGAAGGTGTGCGTCTCGGTCTCCACCGATCCACGGAGCGGTGAAGGGACACATCAAGCGGAACCGATGGCTCACGTCCTCCTCTGCGCTTTGCGTGCGCCTCCACCATCTGTGCGGTGGCATCAATCCTGCTTTTCTCGCGACCTCTAAACAAAATTATTAAATTAATATGAGCACCGCACTAGTTAATTAAAATAGATAATGATCTTGCATCGGAATATTTTGAAATTAAAAGATAAATCGTTACAGGGATCCAGCGTGGATCGAGGTCGAGCTCCAGCGGTGGCCTCGGTCGTAGCACGCCCGACTCACGAGGTCTGTCCCTCCTCGGTGAAGCGGTGGCGAAGTGTATGCGGTGACGATCGTCAGCGGCAGTGGGTCTACCAACTCAAAGGGCGATCGTCATCCACGGCTGGTGAGCCATACCGCAAATTACAAAAGGAAAGTTATATACAAATAAATACACAAGCATCAGAACAATACATCGAACCAAATGCGTACAAATAAATACACAAGCATCAGAACAATACATCGAACCAAATGCGTACAAATAAATACACAAGCGTCCACAAACTCTAATCAACCAGATTACAACGCACACTACATCGACAAAATATATTAGAACAGATTACAACGCACATTACATCATCAAATTATATTAAAGCAGATTACAACGCACATTACATAAACAAAATATTAATTTGACATATAGCATCTAATAGTTCAAACAGCTTCTCCGGTAGTCAAGACGGCGTCATCCACCATGCCTTGCAGACGACGATCCTTCCCCTGCCGTCGGGTTGCCATCTCCTCCTTCGCCCTCTTCGTTATGTGGCTGGTAGTTCTTGAACGTGTGACTTGTTCGCTTGCTGCGAACATTTCTTCACGCGCTTACGATTTCGGACTCATCCATATCATTCACGATCGCTTTGGTTTTGCGACAACCTCCTTTGTATGATCTTGCATCAAAGTCGGGGACCAGAACCTTCCATCGACACCGGGGTTGTGGTGAAAGAACCGACAACACCATAACCATACTGACTCCTCGCCCAGTTGCCATCACCTTTTCCTTTGTAAAATATTGAGATAGATATGTACCGGTCGCATTCCAAATAATGCACATGAAGCTATCACATGAGAACATGGCACATGTAACAGAGGGGCTTATTACGAGCATTGACGTTCGACTGTAAGATGCACTCTTGGGTGATAACCTTACGGTTTGTTCCCGCGTCCTTTATCTCTGCATATCACCTCGAAGCGCAATGTTCGTGAACCTACTTTGATAGCTCTATGCTTGCCCGCCTTATTACTCTTCTCATCCATGTATTTACTTATCATGCTTGAGTACAAGGCATTCTCATCTCTCATTACTACTTCATCAGCTTTATGCCTATCCACAAAATACTTGGTTGTACCCATGGCACTCCTCGACAATTCCTACCAATGGGAGACACCTCATCCCTCTCATTACCCAGTTGTACACCTCCACCAAGTTGGTCGTCATGACACCGTATCTAGCACCATGTGTGTCATGTAACAATGACCACTTCTCTTTGGGCTCGTGCTTTATCGGTCAGAAACATTTGATCGGCCTTTGCTGCGGCGACGACTCGTCGCCTCATCTTCTGTTGCGGAGGGAATAAAGGCTCGCCTACTCACGTGTTACAACGCTAGTAGTCTCTTTGTGTTTTTGTTAGCTCATCAAGATTCTTCCAAAGAGTGCAGAACTTGCTATCTTAGTTACGCTTACATAGCCTCTTGAACATGTTCATCAGTTCCTTGTTCTTGAACCGCTTATAGAAGTTCGCGCCCAAATGCCTCATGCACCATCGGCTCTGCAAGTCGGTCTAGAAATGGCTCCTCTTCCCTGTTTGCAAGCGTCGATGGCACTAAGCGATCGGCATGCTGTCATGCGGTATGCACACATGTTGGCGAGTCTTCACCACCCGATCTTCAAGTTCCACAGAACCACGACCAACTCTCATAGTTCTCGCTTCCCACAAAGGCAAAACCAACAGCGAGAATCTGGTTGTTGGCGTCGGCCACAGTATCATTATTTGTCCTTTGTATTTCCCGGTCGAGAATGTGCCGTTCACACACAACAATGGGCGGCGGTGATAGAACGCCCTAATGCATGCTCGAATGCGAAAAAACTCTCTTGAGATGCCTCTTGTTGGCCACTTCCTTGTGGGCGATCCACGATAATCATAAAAGTACGGGATTTCTTCCCAGAATGCAATTGAAGCGATGCGGGCAGATTATGGTATGAGTCTTCAAATTTCCCAAATCTCATTTCCAAGGCCTTACCTTCGCGCCATGCCTTCCGTAGCTAATTGTGTCTTGAAATCTGTTCTCAATTGCTCGGATAATAGCACGGGGCTCAAAATTCAGTTCTCAACTATCTCGGGTACATGACACTCGCGATATACGGAAGACGAGTTCTGTGAGCAACGGGGTTTCCTCGATCATACAACTATGTTGTTCAACCTTGAACATAGCCGGTGGGTGCCCCATTTGGGCTTGTGCGCGTGCACTCTCGAGGCACCCTGCATCTCGCACACCACGTCGTAGCGGGTTGGGGTGGACTTCTTAACCACGAAAGTTCTTCTTAGTGATAAGACCCAATCTTTGATAGCATCTGCTTGCCTCTTTTGTGGGGTACATCTTTGTTAGGTCTCACCTCATTGTCACTATCTTGCCAAGGTGTATCATTGCCTTCATTCACAACAGGTTATTAAATTGATGTGTGCTCCAATCTGCTTGGCACAAGTGGCTCAACATCTTCATCTTCATCTTCCTCATCCGAGTTATCGTCGTCTTCCACTTCTACTTGTTCATATTCAAGGTCTTCCTCTTCCATATGTGCTATTACTTCCTCAATTTCCTCACCTTCATCTACTTGCCCCCGCGTATCTTGCCCAATGTTTCCATCATCATCCCCAATCTCAACTTGCTCACTAGTCTGGTAGCCAATATCCTCATTACAACCCTGAACATGCGGCTCCCGGCTAGACTCTCCAATTTCTGTGTCGCCATAAGTGAACTCATTTTGAGGCTCACTACACTCACGGCGTCCGGTAGTCTTTGAGGGCAACAACCCTTTCATACGCTTACACTAAAAGCACCCGACACCATCCACGTAGCTCCGGCCCCCTCACATATGACCTCCAAGCTGCAGTTCCCTTCAGCTCAACTAACTCCCAATAAGCAGGATCATCTCGCATAGTGCAAAGGCAAGATAACTTTAGTGGCACTTCTCTTGTTCCATCAAAGCGTATAACACAACCAATTCAACACAAGACAAATGTACGCTCTTGACCCTACTTAAACTTCTATCCACATCTTGAAAGTTACTCGGATCCGCACCCTCAAGACCATACATGACAACCCCTTCTCCATAAAAGATTCTAAAAGGAACTCGTTACGGCATATCTGCGAACCTATTCATTAACACACAAATTAATTACTCTTCGTAAAAGTACTGTAAACTATCGTATGTATATACGCACTCATGAAAAATATCTACATTACTACAAATATTCATCACTTTGCACTTGTATTTCTAAAAACATCTACAACCTAACAATGTAAAAAAACATATCTACCGACATATATCTCTAAAAAACCGTAACAACATATTATTATTCGTAGAAACAACTATGTAGAAGCGTTTCCACAAACCGACTAAATTACTAAAAATATAACTAGATTCAACTACATTTTGTTGCTAAACACTACCATGATTTCTTGCTACACACTAAACAAATCGGATATTGCTACAGTCGCTACAGGAATACAACCCTAAACACTAAACAAAATAAACATTACATTTAACTAGATCTAACCCTAAACACTAAACAAAATAAATACTACATTTCACTAGATCTAATCCTAAATACTACACAAAATAAATCGCAAAAATAACTAGATTAACTGAGTGTATGTACAACGCAGATAATCGTATGTTTTGCGTACATAATTACTTAAGTTTTGGACCGGGGTTTATTCGTCGGCCATCCTAACCCTAAACACTAAATTACTAAAAATATGAACACCATATTTATCTACATCTAACCCTAAACACTAAACAAAAAAAATCGTGAAGCTAAATAGTTCTAACCCTAACACTAACCTTAACCCTAACCCTAACCCTAAACTACATAAAATAGAGCGTAAAAAATTTACCTGCGAAGCCGTCGCTCTTCTTCCTCTTCTTTTCTTCTCTTTTCTCTCCTCACCCTTTTCTTTTTCTCTCTGCGTTCTGCCTCTTCTCGGCCGAGCGGTCGTTTTTATTTCGGCTCATGTCGCCATTTGGTAGGGCGACAAGGGGGCCGCCAGCAGATTTCGCCCAGCGGAGTTAGATTTGGTTCATGTCGCCTCCCAAATGGCGACATGGGTGGAGCAACATTGGTGGCACATGTCGTCCTTTTATTCGGCGACGTGTGGCCAACTCGCCAATCCACAGGGCGATTAGCCCCTGTCGCCCAACCAAAGGGCGACAGGGGTATATTTTTGCAATTTTTTTTGCGTTGTATATTTATGTAATTAGAAATAAAAAATGTATTATTTAAAACAAAATTCCCATGTAACACCCCAGCACCTCATGTGCCCTGAATGTCACCACATCTTACTATTTTGCTAAGTCTTAACCATTTTACACATAAATTTTAGCAACACATTATTAAACATTTAATCGCTAAACAACCACTAAAGGATAGTTTCTAGATATAACAAGAGGCCACAAACAATCTCATGTTACATAGCACTTAAATAACACTAGATATGCATTTTAGAGAATAATTTCAGCATGCTACCTAAACAAGTAATACCAATTCTAGACCGTTAATAACAAAAAAAAACTTGGAACTACACGTACAAGCACGCCCAAGCCTTCGAGCTTGGATACAAAGGACAATATTAAGTAAACAATAGATTAACTAAACCTCAGAGATCAAGAACTATATAAAACTACTATAAATTACCCACACATTTCCCGTTAACCAACTTTCTCAAATAAATCATTTAGCCCTAAAACCCGATCTGCTGTAATACTAGATATAGGCTTCAAAATGGCATAACTAATTTTATACAGTTCCAAATGAAGTAAACGATGACATTTATGAAATCTATTGGAAAATTTCCTAACTTTATATGATTAATAAAAAATTTAATTCAGCTTCTAGATAGCCCTAATCTGCAGTTTTCCGCGGCTGCTGCCAGCAGTGACAGATTCTGGACAGCAGTCAATAAAACAGCCATAACTTTTAAACCACCCAACCAAAATTCGTGTTCTTGGTCTCTAGTTGAACTTAAGACCAAGCTCTACAACTTTTACAACATCCAACCCCTATGAAAATAACCAGAACTATTTTTAATCTCAGTCCTAATATAGAAGTTTGCACTGCCCAAAACTAGGCCACGCCCAACCCAAGATTTCCCCCCACATCCAATCTACACACAGCACTAATACCAGAAATTCCAATGATCCAAACACTAAATTTTTTAGCCCAAACTCCACCAAAATTAACCTAGGAGCATCATACCTTCTCGAAGAACAGCAGGGAGGCTCCTAGGGGAAGGCAACGCGGCTAGGGAAGGCGAGGAGGTGCGGCTATGGGGGAAGAGGAGGTGGCGGCTGGAGAGGGAGGAAGAGGAGGGGATGGGGTGGCTGGAGGGGGAGGAAAGGGGGAAGGGCTAGGGTTAAGGATTCCCCCTCCCACCTGGGCCAAAACCTGGCCTAACGCAGCCCACGAATGGTCCAACACTGAGAATGGACACCAAAAATAGCCCACGCTGCCCGAAAACAACCAAAAATGACCTATAACAGAATAAATTTAAATGGGATATTACACACCACCAGGACAACAACAAGCTCTCAGTTTGTTGGCATAATTTAGATTGACGTCAAGTCGAACCGGCCACTTCTACTCCAAGTTGGTGCACTTTCCGAAGAGCGCTATCACATCCACGCAACCACATGCCCAGCTGGATTCCACCCTTGCCACGCCAATCAAGCCAGAATCCAAGTTGTCCATAATTTGGGCTTTGTGTTCAGTTCAGAGTCAGCAGACAACACTGCATTAAAACAGATAGAGTCCAATGGAGGAGTTCTTGTGCTCATTAGAAAGACAACGACGCGATCTTTCCAATGGATCTGGTCCCAGCCCCAGATTCGTTGCGGATCAGCTGGTATTATCAAAACAATGTGTTATATTACTGTTTTGGCCTATTTCGGACTTTGTAAGTGTGTGGGGGCCCGAGCCCAGGTTGTGTGCGCCCCTCCTTGCCACACAAACCCTAGCTCGACCCTCTCACGCCCCTCCCTCTCATATACTCAGTAGCCACCGCCTTAGACATTTGAGTTTTACTTATATTATAACTAGATACTCTGTCAGTTTTTCGTCGTACATCGGTTTATAGAACCCCAACTCATGTGCTTAATATAATTCATAATTTCAGATTGCATCTTCTATATTCTTACTTGTATTCTCGATTCACATGCAAGGAATTAGCTTTCTTGGCGAGGTCAACCATGTTTGTGCGTGGTTGATAACCTATGGAGCCGTGGTGTAGCGATTGTAGGGTTCGGACCAGTTCTGATTGGAAGCCGGATCGTCACTGTCGAGCTCTCCATCAATTGATTTACTACTACTTGTCGAAAGATCGGGCCGATGTTCGCATCAGGTCTCGTGGCAATAAGACAGTGGGCTGAGTTAGCATCATAGTTAAGGGTGAACTTACATCCAATGGTTTAGGATCAGCTACTATTCCTTGGGTGTTCTGTGACACTGAATAAACAGGGTAATTTGACAAAGCTTGCATTAGGTCGAGTAGAATCCCAACTAATGCCAACTCTTAAGCTATGTTTTTTACACTATTAGTTATCATCGGCTTAATCATTGCTACTAGAGCCGATGACTGATTAACCAAAGCGTGATATATAGATTGATTAATCATATCCGATAGTTCAGCTTGTGCGGGCATGTATCGGCTTACCAGGATGTCAGTAACTCCTACGTCATTGAGAGCATTAACCGTCGGCAATTCAACTTTCTAAGTGACGCCGCGTTGAGTTTTTTGATAACACCCTAGCATCATCTCCTCAAGCTCAGCCTTCTGATCCTCAATCTCTTTACGTTGTTCTGGCGTTAAATTGGCCAGTGTAGAGACGATTATAGCCTCAGCGTTGAGAGTAGATGCTGAAATCGACTTCTCTAATGAAGGCATCCTGTCCCACCGGGCGTGCCAAGAGTGTTGGTGCCAAAAAACGTGAAGAGGGGTCTATCGACCACAACAGACTGGACGAACACCGAGTTCTGAGGTTTGAGGGGTGTCAACCGATTTGATCCTAAAGTCGGTAAGATGAATATAAAATACGCTCAAAGCCGATTTATTGAGACAATCAATAAAGATCTAAACAGCTAAAAAGCCGATCAAATCTAGGAAAATGATAAGTCTAATTAACCGATTAGGGCTAATCAGATGATAGAGATAGATCTTTTCCCAAAAAGGCGATGCGCAACAAGATTGGACAAAAATCAAACATGATTAGCGTAATTGAAGGTGATCAATAATCAACGATGTGTAACTTTATTGATCAAATCAGATTACAAAGAAGAATTTAAATTACAGTGGCTACTCCTAATCCACAGGAAAATAAAAAAGTAAATGCGAGTTGTTTAATTGATTGTGTTGTGTTTTCTCGCTTGCCTTTTACCGTCTTTTATAGTTATCGGCCGATCATATCCTTTTCTAATATGCTGCAAATCATGATCCGTATCGGCTTTAATTTGCACATATTCTAGATAAATATCGGCTATAATCCAAATTTAGAACCTCAATCCATATCCGATATCAGCTAAAATATCTTAATCTATAGATTAAGAACTTTACCATACTTTTATCAAATTTTGGTGCAAACACAAACAAACACAATCAACAATCTAGATGAGTCGAAGCGAATTACAAACAAAAACAAAGAGGAAAAGACCAGAACCTTGAGGAGAGGTGGAGGCGTACGATGCGAGAAAGCATAGAAATTGTGAGGATGAGGCGGAGCAGCCCAAGTAGCGTACTACTGCCTCCCTCGCTCTGTACTGCGGCACGTGACATCGATGATGTGCGCCAATCCGGGAGCCGCCGTATCACTGGCTGGGCGTTGCTCATGGACGCCGACACCCTCCTCTGGATGCCCCAAAATCATCATGAAGCAAGGTTGTCGCACCGGCCGACGCGTTGCCTCTCTGGGCTGCGAAGTCATCGGACCGTCTCTCCGGCCAACAAAGGAAACAAGCACAAACCGAGGCAAAGCTACGGAAATCGAACCAAAAAGCATCATACGACGGCCGGGACACCTGTCCACCGGCCATTCGGTGAGAACCAGTCAAAGACTCAAAAGTAAGGAGAGCTCTCCTGCTATCAAGGTTAAAAAAACCCGGGATATTTCAAAAATCTCTTCGAGATCTTTGATTCCGATTAGGAATGGGTTCTAAAATCCTGACCGGATAAAAAATTGAAAAAACTAAATTACTACAGTATTTTAGAAAAATCTCAGCGAGATTTCGCAAAATCTCGGGTAATTTGACCAGAATTTGACGAATCTTTTAGATATTTTAAAATTTGTCAGAAACACTTTCAGATTTTTTTGAAATTTTTCTAAATTTTTTTACTTCTTAACTCTTCAGTTTCTGATGATTTTCGGGCGTTTTTGACTTGATTTTTCTGATTTTCGAATCGATT
The DNA here is from genome assembly GCA_036346275.1 of Otatea glauca. NCBI lineage: Eukaryota > Viridiplantae > Streptophyta > Magnoliopsida > Poales > Poaceae > Otatea > Otatea glauca. Next base: position 7,107,183 of record CM070716.1, on the reverse strand, counting down.
TTTCAAAAACTTGATTTTTCTGATTTTTGGATTTCGGACCAACCCGAAATCTAAAGTACCGTCCGGGGAAAAAATCAAAAAACTGTGAAATTGCTACAGTAACCCCGAAATTTTGGTTTTTCTCGGCGCAAATTCGCCAAATTTCACCGAAATTTCATGTTTTTTTGGCCGGTTTTGACCGGATTTGGTCCAATAATCCTTAGGAAAGTCATCTCCTATGAAAATTTGTTGAAAAACCAAATTTTTTAGACATTTTAAAATTTTGGCAGAAATACTATCATATTTTTATAAAATTGTACATGCTTGATAATAATTTTGAAACTTTTATGGTACTATCCTTAGTAGTTTTTGATCATACATAAAAAATTTCAAAATAATTTAACTTTATTTTTTATCTTTGAAAAATTCAAAACAGAGTAAACATAATTGGGACGGTTACATTATCAGAATTTTATAAATGATTTTGAGTGTGATTATGATCTAAATGTTTTTTGATAGATTAATAATTGACTCAGTACCATTATATAAAATTTTTAAAAATTTTGAACTTTTTTTGTTTTCTCAATCTAATCTATGTAAGCATTGAACTTCGTTTGTTATATTATATTTCAAAAATCAAAAAGAAAAGAATATAAATGGTACGGTGCCTTGTAAGAATTTTATTAATTCACTGGAGTGTGATCATAATTTAAAATGTTTATGAGATATTAAGAACTTCCTTATCACCATTCTGTAAAATTTTCAAAAAGTTTAAACTTTTTTTTATTGCTAAAGCAAATCTATGTATTAATCATGAGACTTTTATTAGGACGTAGCACTGTCTGAATTCTTAAACATTATTTGAGAATTATCATCATCTAAAAATTTAAAAAAAAAACATTAATGTTACATTAGGAGCATCAAAAATTTTTTTGAAAAGTTTTTAACTTGGTTTAAATAATTTTTCATTTTGTTCAAGTTTGCTGGTAAGTCTTTTAACAGGGCAGTAGTATTGTTCAACATTTTCAAAATTCATACAGTTTAATCATCATCTGAAAATTTTATGAGACCATTAGAGATACATCATAACCATGCAAAAAAATTTCAAATGTTTATAACATGATTTTAACCATTTTGCATTCGGTTCAAAATTGTCGGTCAGTGTTTTATCACGACAATAGCAATGTTTGAATTTTTAAAAATTCCACAGACTTCAGAATAATCTTACATTTTAATGGAAATATCATCAATGTGTTAGGACTCTCCAAGAACAATTTCAAAAATTTTCAATATCGTTTGACCCATTTTTTTCGTTACAAAAAGACCGAAATTTTGGACATTTCGCCCGAAATTTCGGTATTTTTCGGCGAATTTCGTTTTTTCTCGGTACAAAACAAACCGGATTTGAATTTTTGATTTTGAATTTCGGACAAGATTTGTCCGAAATATTTGAATTTCACCGAAATTTCGGAATCCGATCATGAGCGATCTTTTATCCGAAAACGAAATTTGATAAGCAACATTTCTGCCTGTCAGCATGTAAGTACTGTACTATCCTCGAGAAAAAAAGTACTACTATCGGCACCCAGCGTGTCAGTGAGCTGTGAGCACGGGAATCACGCTACGGTGGGCCCGCCTCCTCAAGAAGATCGCCAACTCGCCGAGTGAGAATTTTTTTTAAAATAATATATTTTTTATTTAAATTATAGAAATATATCACAGTCTCAAAAAATTACAAAAATATATCTTTGTCGCCCTTTGAACGGGCGACAAGGGCAACTGAGGCCCTGTCGCCCTCTGATTAGGCGATTTTGGCACTTGTCGCTTTTTTAATAGGCGACATGTCCCTTTTTCTGTACCCAGTTTGTAAAGAAAATCATAACTTTTTCATATGATCTCGGATGGAGATGAACTTTATATGAAAATTGTAGCTCTGGACGAGATCTACAACTTTGGTATATAAATTGTTTTCATTTGAATCCATTTGTACTACAAAAAACAAGATAGAAGTTTCAGATCTAGTGTAGATCTGATTTTTAGATCTGAACTTTCCATCCTATTTTTGGCCATCTAAGTTGATTCAAATGAAAAAAATGTATATGAAAGTTGTAAATCTCGTAGAGATCTACAATTTTCATATAAAGTTGATCTCAATCTGAGATCATATGAAAAAGTTATAATTTTCATTAGAAACTGGCTACAGGGGAGGGAACATGTCACCCATTCAGAAGACGACAAGTGCCAAAGTCGTCCATTCAGAGGATGACAGAGGCCTTTGTTGCCCCTGTCGCCCGTTCAAAGGGCGAATGAGGTATATTTTTACGATTTTTTGAGATCGTGGTATATTTTTACAATTTAAATGAAAAAATGTATTTTTTAAAAAAAAATCGCCAAGTGACGAAGCCACCCATCCGTGGTAACGGCTACTCGGTACTCGCTTCTCACGCCGCGCACAAAAACCCCAAATCCTCCTCTCCATCACGCCTCCAATTCCCTCGCCTCCTCGGCTTCCCTCCCGATGGATTCCCATTCAACCGCCGCCGCCGACGTGGACGCTGCGGGGGGCCTCTCCCTCGCCGGGTTGCACGACCCCCGCCTGCGCCCGCGCCTCCTCCTGCTGCTGGACGAGTGCCTCCCGCTCCCGGACCCGGACGCGGACCTGGAGCCCACCCGGTCCCCGCCGACCTCGCCTACGCGCTCGATGCCGTCCGGGCACACGACCTCCTCACCGAGTGCTCCCGGGACCCGGGGTTGCTTGATGAGTGGCGCGCCGCCGTGGACGCCTGGGTCGATCGGCTCCTCGCGCTGATCAGGAGCGACAGGGTGCGTATATCATTTTTGCATGTGAGTTTGGTGCGTGTTTTTTTGGTGTAGTGCATGATATGACACGGAGGTGTTTTCGCCTTTTCCGGGGGTGGAATTTGTTGAGAAATCCTTGTGGCCTGTAGAAAGCTCATGTTGGCCTTTTAGCCGAAACCGTAGGTGAGCGCTATAAAAAGAGGAGGGGTCCCCTTATGTACAAGCAATCATTAGCAATAAAAGAATTCCGCTGTTGCTTTCCCTAAACATGTATCTCTCTCTATTTCTGTTCTCCAATTCAGATCTATCCGGAAACCCCGGACTATTCGATAGCGAGGTTCCTTAACACGTTATCAGCACGAAGCTCTATGGAGATCAGAATTGAAAAGGTGAGAAGAGGTGGGTTTCGGCGATTGAACCTAATCGCTGTTGTTTTCTATGCATGCATCTAACCTACGCATTGGTACTGCGTTCGTCACGTGACAAGAAGCTACAACGACACGAAGCAACAGTACACATGAAGCAACTTTACATCCAGAAAAGAAAAAAAAGAAAGGTTATCACCTCGGCTTCCGCGCACGAAGCGCAATGATGCCGCCAAGCGCCGTCCGGCCCGCAGCCGCGCCGCGCGCCGGCCCTCGCTGGCGGCGCCGTCGAGCGCGCATGAAGTCGCTCGCCGCCACCACGCCGCAGACGCCGGCCGGCATCGACTTCGGCGGCGCGCGCATGAATCACGCCGCGCGTCATCTTTCCGAACCGGCCTTGTCGCGTCGCCGTCATCGCGCGCGCCTCGACCGCCTCGGCACCTCGGCCGTAGCCGCCGGCCGGCGGCGCCGCTGCAAAAACGGTGGCGGCAGAAGAACCGCCGCCGCCGCTGCGCGCGATGCTGAACCGTGGCGCCCTCCCATCGCTTCGGCGGCGGCGCCGCCGCCGCGCGACACCGGCGAAGCACCCGGCGCTGAGCCACCGCGACCCCGCCGCCGTGCTCGCCGCGCCCGAACCGCCGCGGCCTATGCGGCGGCTCCGTGCCGCCAGCGCGTGCCCTCGCCGCCGCCCGGCTGAAGCGGCTCGCGCCCGTCCGGCCGCGCCGCCGCCTTCGCTTGCTTGCAGCTCGCGGCCGCGCCGTGCCTCGGCGTCGCCGCGCGCAAGCTTCAGCGTCGGGCCAGCCAGCACCGCCGCGCCGCTCCTCACGCGCGCGCCTCGCGCGTCCGTGCACGCGCACCGTCTTGCGGCGCTGCTTTGCACCGCGCCCCGGCTCGCGGCGCCCGCCCGGCCGCAGCCGTCGCCGGCTCACCGCCCAGTTGGCCGCGGCCCCACTCCGGCTAGCTCGCGCCGCGTGCGACGGAAGCAAGAAGATGAAGGTGGCGCCCGTGCGTTTTTTGTTGGAGCATATGCATATGGTGGCTAGGGGATGGAACCCTAGCCACGGGGCGAGGATTTTGTTCTTGGTTGAGCGGGTTTTAGGCGGGAAGGCGGGCGGATGGGCGGTTCGACCACGCGAGCGATCGGACTTCAAGGCCCGAAGAAGGGTTCTGACCAGTGGGCCAAGAGACCACGCGCAAGAAGGAAAGCGGCCCAAAGTCTTTTCGGTTGAAAAAAAATATATAGAAAAGAAAGAAAAGAAAAGGAAAATTGCTAGAAATTTTTTTGGAAAAAATTGCAGAAAATTTTGAAAAATTGCCAGAAAATCGAGAAGATTTATTTGGCTCTGTTTTTAATTTTCTAGCTTTATTTCTCTGTTTTATGAATATTCTTTATGAATTTTGAATATTTTGCTTTATTTTATATAATGCAATGCAAAGCAATTCAATTTTTTTCTGCATTTTTTTTGTTTTTGCAACCATTTTCTATCAGATTACACGTAGTAATCTAAACCAGAATTTTGAAATCATGCAGATGTCTGGCATTGTGAATCGTGAGTTTGAAGAACTGGCCCCGCACGATCAGAACTACCTCACTTGGGCATCGAACGTAAATATTGTTCTTGAGGGCAAGAAGCTCTGTGCAGCGATTGGTCTAGGGTCCTCGCAGGACGCGAAACCTATCGCCGAGCAGAACGATCAAGCTCTGCACTTCCTCAGACACCACCTCTCAGCCACTCTGAAGAATGAATATATGGCTGAGGAGAGTGCACTTGAGCTTTGGACTGCACTTCAGAAGCGGTTCGAAAAACTCAAGTACACCATCTTGCCCCAAGCACAGCAAGATTGGGTACGCTTGAGATTCTGAGACTTTAAAGCGGTGGCGAGTACAATTACGCCTTGCACGAATTTGTACCAATCTCTCCCTATGTTGCAAGAAGATCAGCGATGAGGAGAAGATTGAAAACCCTCTCTACCTTCCACCCTAATGCTATCCAGTGCGTAGCTATCGTCGGGGCGCATACAAGGAGTATAGCGAACCGATTGATGTAATGCAAGTTCTTGGAATCGCAAGGCGATGTTCTACGCAAGAACTACGTCTCGCATGACCACCTAGGCGAGGCAGCGCACAAGTCAACGCCAATAGCTACAAGGTGAGAAAGCCCATTCATAGAAAGAAGGGCAAGCGGGGTGGAAAAGAGAGGCCCTAGGCCAAAGGAAAGTCAAAGCCCTGTGAAGAGGATGACAAAGAAAAGCGCACGCCAAGCCGTATGGACAGCGAGAACCAAGCGTGCTTCAAGTGTGGCACTTGGGGACATTAATCGAAGATATGTCGGGAATCCAAAGAAGTGATCAGCGATATCGAGGCTAAGAGAAAGGCAAAAGCGCCCGCCTCGAGGCACACTTCGCCAACATCGGTGAAGATGATGTCTTGGATGTAGATACCCCACTTGCCTCATCCTCACAAAATAGCCTGAACATCGATGCTGCAGCCATTATTATGGCAAATGAAGAGAAATCTTCTGCCGATGACATAGAAGCAGAAATTAATGCATATTTTACAGAGTCTGTTTAATGCATTTTTTTAGATTATGGTTGTTAGCATTTTCTTTGAATAATGAATTGTAAGCTCTAGAAGAGCATACTTCTTTCATGAATAAATACGCAATTTATTCTTTATTCCAGTATTCTTCAAATTTGCAAGCAATATTTGGATTGTTTTTGCCTCTATCTGATTAGAATTATATTTCTTTTATCTAGGAATCGTGTAGCGCCCAAATGGAAGAGATATGCATTGTTGATAGTGGCACAACAAATAACATCTTAAGAGAGTCTAAATATTTCCGATCGATCACGAAGAACATTGGAAAGATTACTCTGATCGCGAGAAGCGACTCATATGTAATCGGCTCAGGAAGAGCCACAATTATATTGCCTATGGGTACAACTTTGGTAATTGAAGAAGCCCTTTTGTACCCAGAATCAACGCGCACTCTCTTAAGCTTTAAAGACATCCGCGCCAATGGTTTTCACGTAGAAACCAATGAAGAAAATGGCAAAGAATACTTGTGCATTGTGAAGCACGCGGTATGTGGAAAAATGGTATTAGAAAAATGTCCCTCATATGAATCTAGGTTGTACTACACGAATATTCATGCACCCGAAGTGTATATTTCCTTGAAGACTGTTTTTAGAAGCTCTGAGTTATTTTCTTTATGGCATGGTAGATTAGGTCATCCTGGTCTTAGAATGATGAGAAATATAGTGAACAACTCACAAGGTCATGGCATTTATGTTAAAAATTTCCCGAATCATGAAGATTTTGTGTGCCCTGCATGTGCCACCGGGAAATTAATAACTAGACCCTCTATCATGAAAGTGCAAAGTGAAATCCCTGCATTCCTGGAACGCATCCAGGGGGATATTTGCGGTCCAATTCAGCCCCTGTCAGGGCCGTTTCTGTAGCCTCTAGTGGCGCCTCCCCAGGCCAACACCCTTGCGCCCGGCCCCCAAGGCCGTCGCCGCATCGGAGCCCCGTCCCTTGACACCGCACGGGTGTCATCCACGCGCACGGCTTGGCACCAGACAAAGAACACGAAGTCGACACCCTAGGCCCCCACCCCTGCCCCAGGGTCCGCCGCCCCGACTACCCCCTCTCCGCCAGCGCCAGGCTGGGTGTTCGGCTTAGCCCCTGGCAACCTCGCCTCCGCTCTACCAGCCTGCATTACCAGACTCGAAATAGAGGAAGAAGAGGAATTTAGCTCCCTCAGTCAGATCGCTAAAAAAATGTTATTGTCTTCTGGTTCTTCCTTGGGCACCGTTTTTGTTCCTCACTACCCAGTTATCTTTGATGCTCTCAATTATTGAGACTAGGTTCTACGTATACATCTACATACTTATAGTGCCGTCAGCCGAAAAGTTAAGTCGTGTCTGCATACCTTCTCCTTGTAGCGCCTCACCTTTTTCAGGCTCGCTTTGTAGTGCTAGTTCAGATGTCCTGTCACTCTACCAGAACCTACAATTAATTCATTTTTGCACTATTTACATGGTCCAATTACTTGCCTTTGACTGTCGATGATTTCAACCCTCTTCGTCATGTGATTCCAGCAGCCCGCCTGTCAGGACCCTTCACTGATCCGAACTGAACTTGGACAAGAGCATCCAATTCGTAACAAACACCAAGCAAGAAACAGAGAACAGAAAACCAAGAACAGAGAGCTACTAGAACGAATATGCTAACAAACTAGGAAGACTTTAGATAAAGTGATTTTCCATTCTCCTTCCTTTCCAACAAACTCCAGGTCTTAAACCCTTACACAATTACCTTCCGTAACAGTAGAAATAACTAACTTGGTAAATAAGCATACGACAAGACTAGTAACTCAGTATTTTGCCGTAGTGACTGTTTACCATCATATGACCGTTTGATAGCTACTTGTTTTACAAAATCCAATCTGGACCGTCTAAGTAGCATAAGTGAAATCGCTGAATCGGTAGCTTCCAGCGCTGTCTTCTACTATTTATCTTCCAGCTCCCGCCGCTCCTGACAATGCCCCCCTGGTTAGTCCGAGCTTGCCCTCAAGGTCGGAAATTAGGAAAAGTGCGTTGAATGAAACTCGCATCCTCCCAGGTAGCGTCTTTCTCCGACAAGTTCAACCATTGTATTAGCCACTGGGTCACAGCTACCCCTTTTCTTGGAATCATTCGGCGGTCTAGGACAGCAACAGGTGCGGTTTTAATTCGGCCTTGAGCATCAACTAAAGGTAAACCTGGCAAGGGAACTGCATTTGGACCGGCATGCTTCAATTGACTGACATGAAATACAGGATGAATTGCAGCATCAGTAGGCAATTGCAACTTATATGCAACAACACCAATTTTACTCAATACTCAAAAGGGTTCATAAAATTTGGAACGAAGTTTAAGCGATCCCCTCAGTCCAAATGCATTTTGCCTGTAAGGTTGCATTTTCAGGTATACCATATCTCCTACCTTGAAACTCCGTTCTGATCTCTTCAAATTTGCAAACCGTTTGATTCTGTTTTGAGCTTTCATTAAATTGTTAGTCAACATCTCAGCCTTTTCTTTCAAGGTCACATTAGCTTCTTCTGATACACTGCAAGGAATAGCGAACTTCGCCAATTGTGGGGGGTGATATCCATATAGGGCTTGGAAAGGGGTCACTTTCAAAGATGTATGATAGGAGGTATTATACTACCATTCCGCCAAAGTAAGCCAATTTAACCATTTCTTCGGCTCCTGGAAGACCATACAACGCAAATACGCCTCCACACATTGATGCACCCGCTCGGTTTGACCGTCAGTTTGGGGATGGTAAGCTGAACTGAACCGGAGTGAAACCTTCAGTGACTTGAATATCTCCTGGAACAATTGGCTGGTAAAGACCCAATCTCTGTTAGTGACAATGGCGATCGGCATACCATGTAACTTGAAGATATTATCCATGAAGACCTTCACTACTTGCTGTACTGTGTATGGATGCGACAGAGCCACAAAGTGTGAATATTTCGTCAGCCGATCAACCACTACAAGAATTACTTCCTTCCCATTTGAATTCGGAAGTCCTTCAATAAAGTCCATGGAGATGTGAGACCAAGCCAAATCTGGTACGTCCAATGGATTGAGTAATCCTGGTAATTGGACATGCTCAGCTTTTGTCAGTTGACAAACTGGGCACTCACTACTACAGAACGGCACATCACTATCGCTCTATCCGTGTCGGTTCTTAAGTTTTTAGGAAAAAACGATTGTGATAAATAAGTTCGGAGAGGTGTTAGTAATAATCACTATCGGTTCTGAGATTAGAAGTGATTCTGATGTAACATTAGGCATATCACTATCGGTTCTAAACTCACAAGCGATAGGGATGTGAACGGTCATCACTATCGGTTCCAACAAAAGAAGTGATAGTGATGATCACGTCCACATCACTATCGGTTCTTTTAATAGAAGCGATAGTGATGTGCATATATATCACTATCGGTTCTAAGAAAAGAAGCGATAGTGATGTGCACGTGATCATCACTATTGCTTCTATAAAAAGAACTGATAGTGATGACTATGCACATCACTATCGGTTTGAAGAAAAGAAGCGATAGTGATGTGCACGTGATCATCACTATCGCTTCTATAAAAAGAACCGATAGTGATGACTATGCACATCACTATCGGTTCTAAGAAAAGAAGCGATAGTGATGTGCACGTGATCATCACTATCGCTTCTATAAAAAGAACCGATAGTGATGAACGTGCACATCACTATCGCTTCTCGAAAAGAACTGATTCTGATGTTGACGTGCTCATCACTATCGCTTCTCTAAAAAGAACAGATAGTGATAACCGTTCACATCACTATCGCTTCTTGAAAAGAACCGATTCTGACGTGCCTCGCTAGGTCATATATAACACTCGCTTTGAACTCTTCTCTGTTGTTGCTCCAGAGGAGATTTCTCCGCCGCCACCCGAGAAAACATCTCATATTGTGTGGTTGGAAGCAATACTTGGGTGAGAAAATTTGAAGTCCTCATGGGTGAGTATTAAGAGGGCAAATTTGAAACCCTATCTTGAGGAGATTTCCCTCTTTTTGCCCTCATTTGCGGTTTTCTTCAAAATGTGAGCAATTCTTTAAACCACTTCAATTTTGCACTAGGTAATTTCGATATATCGTGAATAAAGTTTAGGTTGCACTGGTATTGTGTACGTGCGTTCAAATTTCACACTCTTTATTTGACAAGCACACATCTATTTAATTATTGTAGTGCTCTCGTGTTAATATGGAATTATTGTTGCTATCATGTGATAAATGTTAGAGTTTAGACTGCGGAACCTACATCTCCCGTTCGAGGATGCTTATTTATAAATATGCTGAATGAAATGGCATACTCATAAGTGAGCAGTCTCGAATTGTCCACGTTTTTTGGACAGTTCGAGGATATGTAGTTCGGGCAAGTTCCTAAGCTGTGTTGTACAACTTCAGAGTAGATTTCGGTAGCGTCTCCCTGGTGTTCTCCATATGCACACCCCTCTTGACTTGTTGTCGAGACGTGTATATGGAGAACAATGAAGATCTTCTTGAATTTTCTTTGAGTTGTACAACAACAAATAACATGGCGATCGTCATAGCACTGCCGATTCATTTGTGTATCTACAACCTCCCTCCTTGTTTGTGTATGAAGCGGAAGTATATCATGATGTCATTACTAATCTTGGGACCCAAACAGCCGGGAAATGATATTGATGTGTACCTTGCAGAACAGCGTAGAAGTTCGTCCATACATCGAGCAGCATAAGTTGATATTACGGGAAGTGAATCCACAAATGGATGAGCTTTCCATCGCACAAGAACACAACGATCGATTAATTCCTCACATGGTTCAAAGAAAAAGCGGAGGTCTCCTTGAGTGAGAATGTAAAATGGTTGGTGATGGACCAAGATTTAATATCTGAGACATGGCGGGGATACGATATTAATGGTTACACCTTTTACCTTTGAGAGTCAAGATCGAAGAGTCTTGTCCAAAAGCAGTGGTGTGAGCATAAATGCTTTCTCTGATTATCATCACTCGAAAAGAGTCTCCCCAACCACAATGAACTGCTACTATGGGTTGATCGAAGAAATTTGGGAGCTCGATTACGAAATATACCAAGTTCCATTGTTTCGATGTAAGTAGGTAGGACTTCCACATGGAGTGAAGGTCGACAAGAGAGGTTTTACTATTGTGGATCTCAGTAGACTCTCCTACAAAGATGACCCGTTCGTCCTTGCTAAACAAACAACTCAAGTCTTCTACGTGCGTGAAATTCTTTTATGAAAAGATTTGCAGTATCCCGAAATATGTTTCTGCAAAATTCCTAATAATTTCAACAAAGTATGAAAAAGTTATGGCATTTTCTCTCTCTGATGAAATGCTGAAAATTCAGAACTTGTAGTATTCTGAAAATTTAGACTTCATGGTTTGTCTGGAAAGGGAATAGTGCAATGGACTACATTTGTGTCGGTTTTTTCTGAGAACCGATAGAGATAATTATGTATCAGTGTCGATTTTATTTACAAAAGCGATACGGATATATTAGTGTCGGTTTTCTTTAAAAAGTGATACGGATATTGAGCTTATCAGTATCGGTTTTCTTAAAAGAAGCGATACTGATTACTACACACATCTGTGTCGGTTTTCTTTGAAAAAGTGATACGGATACTAATATTATCAGTGTCGGTTTTTTTAAAAGAAGCTATACTGATGACTATACACATCTGTGTCAGTTTTTTTTGAAAAAGCGATACGGATGTTGATCTTATCAGTGTCGGTTATTCTAAAAAAACAATACTGATGACTGTACACATCTGTGTCGGTTTTCTTTGAAGAAGCGATATGGATATTGAGCTTATCAGCGATACCCATGTAGTGTATGTCTGTTGGCACCTGCAAATCTTAAGATTATTAGTATGCTCTGCCATTTTTAGCATAGAAGTGACTCGATTGCATGGTGGATGTAGTTCATGAGATGACTTGCCATTATTTCTCTCAGTTTTGTTTTGATATTTTCTACCGATCAGTTTGGTTTCTCATTTGCATCAATAAAATTTAGGAAATGCAGCATTATGCTTAGTTACTATCTTCTGCAATTTTTTGTTTGTACTTGCATTGCGCAACTAATGCTTGAAAAGGTTCTGTTTACTAAAGGTTGTTGAACTTTGGACAAAGCGAAAGTTTCGTTGTGACTGTGGCAACTCAAAGTTTGGAGGACACCTTTGCAAACTTTGCCCTGAGAAAGATCCTGAGAATCCAGCAAATTCTTATAACCATAACGTCAAAGGATCCTATTGCACATGTGGTAGGCCATATCCTGATCCAGAAGCCAAGGAGCAAGTTGAAATGATACAATGCTGTATTTGTGAGGACTGGTTTCACGAAGATCATATTAGTCTCAACTCTATTGAAGAGGTTTTCAACTTTCCACTTTCTTCTTTAATGGGATCATATTTGTTAACTATTTGTACTTTCCTATGTTCTGATTCTTGTGTAAAAGTTTGCATGATTGCATGACCTGGATCTGAATTTGTTTGTGCCATTGTATCCTAGTACCACTCAGAAAAAGATTTTTGTTTAGATTTGTGGAGACATAATATCGGCATGCAATATGCTATTTTTCTGGTCCATTATTACCTTCCTTGCTGGATGAAACTAGATAACAAGGAAGGTAATAATTAGCTTTTACTGCAATTGACAAGTTTCTGCCCGATCAAGTATATTACCATGGTCATTAAAATCATTGAACTTGCGGATCTGTGATAAGGATATTGAGACACATCAGTGTCGGTTTTCTTTAAAAAAGTGATAGAGATATTGATACACATCTGTGTCGGTTTTATTTTAAAAAGCGATACGGATTAGACACAGCAGTGTCGGTTTTTTTAGAAAAAACGATACGAATATATGACTTTATCAGTGTCGATTTTATTTACAAAAGTGATACGGATATTGAGACACATCAGTGTCGGTTTTCTATAAAAAAGCAATACAGATACTGATACACATCTGTGTCGGTTTTAGTTTAAAACGCGATACGGATTAGACACATTAGTGTCGGTTTTTTCTTTAAAAACGATATGGATATTGTGACCCATCAGCGTCGGTTTTTTACAAAAAGCGATACTCATGAATAAATTCCACCATTTTATTCCTGCGGGCACACTATTCACACGCGTAGGCATCGCTCTAATTAAGCCTAGCTAGCTCCCGAGTCCGACGCGCTTCCCGGTAGGAGGCCCGCCGCCCGTCGCTCGCCTCGCCCGACGCCCCGCACCGCCCTGCCCCCGACGCCCGCCCGACGACCTGCCGCCCGCCCCCACCCGGCGCCCCACCCGACGCCCCACCCCGCCCGCCCGACGCCTCACGCCCGCCCGATGCCACGCGCCGCCCCGCTGCCCTGCCCCGCCTCGTTGGTGAGTTCTTATGATTTTTTATGCTAGCGTGAGTGGTTCTAAGTTTGGTGCATGGGCATGTGACTGATGTGCTTGCCACATATGTTATGCATTTGGTGAATTGGCTGCAATGCTGGCTTTCTAGATTCCTTGCTTGTTTGTTCACCGCTTCCTTTTGATGAGACAAAAGGAGTATACGAACATGGTGTGTTGCAAATGTTGCTGAATAGGTTTGGTGTGTGCGTTAGACTTGCTGAATAAAGTGGTGGTGAAACAAGACAATGTGGTTGCACGCCATGACTGAGGTTAGGAGGAAACCTACTTGACCTGTGTTCAATCGCATTGCATTTAGTTGGGCACCGGGGACCAGTAAAAACATGGGGCCAAGCTAGTTTATTTCCGTATTTATATGAAACAGGGTGTATTGGTGATGGTGTTAGATCATGCTAGATGATCTGTGTAAATGCCTTCTGCATTCATGACAAGAAATGATGGTGGTTTTGTTGAATGGAGACAAATTGCCTTGTATTCGTACCTGTGTACAAGACTTGGGACTATCAGATCCTTTATCCAAATTGATTTGTTGTGCATGATTGAAGGGTGAGATTCGGTGCCCAGCTGTGTATTTTCTGTTTGGATTTCCTGTGTCACTAAGGTGGTTAGGGCTGGTAGCAGTCTTGTCTTCTATACAAAGTTATGAATATGGTTGAAATGAACTCAACTAAGGAAAACAAATAGAAGCCTCACATTTGGAAAGGAGACCTGTCAAACAAACTTAACAGGATAAAAGGGTTTAGGTACTGCCCGTAATGCAGAAATAGAATAAATGGACTTTTGGTTCAAGCTAAATTGTGATAATACATGTTCGGTAACTACAGAGGCAACATACAAGTGATTGAAGGGAGTGGATTGGCAGTGAAATAGAACTGGATTGTACATTTTTGGTCACGTTGAGGTCTAAGACAACTTGTAATGTAAAAAGATGTCCCCAAGTAGCATTGTGAAGGTGTCATGAGAATGAGATGTTTGAGTGGTCCTTGTATTCTAACAATCAGTTAGAAATTTATACTTGCGGTTAGTTGGCAATTTTTTCATCTGACTATAGCTGCAACACATGGGAATAAGTCATTCAACCTGATTTCTGCTGCTAATCCTCTGTTGGGTTCATCTACAACTAGGTACAATATATTTCTGGAGGAAAGTTCAGAGCAAAATTCTTCTGTGTGGCTATTCTTTTAATTATATTTCTGGAGTAGCTTCCATCAAGAAAGTGTCCCAGATAGCCTGGAGCCCTGGAGTCTTGGTTGCAGATATGTATGATTGTTTCCTATGTTAGCATGTTCCTTATGCAGTAATACTGTTTAAAAATTGCTCTGCAACAGATTGCTTTGTTGAGAGATTGCAATGGTATCTTTAGACATAGGTGGTATGGGCTAATGTATCAAATTATTTGCCATGCAGTGATGATGCATTTTGTAGTTGACATTATTGTTCGATATGCAGTTGTTTCCACAGAGAGCATCCCGATTTAAATCTAAAAGAGTTCTAGTATAAAGCTGTTTTGAGCTTGACAAGACACAATGATAAATATGAATTGGACATATATATGAAAGAACTAAATTTTCGATGGATTGAAAGTGAAAATGAGTCATTTGATATATTGTCACAGTGAAGGACTAAACAAGAGTTTTTTTTCCTACTATTTCATGACTAGCTCGTGATGTGTTAACCATTCAACTGTTGCTTGTGATTCTTTTGCAAACATTTCTGAGTTCAAATTTCACAATGCATGCTTTCATCATCTACTGCAAATACAGTAATATGATCTACATGTTATTATTGTTATTGTAATATGATCTACATTAGAGTTAAAAATGCGTAACCTACGTCTCCCATTCGAGAGTGCTTGTTTATGAATATGCCATTTCGTCACATTCATAAGCAAGCAGTCTCGAATTGTCCACGTTTCTTGGACAGTTCGAGGATATGTGGTTCGGGCAAGTTCCTGAGCTGTTGTACAACTGCAGAGTAGATTTCGGTAGCATCTCCCTACGGTGTTCTCCGGGTATACACCCCTCTTGACCTGTTGTCGAGACATGTACACGGAGAGCAGCGGGAAGATCTTCTTGAGATTTTCTCTGAGTTGTACAACAACTTAGGAACTTGCTCGAACCACATATCTCGAACAGATTAGACCAAACCTATTTAGAGAGTAGGGGTTATCGTTGGTACGTATTTATGTGGTCAACAGATAAACTTTGTTTGAAGATCATTCGTTCATTTGTTACTCTACTGAAATATGCTAGAACAGTTACATCTTATTACTTATCTATTCAGCTATTGCTTTACATGATTTATTGTCAAGTTCACAAAATAGGTACGAATTGCTTTCTCTCATGTCAAATATATGACCTTATCAGATAAGAAAACTCAAAATGTCACAATTAGAGAGCATCGGCTCCTCGCCAGACAGAGTAGAAGGTGCTCCCGGGGGCCGAGCCAAGTTCCAAATGTTGAGGGGCCAAGTAAGGTGAGGAAGGCCCGAGGACCGAACACAGGGGCCACAGGGAGAACACCGTAGGTTCTCAACTTCAATGCCACGGGGGTCTGTACAGGCCCTCCTAAGTACAAAGGGCGATACCGTTCATTCCTCGGTCAATTGGTGAGAGAGAGAGTGCCCATAACGATTAAGGATTGGAGGAAGGAAGTCAGCGCCGAGCAGAAGAATCGGCTGTGGGACGAGGTTATGGGCAAATGGATTATAGAGGAGGAAGATGATTGCAACGCGAGGTGGTACGCCTTGAAGAGGATGGGTGTGGCCTTGAGGCACTTCAGGGTCCTCATGCACAGTGAGTACGTACTGAAAGGTCGTACACCATTCGAGAGGTATTCGTTCGTTACTACAGATGTTTGGGAGGAGTTCACGACGATGAAGGGTATGCCCGAGGCAGAGCAGCTAAGAGAGAGGAATACCGTTATCCAGAGGCACAACATGCACCCGCACCACCTTGAGTACAGTGGCTATGAGGGGAAGAAGGCGAGTGGGCGCGACTAGCCGAGGAGTCGCGAACTGCGGGACGGCGATGCCTTACTCCCATATATGTGAGGCAGGCACGCATGGCGGGTATTAGCGAGGACAAAGAAAACCCCGACGGGCGCTTGTGGTCACAAACCCGCTCTGCACAGACGTCGTCTCGCCATCGTAAGACATCGACTTAGTACATTGCGGTTGGCCCGCTTGTTGTATTTCGGATCTAATTGTACTCGCTTATTGCGGGAGGAGGTAATCCGATGGAAAGAGCAAGGACCTTCCAAAGCCAAGGGTCGAAGGATATCCCGTCGTCTGCGATCGGAAGCCCGACCATAAGGGCAGTGCTTGCCGTAGGGTCGGGCATCGAAGAAGTCCTACTTCCATGATGGCGCTTTGAGTGCTAGATCAAGATCATGGGAGGCACGTGCGGGCGCCTCGAGACGCTTCGGGGCGGTGAGGAGGAGATCAAGGATGAGATAAGGGGGGAGATGATGGCACGTGAAGATGAGATAAGGGGGGAGATGATGGCACATGAAGATGAGATAAGGGGGGAGATGATGGCATGTGAGGAGCGCCTGAGGGCCGAGATGATGGCGATGATCTCTCAGAGTCAGAGCCAGATGCCCTAGCCTCTTGTAGAGAAGCCTGTGCCCCGACCTAGCAGCTGTGGTTCAAAAAATGATAAGACCGAGCCCCAGTTGAAGGTAATAATTAATTTTTCCTAACGTAAAGCTACAAGTGTAATTGCCACAATGTTTCTCCTCAAGTTGTGTACATCTTGCTGGCCCCTGCTAAGTGCCAGCTGACCACCCTGACGGAGGACGGGTTTCCTATCGAGGCTGCACGCGGGGTTGCATTTCCATGCAAGGAGACCGACACTGTGCATGGTCAGCCTTTGGGGAAGGGCTACATGAGGGTGCAGGTGGACTACGTCCACGAACCCTTCTTATCACATGTGCTCGAGTTCCCCCCAACGAAGATATCAGCACTCTCGAGCAAGCACGCATGTCGTTCATCAAGTGGCCCACGACGGGTGTCATACTGGTCAAGGTAAAAATCCCCCGCGTCTTCTCTACCATCCAGTAGTACTGCAATAAGTTAAATATGCGCGTGCTTTGTAGGGTCCTACCGTACCTGTGCTTACTCCTGCTCCTGCTTCTGTTCCCACCATCGTGATGAGGCCTACACAGAGTGGAGAGCTCACGTGTAAAAGGACAAGCACGACACCAACAGAACCACAAGAGGCCTCTGAGACTCCTTCCGCCAAGAAGGCAAAGCTGATAAAGGCCACAACGCCCCTTGAGGTACTTGAAAAGCCCACTACCCTCACCTCGAAGACTCCTTCGGCCCAGAAAAGAAAGTCAGCACAGGCCAAAGACATCCATTATGATTTTAAGGACTACATACATGGAAAGCCCCTGATTGCATCCAACAAACTAAATGAGCTAGGCAGGTGGACTCGCATGCCCCATGGATGGTATATTGATAAGGTGAATGAGGAAGAGCATCGAGTCGACTTCAATGTGATGTATAAAAGGGTACATTTCCACCGTGACAAGAATGGGATATTCCCTGTCAGTTTTGAGGATCTGTTTCGTGTGTACCAATTAACCACCGTCGATATTTCTACTTTACGATCCTGGACTCTATGAGTATCGCACCATACAGCATGAACTGACGACTTTTATAGGATTTTGCATTATGTTTTCTAATATCAACACGAGTTGCAGGGCAATGAGACAGCGAGCCGTGACGAATCAAAACCATGTTGGGTTCATCGACCCCGAGCTTGTGTCTGCGACCACGGCTAGGCTACATCCGGTTTTTGCTGCTGGCTAGATCAAGGGGGTATTACATACTGAGTCGACGAAGGACTTCGTTGTAACACCATACCACGAGGAGTAAGTAGTACAAACCCTTCAATTACTTGTACGCAATTAAACCGTATGCGAACTTATTTCCTTGCACTACATTCCATTTAATAAGCAACCATTGGGTTCTACTCGTCCTCGTTCCGAGTGAAAACACAATCTACATTTTTAACTCAATCAAGAAGAGACCAATGGCCTACGCGATCAAGTGTCCTTTGCAGAAGTAAGTAAATTACCGTAACCTAACACTTTTTGAATGTAACTATATTTTTTTTACTCAATGGCATCCCTCCAATATATGTAGGGGTTTCTCGGACTATGTCGATGAAGGAGGGTCACACGATAAAAAAAGAGAGCAAGACGCTGAGTATAAGAAATTTACGGTACAAGTGCCTAGCATATATACGATTAATTTTTTCTGACATCTAATCTTCGTGTGTTAATTTCTTTTTCTCTCTTCACAGTGTCATCAACAGGGCAGCGATGACATGTGCGGCTTCTATGTCATGCAACACATGTTGGTTGTGGTCGGCGGCTCACACCTTTTTCCTAAGGTATATATACATGCATACTTAGCCTTTCACATACAAATTTTAAAACTTAAATACATGCACTCATTTATGTTTTGCAGATGATCAATATCCCCCAGAAGAGCTTATACAGCAAAGCACTCAACAATTTATGAGACCACTTATGCCAATGGTACTGGTTAGAAGTTATATCGGAGGACGGTAGGTTTAGAGATCCTGAAGCGTCCTACTAGTCCATATGGAAACAATATTAATTGTATATGTCAATGTGATATATATGTACGTGTACTGATTGTTAAGCATGTTTGTGTTTGTATGTTGTGAACGAATGGGCTATACGTATTGTAATTTAAGTGTTCGTGTTCTGTATTGTGAATGTGATATATATATGCCCATTGTTAATATGTGCTATTTTGGGTAATGTGCAAAATTGCAACACCCCCATGAGGGTCATCAGAATCGATTCTTATGTGGAACCGATTCTGATAACCACATAATTGGAACCGGTTCTTGTATATATGATTCTGATGACGTCTCATCAGAATCGGTTTTTTGAATAAAGCGATTGTGATGACACCATCATTAGAATCGGTTCTTAAGAGGAACTGATTCTGATGACCTCTTATCAGAATCGATTCTTTTAAGCAAGCGATTGTGATGACCATATCAGTAGAATCGGTTCTTTGACGGAAGCGATTGTGATAACCATACCATTACAATTGGTTCTTGGAAGAAAACGATTGTGATGATCCATCATTAGAATCGGTTCTCTCAAGGAAGCGATTGTGATGACCACCTCATTAGAATCGGTTCTTGTATGGAACCGATTCTGATGAGGGTGTCATCACAATCGCTTCTTTGAAAGAATCGATTCTGATGATGGGGTCATCACAATCGCTTCTTTCAAAGAACCGATTCTGATGACCTTTATCAGAATCGGTTATTCGAAAAAACTGATTGTGATAAAGTGTTCATCAGAATCGGTTTCACCTAATAACCGATTCTAATAATGCTTTATCACAATCGGGTCAAAACCGACTGTGATAACTCCACCTCATCACTATCTAAAGACTTCGTATCACCACTTGAACCGACTGTAATGGCAAAAAAGAACCGATTCTGATGTACAATTCTGTAGTAGTGACTCCTGGATAAAGAATTCCACACACCTGCGTAATTTAGGCCAATAGAATAACTTTTTGATCCGATGATATGTAGCTCTCACCCCTGAATGACCACCCATTGCAGAAGAATGAAATGATTTTAGTAATTCTGATCTCAGATCATTAGAATTTGCAACTAAGATTCTTCCCTTGTACTTGATCAACCCAGCACTTAAACTGTATTTGTCATTGGTCACTTGACCGCCCCGTAAGTCTTCCAGAATTTTCTTGACCTCTGAATCCTGAGAATAGCTAGCTCTCACGTCATTGACCCATTCAGGTATAACATAAGACACAACCATACATGTTTCAGCCTCTACTGCTTGATGATCCATCCAATCTTGACAATGCATCAGCCGCCAAGATTTCTTTTCCCTTCTTATATTCAATTCTGAAATCAAATTCAAATAATTTAAGCATCAGTTTATGCTGGATACCTTCAACTAGCTTTTGTGTGGTAATGTATTTCAAACTTTGCTGATTTGTCTTGATAACCACTGGACTTCCCAATAAATAATGTCGCCACCTTTTCAAACCTTCGAGGATGGCTAGCGCCTCTTTATCGTAAATGGATTTACCTGCCACTTTACCACCAAGTGCCTTGCTAAAATATGAGATGGGATGTCCAGATTGCATGAGAACGGCACCAATTCCAGACCCACTAGCATCAACTTCCAATTGAAATGGTTGACTAAAATTAGGTAGTGCTAGAACCGGACATTCAGTCATGACTGTTTTGAGGCGTTCAAAAGCCTTCGATTGTTCTGCCCCCCATTGAAATTTATCCGGCTGACGTCATGCTGACGCAATAAATCGAGTTTCTTTTGAAAAATAATTATATTAATTCGGTTTATTCTTTTTAAATATATTTGTAAACTTTGAAAGGCTATAACTTTTGCATTTGAACTCCGATTGAGGTGATTCCAGTTTCTAAAAATTTGTAAAATTGTGCTCTTTTTAGTGGTGAATTTTATTTGAATTTTTGAGGTTATCTAGTCTACTGTTTTGGTTATTTATTTCATATATAATTTTTACGCGTAGACGCAAATTTGCCTGAATGTTTCGAGTGAGAGTTCATCGCTCAAGATCAAGCTTCGGAACACGACCAGCAACTCTTTGA
Organism: Otatea glauca; assembly: GCA_036346275.1. Taxonomy (NCBI): domain Eukaryota; kingdom Viridiplantae; phylum Streptophyta; class Magnoliopsida; order Poales; family Poaceae; genus Otatea; species Otatea glauca. The sequence goes on along the minus strand of CM070716.1, from coordinate 7,086,385 downwards.
AGGGACGTGATGCTTTGACCATTTTGATCCCAGTTTTTAAATGTTTTTTGCTTTGAAATTATGCATGCCAAATTAATTAAAAATGAATTTAAATTAGTTTGAGTAATGTAGTTAATCAACCCATATTGTTATTGCCACCTTGAAATTATTATTTGTGTGCCCTCAAATCATTGTCACCCTAGGATTGCTTGTATTGGTTGGATGTTAATATGATGCCAACACGGGGAAGGCTAAACCGTGACTAGATGCCTAGCCCTGCCACGGGTCATGAATGACTTTTTGGAAAACATATTATTGTTGATTAATGAAATATGGAATGTATTTGAAAACGATGTAATGATGCTACGTGATGATATTGAAGTACGGAGACATGTGTGGTTCTGTACCGATGTTGAGTTATTGTTAGCATATGTTTCACAAAAATCAACTGGGTGGGAAATGATTTAGACTGGGCAAGTGGCAAGAGGCTTTGTGCCAGGTGGGCCTGTGTAACTATGGGTTGTTGAGTGTGTCAGTCTGTGTCTCACATTGGACATTGTGCCACTATTGAGAGAAGGAACTCTTGCCTTGGTCAGCTAATGTAAGGACCTGAATCCACTGTGTTTACCGCACTAGTCCCAGGATCAACGCTAGTGCACACAGCTCAACATTGGCACATATCACATCATACTCAACGATAATAGAATAATACTCCATTTATTGATATAGCTAAGTGTATGATCTTATGACCAACTTACATTATTAAGCCACGTAGGGCAAGACTTGAAATATAATCTAAGAAATAAGCAGCGGATAGTAGAAGACGTAGATAGCTCATCAGTTCACCACAGGCAACTAACAAGGCTCGGACCCTAATGACTCGCATCCTCTGGGAACTCCTCCTCCAACAGAGGTGTAGACTCTTCAACTGTTGTTTAATGATGTTGCGGGGTGAGTACATAAAGCACTCAACAAGTTGTGCAAGAATGCAATGCTATGTATCTATATGCAAGGCTTATTCCAAAGGAAAAGGCTATTATGGCTATTTTGCATTAAGCAGCATTTACGAACAAATACAGTAAATAGATTATAAAGACTGTAAAACAAATAACATTAATAATTAGATTCAGTATTTCTCAATTACAGCACCTACCTGAAGCTCTCGACGTCGCCTACCTTCTGACATGCAAGGATCTGGGGTTTGGTTACTGGTTCAACAGCGGCGGCGTCTTCTTCCTCGGTGGCGACGGCTTCCTCGGCGATCTTCCTTTCTGGCGATGCTCTGACCGAACGGACGCGCACACGAGATACCTCGGATGAAGGTGAAGCAGATGCGATCGGTCTCGGACCTTGCGTCGGCTTAACGGCGGCGAATCGACGAATCTTCTCTGTGGCGGCGCTGATCGGAAAACCTTCGATTACGGCGAAACGACGACGCTTCTCGACTGGCTAGCTTAGGGCTTAGCTTTGCGGCAGGAAAGCGAACCGGGTGGCCCCTTTTATAGCCACGCTACCCCTCTCCGGCGGCGACTCGGACACGGAGTCCACGGCGGCCACGGCTCCAAGTCCTGCTCGAAGACGATGATGCAGCGCCGTTCGATGGCGATCCAACGGCCATGAAGATCTCCCAACGCGGCACGATCCTAACCACCTGCGATATCTTTCCAGCGGTGCTGATCTAAACGAGTCCTAAACCGGTACGCCTTGATGTCCACCGCTCGATCTTGATCCGACGATTGCCAACGTCTAACAAAAAAGGAAATGCTCTCATCCAAGCCTTGCCGTCCGATTTGGATCCTACGGTCAGCAGTTACTGGGCCGCACCAAGATGGGCTCCACGCACACAATATTGGTCTACGGCCCAGTACTGTTTACTTGATTTAAAACGGGTTTTTGATTTAAAATAATTACAGAAATTCATTTGATTTGTTTTAGGCAATAAAAATATCAGGAAAAATTCAAGAAAATTCTCAAAAATACTTTGAGACATTTTGAACTTACATAAAATATTTTTGGCAAAACTTTATTTTAACTTTGGATAAATTTAAATGGTTTTCAACAAAAGACCAAAGTACTTAATTTAAAGTTAATTCAAATAAATCTAGAAAAATCCAATAAATTCCAGAAAATCATAAAATGCACAAATAACCAATAAAATGATATTAAAGAAAATTTTGGGATGTTACAAACCTCCCCACTTAACAGAATCTTGACCCCGAGATTCACGGATTACTAAAGAATAGGTTTGGGAATTCGGACTTCAAATCCTCTTCACGCTCCCAAGTTGCTTCACTTTCGGAATGATTGCTCCACTGAACTCTGCAAAAGCGAATAGACTTGTTCTTGGTCATGCGTTCCATAACATCCAAAATTTTGACTGGCTGCTCTTTATAAGTCAAATCTTCGTGCAGCTCTATTGCGTCCAACATGGTTTGCTCTGTTGGCACCCTAAGACATTTCTTGAGTTGTGACACATAAAACACATTATGCACACCTGACAATGACTGCAGCAACTCCAACTGGTAAGCAACTTCCCCACGATGGCTCAAAATCTTAAATGGACCAACATATCGAGGGGCATGTTTTCCCTTCTCATGAAACATCTTAACACCGTTGAGAGGGGTAACCCTGAGATACACAAAATCATCTGGCTCGAAACTCAAATCTCGACGACGGTTATCAGCATAGCTCTTTTGCCTTGATTGTGCTACTTTCAACCTCTCTCTGATCATAGCAACTCACTCTTCGGCTTCCTTGAGAATATCAGGTCCAAATACCATACGATCTCCTGTCTCATTCCAATTCAGCGGAGTACGACAAGCACGCCCATATAAAACCTCAAATGGCGACATTCACAAACTAGCCTGATAGCTATTGTTATAACTGAATTCTGTATATGGTAAACACTTATCCCATGATGTAGTATAAACCAATGCGTAGGCTCTCAACATATCTTCTAGGATCTGATTAACCCTTTCGGTCTGCCCATCTGTCTGCGGATGATACGCTGTACTGAAGTTCAATCGAGTCCCCATAGCTTCATGCAGTTTATCCCAAAACCTTGAGGTGAATTGAGTACCTCTATCCGAGACTATCTTCTTTGGCACTCCATGCAAACACACAATCCTAGACATGTACAGCTCTGCCAAATGTTCTCCTGAGTAGGTTGTCTTAACTGGTAAAAAGTGAGCTACCTTGGTCAATCGATCAACAATGACCCATATAGAGTCATATCCACTCTGAGTTTTAGGTAAACCGGTTATAAAATCCATACCGATTTCCTCCCATTTCCATTCAGGAACCTTTAGCGGCTGCAGCAAACCCGCTGGCCTTTGATGCATTGCTTTAACTCTCTGGCATACGTTGCACAATGCAACGTGCTCGGCCACTTCTCGCTTCATGTTAGGCCACCAAAACCTCTCTCTCAAATCTTGATACATTTTAGCACTTCCTGGATGAATCGAGTACTTAGAATCGTGAGCTTCCTCAAGAATCAATTGCTTCAGCTCCTTTTTATTTGGCACACAAATTCGACCGTTGAAGAACATAGTTCCTTGCTCATCCAAGGTGAAATCCACGGCTAAGCCTTCCTCTTTCTTGGACTTGATCTTAGTGATTTTCTCATCATCTTTTTGGCCTTCTCTAATCTGATCCTCAAGTGTTGGCTTTACTTCCAGAGAAGCTACAACTCCCGATGGGACCACTTCCAATTTTAACTTCTGAAATTCTTTACATAGCTCTGGTTGATCATCCGTCGTTAGCGTATTCGCACTATGGCTCTTTCGACTCAAAGCATTTGCTACCACATTAGCTTTTCCAGGGTGATAATGAATTCCCACATTATAATCCTTAATTAACTCTAGCCACCTTCGTTGTCTCATATTAAGATCTGCTTGAGTAAAAATATATATCAGGCTTTTATGGTCTGTATATATCTCACATCTGTTTCCTATGAGGTAATGATGCCATATTTTCAAGGCATGCACTACGGCAGCTAATTCCAAATCATGCGACGGATAATTCTCCTCATGCGGCCTCAACTGCCTCGACGCATAAGCAACAACCTTGCCATTTTGCATTAACACGCATCCAAGACCTTGCTTTGAAGCATCGCAATAAATATCTGCACATCCGGCAATACTAATACAGGGGCTGTCGTTAGACGCTTCTTCAGTTCCATAAAACTCTTTTTGCACTCTGGCGTCCATGCAAACTTATTTTCTTTCTTCAACAACTGCGTAAGGGGTTTAGCAATCATTGAGAATCCTTCTATGAACCGATGGTAATATCCCACCATCCCCAGAAAGCTACGAATCTGAGTAACAGACTTCGGTTGTTCCCAATGCAACACTGCGTCCATTTTGCTTGGGTCAACTGCAACTCCTTTAGCAGTCATTACATGACCAAGAAATTCAACCTTCTCCTTCCAAAAATCACACCTGCTGAACTTAGCATACAGCCGATGTTCTCGTAACCTCTCTAAAACCGTCCTCAAATGTTTTGCATGCTCTTCCTCTGTCTTCGAGAAAATTAGGATATCGTCTATAAAGACTACAACAAACTTATCCAAGTACTCCATGAAAACCTTATTCATCATGTTCATGAAATATGCAGGGGCATTAGTCAATCCAAATGACATTACTGTGAAGTCATAGTGTCCATATCGCGTAGAGAACGCAGTCTTAGGCACATCCTCCACTCGTATCTTCAACTGATGGTACCCTGAACGAAGATCTATTTTTGAGAAAACTCCCACTCCCCTTAACTGATCAAATAAATCGTCGATCCTGGGCAATGGGTACTTATTCTTGATCGTTACATCATTGAGTGCTCGATAATCAATACACATCCTAAGACTTCCATCTTTCTTATGGACAAACAAAACCGGTGCTCCCTATGGTGACGAACTTGGTCTAATAAAACCCTTCTCTAGCAGTTCCTCGATCTGCTTTTTCATTTCTACCAACTCATCGGTAGGCATCCGATAAGGTCTCTTTGATATCGGTGCTGTCCCTGGCGCTAACTCAATAACAAACTCGATGTCGCGATCCGGCGGCATCCCTGGTAAATCTTCTGGAAACACGTCCTGGATTTCTCTGACTACTGGCACACTTTCTATACTGATGGCTTGCACACTGTTGATCACTAACTGTCCATCACGAACTGCGGTCGCTTGGAATTCTACCTTCTTGCCATTAGGGCTTTCCAACGATACGATCCTTTGTCCACAATCCAAAACAGCTTTATGTTTGGACAACCAATCCATTCCAAGGATAACATCTAGGGATTGCGTATCTATCAAGATAAGATTTGCTAGAAATTCTATCCCATCCATAAGCAACTTAACTCCCACGCACCCAAGGCTAGATCTAAGTTCAGATCCTGGGGCTTGGATTAATAGCACACACTTAAGGTTTACGACATTGAATCCATTCTTGGTTGCAAAACTTTGAGAAACGAACAAATGCGAAGCTCCGAAATCAAATAAAACTATAGCAGGTACTGAGTTAACCAGAAACTTACCCAATACGATTTCCGTAGCCTCTTGAGCTCCATCTGCAGTGATGTGGTTGATCCTACCACGCGTGGTTGATTGAGGGGTTGCTCCAGCTTGACCTGGCGCACGATTTCGTCCTGACGCCGGTGCCTTGGCAGGTGTTGATCCCAAGTTAAAACGCACTGGCGTGATGCCTCCTTTCTGTGGACACCTATTAGAGAAATGCCTTGGCTCATTACATGTGTAGCATCTCTTGACTGCCGACTGCTGACTCCCTCCTTGTGCATTACTGCCCTATGCTGGTGTCTGAAAATTCTAATTAGCAGGGCGGGGTGCAGAGGTCTGTGCCTTGTTCACAACTGACGGTTGGAATCTAGCAAACTGTTGTGGTGACATTCTCAAACGTAGGTGGTTGGGACATCCACCCTCATTGGTCATCAAGCGCTTATGGTTTTTACCTAGCTCTTTGCGCTTGTCTTCCAGAATCAATGCCTTATTAATCAATTCCTGAAAGTCCGAAAAATTGTGGGTGATCAGCCCCACTTGCAGTCCTGAGTTTAGTCCCTTCATGAAGCGGGATTGCCTAGCTTTATCTGTCGCTACGTCTTCAGGGGCATAGCGAGCTAGCTGCATAACTTGTTTAGGTAGTTAGCCACGGACTGGCCTCCTTACTTCAGAGCCCTAAATTCCTCCTTCTTGAGGTCCATCATACCTTCGGGACATATTCTTGACAAAAGCAAGATAAATTCATCGTGATGTGATCTCCTGCGGGGCTTCATGTGCAGCACAATAGTTCTCCCACCATTCTGCGGCAGTTCCTTCCAATTGATGAGAAGCGTAGAGCACTTCTCATTGCCCTCACATTGAGTGATATGGAGCTTCTTCTCAATGGTCCTAAGCCAGTCATCGGCTTCCAAGGGATTAACATTTCCTGAAAAGGTTGGCGGCCGAGTCCTCATAAAATCTGACAGCTTGGTATAAGGCTGCGTTCCACCATTGTTGTTCCGGTTCACATGATTGTTGTTATTTGCAGCCACGTTAGTCATCTGTTGCATCTGTTGCATCATGGTCTGCATCAGTTGAGTTTGTGCGGCGAGAAATGCTCCCAAATTCTGCATGTCAACTGGCGGTGGTGGCTGAGGATGGCCTCCATCATTGGGGTTATCGTTTTGACGCAGTCCACTTCCTGAAGCACCGTTGTTTCCGCGAGTATTTACCATCTGTTGATTGTCTTTGGGTTAGGAAAGGTAGATGTAGCATAGATAAGATGTAAGAATTTCTAAGGCGGGAAAATAGGTTAAACCCAACTAAAATAATTCTTTATTTATTCTTGGTATGGTTGCTTACAAAAGCCTACAAGCTCTACAACACACACTGCACACTCAGCAATACCAAGAAGCAAACTAATCATGAAACCTTAACATCTACTAAAGAGGTAAAGATTAACTTAAAGACGCGACTCAACACTCGAGTCTCAACACAACTCTAAGACTGACTCTCACTCATCCAGCCACCCTGGCTGAAACTGACCCGGCGCATACACCGGTGGGTAGGCTGGCATAGGAGCAAACCTATCTTGGTGACCTACTACTGGCTCCTCCGCAGCAACAGGAACTTCACGCTCCTCTGGCTCCAATTCTCGCTCCTCTGGATCCTCCTCAGACTCCTCGACTGGCTCCTGAGCTCCCTGGGTCACGCGCTCCAACTGGTCCTCAACCTCCTCTAGGGCCTCTCCCAGCTCAGTGATTATTCCGATAGCTGCGGCACGGGTCTCCTCAAGCTCCTGCTCCGTCACTCTGAGTGCCTCGTACACGGTCTCTAGCTCCCGAGTAGTCTCTCTCATATGCTCCTCCTGGGCGATAGCGAACTCAGCAAAGTGTACTGCAGTAGCACACTCATCCTCCACGATCCGTCGGCGTCGGCATGCTTGCACATCGGGGTGAAGTCGAAACACTGAGTCGTGAAGTTCGTCGACGTAGTCGCGGCAGACACAGCGAAGAGCAAGTCGAGCCACTTCCTGAATCGCAACCTCATACGAGAACCTCCTTGTAGAAATGCTGATCGGCCTGCTGGCTTCATCATTCTCCCGGGTGTAAATAATCAACTTGCAAATAAATCCTCGGTACACACCGTTAACGGACCAGCTGCCTCCTCGGTAAAGCGCGCGATAGAACCCTCCAAGCGTCTGAAGAACTCTCCACAACTCCATAGCATAGCCACCCGCTGACTCCTCAAAAGTCGGAACGATCGGCATCTGCTCCACAAGGAACTTTGAATAAGTTCTCCATCCGAAACAGCAATAAAACTGTAAATTCAGCAAAGGCGAGAAGTAGAGAATAAGAAGAGTCAAGAGTGTTTAATTAGTCAATTTTAGATTTTTCTTTAGAAAATAGTTTTGGACACTCCCAAGACACCACCATGCTATCTAGGGCCAAGACCTATAGTCAGTATGCTCTGATACCACCTCTGTAAGGACCCGAATCCACTGATTCGAACCCACTGTGTTTACCGCACTAGTCCCAGGATCAACGCTAGTGCACACAGCTCAACATTGGTACATATCACATCATACTCAACGATAATAGAATAATACTCCATTTATTGATATAGCTAAGTGTATGATCTTATGACCAACTTACATTATTAAGCCACGCAGGGCAAGACTTGAAATATAATCTAACAAATAAGCAGCGGATAGTAAAAGACGTAGATAGCTCATCAGTTCACCATAGGCAACTGACAAGGCTCGGACCCTAATGACTCGCATCCTCTGGGAACTCCTCCTCCAACAGAGGTGTAGACTCTTCAACTGTTGTTTAATGATGTTGCGGGGTGAGTACATAAAGCACTTAACAAGTTGTGCACAGAATGCAATGCTATGTATCTATATGCAAGGCTTATTCCAAAGGAAAAGGCTATTATGGCTATTTTGCATTAAGCAGCATTTACTTAACAAATCTGATAAATAGATTATAAAGATCAGAAACAAATAACAGTAATAATTAGATTCAGTATTTCTCAAGTAAACCAATTTTCCAATCCTAAGTCAAGTTCAACCTTTCATATGGCATCCTGCCATCCCAACCAAGTTTTCCATTTAATTAAGCTAACCCTTAACTGTAATTCCCGAGCATTGCTCAATTCCGTGAGCACGGCTATTCGAATAGTTTTTCACTCTGCAGAGGTTGTGCACTTTACCCACACGATACAACCAAACACCACAAAGGCGAGTGATTATAACAAAGCCTTTACAATGCTCCACCTAGACCCAGTACTGCTCGCTAAGTTTTAAACACTGGTGGGACTGGTTACCACATCCAGGGCCCCCCTCTTGCGCCATGTGAGTCTACCCCAAATACAGGAACTCACTAGTCACCACGACAGTACCGAAATCTAGACTTTACAAATTAATCAGCTAGGCTGTCCCATTCCAGACATGTGGTTGCATGATTGCCTCAGGTCAAAGGCGTGCAAGGTTAAATCCTTAGAGTGATCAAGGCAAGACATCCACATACCCTCTGCCCTTCGGGCCCACTTTGGCATACTCGCCCCTTGTCACTTGCCTCAATCTAAGTGATTATTACCCAAGTTGATTACCAAGCACCACGTGCCATCAACAAATCAATGCCCTTGCGTGACATGACTCGCCACTACAACTCAATCTCATTGTGTGATCTCACATGACACACAGGTTCACATCATTGTTCCATATTCCATTAATCAAGATTAATCATTGATAATTCATGTAGATATGATGACGTGGCACGACTAAGCAATCTACAACGGTCTAACCAACCCATGTTGATCATCAATATTAACCAACTATTAGTTTACCATCCTAGGGTGACAATTAGATCATGGCATACAATGACAAGGTAGGGTGTATAAGTCAAGTGGGTAGATTAACTAGATCCCAATTTAGATTGAAACAATTGTATACTTGAAATACTATGCAATAAAGTAAAACAATATAGCATTTGCATAAACATGGGTTCAACATGATCAAAGCATAACTTGCCTTGGAATAGGTTCTGGTCTTGCTCTGGAACTTGATCTTGAGTTGTTGAATCTTCCTCCGAAGCGTCGCACAATTCAACGTCTACACGTACCGAAGGAGAAAAGCAAATAAATACCAAAACAGAGAGCAAATGAACTCCAAAAATCAAATAAAATTTACCATTAAATATACGTTAATTTTACAAATTTTTAGAAATTTGAATCACTCAATTCCGAGTTAAAATGCAAAAGTTATAGCCTTTTGAAGTTTGAATAAATACTGAAAATACAGAAAATAGAAAATCTGATTTTCCCAATTTATTTTTATTCTGAAAAATCGAATTACTGCGCTATGATGACGTCAGCCCTGACCCGAAGCCAACCAAGTTTCGACACGTGGCCCTCGGTCCATGGACTGCATCCACGAACCTCCTCGGGCTCACGGTGCATCCGGTCCATGCGGGTCTGGACCACTGACGAGTGGGTCCCACGCCTCAGCTGACTCGATGCCAGCACAGCACCCATGTGTCATCGAAGCATCTAGCCACGTCACCACCCCCGGCACGGGACCCTATGGTCACCGCCGACGGCCGGCGAGGGCACCTATCTGAAGCTCTCGACGTCGCCTACCTTCTGACGTGCAAGGATCTGGGGTTTGGTTACTGGTTCAATGGCGGCGACGTCTTCTTCCTCGGCGGCGACGGCTTCCTCGGCGATCTTCCTTTCTGGCGATGCTCTGACCGGACGCGCGCACGAGATGCCTCGGATGAAGGTGAAGGAGATGCGATCCGTCTCGGACCTTGCGTCGGTTTAACGGCGGCGAATCGACGATTATTCTCTGCGGCGGCGCTGATCGGAAAACTTTCGATTACGGCGAAACGACGGCGCTTCTCGACTGGCTAGCTTAGGGCTTAGGTTTGCGGCAGGAAAGCGAACCGGGTGCCCCCTTTTATAGCCGCGCTACCCCTCTCCGGCGGCGACTCGGACACGGAGTCCACGGCGGCCACGGCTCCGAGTCCTGCACAAAGACGATGATGCAGCGCCGTTCGATGGTGATCCAACGGCCATGAAGATCTCCTAACGCGTCATGATCCTAACCACCCGTGATATCTTTCCAACGGTGCTGATCCAAACGAGTCGTGAACCGGTACGCCGTGATGTCCACCGCTCGATCTTGATCCGACGATTGCCAACGTCCAACGAAAAAGGAAATGCTCTCATCCAAGCCTTGCCGTCCGATTTGGATCCTACGATCAGCAGTCACTGGGCCGCAACAAGATGGGCTCCACGTGCACAGTATTGAGCTACGGCCCAGTACTGTTTACTTTTTTTTAAAACGGGTTTCTGATTTAAAATAATTACAGAAATTCATTTGATTTGTTTTAGGCAATAAAAATATCAGGAAAAATTCAAGAAAATTGTCAAAAATACTTTGAGACATTTTGAACTTAAATAAAATATTTTTGGCAAAACTTTATTTTTACTTTGCATAAATTTAAATAGTTTTAAACAAAAGACCAAAGTACTTAATTTAAAGTTAATTCAAATAAATCTAGAAGAATCCAATAAATTCCAGAAAATCATAAAATGCACAAATAACCAATAAAATGATATTAAAGCAAATTTTGGTATGTTACAGCTAAGGACTTCACCTTTCAAGTCTTTGAACTGAGTCATCCGTGCAACCACATGTCTGGTATGGGACAGACCTAGTTGATTAGGGTTTTGATATCTTTCCTATGAAACCTCAGGGTGAAAGTACACGGGAGTGTATCTGTGTGGGGGAGCGTACCTGTGCTACGGCTTGGTGCCCATCCAACGGTGTTAGCCTGTCCTTTACTTCCTCTATGTGTGAGGGGAGTGATAGTGAAGGCAATACCGGAGAGGTTCATTGGTTTAGGTAGAGGTTCCTGAAAGGCTTTGTTGCGGGCAATCACCTGTGTGGTGAGCGGCTGTATCTTGTGGGTAAAGTGTACAACCTCTGCAGAGTGTCAAATCTATTTGAATAGTCGTGTCCATGGTATTGGACATTGCTCGGGGATTACAGTCAAGGGTTAGATCTTCAAAAATAAAATGTGGAAAGGGTGGCCGTGTGCGAGTGTCAAGAATTAACTGATTAAGGCTGTGTGCCAAGTTTATGGAGAAAAATTGTTTATAGAAATTAGTACTATTATTAACTGTTTCACCACCTTTCATCTAAGTAAGATAAGAGTTTAAAAATGCCGTTTGATGCAAATGAACCAAGTAAGCCAATTATTTGGAATAAGCCTTGCATATAGTATTAGCACTGCATTCTGTCATTACTTGTTGAGTGCCTTGAGTACTCACCCCTCCTTGCCTGTCAACCCAACATCAGTGGAGAGGTCTACGCCAGCATGGGAGGAGGAGTTCATCGAAGAGCCGAACAATTAGGGAGCAAGCCCAGTCTGTTGCCTGTGGCAAATTGATGGTTCCACGAAGTTTATTTTGTTTTCCGCTATTATCTTTTGTTTACTCTGATAATGTAAGCCCTGCGTGGTTGATCTTATGTAAGGAAGACCATAAGGTTGTACAACTAAGTTTATATAAATGTTTGCACTATTTATTATTGTATCGTTATGATCGTCTGTGATGTTCAACCCTGTAATGACTGTGTATGCTGGACTGGCACAGAATACACAGAGGGTCCAGATTCTCAGAATCGGGTCCTGACAAGGCTACATTAACGCCTTTCGATTTCTGGCGCTTAGCCTTCTCACTGTCGGCGCTGGCTGCAGATTCACAGAGATGCTCGACCATCTCCAGGCTCTTCTTGTCACACTTGACTACAGCGCGCTGATCTCCCTTGATTGTGAGGACTCTGTTCAGCCAGGGGATCTTAACAATTTGATACGCATAGTGCACCACTGCCATGAATTTAGCAAGCATGGGGAGGCCTAGGATCGCGTTGTAAGTAGTCTCAAAATTTGCCACATCGAAGAGGATCCTTTCGGTGCGAAAATTGTTCGGTGTGCCGAATGTGACTGGCAGCTCGATCTGGCCAAGTGTCATGGAAGATGATCGTGGAGTTATGCCGTGGAACGGCCCTGCTCCCTCCTTAATTTCTATTCGAGGTATCCCCATGTTATCGAGGGTCTTGGCGAAGATAAGATTTAGCAAGCTACCTCCATCAATCAATGTCTGAGTGACCTTAATATTGATAATGGTAGGCTCGACCACTACGGGGTATCGACCCGGTTGCGGGACCATGGTGCAATGGTCCAATTGGTCGAAGGCAATCGGTACCTCTAACCACTTGAGGAGTCTGGGGAGGACTGGCGTGGCCAGGTTGACTTCCTTTTCGACTGCCTTGTATTGTCTCTTGGATTCATACGTGGCAGATCCTCCAAAGATGTGCGCCAGCTTATGTTCGGCCTCGCGGTATTCGGGCTCGTCATCTTGGGACTTCTCCTTGGCTTGTTCGACTCCGCGCTCGACGAGTGCAGCCTTGAGCTTTTCCTGGATCTTTTTGTTGATTACCTGGCACTCGTCGAAGTCATGCTTGTTCATTCGATGGATCGGGCAGTACTTTCCTCCACCACGACTTCGGCCTTTGCAGTCGCCTGTGTTGCACGCCTTGCCTCTTTCAACCGCGGTCATAGTGGGATCACCTTTATGCTTCTCCCCATGATTCTTATTTCATTTTGCTCCTTGCTTGGATGACTCGGGTTTGCCATCGCTTGCTCCAGGGCTGTCCATGTGGTCATGGGCTTTAGCACGTCTGGCGTACTTGTCCGCCAGCTCGAAGAGTTCCATAAGAGTTTGGATCTTCCGAGTAGCTAACTTCCCCTTCAACTCCTTATCTATGAAACCGTTTTCGAAGGCTACGATGATGGCCTCGTCTGATGAATTTCTCTTACCACTGAAGCGTCGAATGAAGCCGCGCAACGACTCACCTATCTTCTGCACCACCCTATGCAAGTCACTGCGAGTTCCGGGGCATTCGTAGATGCCTTGGAAATTTGCCACGAACTGGGCCTGCAACTCCACCCATGAGGATATCGAGTGAGGTGGAAGGTTTAGAACCAAGACCTAGTCGCACAATCGAGGGTGGTGAGTAAGTAGTTGGCCATCACCTTTTTGTTGCCACCAGCTACCCTCTTGACCGTAGTGTAGATCTGCAGCCATTCGATCGGGTTTATTTTGCCCGAGTACTTCTCGATGGGGCCTGACTTGAATTTATCCGACCTCCTGATGGTATGTAACTCAGGGGTGAAGGCTTTACATCCTTTGATGAGGACATCACTCCTTCGGATGTACGCAACACGACTCCTCAAGATATACAAGGACCAATTACAAGAGCATGCGTGCGACAATTAAACCAACAGGTGAACTCATTCCTCACTGTTCACGTTTTCTTGGATGGATTGCTACTAAATTCTTTTGATGTTTTGTTGCTTAGGAATATGGGAGAAGCATCACAAGCTTACCTGGATGTCATCCCTCAAAGCCCAAGTCTACTTGGTCTCAAAGTCGAGCTCAAGTCAGAATCCAACTTTGGTTCGGAGCCTTAGGACAGCACGTCAATAAAACGACCATATCTAGGTCATACGAAGTCCAATTGAGGTGTTCTTGGACTCTATGGAGAAGCCCACGATGAGAGCTTTCCAATAGAAGTAGTTTCACATCCAAACTCCTTCTGGATCGACAAGAATCATCAAATCAATATGATAAAAAAAATCTACTAGGTGTTGCGCCACCTCCACTTGGGCCCAAAGGCCCTGTACGACCTAGGGTTTCATGGCCATCCCCTTGGCCGCCTCCCTTAGCCTCTTCCTCATATATATTCAGTAGCCGTCGCTAGAATAGATGGGTTTTGCTTAGATTACAACTAGACACTTTGATAGTTTTTCGTCGTACATCAGTTTGTGGAACCCCAACTCGTGTGCTTAATATTATTCGCAATTTCAGATTGCATCTTATGCGTTCTTGCTTGTGTTCTCGATTCGCATGCAGAGATTAGCTTTCTCGACGAGGTCAACCGTGTTTGTGCGTGGTTGATAACCTACGGTGCCGTGGTGTAGCGATTGCAGGGTTCGGATTAGTTCTGATTGGAAACCGGATCGTCAACGTTCCCATCATCCTTCACCATCGTCCTCAGGGGTCACCGACCGTGGATCTTATCGAGGGTGAAACCTTCGCCGAGCAAGAGAACGGCCCCATGAGGGTGGAGACTCACCTCGCCGTATCCAGCGTGCAAGTAATTGGCCCGTTTATGTTCCTCCCTCCGATCTCAGATGACGTCATGTAGGTCTCGTCGATCGTGCGGAATTAGATTTCGAAGATCTTCGGGGCGTCCTCGGCGGAGGTTGGAGTGTGTTGCTTTGGAAGTTCTCTGGTTAGAGCTAGCCGCTATCGACCCGGTTACTCGATGGCGAGCGGGTAGCCCTGACCGTTGGCTCATAGGCCCCTGCTGGCTGGGACGTGTTAACCTCGAGTTGGCGGCTCGAGCGGTTTGTGCTTGTGCTACGTCAAGCAATGTTTTCATCTAGTCGAACACCGGAGTCATCGGGTTACTTGGATCCATCGGTGGAAGGGATTTTAACAGCACATGAGCACACTGGACATTGGCTTCAGGGGTACTAAAGACGCCACTGTTGTGACTGATGGGACGTTGTCGGTGGAACGAAGTCACGCTTTTCGTTATGGCCATGCGGTCTGGGGACTTGTTGCCTCTGAAGCTCTAGCGCCTGCGAACGAGGCGTCGTGGGATCACCGAGGGCAAACTGTCTTGACAGATTAGCCACGATCCGTGTTGTGGCCGCGACTGTCAAATCACGCCGATGTACTGGCTACTTCTATCATTGCCGCAAGGTTTTGAGGCATGTGCAGAGGGATCGGGGGCCCTTCCCCTCCAGAGGTGTCTGCTCCTGGGTTCTTATTCTGGGAATCCTCGGCAATAGCACCGTTGTCGCCCCCAGTCACGAACACGCACCAATCTATCTGGCTACTGCCCTGACTATTGCAGGCATTGCTTTCATCTTCACTTTTTGTATGAAAGCATGTTAAGATGTTGGGCTCCGTTGGATCGAAGTCGAGGAGGCCTACTTCTCAGCGTTGATCCCATGAGGGGGACTCGATGTAGCCAATGTGCAGGAGGTCTCTGTTTACCCCCCATCGATAGAGTATCACTCCGAAGGCGATCTCATCTCTGCTTGGAGGCACTTGATCCATGGTGGTGGTCGAGAGATCATCAAAGAATCCGTTATGGGCGCGCTCTGAAGACTTGCTTGATCTGAAAGAAAACAGCTGAAGGCCCCTACCTGGCGCACCAACTGACGAAGGTTAGAAATCGACAATAAGATTTACACTTCGGGTACCTTCGAGTGAGTAGAGTCAAGCACGAAATCAGTGACACCAGATGTAGACAGGTCGGGCCCCCAGGCGGAGTAACACCCTACATCCTATATGAGAGATTTTGGTATATCGTATATGAAGTACAAAGAGGAATTGTATAGCCCTGATTACAAGATGGGATGCCCTAAACTGGGCTAAGACTAGAGGTTGACGAGATGTGGCACGTCGGCTCCTAGGCTCTCCTTGCAAAAAAGCTTCTTGCTTGATAGCTAATTGCTTCTGAATTGCTCCTTCCCTAAGGGTCTCTCCCTTAGACCTTATATAGTCAAGATGATTCTGCCTTAGGTCGAATCGTAGCCGTCTTGGATACCGAATTGTAGTCGATGAGGAGTCTATTGCTGTGTGATCTGCATGGCATATCCAAACTGCTATCTATACCAGGCATACTCGAGTTGGTTTCCTCGCTAGGGGAAAGCGTTCGAGTCCTTCCTAGTATGGAGTTATCCTTTCCTCGTATATCTTATCCCTCAGAATTGGGCCCGCGATATCCGAAATCTCTACATGTCGTTAGGACATATTCTTCACATATCCTTTATGGAGACATACCCCATGTTTAGATATTTGACAGAAGATTCATCCATTAATCATACATCCTCAGCACCGAAAGCACAAGAAAGTAGAAGGAAATGAAGCAACACTCAAGTCGCATAAAAGAACCAAGTAAAAATGCAAGAACTAAAAGACATTTCAGAACACAGATAAACTTGGATATTGCATTGCTTAGAGAGGGATGGGTACAAAGCCACACTCCCAGGTGGGCAAAGCTCAACAGAACATAAAGAAACCAAAGAACCCTTCTCTAAGACTTGTTCTGACCGTGGTTCAGATTAGGGTGGTGGATTCCAACTAGAAGCATTTAGAAGGAGGGAAGGCAAATCCAAATGTGCGGAATGTAAATTGCAAGAAGGTAAATGCGGAATTTAAATACTAAATTTAAAGGCATAATGAAAATGGGAAAAGTAAATTTAGAGTTGAGGAAAGTAGGTTTTTATTTCTGGAAGGTAGGTTTACAAAGCCTCACAACAAAATGGCAGAGCTCAAACGAGAACCAAAAACCTCTAAACCCTTCGGGGGAGAGGCACCCCTCTCCCCCTCAGATCTTCAGGGAAGACACCCCTGTCTCCCCCTCTATTTATAGCACCTTGGGAGAAAACCCCACCCTTGGATAACTCCCTTCTCCTAGAAGGAACCTTATCAAGGGCTAGGATTAACTCACACAACCATACATGGGCTGACCCGAAACCCAACAACATAACGGGTTTTGCACGCTTTTCAAAGCACACTAACTTGACCCGCTACTCTATCCTCTAGACATCGATCCAACGGCCCTTCTTAATCCGAGCAGCTCCAAGTTAGCATCTCATCCATTCTTCATGTGGTCCTGATGACTTGCTCCCAAGCCTCTCACGCATCTGGATCCCCAGAACCGTCTCTCCTTGCGCACGAGCCCAAGTCAATTGGCGCACCACATGTTCTTGTCCTCTTCATCATGATGACGGCGGCTTCCATAACCATTCTGGACCTCAACTCCTTACTGAACCTAGTCCCGGTGCATACCGTTGCCCGTCATAACCATTACCAAAGCTCACGCTTCGGCTCCTTGTCTTTCCTGGCTTGCAACCACTTCCCCGCCTCAGTCATCTTCCGACGCCTCGACCGTATGAACCTCCGACGCACCTCGTCTAGTCCCGGTCACCCTTCACCTCACAATAACCTAGCTTCGAAGTCCTGCATCCAACACAGACAAGCAAACCATCACGTAGCAATGTCCACTTTGCTCAAAATCAAGTCGATGAGTCGATATCGAGCATCGAGTAACCCTACTCGATACTTGTCGATTCTCACTCTACTCGAATCACTCGACCACAAGCTGACGGGGCATTACTCGATCTAATAAGAACTTTGCAGTAATCGAACAAACCCGCCGCTCGACCTTGCAGCATCCCTACTCGATACTTCTCAAACCTCACTCTACTTGAATCACTCGACCACTAGACATCGACCAGCCACAGTCCAGACCACTCGAGGTCTGACCACTGGTCTTCAACTAGCTAAAGTCCAGACCACTCGTGGTCCAACCACTGGTCTTCGACCAGCCAAAGTCCAGACCACTCGAGGTCCGACCAATGGTCTTCGACCAGGACAGACTCAAATCAAACTCAACCTTGAGCACCAAAAGCTCGAATACAGTCAATTAATCATCACACACTTGGGTAGACCTCCACATGGTCTTTCAGATCCCTGGCGAAGAAGAAAAAAACAAACTAGGAGAAAACGTCCATGGCTTCCTCACGTGGCGCAAAAGCTTGATTAAGTTTGTCTTGGACGATGAGGCTGACGAAGATGATGATGATGATCAGTCGTACTCTCCACACAGAGACCTCCCGTCCTTGTCTCCACCACAAAGAAAAAGTCCAACACCTCCGCCAGCAGCACCCAGAAAAAGTCCAACTCCTCCGACAGCACTACCCAGAAAAAGTCCAACTCCTCCATCGACATATAAAAAGAATCGAACACAAGCATCATCTCGGAAGTCAGCACCATCGTCTAAGAAATCTCAATCATCTTTGAAGTCAGCATAACCTCAGAAGAAATTACCAACTGAGATGACTGAAGAAGAACGAAAAAAGCAAATAAGCGCGAGCGTAACATCTCACTTCAAAAAGGTGCCATCACCTGAGAAGACTAAAGTTGATGTTAATGCACAGAAGCTTTTTCTTGAGTATGGGAAAAGTAAAAAAGACAGGGTAGGCTTTTGAACCTTGCGAAATGCCATATTACGAGCGCATCTCCAGAAAGCAATACTTAAAGGCGGCTAGTGCCGACGCGTTGAGGTTGGAAGCTCAAGGAGATGCTGCACAATGAGATGGTGCTCATGAGCAAGGTCTAAGGTGGAAGTTCTTTTTGGGGAAACCGCTGGTTGAACCAGCTCATTCAGACCACCTAACAACACAACTGCGGCGCGTCCATCAGTGGTACATGTAGCGGTCCATTGATGGTATGGAGGCGTTCGCAGTCAGATAGACAGGGTCAGATTTTCACAATGGGGATAACATCTTCTGGGTGGGTTTCGAGGAGTTGTATATGTTGTATCAGCAAGATGCCTTGGATGTGAATATACTCAGACTATAGACTTTGTAAGTCTCTATGTATATTATTGTACATTCTTGTAACGTTTAATTGCATGTCTAACTTCTTTCTTATGTAGAATGGAGGTACAGACATGTAGAAGAAATGGCAATGACAAGTTAGAATTTCTCGATTCGGGGCTTCTCAACGAGAAAATTGTAAAAGGAGTGTCCACAGTATAATGAAGACTATTTATTTAATACTTTCTTGAAGCTGCAATACAAAACCTCCATACTTTTACCCTATAACTTTAAGTATGTAATTCCCTACTTCTAATATCGTTTTACTATTTTTGCGTAACACGATGTGGGACTAATTGACTACGTTAACATATATGTGCAAGTTTCACTGGGTCCTCCTCGTCATCAAGTTAGATGCTAGCAGAATTTTTGTCCTTGACTCGTTGAGAAAACCAACTAATCTATATCAAGAGTTTTGGGACATGCTGAACAGGTAAACTCGATCGTTGCATTATTGCTCTAGTATATTCCATTTTATTACATTTAAGTTTAATTACTATTCAAAATCATTCACAGGGCATTCGCGCAATATTGCAAGAAAAGTATTCGGTATCGTCCCTACAAGAAAGATTTTGAAATAATAACCGACTTTCCATGCATGAGGCAAGATCAGGGAAACAATTTATGTGCATACTATGTATGTACAAATATACATTTAATTGTCACGTAGAGTGTCAGCTATAACGAAGCCATGGTATATAATTACACATTGATGCCTACTTTTCTTTCATTTAACATATATCATCATTAATTAACTTTCTCATTTCTTCAATAACAGCTCTCCAAGCTGAGAACCAATAAGTTATTACTGATAGAAATTATAGCAATTCAAGAACAGATCACTGGATTTATTCATGATGAGGTCATCAATCCAAACGACGAGTTCCACGAGCAGCCTCATCGCCTCATTCCTTCGATCTCGACCCGTGACATGCCTACTTCAACACCTTCTACTAGAGTCGGTGCAAAATCAAAGTGAATGAGATGTAGTCAAACTATATTTCTAAACAAACTATTGTAAAAACCAAATATTGTGATGCTTTAATATATTTGAATTATGTTTTAGCAATGCTTTCTATACTATATTAATACACTGTAGAAAAATATTGTATAAAAATATATAATGCAGAAAAAATATGTAATAAAAACATTTGGTGTACGGCTTATCACTGTCGGTTCTGTCCAAGAACCGGCATATATATATATATATCACTACCGGTTCTTAGTTCGAACCAGTAATGATATGGAACTATCACTGCCAGATTTTTTTTGAACCGGTAGTGATAGTCCAATATTATTGCTGGATTTTGGTTTGACCCGGTAATGATAGTTGGTTGTAGACCGAACCGACAGTGATAGCCCTTTATCACTGCCGGTTCCTGAGCTGGCAGTGATAATCCCTAGTATTACTGCCGACCAATCACTGCTGGTCCAATAACTTGTAGTGATGGCGTTTTGGAGCCAGCAGTGATGTACTGTTCTGTAGTAGTGACAATCAATTGGCAAATGCCCTGCATCATGACACTTATGGCAAAACTTGCCATTTGATTTCATGAATCTTGGAGCTTTGTAGATCACTTAATTACCCTTCTTGGAAACAAACCAAAGGACTTCTTTGTTGTAGGAGCATCGTTGATAATTTAGGATTTTATCAAGGGTTACCTTACCCTTGAAGCATCTATCCGAGATCTTACTTAGCTTGTTTACTTGATCCTTTAGCTCATTATTTTCAATCACAAGAAGAGAATCACTAGTATTATTGAAGCGAGATTTTGAATCTAACATTGAGCTACGTAGCAAGTCAATTAAATCATCACAAGATGTGAATGTACTAGTTTTAGATGCAATGCATGAGGAAATTTCTACAATATTATGCATGGCATCAATGATATTACAAGTTATCTCCTCAAAAGAGTCTTTGAGAGAAAGAAATTCTTTCCTTAAGACCTTATATTTTGACTTCTCCTTCCTAAAGTATTCATTTAAGTCCTCGAGCATTTCCATTAGCTCATCATTATTCATTTTGACCTTGTAGTCCCCTTTTGCCATGAGACAAGTGGGAGTAGAGAACAATGATGGAACCTCCTTGATGGCAACTCTGGCTAGTCCCTTCTTGGAAGGGGTATCATTGTCAGAGTCGGAATATTCCTCATCGGAATTCCACTCTCCAATATGTGGTTCACCCTTGCAATCCTTATGAAACTTCTTGAAAAGTTTCTTTTAGCCATTGAATTCCTTTGCCTTGGATAGCTTGGACTTTTCATCCTTCTTGTTAGGGCAATGAGAAGCAATGTGGCCCTTCTCATCGCACTCATAACATCGAATATTTGACTAACGTTACTCGAGGAATGTCCCTTCTTGTTGTTCTATGAAGAGCTTGAATTTGAGTGCCTCTTCATGAATATCCTCATTCTTCTCACAAGTAGTGCCATTTCCTCCTTGGAGTCATCCTCTTCATCATCAAGCGCTTCATTGCTTCACTCCGATTTGGCTTTGAAGGCAATGTTCTTCTTTTTGAAAAAACTTTGCTCCAAGAGCTCCTCCTTGTCTTTCTTGTACAACTCATTTGTAATGAGGTTGCCTAAGAGAGCAATTAAAAACAATATGAACACAAACTATGCCACTTGTCCAAATAGCAGGATGGAGAGGGGGTATTTATATGCAACAAGATGAACACAAACTATGCCCTTGCTACAGGAGAGGGGGTATTTATATGCAACAAGATGAACACAAACTCCAACAATATAGCGGGATGGAGAGGGGGTATTTATATGCAACAAGATGAACACAAAATATGCCCTTGCTACAGGAGAGGGGGTATTTATAGCCACCATCCCTTAAAATAGCCGTTTGAACCATAATCATGAAACTGTGAAATCCGGTATACCGCTATACAAATTAACCCTGGTAGTATCGACCGTATCTGAGACACATAGGTCGACGCGTTAATTGCACATGTTTTTGTCCATTGGAGTAGGGTCTAGTACTACCATTGTATAAAGTCTGGTAGTGCCGAAATTTGAAATCACAGAGAAGCTCCAAAACACATACCTATTGGAAAATTTGTACTGGCACATGAACTGTATTGCTACCAGCTTTTGAACTATGGTAGTACCGGGTTTTGAATTTCCAAAGAAATGCCACAAAATCATTCTCTGGAATATAACTATAGCTCCCTGGGGCGGTACTACCAACTTGTGGCAGTACAACTATTTGCATGGTGGTAGTGTTGGAGGTATAAAACAGAGAAAACAACACTCTCTTGAATAAAGATACCAAGCCTATAGGGTAGTACTACTGACCTATGGTAGTACCGGCCATTAGATAGTGGTAGTACCAACTTTCTGAACTTTGAGTGAGAATTTCAGAGAGACCATTTCTTAATGCAACAATGATCTAGTATGAACACTATTTGAGCCATTTTGTTCTTTAAATAAGCTTCAAGCTACTAGCCATTTGATCCCTCTTAATAATACGACATCTACTTCTACCAATCCAATCTTTTCAGCAAACTCAGAGATCGGTAAAAGCTATGAAAGGTCCTTATAATCTTTTTATACCTTGGCTTTGAGCTTTAATCATCCACATCCATTCTTGTTTTGCCTTTTCTTGCTCCTTTCACCAATGAGGTCCAACCCTTTTCTCATACACTTAGAAAAATATATTAGTCCTTTAAATTGATTGCCATTAATTACCAAAACTATTTATTTTAAGGGTCTAGATGCTTCACTTGTCTTGGTCAATTAATAACTTAACCTTGTAGGCCATTAAACTGGGCTTATCATACAACCATATGTCTGATATGGGCAAGACCTAACTCAGTAAGTTACCGAGTCTTGATATATGATTTCTCAAGTGGAAGACCAAACTGTGTGTGCGATCTGAGGAGGGTGTGTGTAGTGGCCTCACAACTTGAACAAGGATTATTCCTAGTACAACAATAAGTCCCTCCTATTCTTCTGCTCTCTATGAGGGAAGGAATAGCGAGTTCAGGCTTATCGGGAGAATCTATGTTCGGATAGAGTTTTCGAAAGGTTTTGTTATGATCTTCTTAGTCGCATGTCAATGGGTACATGTAATGGCCGACAGTATAAGATTGATCATATCTTGTAGCTAAAGTGTATAATCTCTACAGAGTGTAAATCTATTCGGATAATCATATCCCCGGTTGTGGACAATGCTCGGGATTTTTAGCCAAGGGTTAGATTTTGTGAAACAAAACTTGGGAAGGGAGGCTGTGTGCTATTGGAAATTTTGGAAGTTGATTTAGGGCTGTTACTTATTATTGTTATTTATTTTACTGTCATTTCAATCTATTATATTTATTTGTAAATGCCATTTTATTGCAAAATAATCATGTTAGCTATTCATATGGAATAAGCCTTGCATACAGTTATATTAGACTTGCATTCTGTGCACAACTTGTTGAGTGCTTTATGTACTCACCCTTGCCACAACAAAATCATCAGTCGAAGAAGAGTTTACACCTGCCTTAGAGGAGTACCAAGAGAAGGTGAGTTACTAGGGGTGAACCTTGTTAGTTGCTTGTGGCATATTGATGGGTTTTTCTACAAAGTTTCCATTCTGTTGTTGTTTTATTTATTAGAATTTAAGCCTTGCAAGACATAATTATGTAAAGTTGACCACAAGGTCAATCAACTGTCTTCTATTTAATAAATAGATCTTTATTATGTTTCTGTTGTGTATGATTATGATAAATAAAAGAGTAAATGTGAGTTGTTTGATTGATTGTGTTGTGCTTTTCTCGCTTGCCCTTGATCGTCTTTTATAGCTATCGGCCGATCGTATCCTTTTCCAACCCGCTGCAAAGCATGATCCTTATCGGCCTCAATTTGGACATATTCTAGATAAATATCAGCCATAATCCAAATTTATAACCTGTATCCATATCCGATATTGGCTAAAATATCTTAATCCATAGCCTGACAACTTCACAATACTTTTGCCAAATTTTGGTGCAAACATATGCCCCCTATTTTTGCAGATAACTTGTTATCTTCCAAAAATCTCGTCCATCGGCTTCCGTTGCTATCTACTTGACGCAATTCACACACTAGTAACCGCTCCTTTTATGGCGCCGTAAAATCTTGAGATGCGTATCTGCGTTTTAATTGCACGCGGCCCTCAAAATCTTCTCCCGCCGTTTCACTTTTTTCACCCCTCTATAAATATGAGGTCCCCACACTATCATTCTCACATGCACGAGCTCTCAGAACCTTTGACATCAGCTTTCGAGTATACTCTAGCTAACAAGCTCCTTGGTGCTCCCGTCTTCATCCATCCTCCATCGGGTAATTTCTCAAATCGGCTGAATGGACCTTTATCAGGTACTTATTCAGATTTCTAACAGCAATGATCAGTACTACCTAGGCCCGGTAGGAACCCTAGACTCTGACACAGTCATAAATAGGGAAATTCCACATCTCCCTCTGTCGGCTTTTGGATATAACATAGAATGGTGCAGTAAGAGTTTTTGGGCGTGGCCGACAGCTTCGAAAGGCTGGAAGAACTGGTACAATCGGGTAGCGGCCCAGAAAAAGGAGTTATGGGAGATGATGGGGATAGCTGAGTGCCTTCCCTTGTCTTTAGCCGATCTAGAGGCCAACGAGCCCTTAGTGGCCACGGCTTGTTATTTCTGGTCAGACACCTTCAATGATTTCTTATTTAAAACCGGCCCAGTCGCCCAACTCTACTGGACGTAACTCAGCTCTATTGCCTACGGCCTTATGGGGAGCAAGTATCGGCTTTCAGCACCTAGCCACAATTTAAGCTGATCCGATCCAAGGGCGAGGGGTGGAGCAAGTACATTAGCAATAACAACCAAGTCAATGGGCTAATATCGGACGAAGAGCATGTCGCCTTCCTCAATCTTTGGCTGACCATATTTCTCTTCTGCGGGGCATCCCTTGGGCTGACCCAAGTATACCAAAGTGTGGCTGAACAGCTGGTAGAGGGTCGTCGACTAGCCCTAGGAAAAATGTTGCTAGGAGAAGTGTTTCAGATGATGTACATCATAAGGAGTCGGCTGTTCACAGGCTTTGGTAATTTTAGCGTCGATAACGTAGGAGAGTCACTCTGATTTGTGGAAACTTGGTTGTACATCACATTCAGTCGATCTTTCAATTTAAACCCAGCCGATGATACTCCTTTCCCCCGAGAGGAAACCCTTGAGGATGCAGAGATTCCGTATAGAGAAAGCCGATCTTTCGACTAAAGATTTATACTCTGCTTTGGGAATGAGACAAAGATCACGCCCGTCGGCTCTAGAAAATATTTGGCATACTTTCTACAGCTCGATAGTGAGGACTTCAAGCAGCAAGATTTCTTTAGCTACAGTAATGCAGCCGATTATCCTTGCCCATATTTTCTGCACCTAGAAGCCAACAGTTCTTTGATGCCTCGTGATACCTTGGAATTTTACAAGCTATTTATTTCTCTAAGCATATTACATGTCGAACTTCATACAAGAAATTGAACCTTCCAGCCTTCATATGAATTTTATCATCCGTCGATCTATGCTAGACAGTTAGGCATTGAACAAGTTATTCCAAGTTTCCAACTCCTCGATCGGCTTCAGCCAAGAGCTCGGGTTCCAATGCAGCTACAGCCAGTATTGTCCTAGAGATAGCCAATGATTTCAAGATTCGAGACTTGCCGCATTTTATCCTGAACACTCGTCGGGCAGGGGTTTCTCGTCCTGGTGGTCAGTCATTGCAGAGGCGCTTTGTTCAGAGAAGACACAGTCGGACATTATCAATGAATTTTTTCCAAATCTACCCGAGCCGATGATATTTACTAACAACAACTCGAGCGATGAGGCTAGCTCTTCAGGACATACTAACACAAGTCTTGTTGATATTACTGGCGAGATATCGGCTCAAATGAATCCTTTATTGTCTTCAACTCTCATTATATACTTTTACTAAATGGTTTTGCTCCTTTTCTGCAGACCAAGGCTGCTAGGAAGAAGGTAGTGACCAGCCCGTCGGCTAGCAATCAGCAAAGCAAAAGGCCATGTCAGTCGACAAGCCTGACAGGCAATACATCTAGAACGCTGGGCATCCAAAGCCCTTCTCTGTTGGATATAGAGAATCAAAAACAGCTCAGTAAGTATACATCAATCGGTTAGTAATCTCCATCTCATTTTTTCAGAGACTAATACTTGTAGCCTATTATTTTCAGAGAAAAAATGCGCCAAAGCTCTTGCTAACAGAGGCTCCAAGCCAGTGGAACAAAGTGGCGAGAGCTCCACGCACTCTCCACACGCATCGGTCATCAGAGGGGTAAGTTACCTTCATAATTTTTTCTCGTTAAGTATTTTAATGCATCGACTTTAACTCATTTTGAATTTTTTTTCTAGCCTTCTCTGTCAGTGCAAGCAGCTACCTTTCTAGCCGATTTTCCTACAGCCTTCGTCGAGCCTCCACCACTGTTGTCTCAGCCGACACCACCTGCTCCAACAGTTGCTGCTGCTCCAGCGTCGTTCGACACAACTGACTTGTTGGGCTTCTCCTTGGCCGATCTAGACGATCCTGAGGTGGTGGCTACGGACGATTACCCAGCCGATATATGGAAGATTCTTGAAGTTTTCGAAAAAGTGTCGGCTGCGGTGATGTGAGTCTGGCATGCAAGAGAGACTTAACAAACTTTTTGACCAAATGATGAAGCCGAAAGCCGATTTGCTTGCCAATACATGGCCCCTTCATGACGCCATGGCAGTCGTAGAAGCCAATCTGCCACCGAAAATAATGGTAGCACTTCTGAACGTCTACCACTTGGATGACAAGAAAGCAGAAGTTGACATTGCCAACGCGAGGATTGCCCTGAGGAAGGCCGAAGAAGTCGACCAAAAGCTGCTGGACTATATGGTGGCTTAAACCAAGGCCAAGAAGAAAAAATTTGATGCAGGTGCCCTAGCCCTCAAGACCAAAAAATAGGCGATCCAAAAGCTCGAACCGACCAAGAAACTTCTCGAAGAGGAGTTCGCTAAGCTGAACAAGCAAATATCCGATGTCCAACAACTCATAGAGAAGTCTGCACGGCAATCAAAGACCAAAAACTTGGAATAGCTTTGGCCGTGGCTAGTGTCAAGAAGCAATCAATCAAGATTGCCCCTGTACCTAGAAATGCCAAGGAAGATGACATAATCCTTAATGAGTTGCAGGAGATAATCGCGAAGGCTGCGGGTTCCTTGTCGACTCTCGGTGCGCGGCTTCCTGTGTCTGGGATATGATTGGCCAATTCTGAAATGCTTGTAATGTGATTTGCCTAAACAAATTCTCTGTAATGTGGTCAACTGGCAAACAACCTTTTGAAATGCTTAAGTAATTTTAATCAGTTGTTTAACTGATCTTTATTAACACCTAGATTCTGCAATGTATGTAATCGACTTCATAGTTCTGACTTGGCCAGAATTGACTGCATCGAGTTAATTTAGCCTCTCAAGCGACAAACTTTCATAGCCAATTAGGAGCCAATCCAAACGCTAGTGTAGTATTTCTTTAAGTATTTTCCATTGATTGCCTTAGGAAACACCACACCTTCCAACGTTTCCAAAATGTAGGAATTCCCATCAACAAGCCGATTTATTTTGTACGATCCTTCCCACATAGGAGACCATTTGCCAAATCGGTTATCCCAAGAGCTGACGGGTAATATAGTTTTTCAAACCAAATCGGCTTCACAAAAAGACTTACGCATTACCTTCTTGTTATGAGCTTTTGCAACCCCCATCTTATTCTTCTTAAGCCGATCCAATGTATGTAAATGTAATTCTGCCAAGTCATCTAAATTATCAATCATTAAATCCGTGTATTCTTGAGCCGACAAACCATTTTGCCTGACTACTCGTATGGAGTTAATATTGATCTCCACAGGTAAAACGACTTCTTGCCAAAATTTTGATAAATTTGGCATCCTTTGTAATACCTGAAGCAATCTTCCAACATTGTCGGCCAAAAATACCTTGTTCGCCTTAGCAGCCATTTCATCTTATAATCCGATTGATGGGATCCGCAAATACCTTCGTGTACTTCACCCATTGCAACTTTGGCTTCATCGACTTCTAGACATCTTAGCAGCAAACCTTATAAAGTCCAACAGTATAACACTTTGTCAAGGACCACATACTTTAAAGCTTGTCGCTAATTTTTTGCTCAGTCGGCTTTGAAGGATCGATTAAATACTCCATTTTTTTTGTCCTCAAATCGACGGTGTTAGCACACATCGCAGCTTTTTCAATCAGTTCACATTCATAGTGAATCCTGTAAATGAGCCGATTATAGTAAGGCATTGCTCTAGATATTTAACCAGAATTTCGTCACAATAGTTATATTCTCCTTTGACCTGTTGTACAACCAACAAAGAGTCACCGTAGGCCTTAACAGAATTTACTTCGATTTTTTCAAGCAGTTGTAGGCCTCGAAGTAATGCTTCATACTCAGCTTGGTTGTTAAGGAATCGGCTTGACCCATGGCGCGATTGCCTCCTGAAGCAGGTGCCCTGGCAGGTGTCGCTCCCAGATTGAAACGAACTGGCGTGACGGCTCCCTTCTGCTGACATCTGTTAGCATAATGCCCCATCTCGCTGTAATCAGATCACCTCCCGGCGCTTGTCACGACTACCTCCTGGTGCATTATTTCCTTGGGCCAGCATTTGATAACCTGGTCCTGTTGGTCGCGGCGCAGGGGTTGCTGCATTATTCACAGGTTGCGATTGAAATCTAGCAAACTGCTGCGGTGTCATCCTCAAGCG
This sequence comes from Otatea glauca, assembly GCA_036346275.1. Classification (NCBI taxonomy): domain Eukaryota; kingdom Viridiplantae; phylum Streptophyta; class Magnoliopsida; order Poales; family Poaceae; genus Otatea; species Otatea glauca. The sequence goes on along the minus strand of CM070716.1, from coordinate 7,057,615 downwards.
CAGGTGGTTAGGACGTCCACCCTGATTGGTTAACAAGCGCTTACGGTTCTCTCCCAGCTCCTTGCGCTTGTCCTCGAGAATCAGAGCTTTGTTAACTAGCTCCTAAAAGTCTGAAAAATTGTGGGTGATCAGCCCAACTTGCAGTCCTGAGTTCAGCCCTTTCATGAAGCGCGACTATCTTGCCTTATCTGTCGCTACATCTTCAGGGGCATAGCGAGATAACTGAGTGAACTTATTCAAATAGTCGGCCATTGATTGACCTCCTTGCTTCAAAGCTCTAAACTCTTCCTTCTTTAGGTCCATCATTCCCTCTGGAAGATGATACTGGCGGAAGGCTGTTGCGAATTCTTCCCAAGCAATCTCCATTGGTGCATCATGAGTGGCGCAGTAGTTCTCCCACCATTCCGATGCAGTGCCTTCTAATTGGTGAGAAGCATATAGGACCTTCTCACTCCCTTCGTATTGAGTGATGTGTAGCTTCCTCTCAATGGTCCTTAGCCAATCGTCGGCTTCCAATGGATTAACATTTCCTATGAATGTTGGCGGTTGTGTCCTCATAAAATCTGATAACTTGGAGTAAGGACGGGGCCCACCATTCTGATTCTGAGTACCAGGATTATTGTTGATTGCAGCCATGTTAGTCATTTGTTGCATCATTGCCTGCATTAGCTGCGTCTGTGCGGCGAGAAATGCTCCCATATTCTGCATGTCCACCAGCGGTGAAGGTTGAGGGTTGCCTCCAACATTTTGAGGGTGAGTTCCACTTCCCGATGCTCCATTGTTGCCACGAGTGTTCACCATCTGCTGATTGCTTCTTGGGTTAGGAAAGATAGATTCAGCATAGATAAGATACAAGAATTTCTAAAGTGGGGAAACAGGTTAACTCAAACTTATTTATTCTTTATTAATACTTGGTATGGTTGCTTACAATGCCTAAGGGCTTCGCAACACATACTGCACACTCAGCAATTATGAAGAAGCAAACTAAGCATGCAACCTTAACGTCTACTAAAATGTAAAGACTAACTTAGAGATGCGACTCAACACTTGAGTCTCAACTCAACTCTAAGACTTTCTCACTCATCCAACCACCCAAGTTGAGGCTGACCAGACACATACACCGGCGGGTGGGGCTGGCATGGGTGCAAACCTATCCTGATGACCTGCTGCCGTCTCTTTTGCGACAACACGCACATCCTGCACCTCTGGATCCTCCTCAGCTGGCTCTTGAGCTTCCAGGGTCGCATAAGCCACTTGGTCTTCAGCTTCTTGCAAGGCCTCCTCTAGCTCCCCGATCACCTCAGTGGCTGCAGCACGGGTCTTCTGAAGTTCCTTTTCTGCCACCCTTAGTGCTTCATACTTCATCTCCAGCTCCTGAGCGGTATCCCTCATGTGCTCCTCCTGGGCGAGCGCGAACTCAGCAAGTTGCACTATGGTAGCACACTCCTCCTCCACAATCTGTTGACGCCGGGACGCTCACGCAGCTGGGTGAAGCCTGAACACTGAGTCCCGAAGCTCGTCGGCGTAGTCGTGGCAGACGCGGCGAAGAGAGAGTCGAGCAGCCTCCTGGACCCCAACCTCGTACAAAGACCTCACGGTGATGTAGACTGGTCTGCTGGCTTCCTCGATCTCTCGAGCGTAGATGATCAACTTGCAGATGAACCCTCCCTCCACTCCGTTGACTATCCAGCTACTCCTCTGGTAAAGCGGACGAGAGAAACCTCCAAGCACCTGAAGAAATCTACAAACTCCACAGCATAGCCACCTTCTCTGTCTCCAAAAGCCTGATGGATCGACATCTGCTCAAAAAGAACTTGAGTGAGACCCCCACTCAAAACGGCAATGAGAAAATGATGTTTTTAGCAAGGCGAGAGCGAAAGAACGGGGTGAGTCAGTGTTTCTTAGAAGATCATTTATTTTTGCAATTTTTAGAAAATAGTATTGGAATTCTCCTAACCAGACTACCTAGGGCCAAGACCTATGGTCAGTATGGCTTTGATACCACCTCTGTCAGGACCAGAATATGCAAATCTGGAGCAAATTTGCAGCAAAGCAGTATTTAATAAAGAATACAGTAATTAGATTAAAAGCGGTAAAACAACTATCAATATAAATAACTTGCAACATTCCTCAAGTAACATGGTTTAACTCCTATTCTTTCTTTCAATTTCCAATGGCGAACTGCCTTCCCCTCCAGGTTTTATTAATCAAAAGTTTAACCCTTGACTGTAATTCCCGAGCATTGCTCAATACCGTGAACACGGCTATTCAAATAGATTATACACTCTGCAGAGGTTATGCACTTTACCCACACGATACAACCAAACACCACCAAGGCGAGTGATTGTAACAAAGCCTTTACAATGCTCCATTTAGATCCGTACTGCTCGCTAAGGTTTCAACACTGAAGGGCTAAACCACCACAACAGGCCCCCCTCTTGCGCCATGTGAGTTAATCCGTACACCCAGGACTCACTAATCACCACGACAGTATCGAAATCTAAACATCACAAATTAGTCAACTAGGCTGTCCCATTCCAGACATGTGGTTGCAAGAAAGACTCAGGTCAAATGCTTGCAAGGTTAAGTCCTTAGGGTGACTAAGGCAAGACTTCCACATACCCCCAGCCATTCCTGGCCCACCTTGGCACACTACCCCTCCCCACTTGCCCCAATCTAAATCATTCCCACCCCAGTCGATTACCAAGAACCATGTGCCATCAACAATTCGATCTCGTTGTGTGACCTCCGCGCCACTACAACTCGACATCACTGTGTGACCACACATGACACACAAGTTCAAAACATTGTTCCATATTTCATTAGTCAAAATTAACTTTCAACATTTTAAATGTGTGACAGGTACGTGGCATGGTTAAGCAGACTAACACGGTCTAACCAACCCATGTTGATTGCTAATATTAACCAAGTAGTAATTTAACCATCCTAGGGTGACAATTAGATTATGGCATACAATTGATATGGTAGGGTAAATAATTCAACTTTAGGCATAATAACTAGATCCCAAAGTAATCGAAATTATTTGTACACATAAAATAATATGCAATAGTTTAAAGACAATATAGCAAATTTGTAAAACTAGGTACAATATGATCAAAGCCCAACTTGCCTTGGGATAGGTCCTGATCCTGCTCTGGACTTGGGTCTTGAAGCGTCGAGTTCTCCTCTGGATTATCGAACAAAGTAACGTCTACGCGAACTGAGGCAAAATAGCAAGTAAACACCAAAACAGAGAGTATACAAACTCCAAAAATAAAATAAAATTCACCATTAAATAGATCTTGATTTTAAATTTTTTTAGAAATTTGAATCACTCAAATCAGAGTTCATATGCAAAAGTTATAGCTATTCAAAGTTTGAATAAATTCTAGAAATACTAAAAAATAGAAATTCCGAATTTTCTGAATTATTTTTATAAAGAAAAACCGCATTATTGCGCAAGGGACACGTGGACCAACCAGAGGTTGACACGTGGCTTCAGCGCATGGACTCATGTTAGGACCCGGATTTGCAAATCTGAAACCCTCTGTGTATACTGCACTAGTCCAGGATCACGCTAGTGCACACAGCGGAAACATAGATGAAATATCATTCCATATAACGAATCAAATAAGAAAGATACAAATTATTATTAAATAAAGCAAACGACCTTAGGGTCAATGTTTACACCATTATACCTTAAGGGCTTAAGAAACAATTAACTATTGCAGCGGAAAAGATAACTTGAGCCATTCGACATGCCACAGGCAATCGTCTGGGGAACGCCTTCCTAATCCACATAGTCTTCATAGAATTCCTCCTCATGATATTTAGCAATTTTTTATCCTTCCTCAGCAACTGATCAACAAAAGCGTAAAGCCGTGAGTACAAAAAGTACTCAGCAAGTCGTAGAGAATTGATGCAATATATTCATGCACGGCTTGACAAGGATTGCCGTATGGTTCATTTGCAGAAAGCAATAACTTGAATTGAAATACAGTAAATAGATTGAAAGCACATTTATGAAAAGATAAATAAATAACTGATAGATCAATGGTAGACAACATGATCATAATAGCGAAGCATCACCCTACACCTTCTAAAACAAGTATCAACCAATAAATTTAACAGTATTACTTTAGACAACAAAACAACAGTGAACTCCCCGTTCACATCCCAACAATTCCACATTCCACATTTCATGAAACAATCTATAACCCGTGTGAAATTCCCGGGCTTGTCCATAACCGCGGACACGGCTATTCGAATAGTTTTACACTCTGCAGAGGTTGTACTTCTTTACCCACAAGACATGATATTCTCCTTATGCCTGGCCATTAGCACACTTCCTTTGGTGTGCCTTTACAATGCACTGTCTAAACTCGGTACTGCCCGCTAAGGTTTCGCCCCGCAGGGCCCCCTCTTGCGCCTTGCGAATCTACCTGTCCATCCCGGAACCCACACCACCAATTGGCAGTACACAAGGCTAGACTTTGCAAATTAATTAGCTAGGTTTGTCCCATACTAGACATGTGGTAGTACGGTTAGGCCCAGTTCAATGGTCCGCAAGATTAAGTCCTTAAGTGTTTTAAGCAAGACATCCACATCCCAATGTGCTAGAAAGTACCCCCTTTACTGCACGATCACTTGCCCGAGGGAAAACAATTCGTTCAACCAAGACCAATGGCAAACCCTGCCATGGTACAACAAATTTTACAACAGTGACTAACGGCCACAATTCAATATCTCATTAAGTCAAGATTAACATTATTCAACATGTGACATGAATCCCTTCGTATAACCAAGCAAGTCTAAGCATAGCTACGATAACCCAATGCTGGTATAATGATTATGTCCAACTAGTAATGTCCCAACCTAAGTTTAACAATGGATGCATGGCATCCCAATAATCAAGGTGGCATACTGTCAACTAGATATATAACTATTCCCGGCAAATAATCATTGTACAGAAATAGAATGCAATTGTATAAAGCAAAGTACTTTTGCAAACATAGGTTCAATATGATCAAAGGTTACGACTTGCCTTGCTGATCTAGTGCTGAGTCTTCGTCTTCGAAGTCTCCGCTCGCTCCCTCGGAATTAGCGTCTACCGGAAAAGAAAGCAACGAATACAAATAAATACCAAACAGACACCAAAACAAGTTCCAAACTGAAAATAAATGGCTATGGAATGTAGAGCTTGATTTTAGAAAAATTTAGAAACTTGAATGGCCTCAATCGGAGTTCGTATGAGAGAGAACGTGCCTCTGAAAGATTAAATTCAGAGAAAATGGCTGAAAATCAGAAAATCCAAATTTCCCGATTTATTTTTCTATTGGAAAATTGATTTATCGTGCAACGCTGATGTCAGCAATCAATTTCCCGAATAAAAATAAATCCCAAAAATTCTAATTTCACTGACAGGTGGGACCCTCGGTCTATGGACCGAGTCCACGGACTTGGGCTGGTCCACGGTGGACCGGGCTCACGGAATAAAGACTAGGGCCGACGCGAGAGCGTGCACACGCTGCCGCCGATCGGTGCCGACGCGGCGGACGCGCGGATCGCCGCGCGTGTCGCGCATCCGGCGGCACAGCCAGATCGAACGGCGAAAAGCAAAGGCGCAGGCGACGGAGACGTGGCGCTATCTGGGACGCTGGCACGAGATCGGACGGCCACGAACTAACGGATCAGATCGAGGTGCAACTCACTGACCACGAAGAAGATGACATGGCCTTCGGCGGAAAAACGACGGATCGGGCTCGGCTCGGTGTGGATCTGGAAGAGGAGGTCGCGGGCGACACGAAGAGCGGCTCGGCTGCGGCGGAGAGGGTCTAACGAAGGAACTAGAGGCGGCGAAAAGCTTCGGCCATGGCGAAGAATTCCAGCGAGGGCGCAAGGATAAACGGAGAGCTCTCAGGCGACGATGGATGGGGCAAGATGAGCGGCGGAGGTGGTTAGGGTTAGGTTTCAGGATGGCGGCGGCGGGGCGACGCGGAAGCATCCAAACCGCACACGTGTCGTGCATCGAACGGCCGACACGGCGCAATAAGTGTCGCATAAAGGCGAGGCGAAACGGGCCGAGGAGGAAGTTAATTTGACCAAAGGGGAAAAAGGAACGGGCCAGACGAGAATTCGACCCGAGAGGATTTTAGAAATAAAAATCATTTTCTGAATTAAGGAAATTCCAAAAAATTCGAATAAGTGCCAATAAATAGCAAATAAATTCAAAAAATCCCCAAAAATATAGAAAAATTCAAATTTGATGAATAGTTCAATCAAATTAAATCCTTTCATTAATGGAAAATTCAAATTAAGCTGGAATTAATTCATGAAAATGCAAATGGTTTATTTTTGAATTCAACATTCCAAAACTCAAATTTTGGGATGTTACAACTCAGTCCACGAAACTTCGCTCGTCCACCGTGGACTCGAGGTACTGTGCTGTGGACCGGCTGATGTCAGCATGACATCATCGCAACACGTTGACCAATCGGATTGCGCCAAGTTGCTCGGTCTACAGACCGCGTCCACGGCACAACACCTGTCCACCGTGCACCCGACGCACAACGCCTCAGCTTCTGTGCCGACACGCATCGCACATCCGCGCAATGATCCGACAGCTACCGATCTACTCCTACGCGGCACTATCCTGACCGCTCATCACAGATCTAACAGCCCATCTTACCGGAGAGGTTCACTGTAATATCCCAAATTTGGCCTATAGTTTCACTTATGTGCATTTTGGTGATTTTGTGAACTTATTGGATTTTCTGAAATTTAATTGAATTTATTTTAATTAAGTATATTGAACCTTTGGTGAAAACTAATTATATATAGATAAAACTAATATGATGTTTTGCCAAAAATATTTTATTTGAACTCAAAATGTCTCAAAGTATTTATGAGAATTTTCTTGGATTTTTCCTGATATTTTAATTGCCTTAAATGAATTAATCTAATTTCTGGAATTATTTTAAATCAAAAAGCTTTTGAAAAATCGGTGAACAAGATCGGGTCGAAGCTCAAGATCGCTTGCGCGACCATTGTCGCGGCTGCGCCACCCTCTTCGTCGCCGCCACGCGTGCGGACCGTTGGATCAGATCGTGCGATCCTCTTTCCTCGGTGAAACCCTAGCGCGCGAGCCGTTGGATCGAGATCAAGCGGTCGGCATCACTTCGCGTTGTTTTGGAAAGATTTGATCGCATCCGTAGATTTTGGAAAGGGCAGATCGAATGTATCGCCCAGGAATCAATCGTGGCCGTTCATCTTGGATCAGACGGTCGTCGGTCGTCGTCTCCGATTCGGTTTCCGAGTTCGCCGCCGCGCACCGTCTCCGCTGCGGATTGCTTAGGGTTTCCTTCCCTGCACGCATGACGAGGTTATAAAAGCTACAGCCCGCACTCCGATGTTCCTCGTCCCCTTGCGCAGCCAGTAGCACTAGCCTCTTCGCTTGTTTCCAGCCGTCGTCGCTCAGGAGCTCGCCGTAGTTCTTTGAAGCACTGCCGCGAGTTTTTGCGTCGTTCCGTCGACGTCGAGCCTCCTTCCGCCGAATCGGTTCCAGATCCGGGGTCGCCGTTCCAAGACACGTCGAGGCCGCCACTTCTTCTCGCCGGAGTCGGGCCGAAACGCCGTTCGGGTGGTCGTCTTCCTCCACTCCGGTGCCAATCCGCCACCATGCTTCGAAGCTTCGTGCAGCCGTTGGATCCTCGTCGGACCGTCCAGATCGCGCCGCGTCATCCTCATCAGCAGTGAACCTCTCCGGTAAGATGGACCGTTAGATCTAAGATGAGCGGTCAGGATAGTGCCACGTTGGTGTAGTTCTCAGCCGCCGGATCCTTCGCGAATGCGCGCGTGTCGAGCATCGGCACGGCGGCGTCCACACCCGATGATGCGCTGCCGCATGTCGGCACGGGCGCGAGGCGCCGTGAGCCGCATCCACGGTGGACTAGAGGCGGTTCCGTGGATCGGTCTCAGGCGCCAGTGACATGTCGGCCGATGGCTCGGGCGGGGCTGACGTCGCCTTTATGTAATAAAATTCTTTTTCAATAGAAAAAATATTTCGGGAAAATCTGAAATTCTATTTACTGTATTTCAGTATTTATTCAAACTTCAAAAGGCTATATCTTTTGCATTTTAACTCAGATTTGAGTGATTCAAATTTCTAAAAATTTGTAAAATCAAGATCTATTTATTGGTGAATTTTATTTTATTTTTGGAGTTTTGTTCCTCTCTATTTTGGTGTTTATTTGCTATTTTGGCATCGTTTCGCGTAGACGTTGAACTGTTCGGTGATCCGGAGGAAGATTCATCGCTTCAAGACCCAAGCTCAGAGCAAGAACAGCACCTACTCCAAGGCAAGTTGTGCTTTGATCATGTTGCACCCAATTTCACCTAATTGCTATTTTGTCTTTTAAATTATGCATGATATTTTATGTGTATAAATGATTTCAATTAATCTGGGAATTAGATGATATGCCTAATTGAATTAAATCACACCTTGTCAATTTTATGCCATAATCTAATTGTCACCCTAGGATGTGGAATTATAGTTGGTTAATATTAATAATCAACATGGGACTAGTTAGACCGTCGTAGATTGCTTAGCCATGCCACGTCATCATATGTGTCCGAATGTTGTTACTTAATCTTGACTAATAGAATATGGAACAATGTTTAAGAATTTGTGTGTCATGTGTTGTCACACAGTGCTATCAAGTTGTCGTGGCGAGGAGGTCACATAACTAGATTGAAATGTTGGTGGCACGTGGTGCTTGGTAATCAACTGGGGTGGTAATGTTTTAGATTGGGGCAAGTGGCAAGGGGCATGTGCCAAGGTGGGCCAGGATTGGCAGGGGTATGTGGAAGTCTTGCCTTAATCACTTTAAGGACTTAACCTTGCAAGCCTTTGAACTGAGTCTTTCTTGCAACCACATGTCTGGAATGGGACAGCCTAGCTGAATAATTTGTGAAGCCTAGATTTTGGTGATGTCGTGGTGAATAGTGAGTCTCGGGTTTACGGCTTAACTCACATGGCGTAAGAAGGGGGCCCTGTTGTGGTGGTTTAACCTTTCAGTGTTGAAACCTTAGCGAACAGTACTGGGTATAGGTGTAGCATTGTAAAGGCTTTGTTATGATCACTCGCCTTGATGGTGTTTGGTTGTATCGTGTGGGTAAAGTGCATAACCTCTGCAGAGTGTACAATCTATTCGAATAGCCGTGCTCACGGTATTGGGCAATGCTCGAGAATTACAGTTAAGGGTTAGACTTTTGTTAAAATCAAAACCTATTGGGATGGCAAGGTGCCATGGGAGGTGGAAATTGATTTAGGATTGGAAACTTGGTTTACTTCAGAAATGCTGAATCTATTAATTATTGTTATTTGTTTTACTGCTTTTCAATCTATTTACTGTATTCTTATTAAATGCCGCTTTATTTGCAAAATATCCTTATTAGCCATTCCCTTGGATTAAGCCAAGCATATAGAATATTAGACTTGCATTGCTGCGCACAACTTGTTGAGTGCTTTATGTACTCACCCCAACAACAAAAACTTCAGAAGAGGAAGAATCTACGCCTTTCGTGGAGGAGGATTATATGGATGCGAATGCTTAGGGTCCGAGCCTCGTCAGTTGCCTGCGGTGAACTGGGGAGCTACTACGCTTATTTAATTTTCCGCTTCTGCTTATTTGCTATTTCTTTTATAAGCCCTGTGTGGCAATAATCATGTAAGACAAGAGTTACTATTAATTATTAAAGTTATGCTATATTTCGCTGTGTATGACTATGATAGCATCTATGTTGAGCCTGTGTGCACTAGCGTGATCCTGGACTAGTCCGGTATACACAGAGGGTCCGGATTTGCAAATTCGGGTCCCGACATTCACTGCTGATGAAGATGACGCGGCGCGATCTGGACGGTTCGATGAAGATTCGACGGCTGAGTGAAGCTCTGAGGCGTAGATGGCACGCGGCGGAGCAGCTTCACCGGACGCGAGGAAGAAGACCACCGGAACGGCGATTCGGCGCAACTACGGCATGATGAAGTGGTAGCTTCGGTGTGACTTGACGCGACGAGTCCTGATCTAGAACCGGTGCGGTGGAAGACGGCTCAACAGCAACGGAAAATAGAGAAAACAACCGGCGACGCCTTCAGAAACTACAGCGAGCTCTAGCACGTGAACGACGGTGGCACGGACGATGGCGACTGGGCTACGGATGCGCAATGAAACGACGATTCTCGAGGTGCGGTCCACGCTTTAAATAGCCTCGGCATGCACCCAGAAAAGGCAACCCTAAATCACACGGAGGCGGCGGCTAAACGGCGGTGTATTCGGAAACCGAATTGGGGACGATGAACGAGGATCACCCCATCTGCGATGAACGGCCACGATTACATCTCAGACGATTCGATCCGATCCGCACCTGCCAAAATCAACGGATAAGATTCAACCTTTCCAAAACTAATGCGAAGCGGCTTCCATCGTCCGATCTTGATCCGACGGCTCACAGGCGCTAGGTTTTCTGCCCTCATCTTTAAATCACATGCGTTCCTTCACCATCCAACGGTCGATACAGCACCGGTGACGCGGCTTGATGAAAACCACCCGATGAAGATCCAACGGCCGAGCGAGACGTCACAGAGAACGTGGGCCAAACGGGCTACACAACAATGGGTCGTGCATGCACAGTGCTGGGTTTCAGCCTAGTACTGTTCCGCCGATTTTTCTCGGGTTTTCAATTTAGAATAATTACTGAAATTAGTTTAATTAGTTTTAGGCAATAAAAATATCAGGAAAAATCCAAGAAAATTCTCATAAATACTTTGAGACATTTTGAACTCAAATAAAATATTTTTGGCAAACCTTTATATAAACCTTATACATATTTAATTTGTTTTTCACAAAAGGTCATATATTCTATTTAAAATAGATTCAAATAAATTCTAGGAAAATCTAATAACACTAATACAGAATGGTACATCACTATCGCTTCATCTGGGTCAGTTCTTAAGTTTTTAGGAAAAAACGATTGTGATAGATGACTTAGGAGGGGTGTTAATAATAATTACTATCGATTCTCAGGTTAGAAGTGATTGTGATAAAGCATTGGGCACATCACAATCGGTTCTTATATGAGAAGCGATAGTGATGTGCAATACCATCACTATCGGTTCTCACATAAGAAGCGATAGTGATGATTATATGCACATCACTATCGGTTCTTATGTGAGAAGCGATAGTGATGATCATACGCATCACTATCGGTTCTCACAAAAGAACCGATTATGATATGCACGTTGTCATCACTATCAGTTCTTATGTGAGAAGCGATAGTGATGAGTATACTCATCACTATCGCTTCTCACATAAGAACCGATAGTGATGTGCATGATCATATCACTATCGCTTTTCAAGTGAGAACCGATAATGATGTGTGTGCACATCACTATCGTTTCTTAAGTGAAAACCGATTGTGATATGTCTGGCTAGGTTATTTATACCCCTCGGGCTAAACTCTCCTCTAAGCCATGGCAATTATTTGTGTTGGTTTTTTGAGAAAACCGATAATGATATTGGAGATTTTTGTCAGTTTCTATAAAACAACCGATAGTGATGTTCGCTTTTTTTTGCTAAAAACATACAGTGGTATGCAATTATTTGTGTCAATTTTTTGAAAAAAAAACGATAGTGATATTGGAGCATTTGTGTTGGTTGTTTTCGAAAACCGATAGTGATATGGAGCGATATTTGTGTCGATTTCATTAAGAAAACCGATAGTGATGTTCGCTTTTTTTTGCTAAAAAATATACAGTGGTATGCAATTATTTGTGTCGGTTTCTTCAAAAACCCGATAGTGATAATGGACTATTTGTGTTAGTTTTTCGAAAAACCCCATAGTAATAATTGTCCATTTGTGTCGGTTTTTTTGAAAAAACCGATAGTGATAGTCATATATTTGTGTCGGTTTTTTGGAAAACCCAATAGTGATGAGCACGTGCACATCACTATCGCTTTTTATGTGAGAACCGATAGTGATGTGCACGTGCTCATCACTATGGGTTCTTATGTAAGAAGCGATAGTGATAAGCATGCACATCACTATCGCTTCTTAAGTGAGAACCGATAGTGATGCGTATGCATATCACTATCACTTTGTGATGTGCACATACACATCACAATCGATTCTAACATGGGAACCGATAGAGAAAAAAGACTATAATTTCTATCGGTTATTGCAAAAAAACCGATAGAGATAAATATGCTAGCGCTATTCTATATTTCCATCTATTGCTATCGCTTCATAACCAAAACCGACAGAGATAAGTATGCTTGGAATCTCTGTCGATTCTGGAAAAAAAAACCATAGAGTAAGTGGCCCCACATTGCTATCGGTTCATAACTGAAACCGATAGAAAAAATGTACCGACACAGAAATACTCCTGGGCCAAGTACCTATAGGCTATAGCTATCAGTATCGGTTCTTTTGTCCGAACCGACACTGATAGCAAACCCCATAAATAATCTATAAGTAATGGTCTTCCCGGTCGAGTGCGGGTAGAGTTAATTCACTGCTCGGCATCCTGCAACCCTAGCTAGCTCCCTACTTGGCATCCTGTCCCCCTCCCCAGCCTCGTCCCTACTGGCAGTCTCCTCCCGCAGCCGATCCGCCGACGCCTCTCCTGCAGTGGGTTCCGCACGACCTCGGTGCCGGGTTCGCTCCCCGGGGTCCTTCTCTTCTCCAAATTCCTTTACTGTGACCAGAAACCCGGCGGCGGCGGCGATGGACATCTACAACGTCGAGGCCACTAAGATCCTTGGCAACGAGGCCCTCGTGAATCGTCCTGACTCCGCCATCCATTCTCTTCTCTACGCGTGTGTCCTTTCCCCTTCTCCTTTCGAGTTCGATTGAGCTGAGGTGTTGCGAATTTTCCTTCCTTCAGCTGCTCCCCGTCGACGAGGCTGCCCCAATCTACGAGAAGCTGCTCGCCACCTTCCCTACCGTCGTGAGTTCAAATTCAGTTCTGACTGAATGTTTGTTTGCTCCACCATAATCTCTAGGTTTATCTTATCAATCTTGCGAGTCTGAGGCTTGATTTTGTGTCATTTACTACGTGCAGGCGAAATACTAGAAGCAGTATGTGGAAGCGTGCATGGCCGCCAATGATGACGAAGCCTCCAAGCAGATATTCAGGAGATGCCTTCTCAGCTGCCTTCACATTAGTCTCTGATGATGGGATGCAACATTTCTTTGATGGTAGATAGCTGCACATTCTATGACTCTAGTATGCATTTTTCGGTTAACGAAGAAATTCTTTCACTGTCGCTCAGCGAATTGAAAAGTGAGTAAATATCAATCACATTTGACTAGTATTTAACGAGTAGTTAACTCAATAATTATTTGACAGGAAGAGCAACAGTGTATGGCATGGAAAAGACTTCTAGCATTTGAAAAGTGAGTAAATATCAGTCACATATGCTAAGTGTCATGGTGAGTCAAAATTTCAGTAAAAGATTTTCGTTTGATCTTATTCTTAGACATATAGCAGCTAATCTTTGTTCTTCATATTCTTTTTATAAACTCTCTGCTCCAGCCAAGTAATTTGTGTTTGCCATCTTGAAACTTTATCTGCAATCTATCTTCTTTGAGTTTTTTTCCTGAAACAGTGGAGGGCAAGTCATGGATTAGACCATTTTTCATAGTTCTAACTTGATATGATGCTTTGTCACCTTCTGTCACTTCTTTTGAAGATTAGTCCCCAAATTTCTGCCTCATCACAATCGATTCTGACTATTAGTCTCTTTCACATGCAGATGTTGTCATTCCGATAACCTGTGTCTTTGCCCCAATAGTTCTAGCCTGGTTACTCTACATTAGTGCTCTTGGCCTTTACACTATCATACATTGGAATCCCCTTGTCTACCAAGCTCTAAATCCCTATTACATGTTCAAATTCTTAAAAAAGAACAGAAAATATGGTTGGATGTCGCTTGGTGGAATTTTGCTCTGCATGACAAATAAGCTACAGTATACTTCTAAATATCTATGTCATGAAATGTAAACAGTATTCAGAAGTTAATTTATTTTTAAAAAAGAATAGTTCTTTTTTCGTTTGTATTAATTGTAGAATAAGAGAAAGTTGGGTTGACTATCTAGCTTGCCTGATGGTGCAGGATCTGAAGCAATGTTTGCAAATCTTGGACACTTCTCTTACAGTGCAATCCAGGTAATTCCTACACAACATTTTATATATTTTTTTGTAGAATAAGAGGAAGTTGGGTTGACTATCTAGCTTGCCTGATGGTGCAAGATCTGAAGCAATGTTTGCAAATCTTGGACACTTCTCTTACAGTGCAATCCAGGTAATTCCTACACAACATTTTATATATTTTTTTGTGCTGATCATTTAGTTTTTTTTTACAGCTTGCTTTCACTTCTGTAGTTTACCCTACGCTGATTTTGGCATATGTGGGTCAAACTGCTTACTTATCAAAACATGACTTCTACTCTAGCTCCCAAGTTGGATTTTACATTGCAGTTCCAAGTATGTTTTTGTATTTTAGCTCATGTATTGATATAACAGGAACTAGTATGTACATCTTGAACATCATACCATATTACTCTCATCAACAAAAATTACATCACATTCCTGATTCATTTTACTGTCAGTCATCAGATATGAAGAAATCTCTGATAGTTTAGATCATTTAAATTGGAAATTAGTCCGTTAAGGGCATCAGACATTGTGAATTCACTCCCACCCTTGCCACTTCGTATGATGTTTTGAGTTCTATTTTGTGAACAAATATCATATGTGTTGTAATAAAGTGTTTGTTATGTGAATGTGATATGTGCATAATGTGTGCAATGATTTATACTGTGTGAATGTGATATGTGCATACTATATGAGAGATGTGATGATTGGAGAGTGAATTGAAAAACAGCATACTCCCTCATCTCTATCGGTTCTTAGAAGGAAATGATAGAGATGAGGGGGTCATCTCCATCGGTTCTTTGTAACAAGCGATAGAGATGAACCCCTCATCTCTATCGGTTCTTTGGAAGAAGCGATAGAGACAACTACCACATCTCTATCGGTTCTCATAAGGAACCGATAGAGATGAGGTCTTCATCTCTATCGGTTCTTTGAAAGAAGCGATAGAGATGAACCTCATCTCTATCGGTTCTCAGAAGGAAGCGATAGAGATGAGTGGCGCATCTCTATCGGTTCTTTGTTAGAACCGATAGAGATGAAGTGAACATCTCTATCGCTTCTTTGTGAGAACCGATAGAGATGAAGACCTCATCTCTATCGGTTCCTTCTGAGAACCGATAGTCTATCGCTTCTTTCAAAGAACCGATAGAGATGATCCGCTCATCACAATCGGGCAAGAACCAACTGTGATAGTGCCACCTCATCTCTGTCTAATGACTTTGTGTCGCCACCAGAATCGATTGTGATGACAAAAAAGAACCGATTGTGATGTATATTTGTGTAGTAGTGTAAATTCCAGAAAAATGCCAAATGCACAATTGATATTAAAATAATATTTAGGGCAAAATTTTGGTATGTTATAATGACCATGACAAATTACTAGGCATATAAAATCTCTCCTCTAAACAAGTGAGATCACATATGACATCAAATTCAATGTAACCCAAAGTATTCAAGGAAGACAACAATTTAATCTCATCCTTTTCATTAGCAAGGTGAATAACATGTTTATTTTTAGCGCACGTGTTTAGATCAGAAATAAAACTGACATGTTCATTCACTAGTTGATGCATGGATATAAATGAGACATTATCACACAACTCTTCTTTATCAGCAGGGACAATCATACTGTGACAAAGGTGATTCAGTTTGAGTGTCCACTAACTGCTGTTCTAGCAAAGCACCAGTAGTGGCCAAATTTAGCACATCAACAGAATTCTCTCCTCGTGTGAAAATAGCATCTATGTCGTTAACTTTGTTTTCTATCTCAGTCGATTTAGGCATATCATGATCTTTATATTCTTGAGGCATGCATGGGATAGCAAGTATCTCATGTTCCTACTTCTCTGGTGTGTTTTCCTTCTCATTCTTGTTCTCAATATCCTGTGAAAAGTTAGTAGCAAGTGGAAACTCGATAAGATGCCATTCTTCCAAAGAAAATTGCTCACTTTTGCAATTATAATCATTAATTTCAGCAAGATGTCTTTCATGTTCAATTTGAGTTTCAACCTCACAAGCAATATTAAATAAACTAGAGAGAGAATTGTATTCACTATCAACAAGAATACCCTTAATTTTCTTGTCAAGCCCATTTAAGAATCTTATTTCCTTAGCTTCTTCAGATTCATCTAAACCACAATGCAACAATGAAGTTTCTAATTCCTCGTAATATTTCTTGATAGTTTTATCATATTGTTGTAAACATTGCAATTCATAAAGTAACTTTTTAGAATGATAAGCAGGAACAAATTCATCTCTCATAAGTTGTTTCATATCTTTCCATGTTTGTGGTACTGTCTTATAAGCACAAAAATCATTCCACCAAATTGATGCATAGCGAGTAAAAGCACTAGCGGCAACTCTAATTTTTTGTTTACCACAGAGGTTACATTGCGAAAGAATTTTATTTACCTCTATTTCCCAATCAATATAAGCATCAACACCAAATCCGCTATAAGAAGGAAGAACTAGAAACTTCTTACCTTTACCAGCAGAAGGAGATGAATTAATGTTGGGTTGGTGCTTATGCTCTTTTCTATCAAGTGCATTCTCCGTATTTTGAATTTGCTTGTTCATAGTCTCATTCATCTCTCGAAGCATCTCTCGGAGCTCATTATGGATAACACACTGGTTACCATCCTGGTCCTTCGATATCCCTGCAATTGCTAGTAGAAAATAGAAGATAGCACAAAGTATTACCCCTATCAACTACTAGGTACTGGACAGTGGGATCACAAACTCTCACGCATCTTACCACACCCTTACAAATGTTGTTACCAAAGTAGCAGGTGGTACGACCGGTTGCTGGTTTGTGATACCGTGACTAGAGCGTGAGTGAGGCGATTGCAAAGGAAAACCTGAACTGATAAGAAGTATGTGGAGCTCGAAAGGCAATATTTAGTAGCAAGGAATAAGCAATATCAAAATCAGATTAGCAAGATGAATAAATGTCCAACATACTTGTCACAGTTGCTGGCCTAAACGTATTCCTAGAACTAGTTCAACCTAGCAAGGGATATATCAAAGCACATAGGACTCAAAGGACGCAAGCAATTCTGATTATCTGCTTCTCTTTCCCACTTTTTTTGCTTCTTTTCTTTTCTCTGATTTTTTTTAGTGCAGCTTTTTTTTTGCACTTGCCTTTTGTTTTCCTTTCTTTTAACTCAAAGGCAAAACAAAAATCTCATGTTTTGGAATGAGATAAAACGTTAAACAGATGATCGAAAAATTGGCAAAAATAGCACAGGAAACTTCCAAGGTCTAAAACTCAGTCTTAGAGGCCGATTTTGAGGGTAAAAAATTGCACAAGTCTAGAGACCTGTGGATTTTTTAGATGCATGTCATCGTCCTCTTCAAAAAAAAGTACGCCCCAATCGGAGTTTTTATGCAAAAGTTATGCCAGTTTTACTGAACACTTTGCAATCTAGAATTGTGTGCGACTGCACTTCTTCCTTCCGGTTAGGGCTAAAATAGCAATAGGATCACGGGTGAGAAAGGATGGCCAGTGGTGCAGGGCAATTGACATAAGGTGGCTCGCAACCTATATAGGGCTTGCGAAGCGGGATATATAATACAAAGCGGTGGCAGGGACAAACCAAGTAGGACTCAGTTCGGTTCTAGGGTTAGCGGTGGTGGGATGACTAACAGTGCAAAACAAGAACTAGGGCCGAATTGGACTCATGCAAAACAGGGACAACTAGAAACTAGGATCACGACTTCAAGCCAGCAACAAGACAATGATGATGGACACAAATTCAACAAAGCGATACTGAAATGAAAATTCCAAAGGGACAAGGGGTTATAGGACAGCGAAATCGATGATGAACATTTTGTGGGGCAATTTTTCTGGACTCTAGGACGATGGTAAAACAAAAGTGGAGATAAAAGAATTACCTATCGGGCAACCGAGGCTCTAATACCACTTGATGGAAACGGTGGCCCGATCTTCCGACAGGTAGTACTAAATCGATTTGTAGAGAACTCGACATTGACGATCCGGCTTCCAATCATAATGGATTCGAACCTTGTAATCACTACACCACAGCTCCTTTGGTTATCAACCACGCACAAACACGGTTGACCTTGCCAAGAACGCTTATCCCTACATGTGAATCGAGAACACAAGCAAGAACGTAGAAGATGCAATCTGAAATTGCGAATAATATTAAGCACATGAGTTGGGGTTCCACAAAATGATGTATGACGAAAAACTGACAAAGTGTCTAGTTGTAATCTAAACAAAACCCATCTATTCTAGTGACGGCTACCGAATATATATGAGGATAAAGGCAAGGGAGGCGGCCAAGGGGATGGTCGTGCAACCCTAGGTCGTACAAGGCCTTTGGGCCCAAGTGGAGGTGTCGCAGCACCGAGCAGATTCTATTTGTCATATAATTTTGATGATTCCTGTTAATCCAGAAGGATTTTGAACATGCAATCACTTTTGTTGGAAATATCTCATCATGGGCTTGTCCGTAGAGTCCAAGAACGCCTCAATCAGACTTCGTATAATACAGATATAGTCATTTTGTGTTGAACTGCTCCTAGGGGCCGAATTGGACTCATGAAGGAATTGGACTTGATCTCGGACTGGTCTTGGAGCTTCAAAAGTTGTTGAGCCCGTGTCTTGGCTTTAGGTAGAAATATGCCAAATCGGTTATCCCTAGAGCCGACGAGTAATATAGTTTTTCAGAACAAATCGGCTTCACAAAAAGACTTAGGCATTACCTTCTTGTTATAAGCTTTTGCAACCCTCATCTTATTCTTGTTAAGCCGATCCAATGTATGTAAATGTAATTCTGTCAAGTCATCTAAATTATCAATCATTAAATCCTTGTTGTCTTGAGCCGATAAACCGTATTGCCTAACTACTCGTATGGAGTCAATATTGATCTCCACAAGTAAAACAGCTTCTTGCCAAATTTTTGACAAGTTTGGCATCCTTTGTAATACCTGAAGGCATTGTCGGCCAAAAATACCCTATTCGCCTTAGCAGCCATTTCATCTTATAAGCCGATTGATAGGATCTGCAAATACCTTCATGTACTTCACCCATTGCAACTTTGGCTTCATCGGCATCTAGACATCTTAGTAGCAAACCTTATAAAGTCCAATAGTATAACACTTTGTCAAGGACCACATGCTTTAAAGCTTGTCGCCTAATTTTTCGCTCAGTCGGCTTTGAAGGATCGATTAAATCCTCCATTATTTCTGTCCTCCAATCGATGGCGTTAGCACACATCACAGATTTTTCAATCAGCTCACATTCCTCAAATTGGCCAAAAACTTTATAGCTCGATGCTTGTTATGCTAATAGGTTAGCCCTACCATTCATCTCTTGAGAAATATGACTAATAGTGAATCCTGTAAACGAGCCGATTATAGTAAGGCATTGTTCTAGATATTTAACCAGAATTTCATCATAACAGTTATATTCTCCTTTGACCTGTTGTATAACCAGCAAGGAGTCACCATAGGCCTCAACAGAATCTACTTCGATATTTTCAAGCAGCTATAGGCCTCGAAGTAATGCTTCATACTCAGCTTGGTTGTTAGGGCATCGGCAATTTAGTTGGAATGCATACTCAAAACTATGTCCTTTTGGCGAGATGAGCACGATTCCAATACCATCGCCTTCTCGACATACCGATCCGTCAAAAAACAATTGCCATGGTGCTACAGATAGTAGATTGGCATTTTGTTCATGTCCTGTTATAAAATCGGCTATAACCTGTCCTCTAATCGTTTTAGCCGATTCATATGTCTGGTCGAACTCGATGAACGCATAAGTCCATTTACCAAGTTGACCACGCAGAATTGGAGCTGACAGCATATATTTATAACATCGGTTTTACAAATAACCTTACAAGCCGATGCAAAAATATAATGCCTTAACTTAGTACAAGCAAAATATAAAGAAAAGCAGAGTTTTTCTACAAAGGGATACATGGTCTCAGCGTCAATTAATTGTCGGCTTAAGTAAAATATAATCCGCACTTTTTCATCAACTTGTTGCGCTAATACAGCTCCTATAGTCTCCTGCTCAGCCGATATATATAACTTAAAGGGTATACCTTTTCGTGGTGCAACCAGAACTGGATGATTAGTCAAATACTCTTTGATATTCTCGAAAGCTTTCTACTGATCGACTCCTCACACAAACTCTTGACTATCTTTCAACTTTAACAATGGGGTAAATACACCAATACGACCAGACAGATTTGAAATAACTCATTTCAAATAATTAATTTTGCTGATCAACTTCTGTAGGTCATTTTTACAAGCCGGTGGCTTCGTTTTGGCTATGGACTAAACTCTTTCTTGATTAACTTCAATCCCCCTCTCATGAACCATAAAACATAAAAATTGACCCACCCACACGTCAAAAGCACACTTGAAAGGATTCATCTTTAAACCATGTGCCCTTGTATTCTTGAAAACTGTTTCCAAATCGGCTAAGTGCTGAAAGTCTTCTTTGGACTTCACAATAACATCATCGATGTAAATCTCCATAACTTGGGCGATTAGATTATGAAAAATCAAGTTCATAGCTCGTTGATATGTTGTGTCGGGACCCGAATACGCAAATCCGGACCCTCTGTGTATACCGCACTAGTCCAGGGTCACGCTAGTGCAAACAGGCTCAACATAGATGTTATCACAATCATACACAGCAGAATAGGATAATAGTTCCATTATTTAGAAATAACTATTGTGTCTTACACGATTATTGCCAAGCAGGGCTTAGACTAGAAATAGAAATATGCAGCAGCGAAAATAAAAATAAGCGTAGCAGCTCTCCAGTTCACACAGGCAACTGATGAGGTTCGAACCCTAAGCAATCGCATCATCTTGGTACTCCTCCTCCGTAGCAAGGATAGCCTCTTCATCTTCTGAGGTTATTGATTTTGGGATGAGTACATAAAGCATTCAACAAGTTGTGCACAATATGCAATTCTACCATAACTACAAGCAAGGATTATTCCAAAGGAATGACTAACAAGGCTAATTTGCCGCAAAGCAGTATTTAATAAAGAATACAGTAATTAGATTGAAAGCGGTAAAACAACTATCAATATAAATAACTTGCAACATTTCTCAAGTAACATGGTTTAACTCCTATTCTTTCTTTCAATTTCCAATGGCGAACCGCCATCCCCTCCAGGTTTTATTAAACAAAAGTTTAACCCATGATTGTAATTCCCGAGCATTGCTCAATACCGTGAACACGGCTATTCGAATAGATTATACACTCTGCAGAGGTTATGCACTTTACCCACACGATACAACCAAACACCACCAAGGCGAGTGATTCTAACAAAGCCTTTACAATGCTCCATTTAGACCCAGTACTGCTCGCTAAGGTTTCAACACTTAAGGGTTAAACCACCACAACAGGGCCCCCCCTCTTGCGCCATGTGAGTATCGAAATCTAAACATCACAAATTTGCCAGCTAGGCTGTCCCATTCCAGACATGTGGTTGCAAGAAAGACTTAGGTCAAAGACTTGCGAGGTTAAGTCCTCAGGGTGACTAAGGCAAGACTTCCACATACCCCTTGCCATTCCTGGCCCACCTTGGCACACTGCCCCTCGCCACTTGCCCCAATCTAAATTATTCCCACCCTAGTTGATTACCAAGCACCACGTGCCATCAACAATTCGATCTCGTTGTGTGACCTCCCCGCCACTACAACTCGATATCACTGTGTGACCACACATGACACACAAGTTCAAAACATTGTTCCATATTCCATTAGTCAAAATTAACTTTCAGCATTTCAAATGTGTGACTAGTACGTGGCATGGCTAAGCAGACTAACACAGTCTAACCAACCCATGTTGATTGCTAATATTAACCAACTAGCAATTTAACCATCCTAGGGTGACAATTAGATTATGGCATACAATTAACAAGGTAGGTTAAATGATTCAACTTTAGGCATAATAGCTAGATCCCAAAGTAATCGAAATTATTTGTACACATAAAATAATATGCAATAGTTTAAAGACAATATAGAAAATTTGTAAAACTAGGTACAACAAGATCAAAGCCCAATTTTCCTTGGAATAGGTCCTGATCCTGCTCTGAACTTGGGTCTTGAAGCGTCGAATTCTCCTCCGAATTATCGAACAAAGCAACGTTTACGCGAATCGAAGCAAGAATAGCAAGTAAACACCAAAACAGAGAGTAAACAAACTCCAAAAATAAACTAAAATTTACCATCAAATAGATCATGATTTTAAAAAAGTTTAGAAATTTGAATCACTCAAATCCGAGTTCATATTCAAAAGTTATAGCTATTGAAAGTTTGAATAAATTCTGGAAATACTGAAAAGAATTATTTTTATAAAGAAAAACTGCATTATTGCGCAAGCGACACATGGACCAACCAGAGGCTGACATGTGGCTTCGGCGCATAGACTCAGTCCACAAAACTTCACTGGTCCACCAAGCACCCGGCGCACGACGCCTCGGCTTCTGTGCCGACACGCGTCGCACATCAGCGCAACGATGCGACGGCCACCGATCTACTCCTACGTGGCACTATCCTGACCGCTCATGTCAGATCCAACGGTCCACCTTACCGGAGAGGTTCACTGTTGATGAAGATGACGCGGCGCGATCTGGACGGTTCGATGAAGATCCGATGGTTGCGCGAAGCTCCGAGTCCCGGTGATGTCGCAGCGACACTTGGCTCCCGAAGACGAAGACAACGACCTCCCTGACCGCGAACTAGGCTCCTCCGGCGATGAAGAAATAGTGGCTCCGACGCGGCTTCACTCGGCGAATCTGTATCTGGAACCGGTGCGGCGGAAGATGTCTCAACGACGGCGCAAAACAAAGAAGACGAACAGCAGCGCTTCGGGAACTCCAGCGAGCTCTAGCGCACGAACGACGACGGCACAACGACGGTGGCTGGCGCTACGAATGCGCACCGAAACGGCGGTTCTCGGGGTGCATTCCGCGCTTTAAATAGGTTCGGCATGCGCACGAAAAAGGAAAACCTAAATCACACGGCGACGACGGCGCCTAATCAGCGGTAGATTCGGAAACCGAATCGGAGACGATGAACGAGGACCATCCGATTTACGATCAACGGCTGAGATTCCATCCGAGACGATACGATCTAATCCGCACCTTCCAAATCCAACGGATACGATCTAACCTTTTCAAAACTAACGCGAAGCGGCTTGCATCGTTTGATCTTGATCTGACGGCTCGCTGGCGCTAGGGTTTCTGGCCTCAACCTCCCATCGCCAGCGTTCCTTCGCAATCCAACGGCCGATCCCATGCACGCGACGTGGCTTGATGAAGACCGCGCGATGAAGATCCAACAACCGACGCTAACCCTAACCGGAACAGGCTGAATGGGCCGCGCAATAAACGGGTAGCACACGAGCACAGTGTTGGGCTCCGGCCCAGTACTGTTCATCCCGATTTTCCTCAATTTCAACTTTTAAAATAATTACAGAAATCATTTTAATTCGTTTTTAGGCTATAAAAATATCAGGAAAAATCCCAGAAAATTCTCAGAAATGCTTTGAGACATTCTGGATCCAAATAAAATAGTTTTAGCAAAACTTTATATATATTTAACTTTTTTTCACAAAAAGGGTCAATAAACCTTATTTGAAATAGGCTCAATTAAATTCTAGGAAAATCCAAAAAATACAAAATGCACACCTGATATTAAAATAATATTTGGGCAAAAAAATTTGGGATGTTACATGTTGCGCTAGTGTTCTTCAAGCCAAACGTCATTACAACCCACTCAAATAACCCTAAGGCACCAGGCACCTAAAGGTTGTTTTAGGTATATCGGATTCTGCCATGAATATCTAATTATATCCAGCATAACCCTCAAGGAAGGTAATGATCTTATTTCCTGATGCAGCATCGATAAGCACATCTGCTATTGGCATTAGATATTCATCTTTTGGCGTAGCTTTGTCTAAGTCTCTGAAATCAACGCACACCCTCAACTTACCATTTTTCCTCATAACTGAAACGATGTTAGAAACCCACTCAGCGTATCGGTAAGGCCTAAAAAAATTTGCCTCTGACAATCGTTCGATTTCTTCTTTTATAACATTGTACAAGGCCAAATTAAATCTTCTAGGGGATTGTTTAAACGGCCGATAACCTGACTTTATAGGTAGCCGATGTTCGACAAGTTGTCGGCTTAAACCATGCATCCATGGTACTCCCAGGCAAAATAATCTTTCTAATTTCTAAGAATTTTGACCAACTTTTTTTTATAATCTACATCTAACTGTGCACTAATAAAAGTTGATCTTTTCCTATCTCCATCGCCTATATCGAATTCTTCGAGCAAATCAGTTGACGTAAACCTCTGGCCTAACTTTTCAATTTCTTGAAAATCTTTGATGGCTCAGAACTATCAGTTTCTTGCCGATAGCACTGAAATTTGTTTTGTAAGGTTTTCACTGGTCACCTGGACTCCATCGGCGCAAAACTTCACTTGTCCGATCAAAAGTGCAAGGCCTGATATTGATCGGAATAAGTCCTATCTTGTTTATGCAGATAAAATCACAATCGTCCAAAGCTTTGCCCGATATGCACTCGGCTTCTTCATTCTGCCAATTTGCATCTAGACTAGCCATAGCAATGTGAGCCGATGTGTCGGCTTGAACGACCTCGACTTCATCTCTATTCCATTGAACGAGTAACTGGTGCATAGTCGATGGTATGCACCAATTGGCATGAATCCAATCTCGCCCAAGTAAGACACTATAATTACCTTAGCGTCGACTACAAAAAAGGCAGTCGGCAATGTTTTGCTGCCGACAGTCAATTCTGTTACCATGACACCCCTGCCTTTGGTGGGATCCCCTGTGAAATCGTTTAAAACCATGCTAGTTTTAATTAGATACCCAACAGACTTACCCAGCTTCATGCAGGTGGTGTATGGCATCAGGTTAACTATTGCCCCGCCGTCAACAAGCATTCTTGAAATCGACTTAACGTTAATATGCACTTTCAAGTGTAACAGCTTAAGATGCCGATGAGCATTTTGGGGCTTCTCAAAAACTGCATCTTGAGCCCCCAAACATAACTGAGTCAGTGTTTCTTTTGCCGATTCTGTTTTTATCTTGAATTCAGCCGGTAAAGTGAACACCATGTTGATGTCCATCGGTGGAGTGTCATCTCGAATTACAGGAAAATCCAGGGCATCAGTTGAATCATATTCTTCTTCAACTGGTTACTCCTTCCTCCACTCCTTTTTAATAGTTTTAATCAACCGAATCTCATTGAAAGAATGATCCCTTTGTTTTTCCTATTTAGCCTATCTCATTTCTTGGGTCCTTAGTCTCTAGAGTCGCCTACATTGTGATCGACTGATACCAGGGGGACACCATCTTGGTTTAGGTTCAATCGGCTTACGATTTTTACCAGCCAGATTCTCCTGAGTCACGGAACTTTCTTCTACCTTTATTTTGGCCTAATTTGGTGCGGAAATCCTTTCATGCATCGGCCTTCTATGAGTTCTATCAGGGCAACTATACACTGGTCCAGATAATCTATCTTTAGCCGATCGCCTTGGCCAATCGTCTCGAGGATAATGCTCCATCGGGCATGTGAACAGTGATGGCAAAGCCGACCCTCTCTCCCAACAGAACTACCAGAAGGGGCATCGTTGGTGAGCTTTTTCCAAGTTCTCAGGCCAGTATAGGTTACCTGGTCGACGCGTAGGATAGCACGGCCTGTTATTTCTCCTTTCATATTTTTCATGTAACTAGGAGAACGCTGGCTTAGGTTTGAACACCTGCTGTCATGTTGGTGATTTCTCTGCCTTATACCACTTGCCACTTTGCGGATATCCTTTGAGTTTAGCAGTCCTTGAACTTTTTCCCTCATGGTCGGTCTCTATCTGTAGTGAACTGACCGTGATCTTCAGGGTCTCTTTGCCGCTAGAAGCCGATTTAATATCAACACGCTGAGCAATCTTTGACCCTTCATCGTGCATCGACCCCTTTCCTTTTCTAGAACAGTGAACCATATTTATGGGAAAAGGATTGGCATCCACTTGTATTGTTGGTTCCTCCACAAACTTAAGCCGACCATTTTCTTTAACCGATTGTATCTGCTGCCGAAAAATATTGCAATCGTTAGTGTTATGAGAAAAAGAATGATGCCACTTCAATAACTTCACTTTTTTATATCATCGGCTGATGGTATGACATGCCCCTTTGGCAATCGTATAATGTTTTCTTGCAACAATAGGTCAAAAATATGATCGCACTTAGAGACATCAAATGCATATTTCATCTTTGACTTATTCTTAGTCAACTTGAGCCATGAACAAACTAAGGACTTCTTAGATCCCTTAACCTATTCGGCTATGTTTATTTCTACCTCATCGTCTTCGGAGGATTCACTTCAACAATATTCAACCAAATTGACTTTGGTTTTATCTTTATCCTTATTATTATTAAACCTTGAACTTATCCTTTTATTATTTATCTTTATCAATCCTTGGAAGGCCAAATCGGCTAGTTGATTGTCACGTAAAGTAACACTAAAGCACCGATTTCTAACTTCCCTAAACCTTTTAATGTAATCTGTTACCGTCTCCCAAAACTTTTGGCAAACGGAGCTCAAATTGGAAATTCTGAGTTCCAGACTACCAGAGAAAAAGTACTCATCGAATTGGCTTTTCAAATCAGTCCGGAAGTGAATCGAATTCAGGGGTAAACTAGAGAACCAAGTAAAGGCAACTCCTGATAACGATAATGGGAATAACCTAATCTTAAGGCCATCGGACTGAGTGGCTTCGCCACATTGTGCAATGAAGCATCCGACGTGTTCTAATGTGGTAACAGTGTCATCCCCAGAAAACATGGCAAAATCAGGAACTTTGAAATTATTAGGGTAAGGCATACGATCAATATAAACTTTCTAGTGTCGAAGATAAATAGGAATCAATCAAACTCTTGCTTTTAGAAAGGACATCAATTCAAATCACAAAAGTCACTTTCAGAAAAACAAAAGCAGAATTTCCAGAACTTGTCCTCAATTTGAATAGGAGGTTGGTGGGTTTCTGCAGCTCACAAAATTTTGAGAATTTTTCTCCCTAAGAGAAACAGAGTTGTAAAGAAGTTCACCAAATTTCTCCTCAAAAATCCTTACAGAAAAAACAGGAGAAATCGAAGAACACAGTGAGTCAAGAACTTCGAGCAGAAAGTTTGGGGCTCGGTTTTCACCTCATGGCGCCCAAACGGTGCAACAAGAGAACTCCAAAATGTTTTTGCACGTGTATATCAGAGTCCCACACCTCCTCCAATAAGAATCACTTTAAAAGGATTTTTCTATATTTTTATAAAATTCAAATACTAAATGCTGTGCAAAGAACAAGTTCTGAAAAAAGTTGGAACTTGAAAGAAAAGATGTTCTCTACTCAATCCAAGAGTGCAAAAGAGATGTAAAGCCATATGAACACACTCTAAACATCCAAAATCAACAGCATTAAGAAGGAGGGGAGGCAAATCCAAATTGCGTGAAAGTAAATTGAGAGAATATAATTGCGGGAAAGTAAATGCTGAATTTAAATTGCGTAAAGTAAGGACATAATGTAAATGCGCAAAATAAATTCAGATAAGGATGGATAAAACTTTCATTTCTGGAAGGAGAGGTTACAAAGCCTCACTTTCATGTGGGCAAAGCTCAAAGGAGCATTCACAAACCTTAAAACCTTCAAGGGGAGGAGGCT
Organism: Otatea glauca; assembly: GCA_036346275.1. NCBI lineage: Eukaryota > Viridiplantae > Streptophyta > Magnoliopsida > Poales > Poaceae > Otatea > Otatea glauca. The sequence goes on along the minus strand of CM070716.1, from coordinate 7,029,666 downwards.
ACCCCTCCACCCCTATTTATACTACTCTTGGGCCACCTACCACCCTTGGATGAGTCCCTCAACCCTAGAGCACTCATCTAAGGGCTAGGATTAACCCACACACACAGCCATGCAAGGGCTAACCCAAAACCCACACAAATATCGGGTTTTCTTGCACGGTTTTCAAAGCATACTACCTAGACCCGCTAACCTATCAACTAGACCTCAATCCGACTGCCCTCATTGATCCACGTGGCATCTAGCTAGCATCATCTCCTTTCCTTGTCTTCTTGACTTGCCCGAACTCCATCTCCGATCATCTTCCGACGATCTCCCAACCGTCTGGACCTCCGAAGCTCCTCGCCTAGTCCCGGTCATCCTCCGCCTCACCATGACCTAGCACCGTCGCCCTGCAACCATCAAAGACAAGAAAAAACCTTTCATAGCATTGCCCACAATGATATGCAATAAACCCATCCAACTCATCACTACCGCGCCCATACGACCGGTACTGCCACTCCTGGCAGAGACAACTCAAATTGCTTCATTTTGAAAATCAATCCAAATCAAACTCAAACTTGAGCACACCTTGCTCAAATAAAGTCAAATTCTCATCACAAACATGGATGGACCTCCACATGGTCCTTCAATCTCCCCCTTGATGAGTATATTGACAAACAACACAAAAGGCATAAATTTAAGTTTGAATGAGAGAAGAAGAAAGCAATTTGACTGTGAAGCCAAACTTGGTCCAGAGAGAAAGATATAAAATCATGACCAAGTTGGCAGAAAGAGTTTAGAGCAAGACCATGAAAAGAGCAAATTTTCCACAAAAGCTCTAAAAACCAATCGTAAGTGCCAAATGTGATTATGATCCATAAAAAATAGCAAAGATTTACGTATACATGAAATGCAACCTAAGGGAGCTTTGAAGATTATCCAATTGATCACAATGACAAGATATGACACCAAGCTAGTCAATTTTTAGATTAGACTAGTCTAAGACATGTCCAAGTGCAAATACGAGCTTAGTTTTGAATATTTCATTTTTTTTAGCAAGATTTGACAAGTGCAGCACTTAGCTTTAGTTTCAAAAATAGAAGAATAGCCACTCTAAGGATCAAAAGGAAAACCTAGAGTTCAACCTACTCAACACTTTGGGGAATCTAGAAGAGCATACAAGGTCCTTCGGGCTCATTTATCACTTAATGCAAATTTTGATTTATCATCATACAAGACATAGCGGGGTGCAAATGTTTGACATTATTTGCATTCTTTACCCACATATGTCTTTGTTTTTAATTTATTTGCATTTTCTTTTGACAACCAATTGACTCAAGCCGTATGCGACCATCTCAAGATGAAGCGACCATCTCAAGATGAACTCTTAAGAGGATGGTCTAGGTCAAACACGATGTATTCCAAGTTCATCCTAAGTGCAATGGGAAGCGGTCTTGTGAATACAAGGTGTTGAGTCGTATGTGCACAAGAAGAGTCAATTTTGTTTAATTTTCATTTTTAGCACAATGATTCATGAGCAATTGAAGGACTCTTGCATGGATCAAACTAGTTTCACCCAAGTTGCTATAGGGACTCTACAGAACTCCAAAATTTCTAAAATTATGGCACAAACCTCTAGAGAAGAAACCTAGCAAGTAAAAGCAACAAGTTTCATCAAGTTTTTTATTTAAGGCTTATTTCATTTTTAATCTTAGCAAGTTAAATGAACTTGGACATATCTAAGCTAGTGATTTCCTCCATATGATGTAGCATGGTGTATAGCATGAAGAAGAAATCAATTGCATAATAGACAAAGCTCATTAAACAGGAAATGCAGTCTATATGCGATGCATGAACAGATTCACAAACTCCCTCTCAACAAATGAATCAATTTTAAGCTCAAATCTGGTTAAAGTTGAGTTATTATCAAGATTAGGCATAAAGAAATCCCGAATGAACTCAATAATAACTTAAAAATGTAATGAGGAGAAGAAGTCGAAAACCGCAAAACCGGATAGCTATTGAGCATAGATAAGATAGAAGAGACTCACTACGGCTCGGACTCGCTCTTATCTTCCCAGACTCCACATAGGGAAGTCGACTCTAGATCCCAACTAAGGAGTGCACATAGACCCCGCCCACCTGTGAGGCCCAATACCTGGTAGACTTATAAGACTGTGAGGGAACTCAACCTAGAGAGAAGAGAGAACAGCTAATCACGCATGATAGCAACCTAAAGCAACAAGATAAGAGGACCATGCAAGGCATGCCAGAAGTCTAAGTGAGTGAACTCAACTCAAGAAAACAAGCCCAAAGTCACCTAGAAGAAGCACAAAGAAAAGAAAAGCTGGAAGAAAACATATAATACATAATATACAAACCAACTCCCCCTCACGAAAGGCCGTAAGGGCTCACGACTCCAAGCTCACCCTCAAGGCAACAAATCTGAGCTATCCAAAGGCTTGGTGAAGATATCGCTAATCAAGGTCACTCTCACGAACTAAAGCGCGATATCTCCTTCTCCACATTGTCTCTAAGGAAGTGATATCTAATATCAATGTGCTTGGTCCGGAATGTTGCACTGGGTTTTTAGCAATGCAAATAGTGAAGTGTTATCACGTAAGAGTGGCACACTCTTTATCTCTAACCCATAGTCCCGTAAGGTCGATCTCATCCAGAGCACTGCTACAAAGAATCGCACAAAGAATATACTCGGCCTCAAAGAAGGGACCGCAACCCTGCATCGCTTCCTAGATGACCAAGAAATAAGAGAAGTGTAAATGAATTGGCAAGTGCCGTATGTTTTTCCTATCTATCCTACACCAAAGAAAGTCGGATCGAAAAGGCTCTAAGAGATAGACAAGAAGAAGAAGAGTACCAAATACCATAATCGGTGGTAGCACGAAGGTACCAAGATGCGCTTGATCACCGGGCGTGAGAGGCACGAGGAGAAGCTTGAAATCGAGTGCACAGACACAAATAAATGTATGTCCTACTCAAGCAGTTGAGGTACAAGAGGAGCCGATCATGCTCAAAACTCCTTTTGATCGCCAGACTCACCATCCTCATCTGCTCGAGGACAGCAGTGGTGGCCATAGGAGTCATCATCGGCTTCCCATCGACATATCAAAGCGCTCGAAGGTCACGTATACTTGCCTTGATGCAAGAAAGTACCTCCCGAGTCCGCTTGATTTGGAAGCCAAGAAAGTAGCTCAACTAGCCCATCATACTCATCTCAAACTCGTGCTCATCACCTTAGAAAACCGAGACACAAGCGAATGAGACGAGCCACCAAAATGATATCGCCCACATAAACCGACGAGAAGAAAATGCGACTCATGGTGTCCGATGAATGTAGTCTTGTCTACTACGCCCATTTTGAAGTCATGGTGAGAAGATAAGACTTGAGCCTCTCATACCATGCTCGGGCCTCGCTTGAGTCCATACAGAGCTTTAGAAAGCTTGTATACATGACTCAGAAACTTGGGGTTCTCAAATCCTGGAGGTTATTTGACATAAACCACTTCCTCAATATAGCCATTGAGGAATGCACTCTTGACATCTATTTGATAGAGCTTGAAGCCCTGTGATGCAGAGAATGCAAGCAGATCCTAATAGCCTCTAGTCTAGCTACAAGGGCAAAGGTCTCTCAAAGTCAAGACCTCAACCTCGAGAAAACCCTGCAACTAGCTTAGCCTTGTTGCGAATGACAATCCCATTCTCACTGCTTGTTTTGAACACCCACTTGGTCCCAATGACATTATGACCAGATGGACGTTCTACAAGCTACTAGACTTTGTTCCTCTCGGTTTTCAAGTTCTCATGCATAGCATTAGTCCAAGACTCGCCGATAATGCATGAGTCATATCCTTCGCCAAATGAGGCAACAAAGGCAGAGTGAAGGCAGAATCGACAAACCTCGATTTTGAGCGAGTGAATCGCTCAAATAGATCGCCGATGATCCGATCAGTGGATGAGAACGCTGAATATGACGGGAGGTCCAGAAGGTATGACCTCTACCTCATGCACATGTAAGAGGCAGGAGCAGAGCCACTAGTCAATGAGAGTCGAAGGCAAGGGCCGCCTTCCCGAGGTGCGTAAATGGAAACAGAGGCACCTCGTGTAGAGGAGATGGATCGTGGAACACCATCATCTCCATCATCCTCATCCTCTACAAAGATGGTCTCGAGGAAGAAGAAGAGTCTCAAATATCGTGTCTAGCTCCCAGGCTAGCCTCATCAAAGGTCACTTCACGTCTCTATGATCCTATGCGATCGCAACCTGCACTTATAGCTACGAGAAGAAGTCGAATAACCCGTAAAGATACCATCAAGAACGAGACTCAAACTTATCCAGTTACTGACTTCAAAATAAAACACTTGCAACCAAACACACGAAAATGAGAAACACCGGCTTTCGCCATACCTCAACTCGTAAGAAGTGCGGTGCAAATGTGCTCTCAAGAATACACGATTAGAAACATGGCAAGCAAGAGCTATAGCCTCACCCAAAACTTCCTAGAGTATCAGACTGCCTAGCATCGCCCCGCCATTTCTACTGTGGTCCTGTTCTTCCTTTCCACTACGCCATTTTGTTGAGGGACGAGGGAGAGGAGAATTGATGCTCCAAACCGCACTCCACACGTAAACTCTCAAAATTGGAGTTCTTGAACTCCATGCCATTGTCACTGTATAGCTCAGTAAGGCACCAGTGGAGCTCAAAAGACAACCTATGAACCAAACCCTTAAAATGGGTAAAAGTCTCATCCTTCGAGGACATGAAAACACCCAAGAATACCTCAAAAGTCATCAACAATGACAAGAACATACCACTTCCCACCCATCGATCGCATTCTAGCCGACCAACAAAGGTCCATATGTAAAAGCTGTCCTGGTGCATCACCATCACAACAAAGGATCGGGGATGAGAAGCAAGAACCATCTTGCCATGTTGGCAGGAGAGCAAACTAAGTCTTTGACCATTTTGAGTTTGGGCAAACCACGAATGAGATCGTGGTCGCTAATCGGTCAAATGATCAAATCCAATGTGACCAAGTCTCCTATGCCGTAAGGAGAGATCACGGACTCGTAAGCAATCAAACACCAAGAGAGTCTCCGAAAGAAACAGAAAATCAGCACTAAGACTCTCCCGAATCTAGAAATCCCGCAAACTAACCCTCTTGATGAATCGAGGATTCTACAGCATTACTCTTAAAACTCACCTCGAAAGAGAGTCATCAATAAGTCAAAAAGCAAAGCAAATTGTATTGCACTACTTACTAAGGCAACATTTTTAAGAATGAAATTGTCATTAATGCAAATGGTACCTTTAGCGATGACTCTACCTGAAGAAGCATCCCCGAAAGTGATCAACTCATCACCGGGGGCTCGGACTAGGGAAGAGAACCATGAAGAATCTCCGTCATATGACGAGAACAACTAGAGTCGATAATCCAAACATCTCCCTTCCCCATCCGATTTAACTCCGATCAAGACACAAGAGAGAAAGATGACTTAGTATCGATAGAGTGAAGACTTAGGAACCCAATATCAACCATACGACACCTCAGTACCACCACGTAAGAAGACTGACTCGAGTGTCTCTCCGACATTTAACCCTAACAAGATCGTGAGCAACCTAGTAGATGATCTAGAGTCGAAATCGGGTTGGCTCGCTGTGGTGCAAAGCCAAACCACCCCAAAGAAGCGCCTAAAACTCCTACCAGAAAACACCTCACACCGATATCTACCTAGATGAGAAAACGAGGAATATCAAGAGGACGGTGGAAAGACCGACTACGAATAGCTCCAGACTAAAACTCAAAGAACTAGCATGAAAACCAAGTTCGACGCCGCCCAAAAACAAAGTACTCTCTAACCTGCCTAGAAGCGGGTGTGTCTTAGGAGCACTCAAAGTCCGGGATGACCTCGAATACCCCTAAGAGCAGCAACACGCCACGCCGAGTGATCTTGGCGCTACCAAGGTAAATCTACTAGGTGACCATCCTTCTTACGTAGGTGCATATGTACTTCGCCTTGCTAGAGGCGTATAATAGGAGTAACACCTTCCGGTCAAGTCCTATGAACAACCCCAAAGAGACCTAAACACGGTGGTACTCACTCGGGAGCTACCACAATTTCACCACTCTTGGAGCCAAGACAATGTTGGGAGGATACGCCGAGCGTGCTCCAAGGATCAAATCCTAGACCTTGATTGAATCTACTAATCTTGGATTGGTCTAGAATAAGATTGAGCTTCTTCTTGCCTCCAACAAACTTCTCGAGAGTGCTCATAAGATACTGGCAATCTCGAAAGAAAGAGGCACAAGAAGAGCAGGGGGAAGAAGAAGAAGAAGAACAAGAAAGATGAGCTCTCTCAGCACGTCCGAGTGCACGTCCGAGTGCATAAGATACTGGTGTCTTTGATGGTGGTCACCTTCATCTCCCAAACACGCAAATCGAGTGCAATCAAGAAATGTCGAGCATTATCCGAGTCAGGTTATATGCAACCAACTACTCGAAGATCGCACAAGATCTTGGTAAAACGACCGAAGCACTCATCAAGACTCTCACCAACAGGTTGCTTCAAACTTGTTTAACTCACGCTTGAATTGGTCCTCGTTGAACTGCCTTGATTTGGGTTGTGCCTCATGGTAAGCATCGAGGGTCACCCACCTCATGAGCGTAACGAAGGTGAGAAATCTGTCATACTCATCGCGCTAAGACCTCAGATGAGTATGTTCCTTGTCTTAGCATTCGCCTCAACGTAAGCCATATTGCCGGCCGTGATGTTTTCATCAGCAGGAACCTCATACGGGAGTTTCACCTTCTGCCATATCGGGAAGCCCTGGGCAGTGATGTATGACTCCATCCGCGATTTCCAAAATAGAAAATCAACTCCAGCAAAAATAGGAGGCTTAGTGGAATACTTGTCCATCGCCATGGCTCTTGAGACCGGTCAAGATCTATGGAAGAGCAAAACCGGCTCTGATACCAATTAAAGGACCGAGATGGCGAACAGAGGGGGTTGAATGGTCACAAATAAATTTTCCCCCAAAATACTCCAAGGAAAACCTCGACAAGAACGCTCAAAGGAAATCGTGAAAAGCCCGAAAAACTAGACAACTATGTGTACCCCTATCTTGCATGGATAAGTACCATAAAATATGTGGGGATTTTTGAGTCACAATCCTAGTTGTCTAGTGTCCAAGATAAAGAGGAATCAATCAAACTCTTGCTTTTAGAAAGGACATCAATTCAAATCACAAAAGTCACTTTCGTAAAAGCAAAAGGCAATTCTTAACTTGTCCTCAATTTGAACAGGAGGTTGGTGGGTTTCTGCAGCTCACAAAATTTTGAGAATTTTATCCCTATGAGAAACAGCGTCATGAAGAACTCCACCAAATTTCTCCTCAAAAAGCCTTACAGAAAAAACAGGAGAAATCAAAGAACACAGTCAGTCAAGAACTTTGAGCAGAAATTTTGGGGCTCGGTTTTCACCTCATGGCGCCCAAACGGTGCAACACTCCAAAATGTTTATGCAGGTGTATATCAGAGTCCCGCACCTACTCCAACAAGAATAACTTAAAAAGGATTTTTCTATATTTTTATAAAATTCAAATACTAAATACTGCGCAAAGAACAAGTTCTGAACAAAGTTGGAACTTGAAAGACATGTTCTCTACTCAATCCAAGAGTGCAAAAGAGATGTAAAACCATATGAACACACTCTAAACATCCAAAATCAACAGCATTTGGAAGGAGGGGAGGCAAATCCAAATTGCGTGAAAGTAAATTGCGAGAATGTAATTGCGGGAAAGTAAATGCTGAATTTAAATTGCATAAAGTAAGGACATAATGTAAATGCGCAAAATAAATTCAGAGAAGGATGGATAAAACTTTCATTTCTGGAAGGAGAGGTTACAAAGCCTCACTTTCATGTGGGCAAAGCTCAAAGGAGCATTCACAAACCTCAAAACCTTCAAGGGGAGGAGGCTACCCCTCCACCCCTATTTATACTACTTTTGGGCCACCTACCACCCTTGGATGAGTCCCTCAACCCTAGAGCACTCATCTAAGGGCTAGGATTAACCCACACACACAGCCATGCAAAGGCTAACCCAAAACCCACACACATACCGGGTTTTCTTGCACGGTTTTCAAAGCATACTACCTAGACCCGCTAACCTATCAACTAGACCTCAATCCGACGGCCCTCATTGATCCACGCGGCATCTAGCTAGCATCATCTCCTTTCCTTGTCTTCTTGACTTGCCCGAACTCCGCCTCAGATCATCTTCCGACGATCTCCCAACCGTCTGAACCTCCGACGCTCCTCGCCTAGTCCCGGTCATCCTCCGCCTCACCATGACCTAGCACCGTCGCCCTGCAACCATCAAAGACAAGGAAAAACCTTTCATAGCAATGCCCACAATGATATGCAATAAACCCATCCAACTCATCACTACCGCGCCCATATGACCGGTACTGCCACTCTTGGCAGAGACAACTCAAATTGCTTCATTTCGAAAATAAATCCAAATCAAACTCAAACTTGAGCACACCTTGCTCAAATAAAGTCAAATACTCATCACAAACATGGATGGACCTCCACATGGTCCTTCATATATGAAACCAGGTATCTTCATGACTGGCCCAGTATCGCCTAAGGAGAAGATAGGCCCAAGCAGAAGGCCCAAAGGATGAGCCCCACGCCAAGCATTGCTGCCACACAGAAGGGGCATGTCCTATAGACAGTCGAATATGTATTTAGATATAAAAGATACAGTTGTGATCCGAGTCGTTATTAGGATAGATAAAGATGTAAACCCTGTCCTGTAACCAACTAGAATATAGCAACCGATCGGAATCTCCTAACCGATCAGGACTCTGCAAGTCGTCCCACCCCCAGTATATAAGGGAGAGAACGGGTAACACCATAGACATCCAATCATTCAAGCATAGAGCAATCGAGCCCTAGAGCACACACCATATTGCCCAGAACACATTACGCTTTGAGCAACCTTTGATCCAAGAGATCCATATAATCCCAGCACACAGGATTAGGGTATTACCTCCATCGTCGAGGGCCTGAACCTGTCTAATCCCTTGTCTTGTGTGACCTTCGAGTTTGAGATCTAGCGCCTACCCCATAAATTTATTGCCGACTACAAAATTCGACAGTTGGTGCACCAGGTAGGGGAAGCGCTATAATCTTTTCCTACAGACTCGATGGTAGCAATCGACAGATTCATCGCCACCTTCGTCTCCAGCCAGGTCTTCTGCTTCGGAAGCCTGGACTTTGTCGCAGATACGCGCGGAGAGCTTGTCTGCCTGGTCCAAAGCCAGATCCAATCTGGTGAAGATCAGGCCAACCCATCTCAGGTATGCCGCTCTGACTCACCCAGAAAACCAGTTGGCATTGTGAGGAACTGCTACGATATTCGTGGCGTCTTCGCGATTGAGGAGCAAAGGACCGATCTCCATCAAGAAGACCAAGAGGCTGCGGAGGAAGATCATCTTCGTAAGGGTAAGGAGGTGCAGGCGCAATCTCTTCGATCGAGCGGTCGCAATGTCCGTGAGGACATCCTGCAGTCCAGGTTGGGAGACCAATCCGTCTTCCGCACGCCGATGCAGAACGCCGTCGCTTCAAGACGCCGACACGCCGACCCGGCGATTGCATCGGACGATCCAGCCGCCCCGACAGGCCCGGATCAAGGCTATGGTGACAATGGGCGACAATCCAAAGAATCGAGAAAAAGACGGTAGGTGAAGCACACTCGCGCTCCCACGCGGCTACTCGTGTCGCCAGCAGTCGGACTTCAACCAGTCGGAATACCGGCAGTCGGCTCCATACACCACCACCGGAGACGCCACGAATTTCAACCGCGACCTCCGCTAAGACATCACCGCCAGGCGGCAGGAGCGGACGAGGAAGAGCGACGCGGGCGCCACGACAACTACGAGCGTTTTGGCACCGGCCACGATCGACGAAGTGATCAAAGGTACGATGACCACGACGACCATAGAGATTATCATCGCTGGGGTCAGAACGACGACGACCGTTGAGCCATGAACTCGCTGCGCCGAACTCCACCCCGGCACGTTGAAGACAATCGCCGAGCCAGAGGCTCACCACGCCGGTCTCCCCCTCATCATGATGAGAGATCTATTGACGGGATCCGAGCATTCACTCCTCGCCTACGCCGAGTGGTATGGCACGAAGGATTCAATCCCAAAGGCATGGTAAAGTTTGACAGGGAACGAGATCCGAAAGCTTGGCAGCAGGTCTACGCCCTAGCGGTTAAGGTGGTCGAGGGCAATTAGACTGTGATGGCAAACTATCTGCCGGAGAATCTCACCCCCTCAACTCAAGCATGGCTCACGGGACTTCCTGCGAACTCGGTGGACTCCTGGAGCGATCTTTGCGATCAATTCATCGCTAACTTCCAGGGAACCTACGAGAGGCCTGGCACCCCGTGGGACCTGCATCAGCGGCTTCACGGAAGAAGGGCGAGGCGAGAGATTTCATTCGGCGTTTCATGCAGAAGAAGAACACCGTTAGGGATGTATCTGAAGCGGTGGTGGTGGCGACCTTCCAAAAAGGGGTAAGTGATCCTGACCTAATCAAGAAAATGTCTAGGAAACCCCCTACCTCCGTGAAGAAGATGTTTGCGCTGGCCGATCGCTACGCCACGGCCTCGGACACCCTGGCCGAGCGCCAAGAGGATCGCCCGCAGCAGAAGAACAAAGGCGACAAGCCCGAGTCCTCCAAGCACAAAGATAAGAAGCGGAAAGGCGAGGAGCTAGTCGCAGTAGCCGAACGCGACCGGTCCCGAGCCCCACGGAGGGAGGCACCCGAATATAATTCTGTCATGGAGGCGATCTGCCCTTTCCACCCAAAGGGAAAGCACGCGGCCAAGGACTGCTTCACTCTGAAGCATTTTGCGCATGAAAGCCACAGGCAACCAGCTCCAGCGAAGGATGAAGCTGCCAAGAAGAAGGACCTTCCTGGTGAGGACGATTTGCAGGAGCCCGAGCACGAGCTAAACTACATTTACGGGGGGCTCCACCGGATACGAGTACAAGTGGAAGCAAAAGCTTACCACTCGAGAGATCAATGCGGTGGAACCAGCAGCCCCCAAATATTTAAAGTGGTCCGAGGCACCGATCACCTTTGACCGCTCGGATCACCCCAACCGGGTTCTACATACGGGTAAGTTCCCACTAGTGCTTGACCCTGTTATTCGCGGCGTAAAGTTAAGGAAGGTCTTGATCGACGGCGGGAGTGGATTCAATGTCCTGTTCGCCAAAACCCTCGATGATATGAACATCCTCCGCTCCGAGCTAAAGCCGAGCACTCACTGCTCCACTGAGTGATCCTCGGGCGCCTTCGCTTCCACTCGCAGCGATTTCTTTGCCCGTCACTTTCGGTACCAAGGACAACTACAGGACCGAGTACATAAGTTTCGAGGTGGCCGATTTCGAGACAGCGTACCACGCTATCTTGGGAAGGCCCGGTCTGGCTAGATTCATGGTCGTCCCGCACTACACCTACTTGATAATGAAGATGCCGGGACCCAGAAGCGTCATCACGGTTCGCAGCGATGTCAAGCGATCTCTGGAATGCGATCGAGAAAGTTGTGAACTTGCCGAGCTGCAGGAGGCGACCGCCGAAGGGAAGAAAATCCAAGCGGAGGCTGCCACGTTGTAGGAAGAAGGCGACGTCCCGTCCAAGAAGCAGGCCACGTCAGGGATGAAGCCAGGCGAAGGAACCAAGAGAATCACCCTCGACCCATCCGATTCGTCCAAGACGACTCTGACCGGGTTAGGGCTCGATGAAAAATAGGAAGGCGCGCTCGTCACCTTTCTCCAGGCTAACAAGGACATCTTTGCCTGGAAACCATCCGACATGCTGGGTGTTCCAAGGGAGGTGATTGAGCATTCACTGCACATCGACGAAAAGGCAAAGCCAATCAAGCAAAGGCTTCGGCAATTCGCTCCGGACCGCCAGAACACCATCAAGCAGGAGATCACCAAGCTTTTAGCTGCAGGTTTCATCAAAGAGGTGTATCACCCCGATTGGTTGGCAAACCCTGTACTAGTGCAAAAGAAGAATAAAACTTGGCGCATGTGCGTTGATTATACTGATCTCAATAAGGCATGTCTGAAGGATCCCTTTGGACTACCTCGAATTGATCAGGTGGTTGACTCGACCGCCGGGTGTGAAATTCTGAGTTTTCTCGATGCCTACTCAGGGTACCACCAGATTCGCCAAAAGGTGGAAGATCACATCAAAACTTCATTCATCACGCCTTTCGGAGCCTTTTGCTATACCACGATGGCGCTCGGGTTGAAAAATGCTGGTGCAACATATCAGTGTGCAATTCAACGGTGTTTTCACGCCTAGCTCGGATGCAACGTGGAGGCATACGTGGACGATGTCGTGGTGAAGACTTGGGAAAGGAAGGATCTTATCTCCGACTTGACCGAGATGTTCGAGAGTCTGAGGACTTTCAGCATGAAGCTCAATCCCGAGAAGTGTGTTTTCGGAGTATCTTTGGGAAAACCGCTCGGGTTTATCGTGTCACAGCGAGGCATTGAGGCCAACCCAGAAAAGATCAGGGCCATATCAAATATGGAACCGCCTACTTTCCAGAAGGACGTCCAGAAGCTTACGGGATGCATGGCGACACTCAGCAGGTTTATTTCCCGACTGGGTATGCGAGGTATGCCTTTCTTTAAATCGCGGCAACGATGCCAGAAGAACCTCTATTACTTTACATCGCGGCAACGACTTATGTAGTCAGCACTTCAATCATCGTCGAAAGGGAGGAACCGGGCCACGTGCAGGGGATCCAACACCCGGTCTACTTCGTCAGTGAGGTCCTAAGTGAATCTAAGGTGCGATATCCACAAGTGCAAAAGCTATTATATGCCATACTTCTTACATCTCGTAAGCTCAAGCACTACTTCCAAGAACATACTATTTCAGTGGTCACCTCCTTCCCAATAGGAGATATACTTCATAACCAGGAGGCCACTAGGAGAATTGCAAAATGGGCAGTCGAGCTTGGGGCTTTCGATATCCTATTCAAGCCCCACACAGCCATTAAGTCTCAAACGCTCGCCGACTTCACCACCGAGTGGACAGAACTTCAGAGCCCGGCGGTCGTCAAGGAACTTGAGTATTGGACCATGTGCTTCGATGGTTCCCTCATGCTCAGCGGCGCGGAGGCTGGCATAGTGCTCATATCACCGAGTGGAGAAAGATTGAGATACGTTCTTCAAATACTTTTTCCTGCATCAAACAACGCCGCCGAGTACGAGGCACTCATCCATGGGCTCCGTATAGCCATTTCGCTCGGTATCCGACGTTTGGCGGTCCGCAGAGATTCAATGCTCATGGTCAACCAAGTACAAAAAGAATAGTACTGCATCGAAGACAACATGGCTGCTTACTGCCAGGAGGTACGCAAGCTGGAAGGAAATTTTGACGGTCTGGAACTGGTTCATGTGCTCCACCGAGACAATGAAGCGGCCGACGAACTAGCCAAGATGGGATCCTGCCGGTCCACAGTGCCCGTGGGAGAATTCGTCGAAGAAATCCACAAACCCACAATAAGCACTCGGCCTAAGTCGAACGTCGCAATTGAGAAAAGCGAAAAGGCAGAAGTCTTGGTCATAACCCCCGATTGGACAGCTCCATATCTGGATTATCTGATGAAGGACGAGCTACCTGAAGACCGCACGCAGGCCGAGCGAATAGTGCGCCGAAGCAAGAGCTATGTAGTAATTAGGGGAGAACTCTACCACAAGAGCTCCTCTGGCGTTCTACGACGGTGCATATCAGAGCAAGAAGGAAGAGATCTTCTCAAAGAGATCCACTCGGGAGTTTGTGGGAATCACGCGGCGTCATCAACCCTGGTTGGCAAGGCTTATCGCCAGGATTTTTCCGGTGGCTGCATCGATGCAGTGGACATCGTCCGGACATGCGAAGGATGTCAGTTCTTTGCGCGGCAGATGAACAAACCGGCACAGGAACTACAAACCATTCCAATCACCTGGCCATTTGCAGTCTGGGGGCTCAACATGGTGGGACCTTTGAAGAAGTCCCAAGGTGTCTATACACATCTCTTCATGGCCGTCGATAAATTCAACAAGTGGATTGAGGCCAAGCCAGTCGCCACAATCACAGCCGTTAAGGCCAAGGAGTTCTTCAACGAAATCGTGGTTAGGTCTGGTGTACCAAATCGAATCATAACGGACAACGGCACTCAATTCAAAAGCGACATATTTCAAGACTGGTGCAGTGAACTCGGCATTAAAATTTGCTTCACATCAGTGGCACACCCCCGGAGTAATGGGCAGGTCGAGCCAGCCAATGGCATGGTGTTACAAGGCCTAAAGGCAAGGATCTTCGATCGTCTCCAACCATATGCCACTCGGTGGGTCAAAGAATTGCCTTCGGTACTCTGGGGGCTGCGAACAACCCCCAGCAGAGTAACCGGGCAGTCACCTTTCTTCCTGGTGTATGGTTCGGAGGCGGTCCTCCTCACCGAGTTGGAATTCGGATCCCCGTGGGTTCGGAGCTATGAGGAAGCTGCCTCGCAAGAAAGCCAGCTAGAAGACCTCGACCGATTGGAAGAAGCCAGGGACGTCGCAATAATTTGGTCGGCAAAGTACCTTCAGGGCTTACGTCGCTATCACGGTCGCAATGTAAGGAGCCGCACTTTCTCCAAAGAAGATCTGGTCCTTAGAAAGAATCAGAAAAGCGAGCATAAGCTCTCCCCAAGCTGGGAAGGCCCTTACATTGTCGATAAGGTGGTATGCCCTGGAGCTTATAAACTCAAGCGTGAGGATGGCGCGACAGTCAGCAACACTTGGAACATAGAACAGCTACGTCGTTTTTTCACCTAAACTTTGTAATTCAATTATTCCTATATGAATGAAAGTTCGTTCTTAAAGTTATTTTCATATAATTTTCTTTGATCCTACGCATCTGAGTGCTTCTCTCCTATAAGTTCTAAGACTCCGGGACATGCGTTATGAACCATGCCCCAGAGCCTGGGGGCTGGACCAGTCGAATGCGATATCAAAACCACTCGGATAAAAAAAACATAATATCAAAGAAATGCCTTTATATATTTTTCATAGGTCCAAAGTCTCCGCTGCAGCAGAAGAAGCACCTTTGACTTCCTCCCAAAGTTCGGCCACTCGGTCCTCATCTACGTTGCAGGCATAGCCCTCCTTGATAGCTTCAAGGTCCACTCGAGGGTAAAGCGACCTTGTGATCGCCAAAGCCTGGCTAGCACCATTGGTCGTCGCTTCCTTCAAAAGTCTCTTGAGCTCCTTGGGGGCTTCCTCCAACCAATTGATAACTTGGTCCCTGCTGAGCGGCCTCTCGCCTTCGGGATGAAGCGAGCTCAGCAAGGGCCCCGAGGCTTCGCAGAGCTTTGAGAAAGACGTCTCAAGGGCATTAACCTTGTCATCGAAAATAGCGTACTGCGCCCGCGTCTTGAACTTATAATCTGCAAGCGGAGCAGATTTTCAGGGACCATGCAGAGGACGACGAAGAAAGAGAGGGTTGAGCGGCTGAAAGTACCTTCCAATTCCTTTCCCGAGACTTCGAGCCGCCTCTGGAGCTTCGTGATATCGGAATCTCGAGCTGACACGGATATAAGGAAATCAAAAAACTAGTCGACTGAACGAGAAGTACGGGGAGGTTAAGAGATATTCACCTCGGAGGGAGCCGATAACGTCCAGCTTCTCCTCCCGCAGCGCCTACAACTCTAACCGAAGAGCCCGCAGCTCGGCTGCATGCCCAGCCTTGATGTGCGCCAATTCGGCCAGGTATTCCTGGCGTGTTCGGACCTCCGGGAGCATCTTTCGGAGGTACTCAGCCTTCTTTTCAGAGCGCTCCCCTATTTTCTGCGATCAACACGGGAAAAGGTGACTACAGGCTGACTCACATAAGCAAGAAAATGGCGAGCGTAGAGAAGTGGTTACCCGGGCCAGACGTGCGCAAGCCGTGGCATGACTGTAAAAGTCATTTATCTCTTTCTCCTCCTCCTCCGAGTCGTCCAGGAGCTTCAAGCTGTCCTCCTCATCAATCCACGCGGCTTGCATTACGAGCCAGGGGCGGGCAGGGGTTGGCGGAATCCGGGGAATCTCTTCGACTTCGGGGGACGGACAGGAGATGGGCTCCTGAGCAGCAGGGCCCGATGCCGAAGCGTGAGGTGTCGGTGAAGGCAACTGGGGCTCGGGAGGAGCTCCGGTGTCCATGGGCGAGGCCTCCTCAACCAAAACATAAACGTTCTCGAGCTCGGACTCTACAGGAACCCCGGATGATGTCTCGACAGGAACATCGAATGAATGATTCCTACAAGAAGAACTATCAGCAAATAAGCTGGCAAAACGCGCTAACTAAGAGTCGATATGGTAACAAACCTGTCGGACTTCTTCATCCTTATGGGTGGCTTCTTCTTGGTGGAAGAACTACTCCCGGAGGGACCACTCGGGGCCACCAGTCGGAACCCTGGACTCCCCTCAACTGCCCGAGTCCCTCAGATCAGGGCTCGGCTGTGCCACGGGCTCAGGAGGAGAGGTGGCCGAAGGCATCGGGACCCGTGCCGATGGTTCCTGTATCTTGGGACCGCCAGTCGGGTGCCGGGGCTTCGTAGGGCCTTTGGCCATTGTTTTCTTCCCCTTCTTGGCGACGAGGTCCCCAGCCGAAGAGTTTGCCGGTCGTTTAGGGAGAGCGCCCTTGTGAACGGGCATCTCTGAGAGAAGCGCATCACTAAAGAAGGCCGACCGATCCTAAAAGGGAGCACTATACTGTCAAAAGACATTCAGAGACAAAGGCAAAAATCTCTCGGCCAAACTCGCTTACCTCAGGAGGGGGTGTGATGCGGTGAAGGATTTCGGGCATTTGACGGTGGACACGTCGACGCTCGGGATGAAGAATTTGCCTACCCGAGCACATACTTGTTCCCTCGACAGCGCTCCGGGCAGTTCTCGGGTCGAATCGTCTTTCCCTTCGAACGCGAATCCCAGGTGGACTCGCTCCTTCAGGGGCTGAATTCGACGAGCAACAAAATGAAGAGCCAGACCAACCCCTGTGAGGCCATCCTCATTCAATATCTCAATCAGCGCCAGAAGGTCATGCACCTGGTCCATGTCGGAGGCGTTGGGGGTGGACACCTAGGAAAGGGACGCCTTAGGTCGGCGCCCAGCAAAGGAGGGAAGAGCAGGTTTTAGGTTGGCACAATAGAACCACTCTTGATGCCAGCCTTTGTTGGAGGTTTTGAAGGGAATTGTGAAGTAGTTTTTCTTCAGCCCCTCCCGCAGCTGAAATCCGGCTCCCCCGACTACCTTGAGGTCGCTCTTCGAGGGATAAGGTTTCAAGAGGTAAAAAAGGCAAAAAAGATCGAAATGGGGGCAGATGCCCAGGAAGGCCTCACAAAGATGAACGAAAAGAGAGATCTGCAGTATGGAATTGGGATTCAAGTTTACCAACTCAATTTCATAGAAGTAGAGAAGGCCGCGAAGGAAAGTGCAGGCGGGAAGGCCCAGCCCGCGCTGGAAGAAAGACTCAAAGACCACGACCTCTTGAGGATGAGGAGTGGAGATGGATTCACGTGCTGCCGGCCGAGCGGAGATCAGGATCGGGGCCGGGAGAACCCCGTCGTCCGCCATAGATTGCAGTCGCTCCTCCGTCGTAGTCGATGTGGTCCAATCCTGGGGCGAAGGTGACGATGAAGTGTCCTTGGAGGGTCAAGAAGACATTTTCGGGAGAAAGGATCAGCAGCGGCGCGAGGATGTGAGCGCAACGGCAGTTCACCCTAGCGGCGAAGAAGTCAGAGAGGTTAGGAAGCAGAAGGGCAAGAGTGCGCAAGAAAGAGTGAACCGTCGGGCGACGCATGGCCTAGCCTTTAAAAAGCGGGAAAAATTAGGGTTACGCCGAGTTGGCGGGAAAAATTGCAGAACACCTGTCTGTACCCTGCGTTCCGTAATGACTCACTCGCGCGGCGTCCTGACAGACAGAGGCAATCATGGCTTGACCAGGTCGAGTTCGGGACACGTTGCACCCCATGATGGGATGCTTAACCATCTAACGCACCAAGCGGGTGTGGATATCCTCCAGTGTGGATTAAAAACATCTTCTTGTGATATGCCCACACGCTGGGTCTCTGTTGGTTACCGCATGACGGATCATATATCACAAGTTGAACCTGACAAGGCACAAATCCAATGGTATGCCCCACGAGGGTCGAAAAGCTGTGCGTCATATTAAACGAGTACGGATACCACTCGGATAAAACATCGATATGTCCCAAGATGGACCAAAGCTGTATCCTGCACCAGTCGGATATGGGTATCGCTCGGCCATGAGCCAAGAAAAATCTGGTACACCTCAAGTCGGGCCTAAGCTATATCCTACACCAGTCGGATATAGGTACCACTCGGCCAAGAGCCATGCAAGTTCGGTACATTCCAAGTTGAGCCTAAGCTGTATCCTACACCAGTCGAATATGGGTACCACTCGGCCAAGCGCCACACAAGCCTGACATGCCTCAGGTCAAACCTAAGCTTATATCTGGCAGCAGCCGGATATGGGTGTCATTCGGCCATGAGCCAAACAAATACGATATAAATTGAGACGGACCGGTGCTATATCCTACAACAATCGGAAAAAGAGTTGGCATGGGAAATCAAAAAACGACTTCGAAGACCGTCCAGCATTGACACTTGAAGATTATGATCAATAGAGAAAACTGGGGGTATATTCGAGTTCTTCATAATCCCCTTGCTCCAAGAAGAAGCATTCAGTTCAAAGAAGAGACCAGACAGAGGTTTACGCCGGAAGCTGAGAACGATGATTCAAAGTTGAGATCCAAATAGAGACATCACAATCGGATCATGAATCACTCGGGGGCTACTGTGGAATATATGAAACCAGGTATCTTCATGACCGGCCCAGTATCGCCTAAGGAGGAGATAGGCCCAAAGGATGAGCCCCACGCCAATCATTGCTGCCGCACGGAAGGGGGGCATGTCCTATAGACAGTCGAATATGTATTTAGATATAAAAGATACAGTTGTGATCCGAGTCGTTATTAGGATAGATAAAGATGTAAACCCTATCCTATAACCAACTAGAATATAGCAACCGATCGGAATCTCCTAACCGATCAGGACTCTGTAAGCCGCCCCACCCCCAGTATATAAGGGAGAGAGCGGGTAACACCATAGACATCCAATCATTAAAGCATAGAGCAATCGAGCCCTAGAGCACATTACGCTTTGAGCAACCTTTGATCCAAGAGATCCATATAATCCCATCACACAAGATTAGGGTATTACCTCCATCGTCGAGGGCCTGAACCTTTCTAATCCCTTGTCTTGTGTGACCTTCGAGTTTGAGATCTAGCGCCTACCCTATAAATTTATTACCGACTACAAAAGTCGACACCTAGCGTAAGCTCAGGTTACTGATTTGGTTGAGCAGACATGTATTGAGGAAATTGCTCATATCCATTGCTCTTCCTAACAATTGTCTCTAGAGCTGGGACAAAAGGCTCTGAGTATGTTACAACCTTTTATGGGGCCGAATTCCTATAGGGAATTGGATCGGCATACTGTAGAGGACTGTTATGTTCAATCAGCTATGGCACCAATTGCGGAAAAGCGCAGAACGGGGATGATGGTGGCAAGTTAGTTGATGCATCTAACTTAACAGCATCGGTATATGCTTTATAAAGCGCAACCCCACTTGCACGAGGGTCTTGATGAGGACATCACTCCTTTGGTACGCGCATACATCATGGTCCAATGATAAGAGCTCGTGCACGTAAATTAAACCATGAGGTGAGCTCGTTTCTCGCTGTTCATAATAATGATATTGCAGATGGGATGCTACTAAATATTTGTGATGTTTTAATACATAGGAACATGGGAGAAGCACCACCAGGACGGCCACAAGCACTCAGTTTGTTCGCACAATTCAGATTGACACCAAGTCGAACCGGCCACTTCTACTCCAATTTGGCGCACTTTCCGAAGGGCACCATCACCTCCATACAACCACATGCCCAGCTGGACTCCACCCTTGCCACGCCAAATCAAACCGGACTCCAAGTCATCCACAATTCGGGCTTTGTGTTCAGTTCGGAGTCAGCAGAGAGCACTACATTAAAATAGGTATATCTCCCTCATACGGAGTCCAATGGAGGAGTTCTTGTGCTCGTTAGAAAGATAACGACGCGATCTTTCAAATAGATCTAGTCCCAGATCCAGATTCATTGTAGATCAGCTGGAATCATCAATCAATGTGTTATACTACTGTTTCAGGCTTTGTAAGCGTGTGGGGGCCCAAGCCCAGGTTGTGTGCACCCCCCTAGCTGCACAAACTGTAGCTCAACCCTCTCACGCCCCTCCCTCTCATATACTCAGTAGATGCCACCTTAGACACTTGGGTTTTTCTTAGATTACAACTAAACAATTTGTCAGTTTCTCACCGTACATCATTTTGTGGAACCCCAACTCATGTGCTTAATATAATTCACAATTTCAGATTGCATCTTCTATATTCTTGCTTGTGTTCTTGATTTGCATGTAGGGAATTATCCTTCTTGGCGAGGTCAAGCGTGTTTGTGCGTGGTTGATAACCTACGGAGCCATGTTGTAGCGATTGCAGGGTTCAGATCAGTACTGATTGGAAGCCGGATCATCAATGTCGAGTTCTCCATCAATCGATTTACTACTACCTGTTGAAAGATCGGGCCACCGTTCAAATCAAGTGGTATCAGAGCCACGGTTGCCCTATAGGTAATCCTTGTATCCCCACTTTTGTTTTGCCATCGTCCTAGAGTCCAGAAAAATTGCCACATAAAAAGTTCCTCATCGATTACGCTGTCCTAGAACCCCTTGTGCCTTTGCAATTTTTGTTTTCAGATTTGCTTTGTTGAATTCGTGTCCATCATCGTCGTCTTGTTGTTCTTTTGAAGTTGTGATCCTAGTCTCTGGTTGTCACCTTCTGTTGCTCTAGTTCTTGTTTGCACTGTGAGTCATCCCAACACCTCCAACCACCAAAACCAAACTAAGTCCTACTCGGTTTGCCCCTGCAGCCGCCTTGCGTTATATATTCCGATCCGCAAGCCCTAGATAGGTCACGAGCCACCTTGTGTCAATTGCCTTGCATCGCTAGCCTCTGATTTTTCACACACGATCCTATTGCTGGCTCAACCCTAACCGAAAGGAAGAAGAGAAGTCTAAGGCGATTCTAGATTGTGTAGTGTTCAGTAAAATGTGCATTACTTTTGCATATGAATTCCGATTGGGGCGTACTTTTTTGTTTTGAAGAGGATGACGAGGCACATATGAAAAAAAACACATGTCTTTAAACATGTGCAATTTTTGAACCTCAAAATCGGCCTCTAAGACTGAGTTCCGGGCCCCAGAAGATTGTTGTGCTATTTATGCCAATTTTTCAGTCATTTGTTTAACGTTTTCTCTCATTCCAAAATGTGAGATTTTTGTTTTGCCTTTGAGTTAAAAGAAAAAAAGGGAAATAGGCAAGTGCAAAAAAAGAAATAAAGAGCCGTACTGAAAAAAATCAAAGAGAAGAAAAGAAGCAAAAAGAGGGAAAGAGAAGAAGATAATCAGAATTGCTGGCATCTTTCGAGTCCTTTGTACTTTGATATATCCCTTACTTGGTTGAACTAGTCCTAGGAACATGTTTAGGCCAGCAACTATGACAAGTACGTTGGACATTTATTCAGCTTGCTAATATGATTTCGATATTGCTTATTCCTTGCTACCTAACATTGCCTTCTGAGCTCCACATACTTCTTATCAGTTCAGGTTCTCCTTTGCAATCGCCTCACTCACGCTCCAATCACGGTATCACGAACCAGCCACCGGTTGTACCACCCACTGCTTTGGTAAGAACATTTGTAAGATCATGGTAAGACGCTTGAGAGTGAGTGATTCCACCTTCCACCACATAGTTAGTTGATAGGGATAAACTCTTGTGTTGTAATTTTCTTCTACTAACAATGGCAGGTTCGCAAGCTGAAGCTGTGGATGGAGAGGAGTGTATTCTGAGAAATGAGTTTAACAACACGCTAAATGGCATCAATGCGAACTTCGCAAAGATCGGTCGAGACAATGAGCATAGATTAGAGAGAATAGAATGAAACATTGCCAATCTTCTTACAAGGATGGAGAACTATGAGAGACTACCGCCTCTCAATGGGGCTCGAAGAGTGGAGGAGCATAATGTAGCCCACGATCATGAAGAGTCTGTCACAGGGATGATGAGGATGGAGAAAACCGCGACGCCTTTGCTAGTTGCACCGCTGCACAAGATGTATGACAACAACGACGCCTGAATCACAACCGTCATGGTTTGGGAGGTAATAATTTTAATCAGCGCAATGGTCGTGGATATGATGATCCTTTTTCTAAATTTAAATTTACCATACCATCTTTTTCTGGTGTATATGATGCTGAAATTTATTTAGATTAGGAAATGAATGTTGGACAAAAATTTAACTCCTATTTAGTTCTTAAAGTACATAGAGTCAGACAAGCTACTAGTGAGTTCAAAGATTTTGCTATCATTTGGTGGAATGAAGTAGTAAATTCTGGCCAACATCATGATACATGAGATAGATTAAAGCGAGCTATGCGTAGTAGTTTTATTCCTCCTTATAAATGTGTCTTATGTAAGAAATAACAATGCTTGAATTAAGGTAATAGATCTGTAGAGGAGTACTATCAAGAGCTACAAATAAACATGTTGCGTTGTGATGTATTTGAGGATGAAGAAGATAAGATGGCTCATTTTTATGGGGGTTTACGATGTGAACTTCAGGGCATCAATGATTACAAAGATTATAATGATATCAATAGATTATTTCAGCTTGCTATGTTGGCAGAAAAAGAATTACAGGGAAGACAACAAAGGTCAAGAAGCAACTTTGGTAGTACATCTACACCAAAATCGACACTAGGGCAAGCCAAATCAACCCCGCCTTCTACTAATCGACCTGCTGCCCCCTCCATGAGTAGGGCGCATTCAGTAGCACCACCACCACCGTCACATGCACCCGAGGTGTATAAATCTACTACTGTGCAGGCACCAACGAAGAGCTCTTCATCGATTTCTTCCATGGGTCGTATGACTAGCATTGTATGACATTGTTGCAAGGGAATGGGCCATGTCATGAAGGATTGCCAAAGTCAGTGTGCGTACATCGCCAAGGAAGAACACTACAAGAAACAGAGAAAAATTCGTGGGTTTTTTTAAATTCGTGGGCCAAAAAAAACCCACGAATTTATTTATTTAAATTCGTCGGTTTCTATAAAACCCACGTTTTTAATTAAATTCGTGGGCCACAATAACACCCACAAATTTATTTAAATTCGTGGCCACAATATACCCACGAATTTGTTTATTTAAATTCGTGGGCCAGATTACACCCGCGAATTTACTCATTTAAATTCGTGGGCCACAAATTACCCACGAATTTAACCCGAATTGAAAAGCCCATCGGGCTTCCTCTCTGTCTTCGATGCTCTCTCCCCGCTTTGCAGCCATCCGCCCGCGCCCGCCCGCCCCACCCACCGCGCCGCCCATCGCTGCGCTGCGGCTCGCCGCCACGCCCGCCGCCCTTCGCGCTGTCGCCCGCCGCCGCGCCGCGCCCGCCCGCCCGCTGCGTCTGCGCCGCCGCCCGCCGCGCCGCGCTGCTGCCCCCGCTCGGCCACCCGAGACATCGCCCGCCGCCGCCCGCCGCGCCGCCCTCGCCGGCCGGCCACCCACGTTGCCCGCCGCGCGCTGCGCGCCGCCGCCGCCGCCGCCCCCCGCCACGCCGCGCCGCTCGGCGCCCAGCACGCGCGCCGCCGCCCACCGCCCCCGCCGGCCGCCACCCGCCGCCGCCCGCCGCCGCCGCCTGCTCGCCGAGACGCCACCCGCCGCCGACCGCCGCACCACCACCCGCGCCGCCGCCGCCTGCCACGCCATCGCCGGGCCGCCTGCCCGTCGCTAGCGCCACCCGCGCCCCGGACCCTCCGCGACCCCCCCACCGGTGTTGGAGAAGGTATATTTCATCTCTTTTTATATTCGTTTGAAGTTATTTTATCTCATTTTATATTCGCTACATATGATATATATTTTTTTATTTTCTCGCTACCATTGTATATAACGTTAGAGTTTATGGTTAGTGTCAAATAGTAGAGAGCCTAGGCGTCACCCGTTCGGGAACGGCGCATCTCACATTTGCTTGTGAGGTGCGCGGTTCCAGAATTGTCCAGCGTATTTTGGACGGCCGAGAATGTTGGTTGTTGCATAGGGCTGTGGCGTGCGGCGATCCGAACATGATTTTGGTCGATAACCTGTTGTTCTCCGACGCACCAAAGATCACCGTGCGCTTGGAGAACAATGGGTTATGCCGTCGAAATTTCGTTCGGTTCGTAGCGCACGTCACAGGTCGCATGCAATAGCCCCCATTCTTGGGTGGGTTTAGAACACATCTTTCCTAATAGGGTTGTCTTTGTCACCTAAGCCACGGTGACGCTTGACATCGTTTCATTTGTTTAGCTTTGATAATGGGTGACGATCGAAGGGCGATGTATGATGATGGAGGAGTGATGGGGGCACTCAAGGGAATGGGGGCGATCACGGATGCTTTCTTGAAGCAAGCATTCACCGGAGGAGTCGAATATGTGTATTGCCCGTGTACCCTCTGCGAGAATAACAGCTATTACAGCAAGGATATAGTGCAGTATCACATTTGCAAAAACGGGTTCATGCCTAACTATTTGGTGTGGCACCGTCATGGAGAGGCCGCAGGACAGGCCGTTGAGATGGAAGAGATACTGGACCATGGGGAGGATCACGACCGGATGGAAGAGATGCTGGATGATCTTGGCAGGGGGACTGAATTTAACTCCGGGGAGGGGTCACAGCCGGAGGAGGTTAAGGAATTCTATAGGCTACTTGACGCCTCGGATGAGAAGCTACATGACTTGACCAATGTGACCGTCCTGCAGGCGGTTACACGGTTTATGTCGGTGAAGTCGAAGTTCAACTTTTCGAACAAATGCTTCAACGCTTTGCTTGAACTTATGAATGATGTCCTTCCTCCTAACCACAAGATGCCAAAGGATTTGTACCAATCGAAAAAGTTGATGGCCAGCCTCGGGATGAATTACCAGAAGATTGATGTGTGCGAGAATAATTGCATGCTGTTCTGGAAGGATCATGACAAGGATACCCATTGTATGCATTGTGGCAAGTGTAGATTCGTTGAGGTGGTATATGAGGAAGGGGTATCAGTGACTACAAAGGTCGCGACTAAACAGCTTCGGTACATGCCGATCACGAATAGGCTTAAACGGCTCTACATGTCAAAAGAAACAGCGAAACATATGCGGTGGCACAAAGAAGGTAAACGTGAGGACCAAGACCCGGATATGATGTTGCATCCGTCTGATGGCAAGGCATGGCAGGCATTGGACCGATTCGATCCTGCATTTGCAAGCGACCCTAGGAGTGTCCGTCTTGGTTTGTCCACGGACGGTTTCACACCTTCAAAGACAAGCGCTAGCCCTACTCTTGTTGGCGGTCTTCATCATGCCATACAATCTTCCACCTGAGATTTGCTTGAAAGAGGGGTTCATATTCCTTGCTCTTGTCTTCCAGGTCCTAAGCATCCAGGGAAGGATCTCAATGTGTTCATGCGGCCCTTAATTGATGAGATGAAGAAGTTGTGGCGAGGGGAAAAGGCATACGACAGCGTTGGTGGTAGAGAATTTACCTTACGAGCCGCATACCTGTGGTCGGTCCATGATTTGTTGGCATATGGCATTTGGGCCGGCTGGTGTGTTCATGGTCGCCTGTGTTGTCCAATTTGTATGGCTGACTCTGATGCATTCAGGCTCACGCACGGTAAAAAGATCACATTCTTTAATTGCCATCGACGATGGCTTCCGGCGAGGCACCCTTTTAGGAACGACGCCAAAGCATTTCGAAAAGGACAGAAAGTTAAAAAGGGCGCCGGCGACTCACGGAGAGGAGATAGTGAATGGCATAGTCGGCTTCTACGATCTACTAAGTGGGTTTCATCGGCTATGGAAAGGAGCACAACCGACTCATATTTTTTTTCTTTGGGAGCTGCCTTATGCGAAAGCTTTGATTCTGTCGCATAACATAGATTTGATGCACCAAGAGCGCAATGTGGCAGAAAGCATCATAAGCATGGTGTTTGATGTAACCGACAAAACAAAGGATAACGTGAGTGCTAGGAAAGACATGGGTGATCATTGTGCTAGGCCGTGGCTCGAGGTTAAAGTTGGTTTAAATGGAAATGAGAGCCGACCACGAGCTCCATACTGTGTGAAGCTAGAAGACCGTAAACAGATTTTGAGGTGGTTGAAAACTTTAAAGTTTCCTGATCGCTATGCGTCTAACATAAAACGGGCTGTGAATGTCAGCACCGGTAAGCTAAACGGGCTAAAGAGTCATGATTACCATATTATCATGGAAAGACTTGTTCGGTAATGTTTCGTGGCTATTTTGATAATGAGTTGTGGAGGATGTTAGCGAGCTCGATTACTTCTATAGGCGGATATGCGCTAAGGAAATCTCAAGACGTTGATGCGTTAAGTTAGAAGGGAATTCCATTGCTTGTATGCAAGTTGGAAAAACTTTCCCACTGGTTTTATGAATGTGATGCAACATCTGTGGTGCATCTACCATGGGAAGCGAAGGTTGGAGGTCCCGCGTGATTCGGATGGATGTATAGTCGAAAGGGAGTTGAAAAAGCTTAGAGCTACGGTGCGCAACAAGGCAAGGGTAGAGGGGTGTATCGCAGAGGCTCATGCAAGTAAAGAGATCACAAACTTCTCAACAAAGTATTTCGCACTCAAGCACAACGTGAATGCCCCTAGGAATCGGTACCGTGCCACGGAAGAAGAACCGTTGAGCGAACTTAAGCTTTTTCAAGGTCAACCTGTTGGGTCGTACACTGCACACCATGTTGAGTATGAGGAGTGGAACCTGGCCATGCTTTACATGTTCACTAACATGGTAGAAGTTGAAAAATATTTTGAGTAAGTGACTTTCTGAATTATGTTTTCAACATTCCAGTGTAGTGTCTTTTTTAACCCGAGAATAAATGACGCAGAGTATTTGACAAAGAAAATTGGAAGTCAACTCGACAACCCACAACTAAGCAATTGGATAACCTACGTCGTGATGGGTTGAAAGGCGGCCCAAGCTTCGTGCAATGGTTCCACAAGATGTAATTTGACTATTTATTCATTTTTCTAAAATGAATTGTTGTAGTAACTTAATATTAGACTAACAGTGATGCATGTTGCTATATAGTGTATGCGTGATGCCTCCATCTCTGAGGATCTCCGACAGCTCTCACATGGTGATGTGACGGCAAGGAGCTATAGTCGCTCTGATGTGAACGGGTTCCGTTTTCGAACAGTGAAATTAGAAGCTAGCCGTCCACTTGCGGCCACTTCAAACAGCGGAGTAGTCACAACGTCATCCGATTCCAGCGGTGATATATTAGACTACTACGGTGTTGTATAAAACATAATTGAGTATACCTTTGGGGGTGCCAAAGAACTGAAGGTTGTGTTTTTTGATTGCCATTGGTTCGATCCACACAACGGCACACGTGTCGATGACTTTGGGATGGTGGAGGTGAAGCACGTTCGCGGCTTCAGGCCACATCAATAACATTGTGCTTGCACATCGAGTTGAGCAGTGTACTACCCGAGCTATCCTCACCGTAGCTTGAAGGCTTGGTGGGTTGTATTTAAAGTTAACCCTGAAGTATATCCTCCTGGGGATGTTTCGTATGTGGCAAGTAACGTAGAGGATGATGTGGGTGATGTATATCAAGAAGAAGCTGTGGGGGATTCTTTCCTTGTCTCCGATGGGGCAGGACTCGATCAATTACCTACCGATGCCACAGACATAATAACAGATGAACCAGGCCCATCACGGAAATGCCCTCAAAAGTCAGTAAGGATTGCACATCTTCAAGCACGTCTCAATGAAATACGAGTCGCAGAAGCAGATTCTGACGCCGACGACTTTTGATATGTATATTTTGTAAGATTATTGTTGCCTTGTTCATTTCTACAAGTCATTGTTGTCTCCTTCATTTTTGCAAGTTATTGAAAATTATTTGTAAACCTGTATACTAACTCTTGTCAAATTTGAACAGATGAGTATGTTCAGGCATCAGGTTGACAAGCTTAAAGGCATGTTCAGCAGGTCGTCCTCCAGAAGGTCGAGGAGCAAGGGTTCTGATAGTCAGGACTCGACGGCCAGCAGCACCATATTTGCTGGGGCGGCGCAGATTAGACAGCGGCAGGAGCAGCTCCGGAGGTGCTTCATGGCGAGCACGAGAACAAAGCGCGGGAGCGACCACGGGAGGAGGACGAGGGGCAAGGGTTGCGGAGGAGGGGCAGTTGGGATGTGAGCATGAGGACATGGGCGAGGCGAACGACGAGGAGGTCGTTGGTGGCGGTGGCGGTGGGACGACAGATGCAGACGCCGAGGCCGAGGCAGCGGCAGATGCAGAGTTGGAGGCGACCTTAGAGCCAGTTGAAGAGGGCGGGTCTTCTTCGGGTACCATCAGGTATATGTGTAGTATTGGATTATCATTTAATCTCCATATTTACATTGTAATGTCTATGAACTAATTATTTGCATTTTAGGTTTCGTAAAACCGTCTCAGTTCGTCCGAGATGCAACCCGGCCGATAGGAGGTTGATAGAGGTACACGGGAGCAGGTAACAGTTATATCTTTCATGTCTTTTCTTTTAGCATTAGCTAAGTGACAACTTATTGTTTTGATGCATCTTTGTCTTGTATTTTGTTGTAGGCACTGGAAAGAGCCGGGTTGGACTGGGACGGGCCACATTACAAAGGTTAACGCCGTCTTTGGGAGCCCTTGGCGATACTACTACCCCGCATGGTTGAGTCGAGCAGGATAGATTCGCGCCCACAATCGAAGCAGCAGGCGTTGAAGGAGAACGTGAAAGGAGGCGAAGACAACCAAACATGTTAGGGCGCAGTGTGGGCTGACTTCTGGGTGAGTTTGCGTTATGTATTTACTCTATTTGAGTATTGCTTTAAATGTAAATACAATTTGGCAGTGTGTGATTATATGCAGGAGAGGTTCCGGCTTGAGAACGAAGACGATTACAACGCTTTGAAGAAGGCCAAAAGCGTCTTCAACAGGGCGGCACAAAAGGTTGTCGGAGATTCGTTCAGCAATGGCATGGATTCAAGCTGTCATCAATTTTACAAGAGGGTGAAGAAGGTGAACATGAGAAGAGGACCAGAGGCGAGGAGGATACACCGATGAACAAGAGTATCTCGAGCTCGGTAGATTGGATAATGAAGGACATGGAGGCTTGGAGGTGGATGTGCAGATCTTTGGGGTGGAGGATTTTCAAGAAAAATCAAATAGAAATCGAGGGAACAGAAGAAGTAGATTGGGGAAGCACAAGTACGGCGCAGACGGACACATTGGCCTAGAGCAACGCATGGTAAGTATCGGTATTATAATTGTTAGTGAATTTGTCACTATGTTTATAACTTTACATCGTAGGAGGCTGAAAGTGGGAGTACTCCCACTTTTGTGAGGTTTACATCCGGGGGCACCAAGGCGAGGATCCACAGAACCCGGATGTGTTGTGCAACGATGGGGCTAGTGAGAGGATGGTAAGTATAAATGACACAATATATTTTGTGCAAATTTACATCCAGAGCACCAAAATCTTTGTTTTGCAAAGCGTCATATGCGAACAAATAACACAACATCATGGGCCGAGGTTGATTGGAGGGCGCGCGGCCGATGTGGAAGCATTGTACCACGCCGGAGGGCCTAAAGCATGGGAGGTTCGTTAATAAAGCTGATTTTAATTGTTTTCGCTCTACTAAGGAAAAAATGTTGCATGGTCACATTTCAGTATATATCGTTTGTAGGTGGACCATGGGGGATGGAGTTGTGGACTGCGATCGTCTTCCACGAGGCTCGGTTTCCTCACAGGGGAGTGCTCGCTCGTCGAGGTCCGCACGGGAAGCACAAGCGCACGAGGAGGCTCGTGAAGCGCGAGAGGAGGCTCGTCAAGCGCGAGAAGAGTCTCGTCAAGCACGAGAGGAAGCTCGCAGAAGCCGAGAAGACTCAGAATACATGAAAATGTATCTGCAGGTACAATCTCAACTTTGAACAAAACGCTCAATTGTACATTTGTGATTAAAATCTAACAAACAATCTATATGCAGCAACTGTCACAATCTCTTGGACCTAATGTGCCAGTGTTTCGCCCTCCTGTTCCGCAGGTAAAGATACTTGAGTTCATTACTCTCTAATTCACTTAGCTTGTAAAATCAAGAATTCACAAACTTGACTATTATGTCATAGGGCTCCCAGCCACCTCCCTTCTACATGTTTTCTCCGCACTTGCAGTCACCACCACAAGGAGAAGCATCACAGGTGCTCAGCCTCCCGGCGCCCTTCATAAACCCTCATTGGGATGCAGCACCACCCCTAGGAGATGCACCTCAGGTTATATGATATTCTCATGCATTCTTTATTTTTAAAAACTCTATTATGTATACTTTATATCACAAACTATGATCCACAGAGCTCCCAGCCTCCTCCTCCTTTCTACATGTTCACTCCACAGATGCAGCCACCTTCTGCAGGAGAGGCATCACAGGTAAAGACGGATCGGTTCAATTCGTTATTCAAAATTTGAATGAATGATTTATGTGTGGCGTAATGTACCTGTCTATGCCTTACAGGGCTCCCAGCCTCCAAACCCGTTCTACATGTACCCACCACCTATGCCAGGCCAAGGAATGCCTATGTACTTCAACCCGTGGGCCCTGCAGCCACCTCAGACGACACCACAGGTATGAATGTCGAAAACATTCTAAGTTTGCGACACAAGCTAAGTTTGTCAATTCTTGAACTTACGGTTTTACGGTCACGCCGTCCGGACGCACTAACGATTTACATCATAGAAGACATCTTCAACAAATAGCCGGTGGTGGTGGTCATTGCGTACGTAGTTTACAAATTGTCGTTTTGGATGTGTGATTGATTATCTAAGGATCTGCTAGAATGTCTCCTTCTGGTTTGAGAGATTGATATATATATTATAACTGCAAATGTTTTTTGTCTGCTGAGTGGATGTCCTATTTACTAGAGAGGTCATGTTGAAATTTTGTACATTTCAATGACTTAGTTTTAAGCCGGTTTTAAAGAGTTAAAAGGTTGGTTTCGGTCTTTTAGTAGAGGTAATAGGTTTGGTGTCTCGTTTGTTAATTCTTCGTTTGCTTGAACTTTGTTGTGGAGTTTGATGACCTTGGTGAGCTACCTGCCCCCTCCCTTCCTTTCTCTTGCTCAAATTTAGGAACATTAGTTGCAATTTAGTCGATGTGCAAATGGATGGACGGATGCTACAGAGGAAATTTAGTTCATTCTTTTAGTATATATCAATATGAGTAATCTGTTGCAATAGTGATAATTTCAGTTGAAATGCATAACTTAGTCGATTTTAGGACATTTAGGCAACTCGTTCTTAAATCTTGCACAAATCATCTCAATGTTCATACTTGAAAAGGTATACTTGTGTGCTTATGAAAGTTCATTCTTTGTGCTCTGTAGATATGTGATGGTTTACCAAATTATTAACCCATTACGTGCTATTTGATTTTTTCTTTCTGTCAATAACTTTTTGATTTGGAACCTTATATTGTGCTGACTTGTTGGAATTGAAAAGTTATCTTAAGACAACTTGTTCAATTGTAAACTTATGTTTTAAATGCTTTATATGGCATCCTTGTAGAATGTGTTGTTTGCCCATGTACAATCTGATTGTTTATCCATGTAGAATGCTTTATATTTGTACTTTGTATATTGAACTCTTAAAATGACTACCAAAACTCTTAATTGCTTCTTTGAACTATTTTCATTGTTTGTTATCTTTTGAATACTCAGTGATGCAATTAGGGTCTTTGGAAGTTGAATTAAATAATTTTAGTTGTAATTTTGGCCTTGAACTAGATGGTTAACTTCTGTTAATACTAGAGAGTATTACTTTTATGCTTCATTGAATATGAGATTGATGTTCATATGATTATTATAGCATATCTTGACTAGCTCGTAGGTGTAGTTCTTATATATAGTATCTATTTTTGTTTAGCTTGACCTGTCATATTGATATTCTCATATTGTGTCTTGGTTGAATAGTACTATTCTGACCTTGTTTCATGTGAATTAGCATAATGTTACTTGTAACACAACCTAAGTTAATCTTGAACTTGCAGGTTTCTATTCCTAGGTTAGTCGACATGCTTGATGAGTTGAGTGGTTCTATTATTTTCACAAAAATTGACTTGCGTAGTAGATACCACCAGATTAGAATGAAATTGGGAGATGAATGGAAAACAACATTTAAAACTAAGTTTGGTTTATATGAGTGGTTAGTCATGCCTTTTGGTTTAACTAATGCACCTAGCACTTTCATGCGTTTGATGAACGAAGTTTTACGTGTTTTCATTGGAAATTTTGTGGTGGTATATTTTGATGATATTTTGATCTATAGCAAGTCACATAAAGAACACATAGAACATTTGTGTCCTATTTTTAATGATTTGAGAGATGCATGTTTGTTTGGTAATCTTGAGAAGTGCACCTTTTGCATGGATCAAGTCTCTTTTCTTGGCTATGTTGTTACTCCACAGGGAATTGAAGTGGATGAAGCAAAAATTGATGCTGTCAAGAGCTGGCAACCCTTGAGACAGTCACACAGGTGAGAAGTTTTCATGGTCTTGCAAAATTCTATAGGCGTTTTGTAAAAGATTTCAACACCATTGCTGCCCTGTTGAATGAGTTGACAAAGAAGGGCATATCTTTCCAATGGGGACCAGCACAACAACAAGCTTTTAACACGCTAAAAGAGAAGCTTACACATGCACCTCTACTCCAACTTCCAGATTTCGGTAAGACGTTTGAATTAGAATGTGATGCTAGCGGAATTGGAATAGGAGGTGTGCTACTACAAGAAGATAAACATGTTGCTTACTTTTGTGAGAAATTGAATGGGCCAACTTTGAATTACTCCACCTATGATAAAGAATTATATGCTTTAGTGCAAGTATTAGAAACATGGCAACACTATCTTTGGCCTAAGGAGTTCATTATTCATTCTGATCATGAAACTTTGAAGCATATTAGAAATCAAGCCAAACTGAATAAACGACATACTAAATGGGTTGAATTCATAGAGTCGTTTTCATATATCATTAAAAACAACAGGGGTAAAGATAATGTAATTGCTAATGTGTTATCGAGGTGATATACTATGTTTCTCAACTTGATCATAAAATTTTTGATTTAGAGACAATAAAAGAGTTATATGCCATTGATTTGGACTTTAAAGATGCATTTGCAAACTGTAGAGAAGGAAGAACATGTAATAAATATGTGATGAAAGATGGATTGTTATATCGTGCTAACAAGCTATGTGTTCCTGCTAGCTCTATTCGCCTTTTATTTTTGCAGGAAGTGCATGGAGGTGGTTTGATGGGCCATTTTGGAGTAAAGAAAACTGAAGATGTACTGGCCGCACATTTCATTTGGCCAAAGATAAGACGCGACGTCAAGCGCTACGTGTCACACTGCACTATGTGCAATAAAGCTAAGTCTCGCTCTAATCCACATGGTCTTTATATGCCTCTTCTTGTTCCTAGCATTCCATGGGAGAATATTTGTATGGACTTTATTTTAGGGTTGCCTAGGACAAAGAGGGGGAGGGATAGTATTTTTTGTGGTTGTGGACCAATTTTCTAAAATGGCACACTTTATACCTTGTCATAAGAGAGATGATGCTACAAACGTTGCTGATTTATTTTTCAGGGAGATTGTATGCCTACATGGAGTGCCAAACACAATTGTTTTAGATCGTGATGCTAAGTTCTTGAGTCATTTTTGGAGAAGCTTATGAAATAAATTGGGGACAAAGCTGCTTTTTTCTACTACATGACATCCCCAAACCGACGGACAAACGGAGGTCGTCAACTGTACGTTGTCAACCATGTTGAGGACTATTTTAAGTAAGAATTTGAAGTTGTAGGAAGAGTGTTTACCGCACGTTGAGTTTGCTTATAATAGGTCGGTACACTCTACCACTAAGGTAAGTCTATTTCAGGTAGTGTATGGGTTTAATCCTCGTGCTTCAATTGATCTTTTGCCCTTGCCTACTTCTGAAAAGGTGAATTTGGATGCTAAGAAGCGTGCTAAATTTATTATGAAAATGCATTAAACAACTAAGGAGAACATAGAAAAGATGACTGAAAAGTATAAGATTGCTGGTAGCCAGGGTAGAAAACATTTATCTTTTGAACCGGGTTATCTTGTTCGGCTACATTTGAGAAAAGATAGGTTTTATCGGGATCCGAATATGCAAATCCAGACCCTATGTGTATTCTGCACTAGTCTAGGATCACGCTAGTGAATACAGCTTCAACATAGATGAATATCACACTGATACACCGTGGAAACATAATAAAAGACATCGTATAATAAATAAGACATAGTTGAACGACCTTAATGTCAACCTTACACTTATTAGCCCTGTGGCTCTGAATCAAAGCAAATAAACAGCAGCGGAACGAAGAACGTCGGTGAATCCCATCAACATGCCACAAGCATCTGACAAGGTTCAACTCCTAGATAATCGCCTCATCGTAGAACTCCATCTCCTTCAAAGGTGTAGACTTCTCCTCAACTGGTGATTTGATTGTTGGCAAGGGTGAGTACTTAAAGCACTCAACAAGTTGTGCACAGAATACAAGACTATCATACTATATGCATGGCTTATTTCAAAGGAACATCTAACATGGTTATTTTGCAATAAGGCAGTATTTATGAAGAAATAACATAGATAGATTATAAAGATAGTAAAACAAATAATAACAATAATAAATTTCCCAATTATTTCCCAAATAAACCAACTCACAACCTTAAATCAATTTCCAGACTTCCATAAGCATACAGCCTCCATCCCCAATTCATTTTAATAAAATCTAACCCTTGACCGTAATTCTCGAGCATTGCTCAATACTGCGAGCACGACTATTCGAATAGATTTTACACTCTGCAGAGGTTATGCGCTTTACCCACATGACATGATCGTCTCTTGTTGCCATGCAATTAACACACTTCCTTTGGTGTGTCGGCAGAGAGATCATGACAAAGCCTTTACAGAGCTTTGTCTAAACCCAGTACTATCTGTTAAGGTTTCAACTCTGGTGGGACTAGTTACCACATCCAGGGCCCCCCTTTTGCGCCAATGAGTTTACCCATAAAGTCGGGGCTCACACCGCCACTAGTAGTACCAAGATAAGACATTGCAAATTAATCAGCTAGGTCCGCCCCATTCTAGACATGTGGTTGCATGCTTGACTTAGGTCAAATGCTTGTAAGGTTAAGTCCTTAGATTGACCAAGACAAAACTAACCAAAAATTCACCATTAGCGTTACCATTATCAAAAGCAAGCGACCGCCCAAATACCATATTGGCCCACCGTAAATTCCTGCCACATGCCTCAATCTAAATCATTTTACCACCCCAGTTGATTACCATGCACCACGTGCCATCAACAACATTGCGTGACAACACCTGACACACATATCAAAAACATGTTCCATATTCCATTAAGCAAGATTAAATTTTCTCACATAAAATGATATCAATAACTCGTTGCACGGCTAGGCAAACTATTCACGTTCTAGCTAACCCACATTGTCAAATAATAGTTACCAACATATAAGGAACCATACCAGGGTGACATATGAATCATGGCATACAAATGACAAGGTAGATATAACTCAATTTGGACGAATAGCTAATCCCAGATTATTTGAAAAAAGTATCGATTGAATTAGCATGCAATAGTTTAAAACCATATAACTTTAAAACATGGGCTCTACATGATCAAAGCACAACTTGCCTTCAAAGATCTTTGAATCCTACTCTAGACCTTAGTCTTGGATTATCTCCTTACTCACGAATTCCTCGAGCACTTCAACGTCTACGCGAAACAAGCGATAAAGCAATAAATACCAAAAACAGAGAGCAAACTCAACCCCAAAAATTAAATAAAATTCACCATTAAACAGATCTCGATTTTACAAATTTTTAGAAACTAGAATCACCTCAATCGAAGTTTGTATGAGGGTAACGGACCCTTTCAAGTTTGAAATAAAATGAAAATCAGAAAAATAGAAAAATCGAATTACCATAATTATTTTTGTACTGGAAAATAGCATTTATGACGTCATGCTGACGTCAGCATAGAAATAAATTTCGGTTGAATAACTTTTATAAAGTAAAATATATTTATGATGTCAATATTGATGTCATAATCTAATTTAATAAATAAAAAATTTTCTGGAAAATCATTGTTAGGCTAACATGTGGGCCCATAGTCCATGAACTGGGTCCACGAACACACCTGAGTCCACTGTGGACTCGGTCCATGGTGTTTAGCCTCTGACAGCGGGACCAACAGTGGGTGACGTCATCACCGACGTCATGGATGACATCAGCGGCGACCAGGCGACGGTGACTCTTTGGTCCTCGTGCGACATGCGGCAGCACGGGACTGGCCCAGTGCGCGGTGCGATCACGACCGCACGGTTCAATCCGATGGACAAGATCCGTCGAAACAGCAGCTACGATGGAGGACACATGGCGAGATAACACTGCTTCCACGTGGCTGACTATAAGCGGTCAGATCTAGATCTAACAGCTATGGGCGTATGCGAGCAGACGAAGGGACTCGACGGACGTGGCAACATCTAGCGCATCTCTTCTGGACCTGACGGACACCGAGCTCGACGATGACATTCATGGTACGGTGGCGGGGTTCTTACTGGCGAGGAGAACGAAGACGTGGTCGACGGTGCTCGGGGGTCCTACAGGCAACGCTCCTTGAGGGTTTCAACGCGTCTTGGCGTGGGCTTCTCGGTTTTGGCCTCAGACATGACGGAATGGCGACGATTCTCAACAGAACAGCGAATAATTATAGCAACAGCAGCACCAACTTCGGAGAGGAACTACGGCGGCAAGAGCGTGCCTCGGGCGACCAAACATAGGGCAAACCACGTGGCTCGAGACAGGCTACGCAGGGCACGAGGCGGCGCATTAAATATGCGGCTCGGGAGGCGTGCAACAGCAAGACACGGACTCCGAGATCCTCGGGGATACAGTGGTGCGGCGAATCCGGTTGCGATACGGAGAGGCAACATGGCTCCATCACGTGTGTCCACGCGACAGTGATCCAATGGCAAGCACAGCACGATGGCGTGGAGAGACGACGGCCACACGACCCCGATTCTAGGGCCACAGTCCTAGGGTTTGCGAGGAGGAGGCTAGGCAGGCTATGGCTGGGTTGGCGGCATGAAGAATATTGGTTGGCCTACTAGGCTACGGCCTAGCACTATTTACAAGCATTTTTAAAACATTTCCGAATAAAATAAATAACAAATATTAGAAGTAGCCAAATAAAATAGCAAAAATATCAGAAAAATTCTAAAAAAATCCAAAAAATATTTTAGGGCACTTGGAACTCAAATAAAATATTTCTAACAAAAGTTTATTTAAACTTTTCACATTTTTCAAATAACTATATAAATAAGCCATAAATAAAAAAATGCAAATTAATTCAAATAAATTCCAAAAAATTCATAAAAATATAAAATGCATATTAAATTTAGGAAATGCAAAAATTAGGATGTTAAAGGTTTCCAGCTTTGAGAAAGTCTAAATTAATGCCTCGAGTTGATGGTCCTTTTAAAATATTTGAAAAGATTAATGATAATGCATATAAGCTTGAGTTGCCTGCAGATTGTAGGGTTAGTCCCACGTTTAATATTTCAGATTTAAAGCCATACGTGGGAGAAGAGGATGAGCTTGAGTTGAGGACGACTCCAATTCAAGAAGGGGAGGATGATGAGGACATCACTCCTTTGGATACGCACATACATCCTGGTCCGATGACAAGAGCTCGTGCACGTAAATTAAATCATGAGGTGAGCTCATTTCTCGCTGTTCATATAATGATATTGAGGATAGGATGCTACAAAATATTTATGATGTTTTACTACTTAGGAACATGGGAGAAGCACCATGTAACACCCCAGCACCTCATGTGCCCTGAATGTCACCACATCTTACTATATTGCTAAGTCTTAACCATTTTACACATAAATTTTAGCAACACATTATTAAACATTTAATCGCTAAACAACCACTAAAGGATAGTTTCTAGATATAACAAGAGGCCACAAACAATCTCATATTACATAGCACTGAAATAACACTAGATATGCATTTTAGAGAATAATTTCAGCATGCTACCTAAACAAATAATACCAATTCTAGACCGTTAATAACAAAAAAACTTGGAACTACACGTACAAGCACGCCCAAGCCTTCGAGCTTGGATACAAAGGACAATATTAAGTAAACAATAGATTAACTAGCTATACTTCTCTATTTATCACTTACAACTGACTAGGTTCAAATGTCCAGTAATGCGACTAAGTGATTCCATCAACTAAATAAAGTTAAGCG
The DNA here is from genome assembly GCA_036346275.1 of Otatea glauca. Taxonomy (NCBI): domain Eukaryota; kingdom Viridiplantae; phylum Streptophyta; class Magnoliopsida; order Poales; family Poaceae; genus Otatea; species Otatea glauca. Next base: position 6,990,997 of record CM070716.1, on the reverse strand, counting down.
CTATCTTATACATGGGTGAACACTAAACTAGATCATGGTGAAGATGGTGTGACAAGTGACACAATGACGCTAATCCCTTCCCATGCATGTCGCCTTCAATGATCTCCTAGAACATTTAAAGAAAGCAAGAGTGAGTCCATGACTCAGCAAATACATAATAAAACAATAACATAAACTTCATCGTATTTAAAATCAATAAGGGTGAGTCCACGACTCAACCGGTACATAATAAAGTAGTATCATATCGGTACGTAATAAAGTAATATCATACCAGTTGTTACCTTTAACACCTTATTCATCTTTGGATGAGTCCACAACTCAATCTCATCACCATGTATCACAATCATCTCAATAAACATGATTCATCATTAGCAATGCAATGCAATGCAAATATGCTTGCATGCTCATATGCACAGTTCATAGCTTATACCGGTATAGCTTGAGTGCACACCCGTCGATGTCACACTCTCATTCCCTTCCATCCCAGTTGAGGGGCCTACCGAGGTAGGTCTTACTCAAGAGCACTTAGGACAAGTCATATACCTTTCTCACCGACCTGGCCTATGCACTCCGGATTAGTTATATGACTCTTTTACCGACCTGGCTCATATGCACTTTTAATGATATGAATGCAAGTGATGCAACACTTTTCAATAACCAATCACCACGTAGCAACAATTCCCAAGTGACCATCCACATCATGTACTCAATATCATCATCTCAAGAGCACAAGCTTAAATAATAACAATGATTAACATTAATCATAAAAACAGTAAGGTGATATTTATCAATCTAAATAACAATTCATTCCACAACCAAATTATCATTCTACCACACACTTGCCTTAACCGCGAGGAGAGGAGTGGCGCGGGGTTGAGGCCACTCCTGAAGTCACACCACCTAAAAATAAATTGCATACAACTCAACAATGCAATCACCGCATAGGCAATAAATTTAGCGACATCGAACCTACACCCTACCCCAATTTTAATAACTTTCTTGCTCAGCGAACAAAACCGCCCCTTTTCTGACCCGTTGGTCTAAAGGTTATAAGTTCCACCCTAATAACCTAAACCTCAGAGATCAAGAACTATATAAAACTACTATAAATTACCCACACATTTCCCGTTAACCAACTTTCTCAAATAAATCATTTAGCCTTGAAACCCGATCTGCTGCAATACTAGACAGCAGGCTTCAAAATGGCGTAACTAATTTTATACAGTTCCAAATGAAGTAAACGATGACATTTCTGAAATCTACTGGAAATTTACTAATTTTATATGATTAATAAAAAATTTAATTCAGCTTCTAAATATCCCTAATCTGCAGTTTTCCGCGGCTGCTGCCAGCAGTGACAGATTCTGGACAGCAGTCAATAAAACGGCCATAACTTTTAAACCACCCAACCAAAATTCGTGTTCTTGGTCTCTAGTTAAACTTAAGACCAAGATCTACAACTTTTACAACAACTAACCCCTCTGAAAATGACTAGAACAATTTTTAATCTCAGTCCTAATATAGAAGTTTTCACTGCCCGAAACCAGGCCACACCCAACCCAAGATTTCCCCCCACATCCAATCTACACACAGCACTAATACTAGAAATTCCAATGATCCAAACACTAAATTTTTTAGCCCAAGCTCCACCAAAATTAACCTAGGAGCATCATACCTTCTCGAAGAACAACAGGGAGGCTCCCAGGGGAAGGCAACGCGGCTAGGGAAGGCGAGGAGGTGAGGCTATGGGGGAAGAGGAGGTGGCGGCTGGAGAGGGAGGAAGAAGAGGGGATGGGGTGGCTGGAGGGGGAGGAAAGGGGGAAGGGCTAGGGTTAAGGATTCCCCCTTCCCACCTGGGCCAAAACCTGGCCTAACGCAGCTCACGAATGGTCCAACACTGAGAATGGACCCCAAAAATAGCCCACGCTGCCCGAAAACAAACAAAAATGACCCATAACAGAATAAATTTAAACGGGATATTACACACCACCAGGATAGCAACAAGCTCTCAGTTTGTTGGAACAATTCAGATTGACGTCAAGTCGAACCGGCCACTTCTACTCCAAGTTGGTTCACTTTCCGAAGAGCGCTATCACCTCCACGCAACCACATGCCTAGCTGGATTCCACCCTTGCCATGCCAATCAAGCCAGAATCCAAGTTGTCCATAATTTGGGCTTTGTGTTCAGTTCAGAGTTAGCAGACAACACTGCATTAAAACAGACAGAGTCCAATGGAGGAGTTTTTGTGCTCATTAGAAAGACAACGACGCGATCTTTCCAATGGATCTGGTCCCAGCCCCAGATTCATTGCGGATCAGCTGGTATTATCAAAACAATGTGTTATATTACTGTTTTGGCCTATTTCGGGCTTTGTAAGTGTGTAGAGGCCCAAGCCCAAGTTGTGTGCGCCCCTCCTTGCCGCACAAACCCAAGCTCAACCGTCTCACGCCCCTCCCTCTCATATACTCAGTAGCCACCGCCTTAGACATTTGAGTTTTACTTAGATTATAACTAGATACTCTGTCAGTTTTTCGTCGTACATCGGTTTATAGAACCCCAACTCATGTGCTTAATATAATTCATAATTTCAGATTGTATCTTCTATATTCTTGCTTGTATTCTCGATTCACATGCAAGGAATTAGCCTTCTTGGCGAGGTCAACCGTGTTTGTGCGTGGTTGATAACCTATGGAGCCGTGGTGTAGTGATTGCAGGGTTCGGATCAGTTCTGATTGGAAGCCGGATCGTCACTATCGAGCTCTCCATCAATCGATTTACTACTACCTTACGGAAGATCGGGCCACCGTTCGCATCAGGTCTCGTGGCAATAAGACAGTGGGCTGAGTTAGCATCATAGTTAAGGGTGAACTTACATCCAATGGTTTAGGATCAGCTACTATTCCTTGGGTGTTCTGTGACACTGAATAAACAGGGTAATTTGACAAAGCTTGCATTAGGTCGAGTAGAATCCCAACTAATGCCAACTCTTAAGCTATGTTTTTTACACTATTAGTTATCATCGGCTTAATCGTTGCTACTAGAGCTGATGACTGATTAACCAAAGCGTGATATATAGATTGATTAATCATATCCGAGAGTTCAGCTTGTGCGGGCATGTATCGGCTTACGAGCATGTCAGTAACTCCTGCGTCACCGAGAGCATTAACCGTCGGCAATTCAACTTTCTAAGTGACGCCGCGTTGAGTTTTTTGATAACACCCCATCATCATCTCCTCAAGCTCAGCCTTCTGATCCTCAATCTCTTTACGTTGTTCTGGCGTTAAATCGGCCAGTGTAGAGACGATTATAGCCTCAGCGTTGAGAGCAGATGCTGAAATCGACTTCCCTAATGAAGGCATCCTGTCCCACCGGGCGTGCCAAGAGTGTTGGTGCCAAAAAACGTGAAGAGGGGTCTATCGACCACAACAGACTGGATGAACACCGGGTTCTGAGGTTCGAGGGGTGTCAACCGATTTGATCCTAAAGTCGGTAAGATGAATATAAAATACGCTCAAACCCGATCTATCGAGACAATCAGTAAAGATTTAAACAGCTAAAAAACCGATCAAATCTAGGGTAACGATAAGTCAAATTAACCGATTAGGACTAACCAGATGATAGAGATAGATCTTTTTCCAAAAAGGCGATGTGTAATAAGATTGGAGAAAATCAAACATGATTAGCGTAATTGAAGGTGATCAATAATCGATGATGCGCAACTTTATTGATCAAATCAGATTACAAAGAAGAATTTAAATTACAGTGGCTACTCCTAATCGACAGGAAAATAAAAGAGTAAATGCGAGTAGTTTAATTGATTGTGTTGTGTTTTCTCGCTTGCCTTTTACCGTCTTTTATAGTTATCGGCCGATCATATCTTTTTCCAATATACTGCAAATCATGATCCGTATCAGCTTCAATTTGCACATATTCTAGATAAATATCGGCTATAATCCAAATTTAGAACCTCTATCCATATCCAATATCAGCTAAAATATCTTAATCGATAGCTTAAAATTTTACCATACTTTTGCTAAATTTTGGTGCAAACACAAACAAACACAATCGACAATCTAGATGAGTCGTAGCGAATTACAAACAAAAACAAAGAGGAAAAGCCCAGAGAGGTGGAGGCGTACGATGCGAGAAAGCATAGAAATTGTGAGGATGAGGCGGAGCAGCCCAAGTAGCGCACTACTGCCTCGCTCTGTACTGCGGCACGTGACATCGATGATGTGCGCCAATCCGGGAGCCGCCGTATCACTGGCTGGACGTTGATCATGGACGCCGACACCCTCTGGAGGCCCCAAAATCATCATGAAGCAAGGTTGTCGCACCGGCCGACGCGTTGCCTCTCTGGGCTGCGAAGTCATCGGACTGTCCCTCCGGCCAACAAAGGAAACAGACACAAACCGAGGCAAAGCTACGGAAATCGAACCAAAAAGCATCATACGACGGCCGGGACACCTGTCCACCGGCCATTCGGTGAGAACCCGTCAAAAGTAAGGAGAGCTCTCCTGCTATCAAGGTTAAAAAAAACCGGGATATTTCAAAAATCTCTTCGAGATCTTTGATTCCGATTAGGAACGGGATCTAAAATCCTAACGGGATAAAAAATTGAAAAAAATTAAATTACTACAGTATTTCAGAAAAATCCCAACGAGATTTCGCCAAATCTCGGGTAATTTGACCAGAATTTGATGAATTTTTTAGATAATTTAAAATTTTGGCAAAACACTTTCAGATTTTTTTGAAATTTTTCTAAATTTTTTTACTTCTTAACTCTTCAGTTTCTGACGATTTTCGAATCGATTTTTCAAAAACTTGATTTTTCTGATTTTTGGATTTCGGACCACCCGGAATTCTAAAGTACCGGCCGAGAAAAAAATTAAAAAAATTGAACTTGCTACAGTACTCGAAATTTCGGTTTTCCTCGGCGCACTTTTGACCGGATTTGGTCCAATAACCCTTAGCAAAGTCATCTCCTATGAAAATTTGTTGAAACACCGAATTTTTTAGACATTTTAAAATTTTGGCAGAAACACTGTTATATTTTTATAAAATTGTGCAAGCTTGATAATAATCTTAAAATTTTATGGTACTATCTTTAGTAGTTTTTGATCATACATAAAAAAATTCAAAATAATTTAACTTTATTTGTTATCATTAAAAAATCAAAAATAGAATGACTATAATTGGGACCGTTACATTGTCACAATTTTATAAATTGTTTTGAGTCTAATTATGATCTAAATTTTTTTAAGAGATTAATAATTGACTCAGTAATAAATTTTTCAGAAAAAATCAACGTTTTTTTGTTTTGTCAATCTAATCTATGTAAGCATTGAACTTCGTTTGTTATATTATATTTCAAAAATCAAAAAGAAAAGAACATAAATGGCACTGTGCCTTGTAAGAATTTTATTAATTCACTGGAGTGTGATGATGATTCAAAATTTTTATGAGATATTAAGAACTTCCTTATCACCATTCTGTAAAATTTTAAAAAATTTAAACTTTTTTTATTGCTAAAGCAAATCTATGTATTGATCATCCGACTTTTATTAGGACGTAGCACTGTCTGAATTTTTAAATATTATTTGAGAATTATCATCATCTAAAATTTTCAAGAAACATTAATGTTACATCAGGACCATTCACAAAAATTTTCAAAAGTTTTTAACGTGATTTAGATAATTTTTCATTTTGTTCAAGTTTGCCGATAAGCCTTTTAACAGGGCAGTAGTACTGTTCAAATTTTTAAAAATTCATACGATTTGATCATCATCCGAAAATTTAATGAGAGCATTAGAAATACATCATAACCATGCAAAAAAATTTCAAATGTTTATAACGTGGTTTTAACCATTTTGCATTCGGTTCAAAATTGCCGGTTAGTGTTTTCTGAGGACAGTAGCAATGTTTGAATTTTTAAAAATTCCACAGACTTCAGAATAATTTGAAATTTGTATGGCAATATCATCAATGTGTTAGGACTCTCCAAAAAAATTTTCAAAAATTTTTCGATATCGTTTGACCTACTTTTTTTCCGTTGCAAAAAGACCATAATTTCGGGTATTTCGCCCAAAATTTCGGTATTTTTCGGCGAATTTCGTTTTTTCTCGGTACAAAACAAACCGGATTTGAATTTTTATTTTTTAATTTCGGACGAGATTTATCCGAAATATCTGAATTTCGCCGAAATTTCGGAATCCGATCATGAGCAGAGCGGTATTTGATGCGAAAACGAAATTTGAATCCTTGAGATAAGCAACATTTCCTGCCTCTCAGCATGCAAGTACTGTACTATCCTCGAGAAAAAAGTACTACTATCGGCACCCAGCGTGTCAGTGAGCTGTGAGCACGGGAATCACGCTGCGGTGGGCCCGCCTCCTCAAGAAGATCGCCAACTCGCCAAGTGACGAAGCCACCCATCCGTGGTAACGGCTACTCGGTACTCGCTTCCCACGCCGCGCACAAAAACCCCAAATCCTCCTCTCCATCACGCCCCCAATTCCCTCGCCTCCTCGGCTTCCCTCCCGATGGATTCCCATTCCGCCGCCGCCGCCGACGTGGACACTGCGGGGGGCCTCTCCCTCGCCGGGTTGCACGACCCCCACCTGCGCCCGCGCCTCCTCCTGCTGCTGCTGGACGAGTGCCTCCCGCTCCCGGACCCGGACGCGGACCTGGAGCCCACCCGGTCCCCCGCCGACCTCGCCTACGCGCTCGACGCCGTCCGGGCACACTACCTCCTCGCCGAGTGCTCCCGGGACCCGGGGTTGCTTGATGAGTGGCGCGCCGCCGTGGACGCCTGGGTCGATCGGCTCCTCGCGCTGATCAGGAGCGACAGGGTGCGTATATCATTTTTGCATGTGAGTTTGGTGCGTGTTTTTTTGGTGTACTGCATGATATGACACGGAGGTGTTTTCGCCTTTTCGGGGGTGGAATTGAGCTTCCTTTTAAACGGTTTGGTTGTTGGATTGTGGGATTTCTGTGTGACTTTTCTCAATGGGGAGAATTAGGAGGACGAGATTTTCCTTTGGTCCGAAGTTTTAGAATATTTAAGACAGACTGTGTATGCGAAAAAGTGTGTCGCTTTTGGGACAACTGTTTCGTAATCTCTTAGGATCATTTCAGATATAACCATTGCATGAATTAATGCTCCCCAAGGGTTTGGAAAGCTTGGCATTAGTCGACGACGTGGGCTGCCGACGGTCCTCGGGCCACAACAGCACAGATAGACTAGGCCTCAGGCCTCCAGTGCCTCGACTGCCACCGCTAGCCTCGAGCCCCGTCACTAGTGGTGGGCTTTTTTAGACCGAAACTAAATTACCGAATCGAACCAAACCGAATTAACCGATTATTTCGGTTTTCGGTTTGGTTTTTATTTTGATATAATTCGGTTTTCGGTGTTCGGTTCGATTTTTTGCTTTCAGAAACCAAAATAACCTAATATCTTATGTAGAATACCACTTTTATAATATTCTTCCTAAAGCCACCAAACAATTCTTCTTATATTCTAACATTTTTATGCATCTGTGTAGTATATTCATATGTTCTGTTATACTTATACCGTTGTGACCTATTAATATTATGTGGGTTTATCTCTATTCTGTTTTGTGACATGAGAAGGATCACATCTAATCTACCTAGTGTTTATTCACATTTCAATTAACCGAATTAATCGAACCGAAATATTTCGGTTAATTCGGTTCGGTTTTTTATTTTGGTTCGAGAAATTTGGTAGCCAGTTTCCACAAACCGGAAAAACCGAACCGGTTAGACCGAAAAAAACGAATGCCCACCCCAACCCATTGCCTCGATAACCGCCTTTGCCCTCATCACCTCGACTGCCGCCACCTATATGATGGAGGGCTACGAGGGCTTCAAATGGTCGGGATCCAGGATTCCAGGAGGAGAGGTCGAGGGAGTGAGGGAGGATTTGAGAGTGCTGTCTACGGGAGCGCGGCCAAAGGATAAGATAGAAGAAAGAAGAAAGAGGGGAGTTGGATAGTCAGAAAGAAGAAGAGAGAAGAAAGAGAAGGGGGAAAAGAGTGAGCAAGTGTGGAAAAAATAGAGGGGAAAAAGGGGGAAAAGCAGGGAAAAAGAGAGAAGGAAAAAATGAGGTGAAAAAGAGAAGGGAAAAAAGACGGGAAGACAAGGAATAAGTGAAAAAGACAAAGAAGGAAAAAAGGAAAAAAAAGGTGTTGAAATTCAGGTAATTAAGTAAAATTATGTACGCTTCAATTTGGGGGAAAAAGTGAAATTTCATTGATATTTTAAAGATACATTATTATTGCCTCATTAAAAACCTTACACCCAAGTGTAGGGTTCCACATTAAGGAAAAGAGTACAATAGCTACATTCGTGATACATGTCATCTACTCATTGTTGGGATCCGCTAACGCCTGCGCAATCCTGGGATCCTACAATTGATGCTGCTGTCGGTACTGCTTTCTACCAATCCTTAAGGTAGTGATTGCCTTTACTGTTTCAAGTGTATGGGACGACCTTTTTTCTTCAATTATTCAACCAACCATGCTGAATGTCGCCTCAGAAGAAGCAGTCGACACTGCGTCGACTAGGACATCCCTTGCGAATTGGCACAACATGGTAAATATACAATGGTTGTTCCTCCATTCGAGGAGCTTGACCCTTTCGCCTGAAAGAGTAGGATCAGTGACTGCTAAATTGTGGGCGAGTTAGTGATTAAGTTCTGCATTAGGATTCCACCTTGTGTTTTCGTGGATGACTAAGACGACGAAGAACTGGATTCCTTGCCCTTCATCCTCTTCCACAAGTGGGCCATCATGCTTCCCTTGGATGGTTGCGCCACTTGCTCCAAAGCGTACGACTCCATCTATCTTGCACCATACTTTTTGTAGTACAAGCTGAATACTCGAAAAAAACTCGTCTTTCACATGGTTAAAAAGTGCTACAGAAATCTTGATCGAGTGCTTCGCTTATTCCCTCCAAAGTAGTTTTCAATCTGTCCAATTCCTTATGTGGATAAAAAGTGGTTACAAAACAATAGAGATGTGATATAGAACCAAAATATTTGAGAAATTTTACCTCCATCAGTGCAACAATAGGGCCTAAAAGTGCATCATGTCTATATGTAGCAAATTGCTTCGTAATTAGCCAAATATAATCGACCATTAAGCATGAGGTAGGGTAGTAAACACCAGAAAACTCGTTAGTTGCTTCATAGAAAGGGTATAAAAGATCTCAAAAATGTTTAACAACGCTCCAATCTTAATTAGTAAGTGTGGAATCATTATCTTGAGCATTAGTATTGACAGAGATAGTTATAATATTTTCATACCCTTGTACATTCTTTAACATGATATATGTCGAGTTCCACCTTGCCTTCATATCAAGACCAAATTTTTTTGGTGTAATGTTATTGGCCCTGCAATACTTCGCAAACCTAGTGGCCACTTGGGCATTGCTTGCAATGAAATGAACAGCGCTGCGGATATTGTTCAAATATCCACCAATTACCTCCATACCAGCTTTGGACAACGAGGTTGATGATGTGACATACACACGTCTAGTGGAGAACATATGCATGTATATAGGGCTGTAGTTGGGGAGTAAGGAACTGCATGGCTGTCGTATTTGCCGAAACATTATCAAGAGTGGTAGAAAGATGTGTTCGGCAATGACCTGTCCAGTGTGTGCGTCATCCATTAACTTAAATCATGTAACTCTCTTGGTTTGGGTTGTACTATTCGCCTAAATAATGGGCAACAACAGTAAGGTATCAAGTTCTTTGGTGAGAGGACGTCCAAATATCGGAAGTTAAAGCAAAAGAAAGCTAACTTTTAGGAATTTTTCTTTCGGTGCAGTTAGCTCTGTATTGTAGATCGCTATAATATCAAATTTGGTGTTTCTTCTACTCACATGTTGGTACCGTGAGCAGAAGCCGTGTTGGATCATTCTTTCAAAATTATGGCTCTCAACCATCATAATAGGTGATCTTCTGAAACTATAAATCGGTTACTACTTGGGGTTTGTACAGTTAGACAGTATCCTATATTGCCTTGTATAGAGATTGCTAATATCCTAGATTACCTTGTATATAGATTGCTAGTATCCTAGATTACCTTGTATAGAGATTACTAGTATCCCGTATTGCCTTGTATAGATATTGCCTTATATAGGCTTTCCTTTTGTATCTGTATGTACATGTATATATTCTGGCCTATCGGCCTCATGATGAACACAAGTGCTATTCATAACATGGTATTAGAGCCAGTCTAGGGCTAGGGTTTCACCGGCATTGCACTTGCACCATCCACCACCTTATCCTTGTAGGCTGGTCGCCGCCGCTCTTCCTGCTGTCGACCGTCGTTCCCGTCCGTCAATTCTGTAGCCTCCAGCGGCGCCTCCCCAGGCCAACACCCTTGCGCCCGGCCCCCAAGGCCGTCGCTGCATCGGAGCCCCATCCCTTGACACCGCACGGGTGTCATCCACGCGCACGGCTTGGCACCAGACAAAGAACACGGAGTTGACACCCTAGGCCCCCACCCCGCCCTGTGGTCCGCCGCCCGATCGTCTCCCTCCGCCAGCTGCAGTGGGTGTTCTCGCTAGCCCTCGCAACCTCGCCTCCGCTCTACCAGCTTGCATTACCGGATTCGAAATAGAGGAAGAAGAGGAATTTAGCTCCCTCAGTCAGATCGCTAAAAAAAATGTTATCGTCTTCTGGTTCTTCCTTGGGCACCGTTTCTGTTCCTCGCTACCCAGTTATCTTTGATACTCTCAATTATTGAGACTAGGTTCTACGTATACATCTACATACTTATAGTGCTGTCAGCCGAAAAGTTAAGTCGTGTCTGCATACCTTCTCCTTGTAGTGCCTCACCTTTTTCAGGCTCGCTTTGTAGTGCTAGTTCAGATGTCCTGTCACTCTACCTGAACCTACAATCAATTCATTTTTGCACTATTTACATGGTCCAATTACTTGCCTTTGACTGTCGATGATTTCAACCCTCTTCGTCATGTGATTCCAGCAGCCCGCTTGTCAGGACCCTTCACCGATCGCTTTGTAGTGCTAGTTCAGATGTCCTGTCACTCTACCTGAACCTACAATCAATTCATTTTTGCACTATTTACATGGTCCAATTACTTGCCTTTGACTGTCGATGATTTCAACCCTCTTCGTCATGTGATTCCAAACACACTACCGTCAGACCCTTCACCGATCCGAATCGAACTTGGACAGAGCATCCATTCAGAATAAACACCAAGCAAGAAACAGAGAATAGAAAACCAAGAACAGAGAGCTACCAGAACGAATATGCTAACAAACTAGGAAGACTCTAGATAAAGTGATTTTCCATTCTCCTTCCTTTCCAACAAACTCCAGGTCTTAAACCCTTACACAATTACCTCCCGTAACAGTAAAAATAACTAACTTGGTAAATAAGCATACGACAAGACTAATAACTCAGTATTTTGCCGTAGTGACTGTTTACCATCATATGACCGTTTGATAGCTACTTCTTTTACAAAATCCAATCTGGACCGTCTAAGTAGCATAAGTGAAATCGCCGAATCGGTAGCTTCCAAATCTTCTTTCATTTATCTTCCGGCTCCGCCGCCTCGACAATGCCCCCTGGTTAGTCCGAGCTTGCCCTCAAGGTCGGAAATCAGGAAAAGTGCGTTGAATGAAACTCGCATCCTCCCTGGTAGCGTCTTTCTCCGACAAGTTCAACCATTATATCAGCCACTGGGTCACAGCTACCCTTTTTCTTGGAATCATTCGGCGGTCTAGGACAGCAACAAGTGCGGTTTTGATTCGGCCTTGAGCATCAACTAAAGGTAAACCTGGCAAGGGAACTGCATTTGGACCAGCATGCTTCAATTGACTGACATGAAATACAGGATGAATTGCAGCATCAGTAGGTAATTGCAACTTATATGCAACAGCACCAAGTTTACTCAATACTCGAAAGGGTCCATAAAATTTGGAATGAAGTTTAAGCGATCCCCTCAGTCCAAATGCATTTTGCCTGTAAGGTTGCATTTTCAGGTATACCATATCTCCTACCTTGAAACTCCGTTCTGATCTCTTCAAGTTTGCAAACCGTTTAATTCTGTTTTGAGCTTTCATTAAATTGTCACTCAACATCTCAGCCTTTTCTGTCAAGGTCACATTAGCTTCTTCTGATACACTGCAAGGAATAGCGAACTCCACCAATTGTGGGGGGTGATATCCATATAGGGCATGGAAAGGAGTCACTTTCAAAGATGTATGATAGGAGGTATTATACCACCATTCCGCCATAGTAAGCCAATTTAACCATTTCTTCGGCTCCTGGAAGACCATACAACGCAAATACGCCTCCACACATTGATGCACCCGCTTGGTTTGACCGTCAGTTTGGGGATGGTAAGCTGAACTGAACCGGAGTGAAACCTTCAGTGACTTGAATATCTCCTGGAATATTTGGCTGGTAAAGACCCTATCTCTCTGTCAGTGACAATGGCGATCGGCATACCATGTAACTTGAAGATATTGTCCATGAAGACCTTCACTACTTGTTGTACTGTGTATGGATGCGACAGAGCCACAAAGTGTGAATATTTCGTCAGCCGATCAACCACTACAAGAATTACTTCCTTCCCATTTGAATTCGGAAGTCCTTCAATAAAGTCCATGGAGATGTGAGACCAAGCCAAATCTGGTACTTCCAATGGATTGAGTAATCCTGGTAATTGGACATGCTCGGCTTTTGTCAGTTGACAAACTGGGCACTCCTGGATAAAGAATTCCACACACCTGCGTAATTTAGGCCAATAGAATAACTTTTTGATCCGATGATATGTAGCTCTCACCCCTGAATGACCACCCATTGCAGAAAAATGAAATGATTTCAGTAATTCCAATCTCAGATCATTAGAATTTCCAACTAAGATTCTTCCCTTGTACTTGATCAACCCAACACTTAAACTGTATTTGTCATTGGTCACTTGACCGCCCTGTAAGTCTTCCAGAATTTTCTTGACCTCTGAATCCTGAGCATAGCTAGCTCTCACGTCATTGACCCGGGTATAACATAAGACACAACCATACAAGTTTCAGCCTCTACTGCTTGATGATCCAATCTTGACAATGCATCCGCCGCCAAGTTTTCTTTTCCCTTCTTATATTCAATTCTGAAATCAAATTCAAGTAATTTAAGCATCAGTTTATGCTGGATACCTTCAACTAGCTTTTGAGTGGTAATTTATTTCAAACTTTGCTGATCTGTCTTGATAACCACTGGACTTCCCAATAAATAATGTCGCCACCTTTTCAAACCTTCCAGAATGGCCAGCGCCTCTTTATCGTAAATGGATTTACCTACCGCTTTACCACCAAGTGCCTTGCTAAAATATGCGATGGGATGTCCAGATTGCATCAGAACGGCACCAATTCCAGACCCACTAGCATCAACTTCCAATTGAAATGGTTGACTAAAATCAGGTAGTGCTAGAACCGGACATTCAGTCATGACTGTTTTGAGGCGTTCAAAAGCCTCCGATTGTTCTGGCCCCCATTGAAAGTTATCCTTCTTCAACAAATCAAACAGAGGTCTGCAGATACGGTCATATCCCTTGACAAATCTGCGGTAATAACCCGTAAGACCTAAGAAACCCCTCAACTTTGATACGGTATCGGGCTGTGGCCATTTAAGAATGTCGGCTATTTCTTTAGGGTCTGTGGATATCCCACCCGAATTGATGATGTGCCCCAAGTATTCGACAAAGTGTACAACAAAGATGCACTTGGATCTTTTGGCTACCAGTTGATGAGTTCTCAATACCTGCAACACTACTCTTAAATGGTTAAGATGCTCATTAAAACTTCGGCTATAGATCAATATGTCATCAAAGAATACCAACACAAATTTTCTTAAATAATCAGCAAAGATATCATTCATCAAAGCTTGGAAAGTAGAGGGAGCATTTGTGAGGCCAAACGACATCACAATATATTCATAATGTCCCATGTAAGTCTTGAATGCAGTTTTCGTAATGTCCTCATTCATTCGGATTTGGTGGTAACCCGATCGGAGATCCAATTTCGAAAAGATGATAGAACCATGCAACTCGTCCAATAAATCTTCAATCACCAGCATGGGAAACTTGTTCTTCACGGTCATGGAGTTTAATTGCCTGAAATCCACACACATGCGCCATGCACCGTCCTTTTTCCGGACCATCACAACGGGAGAAGAATACGGGCTGGTACTTGGTCATATTCACCCTTTTTCATCATCTCTCGGATGATATCTTCCAATATAGTTCGTTGATAATGAGGGACACGGTAAGGTCTCAAATTTCGAGGTTCCGATCCCGCTTTCAGATGGATTACGTGATCACAATCACGTTTTGGTGGCAAGACAGAGGACACAGCAAACACATCAGCGAAATCTTTGAGATAAATCTTCAATTCTGGAATCTAAAGGTTGTTCAATTGATTGCTCTTCTAATTCCATAGAAGCGACTTGAATAAGTAATCCGCTTACTTTCTTTCGGGCCAGTTTCTGCAATTGTCCCTGATTCAACATACAGTTGTAGGAAGGTTGGGTACAGTCTTGGAAATGGAGCTCTTTGCCATCCTTGGTGATAGTGAGCAGTTTTGTCTTGAGGTCTAGAGTAATAGGACTGTAATCATAGATCCAATCAGCTCCAAAAATGATATCATAATTACCCAAATTGAGTAACTTAAAGGAAGTAGTGAATGTAATGTTCTGAATGTGATACACTAAACTTTCTACTTTGGCGTCAGTCTCCAATTCTCCCCCTCCAGCTACCATGACCTTCCTCGAAGCCATTTTACTCAAAGGATATCTGTTAGCTACAGCCAGATCATAATTCAAGAATGAGTTTGTACTTCCGCTATCGACAAGAGCTATAGCCTGTTTACTTCCAATTCGCACCACCAATGAGAAAGTTACCGGACCTCCAAAATGCCATGAGCTGCATACACTGAGACTTGCATTAATTGTTCTGGTTGATCAGTATTTTGAACCGTGTCTGGGTTACATGGAGTGGTTACCAACTCTGACATTTCTCTGGGAACTTCTTCATCTTCTATGGTAGTATTCATTTCCTCCCCTTGCAACAACAACGTATGCAATGCAGTTCTGACTTTGCAATGCTGGTTATGGCCAGGATTCCAAGGCTCATTGCAATGCCAACAAGTCTTCCCGGATCTTTCTAGCAATCCGCTTTTGAAACCCTTCGCTCCTTTGGTTTGAGCTGGCTTGGTAATTTTAAGTACATTCACCTTGGGTCTTGAAGTTCCACCGCCACATTAAATTTTCTAGCCCCCGCTTTTTCTTCCAACTTGGAGTACCAGTAAGCCTCTAGCAAGCCTTTTGGTTGGTGCGTATTCACGCTATATTTAATCTCATTTTTAAGACCTCCGATAAAACAGCTCTACAGGAAATTCTCTTATAAATACGAGTGATCTCTTTTGACAAGCTCTACACATTTTTCAAAGTAATCAATATACTTTGAGACTGAACCAACTTGTTTCATTCCCAGTAATCTTTCCACAACTTCATGAGCATGCCCCTCCGAAAATCTATCACATAATATAGCACAAAATTGAGACCAAGTGATGAACTGCCATTGAAGACCAGTACCCTTAAACCATGTGTTAGCTCTACCAATTAAATGCCCCACAGCCAAATTAACCCACAGTTTAGTTGGAGTTCCGGCCATTTCATAAAAATTCTCACACTGATCAATCCACCCAAGGGGATTCTCTCCAGAAAACAAAGAAAGCTCTAGTTTCGGGCCCTTGATAATGGCTTCTGCATAATGATGAGTCCCAGTTTGATCTCCACAGTTCATATTCCTTTGAGTATCACAGAAGTGAACACCTGGGTAATGCATATTATGAGATCCATGACTACCCCCATACATAATACCAGTTTGAGCCTGCTAAGACAAGACCGGATGACAGTAACCAATTGCCAGCGTGACACCCATTCCCGAAGAGACAGCAGAATACATAGGTGGAAGACCACCAAAATGAGTTCCCTGTCCCATGGACACTCCTCCACTTGGGCCTCTTAAGACAGAGTAAGTAGAGGTACGTATTGCTGGAGTAAAAACAAGATTAGCATTGATTCCTACAGGTGAGTTTCCCATAACACCTGAAGTCTCCCCATTCCGATGAGCATCCGGCAGAAATAAAGGCATATTACTTTCTACAGAAACAGATGGACTTTGCAGATCTATCGGTTTAGAAACTGGAGATGCTTTACCCATGAGAATATTCTTAATTTCTCCCACATCAGCTTTAAGAGACTCAAGATCTGCCATACGTACCTGAAGTTTTTCGATCTCTTCCTGAACATCCATATCCAAGACTCCCACTCTCGATCTGGGAATTTTACAGGCCACCTTCCCAACCCAGATCGCCACACTTCGACTTCAGCAGAAAACCAAGGAAAGATCACCGCTCTGATACCAAAATTGTCAGGACCCTTCACCGATCCGAATCAACTTTGGACAGAGCATCCATTCAGAATAAACACCAAGCAAGAAACAGAGAATGTAAAACCAAGAACAGAGAGCTACTGAACGAATATGCTAACAAACTAGGAAGACTCTAGATAAAGTGATTTTCCATTTTCCTTCCTTTCCAACAAACTCTGTGTCTTAAACCCTTACACAATTACCTCCGTAATAGTAAAATAACTAACTTGGTAAATAAGCATACGACAAGACTAGTAACTCAAGATTTTGCCAGAGTGACTGCTTACCATCATATGACCGCTTGATAGCTACTTTTTTACAAAATCCAATCTGGACCGTCTAAGCAGCATAAGTGAAATCGCCGAATCGGTAGCTTCCAGCGCCGTCTTTTACTGTTTATCTTCCAGCTCCCGCCGCTCCTGACACCGCCCTTCCGCTGATGGACGATTGGGTGACTCTGGGGCCGGGGGCGAGAAGTTGGCGAAGGAGGCGTCCTTGTAGCTATCCGTGCCATCCATATGGCGGTCATCTATGCCGTAGTCTCCCATGCCTTCGTCCTCCTGATGGCTGCTTCTTACTGAACATATTGAGAGAATGAGAGATTGAAAGCTAGAAGCAGTAGGGAAATTGTTGCTTGAGCTGTGTGGAGAATAAATGAGGAGAGGAGAAAAATAGTGCTTGAGATGTTTGGAGAAGAATGAGAGGAGGTGAATTTATAGGCATGGAGGAGAGGAATGTTGCATTTGCCTGTTGCCTCTCTGCATTGTGCTCCTCTCTACCCTCTTCCTCTATCTGCAACTTTGCCCTCCTCTAAGTCCTTTTTTTGACTGCAAAAGGTATTGCCTCATGCCTCGCCGCTCGTTGCCTTGCATGCTCACTCTCTGATTCTTTGTGCCTGCCCCTCTCTCCCTCTCTCTGGCAGTCTGTCTGCCTTTTCTCTCCTTGGCCATAGGCCTCCCTCTCTCACAAACTCTCCCAGTGCCCCTCTCTCTGTCACTCTCATTGGCTTTTTCTCTCACTGGTCACCAGCCTCCCTTTCTCGCAAACTCTCATAGTCTCCCTCTCTGGCTTTTTCTCTCGGTCGCCGGCCTCCCTCTCACGCAAACTTTCCGTCGCTCTTTCTTCGTGGCTCACTATCACTGCCTCGCTCCCTCTCTGGCTCTTTCTTTCCCCGGCCGACCACTAGCCTCACTGCCCCCATCCCTCTCGCGAGTGGCCTTCCTCTCTCCCACTATCAGATCTGAGTGGCGACGGCTACGAGGGGGAACAAACTTCTCTCGAGCAGCCTTTCCCCTCTTCCACTCCCCAAATCGGATCCATGGCAGCTGTAAACCCACCACGATGACGGCCTCTCCCCTTCCCCTCTCCTAGCTCTGAGTAGAGCCGAGCGCGCGGGGGGGGGGGGGTACTTTGGGCAGCGAGTCCCACGGCTAGGTCAGCGACGGCCTCCACGATTGGTCGGCGGCTTCCTCAAAGGCCACGGTGACGACAACTAGTGCCAGTTGTCTTCCTCATGGCCACGGCGACAACGACCACAGCTACATCTATGAGGTGAGTCCCAACTACCGCTATGCCTCCACGGTTGGTCGGCGGTTTCCTCGACAGCCACGGCGGCGACAACCACTGCCAACGGTCTTCCTCTTGTCCACGGCCACTGTGATAATGACCACGGCTACATCGGCGAGGTGAGTCCCAACTGGCACTATGCCTCACTTTCGCCTATCGCTTGGTTGCATCGGGCCTTTCGGGCCATGCCGACCCGAGCACGGCCCATTGGATCGCCTTATGTTGTGTTGCCCGATGGGCCTAATTCTTAGGCATGGCCTAGCCTGGCATTTCGTGTTGTGCCGGCCTAGCCATGTGTCGTGCCATGCCATGCCTGTGCCAGCTGGGCCTCGTGCCAATCTATAAAAGCACTACCCAACTCTCAAGTCTATTAGTCAATTTTCCTCACTTCACGAGGCCTTCGTGGTTGTGCCCATTTTGAAACAATATCTAGTTCCCATGACCAATTGAGGAGGTGGTGCCAGGGTTTGAAATCCGGCCGGTTACCGACGGGAATGAATGACTTCTCTTTCCTTCATGCTGTATGCAGCAGGCACACGATGGTTTTGCAGCCCACGGTATTGTAGCCTATCTGCAGTCTAACATATTAGGAGCCCAGGTAAAGCAAATGAGCCGCATTCAGAAGAGCCCAGGTTTTCCATATGCCTTGACTGAATGAAAACATGTTAATCCTTCCATGATAGAAACCCTTGTTTGTACAGTTGGCACTGTAGGAGTGTAGATTTGCATCGAGTCCTATTGCCAGATTAGCTTGTCTTTCTCATCTGACTGCAGACAAGATGTTTAGGAATTTTGAGATAATCTGTTGGTGCTTGAATGTTTGGCTCTGCTCCACTAACAAGGCTAAGATTGTTTCTGTCAAAAAAAAAACCCAAAAACAAGGCTAAGAAAGGGTGGGTAAGGGCACCAAACATGTCAGCAGTTTTCCTTGGAACGATGAAATCACTTGGATCAAAGAAGACGCAGCAACTGACAAACTTATGGTATTCAAAACTTCATTCTTGTAACCTTGCCCCAATATTTGTTATCATCTCCCAGTTGAGAAAATCTTCATTAGCAGCTTATGTTGGAAAGTATGATGTGAAAAAATACAGTTATATATTATTAAACTTTTAACTACATAGATTATGCTACTTTGCTCAACAGAATGTTGCTAAATTCTTCTAGGAATGATAACTTAATACCTTCAACTATAATTTTGCTGGTTTCTTCATTTGTTTGCTCACGTGATGATGTAACATAAAATTATTACCACTACATTTACTAATATATTATCCTGTTCTACTTTGGTTTCTGTAGGAACATAGTTGTTGGGTGGGTATTTCTTTTCTTGGTTTGACATTCCAAGAGTGCTGTGATGAACGCTTTGCAAAATCATACTCAGACTGGTTTGAGAAGGTTTTGAAAAAGTTGAAGGTAATATGCATAATTCCTTGCAATTTTAGTTACAGATTCAAGTTTCAAAGGTTTATTCCTTTTTTTTATAATTTTGTTATATATATATATATATATTACTTTTTCATAGTTCTGATGGGAAAATAACTTCATATTAAGTTACTGAAGCTGCTTTGACGATCAGAAAATTGGTCCACTTGATTAAGAACTAGATTTCAAAAGGATTACTGAAACAAATTGCTGAGCAAATCATTACAAAGTGGACCAATGGTGATTTTCTAGACATGATTTCTCCTGCTGGCGAGAGCCCTGCTGTTAGTAAAATATGTTAATATAGGTTAGAACTGTACAGAGTTAATAGCAAAAGAGAAAGAAGAACTATCCCAGCCAGTAGGAGATGTCAACATTGGCTTTCTGGGAAACTCTTAACTCATAGCGACCTAAATCCTCAATTGGAACATCTCCTGGTAGACGTTGTATTGAGCAATTTATTTTGATATTAGAGTAATTGCTGCATGATTGAAATCCTGACAAGTAACAATAATCTGAAAACGAGGGTTAACTGCAGATGGACCTCCTTGAGAGTGATGTTCAGGTTGAATTGAATTTTACTCATGACAACTTAATCCTGTCTGCTGGGCCGGTTACTCTGTGGTTTTCTGTTACAGAAAATTTAGGATTACCGATTGCGTTAAATCTGCTGTCCACAAATGTTGTGATTTACTATAAAAAATATTCCAGCAAAATAAGCTATATATGATGCAGATTTCTTTTGCGTTAGTATGTAGGGAGCTAAGGACTCCCATTAAAATAGTAGAGTCAGAACTCAAATTTTAGCCTCTAGATCAACTTTGAACGGCGTAGATCAAGACTGTAAAGTGCATCAACGTAAAGTGGAATAGTTTTGGTAAGTGCTAGCTCGTGGTTTTGTGGTTGATCTCGACCGTCTAGGTTTAATCCAATGGCTAAGACTACTAGTTCTCATTCTCCTATATTACCAAAAAAAGAATTTTTACACCTGCAATGTATTATCTGAGGAATTTTTAACCAGCCATGTTGTGCAACCACAAACAGAGTAACAAATTTTAGAAAAGATGTTGTCTTCCTCATCACTTTATAGGTTCACGCCAAAAAGGGTTAGGAGTAGGGGTGAAGACAAATAGGATAGTATCTGACCGATATGTTGCTTGATCCATGTTAAATCGATTGTGAGAAGAGGAATTTGATATCTGTCAGATTCGGATTTGGATTTGATTCGGATATCTTTTCTGTATTCAAATACGAATTGCAAGGGAGGTATCGGTTGAATACAAATGCAAAAGAGAAAAATGTAATGATCCAATTCGGATAGTTTTTTCTTCTTGCTTCAGCAGCTCTGCCCTCGTCTAACTCTTTGGGGCTGCTCCAAATCTCCCATGTTGCTACAACCGCACTCGTCTACCAGCGCCTCTGTTGTTGTCCTCATTGTGCCCCTTAGTCTCACCTGCAGCCTCTCTGCTTCACCGTGTGCCGTTGTTGTCACCCAATATAGCACTGTAGGAAGAGAATATCCGATGGCGATGGAAGAGCAAAGGCCATGCCGAGGGTCAAGGAGTAGAAGAGGAAATATGGTGAGGCAGGAGGAATAGCAGAGCATTTGAGCTGTCCAGGTTGAGGGGTGAGGAAAGAGTTATTTTATGTTTAGTTGGTGTTAATGGATGGTTGAGATTGACTGGAAGTTGATAATTTTAGGGTTGGTGTTAGTGGGTGTCGGGATCCGAATATGCAAATCCGGACTCTCTATGTATACCGCACTAATCCAGGATCACGCTAGTGCATACAGGCTCAACATTGATAAATATCACAATAATACACAGCGAAAACATAATAAAAAACTTCAAATATTAATTATTAACCTATTGACTGACCTTATGGTCGATCTTACATGACTATGCCATAGAGGCTAAGGTGAAGATAACAAATTAAGCTAGAGCGGAATGAAAACGTAGATAAATCCCTCAGTATACCACAGGCAATTTGACAAGGTTCGCACCCTAAACATTCGCCTTCTCCTGATACTCCTCCAAAGCTAGTGTGGATTCTTCCTCAACAGGTGGTTTGTTGTTGGCAAGGGTGAGTACATAAAGTACTCAACAAGTTGTGCACAGAATGCAATTCTAATACACCGAAGGGTTATATCTATCACAACAGGGCCCCCTCTTGCGCCATGTGAGTTGATCCGTATAATCCCGGACTCACACCACCACTGGTAGTACCAAAACTAAGACATTGCAAATTAATCAACTAGGTCCGTCCCATTCTAGACATGTGGTTGCATGTTTGACTCATGTCCAATACTTGCAAGACTAAGTCCTTAGGTTGACTGAGGCAAGTCTTCCACAATCCCTTTGCCATTCTGGCCCACCTTGGCATACTGGCCCTTGTCACTTGCCCCAATCTAATTTATTTACCACCCCAGTTGATTACCATGCACCACGTGCCATCACAAGTCAACATCGTTGCGTGACAACCCTGTCACTACAACTCAACATTATTAAGTGACAACACCCGACACATCTTTCATAAACACGTTTCATATTCAAATAGTCAAGATCCACTTTTGATATTTCAAAAAGACATGAGTTATACGAGGCATAGCTAAGCATACTAAGCACGGTCTATCCAACCCATGTTGGCATCTAATAGCAACCGACTGTAATGATCCATCCTAGGGTGACAAATAATCATGGCATACAAATGACAAGTTAGGGTATAATCCAATTGGGTAGATCATCTAGATCCCAATCTAATTTGAAACAGTTCTACACATAAAATATCATGCAGTAAATTGAAACAATATAGCATTTAGTAAAACTAGGTTCAACTTGATCAAAGCACAACTTGCCTTAGAAAAGCTCTTGTTCCTACTCTAGACCTTGGTCTTGAGTCAGCGATTCTCCCTCGGACGCTCCAAGCACTTCAATGTCTACGCGTAATGATAAAAAACACCAAAACAGAGAGCAAACAAACTCTAAAAATCAAATAAAATTTACCATTAAATATATCTCAATTTTATAAATTAATATCTAACCAACCCATGTTGGCATCTAATAGCAACCAACTGTAATGGTCCATCCTAGGGTGACAAATAATCATGGCATACAAATGACAAGGTAGGGTATAACTTAATTGGGTAGATCATCCAGATCCCAATCTAATTTGAAACAGTTCTACACATAAAATATCATGTAGTAGATAGAAACAATATAGCATTTAGTAAAACTGGGTTCAACATTATCAAAGCACAACTTGCCTGAGAAAAGCTCTTGTTCTTGATCTGGACCTTGGTCTTGAGTCAGCGATTCTCACTCGGACGCTCCGAGCACTTCAACGTCTACGCGTAATGAGAGAAAACAACAAAACAGAGAGTAAACAAAATCTAAAAATCAAATAAAATTCACCATTAAATATATCTGAATTTTACAAATTTATAGAAATTTGAATGTGGACGCTAAACGACATACACCTCATAGCGCTGATGACATGATGACCATGTGGATACACGTGTCAACGACCAAGACATGACACGTAGGCTCGCTGGGCACGAGAGCCTAGGGTTATCGCTGGCGAAGAAGGTCATCTTTGGGCAGGGTTTGATGTCGCGGTCATGATGACAAGGTTGGTTTCATCTTTGGTAGCTCCGAGCGATGGCAACGAACTCCTTTCTCCCAGCGGTGACGGGCTCCTCATTGCGACGATGCTCCGGTGATGCTCTGGCCTCAAAAGCGCATGCACGGAATGCGCCTCGCAATGACGATCCTACTGGAGTGCTTGATGACTCGAAAGAAGCTCCACCGGTAGCAAATCGACGGGATCTTCCTCTTGGCAGCACACGAACGAATCTCCAGATTGCAGCAAAATCGTGGCAAAAATAATCTAATCAACCTAGGGTTTTGGCTACACGGTCCCTAGCGGTCATGATGCGCCCCCTATTTAGACCCTAAGAGTCTGTGCTTAATCCGGCAAGCTTCCGAGTCCATGGCGGTGAAGGAATTCGGTGCGGAGGAGTTCTGCTCGAAGACGAAGGACAGGCACCAAACACGTTGCAAGATGAACGGACAAGATGCATGCTAACGCGGAACAATTCGGGACGCTCCAAAGATCAGAGGCTGAGCTTGCCAGGGTTTCCATTAATTGTGGCCCATCCTAGCCGCACTACATCCTACGGTCACGCGACTAGGGCAAAACCGCAGCTGGGCCGAGCGGTCCACTGGGCCTGGCACAAAGAAAATAGGCTTGGTCCGATGGGTTTCAGCCCAAAACTGTTAATAGGATTTTAAAACCTTTTTCCCATTAAATTAAATCCAGAAAATAGATTAAGACAAATAAAATAGTAAAAATATCAGAAAAATTCCTAAAAATCTTTTGAGACGTTAGGAATTCAAATGAAATTTTTTTAGCAAAATTTTATTTAAACTTTTCATAGAATTAAAATAATATCTAAAAATGGCATAATTCAAAAATAGAAAATAAATTCCAAATAAATTCTAGAGAATTCCAAACATTCACAAAATCTATATTAAATCCAAATGATCCAAAAATTGGGATGCTACAGTGGGTCATTGAGATAAACTTGAAGTTGATTTGATGATTAGAAAAGTATAGGATAGTTCAAAAAAACATGAATGTCACCACCACTCACCAAACAACAATTCATACTGTGTTTAAGTTTTGAGTTATGTCCATGTTTGTGAATACGATTAGTATTGTGCTGTAGTGTTGACAAAATAGACTAGTATTGTGTTTGAGTTGTTATTTGACATACATTTTAAATGGTTTTCATGTAATGTTCGCGTTCGACTCGTATTTGTCCCGCATTCATATTTGCATCCAGAGAAATTCGTATCTTCCTTCGAATCAGGGAAAACAATGTGGTATAGGGTATGGTGACCAATACCCATCCTTAAGGCATGAAAAACTTTGGATGCAGTTCATTTTATTTGTCAGGAACAAACTTGGATGACTTTAGTATGCGACAGGCCTTTGGATGTTCAGGAACAAATCGCGGACACATGATTGGCTGGATTAATTTAAGCAAAAAATATAATTCATAATTTCATATAGTAGTTTTAATTCTTATGTTTCTGTTATGTCATATTTCTAAAAGCTGTGAAATAGTGACTGGCTGTTACAGATCCAAATCGAAGTGGTTCATGAACTTCTCACCATGTTTTTGTTTGGCCTTTTTGTGATATAAAACAATAACTTTATCCTATTTGAAGCTGTATGTGGGCTTGAGAATTCAGTATATTTGTTGAACCTACATGATGTTTTCTTTGGTCTTGTCATGGTTAACGCATGCAATTTGTGGGTATCAGTAACTGCTTCTGTACTTTACATTCATGTCAGTACCAAATCATAATCTGTCAATCACTTCTCTTTACATCTTTTAGCATTAACCTTCAGTTGGTATTTTTGGATTCAGAGAATGCCAACCACGATCATGTTTAGATTTAAAAAATATGCAGTATGCCTTTAACAACGAAATACCAGCTGCATCCATCTCAGTACCCTGCTACTCTTATAAAGCAAGTCAGTAACAGACTTGAATATTATGTGGTTAGGTAAAATATCGACTATCCTGATCAGCATGCCAATCCACAAAACCATAGAAATGATATCATCTACTTCATTATTTTCTATGCCCAAAAACATGATTGTTTGAATTAATATAGACAAATTCACATATATCTTGAGTGAATATCTCTTTCTGGCAACTGGGCCGATTGATTCTTCATTTTTACTTTGAGAAGGCACCGTCTAGCACCAAAATGGCAAACATGGTCACGTGCGCTACTATGGCTGATTTATTTATGAGGTATGTCGTGGAAAATGCATATCCTTTCTAAGGAAGAATAAAATATCTTTCAATAGAAAAACATATGCAACTGAATTCACATTATATTGTGTAACTTTGTTATGTTTTAGATTTTTATGTATGACATGACTTATCTAGATTCTAGTTTACAGGCATTTTCAAGTGTTTATAGCCGCGAGAATGCAATAACCTAGATTCGAAAGAATCGTGTGTCGTCCCACAGGACACCCATACCCTTTATTTACAATATCAATTACAACTGGACTCTATTCCAAATCGACTCTAATGCAACTCACACAAACCCCACCCCTCAAGATGGGCCAAAAATATCAATCATGCCCATCTTATTACGTATTGTAGGACCCTCGCCAGGACCTAGCCCTTTAGTGAAGTAGTCAACCAACTGTTCACCAGACTTGACGTACTCCAGCTTTAGCATCCTGTTATCCAGTTTCTCCTTGATAAAGAACCTATTGATTTCAACATTCTTGGTACGGTCATGAACCTATCGATTTCAACATACTTGATACGGTTATATTGTATCGGTTTGTTAGCAGTGTTGATCTTAGATTTATTGTCACAATGCAATACTAAGGGGCCACTCGTCAATACTTGAAGTTTGGACAATAGACCCTTCATCCGAATCATCTCACTCAAGCTCAACGCTATTGCTCTATACTCTTCCTCTTTAGTACATCAAACCACAACTTCTTGCTTCTTACTCCTCCATGACATAAGGTTACCACTTACAAAGACACAGTATCCAATTGTAGACCTATCATCTACACTACTCGCCCAATCAACATCACAATATCCTTTCACATTTAAATGTTGATTCGTCCTAAACCAAAGCACTTTCCCAGGGCTACTCTTCAAATATCGTAGGATCCGACAGATAGCTTCCATGCGCCCTGTTCTGGGATCATGCATATATCGACTTGCCACACTCACTCCATATGAAATATTAGGTCTTGTGTGACACAAATAGATGAGATGCCCAACCAGCCTTTGATAAGCCTACTTGTCAATTGGATCACTAGACTCAGCACAGAGCTTGTGATTCCTATCAATAGGTGAAGCAATAGGGTGACATCCAAGCATACCTATTTATGCCAACAAATCAATGACGTACTTCCTTTGAGAGAGAACTATCCATTTTGAAGACTGAGCGATCTCAATTCTAAGGAAGTATCGAAGAGGTCCAAGATCCTTTACCTCAAATGCTTCTCCCAATCTCTCCTTCATGCACTTATTTCTTCACTATCATCTCATGTGATAACAATATAATCAACATAAGACTACTAGTATGGTGATATGTCATCCTCTATGCCTGTAAAACACCGTATGATCCCCATTTCACTAGGAATAGCCCATACCACAAACAACACGTCTAAATATGTGAAACCATTCTCGTAGAGACTGCTTTAGGCCATATAAAGAATTCTTAAGCATACACACCTTTCCGTCGATCTGCTTATTCTTAAAGCCAGGAGGTATTTCCATATATACGTCTTACAAATCTCCATGTAGAAATGCATTTTTCATATTCAACTGATGCAGAGGCCACCCAAAATTAATAGCACCAGAAATCAATGTCCTTATTGTGCTCATCTTCGCTACCGATGCAAAAGTCTCATCATAGTCTGTCCCATACATCTGACAATAACCTTTTGCCACTAACCTCGCTTTGTATCTGTCCAACTTGCCTTTAGAAGTTTGTTTCACCGTAAAGATCCACTTGCATCCCACTGCTCTTTTCCTACTGGAAGTGGAACAAGATCCCACGTCTTGTTCTTAAGTGCACCAAGCTCCATTTTCATGACATCCTTCCTTTTATGATCTTGGTTAGCAACCCGCCAATCCATTAGAACAGGCATTGTTTGTGATAGAAAGATTATGCCGCAATTGATAGATTGTATTCCAGGGAAGGGGAATTACATATAGAGGGAGAGTCCGGTTGGTTTAGGAAACAAACCGGACTCCTTCCTAGAATACAAAGATATATTCTATCTATAGCCTCCTTCCTAGAATACAAGGATATATGCTATCTATAGCCAAACTCGCCAATGAGACTAGGATATATGCTATCTATAGCCAAACCTCGCCTAATGTACTAGGAGGTGGCGGCAATATTCGAACACCGCAGCCACAACGCGTCTAGGCATGGCGATGTTGAGACTGACCGAAATCCGAGAAGACAGAGGAGGGCAATCCTTTGTGAAGATGTCGCAAACCGTGATGTTGTCGGGACATGAAGAACACGGACATCACCGATAGCAACCTGCTCACGAACGGCGAAGATCAATCTCGACATGCTTTGTGCGCTGATGCCGACCGGGTTGGTGGAGAGATAAACCGCTACGACGTTGTCGCAATAGACAAGAGTGCCGCGTCACGATCGCGGAGCTCCCAAGGAGTTGGCGCAACCAAGAAGCCTTAGCTACTCCATTGGCGACACCTGTACTCGCTCAAAGATTGGAACGAAACCGTAGGCCGACGCTTCGACGGCCAAGAGACGAGGTTGTCGCCATGAACATCGCATATCCGCAGGTGGATCTGCGTGTATCTGGGCAACCCGCCCAATCAAGATCGGTGTAGACCACGAGCTCTGGCGGAAGATCGACGAAGGAGAAGGCCGTAATCCAGAGTGCTTTGAAGGTAGCGTAGGATGCGCTTGACCGCAGTCAGATGGGGCTCTCGAGGATCATGCATGTGAAGGCACACTTGCTGAACTGCATAAGAGATGTTCGGCCTGGTGAAGGTGAGGTACTGGAGAGCACCGGCGAGGCTCAAACCAGGTTGCATTGCCGACGCACCGAGTCCGAGGAACCTTGGCTTGAGTATCCACAGTGTGGTGCATGGTTTGCACACCCATGCCACCGCCGAGAATGTCAAGTGTATATCGACACCGAGACATGAATAAACCATTGAAGCGGCAACAGATAGAAATGCCTGTAAAATGATGAAGCCGACCAAGATCCTTCATAGCGAACTCCCACAGAAATGTAGATGGTGCATCGCAACAACTTTGCGCCGAGGTCAGAAGAACAATATCATCAACATATAGCAGCAGATGTACCGTCTTTGAGCTGCGGTGGTAGATGAACAGCGAAGTATCGAACTTGACCTCAACAAAACCAAGGGAGAGCAAGTAAGTGGCGGCGGTCCGACCAAGCCCGAGGTGCTCGCTAAGTCCATAGCACTGCATCCTACCGAGCAGGTCAATAAATCCAGCTGGTGACTACAAAAATTGTCTCACCAACGCATCGCGTGGAGGAAAGCATTCTTGACATCCACCGATGCACCGCCGCCTCGAGAAAGAGCCAGAGAGAGCTGCGGACGGTGGCAAGCCACCACGTATGAAAGTCTCATCATAATCAACACCGGCGCCGTGGGATCCACGAAGAACCCAACGCGCCTTTGTAGCGATCCGCAGAGCCATCAAGATGTAATTTGTGTTTGAAAATCCACTTGCCGCTGATTTACATTGGAGTCCGACGGCCGTGGTACCAACTCCCAAGTGTTTTTGGACAGCACAAGGTCAGATCTTCCTCCATCGCGCGGCGCCAGCTGGGATCGGCGAGAGCGGCACGACAAAGATTTTGGAATCGACGATAGCCGGTCCGTGACATAGATGGCGGGTATCCGTATCCTCGCTTCGCGGGTGGTCATAGGGTGGGATTGACCACCGAGCGAACAGGATCGCGCTTTGGGAAGACGCGCGGCGGCGGGGATCATGGCGAACGCCAGAGGACTGGCGGGCGGGCCGCGCGAGTACACCCCGAGCGGTGGATCTCCGAGAGGCCGCGTGGCGTGGCGGCGAGGGGCCGCGCGTGGCGCGAGAAGATGCTGGGCGCGCGTGGCGCGGAGAAGATGCCGGGACTACGCGCGGGCGCGGCGAGGCGGGACGGCGCGCGTGGCGCGGAAGAACCAGCGGTGTGGTCGGAGAACTCAGATGGGAGAGTCGGGAACCAATGGGAAACCACCTGATCCGACTCAAGTAAAAATCCAAGTCATTAGTGGATCAAGCGAGGCAAATAAGGGAAAGTTGGCCTCATCAAACACAACGTGACGAGAGATCACGATGCGCTTAGTGGAGAGATCAAGGCACCAGATCCCTTATGGTCAAGAGTAACCAAGGAAGACACACCGGCGTGAGCGAGGGCAAGTTTATTGGAGGCGTTCTTTGAAAGGTTGGGATAGCAAGCGCAGCCAAAAACTCAAGATGCTCATATGAAGGAGGGTACCAAGAGGCGATGTATGGGCGGGGCGCTGATGGTGGTGGAGGGAGACGGCTCAACAGTAGGTGGCGGCGGAGGCTCTCAACCCAATGAGCGTGCTTTGGGAGGAGGCTTGGAAAAGCAAAGAACGCACAATATTGTTAGTGGAACGAATTATGCGCCGCCTTTACTGCTCGGGGGATGTGTAGGGCACGACATCCGCAATAGCACGCCATGAGCGAGAAGAAGGACCGCGAGGAGTTGTCGAACTCACGCCATTGTCGCGACCAATCTTGATGGTGCATCCGAACTGAGTAGACACATAAGAGAAGAAATGTGACAGAGTGGTAAAAGTGTCAGATTTCAAACGTAAGGGAAAGGTCCACAAATAGTGAGAGCAATCATCAAGAATTACTAAATAATATTTATAGCCCGAGATGCTGACAACTGGAGATGTCCACAGGTCACAATGAATTAGATCAAAAGTTTTAACAGCGCGGGAAGAAGAGCTGGGGAACGGAAGTCTAATGTGACGACCGAGTTGGCAAGCATGACAGAGCGAATCATGTGTGCTTTTATTACAAATGATAGCTGAAGAACTAGATAATCTAGATAAAGCGGCAGGACCGGGATGGCCAAGACGGCGGTGCCAGGTGGATGGAGACACGGCAGTAGCTAGGGCGCAGGGGTAGCAAAGACACGAAGAGAAGCAGCGTGTGACGGGGTGGGCAGGCTCAAGGTGTAGAGGGGCTCGGAGCTATTGGACCTGACGATCACGTTCCTGGTAGCAAGATCTTTCACAGAGAGGTCGAGAGGTCAAACTCAATAGAGCGTTGATTGTCAAGAGGAATTGACGAATGTAAAGAAGATTCAATAATGTCGAGTGCAAAGGATATTGTTAAGGTAAAAGGGTCGGAAGAACCGTATTCCCATCGAGGTGACCGTGAGAATGCACTGCTACCGACAATGAGAGAAGGATGCGCAGAATTAGGAGTTCGAAACAATGATATGTTACCGATGTCAGGTGTGGTGTGGCCGAAGCGCCAGAGTCCGCAATCCAGCTTGGTGACAATGTGGGTTCAGGCGTCATGGTGCTAAAGGAATTAGCGAGGATCGCCGATCCCACTCGCCGGCCCAGGCGCCCAGTGGGGGAGGTAGCAGTCGGCACGGAAGTGCTTATTCGCTGTTGCTGTCCTGGGAATGCCGGCAGGGGGGCCAGGGACGGTGTGAACGGTGGCCCGACCTGTTGGACAGGGGCGCCGAAGGTGGGTCGGCAGCCGCAGGGCTTGCTTCAGCCGATGATAGGCGCCACTGCTTTAGAGAGGGCGTTGTCGCTTTGTCCTCCCGCAGACGGCGTGCCGTGCCACATGGAGATGGTGCCCGCCCATGGGTTGTAGAAAGTTGGCCGTGAGCGCCACCCTTGCCGCTCCTGCCCGGCGGTTTTGCGGTTGTTTTGGAGCCGAGCCGCCGTTCGAGGTGTTGTGGTGGGGCGGCCGCCGGTCGCGGAGGATGGAGCAGCGGGCGGGCGGGCGCTGCTGTTGCTGCTGGCCACCGGGCGCAGAAGACCGTGAGAGCCGTGGCGCCTCCGTGGAGGCCTTGCCTCCATGGTGATCTCCTCGAGAAGAAGATCGTTTGGACGGAGCGGAACGTCGGGAACGGACGCCGCGCTGCGGAAGGAACTTGAGGTGGTCAAACGCTTGTTCGGACCCGCAGACGCTGAGGACGAGGGTGCGACGGGCAAGACCTCGCCGAGGTCGCGGAGCGCGCCGGCCATGCCCTTCATCGTCCGACAAGAGTCGCTCACGCTCGAATCACCTTGAACGAACGCGCGGAAGGTGGCGCCGAGGTGGAGGGCGCGGTCTCGCGATTCCCAAGGAATCGGTCCTCGATGGCAAGCCATGCATGGCGCGCCGCGCCCCATGCTCGCGCAAGACGTGTCCTCGTAGATCAACGGTGATCGTGCCAAGATCCGTGAGAGGACGACGCTATCCATCCGCTCCCGTGACGGGTGTCGGCGGCGCCGGAGAGCACATGGTCGACGCAGGGCGTAGCGCTGAGGGTGAGAAGAACGAGGTCGCGCTTAGCGTGAGAGTGGGCGGAGAGGGGTTCGTAACAATCAAACGAGTGAACGTATGTTCTGGACACCGGAGGCTTGGGCGTGAAGGTTGGTGATGACGGCGTTCTCGTAGGCGGCGCTGTCGTCGTTGGGGACGATCTGCTCGTCGTCATCCTTAGAGGGTGCCACCAGCTTTTCAGCGACGGCGACTTGGCGCTCCAGGGCTTCGGCGACGGCTTTCTCCGTTTCCAACGCGGCAGCGGCATCACGGACGCGGGCGCGTGTGTCGGCAGCGGCCGTCTTGGCCGCAGCGATCGCGGAAAGGAGGGCGTCGAGCTCCTTTTTGGCGGTGGTTTCTTCCTCTGCACGCGCAGCGGCGACGCGCTCCTCCTCCGTCATGGATTCTCCGGGAGCCATGGTAGGCGCCGGCAAAGCGGGCGGGCGCGCTGACCGCTGGCGGCGCGACGGCGACAGAGGCGAGCGGCGGCAAGTCGGGGCGGCAATTGTTGAGCTGCGATATCTCGTGATACCATGATAGAAAGATTATGCCGCAATTGATAGATTGTATTCCAGGAAGGGAATTACATATAGAGGAGAGTCCTGCTGGTTTAGGAAACAAACCGGACTCCTTCCTAGAATACAAAGATATATTCTATCTATAGCCTCCTTCCTAGAATACAAGGATATATGCTATCTATAGCCAAACCTGCCTAACAGACTAGGATATATGCTATCTATAGCCAAACCTGCCTAACAGACTAGGAGGTGGCAGCAATATTCGAACAGTTTGGAGAGATGCAACTTTGTATATATGTGAGATATGGGAATATGAGATGAAATTTGCAATGTCATGCTCAAATTCATACCAAGGTGGGGGCTTTTTGGCATTAGCTCTAATAGCCCTACGTTGTGCAAGAGGTAACTCTAAATGAGGGGCATCAATGGGAACATTACCACTTGTCCTAGGGGTGAGCAAGGAACTTGATGGAGAGGGAGTCGAGGAGATTTTTGGGACTCGATCAACTGGAACTGCTGGTTGTTCAGGTTGTGGTTGTTCCTGCTATTACACCTTCAGTTCTTCTGGGGCTGTCACATCTCTGGCACATTTCGTTAGACTCGGGCTCGGGGAGGGACACAGAATTGTCCCCACAACAACGTCTGCACCTCAGTCTTCTTCCTCTTGTCTCTCACTCTCCTTGTTCTCCCCTCTCGACTTTCGCCCTCAGTAGGGTGACAAGAGATAACTCTGAAGAATTGACCAAGATGACCGCTACTCGTGTAGTACGACTCAAACTCCTGAAAAGTCATATCCATACTCACAAACAACTAACTCTCAATTGGGTTTCAACATTTATATCCTGTCTGACTTGATGAATACCCTACAAAGATACACTTCACTGCTTGAGGATCTAGCTTTCCAATCATTGGCCGGTGGTCCCGTATGAAGTAGACCGCGTATGCTTCCCAAGCTCTTCCCAAACAACGACGATACAACAAAACTGAGTGACAGCAACCCGAGTGGTAACACCCCCGAGCTGTAGCGACGGCAACCCAAGCGGTAGCGCCCCTGAGCAGCAGCATTGGCGACCCGCTTAGTGTGATCCTGAGCGACTACGACATCCCGGCACCTCCCCAAGCACGGTGTTGTGAGGCAGCGACGACAGGTGACACCGGCGGATCGGATTTGGATCAGGAACTGCAGCAGCTCAAAGGTGAGTTCATGAATTTAGTTCTGTTACCATGTATATTGGAAAGAATTGTACGTGTTGTCACAGAGGACCTTCACACCGTTTATTAATTATATCAATTACAATCGGACTCTATTCCAACTCGTCTCTAATCTGACTCCCACTCGACTCTAATCTGACTCACCAACAATGCAACGCCTTGCAACGTAAAAAGTGTAACTCCCTAAAACCCCAAAATAAAAAGCAACACCTTGAATAGAAAAATGCAACTCTGAAACTTATTTTTTGCAAAACTCTGAACCATCGTAACGCAACAGCCCCAAAAAAAAGTGCAACATCCTAAAATACAAAAAATGCAAGCATAAAAGTGTAAAAACTCTACCATAAAAGTACAACACAATAGAAATATAAAAATGCAATAGCCTAATTCTAAAAAATGCAACAACTAGTGATGATGGTGTCAGGTCCTATGGTAATGAGCCGCGATGGTACAGTTGTAGGGTTGGCAATGTCCGATTGAATGGGTGGATGATGCTGGGGAGGGGAGGTGGCAAAAGGAGGTGGTTTGCTATTGGCAATCAAGGGGGAGGCAGTGCGAGGGGAGGAGGTGGTGGCGATTATGGGTGGGGGCTAACACCCATCGTGACTGTTAGATTGTTGTGGGTAATGGAAGGTAATTGGAGGTGGTGGGTGGTGGTGGTGGTTGTGTTGCATTGGAGGTGTTGTGGGGAAGAAATGAAGAATGTGGGGATGGGAGGGAAAGAACCGAAGAAGTGGATGTGGCTTCCCTATTCCAATCCGTGTCCCCCTTGAATCAATGGATGGGGTCTCTAATGGTTGGCCCACGCCATCTTACTCAGAAACTGCTATACACCACATTCATGTTCGGTGGCTCGATGCCCTTTCCATTCAACACCAAGAACCATAGGAAGAAAATAGATCAACAAGGAAAGAAACAATGAATGTAGAAAAGATCCTTCCAATCTTCCATATGGTGCATAGGGTTTTTAATTCTCTTGTGGTTTCTCAAATGAGATCATGGATCTAATGCAATCATGGTGCCAATGTTATTAAGTCGTAAAGTCGAGTTGAGTCGCCCGAGGGGCGACTTCGCGACTAGTCTCGATTAGCCCCCAGACTAGGAAGTATTTTAGTAGGACATATCACACACTAAGTTGTAGCAACAATTAAACACATATACATATTGTAAAGCATGAAATGAAGAGAAGAACACCATAAGTATGATGATGAGTTGACGACTGCACGTAGAAAAATGTAAGTTAGCAGTTACTAGAACAGAGTAGCGAAGAACAGAGCATTACTGCAATAGAGAAATGTGCATTACTGCAATAGAGAAATGTAAGTCGGCATTACTATTACTAGAACAGAGCAACGAAGATAGAGTAGTGAAGTAGAGCAGCAAACACATGAAGATAGAGCAACGAACCCAATATGGACTAAAGGCACGGAGGTGGCGGCAGATAGGTGGAGGTGGTAGCCGACGGGCTGATGCTACTGTGGCGAAGGTGGACGGGCGTAGGCAGGCTAGGGGAGGTGGCTGCGGCGAAAGCGGATGGGTGGAGGCGGACGGGGGTAGGTAGTTGCGGCAACGCATGGGCAGAAATCGATCCAAACTAGAGGCGTCTAGGGTTCAACCACTCCATTCCATGGTATATGTCTCATTTGATCATCTCTCTCAATGTGGGCCGTTTGTCCATGCAATTGGATTTATAGTGAGAACCATAGTTCTTAATTCTTCATTTGTCAGTTTAATTTCTGCAGAATTCTGATATTATGATCCAAGTTCCTCCCTTTGTATCGATAACTCACTTGGTTGCATGTTCGCCGACAGCTTCAAGAGCAGGCAAACCTACTGGCTCCACTCGAGTTCTTCGCCTAGCCACTATGGTGACAATCACCTGAAACCAACTCGATTTTGGTGCTTGTTTTAGAGGTGTTGGTGCCTGGTCTGTTTACAAGGAAGAGGAAGCAAGGAAGAAGATGGTGGTCCCACCATTAGAAATCTTAGCCATTGATGCAAAGGGAACACGAATGGGAATAGGTCGAAGCAGATTGGGAAGCCGCATTTGGAAGAAGTGGGGAGTAATCAGGAAAAAAATTGTGGTTACAAATTATATCTAAAAGGTTATATGTACCCTAGTGGTTTATGGTACGGGGTTCGCGTTCGCAGTGTAAATTGGAAGCAAAAGTAGTGAACCGTGAACCCAAATCCCGTACCACGACTCAAACGAACCGCGTTTCCGGTAACTATGCTATGGACTATTAGGTTTTCCTGCTATGTCCCACTCCTTAATCCAAGCAGACCGCTCATCATGTGAAATTTTCACCATAAGTCTAACCCTCTCAGGGGTTGATTAAACAATAGCAATGGCTGGCATTAGATAATCACATGTGCAATGGAGCTGCTCTGATTTTACAAAATTGAGTCAACAATGACATGTTTTATGTAATATTATCAATACTTTGTCACGTTACCGAGATTAGCCAATTTAGTTAATTCAAATAACAGTTGTACTAATGGTGAATTGGTGATAAGTTTTGTAAGACTGAGTACGTGCCAGGAAGATTTCTATGTTCATGGCATGCTCCCAAACTTTCTTAATTGTTCCACTTAGTTCAATCGGTTAGGCAGAAAAACAATGTGACAGGCCTTGCCCTGACTAAATAAGCTGGACCCCAACTGGCTTGTCATGGAATTTTGTTGCTGGGTGTAACAAAATTATTTAAATAAGGGTGATAACATTCTGGCAGAGGGGCTCAATCAAACAATATATCAATCTGCCTCGACTGAAAAGGAAGAAATATTGTGTATACCCTCTAACAATAATTGCTAGATCGTGACAATTCATTCATTGCATAATTCACATCATAGGTATATTCTGAACATAAAAGGAATACAAGTTATCATTTTTTTTTACCAGATTGGCTCAATTTTCAAATTTAAAAGATGAAGCAACATCCTTAGCCCAAAAAGTTGTTCAACCGTCACTGCGGCTGTTGGATGAGAATGGTTCTGTTGCAGTATGGACTTCTTTGCTCTTCATGGAGGCTAATTTTCATATATTAACTTCTCAATTAGGTAAGCATAATGTTGTCTACCTGTGCAGGAGAAAGCAGTTGATTTGCTGGGCTTAATTATAAAACTCTTCCCATCATCTGTATATCGGCACTTCAATAAAGTATGAGTTAGTTTTTTGTTTGAATTTCCTTTGCTATTTGTGTGTATATAGTGCTTCCACCCTATTCAGGTGCTTTTGCGCTCGAAAAAAAGAAGCAAAAAGAGATTTCATTAACAATTAGAAGAAGTTTCTCAATAAATGAATGACGTTGGAACTAGACTCTAGAGTGATTGAAAGGACAGGTGTAAAACAGATCTTGCCCTGAAAATTGTCTGATTGAAACAATGAATTTAGCTCAATTATTTGTCTCCTATAGTTCAGGTAGTGTTGAAATTGAAGTCTGTAGGGGATGTCAGATAGTCATATCAATCCAATGTTTACCTACAGTTTTTACAGTGGCTTTTGCGATGATTTATGGATGTGTATAGACTAGAGTACGAAACACAGAAGCTGTTGGTATCTTATTGTTATTGTTTGGCATGTCAAACGTCTACTGTCATTAAAATGGAGTGCAGATTGAACAACAAGGAATTGCTGTGTCCCGTAACTTGTATGGTTGACCTGGCTTTTCAGCCTTCATTGTGTATTATTCCTTTTCTTTCTCTGCTTTTTCATGATTCTCCTCATCAAAAGTCTCAGATTTTTCTAGACCGCTTGATTAGTAAGTAGAGATATTATAAACACTTCCTTAAGTATATGGATGGTGCTGACATGCTAGTATCTGTTATGAATAGCACTTGTATTGAACATGAGACTAATAGGCCAGAATATATAGATGTACATGAGGGTACAAAAGGAAATCCTATACAAGGCAATATCTATACAAGGCAAACAAGGATACTAGCAATCTCTATACAAGACAATACAAGATGCTAGCAATCTCTATACAAAGCAATAAAGGATACTGCCTAACACCCCCCTCAAACTCATGGTGGATCAACAACACTGAGTTTGGAGAGATAAAAGGTGTGTTGAGCTTGAGTTTGTCTTAGTGAGAAAATCTGCCAACTGAAGCTCTGAAGGTACATACTTGAAGAGCCACGACCTAATCTTGTAAGTGTGACCGCATGTAAGAAGCAGCAATACCGATATGCTTGATGAGCTCATGCTTCACCAGGTCTCGAGCAATGCTAATATCACTTGTACTATCAGATAAAAGAGGAGTCGGTGTAGAACAGAAACACCAAAATCTGCAAGTAACCACTGTAGCCAAGTAACCTCTGCTGTCAAAAGAGCCATAGCAAGCAGCTCACCCTCAGCACTCGAACGAGAAATTGCTGTCTGCTTCTTGGTCTTCCAAACAATGAGAGAACCACCAAGAAAAACACAGTAAGCAGAAAGATACCGACGATCAGAGTGATCAAATTATGCCTGGAGCTATAAGGAGTTGGAGCATGGAAAGAAAAGACGGCAAAGATATCGCAAAACACAAAGAAGATGACTATAGTGGAGCTGATTGGGAGTAGAAACGAACTGACTCGAGATATGTACTAGATACAAAATGTCAAGACGAGTGATGCCAAGGTAAACAAGACTCCCAACAAGATGACAATAGCGAGTAGGATCATCAAGAGGTTCACTATTAGTAGATCGAAGGTGAACATTGAGCTCCATAGGAGTCTTGGTTGTACGCTGATCAGTGGGAGAAGCATGATCAAGAAGATCCTAAATATACTTCTCTTGAGATAGAAGAAGCCCAAAGGTGTAGAAGAAACCTCAATCCCAAGGAAGTAGTGAAGGGGGCCAAATCAAACGTGAGAAACTGCTCACTAAGACGTGCCTTCACAAAGGCAATATATTGAGAATCATATCCAGTAATGATCATATCGTCAACATATAGAAGAAGAGTCAGACCACGAGACGAAGTGTGAACAAAAATTGCAGAATCATGAGCACTAGTAGAAAAGCCAGCTGTAGTGACAACAGAAGAAAACGTTTAAACCAGGCATGAGGGGCTTGCTTGAGCCCATAAAGAGCAGCGAAGCCAACAAACTATGCCCTTAGGAACAGAATACCCTGGTGGTGGCTGCATATAAACCTCACATAGCTCACCATTAATAAAAGCATTCTTGACATCAAACTGAGAGATAGACCACTCATGAATAGAGGCCACAACAAGAAGAGTGCGAACAGTGGTCATATGAGTCACAGTAGCAAAAGTCTCATTATAATCACGACCATGCTCTTACTGAAAACCACATACCACGAGATAAGCCTTGTAGCGTTGAAGAGAACCATTAGAGTGAGTGTTAACCTTATAGACCCACTTGCACGTAATGGGACAGACACGTAGAGGAAGGGGCACAAGATCCCATGTGACAGTGCACTCAAGGGTAGCAAGCTTCTCTACCATCGCATGCTACCATTTCTGATGAATAACAGCATCACGGTAAGAAGCCGGATCGGCAAGAACTGCACTAGCAAAGCCAATGCGCTCAGGAGGCCGAATAGATTGGCGATCACAAAGAGCATAATGATCAAGAGGCATTGAAGAAGGTGGCTCAGAAGGGGAAGATGACACATCAGAAGATGGTACACCAGAAGAATCCTCAACTCGCAGACGACGAGTGTAGTATAGAGGATCAGAGGGAACTATGTTAGGAGAAACCTTGGGAGAAGGCACCGGTGATGAAGACACCAAAGGAGGAGCCGGCGATGAAGGAGGCACCAACCATGGAGAGGGAAAATTGGCAACTGGAGTATCAAGAAAAGTCAGGAAAGAAAGCGGCTCGACAAGAGATGCTAGAGTGGAAGAAGGACGAGGGTAGAAGGGATGAGACTCATCAAAAGTAACATCCCGAGAAATCAGCATCTGTCTTCCAACAGGATCCTAACAACAATATCTCTTACGCTCAGCAATATAACCTAGAAAAGCGCACTCAACAGACTGAGCAGTCAACTTGGTGCGTTCACGAGATGCAAGAAGAACGTAGCACACACCCAAAGAGGTGAAGGTTAGAATAATATAGAGGCATGCCACAAACGCTCCACTAGAATCCCACTCTTAAGAGCAGAAGAAGGCTGAATATTAATCAAGTAGGTAGCAGTGGAAACAGCTTCAGCCCAGAAATGAGGTTGAACAACGGAAGCAAGTAAAAGAGCAAAAGCTGTCTCAAGAAGATGACGATGCTTGCGCTCAGCTACACCATTCTGAGCATGAGCATCAAGACAGAGGGAGCCGGGAGGCGGTGGAACAGCCAAGAAGGAGGCGGCGGCTCTTGGTCAAGCTCGGGGAGGCCGGCGACTTTAGCAAAGGCGCGGCTGCATCAACACTGAGGGAGCCGAGAGGTGGCGGAATGGCTAGGAAGGAGGCGGCGGTTCTTGGTCGTTTCGGGGGCCTAGAGGGGGCAACCGGGAAGTAGGTGGTGCGGCCATAGGAGGACGGGGTCGGGAGGGCACAAGTACAACGCCGGTACAAACCCTAACCTTAAAAAGTTTGCTCTGGTACCATGTTATGGTTAGCACTTGTGTTGAACGTGAGGCCAATAGGCTAGAATATATACATGTACATGAGGACAAACAGAAAGCCTATACAAGGCAAACTAGGATAGTAGCAATCTCTATACAAGGCAATACAAGATACTAGTAATCTCTATACAACGCAATATAGGATACTGTCAACAGTATTATCCTGTAGATTTTCTAGTTGTTTGGCATCAACTTTAGTAATTTCCATTTCAGGTTGAATCCGTCGTTGCAGCAAAGATTATGAGTGGTCAATGCAATCTACAGCAATCAAAGGTGAGGAATCTTGCTGATATTGCGTATCCTCTTTTGCATCCTCGCCCACCTTTTGTTTTATTTGTTCCTTGTCAGGAGAATGGCATTGTTACTGATGTCACTTTCTAATCTTCTAGAAACTTGCCAGCACTCTAGCAATGTTGCCTTGTGTCAGAGTTTCCCAGAGTAGTTCGTCGCTGATGATCCGGAAGATATTGATTGTGGTAAATGGTCTGTTAAATGACACTTTTCTTGGACTGGAAGAAGGCAAGATCCATATTTAGCTTCTCTTCCTTTAGTGTTTCA
This sequence comes from Otatea glauca, assembly GCA_036346275.1. NCBI lineage: Eukaryota > Viridiplantae > Streptophyta > Magnoliopsida > Poales > Poaceae > Otatea > Otatea glauca. Next base: position 6,950,563 of record CM070716.1, on the reverse strand, counting down.
GTTCTACCATTTTGGTGCAATGTTTAACCATCAGTACATCACTTTGCAGGATATACTAGCCAAGAGATAATGATGCTTCTAATGCCACCTGGAAGTAAACCTCCACCACCATTGGGAGGCCAGACAACCTATGGAGATGGACACTCTCATTCAACAAAGAAATTTCGTGCTTCTGTAGTCCCTACAATTTCAGCTCTTATACACTGCTGCTCTGTGGTTCTAACTACTACTTATCCAATTCAGGTTTGTTAGAAGCAACATTTTCTATTTTATTTGACTCGTTAAGATTCTCAACAACATGCTCTTTGTTCTTATTTGCATCTAAGGTGAATATCCCGGCGCACGCTTTGGTAACTTTAATACAAAGAGTGCTGTTGGTTGATGTATCATTGCATAAATCATTGTTCCAATCAAACACCCCCTTGCATCAGGAGCTTATTTGTTCTGAGATTCCTACATTGCATTCAGCTTTCTTGGATTTGCTTGGTGCCACTATTAAAGGAATGCGCAGGTAGCATGGCTCCTTGATCTTCTGTTTCTGCCTTCTTTCTAAATAATTCATGTACATGTTCACTGGAATTGGCGAATGTTGAATAATGTGTGATCTTTCATACCTGCATGATAACTGAATAGAACAGGTGCGAGCATAGGATCCATATATACATCATAGTTAGACAGTCTCTAAAAAACATTCTATATGTGTTTGGACAAATGTGATGTTCACCTGCTTGATATGGCATGAATTTTGGCAAATGATACTAACTATGGTTACCTTACCCTTTCTCTCTTGCAATTGAAGTTAGTTTTAGTTAGTATATATATCAAGCAGCCACAAATTTTCATTTGAATTTAAGATGATATATCGAATAACTTTCTAATTTTGATTTTTATACTTTCTCCTGCAGCTCACTCTTACCACATGCTGGTAGTGTTGTAATGCTCATAGCTGAGTACTTTAAAAGAGCAAAGTTGCCTGCAATAAGGAGAAAACTCTACACCATTGTGCAGTTATTGCTGAGTTCCATGGGTGTTGGTAGGTGGTTCTTGATTTTATCAAAACACAGTTGGAACACAGCTTGTGTTAGTAGTTGAGGAAAACAACTGATACATTAATATTAGAGCAGAAAAGTACATGAGACCTAACCAATTGACAATACACGACTAATTAATCCTAATGTGACACAACTATGTCCTTAGACCATCAAACTCATGATGGATGCAACAGTCTTTTTTTGAAAATGGGTACTAGGAGGAACTAAAAAGAAAAACAAAATCCAAGTTCTAAGGTGTCCAACATAGTGTCTAACTTTAAAATATATCATGTTAGTGATTATCAATGACGAATGAACCAATCACACCAAGTCACAATGATGAAGGAGAAAAGAGTGGTTGGCCAGAATTGCTGGCAATTACACACTTGTGGCAACCACGATGATGACAATTTATGTTGCTGAATGTTGAGTCACTTTGTGCCGATCTGGAGGAAAATATTTTGGAAAATGTTCTTACCATCTGTCTTGAGCTTGATGGTGTACAGTGTTTGCTTCAAGTATTACAACAACAACAACAACAACCAAGTCTTTTGTTCCAAACATGTTGGTTTAGGCTAGGAAAGAAACCCAATCAAAGTCAATAAAACCCCTAAGCCTTCAGTCTTAGGTCATGGTTCTGGTACGCGGATCGCTAACTTTCATGCACTCCTATCCAACGCCAAATCTTTGGGAACGTTCCAATCCCACAAGGCTCTTTTAACTGTTTCTTCCCACATCGGTCTCGGTCGATCTCTGCCTCTTATGTTTTCACGACAACTTAAAGTTCCACTACGCATCAGTGCCTTAGGAAGCCTCCCTTGGAGATGTCCAAACCATCTCAGATGATTTTGGACAAGCTTTCTTCAATTGATGCTACCCTAACCCTATCACGTATATCATTATTGTAGATTCGATCTTGCCTTGTATGGCCACAATCCACCGTGAAAAAAAATACTAGAATAGAAATTCCTTGCCTTGAGTCACCTACTTCTCCGGTCTTTGATGTTTCTTTCGATTCCTATTTGTCTGATGTGTTGATGCTTAAGAAGAAGCTTTTGCACAGACACCTTACTTGATAAATAGAATGCCCAACTAGTCTTTTCAGAAACTCGACTGTAGCATCCGCATCTCTACTATGCTCATCTTCTGTATATGCTGTCTTTTTGTCGCCCAACACTTCGCTCCATACAATATTGCAAGTCTAATTGTTGTCCTATAGAACTTACCCTTTAACTTTTGAGAAACTTTCCTATCACACAGGACACCCAATGCTTGCCGCCATTTCAACCACCCCACTTGTATCTTATGGCTCACATCTTAATCAATCTCTCCCGTCATTGTTTCTTCTCCGAGAAAAGAAGTTGACGACTTTTTTCATGCTTTTCCCGGTGGTCTCGAGAAAGCACATCACTTTGTAGCAGTTTCCTTCCTTGGTACTACTTTTCCATCAAGACTAACATCTTCATCAACTACCATAGCACCGCTAAAAACACACCTTATATACTTAGTTTTAGTCCTACTAAGTCTAAAACCGTTTGATTCTAATGTCTTCCTCCACAACTCAAGATTCTATCAACACCTACCCTACTCATCAATTAGCACCACGTCATCAGCAAAAACCATACACTAAGGAATCTCTCCTTGTATGTCCCGCATGACTTCATTCATCACTAGGGAAAAAATATAGGGGCTCGATGCTCACCCTTGATGTAGTTCTATCTTAATAGGGAAGTCACTGGTAATACCTATCACATGTTCTGACATTAGTCACCACATCGTCGTACATATTCTTGATTAAGGGAACGTACTTTGTTGGGACTTTTTCTTCTCAAGCACCCACCACATGACATATTTTGGTACTTTATCATAAGTTTTCTCCAAGTCAATAAACACCATGTTTAGATCCTTCTTTTCCTCCCTATACCTCTCCATTAACTGTCGTGTCCTCTAGGGTCGACCTCCTAGGCATAAAACCAAATTGGTTTTTTGTCACGCTAGTCGCTTTTCTTAAATGATGCTCAATTACTCGCTCCCAAAGCTTCACTGTGTGGCTTATGAGCTTAATTCCTTTGTAGTTAGTACAACTTTGGATGTCTCCTTTATTCTTGAAAATTGGCACTAACGTGCTTCTCCGCCACTCCTTAGGCATCTTGTTCGACCTAAAAATGCCATCAAACAATTTGTTTAGCTAAATGTTCGCCACGTCTCCAAGGCATTTCCACACCTCTATAGGAATGTCATCAGGCCCCAACGCCTACCTACTTTCATCCTTTTTAAAGCCTCTCTTACTTCAGGCTCTTGAATTTTTCGAACTAACCGCCTATTGGTATCATCAAAAGAATCATCCAGTTCAATCATGCTATCCCCGTTGTCTTTGTTGTACAGTGTTTACTTCAAGTATTCGCTTATTAATATTACAAATGTCTTTTGAACATTTAACATGGGCACATTGAAGGTGGAACCACTTAACAGACTCACAGACGAAATGCTTCATAACATGTTGTGGTTTTGATTCCATCTATATTCTTGGATGGTGCATTTTCCTGGAAATCTCTCAGATGACTTGATAATTTGTAGCTCGTTATGTACTTTTGTTGTTGAAGCTGTTGAATGTCTTGTCTCTTCTTGACCAGGGATGGTTATGCACTTAGTTCAGGTGGTAGTTAGCAATATTTTTGCTGATCTGGACGATAATTCTGGAAGCAGCTTATTCTTTTTTAGCACAGATCCAATCTGGGCAACAAGTTCGTCACGATCAAAAAGTTCCTCAAATAGTAATCAGGCACCACAACTGCAAAGCTCAGCTGTTGTGAGTTCTGAACTTACATACAGTAGAAGATTGATGGCTCCGCTCTGTGTCAAAATAGCTGCTCTGGAGACATTGGAAGTACTTCTGAATATTGTATGTGTAAAATTGCAACTTTCTTTTCCTTGGGCAACTACTTTCTCATTGGAATTAAATTCTTCAACCTCTTACTGTTTTCTTGCCTGTTGCCTCAGTCAACTTGGTGCAAAATAGATTTATTTTATTAAGATTTTGGCGTTAAACTTGTAAGAATATAACATAGTTCACTAAACTCCAAAGTCAGCCTAGTTGGTTGCTAAACTTGCTTCCTTTATTACACGTCATTACGTCAGTTTTCGAACATCTTAAGTTGATGTGGTTGTGGACTGCTCACGCAATTGCTTCATTTGAAAAACAGTTGACCTATTGTAGGCGCACGTGAGATATTGTGATTTATTTGTTGTCCAATTCCAAAGATGTTTTCCTTGTCACACCCAATGACACAAAGCCCTAAAAAAACAACACATAAATTGTAACGATCTCATGTGCATCTACCTTTCTACACCAGCCATGTCACCAACTACCATCAGTCCATAGCAAGGTTGTTAGAATCAAGACTTCGAATTGAATCAGCCTTGCCCTAACAGAATGAATCGTGGGATTGAGTCGTAGAATTTCGAATTGTACCAGATTTATATAATACATCTATTTCGTACACAAATTATAATTTCATAATTAGATTATACTTTCTGAGCCTTTATTTGCAAGAACATATGCAACACAAATGAAAGATCATTTGTTGTTTATAGATGCTAACACTCGATATAGAAGCATAAAAGATGAAACTTTTGAATTAAAAGGACGTGTGATAAGTAACTAAATACAGTTACTAGGATTAGTAGAATCTGATAGAATTGCATCCATATCGAGACTATACCAAATTAAGACTGTTTGTAGGATCGAATCGTTTCTTCCAATGTAGGATCGTAGGCTCATAAGACTATAAAACTCAGATTTTCTTACAACCATGGTCCACAGCTCCCTCAGGTTAAAATGTTACAAATTTAGCAGAATGGTATGTGTGATTAACAGAAACAACTTTAGTGATGCACCACATGCTTAAGGACTTATGGTGGAATTTACATTTTCTTATATTTAGAAGGACTTGTATGGTTATCGGGCCTGTTTGGTTCATGTCCATTTTGCCTGCAATTCTGGCATCATTTTCCCGAATCACATGCTTGTCTTAAACAAATTGTGATTTAGTTCTCCTGTATTTCTGTTTGAACTTCTGGTAACATTCTTTATAAGAATGTGTCAATGATTGACCCATTAATACAATAGAATACTTCTCCAATAGCATTTCTTCTTATTCATTTTTGTTATCCAAATAGTACTTCTTTGTCGAGTGACTCCTGGTTTGTAGCATTTGTGATAACAGTTAATCTTGCATATGATGTATTGAATTGGTTACTTGTTTCTCTCAACTTGAGAAGGGAGGTTCATTTAGGGCATGCTACTGGAGAGCAGAAATGGACCTGCTTCTTATTAAAGTTGCACGAGAATCTTGTTACAAGGTGGGGATGTATGACCAAAGACCACCCTCGACTGAAGATCCAAGTGTACCAGATTTCCAGTTAGCCTCATTGAAATCATTATTAGCATCCTTTCTTTCTTGTCATCATGAACACCCTCCTTATTTAGTAGAAGGACTCGAACTCTTCGACAGAGGTAATGCCTACTAGCAAGTTCTTTGCTAGTCTATATGTGCATATTTGCCATTATTTCCACAAACTTTTTTGTTTTGCTAATTTATTTTGGTGAAAAATTAGAGGTTATGTTGCATGACATATGAAAGTTCACAGACTAGAGGTTTCCCCTTGGAGACATTCGCATGAAAAGATTTTAATCTAAATAGAATAACTCTTGGATAATGAATTTTTATTTGATCTGAGATTAATTTTTCACATATATATCCACTGGTTGTCAGAAATCTTATTCTTATCTGTTTCTGTAGTATTCATCTGTTTTGCTCGTAACAGGAAAGCTAGAGACAGGCACCGAGCTTGCAAAATTTTGTTCACATGCATTGCTGGCTTTGGACGTTCTTGTACACCCTCGAGGACTTCATCTACAATATGATTCTAAAAGAGTACTTCTTCTAGAAAGAGCAGCTCATGGTGGCCTAGGACCCATATCTGGTCTGGACTCTGGGAGATCTAAACCTTCTGGTTCCGTATGTACACATCGAACTACCGATAATTTGGGAGATGAAGTTAGCAACTGGTTGTTGTCTATTGATGATGAGCAAACGGATGCTTATGTGAAAGAAACTTCTGTAGAGAAACACGCAGCAATTAAGTTGTCCAGAGATCATGTGGTGCAGACGGACACCATCATCGCAGATCATCAAGAGATTGTTTTATATCGACTTCCTAGGCCAGTGCAGAATGTTCCAACGTCCATCAGGACTGATGTTGAAATGGCAGTTGCAGGCACAAAAGAAAGAGAAGGATCATGCATCTATTCTGCTGAGTTTGACACAATGAGTAAACCTCCTGGCTCTATCAATGTTGATTCAGCTCCAGTCACTCTGACTGATCCTTGGAACCCTGGGGATGCCTCGATTTCAAACAAAAAGCGTGGGGATCAAGCCGGTATTGTTTTGGGCGATGCTTCAAGCAGCAAGAATGTGCCAGGGCACAATTCACCAACCTTTGGTGCACCAAGTATGTTTGGTTCTGAATGGGACTTTCTGGATCAATTCCTGGACATAAGTGATTTTTGTCCTGATTCTGCTTTTTCCCTCGACATGGCTGATCTTGACCCTGACTCCGATTAGGAGGTATGTGTGTAAAAACTTTTGAAATTGTCATTTGGGATATAATAATGGTGAGAACCCCTTTACATTTACAATGTGTGAAGTTACATTCAAAATGATATTGGGCAAATATGATGTGATGTAATGCAGGAAAAATCATGATATAAAAAAGAGCTCTCGGACAGAGTGACAAACCACTTTTTTTTCTTTAAGAATGGAGTTCTTCTTTTTGTGAATTTAAGGAATGTTTGGCGTAATTAAGGTCAGATTTTTGTTGTTGCAAAATGAGAACAGAAGTGGTCCGATTTGAGAAAGAATCATAGGGTTGAGAATGGGCTCTTTACATAGAAACAGAAATACCGTACTGACCCGTATTAACCGAATGGACACCCACATGCTGATCTTTGCCCATCCTGGAAACCAAACAAATCATATCCTAGCCGTATGCTTTTTTCTCATATATGACGTTGAATGTATGGCCGTAACTTGCTCGTTGGGATCATGTCATAGTCAGTAGTCACTTAAATTTTTTTACAGGAAAAGTAGTCACTTCAATTTTATGCTTGAAATTGAAGGGAAAATCGATTACTTGTCACCGCAAAGATTAACACTTCATAAAATGCAACTGTGAAGATAGTCCTTCGTTTAGAGGTGAGCATCAGACTAGGCTTTTTTGGGCCAGACCGAGGCACGGCGGGCTCGCCCGGCCCAACACAAAACTAAAAGGGCCGTGCTGGCACGACACGGTTGCCCGGGTCGTGCTAGGCCCGAAAACCGGGCACGGTGCGTAGCACAGCCCGGCACGCCCATCTGGGTTGGGCTCGTCCCGGCACGGCACGCTTTGGGCATGGCAGCCCGAGCGGCATGGAAGCACGGGGGCGGCAGCCCGAGCCCATGTCTAACTCGACACGCGGTCGAGCACTGTCTCACAGAGGTGAGGGAGACGAGGCAGAGGCCTGTACCTGCTGCCGCACCCTCGTCCTTGCCGCGTCGCGTCACCCCCGAGCTGCACCACGTGGAGCCCCGCATCACCTGTGCCACAATGAGTGCTTTCCAACGGAAGTGGTTTCACGTCCAAACTCCTTTTAAATCGGCAGGAATCATTAAAACAATGTGATAAATAGAATCTGACATGTGCTGCGACATCTCCACTTGGGCCCAAAGGCCTTGTACGACCTAGGGTTGCACGGCCAACCCCTTGGCCGCCTCCCTTACCCTCTCCCTCATACATATTCAGTAGCCGTCGCTAGAATAGATGGGTTTTGCTTAGATTACAACTAGACACTTTGTCAGTTCTTCGTCGTTCATCGGTTTGTTGAACCCCAACTCGTGTGCTTCATATAATTCGCAATTTCAGATTTCATCTTCTACGTTCTTGATTGTGTTCTCGATTCGAATGCAGAGATAAGCCTTCTTGGCGAGGTCAACCGTGTTCGTGCGTGGTTGATAACCAACGGAGCCGTGGTGTAGCGATTACAGGGTTCGAATCGATTCTGATTAGAAGCCGGATCGTCAACGTCGAGTGCTCCACCAATCGAATTAGTTCTACTTGTTGTAAGATCGGGACACTGTGCGCATCAAGTGGTATCAGGGATGGCCTTCCTGAGGTGCAGAAATAGAAACAGATGGCACCTCAGGTGTAGAGGGGACTGGATCAGGTGTAACACCATCATCCTCATCCTCTACAAAGATGGTCTCGAGGTGGAAGAAGAGCCTGAAATGTCAGGTCTAGCTCCTGGGCTAGCCTCACAAAGGTCACCTCACAGGTCTCTATGATCCTATGTGCATCGCAACTCCAGACCCTATAGCTACGAGAAGAAGTCGAATAACCCAAAAAGATACCATCAGAAGAACGAGAGTCAAACTTATCCAGGTTATCAAACTTCAAATTAAAACACTTGCAACCAAACAAACAAAAATGAGAAATACTGGGCTTTCGCCTATACCTCAACTTGTAAGAAGTGTGGTGCAAATGTGCTCTCAAGAATACGCGATTTGAAACATGGCAAGCAGTAGCTATAGCCTCAGTCCAAAACTACCTAGGAGTGTTGTACTCGTCTAGCATCGTCCTGGCCATCTCTACCAGGGTCCTGTTCTTCCTTTTCACTACGCCATTTTGCTGAGGGATGTAGGGAGAGGAGAACTGATGCTCTAAACCAGACTCTACACAGAAACTCTCAAAATAGGAGTTCTTGAACTCCGTGCCATTATCACTATGTATAGCTCGTAGGGCACCAGGGAGCTCAATAGACAACCTATGAACCAAAATCTTAAAATGGGTAAAAGTCTCATCCTTCGAGGACATGAAGAACACCCATGAGTACCTCAAAAAATCATCAACAATGACAAGAACATACCACGTCCCACCTCATCGATGCACTCTATTTGGACCAGCGTTGTCCATATGTAAAAGGCGTCTGGTGCATCACCATCACAACAGTGACTGGGGGATGAGAAGCAGCAACCATCTTGCCATGTCGGCAGGGAGAGCAAACTAAGTCTTTGACCATTTTGAGTTTGGGCAAACCACGAATGAGGTCGTGGCTGCTAACTCGGGTCAAATGATCAAAATCCAATGTGACCAAGTCTCCTATGCTAGAAGGAGAGATCACGGGACTCTGAAGTAATGAAACACTGAAGAGAGTCTCCAGAAGAAACAGAAAAATCAGCACGAAAGACTCCTAAATCTAGAAATCCCACAAATTAACCCTCCTGATGAATCGAGGATTCTACATGCATTACTCTTAAAACTCACTTCGTAAGAGTCATCGATAAGCTGAGAAACAGAAAGCAAATTGTATTGCAGCTTACTCACTAAGGCAACATCTTTAAAAATGAAATTGTCATTAATGCGGATGGTACCTTTAGCAATGACTCTACCTGAAGAAGCATCCCCAAAAGTGATCAACTCATCACCGGGGGCTCGGACTAGGGAAGAGAACCAACGAGAATCTCCGGTCATATGACGAGAGCAACCGGAGTCGACAATCCAAACATCTTCCTTCCCCCATCCGACGAACCTAATCAAGACACAAGAGAGAAAGATGACTCAGTACTGGGATAGAGTGAAGATTTGCGAACCCAATACCGAATCACATGACGCCTCAGAGTACCAGCCATAGAAGCAAAAGACTGGACTCTAGTGTCTCTCACATGAACAGAAACAGCATTAGTAGAAGATCTAGGAGTCAAAACTGGGTTGCCCCGCCGTGATGCAAAAGTCGGACCACCCAAATGAGGCTGCCTAAAACTCCGACCAGAAAACACCTCACGCTGCTGATATCTACCTCGATGAGAAAAACGAGGAATATCAAGAGGACGGCGGAAAGACTGACCACGAACAGCTCTAGGACTAAAACTCGACGAACCAGCATAAAAACCGAGTCATGGACGCTGCCCAAAAACAGGCGACTCTCTAACCTGTCTAACAGTAGTGTGTGCCTTAGGAGCACTCAGAGTCTGGGGAGGACCCTGAATACCCCTAAGAGCACCCTTTTCGTTCATCTTTGTGAAGCCTTCTTAGGCATCAGCCCCCATTTCGATCTGTTTCGCCATTTTTACCTCTTGAAACCTTTTCCCTCAAAGAGCGACCCCAAGGTTGTTGGGGGAGCCGGATTTCAGTTGCGGGAGGGGCTGAAGAAAAATTACTTCACAATCCCCTTCAAAACCTCCAACAAAGGCTGGCATCAAGAGTGGTTCTATTGCACCAACCCCAATCCTGCCCTTCCCTCCTTCGTCGGGCGCCGTCCCAAGGCGTCTCTTTCTTGGGTGTCCACCCCTAACTCCGCCGATATGGACCAGGTGTATGACCTTCTGGCGCTGATTGAGAAATTGAAGGAGGATGGTCTCACAGGGGTAGGTCTGGCTCTCCACTTTGTTGCTCGCTGGACACAGCCCCTGAAGGAGCGAATTCATCTGGGATTCGCATACGAAGGGAAAGATGACCCGACCCGGGAACTGCCCAATGAGTTGTCGAAGGAACAAATATTCGCTCGGGTCGGCGAATTCTTCATCCCAAGCGTCGACATATCCGCCGTCAGATGCCTGAAGTCTTTCACCGCTTCACGCCCCCCTCTTGAGGTAGGCGAGTTCGGCTGAGAGATTTTTGGCCTTTGTCTCTGAATGTCTTCTAACTTTTAACCTTCCTTTCCAGGATCGCGTTGCCTTCTTCAGTGACGCGCCCCTTTCGGAAATGCCCACTCGTATATGCGATTCCCCGAAGCGGCGAGCGAGCTCTCCTGCGGGAGATCCTGCCGCCAAGAGGGGGAAAAAGACAGTGGCCAAAGACCCCGTGATGCCCCGGCGCCCGACTGGTGGTCCTAAGATCCGGGACCCATCAGCACGAGCCCCAGCGCCCTCGGCTCCCCTCTCCTGCGAGCCCGCTACGCAGCCGAGTCCAATTCCGAGGAACTCGAGCGGTCAGGAGGAGCCCAAGGCTCCAGTCGGCAGTGTCCCGAGTGGTCCCTCTGGGGGCGGCTCGGCCACTCGGAAAAAGCCCACGATGAGGATGAGGAAGTCCGACAGGTTTGTTACCCTATAGACTCTCATTTGACTCGTTTCGCTAGCTTGCTGACAGTTCTTCTCGTAGGGATCCTTCGCTTGATGTTCCTGTCGGGACGCCGTCTAGGGCCCCTGTGGATGCCGAGCCCCCGGAGGTTTGCGTCCCGGTCGTGGGGGCCACGTCCGAGAAAACCGAAGTGCCTCCCGAGCCCCTGGGGCCATCTCCGACTCCTCCCGCTTCAGAATCGGGCCCTGCTATTCCGGAGCCGGCCTCCCGCCCGTCCCCCGAGATCGAGGAGATCCTCCGAGTTCTGCCGACCCTGCTGGCCCCCAGCTCATAATGCAAGCTGCGTGGGTTGATGAGGAGGAAGGCCTGAAGCTCCTGGACGATCTGGAGGAGGAGAAGGAGAGAAATGACTTTTACAGTCATGCCACGGCTTGCGCGCGCCTTGCCTAGGTAAGCATTTCTCTACACTTGCTATCTTCCTGTTTCCGTCATTTATCATGTAGTTACCTTTCCATGTGACGATTACAGAAAATAGGGGAGCGCTCCGAAAAGGAAGCCGAATACTTCCAGAAGATGCTCCCTGAAATCCGAACGCGCCAGGAAAATCGGCGAATTGGGCGATATCAAGGCCGCATCTTTGCCGAGCTGCGATCTCTTCAGTCAAAGGTCCAGGCGTTGCGAGAGGAGCAGAAGGCTCTGCGCCAGGAGAAGCTGGACATTGTTGGCTCCCTTCGAGGTAGCTATTTCTTAGGTTACCCCGTGCTTTTAATTTAATCATCTGGTTTCTTAATCTTCTTATCTCCATGTCAGCTCGGGATTCCGCCGTCGCGAAACTTCAAGAACAACTTAAAGCCGCGGAGGCTTTCAGAACGAAATCAGAGAAGGAGCTTGAAGGTATGACCGGCGACTTGGCCCTACTACGTCTTCGTTGCCTTCTCTGATGTTTCTGTCTCGCAGACTATAAATTCAAAACGCGGGCGCAATATGCTGTCTTCAATGAGAGGGTTGAAGCCCTTGAGACGTCTTGCACCAAGCTTGAGGAGGCCTCCGAGCCGCTGCTGAGTTCGCTTCATCTCGGGGGCGAGAGGCCACTCAACAGGGAACAAGTCATCTCTCGGCTGGAGAAAGCCCTCAAGGCGCTCAAGAGTCTCTTGAAGGAGACAACGACCAATGGTGCTATTCTCGCTTTGGCGATCACCAAATCGCTTTATCCCCGAGTGGATCTTGAGGCCATTAAGGAAGGCTACGCCCACAACGTAGATGAGGACCGGGCCGTCGAGCTCTGGGAGGAAGTCAAGGACACCTCTTTGTCCATTGTAGAAACTTTAGATCTGTAAATTGAACGTATATAAAGGCGTTTCCTCACTCTTGCATTATCTTTTCAAACATGCATATTTGCCCGAGTGGTTTCGACATATCGTGTCCGAGTAGTCCAGCCCCCAGGCTCTGAGGCATGGTTCGCGCGCATGTCTCAGAGTCTAAAAAATCGTAGCAGCAAAGCACTCGGACGCATAAATCTCGAGAAGATTATGTAAAAAATAACTTTAATATCGATCTTTTTCATTCATAAAGAAACAATTTGAATTACAAAGTTCAAGTGAAAAAGCAGCGTAGTCGTTCTATGTTCCAAGTGTTCTTGATTGCGTGCCGTCTTCTCGCTTGAGCTTGTAAGCCCCAGGGCGTACCACTTCATCGACGACGTAAGGGCCTTCCCAACTTGGGGAGAGCTTATACTCGCATTTCTGATTCTTTCTAAGGACCAGATCTCCCTTGGAGAATACGCAGCTCCTCACATTGCGACCGTGATAGCGCCGTAGGCCTTGGAGATACTTTGCCGATTGAATTGTTGCGACGTCCCAGGCTTCTTCCAGTCGGTCGAGGTCTTCTAGTCGGCTTTCTTCCGAGGCGACTTCTTCATAGCTCCGGACCCGCGGGGATCCGAATTCTAACTCGGTGGGGAGGACTGCCTCCGAGCCATACACCAGGAAGAAAGGTGACTGCCCGGTTGCTCTGCTGGGGGTGGTCCGTAGCCCCCAGAGTACCGAAGGCAATTCTTTCACCCACCGAGTGGCGTATGGCTTTAGCCGATCGAAAATCCTTGCCTTCAGGCCTTGTAACACCATGCCGTTGGCTCGCTCGACCTGCCCGTTGCTCCGGGGGTGCGCTACTAATGAGAAGCAGATTTTTATTCCGAGTTCGTCACACCAGTCTTGAAATACGCCGCTTCTGAATTGGGTGTAGTTATTCGTGATGATTCGATTTGGTACACCGAACCTAACCACGATTTCGTTGAAGAATTCTTTGGCTTTCGCCACTGTTATTGACACGACTGGCTTGGTCTCCACCCATTTGGTGAATTTATCAATAGCCACGAAGAGATGGGTATGACCGCCTTGAGACTTCTTCAAAGGTCCCACCATGTGGAGCCCCCACACCGCAAATGGCCAGGTTATGGGAATGGTCTGTAGTTCTTGTGCCGGTTTGTTCATCTGACGCGCAAAGAACTGACATCCTTCGCATGTCCGGACGATGTCTTCTGCGTCAGTAACAACAGTCGACCAGAAGAATCCCTGACGATAAGCCTTGCCAACTAGGGTTGATGGTGCCGCATGATTCCCGCAAACTCCCGAGTGGATTTCCTTGAGGAGATCTCTTCCCTCTTGTTCTGATATGCACTATCGTAGTACACCAGAGGAGCTCTTGCGATAGAGTTCTTCCCTGATCACCACATAGCTCTTGCTTCGGCGCATTATTCGTTAAACATGCGCGATCTTGGGTAGTTCATCCTTTATCAGGTAGTCCAGGTATGGAATTGTCCAATCGGGGGTAATGACCAAGACTTCAGCCTCGTCGCTCTTCTCTCCTAGGACGTCCGATTTTGGTCGAGTGCTAATCGTTGGCTTATGAATTTCTTCGACGAATCGCCCACGGTACCGTGGTAGCAAGATCCCATTTTGCTAGCTCATCGGCCGCTTCATTGTCTCGTGGCACATGAATGAGTTCCAGGCCGTCGAAGTTACCTTCTAGCTTGCGTACCTCTTGGCAATAGGCCGCCATGCTGTTTTCGATGCAGGACCATTCCTTCTGCACTTGGTTGACCACGAGCATTGAATCTCCGCGGACCATCAAACGTCGGATGCCGAGTGATATGACAATGCGGAGCCCATGGATGAGCACCTCGTACTCGGCGACGTTGTTAGATGCAGGAAAAAGTATCTGCAGAACGTACCTCAATCTTTTCCCGCTTGGTGATATGAGCACAATACCAGCCCCCGCACCGCTGAGCATGAGGGAACCATCGAAGTACATCGTCCAATACTCGAGTTCCTTGGTAATCGCCGGGATTTGAAGCTTTGTCCACTCGGCCGTGAAGTCGGCGAGAGCTTGAGACTTGATGGCAGTGCGAGGCTTGAATAGAATATCGAAAGCTCCGAGCTCATCTGTCCACTTTGCAATTCTCCCAGTGGCCTCCTGATTGTGAAGTATATCTCCTATTGGGAAGGAGGTGACCATCGAAATAGTGTGCTCTTGGAAGTAGTGCTTGAGTTTGTGAGACGTCAGGAGCACGGCATACAATAATTTTTGAACTTGCGGATACCGCACCTTGGATTCACTCAGGACTTCGCTGACGAAGTAGGCCGGGTGTTGGATCTTCTGCACGTGGTCCAGCTCCTCCCTTTCTACGACGACCGCTGCGCTGACTACATGAGTCGTTGCCGCGATGTAAAGTAGCAGAGGTTCCTCTAGTATCGGTGAAACCAAGACCGAAGGCGTTGTCAGGAAGGTCTTCAAATCTTCAAACGCTTGTTGTGCCTCTGGAGTCCACTGAAACTTGTCCTGCTTCTTAAGGAGTTTAAAGAATGGCATACCTCGTATACCCAACCGAGAAATAAACTTGCTGAGTGCGGCCATGCATCCTGTGAGCTTCTGGACGTCCTTTTGGCAAGTCGGCGGTTCCATATTTGATATGGCCCTGATCTTCTCTGGGTTGGCCTCAATGCCTCGCTGCAATACGATAAACCCGAGCAGTTTTCCCGAAGATACTCCGAAAACACACTTCTCGGGGTTAAGCTTCATGCTGAAGGCCCTTAGACTCTCGAATGTCTCGGTTAGGTCGGTGATAAGGTCCTTCTTCTCCCAAGTTTTTACCACAACATCGTCCACGTATGCCTCCACGTTAAGGCCCGTGCCGGGCGTGAAAACATCGCTGAATTGCGCTACCGTACGTTGCACCGCGTTTTCAACCGAACGCCATCGTGGTATAGCAAAGGCTCAAAAGGCGTGATGAGCGGTATTGATATGATCTTCCGCCTTTAGGCGAATCGATGGTAACCCGAGTAGGCATCGAAAACTCAAAATTTCGCTTTGGCGGTCGAGTCAACCACTGATCGATTCAGGGCAGCCCAAAGGATCCTTCGGACATGCCTTGTTGAGATCAGTATAATCAACGCACATGCGCCAAGTTTTATTCTTCTTTTGAACTAGTACAGGATTTGCTAACCAATCGGGGTGATACACCTCTTTGATGAAACACGCAGCTAATAGCTTGGTGATCTCCTCGCTGATGGCGTTAGACGATCCGGAGCGAATCGCCGAAGCCTTTGCTTGATGGGTTTTGCTTTTTTGTCGACATGTAAGGAGTGCTCGATCACCTCCCTAGGAACACCCGGCATGTCGGATGGTTTCTAGGCAAAGATG
Source organism: Otatea glauca (assembly GCA_036346275.1). Classification (NCBI taxonomy): domain Eukaryota; kingdom Viridiplantae; phylum Streptophyta; class Magnoliopsida; order Poales; family Poaceae; genus Otatea; species Otatea glauca. Next base: position 6,934,721 of record CM070716.1, on the reverse strand, counting down.
TCTTTGTTAGCTTGAAGAAAGGTGACGAGCGCGCTTTCCTATTTACCTTCGAGCCCTGTCTCGATCAGAGTAGTCTTGGACGAGTCGGACGGGTCAAGGTTGATTCTCTTGGTTCTTTCGCCAGGCTTCATTCCTGACGTGGCCTTCTTCTTGGACGGGATGTCGCTTTCTTCCTGCAACGTAACCGCTTTCGCTTGGATTTCCTTTCTTTCGCCGGCTGCCTCCGGCAACTCAGCAAGTTCATGGTTCTCTCGGTCGCACTCCAGGGATCGCTTGACATCGCTGCAGACAGAGATGACGCTTCTTGGTCCCGGCATCTTCATTGTCAAGTAGGTGTAGTGCGGGACGGCCATGAACCGAGCCAATCCGGGTCTTCCCAAGATAGCGTGATACGCCGTCTCGAAGTCCGCTACCTCAAAATTTATGTACTCGGTCCGGTAGTTGTCCTTGGTGCCGAAGGTGACGGGCAAAGAAATCTACCCGAGCAGAAGCGATGACGCTCCAGGGATTACACCATGGAACGGCTGAGTGCTCGGCCTCAGCTCGGAGCGAGAAATGTTCATGTCGTTGAAAGTTTTGGAGAATAAGACGTTGAGTCCACTCCCTCCATCGATTAAGACCTTCTTGAGCCTCACATTGTGAATTACGGGGTCGAGCACTAGAGGGAACTTACTCGGATGTAGAACCTGGTTGGGGTGATCTGATCGGTCGAAGGTGATTGGAACCTCATACCACCTTAGATATTGGGGAGCGGCTGGTTCCACCGCATTGATCTCCCGAGCGGTAAGCTTTTGCTTACGCTTGGACTCGTATCCGGTGGAGCCCCCGTAAATGTAGTTTAGCTCGTGCTCGGGCTCTTGATAATCATCCTCGTCTGGAAGGTCTTTCTTCTTTGCTACCTCGTCCCTTGCTGGAGCTGGCTGCTTGTTGCTCTCCCGCGCAAAGCGCTTCAAGGTGAAGCGGTCTTTGGCGGCGTGCTTTCCTGTAGGGTGGAAGGGACAGATCGCTTCCATGACGGTTCTGTAGTCGGGCGCCTCCCTCCGCATGGCTCGGAAGTGGCTATGGCTGGGCCACCGCGACTAGCTCTTTGCCCTTCTGCTTCTTGTCTTTGTGTTTGGAGGACTCAGGCTTATCGCCTTTGTTCTTCGGATGTGGGCGCTCCTCTTGGCGCTCAGCCAGGGCGTCTGAGGCCGTGGCATAGCAGTCGGCCAGCGCGAACATCTCCTTCACGGACGTCGGGGGTTTCCTGGACATCTTGATTAGATCAGGATCACTTACCCCTTTCTGGATGGCCGCCACCACCACCGCTTCAGATACATCTCGGATGGTGTTCTTCTTCTGCATGAAACGCCGGATGAAGTCCCTCAGCATCTCGTCCTTCTTCTGGTGAAGCTGGTAGAGGTCCCACGGGGTGCCAGGCCTATCGTAGGTTCCCTGAAAGTTCGCGATGAATTGTTCGCAGAGATCGCTCTAGGAGTCCACCGAGTTCGCCGGTAACCCTGTGAGCAAAGCTTGAGTTGAGGGGGTGAGATTGACCGGCACATAATTCGCCATCACGTTCTGACTGCCCCCGGCGGCCTTAACCGCGAAGGCGTAAACCTGCAGCAAAGCTTTCGGGTCTCGCTCCCCATCAAACTTTACGATGCCCTTGGGGTTGAATCCTTTAGGCCACACCACTCGGCATAGCTGAGGAGTAAACGCTCAGATCCCGTCAATAGATCTCTCGTCATGATGAGGGGGAGTCCGGCGTGGCGAGCCTCTGGCTCGGCGATGGTCATCAACGTGCCGGTGCGGAGTTCGGCGCGGCGTGCTCATGGCTCGACGGTCGTCGTTGTTCCGTCCCCGGCGACGATAGTCTCTATGGTCATCGCGGTCGTCGTACCTCTGATCACCTCGTCGATCACGGCCGGTGCCGAAACGCTCGCAGTCGTCGTGGTGCCCTCGTCACTCTTCTTCGTCCCGCTCCTGCCGTCTGGCGGTGATGTCTTGGCGGAGGTCGCGGTTGATAATTTGGCGAGCATCGCCGAGTGGTGGCGTATGGCGCCGACTGCCGGTATTCCGACTGGTTGCAGTCCGACTGCTGGCGACACGAGTAGCCGCGTGGGAGCGCGAATGCGCTTCACCTACCGGCTTTTCCTGATTCTGCTGGATTGCTGCTGCCGTCACCATGGCCTTGATCTGGGCCACGATCGGGGCCGCCGGGCTATCCGATGCAATCATCGGGTCCAACGTGTCGAGAAGCGTCTTGGAGGCGACGACATTCTGCATTGGCGTGCGGAAGACGGAAGACGGACTGGTCTCCAAACCTGGACTGCAGGATGTCCTCACGGACATTGCGGCCGCACGATCGAAGAGATCGCACCTGCACCTCCTTACCCTTACGAAGGCGATCTTCCTCCGCAGCCCCTTGGTCTTCTTGATGGAGATCGGTCCTCTGCTCCTCGATCGCGAAGACGCCACGAAAATCGGAGCAATTCTTCACAATGCCGACTGGTTTTCTGGGTGAGTCAGAGCGGCATACCTGAGATGGGTTGGTCTGATCTTCACCAGATTGGATCTGGCTTTGGACCAGGCAGACTAGCTCTCCGCGCTTATCCGCGACGAAATCCAGACTTTCGAAGCGGAAGGCTTGACCGGAGATGAAGGTGGCGATGAATCCGTCGATTGCTGCCATCGAGTCTGTAGGAAAAGATTATAGCGCTCCCCCTACCTGGCGCGCCAACTGTCGACTTTCATAGTCGGCAATAAATTTATGGGGCAGACGCTAGATCTTAAATTCGAAGGTCACACAAGACAAGGGGTTAGACAGGTTCAAGTCCTCAGCGATGGAGGTAATACCCTAATCCTGTGTGCTGGGATTATGTGGATCTCTTGGATCTAAGGTTGCTCAAAGCGCAATGTGCTCTGGGTGGTATGAGGTGTGCTATGCTCTATGGCTTGATGCCTTGTTGTTTCCCACCCTCTTTCTTATATACCGGGGGTGGTGCGGCTTACAGAGTCCTGATCGGTTTGCAGATTCCGATCGGTTACAAGATTCTAGTCGGTTACAGGATAGAGGTTTACATCTTTATCTGCCCTATAAACGACTCAGATTACAATCGTATCTTCTATATCCAAATACATGTTCAACTGTCTATAGGATATGCCCCCTACCGTACGGCTGCTTGGCTTGGCACGGGGCACAACCTTTGGGCCTCCTCTCTGGGCCTTTCTTCTCTTCAGGTGACGCTGGGCCGGTCATGGAGATACCTGGTTTCATATATTCCACAGTTATCCATTTGATTCATTGTATAGTTATACTTCTAGTTTGGAGATTATGCTAAGTGTTGCACTTGTTGAAATCATGAAAAAATGACAGTCTTATTTGTGCTTGCTAGGAAAGATATTACAATATGCACTTGATTAGCATAATCTGAACTTGAGTAGCTTTGTGTCATACTTGGTCTTTGCGGTCACTTGGATAGTTTTTAAAGCTCTTTTAGGATGTATTTCATGCATACATGGTGAAAGGGAGGAGAAAATGCTCTCTTGATGCTTAGATTGACAAAAGAGGGAGAAAATATGAAAAAGGCGTCATCAATGGGGGAGAAATATGAATGCATCTTGGTTCTTATGATCATGTTGAACAATTGTTCTTTCTTAGGATCATAAGTTAATATGATATTTTTGTGAGATTTCTTTAATTTTTAGAGCTTTTGTGGAAAACTTGTTTTTTCTCTTGGTTTGCTATAAAATTCTTCTTGCTAACTTGGTCATGATCTTATTTTCTCTTGCCTTGGACCAAGTGAGGTCATCTGGCTCGAGCAAGAATCAAAGAAATAAGTCCATGGAAAATTCATAATAGAATAAGGTATATAATGACTCAATGACTCTAGACAAATAAGAACATCGATTTTGGATTATTGGATTCATTCATGGTCGGGACCCAAATATGCAAATCCGGACCGTCTGTGTATACCACACTAGTCCGGGATCACGCTTGTCGAAGGTTAGAAAATCGATAATAAACTTATACTTTCGGATAACTTCGGGTTAGTAGAGTCAAGCATAAAATCGGAGGGACACGATGTAGATAGGTTCGGGCCTCCTGGCAGAGTAATACCCTACTCCTGTATGGATGATGTATGGAGTCGATGAACAAAGTACAGAGCAATGTGTCTTGCCCTAGTTACAAGGAAGATGGGATTAAAGCTATGGCTGGAGGTAGGCGAAGCGTGATTCACCAGCTCCCGGGTTGCTCTACGCCAAAGGTTTTCTAGCTTGGAAGCTCTGGATGGCTTGTTTGCTCAGAATTGCTTGTCTTTGCTTAGAATCCCTTCCTTTGAGGACCCCTACCCTCGGCCTTATATAGTCGGGGTAGCCCGGCCTCAAGTCGAGTTGTAGTAGATTTAGAGTACCAGATCATAGCCGATGAGGAGTCCATCGTCGCGTGATCTTTGCAGCGTATCCAAACTTCCTTGAATATCAGGCGTACTCGAGTCGGTTTCCTCGTAACGGGAACCTGATCGAGTCCTTCCTAATATGGAGTTATCTCTTCCGCGCATATCTTATCCCATGAACTGGGCCCGTGATATCCGGAATCTCTGCATGTCGTTAGGACATATCCTCCACGTATCCTCTGTGGACACATACCCCATGTTTAGATATTCGACAGTAACCCCCAAATTCTATTCAGCGGAGGGTCTGCTTAAGCGCTTGGTCGATTACTGCCAAAGCCTTGCTTGATCGAGTAATGCCTTGCCTGCTTGTAATCGAACCATTCGAGTAGATTGGGAATCGCTGAGTGTCGAGTAGGGATGTGCTGGGTCGAGCGTCCTGCCATCAGCCCGTATCGAGTCCTTAGGGTAACCACAAGTTACTCGATGTCGACTTCAACTCGACTCTGATCAGAGTTAGAAATTCAAGAAATCTAAACGTTGGGCAGTGAGCATTTATTGCTCTCGTTTGCAGCGCCATCATTCTGCCTTTTGCGCCGATCAAGATGCCGTGTCATGCGAAATGAACCGTTCGCCTGGAGAGAGAGGATTTTGGCCTATAAATTCCTAGACCTGGAACTATAGCCATCCATTCCCCTCCTTTTTCACCTCCACCCTTATTCCCGAAGCCTCCGTCGCACTCCTGAAGCCCTAGCGCCGTCACCTTGAAAGAAATTGTTCCACATTCTCCTCAATGGCATCCAAACCCTCAACCAGCGTCGGGGTTGCTGTGTCGTCGGAGAAGAAACCTGAGACAACTAAGGTGGCCTTTGAGGACGAAGCCCTCGAAAAGGTGTGGCAGAAGTCGATCATGATGGAGAAGCGTCTCGCTGACTTGGAGAAGGACGGCTTCGTCCCTCCGTGGGAGTTCTTCCATTGGAGACCATCACAAGGTGAATCATTTCCCACCTCTGCGAATGAGGATGAGATCGTCGTTTTCGAGGCCATTTTATGCTGTGGGCTAAGCTTTCCTCCTCTGTTTCTGCTCTCGGTTCTTGAGCTCTACTAGATTCAGCTTTTCCACCTGAGCCCCAATTCTATTACAATGCTCAGCATGTTCGCCCACCTTTGTGAGGCTTTTCTGGGCATCAGCCCAAGTCTCAACCTGTTCCACCACTTCTATAATCTGAAGAGGGCGATGAAGAATGTAGCTGTTGAGGGTGTCAGTTTTCACCTCCGCAGCGGCGTGTCGAACTCTTATATTTCTATCCCTGTTACCTCCTCCTGGCAGTCGGACTGGAAGAAATGGTGGTTTTACATCACCTCTTTGGACACTGTGAATTATCCATAGCTTATCGGCCACTCTTTCTTCATTCGATTGACCACTGGACTAGGGTCCCTCCCGCGACTGCTCGAACTTCTTATTATGTTCGGAAGATTGAGGAGCTCAGGAAGATCGGGTTGACCAGGTGGCACATTGCTAGGGACTTCCTCACACACCAGTCGAGTCCGCTGAAATGCAGAGATCACGTTGCTTGGGACTACTCCGGAGTCGATGATGCTACTAGGGACAATCCTGAAAGTAAGAATTTGCAATACTTTTGTTTTCCTTACTTTAGTCGATGAGTAGCGAACTGAATTGCTTTTTGCTAGATCTGCCGGACTCGGACATCTCCTCTAGGCTGAGCAAGATGTTCCAAGGCTCAGAACCTGGTGCTTGCGGCATCGAAGCTTACTCGCTTGCTAATCCCCAGCCAGAGGTGAGTGTTCTGTAAGAGACATCTTCGCATCGCTCGTGCATCTATTGTCCGCTTTGACTTAACATCTCCTCAGGAGGCCAAGTTCGACGATGATGTCAGTGAGCCAATCGAGGGAGTCATCGGCCTGGATGACGACGTTCCCGTCGACTTCGAACCTTCTTTAAACGATCCAGCGCCTGTCATTGACCCAAACGGAGGCGAAACGGCTTTGGAGCAAGAGATGGCCGAATCTCCTCGAGTGAGGAGGTTGGTGTCTCCAGCACTCCGTTGACCTGTCAAATGGCCTGGGACCTCGTCAGCGCCTCTGTCCGACCAGGTATCCTTCAATCGCTCGCTTGGATGTTATGAGATCGCTCCTGATGTAATTCAACAAATGCTGGATGATCAGCGAGCCGCCTTGGAGGTCGATTACTCCTCTGCAGATGTCTCCTCGAGAGGGATCTCCATTGACTAGACCAGTCGAACATGTATCATTACTATCGAGCAATGTCTCCTGTATTAGCGAACTTCCGCTCACAGTAACTGCTTCCTTTGCAGATTACCCTATCGGTCACAGACCTGTCGGCGTCATGTCCTCCACCGACCGCACCGATTGAGAAAACAACAGCTGGAGTCAAGCTAGTCTTGACGAATGTGCTGGCGAAAATTCGACTGGCGAGGTGAGTTATCCTCCCTTTCTCCTCATGAACTTTTTCTTTTGGTTCGTTAGAGGTGTTTAGGCAAATAGCCCCTCTTATTTTTTGTAGGAAGGGTGTGCCCAGTTGTGCTACTAACAAAGCTACTGTGGCGACATTGTCATCCTTCGGCATGGCTCGCACCACCGCAATTCCTCATCTGGAGGATCCTAGTGAGCATAAATGCAAATCTACAATGGTGACCGTCCAAGACCCTTCAGCCTCTCAAGCGCCTCGGGTGTTCTAGTCCGTTCTGAAACCACAAAAACCCCCTGTTCTGCCTTCCACTCTTCCCCTCGCTCTATTTTTAACACTTCTAGCTTCATATCGCAGCACACGGCCAACACCCTGCTCGAGGCCAAAGCCTTCTACGATCAAGCCCACCAGCAGGTCGAGCGGCTCATGGCTTCCCATGATGAAATACTTGAAATGAAGAACACTGAGCTGGAAGCGCTCAAGGCCCAATTGAAGGCTACTCTGTCTTAAGCTGTAAAGCGGGAAGAAGAGATGAAGGCTGAGAAAACCACTACAGAAGTTGCACTGGCCAAAGCCAAGACCAATCGAGACAAGGCAGAAGCAGACAAGAAGGTAGTCGAGGTCGAAAAAGCTGCAGCAGATGCGGCACTTGCTACTCTGCAGTCGAAGACACTCGAGCACATGACCACCTCGGCTCGTCTTGCAACCTCGTACATGCTTGGCATGGTGAAGAGCCATCATCCAGACCTGGAATTCTCAAGACTGGACGAAGGTTTCGCTGTGGAGAGAGCAAAGCTGCCGACTATATCGAGTCCTTCGCAGGCCTTGCCGAGAGGTTCGTGGACGGATTGGAGCTATCACTTGGCGGTGATAATCCCAACCAAGGTCCCTCGACGTAACCATGCCAATGTAAAGATCAACACTTTTCTCATTACCGCGGTTTTTAATGATAGTACTAATTAATCTGCTTGTCTATTGTGCCTTGTCTCTTATTTCCTTGCCGATGAAAATAGAGTAGCACAAGTAGATGCAAATCTGATTTAGCACTCATAAACCCTCAATAAGCGGCTTCACATGCCTTATTATATCTGCACACAATGCTAGAAAAAACTTTTGTTAAATGACTTAGCCTCCGAGCGTATACTCAGAGAGGCAATACATAACATAAACTCTATATACGTTAAGTAGAACACTACACGACTTTTGCAAGACTTTATCGACCATGTGACATAGACTCTGTAGCAAACAAGAACTTGCCGAGTAGCGCATGTAGAATCGACTGGAGGTCTCGTCTCCCACCGACCGCTGAGCTTTAGATGTCTGATAATCTGATGCTCGTATGCGCGTAGGATAGAATTACTCATTGCCGAATTCAGGCATGGCTACACTTTAGTTTTGTTTACTAACATGCTAAGTGTGCAATTGATTAAATGCGTGCAAAAAATTGCATGTTCCACAGAGAAGATTACGCCTACAATGCCTTGCTCAATAACTATATCGACCAAAAAATAGAGAGCAAATAAGGTACAAGGCCACCTGTAGCCTCCGACTCCTTACTCGATGATGTGTCATTGGGTAGGGAGTAGAGTGACGTAAGCACAACATCTTGATGTAGCCCCCGACTCTTTACTCGATTGCTGGATCAAGCCAAAAGAGTGATTGTTAGCATCACCGATACCTGTTGCGACTCCGAACCTCTTATTCGATAGTTATATTGACCCGAGAGTGGAGCTAGGTAAAGAAAAAATCGAGCGATGTAGCCCCCGATCGTCTACTCGATAATGCATAAAGCAGACGGTAGAGCATATGCTTCGATAAAATGCATGATGTAGCCCCCACCCCTCCACTCGATGGCTATATCGAGGAGAAGGTAGAGCATAAGCATCAATTGCAACCCATACACACAGAAGCATGAGCCGCCGAGCATATTGGTCAAAGTAGAATCCAAACGGACGAAGTAGATAAACAACATAACTTCATTGTAGCAATTGAACTCTATTACAGTTTTACACACCTTTCAGCTTCCAGCCGGCGCACCATAAAGTGGCGTCTCTTTGTTTTGCGCATTTGTGTGGAAGCACGCCGACGTCTCGTGGATTGGGGCCAACACAAATCTAGACGGATTGCGATTACAGTGTGACTTGTTCCCTGAGCTATAAATAGACGGGACCTGTAGTCATCTGTCACATCTTATCTGTTCTCTTGTCCTTCGCTCACAGCGCCTTAGTTCTTCCACCGCATCCATGGCTTCTCCTCCACCGTCGCCTCCCTCTGTGATCATCCACTGGCAATAGTTTCTCTGGGGAGGATCATCATCTCTTTCGGTGAGGAGGATGAGATTGATTGGGAGACTATTGAGAAGAAGGTTTGGCTAGAGGAGGAGGACGAAGTCACCAGCAAGCTGAGGGTCGTCACCGAAGAAGACGATGCCACCTCTGCTCCCTTTGTGAGAGCAGATGCCTCTGTCGACCCACGAGGAGAAGAAAGTGAGGCCGCCGGTGCCAGAGGAAGAGGTGAAGCTCAAGACAGCTTCATCGGCACAGCGCTTGCTCGCCCTCCAAGCCATTTTGGTGCTGGGAGGCCTCCAATGGTGGAGGGCTCTCCTTTCCCATCAACTAGTCTGCACGGTGGGCGCCAAGTCACGTCCTCTTCTCGCCCGTACAGAGGGCGCAAGCCCATCCCAGGGACCATCCTTTTCTGGTCCCTGTGGATGGAGGGGCGGCCGCGTGATGCCTTCGAGTACAAGTAGTAGTGGTGTACCTCTTGTAACACCCTAACGTGTCCGAGGATGAGCAGTAACAGTCTACCTATCTTACCATGTGATAATGTAAACTTTTGTTAGTATAATATAATGGAGCTTATACTTACCTGAATACCTGTCGTAATGCAATGTCTTTGCTACTTTATGTATGAAATTTCTTCAGTTGGTTGATATTTCATGAGTTTTCAAGTATAGCGCCTTCCGATGTCGATAGCCGCATAGATCCTGGTTGAGTCACTTCGACCACCACGTAGGGACCTTCCCACTTAGGCGATAGCTTATTGCGATTGTCTTGCTTCTGTACCTTTTGTAGTACTAAGTCCCCAGCGGCTAGTGCTCGTTCCTGGATTCTTTGGCTATGATATCTGTGTAAGGCCTGCTGATACTTAGCTGCTCGAATAGACGCTCGATCCTGATACTCTTTGAGTAGATTTACCTCATCTGCTCGCGCTTGCTCTTGTTCCTCTTCTAAGTAGTTATCCACTCAGGGTGACTTGAATGTTAACTCAATCGGAAGCACAGCTTCTGCTCCGTAAACCAAGAAAAACGGTGTTTCACCGGTGGCTCGACTAGTCGATGTACAAACGGCCCAGATCACCGAGGGAAGCTCTTTCACCCACCGGGTAGAGTAGGCTTTGAGCCTATCGAACACGCGGGTCTTGATCCCCTGCAGAATCATGTCATTGGCGCGTTCGACCTGACCGTTACTCTGAGGATGAGCTACTGAGGCGAAGCAAAGTTTAATACCCAATTCTTCGCAAAAGGCTATTAAAGCATTGCTCTTGAGCTAGCTACCATTATCGGTGATTACCCAATTAGGGTTGCCAAATCGAGTAACGATGCTCCTCATGAACTTCTTAGCCACTTCTAAGGTGATGTTCCTTATGGGTTTGGCTTCGATCTACTTCGTGAACGTGTCGATGGTCATGAATAAGAACTTGTAACCTACTTGGGCTCTTAGGAATGGTCCCAAGATGTCCAATCCCCAGACGGAGAAGAGCCAAGACAGAGGAATGGTTTGCAGTGTTTGGGCTAATTGGGTGGTTTGCCTACCGTAGAATTGGCAGCTCTTGCACTTTTTCACCAGCTTGCAAGTGTCCTCGAGGGCAGTCGACCAATGGAACCCTTGTCGAAAAACTTTCCCGACCAAGGTGCGATAGGACGCATGGTTGCCGCAGATGCCTCCATGGACATCAAGTAATATTTTATTGCCCTCTTCCTGAGTGATGCACTTCATCAAGATTTCGTTACTCCCCTTTCGGTAGAGCTTGCCGTCTACCAATGCGTATAGCTTAGACTTACATGCAATTTTCTCTGCTGCGGCATCATCATCATGGAGCTCTCGACCATTAAGATAGGCTTGGAATGGAGTCATCCAAGTCGGCTCGCGTTCGAGTAGTGCAACTTAGAAATCATGCGGTTTCGCCTCCGACTCGACCAGTCACGATCGAGTTGGGCAAAGATCGGCTTCGCATTTGAGGGAAACAGACGATTTAATGAGTTTCTCGACGAAGACTCCTGTTGGCGTGGGCGAATGAGACGAAGCGAGCCTGGCAAGTTCGTCGGCTGCGGAATTGTCACATCGCCTAATATGCCTTACCTCGAGCCCTTCGAACTTGTGCTCCAACTTGCGAACCTCGTTCAGATACGCCGCCATGTTGTCGTTCGAGCACTGGTACTCCTTTTGCACTTGGTTTACAACTAGCTGTGAGTCCCCTTTCACGAGTACTCGTTTGATGCCTAGTGACACGGCTATGCGGAGTCTATTGACCAGTCCCTCGTATTCTGCAATATTGTTTGGAGCTTGAAAATTGAGTTAGATAACGTATTTTAAATCCTCAACTGTCGGGGATTTGAGCATGATGCCAGCCCCCGAGCCTTGAAGTGTGAGCGACCCATCGAAGAACATAGCCCAATGGTCATCAACCGCCTCGCGCTCCTTTTCTTCGACGTGTGTCCATTCTGCGATGAAGTCTGCTAATATGCCTAACTTGATGCTGGTACGCGGTGCGAAGTCGACCTCGAACTCGTTGAGTTCTACCGCCCATTGCGCATTTCGACCCATTACTTCTTGGTTACGTAGCACCTCCTTGAGTGGATATGTTGTCATCACCGTAATTTTGTGCGCTTGGAAGTAATGTTGCAACTTTCGAGAAGTCATCAAGACGGCGTACAGCATCTTCTGTATCTGCGGGTATTGCAACTTGGGTCGTGTAAGACTTCGCTTACGTAGTAGACAGGCTTCTAGACTTTAGTCTTTTTATCGGGGCAATCCTGTTCGACCACCAGAACTGTGCTTACTACTTGAGGGGTAGCTGCAATGTACAAAAGGAGCTCCTCTTTTTCATGAGGTGAGGTTAAGACTGATGGAGACGATAAGTACCTTTTCAGATCTCGAAAAGCCTCTTCTGCCTCCTTGGTTCACTCGAAGTTGTCCTGCTTCTTAAGCAATTTGAAGAAAAGCAGTCCTCGTTCACCCATCCGAGAGATGAATCGGCTAAGGGCAGCGATACAGCACGTAAGCTTTTACACCTCCGTTAAAGTCCGCGAAGAACACATCTGATCGACGGCCTCAATTTTGCGCGGGTTAGCCTCGACACCTCGATTGGACACCAGGAACACGAGAAGCTTGCCGGACGGGATGCCAAACGTGCACTTTTCAGGGTTAAGCATCATTCGATACTTCTTGAGGTTGTCAAACGTTTCCTCGAGGTCGCTGATCAAGGTGCTTCTTGTTTTTGACTTGACTACAATATCATCGACATACGCTTCAACATTGCGCCCAATTTGGGACTTCAAACAATTTTGAATGCAGCGTTGATACGTGGCACCATCACATTTTAAACCAAAAGGCATTTTAACATAACAAAACACACCAATAGGAGTAGCAAAAGCCGTTTTGACCTCATCCTCTATGGCCATGCTAATTTGGTGATACCCCGAGTAGGCATCTAGAAAACTTAGTAGTTCACAGCCCGCAGTTGAATCCACAATTTGGTCGATGCGGGGAGAGGAAAAGGGTCCTTAGGACAAGCCTTGTTGAGGTCAGTGTAGTCCACGCACATTCTCCACTTGCCATTGGGTTTCTTGACAAGGACCGGGTTCGCCAGCCACGTCAGGTGGCGGACCTCTCGAATGAAGCCAGCCTTCATGAGTTTGTCGACCTCCTCTTGTATGGCTTGCTTCCTGTCTTCTGCAAATCTTCGCTGCTTCTGCACCACGGGTTTGGCACTAGGCTCCACAGCTAGTCGATGCTCAATCACCTCTATAGGGACTCTAGGCATGTCGGACGGTTGCCATGCAAACACAACGCAGTTTGCCCGAAGAAAGGTGATGAGCTCGAGTTCCTATTTAGGGTCAAGGTTGGTGCCTACCTTGATCGTCTTGGAGGGCTCTGACGGGTCGATAGGCACCGTCTTAATGCCTCCTTCGGTTTGCTCGCCCTTCTTGCCATCGTTGACTAATTCTTTAGCGGCATTGTTGAACGTAGAAGCCTCGTTGACGCCCTTGGATTTCTAGCGCTTAGCTTTCTCATCGCCGGCGCTGGCTACCGACCCATAGAGATGCTCGGCCATCTCCAGGCTCTTCTTGTCGCACTTGACTGCAGCGCGCTGGTCTCCCTTGATTGTGTGGACTCCTTTTGGCGCAGAGATCTTGACGATCTGGTACGCACAGTGTACCACGGCCATGAATTTAGCGAGCATAGGGTGGCCTAAGATCACATTGTAGGCAGTCTCAAAATTTCCCACATCGAAGAGGATTCTCTTGGTGCGGAAATTATCCAGCTTGCCGAACGTGACTGGCAGCTCAATTTGGCCAAGCGGTATAGAAGATGATCACGGGGTTATGCCGTGGAACGGCTCTGCTCCATCCCTGATTTCCGCCCAAGATATCCCCATGTTATCCAGGGTCTTGGTGAAGATAAGGTTCAGTGAGATACCCCCATCAGTAAAGGTTCGTGCGACCTTAATATTGATAATGGTAGGCTTGACTACTACAGGGTATCGACCCGGATGTGGGACCACAGCCGGGTGATTCAATTGGTCGAAGGTAATCGATACTTCTGATCACTTGAGGAATCTGGTAAGGGCTGGCGTAGCCAGGTTGACCTCCCTTTCGACAGCCTTGTATTGTCTCTTGGACTCATACACAGCGGATCCTCCGAAGATGTGCGCCAGCTTGTGGTCGGCTCCGCGGTATTCGGGTTCATTGTCCTGGGACTACTCTTTGGCCTGTTCGACTCCACGCTCGGCGAGTGTAGCCTTGAGCTTTTCCTGGATCTTCTTGCTGATCACCTGGCACTCATTGAAATCTTGCTTGTCCGTTCGATGGATCGGGTGGTACTTTCCCCCTCCACGATTTCGGCCCTTGTTGTCGCCCATATTACGTGCCTTGTCGCGCTCGACCGCGGCCACGATGGAGTCGCCTTTGCGCTTCTCCCCGCGGTTCTTGTTTCTTTTTGCCCCTTGCTTGGATGACTCAGGTTTGTTGTCGCTTGACCTGGGGTTGTCGATGTGGTCATGGTCTTCGACACGTATGGCGTATTTGTCTGCCAACCCGAAGAGTCCCATGGGAGTTCAGATTTTTCGAGTAGCCAACTTTCCCTTCAATTCCTTATCCCTGACTCCGTTCTCGAAGGCAACGATTACGGCTTCGTTCGAGACGTCCGAAATCGAGTTACGCTTGTCACTGAAGCATCGAATGAAGTCACGCAACGACTCGCTCGACTTTTGAACCACCCGATGCAAGTCGCTGTCAGTTCCGAGGCATTCATAGGTGCCCTGGAAATTGGCGATGAACTGGGCCCATAACTCTGCCCATGAGGATATCGAATGAGGCAGGAGGTTGAGCAACCAAGACCTAGCTACACCATCGAGGGTGGTAAGTAGGTAGTTGGCCATCACCCTATCATCACCACCAGCTGCCCTCATGACCGTGGTATAAATCTGTAGCCATTCGACTGGGTTGATCTTACCCGAGTACTTCTCAATTAGGCCTGGTTTGAACTTGTCAGGCCACCTAACGGTACGTAGCTCGGGGGTGAAGGCCTTACATCCTTCGATGTCGTCTTCGGGGGTCACATGCCGTGGAGCTCGACGAGGACATCGCCTTCGACGCGTGGGGGAACGGCTCTTTGAGAGCGGAGAGTCGCCCTGCTGGGCCCAGCGCGCAGGAGATCGGCCCCTTGACGGAGGAGACTCATTCCCCTGCCGCTCGCAGTCTTCTCGTCTGCGCTCCTCCCGCCGATCGTGGAGAACGTCACGCAAGTCTCGTCGATCGTGAGGGATTCGATTTCAAAGATCTTCGGGACGCCCCCGATGGAGGCTGGAGTGCACTGTTCTGGAAACTCTCTGGTTAGAGCCAGCCACCATCGATCCGGTTACTCGATGATGGCGGGATGGTCCTGACCGCTGGCTTTTGGGTCCTTGTTGGCTAGGACGCGTTAGCCTCGAGTTAGCGGCTCAGGCGGTTTGTGCTTGCGCTGCATCGAGTAGCGTCTTCATTTGGTCGAACACCGGAGTCATCGGGTTACCCGGATCCAGTGGTGGAAGAGATTTCAACAGCATGTGAGCACATTGGACGTTGGCTTCAGGGGTACTAAAGACGTCACTGTTGTGGCTCTGGTGGGACGCTACCGCCGGAGCGAAACCGCACCTTCTGTTGTGACTATGCGGTCGTGGGACTTGCGGCCCTTGAAACTTCGGTGCCCGTGGGTGGGGCGCAGTCGGATCATCGAGGTCAAGCTATCTCGATAGATTAATCGAATTCGCCAGTAGCGGTCAAGTCACGCTTGATCTGTGGTGTTTGGCGCCACGTTGTTTGCACCTCCTGATCAGAATCATCATTCTTGAGGAGATCAAAGCGCAGCGGAGAATTTTGGGGTCCCTTGCCTCCCGCGGTGTCTGCTCCTGAGTTCTTGTCTTGAGAACGTTCGACAGTAACCCGTGGTTGGCTCCAGTTATGAACATGCATCGATCCATTCGACTACTGCCCTGACTATTGCAGCGTCACTTTCGGTCTCGCTCTCTATGTCGAAGCACATCAAGATGCTAGGCTCTGTCGGGTCAAAGTCGATGAAACCAACTTCTCGGTATGGATCCCGGGAGCGGGATTCGATGAAGCCGACGAATAGCAGATTTTCGCTCGGCCCCGATCGATAAAGCATCGCTCCAAAAGCAATCTCAGATCCAATTGGAGGTGCCTGGTTGATGGCGGTGACCAAACAGCCACTGGAAGAATAGCTGTGGGATCGCGCTGAAGACATGCTTGTCTTGCAAAAAAACAGTTGAAGGCCCCTACCTGGCGCGCCAACTGTCGAAGGTTAGAGATCGACAATAAAATTTGTACTTCGGGTACCTCCGGGTGAGCAGAGTCAAACACAAAATCAGGAACACCAGATGTAGACAGGTTCGAGCCCCCTGAAGGGGTAATACCCTACGTCCTGTATGGGAGATCTTTGTATGCTGCAAATAAGTACAAAGAAGAATTTTATAACCCTGGTTACAATGTGGGTTGCTCTAAGCTAAGCTAAGGCTAGAGGTTGACGAAGCGCAGTTCGTCGACTCTTAGGCTCTCTTTGCTAAAAGGCTTCTTGCTTGATGGCTAATTGCTTCAGAATCGCTTCTTTTTCAGGGTTCTTGCCTCAGGCCTTATATAGTCATGATGATCCTGCCTTAGGTCGAATCATAGCCGTCTTGGACATCAGATCGTAGCCGATGAGGAGTCTATCACCGTATAATCTGCATGATATATCCAAACTGTCATCTATACCAGTCGTACTCGAGTTGGTTTCCTCGCTAGGGGAAAGCGATCGAGTCCTTCTGTTATAGGGTCTTGTCTTTCCGCGTATATCGTGTCCCGCAAAATCAGGCCCATGATATCCGGATTTTCAACATGTTATCAGGACATATCCTTCTTTATTTTGTATGCACATATATCCCATGTTTAGATTTAGATATTCGACACTACTCTCGCTTTTTTTTACAGCTCTTATCATATCTCTTCAAGTGCCCCGTTCCACCTGAAGATTTCACAGTTAATTTATGCTTACAAAATTTACAAATAGCATACCTACGCTGAACGTTGTTTGATGTCTCGAAAATCTGGTCGAAATCATCCCAGACTTCCGATGTACTATTTGTTAATCTTTTTGCCCCAGTGCTTACTAACGCAATAGCACTTGTAGAGCATGAGGATGGTATAGGTACCGCAGCTTCTTCAGCTTGATAGGATGCAAGAAGCTCCTCAGGTGAAATCCTGAAATCAGAAGTTAAGAAAGATGTAAAATCCTGGTTCTGTATTAACAAAACCGCAAAAAATAATTACGCTATTATTAATTTCATCAAATTGAAAATAATAAGAACACTGAAAAATTAAAACACTATTCTTACCTTGATTTCTTGACAAATGCCGGAAGCCAAATTTCGGATTTTTTTATTTTTAGCAAAACTATTTTGAATTTTGTCAAATTATCACCATTAGCAAGAGACTTTTCAAAAGAGAATGAAGAGAAAAGATTGCAAGTTTGCTGTTGAGGAAATGAGAGGGTGCTATCCTATTTATAGGAATTTTTTTTGGATTTTTAAAAATTATTTTGGATTCTTTTAGGCTGTAACCACTATAAAACAACTAAAAATTCGAAATCCAAAAAACGACAACTACCTCGCCTATACCGTACCAGCCCACCGGGCTAAGATTATAGCTCAAGCATAACCGAATTTTTTTCTTTAATATTTATTTTTAATCTTTTTTCAAAACTAGTCGTTAGGGTAGCGAATTAATAGAAACAGATGGCCGTCGCCCGTATATGGGGCGATCGCCCCATATACGGGCGATATCTCCCTTGCCTAACGGCTCTTCACGGCGGCCACCAACAGACACCAACATATCGCCCCTGTAGAGGGCGATCGCCCCTGTCTGGGGCGACAGGGGAGCTTTTAAACGCCCAGCGCCGCTGCCTTTGCTCATTCGGCCGAAGAGCAAAACAAATCGAGCAAGCAGAAGAGGAGAGGAGAAGAAGAGGAGAAAAAGAGAAGAAGAGGAGATGAGGGGAAGAAAAATATCGATTCGTCATTTTCGACATTGAGGTAAATTTAGAAAATTTTTAGGATTGTGTAGTATTTAGAAATGTGTAAAATCATGTGCTGAAAAATTGGCTTAGTAATGAAATTGGCATTGCGAAGTGGTTCATGGCATGTGCTGTGCTTTTGCACGTGCTGTTTCAGATGTTTACTTGATATGCTTGTGATAGCATGGTAATAGTTTTTGCTTAATGCAATGCGCTCATGTGAGTGGTTGCATAGACTGATGTTGAGTCAAGTCGTGGACTTGTGCTCAGAATTGTTTCTTGTTTATTCATGTGTAGGTGTTGCTTGAGGGTGAACGTGGTCGATGACGGGACTGGAACTAGGTTCAGGGAGGAATCGAGGTCTTGGTGGTCAAGGATGTCATGCGGGATGTTCGGGCTAGAGAACGGTGCACATGAAGGCTGGTTAGTCACGTGAGTGCGGTAGGTGGGCCGTACGCGTGTAGTTGTAATTGTTTGGGGCAGTTTGCATGTATTAGGCCATGTTGGGCCAGGTGGATATGCATGCGAACTGTTGCTCATCTATACCCCTTTATAATGCACCTAAGTAAATTTTTCTACGTCCACCCTAAATAATGCACCGCATTAGAGATGGCCTAATGTTCGTGCACCCAAAGAAAACGTCCCCGTAAACTTGCATTCATCAAAATGAACGCCTCGCATCTTTCCTCGCTTTACTCACCCACATCCGATGGTCATTATTTAGTGTGTCTAATCATCCCCGTGGCCCACAATGCACCTCCCCACCTACATATATGGAAGGAGAGCGAATCAAACAAGGAAATAAATAAGGAGGATCCGCATGCAAGGAAACCAGATTTGAATTTTTATTGGCCAAAATTGTACGTATTACATATTTGGAAGGAGGGTGAATCAAACAAGGAAATAAACAGGAGGATCCGCATGCAAGAAAATAAGACTTGAATTTTTATTGTCCCGGCATTGTGATCGATTTTTTTCCGAATATGACCCTTCTCGAGACTTTTTATGGATCTAGCCCCATAGAGTTTAATTTCACGCATATGAGAGCGCCGAATTTTTGTTTTCATTTTTATCTAAGGAACCAACTATGTGTGAGTGCCGCTTAATTTTTTTCAATTTTTCTCGCGAACCAATGTGCATGAAAGCAATCGCTTAATTTTTATCTTTTTTTCCTTGCGGATCCAAATGGCCGGCGAGCGCAGCTTTATTTTTCCATATTTTTCAAATCATCCTGTGGTCCACAAAGACCTTCTCTCATCTCCAAAGATCAACAAGAAAAAGGAAACAAACGTCCCGAATCAAGGAAAAGGAAACAAACGTCCCAAAAAGGAAAGGACCATACATTACGTCTTTGGGAAAAGGAAACCGGAGATGGGGCAACGATCGGAGAACGAGCTCGCAATGGCTCCACGGTCGCCATCGGTGGCTTTGCCGACGCGGCGAGGTTGCTGGTCAGCGACCTCGCCGCTGTGCCTCGGCAAATTTATAATTTATTTTTTTGAAAATAATTTTATTAAGTACAAAATAATCGAAAGTTTTTTTGAGAATTTTTTAGAATTTTTTAACCTAATGTGTTGTCTTTTCAAAATCCTTCTATATTTAAAAAAATGAAGGCAACTCACCCGTAGCTTCTTTTAGTCATGAATTTGCATTTAGAGAAGTTTCTTCTCTTCCTCCTCCATTAAAGCAAGAAAGAAGCTCCAAAGCTCCATCAATCCCGCACCAAATCTCCTCTTTCCATCTATGGTGTTAATTCTCCAAATTTCGTGCTCTATTGCCAAAATTTCCTCCCAATCTGATTTGATCCCAAATTATGGCTTCCATAAATATGCTTGTTTCGTGCTATAAAAGCCGACGAGCTCTTCTCCACCCCATCGCATTGCGTAAATCCCCAAGTGCTCCCTCTTGTAAAGATCGCGGATTTTGGAGGTAACCCAAGCCATCACCGTCATCTTTCCCTGAAATTCACCGCAACCGTGACTCCTCCCATGCAGCATCGGTCTTGGCGATCTCACCGCACTCAAGCCGACCCATCGCGACCGGCCGCCACCCTAGCCTTCCTCCCCTTGCTCTCGGCCAAGCCAGAGAGCACGCCTGTGCTCTCTGTGGAAGCTCGCAAAAATAATCTAAGATCGAAAAATTCTTTTTCTTTCTCTTTCTTGATTTAAAATCTTTTAGGAGCCCGCTACTATTTGACCTCTATTTAGTTCCGTTTTTCTTTCTAAATTCATTTAAAATTCTAAATTTCTCTTTTATTATTAAGTGTTGTATTCATACTTATCTTCTCATTTAATTGATAAGCGGGTGTACTGTCGTCGTAGCGTTAGCACAGGCACTATACTAGTTATAAATAGGAGAGGGATGTCTCCTGTTTAGTGGTGAGCGCTGGGTATTAGGATTTGTACTCTTTTGTTTAGAGTATTTTAACCAGATTAAACAAAAAGAAAATCAATTTTCCCTTATCCTCTGTGTGAACCGAGCGCCTGAGCGAGGCAGCAATTGAAGATCCCCCGCGTGCTACAGTGTATTCTCGAGCTACTGTTCACACGTGGGTGACTGTTCATGCGGCCGAATCGGTTTCTTGTTTGTTTGCCCGTTTTCGTTTTTATAGATTGATTCATTGTCTCTTTTGATTCAATAAGTTTAATCTTAATTTGATCCATCCAAAATCTTCCTAGGGCATCAACTTAGAGTTTCTGAAAGTTTCATTGGCTAATCTTTTGTAGATTTTGATTAATCACAAAATTAGGGTTTGATTACTTCTCGTCGAAATCTGTCATAGCAAGCTTGCGAGGTTAATAACTTTTGATCTGTAGGTTCGATCGAGCTGATTATTTTTTTAGATGTGTATTGGAATCTAGTTTCTACAGTTCAAATTGCAGGTCAATCCGACGGTTGGATCTCCGGGAATTAGCGATTTACCGAATGCATCTAACTCTGTTTTGTTGAATATGAAGCAATTATTTGAGTCCGAATTGGGGTGAATTTTTAGTAGATCAAAAATTTGGTTTTGGCTTCTGCGCAATCATTCACCCCCCTCTGATTGCTAGTTTAGTATATATCGATCCTACAAGTGGTATCAGAGCAATGTTTTTCTAATTATTCTTAACTGGTGATTAGAATTCATATCAATGGATCATTATTCGACAAAATCTTGTGTTTTTGATGGTGTTGATTTTCAGTTTTGGAAAGCCAAGGTGGAGGCGTACATCCAAGCGCAGGGTTTCGCAATTTGGGAGAAGGTTTACAAGCCGTACGAAATTCCTGAGAACGACAATGTCAACGACGGCAATCGCGCACATGTTGAAGCAAATAGTAAGGCTCGCAACTTGATCATCCAGGGCTTGGGACGCAGCGACTTCGATCGAGTGGTTCATCTTCGATCCGCGTATGAGGTATGGAAATCTCTTTGTGACTATCATGAAGGATCAAACACTGTCAAAGAGGTTCGTCAAGATATATATTAAGAAAGAATACATGCGATTTGAGATGGAGCCTGGTGAGTCGCTAGATGAGTTCTTTGCACGTTTTAATAAAATTCTTAGTAATTTGCGTGCTGTTGGAGTTAGCTATGATGATGATGCTAATGCTCGACAATTACTTGGTGCTTTAGACATGTCTATTTGGGATATGAAAGTTACATCCATTAGAGAATCAACTGTCATGAGTACACTTACTTTAGATGTTATTTTCTCTAAATTAAAAACTCATGAATTGGATGTTCTTGCTAGGAAGAATGATCACAAATCAATTGCTTTGACCTCCCAATCTAGCATGTCTCATAATAATGCTTCTTCAAGTTTTGCTTTATCTTTCTTGTCTTCACTAACCGATGAACAGATTAAGGAATTTTCGGAAGAACACTTGGCATCACTCTCTTCTCGTTTTAATAAAGCTTTGCAAAATGTGAGAATGAGGAAGAGAATTGGTGGTGGCCCTCCAAGATGCTATGAGTGTGGTGATCTCAACCACATTCGTTCAAATTGTCCTAAACTTGTAGGTAAAGCATCAAGGGAGGAGAAGGACAATGACAAAAGAAAAGAGAAGAAGTTCTCTCCAAGTGATAGAAAAAAGAAGAGCTTCATCAATCGCAAAGTTGTCCACCGGGTTCTTTCCACTCTTGAACAAGTAAATATGAGCGATGTGGATTCGGAGAGCAGTGAAGATGACACAACAATTCCAAACAAGCATGAATTGACACGATTTGTCTCATGGCTAAAAGCAGCGACATCTTCACCGATGATGATCATGACAGCGACTTCAATGAGGTAGAACCTTCTTACAATGAATTAGCTATTGCTATTGCTCGTCTTGGTAAATTTCTTGATAAACATAACAAGAAAATTAAAAAACATGAGGTTCTTGTGGAATCTTTGAATGCTGAAATTGCTAGACTTAAATCTTTGATTCCTGATGATGATGCTTGCAAATCATGTGACTTAATTTATTTTGAGCTTACTTCACTAAGAAATGTTCATGCTTCAACTCTTGATAAGCTTAGAGATGAAATTGAGAAGAATGAGAAACTTGTTGTTTTGAATTGCAAACAAATTAAAGATGCTAGTTGCTCTACTTCTGATTTGGATGAATCAACTTCTTGTTCTAAATGTTTAATTCTTGAATTGAAGTTGCATGATGCTAATGCTAGAGTTTCTCAAATGACAAATGATTTGCTCTCACATGAGGTTCTTTCATACTCAACTTGTCGCAAGCAAAAAGGAAAAGTGGACGTTCTTTGTAATAATTGTTTAACACTTTCTCGAAAGGTTGATTATTTGGAAAAAAATCTTTAGAATGTTTCACTAAAGGAAAGAAAAACCTAAACATGATTTTGGATCAATCAAGGGTTAGCACGCATAACAAAGGTTTAGGTTTTGATTCTTATGCTCATCATAAATCACATGCTCCCACTGTTGTTAAGGCACTTGAAAGTGGAAAATTTGAAATTGTCAATGAGCCTAAGAAAACTGTTTTTAAGTCTACTAGAGTCTTATCTTCTATTATGATGAATGAAAATGTTGCTTCTACTTATAAAGCTAAATATCGTGTTAAGTACAATTGCACTCATTGTGGTAGAGATGGACACTTAGTAGATTTTTGCTTTAGACTAGCCAAACAACAAAAGAAAGAAAAGGCTAAGGCTAGGTCTAATTTCAGACAGACACGCTTTACTCCTCATTATGTGCTTAGGGTGATGCAAACACCTTTTGTTGCTAGAAACACGAGACATGTTAAAACTGCTTTTCAGTATCTAGAAATTGAATACAGTAGAAATATTAGGCAATATTTACAAATTTAATTTGGTAGGGTTATTGTAATGTGGTAGAAATTTAATATTAGGCCGTATGGTAGGCAAGTCGAATTACTTATTTATAGTCGAATTTTTTAGTACGATCAATATACGTGTTGTATATTGTATTTTAGAGTAATATATTTCCATCGGACGTTGCAGCATATCGGAGAAATTGTATTTCCAAATATTATATGGAGATGGGGAGATAGCACAGGGGGCGGATGGGGTGGATTTATCATCATTTTCAAGAGTCGTACGGGGCATATGTAGACCGAGCGATAGGACATACAGGGGTTTGTTGGAGTGGATGTCTCGGATGTTCAATTTGGATGCCCAGACTGTTCGGTTGCGAGTCAGAGTAGTAGTAAGCCTGCGCAAGACTGTGTTTTATGGAGAGTTGATTCCTATTAACGCGACATCAACATGGAGGAGCTATGTTGGTTTTGCCGTAGAGCGGGGTTGGCCGCTGATGTTGTTGGTACAGTGCTACCCGGTGTCGCAAGTTCGTGATGTCGGGGTAGATATTACGGGAGAGGGGACGTCAAATATAGAAGGATGCGAAGATGAAAGTGGCGAGGAGCCCGGAGACGAGGAGCACGAGACTGGGGGTGGCGAGGGGATCGGGGGGCCCGAGGAGACAGTGGTCGAGGCGCGAGGGGTGGCCGACGAGGGGAAGGAGGTGGAGGACATAGTTCACCTGATGGAGGAGGAGGACCGTGCAGATGAGGAAGTCCCTGATGGTGAACACTCCGACGAGGAGGATAATGCTCCTAAGGTGCCTATCCGTGGTGCATTGACCAATTACAATTTTGAAGACCTAACAATGAATGAAGGGAACATTGATGCATGGAGCATCATGAGAACGAGGTCACGCAGGGGGCCATATATAAAGACAAGGAGGCTGTGATGGATGCGGTGAAGTACTAGACAATGTCTCTTCAGCGGCAATTCAGGGTAGTGAAGTCCAGCAAAAAGGAGTACGACGTGAAGTGCGTAGTTGATTCGTGCCCATGGCGGGTGCATGCATACAAGGGGAAGTGGAAGGACTATTGGAAATGTTCCATAGTGATGGAGCATAACTGCGAACTGGAAGAAGCGGAACAGGGACATCACAATCTGTCGTCCACTTGGGTGGCAAATGTGTTTTATGGTCAGATCGTGGACAATCTGCACCTCCAGCCTCGATCTATTATCACAGCCGTGGAGGAGAGGTTTCAGTACAAGATTAGCTATGGAAAGGCGTGGAGAGCGAAAAGGACAACTCTGCAAACACGGTTCAGGACGTACGAGGCTTCCTACGAGAATATTCCCCACTTTCTCAGGGCAATAGCACGTAGGAATCCCAGTACATCCATCGACCTTGCGGAGTTTCCTGCCGGTGGTGTGTGCGCGGGTAAGTGGGTCTTGCAGTGTACCTTCTTCGCCCTCGGCGCATGCATAAATGCATTCCGGCATTATCGCCTGGTCATTTGTATGGACGACACATTCCTCACGAGGAAGTACAAGGGCCAGATTCTAACTGCGATCGCGGTGGACGCTAACAATCAGGTTCTACCGGTTGCATTGGCCTTCGTGGAGGGGGAAAACACGGATAGCTGGTACTGGTTCCTTGAAAGAGTGAAGCTGGCAGTTGTTCTGGGTGGGCTTGATGTTTGTGTCATCCATGACTGACATGCAGGGCTGCTAAGGGCGATTGTGGATATGCAACAAGGGTTCGACGTCGTGGGAGTAACGAAGAAGGTATTAGAAGTGCCGCAACTACACCTTCGATCCGCCGGAGAAGAGCCTGAAGGATCACCAGATGGTAACAATCGTACGTGTTACGTAATATTTGCATGTGAAACTTTGCTAATTTACATTTCATGCAGTCACCTCCGCCACTATGCGAATTTGAGCAGTGGTTTGATATGGAGATCAACCCCGAAGACCAAAGGCTCCTTGATCAAGCTAACCGGCAGGAGGAGTTCACGCGGCAGCTTCAAGAGCAGCGTGATGCCGCACGTGAGGAGGCACGTAGGAAGGAAGCGGAGGAGAAGGAGGCCGAGAGAGAGGAAACGAGAGAGGGCGCAGCGTGCCAGAGAAGCCCCACCGGAGGCATGGGCGAATGGGAAGTGGCCTCGAAGCACCCAGTAGACGTCTAGTTTTAACTATTATTTTCCTTATCCGTGGTACTCCTTTCAGTTTTAAGTCATAATAAAGAGTGTGGCCTACCTTATTTTCTGCAGTAACTTCTGATTTGTCAATCGATCGCACTCTAACCTCTCTCACCCTCGTTCTGCAATACTTAGGGTCATTGCACTAATACAATTTGGATGCAAAGCAAGGTGTAAATAAAATATTTTCCTACCATATGGTAATGCATATATCAAACAGCAAATCTGACCCGCTCTCCCTAAAAATTACATTTAAACATGATATTTCACGAGCTGCCGAAAAGGCTTAAGCGTTTCATTGTTGCCTCGACCGTAATACTTAGGGTTATTGCACTAGTAGAATTAATATGCAAAGCAAGGTGTAAATAAAAAAAATTTCCACCATATGGTAGTGCATATATCAAAGAGCAAATCTGGCCCGTTCTCCCTAAAAAGTACATTTAAACATGATATTTCACGGGCTGCCAAAAAGGCTTAAGAGTTTCATTGTTCCCTCGACCGTAATACTTAGGGTTATTGCATTGGTAGAATTAGTATGCAAAGCAAGGTGTAAATAAAATATTTTCCCACCATATGGTAGTGCATATATCAAAGAGCAAATCTGTCCCGTTCTCCCTAAACATTACATTTAAACATGATATTTCACGGGCTACCGAAAAAGCTTAAGCGTTTCATTGTTGCCTCGATCATAATACTTAGGGTTATTGCTCTGGTAGAATTAATATGCAAAGCAAGGTGTAAATAAAATATTTTCCCACCAAATGGTAGTGCATATATCAAAGAGCAAATCTGGCCCGTTCTCCCTACAAATTACATTTAAACAAGATATTTCACGGGCTGCCGAAAAGTCTTAAGCGTTTCATTGTTCCCTCGACCATAATACTTAGGGTTATTGCACTGGTAGAATTAATATGCAAAGCAAGGTGTAAATAAAATATTTTCCCACCATATGGTAGTGCATATATCAAAGAGCAAATCTGGCTCGTTCTCCCTAAAAATTGCATTTAAACATGATATTTCACGGGCTACCGAAAAGGCTTAAGTGTGTCACGCAAGTGAGGCTACTTACAGTCATTTGGTTTATTCAACTGAGTTTATTCCTAACTTTTTATGAAAAAATGGGACACCTAACACCCTACGAACAATACATATTTATTTCAGGATTTCTCGAGCCATGGTTTGTATAGCTTGTTCATAATACACTAAATGGTCTTTAAGTAAAATTGATTTATACAATTTAAATTTGCACGGCACATAGTACTTTTCACAGCATAATGTAAATCCCTATATATTAATAAATATTTTAAAATTTATGTTGTTCTAATTGGACCTTCCTAGTAATGCGACAACCCCTAATTGCTTGTTGGTCGGTATCGACGACATTTAACGGTAGTTTCCGATATTTTAATAGCCCTAATATACCATGCGCGTGGGATCAGTGCGCGACGCACGTCGGATGTAGTCGGGCGCGGCGGTAGCGTGTGTGTTACTGACGAGATAAATGCTCGCTTTTGACTTCGTGCGAAAGATACGACTTCTAGTCACTTACATATGAAATATGTAAGTAAATCAATACTAAGAGGTATCAAAAATTTAAAGATTAGTGCTTTTAACTTATGATATATTTTGACCAATACATATAAAATATTATAGTAAATCAATACTAAGAGGTATCACGTACTTATCAGTGTTTTTAACTTATGGCCATTTTCGTTAATATTTATTTTTAATCAATACTAAGAGGTATAAAGTATTTAAAGATATAAAATATTAAAGTAAATCAGTATTATGCCCATTTTCGTTATTTTTTCCTATTGATTATTCCCGAAAAAAAATTAGGAATTAACATCACAAAAAAAACTGATCGCCCCTGTATGAGGCGATTTCTTCCCCACCGTTAACCGGCTGTTAGATCTAGCACCGATCGCCCGTACATAGGGCGATCGCCCTATGTACGGCGACGGGCACCCATTTTTTTCTATTTTCTTATTTGAATTTTTTTTAAAAATAAATATTAAAAAAAATTTCAGCATAACCTGCCCTATTAAGCCTACGGCCTATTTATTATTGAGCCGTACCCAGAGTGTCAGACTGCGGGCCGGCCCATCTAACCATCACTCGGGTTTAATGTAGTACACCCGTTTCCACACCGACTCGTAGCCGTAGGTCTTGACTAGACCTGTCCAAACGGGCCGGGCCAAATGGGCCGCAAGACGGGCCCGCTATCGTGGCACGGCCCGCCCGGCGCTAAGCAGTAGTCGCGGCCGACACGGCCAAACACACCGCGTGCGTGCTTGGGTCGGAGGCGACGCGCGGCGGTCGACGCAGACGCCCTTTTACAGCGAGCCCGGCATGGCACGCAAGACAAAGAACGGCCTAAGACGCACGGGTCCGGCCCGTTTAGGCACGTTTAGGCCCGTTTAAAAAAAATAGCCGTTTATAGCCGTTGCAGATTTAAAAAATTCGAAAAAAATTCAGAAAAATCCTGAATTTTTTCCTATAAATAGGTGGCTGTCTCCTCCTCATTTCTACACCAGCAACCTTGCATTCTATTCTAATCATTCTCTTGTGGAAATTCTTTTGCTCTTAGTGGTAATTTGGCAAAATTAAAAATAGTTTTGTCAAAAATCCAAAATTCGGTTTCGTCAAGAAATCAAGGTGATAATTGTGATTTATTATTTTATTTTGTTAGTATTTTAAATCATATTTTAGTATTAATAGCGTCATTATTTCTTGTAGTTTGCTTTATGGAGCCCGGGATTTTCCGTCGTTCTCGACTTCCGATTTCTATTTCACCGATGAGCTTCTTGCATCATATGCCAAGAAGTCTGCAGGAGCCGTGCCATCTTCAGCTCTACAAGTGCTACTGCGTTGGCAAGCACCGGGCGAAAAGAGCAAGACGCAGACATCGGAGTCCGGGAAGATTTCACCGATTTTTGAGATATCAAACGACGCC
The DNA here is from genome assembly GCA_036346275.1 of Otatea glauca. Lineage (NCBI taxonomy): Eukaryota > Viridiplantae > Streptophyta > Magnoliopsida > Poales > Poaceae > Otatea > Otatea glauca. Next base: position 6,906,665 of record CM070716.1, on the reverse strand, counting down.
CAAATCGTGTATCTTTGTTTGTAAATATTGCAAGCATAAATTAATCGCGAAATCTTGGTGGAACGGGCACTTGAAGAGGCATGTTGACAAATTGTAGAAAAAAGTGGGAATGGCTTCGAGGCGACGATCTGCAAGACAACCCGACGATGCGAGACGTGAATCGGGACTACAATCCTGAGGTAGCTCGTGAATCTCTTTGTCGTTTAATCGCTTCTCAAGATCTTCCTTTAAACTTTGGTGAGTTAGCTGCGTTTGAAAACTTTATTAGGACCGCTTATAATCCTAGATTTTCTGCAGTTTCTAGATAGAAAACAACTAGAGATTTGATTAAATATTATAATAATTGTCGCAATAAGCTAAAAGAAAAATTTAATACCTGTACTTTTTCTGTGTCTTTGATATCTGATATATGGAGTGGTAGAGCTAAAGAGGATTACCTTAGTGTAGTTGCTCATTATGTAAACGATGATTGGCAACTAGAAAAGAGAATTATAGGATTCAAATTAATTGATGTAGCACATACTGGTGAAAATATTGCTGATTGTATTGTAAAAGTTGTGGGAGATTTTGGACTTAATGATAAGATTTTTGCAATAACATTAGATAATGCTTCCGTAAATACTTCTGCCATGAACATACTTACTCCGCTTTTCAATTCATATGCTGAATCTTTCTTATTACATCAGCGTTGTGCTTGCCATATTATTAATCTTATAGTTAAATCTGGTTTAAAGAGGTTAAATCAGTATATTGAACCTTTTCGTACTGCAATATCTTTCTTAACTCATTCTAATCAATGAGTAGTAGCATATAAAACTTATTGTATTGCAATGAATGTACGTCCGCGTAAGTTTGGTTTGGATATGCCTGTTAGATGGAACTCTACTTACTTGATGCTTAAGAATGTCATACCATATGAGAGCACATTTTCTTTTTATTAACACGCACCGTCGCATACAGGATGGTCAATCAGGATTCTCAAAGTATAACATTGGTATGTTGCTAAATACTTGCTTTCATTTTTAGAACTTTTTTTTGATTCCACTGTTGCTTTATCTGGAGTTTATTATTCAACCTCTCCTTTAATTGTGTATCATATTTTAGAAATTGCTACCCACTTAAAGAGCCACGAAAATGATAATATATTGCGGGAAGCTGTTTATGCTATGAAAACTAAATTTTTAAAATATTGGCAAGAAATTCCTATGTTATATGCATTTGCATTTATTTTAGATCCTAGAGCTAAAATTCGGGGATTCGGTAATGTTCTCTCACTTCTAAGTGATGCGGTAGGTACTGATTATTCTAGTTATTTTTCAACTGTCCGTGCTAACTTAACTGAAGTTTATGATAAGTACGATCGGAAGTTTGCTGGAGTTCGCATGCAGCGACCTCCACCAGTACCCACAACAGGTAAGAAGAAAACCGCGTGGGGAAAGATATGGGGCACAGGTGGCTCTTCCTCAAGGAGTTCAACTACATCAACGACAAGTGCGGATACATCAAGTGGTGGGGAGCTAGTGCCTATCTCAACAATGACAACACAACTACCAAGAGAAGGAAGAGGAGGACTTCAAAGATTTTGCGGTGGTGGCACGAGCACAAGATAACATATCCGGTGCTTTCCATACTAGCACGGATGTGTTATCAGCCTCTGTCTCCACGCTTTCTTGAGTCCGCTTTGGTCTATCCTAAGAATAATCGAGGAGAGAAGAACAAGTCCGACTAGTGAGATGGTGGAAATACTTCTCCTTGTGAAAGATTGGGAACAAGTCGATCAACGAGCTCAACATACTTTGCGAAAATACCGAAATGATTTGAGACGCTCAAAATCTTTATCTAGATAATGAGGAAGAATAATTGTAATCTTCACTTTTTTATTGTATCACTGAGCTATAGGCCGTACTCTTTTTTCTTTGTCAAGGTTTTCTCGTGTTGAGTTTTTACTTGGCAAAGTTTTTAACGTGGCAGCCAAACATCAATAAAGCTCATTATTTAATTCAAATTATTTGTTTCATTTTAGAATTTATCTCGTATTTTAGCTTTTTCTTAATTTATATATATATTTAAAAAGTTTTTGTTCATCCTTCTAGTTTTTCTAATTATTCTAAATTTTCCCATTTTTGTGAATTTTTTTTCATTTTTTTATTTTTTTGTCAAATTTTCTCAAGCTAACGTACTCGGCCAAGACGACCCGCTTGGCCGCTACACCGGGCAAGACGCAAGACGACCCGAGAGGCCAACGGACCGTGCCTGTGCCAGAGGTTCAAGACGTGGGCGATACAAGACGCCCCGCTTACTGAGCCGGGCCTAACGGGCCGCTTGTCTTGCGCGCCCGTTTGGACAGTCTTGGTCCCGACGCCCGACCTGATCTCATTACGGGGTCATACCGCTCCCTTCCTCCCTTCGTCCCGTGGCCGTGGCTCCTCCGCTGCTTCGCTTCCCCCACCTCTCTAAAACCCTAGGCCCTAGCTCCGAACCGCATCACATCAAAACGGAATTTAAATCAAATCGAAAGAGAAAAAAAAAGCGAACGAAAAGCTCTCGAATCTAGCAATGGATCGCTCCCGCTCGAAGCGTGGGTACCACTACGACCAGGACTCGCCGCCGTCCCGCTCCAAGCCCCGATTCGACCGCCGCGGCGGCCCGAACCCTAGCCCAGGCTACCACCGCCGCGGCCCCCCCGGCGGCGGCGGAGGCTCCGACCGCCGTGGCGGCTTCCTTTCCCCCGACGCTGCTCCGCCGCCACCCCCGCCCCCGCCGACCCCCCCTTCCTCCTCCGCGGCGACAGGCGGCCCCGCACTGACCACCTCCTTCCGCATCCTGTGCCCGGAATCCAAGTCCTACGGCTTCCCAGCCAGCTTCATCGCCAAGGTCCGGGACGACAGTGGCGCGCTCGTCACCGTCCACCCGCCTTTCGCGGGGGACCCGGTCTGCGTCATCGAGACGGCCGACGGCGCGCGGCGCGAGGCGGATGGGCGCCCGCCGATGTTCTCACCCGCGCAGGAAGCGCTCCTCATGGTGCACCGGCGGATCCTGGAGACGGATCCCGACGACGGGGACGAGGATGGTGAGTACGGGGCCAGGGGCAAGGACGCCCGGGACCGGGGGAAGGTGACCACGCGGCTCGTCGTGCCGCGGCTGCACGTGGGGTGCCTGCTTGGCAAGGGTGGCAAGATCATAGAGCAGATGAGGGTTGAGACCAAGACGCACATCAGGATCCTGCCACGTGACCAGCATACACCGCGGTGTGTATCGCTGTCCGAGGAGGTTGTACAGGTATGGTGCTTGCTAGGATGTGGTAAATATTTCAATTTTGATTTAGATTAGAGACCAGTAACATTGAAATTTTGAGTGGAATGTAAGATATGACAACATTCTAAGTTATTACCTGATCAATTAAAAGAAAACAAAAATTAGCTAACAGATTATGTTATGTGTTGGAGAAGACTTAGAACTGCTCTTGTTACTAACAGGAGACTAGAATTGAACATTCTATGGATAAAGTACTGTGGTGAAGAGTTTTGGCTAATAAAATTGCTTGATATGGTATCAAGCTGTGGTGGTGGTTAGATAACTTGCATAGGTTTATTAGACAAATTTGTTTGAACAGAAAGTGTATTTTTTTGGGGTTCTGGTGCTCTTTGATGATGTAGCGGTTTAAAGCAATTGGCTTTCTTCAGTATATGAATATATTCAAGTTTGAACAAGCTAAAGGTGCCTTATGGACTAGGTAGAGTGACATTGCTGCAACACGAGGATAATCATTGTCATAGCACAGGGAAAGAATGATTTTGTTTCCAGAACAAACCTGAATATTCCCAGATGCAAACAATAATAAGAAGATAAGAACAAAGACAAATCAAACAGAAATATCAACATATAATAGGATAAAAGGTCAAATCTAGTAATCTACATAAATTTTTTAAATATTTGACATTGTAGGAAATGCTCCAAGTTCCACTACTTTCTTAGGTCAGTGAATGCATCGTCTGCTTATCTGAGATTGAGTTCTCGAGATGACTTTTCCTAGCTCTCACAATAACGCTGACTGATCACCCTGGTTCTGAAGATGTGTCTTCAAGAGCTGTTGGTTGCTGTGCATTAGTTGTGGATCCTTTTTCAGTTGTTAACTTGTATAGTGTTGCGTAGCATAAACCTGTATGGTACTTGTATCCATGTTTGGATTCTTTATCAGTTGTTAACTTGTATAGTGTTGACTAGCATAAACCTGTATAGTACTTGTATCTAGGTTTTGTTTGAGCTTGAGCTTTGGCACTAAAATGATTTACATGAGTATAATGTAATTTAATATCACAATAGTTAATTCCAGAACTGTCCTGGGTACCAACCATTGGGTAGTTGGGTACCAGCTGCAAGGTGGAAACTGGTTTAGTACTAACTACCAAACGAAATCTGGTCCGCCCTTGTTCGTATTTGAGATTTAGCTTTAGAATAATTAACATCATATCTGATTTAAAATAGTCAATTTTGGATAAGTAAGTGGTTTCAGTTCCTCGATGAAAGCTGGCCTCTGATACTAGGTGCTTTGTGGAATTGGATTGGTATAATTCTTAACTGCATGATATATGGGGATTTGTTAATTATGATGTATGTTTATTAATGCTGAGATCTTGCATCAATAATTTCCCTAAAATCAAATATAAAAATTATCCATTCTGGACCTACATCGACCACTCAGCACACTTGTGGAACAATGATTACTTACCATTTGAGGCTATACTTGAAAATATTTTATATTAAATATGAATGTTAAAGGCTAATGGTTCCCGATTTGTGTTCCAGCAAAATTTTCTTAAATGTATCTCATACGTATACTTAAAATATGAAAGTCGAAAAGAGGCAATTTTAGTCTGCTGGTTGCTTGGTGAAAACTGTTCCTATACTGATTTGTAAATTTATTCGTACACTAATAATATTTAATAAAACAATTGTTATCCAAGGTGATCTATAGTTACAAGTGCTATATGATAAATATTTATATCTCGTAAAATTATAAATTGTGTTTATGGATGCATGAAAGGATAAATCATCACTTTTTTTTTGAATTTCTCTTTCACTGTAATTCTCTTCTCATTCTAAGGTGTATTATTACCATGATGTGAATGCAATATTACAGGTTGTTGGAGATGGGAATTGTGTTAAAAAGGCTGTAGCGATAATTTCTGATCGCCTAAAGGAAAGCTTACACCGCGATCGTGGTCCCTTACGTGGACGAGTGAATTCACCAGAGCATCGAATTTCTCAGGACGATGAATACTTTGGTGGTGCTCAGCAGATGCCTGTATATGAAGAACCTTATGGCCGACCTGATCAAATTAGAAATAACGTTAGCATGGAGCCACCAGGATATGAGTTTGATTCAAATGGTGGAAAGACCAATGAACATCCAGAGATTCTGTACGATGATATCGTATTTCGAATTCTTTGCCCAAATGACAAGGCTAACAGTTTACATGGAACACGGGATGGAATAATAGAGATGTTACAGGCAGATGTTGGTGTTAATGTTAGGCTTACTGATACTATTGCTGGCTCTGATGAAAGGATCATAATCATCACATCAAGAGAGGTAAATGGCATTACTTATGTCCTTTAATTCATTGCCCTCCATACTGTTTTGTAACATAAGCACTAAATGAAGATGTTTCTTGTATAGAACACCTTTTTCAAGTGCTGGAATGGGAGGCATGATTATAAACTTGACATCCCGGATCCCGCTTCAATTTAATACTTCGAATCTTTGATACTTCCTCCGTTCTGAAATGGTTTTTTTACTTGTGTGGGCATTAATTATCTTGTTTTATATTGGGAAAATTATAAGGTTATAATATTTTGGTAAGTATTTTCTTATAATGATTATGTCTATGCCATTTTCTCATGTAAAGTGAATTGGATGCCCAAGAGGGGGGGGGGGGTGAATTGGGATACTTTTTAGAGAAGGCTAAATTCAAAATTTAATCTTTAAAGTCCCAACTTAAATGCCTATGGATTTTAGTGAAGTTTTGCAAACCCTACATAATTCTATTGAGCCAGGAAATGAAAGACAAATGAATTTAAATGTAGAAATGTAAAAGAGTAAAGAGACACAATCGATTTTTTACCAAGGTCTCATAAATTCGGCGATCTCCCTATTCATCGAAGCACTCTCGCAAGAGTTTAGCTTTGACTTAGATCACGCAAGGAATCAAGTTCTCCACTCGTGGTAGTCCTTCTCCACTTCGAATAGGTGGATTCAAACATTCACAAGCCTCTCGGTGTCTTTCACAAGCTCTTCCAAAGAAGGTCACCACGTCAATCAGGATTACCTCCAAAAGTAATAAGCCTAAAGTGTTCACTTGAACCCAACAAGGCCAAGCAACTAGGAGTAATGCACAACTTAGGCATAATCTACTATCTCATGCACTCAAGATCTTCAATCCAAGCTTCAAAGTGCGCTTGAACTTCTCAATAGAATGAACCTATGATGACACGGATACGTCGACACGACACGACACGATACCGACACGGGGATTCACCATTTTCCCAAAAATACAGACACGGCGACACGGCTATATATATTAAATAATAATAATAACATATACAATACATATGTATTATTTTCTATTTTAAGACTTGTTTGTCAAACGGAAATAATGTAAAAAATGTGAAGTGTAAAGTACGAATATGTACTCAAAGATGATCCACGCCTCTTCAAGTTGCCATTTTCTAAAAATCAAGAGTGAAGTAGTGACTACTAAGTACTAATGTACTGCTACTAACTACTAACTAGCAACACTACTAAGTACTACTACTAACTAACAGAGTAACAATCTAGCATATAAGAGTATGAGACATGTAGTTACAGTTATAGAAAGATGAAGAGCAGAGCTGCTTATACCTCGGTGGCTTGGTGCCTCCCGAGCGTGAGCAAAGCGTATGATGGAGAGCAGGTGCCACCGGAGGATGTAGAGGAGGAGCCGCGGAGGATGCAAAGGAGGTGCCACGGAGGATGCAGATCGAGCCGATGCAACAGCAGATGATGGAGAGCGGTATGCACGCATCGCAGGAGGATGAAGAGCAGGCACCGCGGCAAAGCCCAATCAACGACGGGAGAGGCCGAACCTCGACGGGAGAAGTGCGCAACGCTAGTCGCGAAGGACGATTCGGGCGGGGGGATGAACGATCCGGCGGTGGGGCGGCAGATCCGCGGAGGGCTAATTCGACCTACGGCGGCCGTGGAGGCGTTGGCGACGACTAAGGCTGCGACAGGGAGACTCCACCTCCCACAAGAATCCTACACATCCACGTCGCTCCACCTCCGTTACGGCTCGATTTTATGTCGTATGGACTGGCATTGTTGTCCGATACGTATCGCATACGTATCGGAGAAGTGTCGAATCCGTGTCGGAAAATAAAATGATTTTTCATAGTTTAATTCCCCGATACGGTATCGACACGTATCGGCGACATATCGGTGTCGTATCGGTGTCGGACACGGTGTCCGACACCGATACGAAGGCAAACACAAGTATCGGTGCATCATAGGAATGAACTCTGAAATGAAGTCCCAAAAGAGCTAACTTGAACCCCACATGGTCTATTTATAGCTCCTCTTCTTAGAAACTAGCCGATAGACACAAATATTTGAAAATAGCTCTTTGAGTCAGATCATTCGGCCCACTCGGATTATTCGGCTTAAACATTTCCAACAGTAAAAAATATAGCTGTTGCACTTTCACACACTTGAATCGTCCGACCCTACTCGTATTATCCAACCTACTCGAATCATCCGCCTAGCTCAGATTATCCAGACTAGCGAAATTTCTCTGTGAAATTGATCTAGGTCATGCTCTGACCCATTCAAATCATCTGACTTACATGATGATCAACTCAAACCATGTCTGTGTCAAATTGATCTGATCCGTAGTCCAACCCACTCAGATTATCCGGGTCCTTTTGAGCATTTGTACGTAGAATTGATCCAACCTATAGTCCGTGTCACTTGGATCATTCAACTATTGTTGTACCTTGAAAACATGCCCTTTATAAGATTTATCCGATCGATGCTCTGGGTCACTCGGATCATTCGACTCCCATTGAAATTCTTTGGACATGCTCTCTGCTGAATTGATCCAACTATTGTTTGACATAACTCTGAATTTTTTTACCAAGTCTGAAAATTTCACACACATTCAAAATTTGGCATCCTCACTTGGTTTCTTGGCTTTCTCTAACTAATATGAGCTAGAGACCTAGTGTGGATCACAACTAGTCGTCTAACCTCACCACGCTCAAACTACTAGCCTTGAACCCCTTAATAGTACTGCCAAAGAAAAAACATAACCTTTCACTGAAATGATCCAAACTCGACTTTCGTATCATTTCTAGTTACAAGGTCAATCTTCATTCATGCTTTGCCATCATTTACTCCTTTTGGGGATCTTTGAATACCAAGAGCTCATATTATGCTTTTGTCAAGCACTAACTCATCTTAAAACCTTGAAACATAGTTAGTCTTGACAAACAAACATCATTTATCACCAAAACACATAAATATCTGAAATTAGGGCCTAGATGTTTACAATCTCCCTTTTTTGGTGATTGATGACAACCCAATGTTTGAGAGTAAATGATAAAAATTAAGTGCAAGCATTGATCCATTATATAAAACACATGGAGATCATGATCAACCTTAATATGAATATAGGACTAATACAATTAGAGCTAGATATATAAGTAACACAAGCTCTTAAGTAATACATGGCATTTAAACAAATAGTTCCCCGTAAATTCATGCGAACAAGATATATTTCTAAACGAGGCACAAGCATGAAGAAAAGAAACAACCAAAGCAACCATAGAGAATGTAAGTACCCAAAAGACGAGTCATGTAATTAAGATACATCAAGGCACATCTCATACATAGCTTAACAGAAGAAAATCTACCCCTCTAAACCTCTCCTAACCACCTAAACTCTCTCCCACTTCGGCATCAAGAACAAAAAGGGAGAACTACTCCGCTGTGTCTAGTTGAGAAGGATTGCTCGGTGTAGCTCGGAGACGAAGCTTGAACTGTGAACCATCGGTCAGACTGACCAAAGGAGAATCCGAGTTGCTTGAGATCTTGAGGGCCTCTAAGTCGACGATGGCACAATGTTGTACTGTGGAGTTGGAGCTCCAGGTAGAAGACAGATGTGCATGCTCTAAAGCTGGAGCAGTAGATTGTGGAGCTGCAACCTCGGTCGATGTCTTTGCACCTGAAGGAGTGCCAAAAGAGAGAACTCTTGCCGATACATCATTGACTGTAGCTGGGGAAGGTGTAGGTTGGCTATGTCTCGACAGCTGGCTGAGGTGCTGGAGATGAAGTAGGAGCTGGAGGTCCTATAAGAGATACTGGCACAACTAGGTGAGGAGGCATGCACTGAAACTCACTGTTTCAGTCGACTCGAGTCGATGGCTATGCTTCCTTTGCCTTGATAGTTACTTTGACATCTGTCCACATATTGTCCAACTGATCGTTGAGAAGCCATACTACGCAAGACACCCTCTCAAAACGAAGACGGGTACATGCTTTGTGTCTGGCAAACTCAGCCAACGCTGCTGTAAGGTCAAAGTCTTCTCGATGTGCTCAAAAGTGTCGTTTGGCGTTCCATATGGCTCTCTATGCTCTTCAATTAGGCACTCGGACGAACTACTTGTCTCGTGGTCATGTGTCGCTGGAGGGAACCTCTGCCCAGGTGGGAGAAACTCTAGATCCTTGTCATCATACTCACCGTCATGTCTAATGTCCTCAAGGTCCAAGTCTTGTGTGAAGTCATGTTCACCCTTAGGCTCACGGTGACCAAAAGGAAGTGATCCAACTCGAGGTCCGTGAGCTGGTTCAATTTGTGGCTAGAGTGCATGATCACCAAGTCTGCGGTTCTCAGTTGTCCAAGCCTAGCACTATGTCAAATGGCAATTAAAAGTCTCTTCTGCCTCAGTTGAAATGAATCCCACAACAATTATCGGACCATAGTCACAGGATACGGGGTCGAGGTTGCGTCCCGTGACCCGGGATCGCCGTCCCAAATCGCGGGTCGGGGTCACCCTGGGTCGTCGTCCCGATCGAAAGGGGATCACCGTTCCGATCGAAAGGGGATCGCCGTACCATTGAAGATTGGCATTCGTCTTCATTCAAGGTTTTTAGAGAGCTACAAAGCAGGCCCTAGTTACAAGTGGGATGCAGATCCAGATGACGCTACCTTGGATGAATCAAGATTGAAGCTCGAGCAATTGCGTTGGAAGAATTTGGAGGATGGTGTTGATGAATGATGATATGCAATTCTGCACTTCAGAGGATCGCAAGACCATGCCGCATTGCCGCATGCTACCTACATCCGTTGTCAAGTACTCAAGTATCTTTGTTTTATATTTAATAGCAAACTAAGTAGTGAGTTGTGAGAATTGTCTTTGTCAAGTGTCTTGAAGTGACCCTCGACCCAAGGTTTCGACCCGGGATCATCGACCCATTGGACTCGGATTCACGTACCAAATCCACGATTCACGTCCCATAGAGGTATACCCCTCTCGTATCATGTTTTTTTCAAGTGTCGACCCTCGACCTGCGACCCCGGTCCTCGACCCCGTCGACCCGGGAACTTTGTGACTATGTATCGGACATAAGAAAGGCACATATGGAAGGATTTTCTTCATGGTAGAGTAGATGGTGTCCTCCATCTCTCCAATCAGCAAGTCAACAATATCAATTCTTTGGCCCTTGAGGATCAAGTGAATAAGCCAAATTATGACAGCAATCAGTCCTCACGGCCTCAAGTCTAGGCAGTATAGTGTAGCGGATAACATAATAAACGACAAGAGCAAGCATTGTCAATCCCTTATCATCTGTAGCGTTGAAACTTTCTGCCTCTGGATCTTGATACATATACGTGTCAACAAGAGGTGGCAGAACGGCTTGATTAGTGGCTGCTAGGGTATTCAAGAGTATGAATGTGAGTCCCACTGTTTGGCAAATCAAGTATAGCTGCAATGCGCTCTCTAGTATCTGTTCGTTGCTGACCACCAAGCATAAACATGATATAAGATTGGTCCTGAGGAATCCAGAGAGTAGCGTAAAACTCAAGAACAAGATTCACTCGCCAACTCATTGGAAGCCTCTCTAAAAGCTGTGACAGAATAGGGAGTAGCATCAAATAGGCGTCGAACGTCTTCCTGAAGCTGCCTATGGACTTTCCTCCAATTTATGCAGTGATGCTTTCTAGCACGACAAGCATACATACCCTATCAAAGTCATCTCCGGTGTCCTCTCAGTGAGGAGGAAACTATCTAGTCAAAGATACTTTTTTCATCTTATGGAGTTCTTTTCCTTTTTTGTTTGAATAATCTGCGGGCTTTGCGGTCTCTGGCTCACCTAAATCTGAAGATGGCTTCTGATATGCCGGTGGAGGTGACGGTGCACGAGGAGCACATGAAGCTGAAGAGGAACCACCATGCCTTTGCTTTAGGTACCCAAATCCTTCTGGGTCCTTGAGAGTTAGTGCATAGAGACTTAGCCACCCAAATAGTATTTTTCTTCTTATTAAGCAATGGAACACCCATGAATTTAGCAACAAGTTTACCATCCTTGTCCTTTCGTAGCAAATAGTGCGTCATAGGTGATACTCTTTGTTGAAACATTCTTGGATGAAGTGGCCAATGGACATGCAATGGACTTGTCACCTTCACCATGGCACTTGTTGCAAAAGTTGCCCTCCTTAACGAAATTCGTCTTGGATGTTATCCAACCACCTCCCTTAGGTGCAACCTGGGGGATATATCCCAATTCTTCCTTACTCAAGGTAAACCTTTGCACCCCAAGAATCCAATCAAAAGTGGCACTTCTTTTATTGGATTTTGTCAAGTCCTTGTTGAGTTTATCCACCTTTACTTTAAGCTCCAAGTTCTCCTTCACAAGGTTAGTGGCACAAGAAGCAACACCACAAGAAGGAATACTGCAAGTAGGACTAGCATCTACTTTAGAACATGGTGTATCAATTAAATCATCACAAGAAGGTATCAATCTTGATGCGAGAATTACTTGCTTGAGTAGCAATGAGTTGAGGATCAAGATTGCAAGTAATACCCCTATCGACCTTGGTCACGACGAATTACTTGTTCAGGATGGGGCCATGTTCAACTTCTATCTTTTCATACTTGGCACTAAGTTCCTCAAAACTCGATATATTTTCTTCACACTTGGCACTAATTTTCATGAGGTAGCATTTTGAAATAATCGAATTGGTTCTTGAGAATGAACATCTTAGCCTCTCTCACATTAGATGTGCGTTCGTGAATTTTACAAAGAGTAGTCCAAATCTCAAAGTGCTGTTAAGATTGCTCACTCATTGAATACATCAAGACTAAGAGTGCTAAAGATGTCGTTCTTAGCTTGGGTGTTGAATTGCATGTTTTTGACCTCCACATCTGTGGGTGCAATGGATTGTGCGGAGAGGCAAAACTATACTCATCTACATGCCAAACATCTAGACTCAAGGCCTCGAGATAGCATCCCATGCAAACCTTCCAATAAGAATTATTTGTACCATCAAACAAAGATGTTTTACCAACATTTACACTGTCTCTCGACATCCTTATTCAAGATGGTATAGACCTAATTGAGCAACCAAGCTTTGATACCAATTGAAGTGAATCGGTGCCTTGGGGGGGTGGGGGTGGAATTGGGATACTTTTTGGCGAAGGCTAAATTAAAATTTTAATCTTTACTAGACAATGAATCTAAAGTAAAAGAGAAAAGGAACAACTGATTTTTTTTACTGAGGTCTCGGAGATTTGGCGATCTCCCTTAATCCTCATTCGAGCACTCTCGTAAGAGTTTTGTTCCGACTTAAGACCGCGCACATGAAATCAATCCCTCCACTCGTGGTAGTCCGTCTCTGCTCCGGATAGGTGGGCTCCAAACCTTGACAAACCTCCCGATGTCTTCCACAAGCTCCTCAAAAGGGTCACTGAACCAATGCCTCCAAGTCTAGGAGTCACCAACCTCCAAGAGTAACAAACCTAAAGTGTTCACTTGAACCCAGCAATGTCAAGCAACTAGGAGTTATGCACAACCTAGGCCTGATCTACTCATGCACTCAAGATCTTTAATCCAAGCTTCAAATTGCCCTTGAACTCAATAGGATGAGCTGTGAAATGGAGTCACAAAAGAGCTAACTTGAACCCCATAGGGTCCATTTATAGCTCCTCTCCTCGTAAACTATCTGGTAGACACATATATTCCAAAATATCTCTTTGAGTTGGGTCATCCGACCCACTCGGATTATCCATCTTAAATGCTTCCAACGGTAAAATATAGCTGTTGCACACACTCGGATCGTCCGACCCTACTCAGATTATTCATCCCACTTGGATCATCCGCCTATTTCAGATTATCTAGGCTAGTGCAATTACTCAAGAACACCTTCTATATGAAATTGATCCAGGTCATGCTCCGCCCATTCGGATCACGCGATTTATATGAATGAAGATCAACTCAGACTAAGTCTATGTCAAATTGATCAAACCCACAGTCCGGGTCACTTGGATCATTTGATTCCCATAATACCTTGAAAACATGGCCTCTGTAAGATTGATCCGACCCATTCTCCAGGTCACTTGGATCATCCGACTGCCATTGAAATCCTGTGGACATGCTCTCTGTTGAATTGATCTGACTAATCTGACTTAACTCTGAATTTTCTGACGTCTGAAATTTCACACATTCCAAATTTGGTATCCTCACATGGGTTGTTAGCTTCATCTAACTAGATATGAGTGGGAGAGACTTAGTGTGCATCACAACTTTCTGCCTAACTATACCAAGCCCAAACTACTAGCCTTGTACCCCCTTAGTAGTACGACCAAAGAAAAAAGAAAACCTATCACTAAAATGATCCAAACTCGGCTTCTTGGATCATTTCTAGTGCCAAGGTCGTTAATCTTCATGCTTTGCTATCATTTACACCTTTTAGGGATCCATGAATACTAAAAACTCGCAATATGCCAATGTCAAGCACTAACTCATCTTAAAACCTTGAAGCATAGTTAGTCTTGACAAACAAACGTTATTAATCACCAAATCACATAAATATTTGAAATTAGGGGCCTAGATGCTTACATCATGGCAGTCATAATACTTGCAGAGATAAAATGGTCAAACTTCAAATAGTTTGACCAGCACACATGCAAAAGTGCAATTCTTTTTGGGGTGCAGGAGTAAATTGTTCATGCAAAAGTGACATTCTTTTTGGGGTGCAGGAGTAAATTGTTTGTGATTCACTATAATTTTGTATTACGGTACATCACAATGTGTTGATGTCTAAGTTTGATGTTATCTTGCCTTATGTTTGCTTGTGATTCGTTTTGAAGGATATTAATAAAAAAATGTTTAAAGTCAGTTGGAGGCCTGTTAGGTTTGTTTTGTGGTGCATGTGTCAGTTTGACTTGTAGGGTTTAATGTCAAAATATGCTTAGGTGCGTCAACATTTTCAAGTTTGTAGAACTCTGCATGGCTTGTGTGCTTCTAGGCACCATAATAGGAATTTGTTAAGCTGATTGATGGACATGAAAACTTGAAAGTTGAACAAGGGTTGGGTTGCAGTTCTGCAGGTTTTTCAGAATTGAAAATTACGATTGCATCTTCCACAAACCATACTTTCAGTGACCTGTACAGTATTCTGCACTTGTACCAACTCAGTTAAATATAATATTGGCATAATCAGATGGCTATCCCTATTTTCTCTTCAATATGTTACTGATAGTTTCAGTAATCTGAAGTAGTATTACACTTACTATGTTGCTAATTAAGATTACCCTGCCTGAGCAATTTTTGAAGTATTGCTTGATGAGAGTGCTAATTAGTTAGTGGTTTTTACTAGTTAAGGAAGTTGTCCAACTAATTTAAATCAAACTACAAGATGTTAGCTAATTAGATTGTCCAATATACAGATGTGCAGAGCAACTCCCAAGTTGAGAAAAGGCACATCACTCTCACAGCTCAGTGTTCACAGCAGTGTCTGCTTGAATATTTGAAATATTCAGGTTTTATCTATGGTTGAAATATCCTGTTATGCTTTTCTTTTGAAATGCCTGCCAAATTGTATCAACTATCACCCTTAACTGAAACTGAAATTTGCAATCGCTTTTTCCCCCCTCACAGTATTCTTTTTATATGTTTAACATGTCTTCATTTTTGATATAGGGCCCAGACCATGAGCTTTTTCCAGCTCAGGAAGCATTGTTGCACATCCAAACTCATATTGTAGACCTTGGCCCTGACAAGGATAACATTATCACTACAAGGCTACTTGTCCCTTCAAGTGAAATTGCTTGCTTTGAGGGAAGGGATGGATCGTTATCTGAAATACAGAGACAGACTAGTGCAAATGTACAGATATTACCGAGGGAAGATCTTCCATCTTGTGCTCTAGAGTCTGATGAGCTCATACAGGTTCTTCTTCATTCCCAGAAGGGCCTTCACTTTTGCTATCTTGAGAATTTAACCATATTGTTGAGTTCCATGTGCAAACACCAATATAGCTATATATATTTACAGATTTTTTTTGTTTTGGCAAATTCATGTCGATGGTTTTGGGAGGGATGTAAATTGATATTTGTTTGTGAATTAGCTAGAGTGAATCTTGCCCGAAAATACAATGGGGTGTTGCTTCTTTAGCTTTTTGAGCCAGTCGACTTAATTTCTGAGCTGAATGTGAACTCAATTCAGTGGCTGATGTAGGGAGTTTTTGGTTGCGGCATGTTGTCACAGTTTCGTGCTGATATTCTTGGTTGCACACACGAATGCCAATTTTGTATTGTTTTAATTTTAAGTTTATTAGCCATTTTTTGTGGTTGAGCACATTATGTTCATGCAGATTGTAGGAGAGATTAGAGCTGCTCGGAACGCTCTTTTGCAAGTAACTATGAAGTTACGGAGTTACCTATACCGTGAGGTGGCTGGTCTTAACCAAATTGGCAACATTAATGTACATGGATCCATTTCTCCAGCAAAAGGCTCACCTCGTGGACTATACCAGGGAAATGATCTTCCAATGGCTGCTTACCAACAAGCACCACAAATGACAACTTCATGGCACTCAAAGGTATCCCTGGTGTACTTCACTGCCCTTGTCCTTATGAAAAGATGTTTATACAACAAACTATGGTTTTCCCTAGAGTAAATTTTACTACTGGTCTCTCTTCTTTGCCGCACGTTCCACATGGATCCCCCATCGTTCAAATTTGGCCATCAAGTTTCCTTTTTTCAAAATGCGTTTTGCTGTGCCCCATACATCAATTCACTGTTAGTTAACCATCAGTTGTTGGCTTGTAACCTTGTATTCTGCATGGCAAAGCAAGGCAATTACATATATTATTAATAAAGATGGGAACATTTTGTACTATATGATGTGGAATTTTATAATTGTATGCAATAGCAAGTTGTAATGCATATTACCCTTCTATATTTTATGATGTCTGAAGTCTGGTGATTGTGTTTGGACTGTACAATATGCCATTTTGCATTTCAGGATAGCGGAGGCAGTGCAAGTGGATCATTTGAGCAAGGGAGCAACATTAATGATGATATAAGGCAAAGTGCTGCAAAACGGTTTGTATCTTTGCCATCATTTCTTCTGTTTGGTTGTTCCATGACCACCTTATTATTATTTTTTTCTCCATCAGATTTGCTGTTCCTCTAGTTACTAGAAGTACATTAGAAGTTGTCATACCAAAGAGCGTTGTTGCAAGCCTCACCATGAGGGCTGGAAGCAAGCTTGCCCAAATAAGTGAGGTGCTGTATATCCTAGAAAAATTGCTTAGTGAAATAAAGGCAGACAATTCTACCCCATTGTTACCTTCTAAACTCTTTGTTGGTAACAGATGTCTGGTGCCACTGTCACACTTGCTGAAGATAGACCAGAAGTCACAGAAAAAGTTGTTCGAATATCCGGTACCCCTGAGCAGGCCGACAAAGCTCAGAGCCTGCTTCAGGGGTTTATTCTTAGCAGTGAGTATCTATCTCAGGATTGTTCCTTTTATATATTGTCAGCAATATTAAATATATAACACTTACCTTTTTCCCATTCCCAGTCCAAGATGACATTCCTTCAGGCTAATTGGAGACATTGGTGCGTCCTACACTGCATGTTCAACGGATTCAATTGTCTAGTTTTATTTTGTGAATGTGCCTGCTTATTTTGATGTGGAATGCATTTGAGTTCATGTGAGGTATTTTATCTTCTGGTTGTATTTGTTGTGCCTGATCGAGCATTTATTCATGTGCAAAGTGTTATGTATGATATGCTTTGACCTGTATCTATTGAAGCTGTATGATCTACCAAGTAGCCAAAATGTGCTTTGTTTCTCATTTACCTTGCCTGCTGGTGCTCAAGGGGTGGATGGGGATGTAACTCCCCACTCATAAATAGTTGCCATTTTAGACCAAATTTTCAAAACTGACTGTTAATATCTTTTTAAATATTCAAATTGAATACATGGTAATCATATGTGTAGATTTTTTTAAAAAATTACTTTCATGATATTATAATTTTGTTGGGTTTTATAAATATATTATAATAGAAATTAATGATCAAAATTGTGTTTTAGAAATTGTGTTGATGTGCAGGATGATAACTATTGTTGACAGTAGGTTGTTGGTAGAAGATAATTAATTTTAAAGTTGCGGGTGCTGTTGTTTCTGTGGTTACTAAAGGCACGGTGGGATTAGGGGCTCGGATTCGGTCGGATATCACTCTTTCCACATCTTAAACTATATTTTTTGTCGGATTCGAAATCAGATTCGGATAGTACCTGATACGAATACACTCAAGAGGTGGATGGGGATGTAACTCCCCACTCATAAATAGTTGCCATTTTAGACCAAACTTTCAAAACTGACTGTTAATATCTTTTTAAATATTCAAATTGGATACATGGTAATCATATGTGTAGATTTTTTTTAAAAAGTACTTTCATAATATTATAATTTTATTGGGTTTTATAAATATATTATAATAGAAATTAATGATCAGAACTGTGTTTTAGAAATTGTGTTGATGTGCAGGATGATAACTATTGTTGACAGTAGGTTGTTGGTAGAAGATAATTAATTTTAAAGTTGCGGGTGCTGTTGTTTCTGTGGTTACTAAAGGCATGGTGGGATTAGGGGTGCAATTGGCTCGGATTTGGTCGGATATCGCTCTTTCTATATCCTAAACAATATTTTTTGTCGGATTCGAAATAGGATTCGGATAGTATCGGATACGAATACGGCGCGGATAATATCGGTCGCAGATTCAAATCGAATACGGAGTAGAATCGATACCATATTGAATAATTTTTGTCAGATAATGCGCAAAAACAAATACCGTATAAAGCAAATATATAACACTGATTAACCAACCGTATGAATTCAATATGCAACAAGATTATCGCAGTCTAACAAGTTGATTTTATCGGGCAGTCCAACAAAATTGCAAAAGTGCATGAAATATTTAACATTAATAAAAAATATTGTTTTACTATTTTATACTACTACGAAGCAAACTTTAAACCATAAGACAGATAGTTACTACACACATCATTCTTCAATTGCTTTTTTTTTCTATATGACCCAACAGAGAAATATGCCTGGCTCCACCAGGCATCACAAAGATTTGTTCATCTCCAGAGACATTGTTATCAAAATTAGGGCTTCAGTTTGAGCTTAGCCAGCATGGTCATGATAGTAGTAGTCTATAGAAAGAATAATTATTGCAAATCCTCAAGGGGTGGTCATTTAGAGTAAAGCATTTCACTGGGGAGGTTGTTACAATATATTCTTAGCTATCTAGCAGCTCCCACAAAATTTACCTTCCTACAATTTGATAGAGCTTAAGTAATCTCAAAGCAAATAAGCAGATCATATTCCCCCACTTCTCTTCACCTATCAAAATCAAACTACGGTCTAACAAGCACTAACTGTAATTGAGTTCAACACGATCAGGACTCAGAATCTCTAAACACAAAGCTTCGGACACATCACAATAAGAACCCACCCTGTATGTAGCTCAGCTAGATATATCATAACTAGCAAACAGGTAAAATTCGTTCCATTAGCAAAAGGAGATGGCATCAACCTCTTGTTGTAGCAAAGCCACAGGATTGTTTGTCGCTGCTGTTCTTCAGTTGTTGCCGAAATTCTGAAGTCGTCTTCCATTGTCGCTGAGTCCAGTTATTGCGGTCTTCTGTTGTCGCTGCTTTACCTGAACAAACACCTGCGCAGTCGAATGGAACAAAAAATAGCACAGGCGAAATCTAGCGTACAGATCAATATTCCGAGAAACTCTGAATCAGAGATTTTGATGCTGCAAAACTACTGCAGTTTTCCTGTTTTTGTATTGCAAATATATAGAGAATACAAATCCCAAACTACCGACTGGAATATAGACTCAAAACTGACTCGAATTCAAAACTGGAGTTCTACTCGGACACCTCCACTGTGACTCATCCGAAAACACAACCCTCTGCTTTCTAACGAAATAGAACTGAACACTGAAACTTACCTTACCTCTTCAGACTCTAGTTACAGACTTTGACACAAACTAGTTTAGCTTACGCATCCCATCCATGAATCAGTTGAGCTACTCCTGGAGGTCATGGGGGAAGGCCTCGAGCACGAGCGAGACGCTCCTCATCATCTCAGCCTCAGTGCACCTGGCGGCTAGCTTCCTCACGAACTCGAGCTCGAGCACTCTGTCGTTGCGGTCCGGCATGAGGTCGGCCTCGCCAAGGTACACAACCCGCTGGCAGCCGGCAGCCGAGGCTGGAGAGGCGGTGGGAGGCTGGAGGGAGAGGCGCCGAGGGAAGGTGTTGGCGTCAAAAACTTGATGTAGGGTTTCCGACAAAGAAGACACCGCATTTAACACCGGTTCAGAGCGTGCGGTCGATTTGACTCAGAATCGACAAGGTAAAAAATATAAAATTCACACAAAGCCGATCGTGACGATCGATCGGATTAAAACCAATCAGCTTGAAGCCGATCAAGATCAAGGTAACAAGATAAGTCTAATTAGCCGATTAAGGCTAATCAGAGGATAAAGACAGATCGATTCTGAAGAAGGCGATGCGCAACAAAATCAGAACAGATCGAACCTGGAGTGTAATTGACGAAGATCAACAATCGGCGATGCGCAACTTTATTGATCAAGATCGACTACAAAGGCTAAATTACAGAGGCTACTCCTAGTCGACAGGAAAAGTAAAGTCTGGTTGATTGTATTGTGTTGGTGATGATTCTTTTGCAGCTCACTTTGGTCCTTCTTTTATACCCTCGGCCGATCGTGTCTTGTTACAACACGCTTTAAGTCCGTTTCGTATCGGCCTTGTCTCGGATGGTTGTTTTAAAATCTTGCAGTTACCAAAATATCTCCAAACCTTCCCATCCTGTCCGTTAATACCGTATCTTTGACTTTATTGCCGATTTTGACCAAGTTTGCCAAATTTTGATGCAAACATATGCCCCCCATTTTTGAGGAATGACTTGTCATTTGTCAAAAATTTCACTTATCGGCTTTTATAATCGGCTAACCATTGAACTTCCCTCAATAACTGATACTTTAATCACGCCGTAATTCTCTAACACGCCGGTAGTGCGTTTTAACTGCTCGCGCCTTTTGAGATTCACTTCCCGCCTCTTCAAATTTTCACCGTGCTATAAAATGCGGCCCCCACTTTGGTCATTCTTCACGCGCACAAGCTCTTGAATCACCTGTAATCGGCTTAAGCTTTCCATTTGAAGTACTCCTGAGGCAATCCTTTAGCTCATCCAGCTTCCTTCATCGGCTACAATGGACCCTAGACAGGTACTTATTCCGATTCCGCACAGCAATGACCAATATTTTTTGGGTCCATTGGGAAATTTAGACGTCCATACTATAACAAACCAAGAAGTCCCTCGATTGCCTTTGTCGGCTGCTGGTCATAATATAGAGGGGTGGAATAAGAGTTTCAGGGCTTGGCCGACAGCTCTCAAAGGATGGAGAAATTGGTTCATCAGGGTAGCAGCCCAAAAGAGGAGTGAATGGGAAAGAATGGGCATAGCTGAGTGTATTTCACTTTCCTTAGCCGACCCTGAAGCCAACGAGCCCTTAGTGGCCACGGCCTGTTATTTTTGGTCGGACTGCTTTAATGCTTTTTTGTTCCGCACTGATCCCATTGGCCCAACTCTTTTAGATGTTGCTCAATTGTGCTGTCTTCGGCCAGATGGAGATCAAGTATCGGCTTTTAGTGGAAAACCAAAATACAAATTCATCCGATCTAAGGGAGAGGGTTGGGCCAAATATATTGGAAATAATAACAAGGTTAATGGCCTAGTATCGGATGAAGAGCACGTTGCTTTCCTGAACCTTTGGCTAGACCGTTTTTTGTTCTGTGGAGCATCTCTTGGACCAACTCAGGTATATCAAGTGATAGCAGAGCAGCTTGTTGAGGGTCGTCGGCTAGCTTTAGGAAAAATCTTCTTGGGTGCTGTGTATCAGATGCTTTACATAATAAGGAGTCGGCTTTATACGGGTTTTGGAAAATTTACTGTCGGTAATGTAGGTGGCCCAATGTGGTTCATACAAATATGGCTGTACTGTTTATTCAGCCGCTCTTTTAACTTGGACTCAGCCGACGATACTCCTTTTCCAAGGGAAGATATACCAGAAGGGGTACCTATTCAATTTAGAGAATGCCGATCCTTTGGTGAGAGATTTATGATGTGCTCTAGAAACGAGACAAGGGCCTTTCCCGACAGCTGTAGAAGATTTATGTCATTCTTTTTGCAATTGAACACCGAAGATTTCAAGCAGCAAGATTTATTTAGTTATGGTGCTGCAGCCGATTTTCTTTGGCCTTCTTTTCTTCACCTGGAAACCGACAGCTCTATGATGCCTTAGGAGACACTACATTTGTATAGAATTTTTATTTCCCCGTGCATATTCCATGTCGGCCTTCATACTCGGAATCGGACTTTCCAACCTTCATACGAGTTTTACCACCCTTCGATATATGCAAGACAGCTCGTCTTTCGCCAGGTGATCCCAAGTTTGCCACTTCTAGATCGGCTTCAACCCAGAGCCAGAGTCCGCAATGCTACATCGGCGAGGCTAGTCTTGGAGTTAGCCGACGAGCTCCAACTTCGCAGTCCCCCCCCACTTTTATTTGAATGCTCGCCGCGCAGGGGGTTTTTACGACATGGTGGTCGGCTATCGCAGCATGTTTGTACATGGAGAAGACTCCATCAGTTATCATCAAAGAATTTTCTCCAAATCCGCCAGAGCCATCCTTAGTATCTAACAACGAATCTAGCAGTGAAGCTAGCTCGTCGGGTTATACTAACTCAAGTTTAGTAGATAAGGTATCGGCTTCGAATAAGCTTTATCTCGTACATCGGTCTTTTTTCCAGATGCACTTTTCTAATTGTTTTTACTTGTACTTGCGTGCTAAGGATGTCGGCAAAACCCTATTTCTAGCCAATCCGGGAATGATTAGGCATGAGAGCATATCAATCGACCGCCTTACGGCTATACCTCGGCACTTTAGGGGTTCACACCATCCTTATCGGATATCGAGAAAAAACAACCAAGTAAGTGTTAACACAATCGATTAATACCATCTTCTCCTTTTCTTTCAAACTAACCTTTATCCAATTTGCATCTCCAGAAAAGAAAAAGGTAAAGTATACCAAGGCTCCAGCGAAGAAAGGGCCCAAGCCTAAAGAACAAAACGGCGAGAGTTCGCCCCATGTATCGGCTATCGGAGAAGTAAGCTACGATACTTTGTATAATAACTTATGCATTTTAATGCATTGGCTCACCTTTTGTCTTATTTTCCTTTAGCCAACGCAATCCGCTCAAATCGCGAAGATCTTAGCCGATCTTCCAGATATTTCAACCGCGCCAACTCCAACGCCGAAACCGACTCAACCTACTCCAATCACCGATCTGCCAGAATCGTCAGATCCAATGAACTTGGTCGGATTTTCTTTGGCCGACCTTGACGATTCGGAGATTATGGCCACTGATGACTATGATGCGGAAATTAGAAGAATCCTTCAAGTGTCAGAAAAAGCATCGGCTACCGTCACCTCCGCCCCAGGCATGAAAGAACGCCTTGATAAACTTTTCAAACTTGTGATGCAACCGCAATCGGAGATCTTGGCTAACAATCAACCAATAAGAGATGCTATGGCTGCCGTTGAAGCCGATCTCCCGAAGCAATGCAAGCTCTCTCAATGTATGTCATTTGGATGATGAAAAATTGAAGTGGAGGAGGCATGAGAATCGGATTCGGCGTCGTGAAGCCCAAGAGGCCGATCGAAGCTTTTGGAGGAATTGGTTGTCGATGCCAAGGCCAAAAACGCAAATTTGATACTGGTGCTCAACGTCTTAAATTGACCAAGGAATCCCTCTCAAAATTGGAAAAAACGAAGAAACTCCTTTTGGAAGAATTGGCCAAGCTTGAAAAACAAATTGGAGAAGGCCAACAAACCTTGGGAGCACCAGACGGAGTCAAGGAACAAAAACTTGGTATTGCAGTGGCTGTTGAAATTGTGACAAAGCAATCGGCCAAAGTAAAACCAGTGCCCGGGAATGCCAAAGACGATGAACGTCTCCTGGATGAAATTCAAGGGATTATCGCAAAGGCAGCCGGTGCTCTGTCGGCCTTGGGCGCGACTCTTCCAGGATCGGGCATTCATTATTGAATTGTAAAACTTTGGTGGTGGTTTTGAAAACACTTGTTCTGAATGCTTCATATGAATGTTTGTAACTCGTTATGTTTATAATCAGCTGTTTAACTGATTCTTATTTTGTTTATATTTTCCACTTATAATCGGCTGTTTAACCATTCATATTTTGCTTAGATCTAAGTTTGCAATGCTTTCAGCCGATGAACAGCATCGTGTTAATCTTGGCTCTGAATATGATCTTTAGTCGGCTACGTTCCAATCCAAACGCTAGGGCAGTATTTCTTCAAGTATTTCCCGTTAATAGCTTTTGGCAATACATACCCCTCGAGAGTTTCTAGTAAGTACGAATTTCCGCCGACTAACCGATTAATTTTGTATGGCCCTTCGCACGTAGGTGACCATTTCCCGAATCGGTTATCTTTCGAGCCAACAGGCAGTATTGTTTTCCATACCAAATCGGCTAAATCGAAGGACTTAGGCATGACTTTTTTATTATATGTCCTTGCAACTCTGATCTTATTCTTTTTAAGCCGATCAAGCGTGGATAAACGTAACTCTGCTAGCTCATCCAAGTTGTCGATCATCAAATCGTTGTAATCTTGAGCCGACAAACCATTCCGTCTGGCTATTCGTATCGACTCAATGTTGATTTCTATAGGTAAAACCGCTTCTTGTCCATACACCAATTGGTAAGGTGAAAGTTTTGTCGCTCCGTGATAAGATAGCCGATAGGCCCAAAGTGACTCCGATAGAGTCGAATGCCAATTCCTTGGCTTCTCATCAATTTTTCTTTTGATCAACTTGATTAGTGTTTTATTAGACGACTCGGCCTGTCCATTAGCCTGAGCGTAATATGGCGAAGAATTTAACAATTTGATCCCTAGACTTGTGGCGTAACCTTGAAACTCGTTAGACATGAATACCGTACCTTGATCGGTCGTGATTGTTTGTGGTATTCCAAACCGATGGACGATATGTTCATTCACAAAACTAATCGCCTCAACACTTGTAACATCCCAAAATTTGGCTTAATTAAGTTTTTATTTCTTATTTGTGCATTTGTGATTTTCTGGAATTTATTTGGATTTTTCTGGATTTATTTGAATTAATTCTTATTTCAAGTTTATTGCTTTTTATTCAAAAGTATTTAAATCGGTGCAAAGTTAAAATAAAGTTTTGCCAAAAATATTTTATTTAAGTCCAGAATGTCTCAAAGTATTTATGAGATTTTTCTTGGATTTTTTCTGGATTATTTTATTGCCTAAAACAAATTAAATGAATTTCTGGAATTAATTTAATTGAAAAACCTTCGGAAAAACTCGAATAAAGAGCGATGGCGTAGCCCATCTGCGTGGCAGGCGGCCCGCTGCGTCGCTCGCGAAGCCCAGCTTCCAGAAGCGTAGCGTCAGCCGTTAGATCGTCATCCGACGACTGGGTGCGTATAGGAAACCCTAGACTCTCGGTACGTTAGATCTTTGGATCGGCGTGGATTGTGCCACGTTGCAGCGAGGCTTGGCCGTTGATCTTAAATCGTAGGGTGTCCGGTTATCGCCTCGCTTGAACTCTTCCGCCGCCGCCGTGTCTCGGTGGACTCGAGTCCGTGTCCATCGCCCGCACGCTCCGACCGCCTATTTAAGGAGCCCTTGGGTGCGTTGAGTTCCCGCCCGCCGCCGCATCGTAATCGCAAGACCTCGTCGCCCGTAACTCGCCGGAGCGTCTCGCGAGTATCGCCGCCTTCTTCGCGGCGGATTTTGTCTCGGCGACGCCATTAGCAATGAGAAGCTTTGGTCCGTTGGATCTTCGCCGACGCCTCGAATCTGCCGCGTGTCCTCGGAGTCAGTAAACCTTCTTTAACCGCCGTCCGTTGGATCTAAAACCGTGCTCGTGATCTTGCCGCGTGTGCATCGATCGGCAGCCGTCCGATGGAATCTGGTGCACAGATTGCGCCGCCGCCGCAACCAATCGGGCGTCGCCAGCGTGTCGGCGGCTGGTGCCGAGGCGCCGTGAGCCGAGTCTACCGTGAGCCAGCGCGAGTTCGTGGACCGTGTCCATACGCCCGAGACGCGTGTCGCCACCCG
This sequence comes from Otatea glauca, assembly GCA_036346275.1. Lineage (NCBI taxonomy): Eukaryota > Viridiplantae > Streptophyta > Magnoliopsida > Poales > Poaceae > Otatea > Otatea glauca. The sequence goes on along the minus strand of CM070716.1, from coordinate 6,880,838 downwards.
ATTGGTTCGGTCCAGCGCTGACGCCAGCGTGACGTCATGATGACGCATGTCGCTTTTTCGAATAAAAATAAATCTGTTAATTTCGAATTTCTGATTTTCTGATTTCAGTATTTATTTCAAATTTCAAAAGGCTATATCTTTTGCATCGTAACTCGGATTTGAGCGATTCTAGTTTCTAAAAATTTGTAAAATTTAGATCTATTTAATGGTGATTTTTTTTTTTTTGGAGTTCATTTGCTCTCTGTTTTGGTATTTATTTGCTTTTCTTCTTCGGTACGCGTAGACGTTGAATTGTGCGACGCTTCGGAGGAAGACCTAGCAACCCAAGAGCAAGCTTCAGATCAAGATCAGGACCTATTCCAAGGCAAGTTGTGCTTTGATCATGTCGAACCCATGTTTATAAAATTGCTATGTTTGATTTACACTAGTGCATATATTTCAAATATACATCTGTTTCAAATTAGATTGGGCTTAGCTAATATACCAGATTGATCTATACCCTACCTTGTCATTGTATGCCATGATCCATTGTCACCCTAGATTGGTTTAATATAGTTGGTTAATAATTATAATCAACATTGGAGGTTTAGTCCGTAATGATTACTTAGCCTTGCCACGTCATCACATGTGCCGTAATCTTTGATAATTAATCTTGATTAATGGAATATGGAACAATGTTATGAACTTGTGTGCTATGTGGGATCACACGATGAGATTGAGTTCTTGTGGCGAATCATGTCACGCAACGATGTTGAATTGTTGATGGCACGTGGTGCTTGTAATCAACTGGGTGATAATAACTTAGATTGGGGCAAGTGCCAAGGGGCGAGGATGCCAAGGTGGGCCTGATGGGCAGAGGGTATGTGGAAGTCTTGCCTCGATCACACTAAGGACTTAACCTTGCAAGCCTTTGACCTGAGTCAACCATGCAACCACATGTCTGGTATGGGCCAGCCTAGCTGAGTAATTTGTAATGTCTTAATCTTGATACTATCGTGGTCGGTGTGAGTTCCCGAGTTATGGTGTAATTCACATGGCGCAAGAGGGGGGTCCTAGATGTGGTAACCAGTCCCACCAGTGTTGAATCCTTAGCGGGTAGTATCAGGTTAATTCAGAGCATTGTAAAGGCTTTGTTATAATCACTCGCCTTGGTGGTGTTTGGTTGTATCACGTGGGTAAAGTGCATAACCTCTGCAGAGTGTGAAACTATTCGGATAGCCGTGCTTGCGGTATTGAGCAATGCTCGGGAATTACAGTTAAGGGTTAGCTTAATAAATTGGACAACTTGGTTGGGATGGTGGAATGCCATGTGGAAGATGGAATTTGACTTAGGATTGGAAACTTGGTTTACCTGAGAAATACTGAATTTATTTATTATCGTTATTTGTTTTACAGTCTTTACAATCTATTTATTGTATTTGTTCATAAATGCTGCTTATTGCAAAATAGCCATGATAGCCTGTCCATTGGAATAAACCCTACATATAGATACATAGAATTGCATTCTGTGCACAACTTGTTGAGTGCTTTAAGTACTCACCCTTGCCAAACAACAATAATCAACAGTTGAAGAATCTACACCTGTGTTGGAAGATGAAGTCCAAGAAGACACGAGTCATTAGGGTCCGAGCCTTGTCGGTTGCCTATGGTGAACTGATGAGCCATCTACGTTTCTACTTTCCGCTGCTTAATTATTAGTTTATATTTTCAGTCTTGCCCTGCGTGGCTTAATAATGTAAGTTGGTCATAAGATCATACATCTAGCTATATCAATAAATGAACTATTATTCTATTATCGTTGTGTATGATGTGATATGTACCAATGTTAAGCTGTGTGCACTAGCGTTGATCCTGGGACTAGTGCGGTACACATAGTGGGTTCGAATCAGTGGATTCGGGTCCTTACAACACTAGTCACCTTCTTAAGTGGGATAGCCTCAACCCACTTTGAAAAGTAATCGGTTGCGGCCAAAATAAATTTGTGGCCTTTACTCGAAGCAGGAAATATTTGGCCGATTATATCTATTCCCCATCCTCTAAACGGCCAAGGTTTAATAATTGGATGTAAAGCCGATGCTGGTGCTAGTTGTACGTTGCCAAACTTTTGACATGTCTGACATCCTTTATAGTACTTGAAACAATCCTCTAGCATCGTCGGCCAAAAATAACCTGTCCGTCTGAGCATCCATTTCATCTTATGTGCCGATTGATGAGAACCACAAATCCCTTCGTGTACTTCACCCATTGCCACCCGCGCTTCTTCAGTTTCAAGATATCTCAACAACAAACCTTCCATAGTCCGATAATATAGTATATCGTCCAAAACAACGTATTTCAACGCCTGTTGTCGTATCTTTCGTTCCGTCGGCTTGGATGGATCGATTAGATAATCTTTTATTTGCGTTCTCCAATCAGCAATATCTGCGCACATGACTACCTTGTTCACCAGTTCAGTCTCCTGACTTTGGTCAAAATCCTTATATCCTGATGCTTGCTGAGCTAAAGCATTAGCTCTATCATTCAATTCACGAGGAATATGACCGATAGGAAATGACGTAAAAGAGCTGATAATCTCTAAACATTGTTCTAAATATCTCAGTAGTACTTCATCCCGACATTGGTATTCTCCTTTATTTGTCAGACTACCAACAAGTTGAATCACCATATGCCTCAACAGCTCTTACTCCAATATTTTCTAGCAACAGTAAGCCTTTGAGTAACGCTTCGTACTCGGCCTGGTTGTTGGAGCATCGGCTATTTAGCCGGAATGCAAATTCAAAGCTATGCCCTTTGGGTGAAGTGAGTACAATACCGATACCATCACCTTCCCGCATAATGATCCACAAAGAACAGTTGCCATGGTGCTACCAAGACTAAGTTTGCCGCTGTGTCATGTCCTGTTATAAAATCGGCTAGGACTTGTCCTTTGACTGCTTTGGCCGATTCATATGATAAGTCGAACTCGACCAAGGCGTAAGCCCATTTGCCAAGTTGTCCTCGCAGAATTGGAGCTGACAATATATATTTTATAACATCGGTTTTACAGATGACCTTACAAGCCGACGCTAGTATGTAGTACCTTAGCTTTGTGCATGAGAAGTACAAGGATAAACATAGTTTTTCGATAAAAGGGTACCTGACTTCTGCGTCCAGCAACCGTCGGCTTAAATAAAAGATAACCCTCTCTTTACCATGCACCTCTTGTGCCAAAACAGCTCCAATAGTATCTTCTTCGGCCGAGACATATAATCTGAAAGGAACCCCTTTTTGAGGTGCAGCCAAAACTGGAGGGTTGGACAAATACCTTTTAACTTCATTGAAAGTCACGATCGGCTCCCATATAAATTCTTCTTTGTCCTTCAACTTCAGCAATTGGAGTAAAAGCACGAATTCTACCAGAGAGGTTCGAGATGAACCGACGGAGATAGTTAATTTTGCCGATCAACTTTTGTAATTCGTTTTTGCATGTCGGTGGTTCAGTATTGGCTATGGCCTTGACCCTCATTTGGCTGACTTCAATCCCTCTTTCATGCACCATGAAGCCTAAAAACTGTCCAGCCGACACGCCAAACGCGCACTTGAAAGGATTCATCTTTAGACCGTGCGATCTTATGTTTTTAAAAACTCTTTCTAAATCGGCCAAGTGTTGTAAATCTTCTGCCGATTTTACCACTACATCATCAATATATATTTCGACAATGTGGCCGATTAAGTCATGAAAGATCAGATTCATCGCTCACGATATGTTGCTCCAGCGTTCTTCAAGCCGAAAGTCATTCATCCACTCGAACAATCCTATTGCACCGGACATCCGAAAGTCGTCTTCAGATATCGGCTTCGCCATGAGTATCTGGTTATACCCGCATTACCATCTAAAAACTTATGATCTTGTTCTCTCGATGCAAGATCGATAAGCATATCGGCTATCGGCATCGGTATTCATCTTCGGCGTCGCCTTGTTCAAATCTCTAAAGTCGACGATACCAAGCTTTCCATTTTTCTTCATAACAAGAACAATGTTGGAAACCCACTCGCGTATCGGCAAGGCCCGATAAATTTTGCCTCCAACAACCGTTTCTATCTCTTCTTTTATAATTTGGTACAAGGTGGATTGAAACGCCTAGGATATCAAGTTAAACTACGATAACCCGATTTTATAGGTAGCCAATGTTCCACAAGCTGACGGCTTAATCCAGGCATTTCGTGATATTCCCAAGCAAAACAATCCTTGTAATCCTTAAGGATTTTTATTAGTTTTTCTTTGTACTTTACACCTAAATTTGCACTAACAAAAGTTGGACTTTTTCTATCACCGCTACCTATATCGACTTCTTCAAGTAAATCAGTGGATGTGAAGCCTTGACCTAACTTCTCAATTTCTTCAAAATCTTCGATGGCTTCGTAGCTATCCGTTGTTTGCCAATAGCTTTGCATTTTATCCTGCATCGCTTTCAATGTTTTTCTTGTCCCCATCGGCGTAATACTTCATTTGCCCGATCAAAAGTGCCTGGCTTGACACTGATCGGCATGAGACCTGACTTGCTTACACAAATGAAATCACAGTCATCCAGCGCCTTGTTCGATATGCAGCCAGCTTCTTCGTGTTGCCAATTCGCATCGGAGCTAGCCATGGCAATGTGAGCCGATGTATCGGCTGTAACGACCTCAACTTCTTCTCCGTTCCATTGAACAAGCGCTGATGCATGGTCGATGGATACAACGATTATGAATCCAATCCCGCCCGAGCAACACACTGTAGTTTCCTTTGGCATCAATTACAAAGAATGCTGTCGGCAAGGTCTTGCTGCCGACAGTCAGCTCAGTGACCATGACACCCTTTGCTTCTGTAGGGTCACCTGTGAAGTCATTCAGAACCATGTTAGTTTTGATTAAGTCTTCGTCAGACTTACCCAGTTTTTTGCATGTCGTGTATGGCATCAGATTCACCGTGGCGCCCCCGTCTACTAGCATCCTTGATATCGGCTTGCCATTTATATACCCTTTCAGATACAATGGTTTCAGATGCCGATGATCATCTTTGGGTTTCTCAAAGATGGCGTTCTGCACGCCGGAGCACAGCTGAGCAACTGCCTCTTTGGCCGATTCAGTTCTGACTTTGAACTCAGCCGGCAATGTGAACACCATGTTAATATCCATTGGAGGCGTGTCATCCCGAATCATGGGAGAATCTAAGTCATCAGCCGATTCGAAATCTTCTTCGGCTTGTTCTTTTCTTCTCCACTCTTTTTTGACGCATTTAACTGGACGAACGTCTCTCTCTCTCTCAGCGTCGACCTCACGAATCTCTTGCATCCTTAGCCTCTGAAGCCGTTGTCGTTGCGATCGGCTCAGGCCAGATGGACACCACCTGGGTTTGGGTTCCACCGGCTTCCGTATTTGACCAGCCAAATCTTCTTGATTAGAACTGGGCTCGTGTGTCTTGACTTGGCTCGGTTCTTGATTCGGTTTAGATATTCTCTCGTGGACCGGCCTTCTGTGACTTCTACCCTGCTCTCTGATCAGCCCAGATAGCCTATCTCTGGCTGATTGCCTTGGCCAATCGCCTTGGGGATAATGTTCCATCGGGCAGGTGTACGGTGATGGTAACGCTACTCTTCTTTCCCAGCAAAACTGCCAAAAGGGACACCTTCTATGTGTCCTCTCCACATTCTCAGTATGGTACAAATTATCTGACCGGCGGGTATTACACCGTGGTCGGCTATTCATCCTTTCGTATTTCTCCATTAATTGTGAGAACGTTGGACCTGACCTTTTCGCTGGATGCCTTGATGGAGATTTCTCTGCTTTGTACCATTTACCCACCTGGGGATTTCCCTTGGGTTTAATGGTTCTTGAATTTTTTCCTTCTTGACCGGCTTCTATTTGTAAGGAACCGATGGTAATCTTCAATGTTTGACCGCCGTCCGAGCTTGATTGTATGTCGACTTGTCGACCCTTGTTCTGCTCGTCTTGCATCGGCTCTTTTCCTTTAGCCGAACACTGTACCATGTTGATGGGGAACGGATCAACATCGACTTGCATGGTCAGCTAATCGGCAAACTTCAACCGACCATCTTCAATAGCAGATTGAATCTGTTGACGAAAGATATTGCAGTCATTAGTGTTATGCGAATAAGAATGATGCCACTTGCAATACCGCGTTTTTGATCTCATCGGCGACGGATCACATGTCCCTCTGGCAATCGTATTATCTTTTCTTGTAGAAGTAAATCAAAAATACGATTGCACTTGGAAACATCAAATGAGTACTTAACTTCCGACTTATTCCTAGTCGGCTTGAACCAGGAACAGATTAAGGATTTCTTGGATCCTTTTACCCATTCGGCTATATTTATTTCTGCTTCCTCGTCTTCCGACGAATCACTAGGGCAATATTCAACCATATTGACCTTAGCCTTGTCCTTTTCTTTGTTATTGCTGTTTTTGAATCTGTCTTTGAACACCTTATTATCGGTGAATCGGCTTTCTTGAGCCGATACGCGATGCAATAAGTGGCCAAGGTCGGTGAATTCTTGCCCTCCAAATTTCTCCCTAAGCGGCGGGATCAAACCTTGAAATGCTAAATCGGCAAGTTGGTTGTCAGGCAACGTAACGCTAAAACACCGATTCCTAATTTCTCTGAATCTCTTGATATAATCCGTTACCGATTCCCCAAACTTTTGGCGTACGGAACTCAAATCTGAAATTCTGAGCTCCAAACTGCCTGAGAAGAAATATTCATGGAATCGGCTTTCCAAATCATTCCATAAATGGACCGAATTCGGAGGCAAACAGGTGAACCAAGTAAATGCTGCCCCTGATAAAGACAAAGGGAATAGTCTAATTTTTAGCCCGTCGATCGACCGCTTCGCGACCGCGATAAAGCGCCCAACATGCTCCAGGTGGTAATAGAATCATCCCCAGAGAATTTGGCAAAGTCCGGGACTCTGAAATTATGATGGTAAGGCATGCGATCTATGTAATCGGGGTACGGCTTTCTGTAGCCGATAACCTTCCCTTTTGGTTGTATGTCGAATTGGTCCTCAAGACGGCGTAGATCCGACGCCCAGATTAGCGTTATCGGCCGTTGGCATAGCAGCCCTTGATAATGTCGGTCATAATCGGCGTCCCGCCCCGAGTGCAAGCTCAGTTGCCAATTATGTTTGTGCGGCCGGCTGACACGCACCATACTGATCGCGTCGATTATGCCTGGTTTGAGGTTTCGGTACTGGAGCAAATGGTTCAGAGTATGTTACCACCCTATGTAGGCCTGGGTTCCTTAGCAGGGTAAGCTCTTGTGGGAATCTCTCGGAGCCAATCGGTTGTGAAACCGATTGGGGAAAGGCGTAGAACGGAGCCGACGGCGACAAATTGATTGATGCATCCATCTTAGCGGCATCGGTATAGGCGTGGTAATGGCTCACCCCACTTGACCGAGGGTCCCTAGGCAATATGACCGTGGGTTGTGTGGGCATCATGGTGGGGGGTGAGGTTACAACCGATGGTTTAGGATCGGCCATTGTGCTCTGCGTATTTTGTGATATTGAAAAAACAGGATAATTTGGCAGAGCTTGCAGTGGGTCGAGCAGACTTACTGACGAGGCTAACTCCTGGGCTATAGATTTGACACTATTCGCTATCATCGGCTTGAGTGTTGTAACAAGAGCCGGCGATTGGTTTATTAAGGCGTGGTGCAAAGATCGATTAATCATAGCCGATAATTCGCTTGAGCAGCGAGATATCGCCATTTGTTCGTTACACCCGCACGCCTGCGTGCTGACCGCTGGCGTATGGATTTTTGAGTGACGCCACGCCTTGTTTTCTCGATAGCAGCTTAGCATCATCTCTTCTAGCGCAGCCTTCCGAGCTTCAATCTCTTGGCGTTGCTCGCAAATAAATCGTCCATTGTTGGGACGATTATAGCTTCGAGTTGAGATCCGATGGCGAATCGACTTCCGATGAAGACATTATGCGGGTCCCACCGGTGTGCTAAGAGTGTGTTAGCGTCAAAAACTTGATGTAGGGTTTCGACAAAGAAGACACCGCATTTAACACCGGTTCAGAGCGTGCAACGATTTGACTCAGAATCGACAAGGTAAAAATATAAAATTCACACAAAGCCGATCGTGACGATCAATCGCTTAAATCCAATCAACTTGAAGCCGATCAAGATTAAGGTAACGAGGATAAGTCTAACTAGCCGATTAAGGCTAATCGAGGATAAAGGCGATCGATTCAAGAAGGCGATGCGCAACAAAATCAGAACAAATCGAACCTGGAGTGTAATTGACGAAGATCAACAATCGGCGATGCGCAACTTTATTGATCAAGATCGATTACAAAGGCTAAATTACAGAGGCTACTCCTAGTCGACAGGAAAAGTAAAGACTGGTTGATTGTATTGTGTTGGTGATGATTCTTTTGCAGCTCGCTTTGGTCCTTCTTTTATACCCCCGGCCGATCGTGTCCTGTCACAACACGCTTTAAGTCTGTTTCGTATCGGCCTTGTCTCGGATGGTTGTTTTAAAATCTTGCAGTTACCAAAATATCTCCAAACCTTCCCATCCTGTCCGTTAATACCGTATCTTTGACTTTATTGCCGATTTTGACCAAGTTTGCCAAATTTTGATGCAAACAGAAGGCCAGATGGCTGCGGGAGTGCGCCAGCGGGAGGGGCGGTGGGAGGCCGGAGGTAGGGGCGCCGAGGGAAGTCCAGAGGGCGACGGAGGTGCGCCGGCGAGACGGGAGGATGGTGGCGGCGGGAGCCGGCCCCGGCGGGCCTTTGTGGGCTAAGCAGCGTGTGACACAGTCGGGTGTCGACTAGAAGTGTCCAGATCCAGGGTTTGGTTTGTATTGGGGGCAATGGACGTTAACCGGATTATTTGATCGGATATATCCGAAAAAAGTTGAAAATATTTCAATCCGACGGATAATTCTTTTCCGAATCCGAATTCAAAAAAAATATCCGAAACCGATATCGAATCCGACAAATATCCGAAAAAATTATCCGAATCCGATCCGAACACATTCGGTCGGTCGAAAATTATTTGATTCGATTGCACCCCTAGTGAGATGGCCCTACACCGACCAAATTTAGGAGACGAGGTGCGCTACAGCACTGGCATATCAGTAGTTTGCCGCGTTACCTTTCCGTTTCTGTGATTGGGGACAATTTTGGCAACAGTGCACTACCATAAATTTTGGTTTCCCTAAAAAGTTGCTGTTCAAGAAAGTCTGCATGAGGTTAATCAGGATCCGAATTACCAAATTCAAAACTCTCTATGTATACTTCACTAGTTTAAGATCACGCTAGTTCATATAGTGGTAACATAGATGAAATACAATTTCACTCAACGAATTAACTAAGTAGCAAATTTTTATTAAATAATAGCAATGGATCTTATGATCAAAGTTTACACAACTATTCCTTAAGAGCTTAAGAAGCAAATAAATTATTACAGCGGAAATAAGACCATTCGATATGCCACTCAATCGTCTGGGGAAATGTTTTTCTAGATTACGTAGTCTTCGTAGCAGTACTCGTAGAATTTTGTATTCCCTTGTGTTTCCTCGGCAACTAATCAACAAAGGTGTATAACTATGACCACAAAACGTATTCAGCAAGCTATAGAGAAATGATGCAAATATATTCATGCAAGGTTTGATGAAGGAAAAGTCATATGGTTATTTTGTAGAAAGCAATAACTTCATTTTTAAATAAAATAAATAGATTCAAAGCATATTTATGAAAAAAAATAATAAATAGCTAGTAAATCAACGGTAGATAACATGAACAGATTGGTGAGGATTCACCCAATCATCATCTAAAACCATCATCAAACCACTGAACTCGTCAGTGTTAACTTTAGACAATAAAATCAACAGTGAACTCCTGATTCACTTGTCAACACTTTCACCTTCCAACATTTTTAGGAAAATCTCTATATCTAATGTGAAATTCCCAGGCATGTCTATGATCATGGACACAATTATTCAAATAGTTTTACAATTTACAGAGGTTGTACTGCTTTACCCACAAGATATGATTATCTATGACAGTCCATTTGACACACTTGCATATGTGTGCGACTAAGAAAATCATAACAAGGAATTTACGCTATTGCACATTAGTACTACCCTATCTAGTGAGTATATCTTCTCAACCCTAGGACATGACCTAGTCCATCCCCGCATGCATCTCACATCTTTAATGAGAGGCTCACCATTGTGAGAGAATGGAGTAACCTTCCAATCATCACCGTACACTTGGTGTTTCATCAAGTCAGAATAACCCTCTGCTTGCACGCTCATTAGAGTACCCCTCCAATTCAACCCTGTAGGGTAACATAAGTATATCGCAGGTTATTTAGCAAGGTATGTCCTATACTAGATATGCGGTTTTATGTTTAAGCCCAGTTCAATGGCACAAAAGGTTAAAGTCTTAAATAGTCTTGGGTGAGACATCCACATCCTAAATGTTCTAACCACACCCTCTTTACTATACGATCACTTGTCCGAGTGAAAACTATTTTGTTCAAATAAGACCAATAGCATACCTTGCCATGTCACAACAAATTTTACAACAATGGCTATCCGCCACAATTCCACATCTCATTAAGTCAAGATTATCAATATTCAACATGTGACATGAACCTATTGTTCAACTAAGCATGTCTAACCATAACTATAGTAACCCAATGTTGGTAATACAATCATATCCAACTAATAATATCCCAACCTAGGATAACAATGGATATATGGGATACTAATAATCAAGGTGGCATAATGACAATTAGGTATTTAGCTATTCCCTGCAAATAATCATTGGTATACAAATAACATGCAATTTGTATAAGACAAGGTACTTTTGCAAACATATATTCAATATCATCAAAGGTTACGAACTGTCTTGCTCAAACACAGTAGCTAAGTCTTGATCTTCAAATCCTTGGTTCGCTTCGTAGGAATTAACGTCTATCGGAAAAGAAAATGAGAAATATAAATAAACAACAAATAGGGATTTAAACAAACTCCAAATTGAAAATAAATAGCTTTGAAATGAAGAGTTTGATTTTAAAAAAATTTAGAAATTTAAATCGCCTCAATCAGAGTTCGTATGAAGGAGAACAGACTTCTAGAAGATTTAAAACAAAGAAAATAAAAAAGGATTTTCTAAAATTTTTGGAATTATTTTTATAAATAAAAATCAATTTAATGTGTCATGCTGACCTCAGTCCTGATTTTTGAATTTTTCGAACTTTATTTTTCTCTTTTGTTTTTTCCCTTCTCTCGCTTTCCTAGACAAAGCCTCTGGCCAACAAAGAGCCACGCGCAGCACCAAGCAACAGAGCAGCGCAAGGCAAAGAGAAGAGGGCAAGGTGCTGCATAGGTCCACGGCTTTGGCCAAAGGAAGCACCGGCGAGGCGGCAGTAGCATGGCGACACGAAGAACTTGGTTCTACCAGCGACGAAAGAACACAAAATTCATGGCACACGATGCAGGAAACTCAAAATCGATTGCGGGGTTATCTTTACGACGATCGGGAATACGACATGACACGAACGGTTCGGGAAGAGGAGCTCCGAGGCGATGGGGAGCTCGCCAGGGCATGTCGGGTGACGTTGGGGATGGCTTCGTGTCTTCGTAGTGTTCTAGGCAAACAAGAGTACGGAAGCGAGGAATTGAAGGACCATGTGGAGGTCCATTCATGTTTGTGATGAGTATTTGATTAAATTTGAGCTTGGGTTGCTCTTGTTTGAGTTTGATTTGAATTGGATTTTCAATTGGAAGCAATTTGAGATCTTCTCTGTTTTCCCGGTGCTACCGGCTAGAACGAGAAAAAAATGAATTTGAATGAGTGTACTTTGATGGATTTATTTCACATCTTTGTGGGCATTGCTATGTGAGGAGTTTCCTTGTCTTTGATGGTTGCAGGGCGACGGTGCTAGGTCATGGTGAGGCGGAGGATGACCGGGACTAGGCGAGGAGCGTCGGAGGTCCAGACGGTTGGGAGATCGCCAAAGATGATCGGAACGGAGTCCGGCAAGTCAAGAAGACAAGAAAAGGAGATGAGGCTGCTAGATGCCGCGTGGATCAATGAGGGCCGTCGGATTGAGGTCCAGTTGATAGGTTAGCGGGTCTAGGTAGTATGCTTTGAAAACCGTGCAAGAAAACCCGGTATGTGTGTGGGTTTTGGGTTAGCCCTTGCATGGCTGTGTGTGTGGGTTAATCCTAGCCCTTAGATGAGTGCTCTAGGGTTGAGGGACTCATCCAAGGGTGGTAGGTGGCCCAAGAGTAGTATAAATAGGGGTGGAGGGGTAACCTCCTTCCCTTGAAGGTTTTGAGGTTTGTGAATGCTCCTTTGAGCTTTGCCCACATGAAAGTGAGGCTTTGTAACCTCTCCTTCCAGAAATGAAAGTTTTATCCATCCAACTCTGAATTTATTTTGCGCATTTACATTATGTCTTTACTTTACGCAATTTAAATTCAGAATTTACTTTCCCGCAATTACATTCTCGCAATTTACTTTCACGCAATTTGGATTTGCCTCCCCTCCTTCTAAATGCTGTTGATTTTGGATGTTTTGAGTGTGTTCATATGATTTTACATCTCTTTTGCACTCTTGGATTGAGTAGAGAACATCTTTACTTTCAAGTTCCAACTTTTTTCAGAACTTGTTCTTTGCGCAGCATTTAGTATTTGATATTTATAAAAATATAGAAAAATCCTTTTTAAGTGATTCTTGTTGTAGGAGGTGAGGGACTCTGATATCCACTTGCAAAAAAATGTTGGAGTTCACTTGTTGCACCGTTTGGGCGCCATGAGGTGAAAACCGAGCCCCAAACTTTCTGCTCGAAGTTCTTGACTGACTGTGTTCTTCGATTTTTCCTGTTTTTTTGTAAGGCTTTTTGAGGAGATATTTGGTGGAGTTCTTCACGACTCTGATGTTCATAGGGGGAAAAAGTATCAAAATTTTTTGAGCTTCAGAAACCCACCAACCTCCTGTTCAAATTGAGGACAAGTTCTGAAAATTCTGCTTTTGCTTTTCTAAAAATGTGACTTTTGTTATTTGAATTGATGTTCTTTCTAAAAGCAAGAGTTGGATTGATTCCTCTTTATCTTGGACACTAGACAACCAGGATTGTGACTCAAAAATCTCCACATATTTTATGGTACTTATCCATGCAAGCTTGGGGTACACATAGTTGTCTAGTTTTTCGGGTTTTTCACGATTTCCTTTGAGCGATCTTGTCGAGGTTTTTGTTGGAGTATTTTGGGGGAAATTTTTTTTGCGACCATTCACCCCCCCTCTGTTCGCCATCTCGGTCCTTCAATTGGTATCAGAGCCGGTTTTACTCTTCCATAGATCTTGACCGGTCTCAAGAGCTATGGCGATGGACAAGTATTCCACCAAGCCTTCCATTTTTTCTGGAGTCGATTTTCCATTCTGGAAGTCGCGCATGGAGTCATACATCATCGCCTGTGGCTTCGATATGGCGAAGGTGAAACTCCCATATGAGGTTCCCGCGATGAAAACGCTACTACCGTGGCAACATGGCTGACGTTGAGGCGAATGCTAAGGTAAAGAACATCCTCATACAGGGTCTTAGCCGCAGTGAGTATGACAGGATTTCTCACCTTCGTTCTGCTCATGAGATTTGGGTGACCCTCGATGCTTACCATGAGGGCACTACCCAAATCAAGACGGTTCGACAGCTTCAATTCAAGCGTGAGTTCAACAAGTTTGAACAACACGCTGGTGAGAGTCTTGATGAGTGCTTCGGTCGTTTTACCAAGATCTTGAGCGATCTTCGAGCAGTTGGTTGCATATACCCTGAATCGGATAATGCTCGACATTTCTTGATCGCACTCGATTTGCGTGTTTGGGAGATGAAGGTGACCACCATCAAGGACACCACTGATTTGTCGACTCTGACTCTTGGCGGGCTTTATTCCCGCCTCAAGACTCATGAGATCGATGTCGTCTCATGGAAGACGAAATCTCAGTCGATGGCCTTGGTCACTGATCCCATTGGATCTTCTTCTTCTGATCCTTCTATTGGTTTCTCTCTTTCCGCCTTTGTGAGCTAAGCGATGACCAATCAAAAATTTCAGAAAATGAGCTTGCTCTTCTCACTGCAAGTTTTCTCATGCATACAAGAGCGTGAGAGAGGAAGAGAGGTGGCATGATCACTGCTCGAGTGTGGTGGCCCCAACCACATTTGGACGAATCTGCCCTAAGTCGGAGAAGGGCAAGAACGACGTTGGCGGTTCGGGCAAGAACGACTACACCGACAAGAACTGCAACAAGAAGCCTCCAGTTCGTGAGCCGACGCGTGAGAAGAAGTATCGCAACTTCTCCAAGAACAAGAAGCTCTTCCACCGCGTCCTCGCCGCGCTTGACGACATCAACCTCTCCGACACCGAGACATGGAGCGACGAGGGCGAGGATAAACTACAAGAAAAGAAGGGCGGCGATAACTTCTCCAGCATGTGTTTCATGGCCGACACCAACGACATCAGCGACTCCGAGCTCTACAGCGACTCGGACGAGGTTCGTCGGATGGGGAAGGGAGATGTTTGGATTGTTGACTCCGTTTGTTCTCGTCATATGACCGGAGATTCTCGATGGTTCTCTTCCCTAGTCCGAGCCCCCGGTGATGAGTTGATCACTTTCGGGGATGCTTCTTCAGGTAGAGTCATCGCTAAAGGTACCATTTGCATTAATGACAATTTCATTCTTAAAAATATTGCCTTAGTAAGTAAGCTGCAATACAATTTGCTTTCTTTTTCTCAGCTTATTGATGACTCTTTCGAGGTGAGTTTTAAGAGTAATGCCTGTAGAATCCTCGATTCATCAGGAGGGTTAATTTGCGGGATTTTTAGATTTGGGAGAGTCTTTCGTGCTGATTTTTCTGCTTTCCGAGACTCTCTTCGGTGTTTGATTGCTTCTGAGTCCCGTGATCTCTCCTTCTGGCATAGGAGACTTGGTCACATTGGATTTGATCATTTGACCCGAGTTAGCCAACCACGATCTCATTCGTGGTTTGCCCAAACTCAAAATGGTCAAAGACTTAGTTTGCTCTCCCCGCCGACATGGCAAGATGGTTGCTGCTTCTCATCCCCACCATCAAGTGATGATCGATACACTATGACAGCTTTTACATATGGACTCTGTTGGTCCAGCTAGAGTGCAGTCAGTGGG
This sequence comes from Otatea glauca, assembly GCA_036346275.1. Classification (NCBI taxonomy): domain Eukaryota; kingdom Viridiplantae; phylum Streptophyta; class Magnoliopsida; order Poales; family Poaceae; genus Otatea; species Otatea glauca. The sequence continues at coordinate 6,865,633 of CM070716.1, read as the reverse complement.
TGGGAAGTGGTATGTTCTTGTCATTGTTGATGACTTTTCGAGGTATTCTTGGGTGTTTTTCATGTCCTCGAAGGATGAGACTTTTACCCATTTTAGGGGTTTGGTTCATAGGTTGTCTTTTGAGCTCCTGGTGCCCTACGAGCCATAATGCAAAGGATAATGGCACGGAGTTCATGAACTCCTATTTTGAGAGTTTCGTGGTGTCCGGTTTGAGCATCAATTCTCCTCTCCCTACGCCCTCAACAAAATGGCGTAGTGGAAAGGAAGAACAGACCTCTGTAGAAATGGCGGGACGATGCTAGACAGTACAAGACTCCTAGGAAGTTTTGGGCTGAGGCTATAGCTACCGCTTGCCATGTTTCTAATCGTGTATTCTTGAGAGCACATTTGCACCACACTTTACGAGTTGAGGTATGGGCGAAAGCCTGTGTTTCTCATTTTGTGTGTTTGGTTGCAAGTGTTTTATTTTGAAGTCCGCAACCTTGGATAAGTTTGAGTCTCGTTCTTCTGATGGTATCTTTCTGGGTTATTCGACTTCTTCTCGTAGCTATAGGGTCTGGAGTTGCGATGCGCATAGGATCATAGAGACCTGTGAAGTGACCTTTGATGAGGCTAGCCCAGGAGCTAGACTCGATATTTCAGGCTCTTCTTCTTCCTCCGAGACCATCTTTGTAGAGGATGAGGATGATGGAGATGATGGTCTTCCACCTGATCTAGTCCCCTCTACACCTGAGGTGCCTCCTGTTTCCATTTCTGCACCTCAGGAAGGCCAGCCCTTGCCTTCTGACTCTCATTCAGCTAGTGGCTCTACTCCTGCCTCTTCTGTGCATGAGGTAGATGCCACTTCTGCTTCTGGACTTCCCCGTCATATTCAGCGTTCTCATCCACCTGATCAGATCATCGGCGATCTATTTGAGCGAGTCACTCGCTCAAAATCAGGTTTGTCCAGTTTCTGCCTTCACTCTGCCTTTGTTGCCTCGTTTGAGCCGAAGGATGTGACTCATGCATTATCTAACGAGTCTTGGACTAATGCTATGCATGAGGAACTTGAAAACTTCGAGAGGAACAAAGTCCGGCAATTGTAGAACGCCCATCCGGTCATAATGTCATTGGGACCAAAGGGTGTTCAAAAATAAGCAGAGTGAGGATGGGGTTGTCATTCGCAACAAGGCTAAGCTAGTTGCACAGGGTTTTTCTCAGGTTGAGGGTCTTGACTTTGAGGAGACCTTTGCCCCTTTAGCTAGACTAGAGGCTATTAGGATCCTGCTTGCATTCTCTGCATCTCGAGGCTTCAAGCTCTATCAAATGGATGTCAAGAGTGCATTCCTCAATGGCTATATTGAGGAAGAGGTTTATGTCAAACAACCTCCAGGATTTGAGAACCCCAAGTTTCCGAGTCATGTATACAAGCTTTCCAAAGCTCTGTATGGACTCAAGCAGGCCCCCAGAGCATGGTATGAGAGGCTCAAGTCTTATCTTCTCAGCTATGACTTCAAAATGGGCGTAGTAGACAAGACTCTATTCATCAGACACCATGAGTCGCATTTTCTTCTCGTCTAGATTTTTGTGGACGATATCATTTTTGGTGGCTCGTCTCATTCGCTTGTGTCTCAGTTTTCTGAGGTGATGAGCACAGAGTTTGAGATGAGTATGATGGGCGAGTTGAGCTACTTTCTTGTCTTCCAAATCAAGCAGACTCGGGAGGGTACTTTCTTGCATCAAGGCAAGTATACCTGTGACCTTCTAAGGTGCTTTGATATATCTGATGGGAAGCCGGTGATGACTCCTATGGCCACCACTGCTGTCCTCGAGCCCGATGAGGATGGTGAGCCTGCTGATCAAAAGGAGTTTCGAAGCATGATCGGCTCCTCTTGTACCTCACTGCTTCGAGGCTGGACATACATTTCGCTGTGTGTCTGTGCGCTCGATTTCAAGCTTCTCCTCGCGCCTCTCACCGCCAGGCGGTCAAGCGCATCTTTAGGTACCTTCGTGCTACCATTGATTATGGTATTTGGTACTCTTCTTCTTCTTGTCTATCTCTTAGAGCCTTTTCTGATGCCGACTTTGCTGGCTATTGGATAGATAGGAAGAGCACGTCTGGCACTTGCCAATTCATTGGCACTTCTCTTGTTTCTTGGTCATCTAGGAAGTAGTCTGGGGTTGCACAGTCCACCGCTGAGGCCGAGTATGTTGTTTGCACCGATTCTTTGTAGCAGTGCTCTGGATGAGATCGACCTTACGGGACTATGGGTTAGAGATAGAGAGTGTGCCACTCTTCTGTGATAACACTTCAGCTACTTGCATTGCTAAAAACCCAGTGCAACATTCCCGGACCAAGCACATTGATATTAGATATCACTTCCTTAGAGACCATGTGGAGAAGGGAGATATCGCGCTTCAGTTCGTAGAAAGTGACCTTCAGTTAGCCGATATCTTCACGAAGCCTTTGGATAGCTCCAGATTTGTTGCCTTGAGGAGTGAGCTTGGAGTCGTGAGCCCTTATGGCCCTTCGTGAGGGGGAGCTGGTTTGTATATTATGTATTATATATTTTCTTCCAGCTTTTCTTTTCTTTGTGTTTCTTTTGGGTGACTTTCGGCTTGTTTTCTTGAATTGAGTTCACTCTCTTAGACTTCTGGCATGCCTTGCATGGACCTCTTATCTTGTGCTTTAGGTTGCTATCATGCGTGATTAGTTTGTTCTCTCTTCTCTCTAGGTTGAGTTCCTCACGCCTTATAAGTCTAGCGGTATTGGGCCTCCTAGGTAGACAGGTCCAGTGCACTCCTTAGTTGGGATCTAGAGTCGCTTCCCTATGTCAGTCACTAGGGAAGATAAGAGCGAGTCTGAGCTGTAGTGAGTCTCTTCTATCTTATCTATGCTCAATAGCCATCTAGTTTTGCAGTTTCTCGACTTCTTCTCATTCTGTTTTTCTGGTTGTTATTGAGTTCATTCGGGTTTTCTTTATTCCTAATCTTGATAATAACTCAACTTTAACCAGATTTAAGCTTAAAATTGATTCATTTGTTGAGGGGGAGTTTGGGAATCTGTTTATGCATTGCATTTAGTCTGTATTTTCTATTTTATGAGCTTTGTCTATTATGCAATTGACTCAATCTTCATGAAATACATCATGCTATATCTTTTGAAGAAAATCACTAGCTTAGATATGTCCAAGTCCATTTATCATGCTAAGCTTATTAAAATATGAAAAATTTGAAAGCTTTAAATGAAAACTTGACGAAACATGTTGCTTTTACTTACTAAGTTTCTTCTCTAGGGGTTTTTACCATGAATTGTGAAATTTTGGATTTCTCTAGAGTCCTTATAGCAACTTGGGTGAAATTTGTTTGATCCATATTTGAGTCCTTCAGAATTTCTCATATGTGCTAAATTAAAAAAAATTGACTCTTTTGTGCAAAATTGATCTCAACACTTTATATTCACGAGATTGCTTCCCATTGCACTTGGGATGAACTTGGAATATCTTGTGTATGACCAAGATCATTCTCTTAAGAGTTACTCTTGAGATGATCGAAAAAGGCTTGAGTCAATTTAAAAAAAAAATGCAAATATCAAACACATAAGTGGGTAAAGAATGCAAATAATGTCAAACATTTGCACCCCGCTATGTTTTTTAAAGTCTTAAAGAAAATATGCATAAATTGAAAAATGAGCTTGAAGGACCTTATATACACTTCAAAATTCCCCAAAGTGTTGAGTAGGTTGAACTCTAGGTTTTTCATTTGATCCTTGAGTGGTTTTGCTTCTAGCTTTGAAACTTTGCTAAGTTTTGCACTTGTCAAATCATGCTAAAATGAAATATTGTAAAACTCAGCTTTTTCATAAAATGTATTGGTCTTGGACATGTCTTAGTTCAGTCATATTCTGAAATTGACAAGCTTGGTGTAATATCTTTCCATTTTGATCCATTGGATAATCTTCAAAGCTCTTTAGATTGCATTTCATGCATACATAAAAAAAATTGATGCCGATATTGCCAAAAGGGGGAGAAAACGTAGAAAAGGCATCACTAAAAAGATAAAAATGTGAATGCTTATTTGGTTATTATGATCTTTGTAAATCTATGCTACTACTTATTTTGGATCATAATTTCATAATCACATGAAAACTTGCTCTTTCTTAAATTTAACTCTAAAATTTAAATTTCTCTTCGTCAACTTGGTCATGATTTTATATATTTCTCTCTGAACCAAGTTTGGCTTTGCAATCAAATTGCTTTCTTCTTCTCTCATTCAAACTCAAATTTATGCCTTTTGTGTGGTTTGTCAATATATTCATCAAGGGGGAGATTGAAGGACCATGTGGAGGTCCATCCATGTTTGTGATGAGTATTTGACTAAATTTGAGCTTGGGTTGCTCTTGTTTGAGTTTGATTTGAATTGGATTTTCAATTGGAAGCAATTTGAGATCTTCTCTGTTTTCCCGGTGCTACCGGCTCGAATGAGAAAAAAAATGAATTTTAATGAGTGTACTTTGATGGATTTATTTCACATCTTTGTGGGCATTGCTATGTGAGGAGTTTCTTTGTCTTTGATGGTTGCAGGGCGACGGTGCTAGGTCATGGTGAGGTGGAGGATGACCGGGACTAGGCGAGGAGCGTCGGAGGTCCAGACGGTTGGGAGATCGCCGGAAGATGATCGGAAACGGAGTCCGGGCAAGTCAAGAAGACAAGGAAAGGAGATGATGCTAGCTAGATGTCGCGTGGATCAATGAGGGCCGTCAGATTGAGGTCTAGTTGATAGGTTAGCGGGTCTAGGTAGTATGCTTTGAAAACCGTGCAAGAAAACCCGGTATGTGTGTGGGTTTTGGGTTAGCCCTTGCATGGCTGTGTGTGTGGATTAATCCTAGCCCTTAGATGAGTGTTCTAGGGTTGAGGGACTCATCCAAGGGTGGTAGGTGGCCCAAGAGTAGTATAAATAGGGGTGGAGGGGTAGACTCCTTCCCTTGAAGGTTTTGAGGTTTGTGAATGCTCCTTTGAGCTTTGCCCACATGAAAGTGAGGCTTTGTAACCTCTCCATCCAGAAATGAAAGTTTTATCCATCAAACTCTGAATTTATTTTGCGCATTTACATTATGTCTTTACTTTACGCAATTTAAATTCAGCATTTACTTTCCCGCAATTACATTCTCGCAATTTACTTTCACGCAATTTGGATTTGCCTCCCCTCCTTCTAAATGCTGTCGATTTTGGATGTTTTGAGTGTGTTCATATGGTTTTACATCTCTTTTGCACTCTTGGATTGAGTAGAGAACATCTTTTCTTTCAAGTTCCAACTTTGTTCAGAACTTGTTCTTTGCGCAGAATTTAGTATTTGATTTTTATAAAAATATAGAAAAATCCTTTTTAAGTGATTCTTATTGGAGGAGGTGCGGGACTCTGATATCCACTTGCAGAAAAATGTTGGAGTTCACTTGTTGCACTGTTTGGGCGCCATGAGGTGAAAACCGAGCCCCAAACTTTCTGCTCGAAGTTCTTGACTAACTGTGTTCTTCGATTTTTCCTGTTTTTTATGTAAGGCTTTTTGAGGAGAAATTTGGTGGAGTTCTTCACGACTCTGATTCTCATAGGGATAAAAAGTATCAAATTTTTTTGAGCTGCAGAAACCAGTATCAAATTTTTTTGATCTGCAGAAACCGACCAACCTCCTGTTCAAATTGAGGACAAGTTCTGAAAATTCTGCTTTTGCTTTTCTGAAAGTGACTTTTGTGATTTGAATTGATGTTCTTTCTAAAAGCAAGAGTTGGATTGATTCCTCTTTATCTTGGAAACTAGACAACTAGGATTGTGACTCAAAAATCCCCACATATTTTATGGTACTTATCCATGCAAGCTTGGGGTACACATAGTTGTCTAGTTTTTCGGTTTTTTCACGATTTCCTTTGAGCGATTTTATCGAGGTTTTTGTTGGAGTATTTTGGAGGAAAATTTATTTGCGACCATTCACCCCCCTCTGTTCGCCATCTCGGTCCTTCAGGAATAATCGGAGGAACGAATTGAGCAAGGAGAGATGGTCCTAATGCTTACCTGAAATAGCTCCAAGGACGCTCGGAGAGATAAAAACCAATATGAACACAATTTCATCCAAAATGGAAGAACGTGATTTTCACTTGAAAAAGAGTGGATTTGGCCAGCAAAATAGGTTGGTTAGATGAGGATAAGATTACCCATAGATTTTGAAAAGAAACTGGAGAGGAAATCATGATATGTTTGAGCTTCAAAATGAGTTCATGAAGGAGAGAGAACAACACGGTGCTCTAGTTCGGTTCTGGAGGTTGAAGGCTCCTGACATGTGGTCTAAGGGTTTTTCTGATTTCTCGAAATACTTTAATTGCTAAAAATAAAAAGGCATTTTGAAAATAGCAACACATGGTTATAAAATTCTCAAAAATATCCCAAGACATTTTGGACTTAGTAAAATTATTTTCAGCAATATTTGGATTTTAATTATTCTCAAATAAATTATTTCATAAATATGAAAATACAAAAATCATTTATAAAATCCATAAATTTTAGAAAAAATATCAAAAAATAGAAATAAATATTTAAACCATGATATGTAATTTTTTGGGTGTTACAAACCTACCCCCTTAGATGGAATCTTAAACCCAAGATTTGGGCTAGCTTGTGAATAGGTGGGGAAATTCGGTTTTTAGATCTTGTTCATGCTCCCAAGTGACTTCTTCTAAATGATGGCTCCAATGAGTCTTGCAAAAGCGAACGATCTTGCTCCTCAAGATACACTCTGCCACTTCAAGAACTTTGACTGGTTGTTCCTTATAGGTGAGATCCCTTACAAATCGTTGGCTTTCAACGACATTTGCTCTCTAGCACTCTCAAACACTTCTTCCATTACGACATGTGGGACACATTATGGATTCTAGCAAAAGACTGAGGCAACTCAAGTTGGTAAGTAACCTCTCCTTTACATTCCAAGTTTTTGAATGGTCTAACATATCTAAGGGCAAGCTTTCCTTTTACTTGAAATTTCTTAACTCCTTTGATAGGGATAACTCTAAGATAAACAAAATTGTTGGGCTCGAAACTCAAATGTCACTGACGATTATCTGCATAGCTCTTGTCTGTTTGAGCTATCTTCAACCTGTCTCGAATCAGCTGAACTTGCTCTTCAGCTTCCTGAAGTACGATAGGGTTAAACAATTTTCTCTCTAGTCTCTTTCCAGTTGAGAGGTGTTCTGCACTTTCTTCCATATAGGGCTTTGTCGACTTTTGTAGTCGGCAATGAATTTATGGGGTAGGCGCTCGATCTCAAACTCGAAGGTCACACAAGACAAGGGTTTATACAGGTTCAGGCCCTCAGCGGTGGAGGTAATACCCTAATCATGTGTGCTGGGATTATATGGATCTCTTGGATCTGAGGATGCTCAAAGCGTAATGTGCTCTGAGTAATATGTGGCGTGTTATGCTCTATGGCTTGATCCCCTATCATCGCCCGCCTTACCCCTTATATAGTGGGAGGGGGGACGACTTACAGAATCCTAATTGGTTAAGAAATTCTAGTCGGTTACAAGATAGAGTTTACATCTTTAACTATCCTGTAACGACTCGGATTACAACTGTTTCCAATATATCCAAATACATGTTCAACTTCTTTTAAGGTACGCCCCTTTCCATACGGTAAATGAAGCTTGACGTAAGAAATATCTCTTAGGTCTTCTTCCTGGGCCTGCCCTGAGGACCCCTTGGTTCTTATATTCCACAGCAGCTCCCGAGTGCTTCATGATCCGACTGCTTTGCCTCGAACTCTCTACCTGAAATCCCAACTGGTTTTCTTATCCAGTCGAAAATCCCTTTTTTTTACCTCAGGCGAATTATGAAGAACTCGATTATAGATCCTGACCTTCACTTTTCTTAAGTACAACCCTTTATCGAGCAGTCTTTACTGCAAACAGCTTCGCAAACTTTTTTTTGATATTTTTTCCCGCCCGAAGCTTTTAATGATCATCATGATAATCATCGGGGCAGTCTTCGAGGTCGTCTTGTTTTCCTGCGCCAACTCGATTTGCTGAAAGAAACCCTTCGTCTTCTGAAATCGCATTAATCTTTAAATCCCTTCAGCTCTCGACGCTTAATATCTTGGCACTCATTCCAATTTCATCAAAATCGCCTATAAAAGGCGCACCAACGCTTCAAAACGTATTTCATCGCCTTTTACTTCTCCTTTTCTTTTACTTCTAGCTTCTTCCTCCATCATGCCTCAGTGGTACCATCACGCAGAGGTGGATCCTAGGCTGGTCAGGCGCTGGGAGGAATTCGACCGAGCCTTTGATGAACAGCCGGAGGAATCAGCGAAGAGGCGCGATCGCGAGGCCGTCAATGCACTCATCAGGGTCGTCCCTGCCCTTAGCAGGGCTAGGATTCCTCTTGTTGAAGCGCTTGGCCGGGCGCGCCGCGGGGAGGTGTAATTTCTCTTCTGTATACAGTTCTTCAGGCTTAATGCCTGGAAAATTATTGTACATAATAAAGAAATACCTTTTGTCGAAAAGTCTCTCGTCTATCTTTTGATCATGCATTAGTCCCGTTCTTGGGCGTTTTAGACCTCGTGCGTTACTTTATCCTGAAAGTAGGCATCTACCTGCCGCAGACATAGCTCAGGCCCGACTTGGAGCACTTCGTGGCCCTTGGCCAGCTGATTCAATATCTGAGGGTCACAATTTAAAGCTTCCAATCTTGGAACGTAACAAGGCCTCTCTGATTCGTAGCCGATCGATACCTACGCCCTTAGGACGCGGTTTAGACTCTCATGGAGCGTATTACTTACATGGCTCTTGGCCGAGTGATACCCTTTCCCGACTGACGTTGGATACGGCTTAGGCTCTCATGGAGCGTATCACTTATGTGGCTCTTGGCCGAGTGATACCCTTTCCCGACTGATGTCGGATACGGCTCAGGCTCTCATGGAGCGTATCACTTATGTGGCTCTTGGCCGAGTGATACCCTTTCCCGACTGATGCCGGATATGGCTTAGGCTCTCATGGAGCGTATCACTTATGTGGCTCTTGGCCGAGTGATACCCTTTCCCGACTGATGTCGGATATGGCTTAGGCTCTCTTGGGCGTATCACTTTAGATCCTAAGGGTGCCTGCACCGCTTAAAATCGCTTACGCTGTCTTGGCCCTCGTGGGGCACGCCCTTGAATCTGCGCCCGTTCGGGCTCAATCTCACGGTACATGATTCCGTCATGCGGTAACCACCAAAAAGCCCAACGTGGGGCGCACCGTAAGAAGATACATCCTAATCTAAATTGAAAACCATCCATACCCCGTTTAATACGGTACGTGGGAAACAAGCCCCATCGAGGGGGACGACGTGGCTTTTACACGATCTGGTCAAACCCTGTCGAATTCCATAAGTTGAGGCGACAGGCCTGCAAATCATTTATGAAAAGTCCGAATGGGCGAGACGTTTCGCTGCCTTTTCTCACTGATTCCACATAGACCCTATTATCCTTTCTTTTAAAAACCTGGTCATACAACACCCGACGCTTCACTTTTTCGCTGCGCTTTCTCTTCTTTCACCTTCTCGTCTCCCTGAACTCTCCGCCACCAAAGTTAGCCTTCGCTATTCTTGCCTTCTTACGTCGCCGTTTAATTTTTCAGCGAGAATGTCATCCTCTACTTCTTCTCCACCCTCACCGCAGGATTGGACGACCTCGATAACAACTGAAGAGAGGCTGAAATCAATGGTCGACGACGGGGTCCTGCCAGATATAGCCCTAATCTCAGCTCGTCCGGCCGCCGGCGAATCCGTCCCGACCCCTCGCTCCGAAGAGGCGGTTGTTTTCGAATCCTTTTTCCATCGCAGTCTTGGTATTCCAATCAGTTCTTTCCTTCGTGGCCTTCTTCCTTCTATGAGATCAAATTGGTGAATCTAAACCCCAATTCTGTCCTTCAAATTTCTCTCTTTGTCCACCTTTGTGAAGCTTTTCTGGGCATTAGCCCCCATTTCGACCTCTTTCGTCACCTTTACCTCCTAAAACCCTATCCCTCCAAAAACGACCCCAAGGTTATCGGGGGCGCTGGGTTCCAGCTGCGGGAAGGGCTGAAAAAGGATTACTTCGCCATTCCGGTCAAGATTTCCAACAAGGGCTGGCATCGGGAATGGTTCTACTGTGCCAACCTCGAGTCATCTCTGCCTCCCTTCACCGGGCGCCGTCTCCTCGTTTCTAATTCCTGGGGATCTATTGGCTATACCGTTGACATGTATCAAGTGTCCGAGCTCCTGGCATTGATCAGAAAGCTGAAAGAGAGCGGGCTCCCCGGAGTGGGTTTGGCTCTCCATTTCATCTACCGCTGAGTTCAGCCCCTGAAGGAGCGAGTCCATCTGGGATTTGGCTACAGAGGAAGAGGTGACCCGACCCGGGAGCGCCCCGACGACCTGTCGAAAGAGGAAGTATGCGCTCGGGCTGAAGAATTCTTCATCTCTAGCGTCGACGTGCAATCTGTCAAGTGCGCAAGGTCCTTCACCATCTCACACCCTCCTCCTGAGGTAGGCGAGTTCTACTTGTGAGTTTTTACGTCCCTTCGCACTCTGAGGTTTTTCTGATTCTCGGTCTTCACTTCCAGGATCGCATTGTGTTCTTCAGTGTTCCTCCCCTTCCGGAGATGCCTCCCCGCCCAGGCTGTTCTCCGAAGCGCCGGGCACGGTCTCCAGCAGGGAGCCCCGCTGCGAAGAAGGGAAAAAGGACACTATTCGATGACCCCGTGGCCCCCCGACGCCCGACCGGCGGTCCCAAAATTCGAGATCCGTCTCCTCAAGCTCCGGCGCCTTCAGCCCCTCTCGCCAGTGAGCCCGTGGCCCGGTGCACCCTGGGCCGAAGACCTTGGTTTGTCAAGATAAGATCAAGGCGTCAATCGGTGATGGGCCGAGTGGTTCTTCCAGGGGTGGTCCGACTATTCGGAGAAAGCCCCCGATAAAAATGAGGAAGTCCAACAGGTATGCTACTCTGCTGACTCCTATTTATTCTGCAGATTAGTTGACGATTCTCTTTCACAGGGACCCTTTGCTTGATGTACCTGTCGGGATTCCTACTGATGGCCCTACTGAGGTCAAAGCCCAGGAAGCTCGCGCCCCAGACAGGAAAACAGCTCCCGGGGCTCCCGAAGCCCCTCTCAGTCCTCTGGCGCCGTTTCCTACTCCCTCTGCTTCTGCGCCGAGTCCTGTTGCTCTAGGGCCAGCCTCCTACTCGCCCCCCGAGGTTGAAGAGATTGACCGGGTCCCGCCAGTCCCTGCTCACCCCCGGCTGATAACAGACACCGCCTTTGCCGATGACGAGGGTTTGAAGCTCTTGGATGACCCGGAAGAGGAGCAAAAGGAAAGAAACGACTTTTACATCCATGCCAGGGCTTGCGCGCATGCAGCCAAGGTGAGCATTCTTCCAAGACCGTTGCGTCCTTGCTGCTGTCTTTTGCCATGCGTTTATCTTCTGCCATGATGATTTTAGAAAATAGGGGATCGCTTCGAGCGAAAATCCGAATACCTTCAAAGGATGCTCCCTGAGATCCGGACGCGGCAAGAATATCTGGCCGACTTAGAATGCGTCAAAACCGATCATGCGGCTGAGCTGCGATCACTTCGGTCCGAGCTTCAGGCGTCACGGATGGAACAGAGTGCTCTGCGACAGGAAAGGCTGGATATCACCGGCACCCTCCGAGGTAGCTATCTCTTGGGTTATTTCATGTTTCTTCTCGCTTTAGTCAATCGTCTTGCCGATCTCCTGCGTTTTGTGCCAGCCCGGGACTCGGCTTTCGCGGAGCTCGAAGGAAAACTTGAAACCGCGGAAAATTCCCGAGTGAAGCTGGAGAAGGAGTTTGAAGGTGTAGCTGCTAGTCTTGCTTGATCCTTTGTTATTCTTTCTAATGCTTTGTTTTGCAGATTATAAGGTCAAAACTCAGGCACAGTACTCCATCTTTGGCGAGAGGGTTAAAGCCCTCGAAGCTTCCTGCGTCGAGCTCCAGGAAGCTTCTAGCCCCCTGCTGAGTTCGCTTCATCCAGGTGGCGAGAGGCCACTCAGCAGGAGCGAAGTCGTCGTCCGGCTGAAGGAAGCCCCGGGGGTGCTCAAGAACCTACTGAAGGAGACAGCGGCCGACGGTGCCAGCCAGACCCTGGCGATCACCAAGTCCCTCTATCCCCGAGTGGATCTGGAGGCCCTTAGGGAAGGCTACGCTAGCAATGTTGACGAAGACCGGGCTGCCGAGCTCTGGGAGGAAGTCAGGGACACTTCTTTGTCAATTGTAGAGACTCTTGACCTTTAAAGGTGTAAAAGTTGTTCCCTGTTTATCCTTCATGTCCATTAAGAATTGAGAGTGGATGTGCACGTCTTCGAGTGGTTGGACTGGTGATCTTTGTTCATCTGACTCTAGCCCCCAGGCTCTGGGATATGGTTCAAGAATCTTGTCCCTGAGCCTTAACATAAGAGCGAAGTACTCGAATTCACGATTATAAAGGGAATTATATGAAAACGACTTTTTCAATCGAACTTTTATTCATAAAGGATTAAATGAAGTACAAAACTTAAGCAAAAAAGCGACGTAGCTGTTCTATATTCCAAGTATTGCTGATTGCTGACCCATCTTCTCGCTTAAGTTTATAAGCTCCGGGACGAACTATTTCATCGATGATGTAAAGGCCCTCCCAACTCGGGGAGAGTTTGTGCTCGCATCTTTGATTCCTCCTTAGGACTAGATCTCCTTTGGAGAAAGCGCGACTTTATATGTTGCGCCCATGATAACGTCGTAATCCTTGGAGGTATTTCGCCGATCGGATTGTTGTGATGTCCCTTGCTTCTTCCAATCTGTCGAGATCTTCTAGCCGTGTCTTCGACGCAACTTCTTCATAACTCCAACCCGCTGGATCGAATTCTAACTCGGTTGGTAAGACCGCTTCTGTACCATATACCAGAAAGAAAGGTGATTGTCCGGTTGCTCTGCTGGGGGTGGTTCGTAGTCCCCAAAGTACTGAAGGCAGTTCTTTGACCCACCGAGTGGCATATGGTTGGAGTCGATCGAAAATCCTCGCTTTTATGCCTTGGAGCACCATGCCATTGGCTCGCTCTACTTGTCCGTTACTTCGGGGGTGCGCGACTGACGCGAAGCAAATTCTTATGCCCAGCTCCTCACACCAATCTTGAAATACTTTGCCTCTGAACTGAGTGCCGTTATCCGTGATGATTCGGTTGGGTACGCCAAATCGAACCACGATTTCGTGAAAGAATTCTCTGGCCTTTGCCGTCGTGATGGTGGCGACTGGTTTAGCCTCAATCCATTTGGTGGATTTATCAATAGCAACGAAAAGATGAGTATAGCCTCCTTGAGCCTTCTTCAGAGGTCCCACCATGTCGAGCCCCCATACCGCAAATGGCCATGTAATCGGGATAGCCTGTAATTCCTGCGCCGGCTTGTTCATCGGCGTCGCGAAAAACCGACATCCTTCGCATGTCCGACGATGTCCTCCGTGATCCGTGATGTGATCGGCCAAAAGAACCCTTGGCAATAGGCTTTTCCGACCAGGGTCGATGCCGCCGCATAGTTCCCGCAAATTCCCTAGTGAATTTCTTTGAGCAAATCTCTCCCTTCTTGTTTCGATATGCATCGTCGCAGTATGCCTGAAGAGCTTTTTCGGTAGAGTTCCTTTCTTACTGTCGCACCCGAAATTTGAATTCCGAACACTTTGTGTGATACACCAGTCCAGGATCACGCTGGTGCTCACAGATACAACAGAGATGAATACCATCACACATACACAACGGAAAAATAACGATAATGTATTTAATTCAAATTAAACTGTTAAGACCTTATGGTCAGCCTTACAATATTAAGCCACGCAGGGCTGAGTTCAGAGTAAATAAATAATAGCAGCGGAATTATAAAATTATTCGTGGCGCCTCGGTTTACCACGAGCAGTAACCGACCGAGCCTTCCCTTAGTTAGCGGGTCATCGTTCTTCTCCTCATATGCTTGCAGTTCTTCATCTTCGATATTGTGATTATGGAGGGTGAGTACATTGGTACTCAACAAGCCATGCATGAATGCATCCTAATATGCTACATGCGGGCTTATTCCAATGGAATGGCTTAAAGGTTAATTTGCGATAAACACATTTAACAAGTACATAGGTAGATTCAAAAGCATAAAAAAACAAGTAGAATTAACAATAACTTTCCCGAAGTTATGTAAAAGCATTTCCACATCCTAATCCGTACTTCCATCAACTTCTTCTTTTAACCCAACCACATTTTTAACAAAGTCTAACCCTTGACTGTAATTCCCGAGCAATGTCCAATACCGTGGACACGGCTATTCAATAGTTTGTACACTCTGCAGAGGTTATACACTTTACCCACACGAGATAGTTAAACACCACACAAAGAGTAACCATAACAAAATCTTTCGAAACTTCTATCCTCGCATGCGTACCTCCCAGATAGTCCCCACTGTCCCTTCCCTTTATGCGGAGCGGAAATACAGTGGCTAACGATACCGTTGAAGAGATGTAAGACCGATCCGGTAAACACTACACCCTTCTTTCCATATCCACAACTACAAAACCCACCTGAGGTCTCACATGCTAAGACTTCGGAATCATACTCAACTAGGTCTGTCCCATACCAGACATGTGGTTGTATGTTAGGCCCAGTTCAAAGGCTTGCAAGGTTAAGTCCTTAGGTTGACCGTGGCAAGACTACCCAAAGTTCACAAAACCAAATTCAACAACATCATTCCCATGTGCCACATCTGGCCCTCCATTAATCACTTGCCACTTGCCACAGTCTAAATTATTTTACCACCTCAGTTGGTTACCGTGCACCGTGTGCCATCAATAACATCAACACACGTGTCACATTCTCAAAATGTCTTTCATAGTTCATTATTCAATATTTCATCGTTCCCGTGAAACAGTGTCAATGAAGCGTACCGCTTGGCTAAGCATACCTACTTCGTTCTAACCATTTCCCGTTGGTGACTAGTATTGACCAATTTAATAGTTCCCATCTTAGGGTGACAATGAATTTATGGCATACAAATACCGGAACAAGGAATCGATAACAAGTGGTGATTTAACTAAACCCAAATTATTTTAAAGCTTTTATAATTTAATTAGCATGCATAATTTAAATCAACATAATATTTAAAAACATTAGGAGTAAGATGGTCAAAGCATAACTTGCCTTCGTAAAGCAGCGAGTCTTGGTCTAAGCCTTGGTCTGGAGCTTGATCCTTGAAATCCGCGTCCTCACACATTTCGGCGTCTACGCGTAATGATAAGAACCAAATGAATACGCAAAACAACGTACAAACACACATTCGAAACTCCATAAATCAAACTAATTCATAACATTATGAAAACTTCCAGATAATTAATTTAGCATTTTCTAAGGTTTATAAAATTTATTTTGACATTTTTGGACGTATAGTTTAGGAGCTACAAAAATCGTAGTTTTGGACTTTCCGTGAATATTTTAACAGTACAAATTTATTTGAAAAATTTCAGTAAAATTAACATAGCTAGGTGTTGAGTTTTGCTCATTTACAAAATTTGTCTCATGTAGATTGGAGCTAAAACGAATTTGTAGCGAAAAAGACAAATTTCGCGATTTGTGGATGCATTCATGTACAAATAACAAACCGGCTCGAAGCATGCAAGGTACTATTCATCATATATAAGAGTATACTTCATGCGTTTCTCGGTGGCTATCTTTGCTCTGTGAGAGAGCAAGAGAAATACAAGGTTGGTCTGCGTGACGGCGGATGCGAGCACGCGGACCGCGAACGTGGCGACAAAGACAACGATTTACGGCGGCGGCGGTGCCAAGGCGTGATCGTAGTTGCTCGTTGGCGGCAGCGGCGCAGAAATCGAATCAACGCCTAAAAAATACGTATACATACTAACATATATATGTAAACACAAGTACAAATCCTAACATATACTTACATATATACATGCGTACATTCCTATTATATCCATGTATACAAGACTATGTACTAGAACATGTATAAGCGTTCATGATTCGACCTAAAATATATACATATACAAGCCTAACATATATATCCAAACTGACTTATCTGCAAGCATACACACATATACATGCACAAATACACACAGCGGAATCATCCGACGGCAAAGTTAAAGCACGCGCAAGGGAGAAGAGAGAGTACCGACGGCGCGACAAAGCCAGCAGATCGTCGGTGTAGGAAGAGGCGAGACCGGAGACAATCGCGCAACAACGCAGATCGATGAGCGTGAAAGGAGACAACCAAGCGGAGTTCGCCAGCAGCGCCAAGCCGGGAGAAAATGGCGGGGACGTGGAGGGTGAAGAGGAACACACCAAAACGTTGGGGAGGAAAAACAGCGGTGTAAAGGAAAGATTAAGAGGTGATTAGGGTAGTAATGGCGAAAGGAAAGGAAAAGGCGGAAGAAACGGTGGGAGGAGCAAATCATGCGTATAGATTGAATGACTCATTACGTGCCTGTCGGTTGAATTTCCGAATTTGAACAGTGCTGGGTCAAACACGATTAATCTTGGAAAAAAAACTCTAAATTACTAGGGAATATTTGAACCCTAGCGAAGTTGGTTTCGTATTTTTTTGATATATAGATTTTCTGCAAAAATTCTTTTAGTGAAACAGACACTTGTGCAGATGTTTATAAAATCAACAACTTAATTTATATATCAAGTTTTTGAAAATATTCGATAGGAACATTCTTGTTTTTCCATGTCGTTATTTTAAACTAAATTTTTAAATTTTATGCGCACGTGACACACACAATCTTTATTTTATAAGATTAACTCAATACGGCTTAAGTTCGAATTAACTTCAAAAATTCCAAATACATTCCCGAAAATTTCTAATAATATCAGAATGCCATAAATATATTAAAAGTAAATTTTGGGGCGTTACAAACCTCCCCTTAATGTAATCTCGTCCCAGATTCGATTGGGGCAACTAAAGAGAAGGTTGGGAAATTCCTTCTTCAGATCTTCTTCACGCTCCCATGTTGCTTCGTTCTCTGAGTGATTGCTCCATTGAACTCTGCAGAAGCGAATTGTTTTATTCCTGGTTTCTCGTTCAGCTGTGTCCAAGATCTTGATTGGGTATTCCTTGTAGGTCAGATCTTCCGCAATTCTATCTCTTGAGGGTGTCTCGTCTGTTGGGCACTCGAAGGCACTTCTTAAGTTGAGATACATGGAACACATCATGCACTCCTGCCAACGATTGGGGCAACTCCAACTGATATGCGACTTCACCTCTACGGCTCAAGATCTTGAATGGACCCACGTATCTTGGAGCAAGTTTTCCTTTGGTGTGAAACCTTTTGACTCCTTTGAGCGGTGTGACTCTGAGATATACATAATCCTCTGGCTCAAAGCTTAACTCGCGGCGTCGGTTGTCGGCAGAACTCTTTTGCCTTGATTGTGCGATCTTGATCTTTCCTAATCATGGCAATTTTTTTCTCAGCATCGATAAGAATGTCGGGCCCAAATATTTGACGTTCACCCGTCTCATTCCAATTTAACGGTGTTCGACATGGACGGCCATATAGTGCTTCAAATGGAGACATTTTTAGGCTGGCTTGGTAACTGTTGTTATAGCTAAATTCTGCGTATGGCAGACATTTGTCCCATGAAGTGACATATGACAGAGCGCAAGCCCTTAACATATCCTCGAGTATCTGATTTACTCTTTCGATCGACCATCCATGCGTGGATGGTATGCGTCTTCGAAATTCAAGCGGGTGCCCATTCTTTGTATGCAACTTATTCCAAAATCTTGAGGTAAATTGAGTACCTCGATCCGACACTATCTTCTTTGGTACACCATGCAAGCACACAATTACGGCCATATATAGCTCAGCTAGGCGATCTCGGAGTATGTGGTTTTCACCGTATAAAATGGGCTACTTTGGTTAGGCGATCAACTATAACCCATATCGAATCAAAACCTTGTGAGTTCTGGTAAACCGTAATGAAATCCATACCGATTTCCTCCCACTTCCACTCGGTACTTTCAGAGGTTGCAACACCCCTGCTGGTCTCGATGCATTGCCTTTACTCTTTGACATATATCACACAATCTGACGTGTTCGGCTACTTCTCGTTTCATGTTTGGCCACCGAATCTTTCCTTGAGATCTTGGTACATTTTGCACTTCTGGATGAATTGAGTACTTGGAATCGTGTGCTTCCTCAAGTATCAACTGCTTGATTCAGTTTATGAGGTACGCAGATTCTATTTTTCATCCACAAGGTACCACGCTCATCTACTCTAAAGTCTTTGGCTAAGCCTTCGTCCATCTTGGATTTGATCCTATGAATTTTATCATCATCCTTTTGACCTTCCCTAATATGTTCTTCTAGGGTCGACTTTACTTCCATGGTAGCCATATATCCTCTAGGTACGACCTCCAATCTTAGCTTATGAAGCTCCTTACACAAATCAACTTTGGTTTTCTGAACCACCACATTTAGGTTTGTGGCTTTTCCGACTCAAAGCATCGACCACCACATTTGCTTTTCCCGGATGGTAGTGGATTCGATGTTATAATCCTTGATTAACTCCAACCATCTTCTTTGCCTCATGTTAAGATCGATTGAGTGAATATATACTTTAAACTTTTGTGGTCAGTATATATTTCACATCGGTTTCCGATGAGATAGTGGTGCCATATTTTAAGGGCGTGCACTACAACAGCTAACTCTAGGTCGTGAGTTGGGTAATTCTGCTCATGTGGCCTTAACTGCCTTGACGCATAAGCCACTACTTTGCCGCTCGCATCGTAACACATCCAAGTCCTCGGCGAAGCATCGCAAAGATATATCAAAGCCGTCCTTAACATTCGGCAACACCAAGACAGGTGCCGAAGTTAGACGCTTCTTCAGTTCTTGAAAACTCTTCTCGCACTCTGGCGTCCATACAAACTTTCTATCCTTTTTCAACAACTGCGTAAGAGGTCTTGCAATTGATGAAAAACCTTCAATGAACCGGCGGTAATATCCCGCCATTCCAAGAAAACTTCTAATCTGGGTAACTGACTTTGGTTGCTCCCAGTGTAACACTGCCTCCACTTTCTTCGGGTCGACAGCTACTCCTTCGACAGTCATTACATGACCCAAGAACTCTACCTTCTTTTTCTAGAAGTCACATTTTATGAATTTGGCTATAGTTGGTTTTCTCTTAGCTTTTCCAGAACTATCCTTAAGTGTTCTGCATGCTCTTCTTCTGTCCCGGAGTAGACTAGTATGTCATCAATGAAAACGACAACAAACCTGTCCAAGTATTCCATGAATACTTTGTTCATCATATTCATGAAATAAGCTGGGGCATTGGTCAATCCAAAAGACATGACCGTGAATTCATAATGCCAATACCTTGACGAGAAAGCTGTCTTTGGTATGTCCTCGGTTCGTATTTTTAACTGGTGGTATCCGGATCGAAGGTCTATCTTAGAGAAGACTCCCGCTCCTCTTAACTGATCAAAAAGATCGTCTATCCTAGGTAAAGGATATTTATTCTTTATCGTCACCTCATTTAGTGCACGATAGTCTATACACATTCTAAAACTTCCATCTTTCTTTTTAACGAACAAAACTGGTGCTCCCCACGGCGATGAGCTAGGTTTAATGAAACCTTTTTCCATGAGTTCTTCAATCTGCTTCTTCATCTCCACTAGTTCTTCTGTGGACATCCTATAAGGCCTCTTTGCAATAGGTGCTGAACAAGGCACTAGCTCAATCGCGAACTCAACATCCCTATCCGGTGGCATCCCTGGCAAATCTTCGGGAAAAACATCCGGAAAGTCTTTTACCACTGGCACTTCTTCTAGACTAACGGTCTTCATACTATTGACCATAAATTTTCCATTTCGGGCTGTGGTTGCTTGAAATTCCACTTTTTCTTCATCTTGGTTCTCTACAGACACTACTCTGTGGCCACAGTCCAATACCGCTTTATGTTTGGAGAGCCAGTCCATTCCGAGGATTACATCCAAGGTTTGGGTGTCTAACACAATTAGATTTGCTAGAAACTCTACCTCGTTTATGACCAGCTTAACTCCCAAACATCCTAGGTTAGATTGAAGTTCCGACCCAGGTGATTGCACTACTAGTGTGCACTTAAGTTTTCTCAGTTCCAACCCATTCCCCACAGCAAAGTCTTGAGAGATGAATGAATGTGAAGCACCAGAATCAAATAAAACTGTGGCAGGTACTGAGTTAACTGAAAACGTACCCCATATTACGTCCGTGGCATCTTGAGCTTCAGCAGTTGTGACATGGTTCACGCGGCCTCGGACGATTGTCGACGGTGCAGCTATGGATTGATTGTTTCCACGGTTTGCTACCTGTGCTGGTGCCTTCGTCGGTGTTGGCCCCAAGTTGAAGCGAACTGGGGTCATATTGCCTCTCTTTGGACACTGATTGGCAAAGTGTCCTGGTTCATTGCAGCTGTAGCAACGCTTCTCTGTATTTTGCTGATTGGAACCCGGTGCATTATTCCTCTGCACTGGCGTCCTAAAGCCTTGACTCGAAGATCCGGGCGAAGAAACTGTCCTCTGATTGGGCAGTTGAGGTTTGAATTTTGCAAATTGCTGAGGATTAACTCTCAGCCTCATCTGATTCGGACGTCCCCTTGGCACGACATCCGCGCTATGGTCCTCTCCTATTTCTTTGCGCTTATCTTCAAGAATGAGCGCCTTATTGACAAGCTCTTGAAAGTGCAGGAACGTGTGGGTGATCACCCTACTTGAAGCCAGAGTTCATCCCTTCATGAATCGGACCGCCTCGCCTTATCCGTTGTTACATCTTCTGGCGCATATCAAGCCAATTGAGTAAATTTGTTCAAGTAGCCGGCCACTGGTTGGCCACCCTGCTTGAGGTTCCGAAATTCCTCTTTCTTAAGATCCATGATACCCTCGGGTACATGGTATTGGCGGAAGGTCATATGAACTCCTCCCACGTGATACTCGAGGATCCTCGTGCGAAGCACAAAGTTTTCCCACCATTCAACGGGCGGTTCCCTCTAGTTGGTGAGAGGCATATAGTACCCTCTCATGTCCTACACATTGAGTTATGTGTAACTTCCTTTCGATAGTTCTCGACCAATCATCCGCCTCCAACGGATTGGCATTGCTCGAGAACGTGGGTGGGCGTGTCCTCATGAACTCGATAGTCTTGAATAGGGTGTGGTCCATGGTTACCCCTTGTGGAGCGTTTGCGCAGCTTGATTGGATATCTGCTGCATTATGCGCATCATTGTGTTCATCACCGGGTTTGAGCGGTGAGAAAACTCCCAAATTCTCGAGATCCACTTGCGGCGGTTGAGGAATTGGGTCCTCGTTACGATCTCTGCTGGTTAACTCCACTTCGCTAGCACCGCGTTACATGAGAGTCCTCACCATCTGTTGGAAACTTCATGGTTAAGAGAGAAGAAGGAAGCATAGGCAAGTAAAGGAACTTATACAGGGGAAACAGATGTAACTTAAATTATTCAGCAACTTTATTAATTTAGTAAAATGGTATGGTTGCTCGCAAGTGCCAAAGGCCATGCAACACATACCAGACACTCACATACGAGAGTAATCAAACATTAAGACTCAACAACGACTCACACCTAATGGTGACTCTGAAAAAGACGCGACTCAAGCACTCGAGTCTCGACACCACACTAACTAGACTCAAAAGACCGACTCAACATTTGAGTCAACTCTAAAAGAAAATAGACTCTCGGACCTTTGAACCATCCGGTGCGGTCCTCCCAAGGGCGGATCAAGCAGGCGGCATAGGGGCAACCGGGTCACGATGCCCTCTGGCCGATCAGACGATCGACCCCACCGACTCTGCTGGTCCCAGGCGCTACCGCTCTGTGCGGCGCGATCGCCTGACCGGTGCCTCTGCGCTCGCTCCTCCGGATCAGGATCGTGCAGCTCTAAAACTGGCTCAGGCTCAGGTCCATACAGAGCCATCTCCAGCTCCTGGATCCTCTGCATGGAGTGAGCTAAGCCCTCCCGCAGTTGAGTTCTCGCCTCCGTGACCTCGTCGCGGGCTCTCTGCAGCTCCTGGACTATCTCGTCCATGGCCTCTTCCTGAGCGATGACATACCTCGCCAGATGAGTGATCGTGGCATCCTCCTCCAAGAGCTCCATCCTGTCATGGCGATTATCTCGACGCGATGGTGACGGAAAACAGTGCCCTCCAACTCTGCGAGTAAGGCACGGCAATCGTCGATCGCAAGACGCGTTGTCTCCTGGATCCCGGCCTCAAATGTAGTCCTCCTGGCGGTGATGTAGATAGGACGGCTCGCCCTCGTCCTCTCCCGAGCATATACGGTGATCTTGACATCCCAGGCGATATCAAGTCCTGCCCGCACTCTGCTGGTCCCCGATAGAGTGGTGCATCAAGCCTCCAAGAAGTTGCATCAAGCGCCATAGCTCGTGGCGAATCCTCGAAAGGCTCTCCATAGGTGTGGATCCTCCTCATCTGCCAAAAGGTATCATCGTCAGCTCTTGGAATTTTAAAACAAAGTAACCACGAGAATTTCAGCAAAAAGGAGTGAATAGGAAGAAGGGATGAGACAGGAGTAATTTTATTTTCTTGTTCACTTTTAGATTTAGAAAATAATTTTCACCTCCCCAACAACCATTCTAGCTAAGGGTCAGTCCTACAGTCGGTATGGCTCGATACCACCTTCCATCGCACCCAATTTGAATTCAACACTTTGTGTGATACACGATCCGAGATCACGCTGGTGCTCACAGATACAACAGAGATGAATACCATCACACATACACAGCGGAAAAATAATGATAATGTATTTAATTCAAATTAAACTGTTAAGACCTTATGGTCACTCTTACAATATTAAGCCACGCAGGGCTGAGTTCAGAGTAAATAAATAATAGCAAATGAATTATAAAATTATTCGTGGCGCCTCGGTTGCCACAGAGCAACCGATCGAGCCTTCCCTTAGTTAGCGGGTCATCGTTCTTCTCCTCATATGCTTGCGTTCTTCATCTTCGATATTGTGATTATGGAGGGTGAGTACATTGGTACTCAACAAGCCATGCAGAATGCATCCTAATATGCTACATGCGGGCTTATTCCAATGGAATGGCTTAAAGGTTAATTTGCGATAAACAGCATTTAACAAGTACATAGGTAGATTCAAAAGCAGTAAAAAAAACAAGTAGAATTAACAATAACTTTCCCAGAAGTTATGTAAAAGCATTTCCACATCCTAATCCGTACTTCCATCAACTTCTTCTTTTAACCCAACCACATTTTTAACAAAGTCTAACCCTTGACTGTAATTCCCGAGCAATGTCCAATACCGTGGACACGGCTATTCGAATAGTTTGTACACTCTGCAGAGGTTATACACTTTACCCACACGAGATAGTTAAACACCACACAAAGAGTAACCATAACAAAATCTTTACGAAACTTCTATCCTCGCATGCGTACCTCCAGATAGTCCCCACTTGTCCCTTCCCTTTTGCGGAGCGGAAATACAGGGCTAACGTATACCGTTGAAGAGATGTAAGACCGATCCAGTAAACACTACACCCTTCTTTCCATATCCACAACTACAAAACCCACCTGAGGTCTCACATGCTAAGACTTCGGAATCATACTCAACTAGGTCATCCCATACGGACATGTGGTTGTATGTTAGGCCCAGTTCAAAGGCTTGCAAGGTTAAGTCCTTAGGTTGACCGTGGCAAGACTACCCAAAGTTCACAAAACCAAATTCAACAACATCATTCCCATGTGCCACATCGGCCCTCCATTAATCACTTGCCACTTGCCACGTCTAAATTATTTTACCACCACGGTTGGTTACCGTGCACCGTGTGCCATCAATAACATCAACACCGTGTCACATTCTCAAAATGTTTTTCATAGTTCATTATTCAATATTTCATCGTTCCGTGAAACGTTGTCAATGAAGCGTGCATCGCTTGGCTAAGCATACCTACTTCGTTCTAACCATTTCCGTTGGTGACTAGTATTGACCAATTTAATAGTTCCCATCTTAGGGTGACAATGAATTTATGGCATACAAATACCGGGAACAAGGAATCGATAACAAGTGGTGATTTAACTAAACCCAAATTATTTTAAAGCTTTTATAATTTAATTAGCATGCATAATTTAAATCAACATAATATTTAAAAACATTAGGAGTAAGATGGTCAAAGCATAACTTGCCTTCGTAAAGCAGCGAGTCTTGGTCTAAGCCTTGGCGGAGCTTGATCCTTGAAATCCGCGTCCTCACACACTCGGCGTCTCACGCGTAATGAGATAAGAACCAAATGAATCGCAAAACAACGTACAAACACACATTCGAAACTCCATAAATCAAACTAATTCATAACATTATGAAAACTTCCAGATAATTAATTTAGCATTTTCTAAGGTTTATAAAATTTATTTTGACATTTTTGGACGTATAGTTTAGGAGCTACAAAAATCGTAGTTTTGGACTTTCCGTGAATATTTTAACAGTACAAATTTATCTGAAAAATTTCAGTAAAATTAACATAGCTAGGTGTTGAGTTTTGCTCATTTACAAAATTTGTCTCATATAGATTGGAGCTAAAACAAATTTGTAGCAAAAAAGACAAATTTCGCGATTTGTGGATGCATTCATGTACAAATAACAAACCGGCTGGAAGCATGCAAGGTACTATTCATCATATATAAGAGTATACTTCATGCGTTTCTCGGTTGGCTATCTTTGCTCTGAGAGAGAGACAAAGAAATACAAGGTTGATGCATGCCGACGGTCGGCGAAAGCAGCGGGACCGTGAACGTGGCGACAAAGAACAACGGCGGCGGCGGCGACGGTGCCAAGGCGTGATCGTAGTTGCTCGTTGGCGGCAGCGGCAGGAAATCGAATCAACGCCTAAAAAAAATACGTATACATACTAACATATATATGTAAACACAGTACAAATCCTAACATATACTTACATATATACATGCGTACATTCCTATTATATCCATGTATACAAGACTATGTACTAGAACATGTATAAGCGTTCATGATTCGACCTAAAATATATACATATACAAGCCTAACATATATATCCAAACCTGACTTATCTGCAAGCATACACACATATACATGCACAAATACACACAGGCGGAATCATCCGATCGACAAAGTTAAAGCAGCGCAAGGGAGAGAGAGAGTACCGATCGGCGCGGACAGCAGCCTTGAGATCGTCGGTGTAGGAAGAGGCGAGACCGGAGACAATCGGCGGCAACAACGCGGATCGATGGCGTGAAAGGAGACAACCAAGCGGAGTTCGGCGAGCGGCGTCAAGCCGGAGAAAATGGCGAGGAGGCGTGGAGGTGAAGAGGAACACGGCCAAAACGTTGGGGAGGAAAAACAGCGTGTAAAGGAAAGATTAAGAGGTGATTAGGAGTAGTAATGGCGAAAGGAAAGGAAAAGCGGAAGAAGCGGTGGGAGGAGCAAATCATGCGTATAGATTGAATGACTCATTACGTGCCTGTCGGTTGAATTTCCGAATTTGAACAGTGCTGGGTCAAACACGATTGAGATAAATTAGCAAAAGGCCTCTAAAAATCTTGGAAAAAAAACTCTAAATTACTAGGGAATATTTGAACCCTAGCGAAGTTGGTTTCGTATTTTTTTGATATATAGACTTTTTGCAAAAATCCTTTTAGTGAAACAGACACTTGTGCAGATGTTTATAAAATCAACAACTTAATTTATATATCAAGTTTTTGAAAATATTCGATAGGAACATTCTTGTTTTTCCATGTCGTTATTTTAAACTAAATTTTTAAATTTTATGCGCACGTGACACACACAATCTTTATTTTATAAGATTAACTCAATACGGCTTAAGTTCGAATTAACTTCAAAAATTCCAAATACATTCCCGAAAATTTCTAATAATATCAGAATGCCATAAATATATTAAAAGTAAATTTTGCAACATACTCTACAATCTCACGCTTCATACTAGGCCACCAATACTTTTCCTTAAGGTCTTGATACATCTTGGTGCTTCCAGGATAAATGGAGTATAAGGTCTCATGTTCTTCTTTGAGTAACAACTCCTTAAGCTTTTTCTGATCTATATGTCTCTCGTACCAAACAGTACCTTGTTCGTCCTGAGTGAAACCTAGGGCTTTACCTTGCTTCATATTATGCTATCCCGGATATGATCCTCTAACATAGGGTATACCTCCAAAGTGGCTAGGTATCCTTCTTGAACCAATCCTAGATTACACTTTTGGAATTCCTTGTATAGTGCTGGCTAACATTCCTTAATCATCAAAGTGTTGTGGTAGCTCTTTCTACTCAAAGCATTAGCTATGACATTGACTTTTCTTGGATGATAATGGATTCTAATGTCATAATCCTTGATCAACTCCAACCATCTTCTTTCTCATATTGAGACTAGCTTGGGTAAAATGTACTTCAAGCTCTTGTGGTCGGTGTAAACCTCACAGCGGTTACCGATGAGGTAGTGGTGCCAAATCTTCAAAGCATATATTAGGACTACCAATTTCAAGTAATGGGTAGGATAGTTGACTTCATGTGGCCTTAGCTGTCGCAAAACATACGCTACAACCTTCTTGTCTTTCATTAGCACACAATTGAGTCCCTGTTGGGATGCATCATAGTAGATCCCAAAATTCTTTCTAACATCAGACAAGATAAGCATTGGAGCAGTTATCAAACGCTTCTTTAGCTCTTGGAAAATCTGCTCACACTCTAGTGTCCAAACTAATTTCTTCTCCTTTTTCAACAGCTGGGTGAGTGGTCTGGCTTTTCTACAAAATGCTTCTATGAAAAGGTGAATTATGCTACCATTCCAAGAAAACTTCTGACTTGGGGTACTGCTTTGGGTGTCTCCTAGTTGAGCACATCCTAAACCATGCTAGGGTCAACGGTGACTTCTTCTGCAGATATGACATGTCCTAGAAAAGAGACTTCTTTCATTCATAACTCACTTTTGTTGAACTTAGCATAGAGTTGGTTTTCTCTTAGCATCGTCAGAACTAGGTGCAGGTGATCCTTATGTTCCTCCTTATTTTTGGAGTAGACCAAGATGTCATTAATGAAGATAACAACAAATTTATCCAGATATTCCATGAATACTTTATTCATCAGGGTCATGAAGTAGGCATGAGCATTGGTCAAACCAAAGAACATCACAGTATACTTATACTGTCCATACCAAGTCACAAAAGCTATCTTAAGAATATCCTCCTGACGAATTTTCAGCTGATGATATAGTCGATCTTTGAGAACACTCCTGCTCCTTGAAGCTGATCAAACAAATCATCGATCCTTGGCGGGGGGTACTTGTTTTTTATTATGATCTCATTGAGTGAGTGATAATCTACACATATTCTTTGAGTACCATCCTTCTTTTCAGCAAGAACTAGTGCTTCCCATGGCGAAGAACTTGGTCGGATAAAACCTTGGTCTTGCAGCTACTTAATCCGTCTCTTTACTTTAGCTAACTCATTAGCATGCATCTTGCAAGGTCTCTTGGAAATAGTGGTATTCCAGAAACTAGGTTGATTTGGAATTCTATTTCCCTGTCTAGTGTCATCCTAGGTAACTCGTCTAGAAAGACATCTGAAAATTCTTTGGCGACTGGCACATCTTTCAAGATTACACCTTTAGCACTACAAACTTTTATCCCTTCAGGCTTTTTCGTAGCAGCTTGAAAATTTAGCTTAGCTCCATTTGGACTTGTTATGGTGATAATCCTATTTTCACTATCCAAAATTGCTCGGTTTTGGAGAGCCAATTCATTCCTAGTATCACATCTAGATATTTTGTGTCTAGGAGCTAGAAATTCTACCTTTCCAATTAATGTTTTAACTTTGGAGCATCCTTGCTGCATCATTTGTAGTCATCTCCTTTGGAGCATAGCGAGAAAATAAAGCAAACTTGTTGAGATATTCACTCACTGAAATACCTTCTCGCTTGAGTTTACGGAACTCATTCTTCTTCATTTCCACCTTGCAATCTGGAATATGGGAATGATGGAAAGCAGTAGATAATTATGCCCAACGGATAGTCTAATGATCATCATGAGTAGCACTATAGTTCTCCTACCATTTAGCAGTGGTGCCCTCTAATTGATGGGTGGCATAGAGAACCTTCTCCTGATCTATGCACTAAGCAATAGCTAGCTTCTTCTCCATGGAGTGAATCCAATAGTCAGCCTCCAAAGGTTCTGAAAAGTTGGAGAAGTGGGCGGATGAGTCTTCATAAATTTCACTAGCTTGGACTGCGGACGAGCTTGGGGAGGTGCGACAGCGGCTTGGTTTTGCTGATTAAACAGGTTAGCCAGGGATGTGCTAGTCTGGTTATATTGGTTCATTATGTTGTTCATATTCTGCATCATTGTATTTATAAGCTGAGTCTAAGCTACCAAAAAGTGTCCTATGTTCTGATCTATCGCTGCAAGTACTGGTGGAGGTGCATTGGGGTTGGCACTAGCACTGGCATTGGCATCCACTAGCAAACTACGACAGCTCTAGAGTGGGTATCAACTATCTGTATGGTGGAACCAAGGGTTTGATAGGTAAGAGAGAAAAGCAGTAGACAAGTGGTAAGTTCATCTAAAGGAGTACGTAATACCTAAGGACAAAAGTCAACAAGGGATATAGCCGAAAAGGCTACAAAATAAAGAGGCAATAAAACCCTTCAACTTAAGGTATGGTTGCAACACAATGCCTAGGTCAAGTGTACAGCACACCTAGCACACAAGTAATAAAAATCCTAGTACACGTGAATTGTACATTACTAAACAGAAAAGGGGGTGACATGCTTCAACATAATAGAGTACTAAAAACCTATCTTATATAGTAGTCATCTCAGGTATACTCTCAACGACTTGATCATCCCAACAACTCCTCCACTGGTCTTGAAAAGTATGGATCTTCCTCCTCTTGATCTAAATCGTTGTGGAAGACACGGGGTGTTTAGAAGTTCATGAAATGAGATCAAATTAAACTTTTAAAACAATATTTCAGCAAGGAAAAGGAGTAAGAACCAAAGAATGAGATAAACTATTTAATGCCAATTCGTTTGTTTGATTTAGAAAATAATTTTTGAAGTTCTTGCTAAGAAGACAATGCTAACTAGGGATGAGACCTACAGTCGATATGGCTCTGATACCATCTTTGTCAGGACCTGGATTACCAAATCCGGAACCCTATGTGTATACTACAGTAGTCTAGGATCACGCTAGTGCGCACAGTGACAACATAGATAAAATACTATTCCATTCAATGAATTAACTAAGAAAGTAGCAAATTATTATTAAATAATAGCAATGGACCTTATGGCCAAAGTTTACACAACTATGCCTTAAGGGCTCAAGAAACAAATAAATTATTGTAGCGAAAATAAAATAACAGGTCTTTCGACATGCCACAAGCAATCATGTAGGGCAATACCTTCCTAGTTCACATAGTATTCGTAGTACTCGTAGAATTATGTATTCCCTGGTCCTTCCTCAACAGCTGATCAACAAAAGCATATAGCCATGAGTAGAAAAAGTACTCAGCAAGTCGTAGGGAAATGATGCAAATATATTAATACAAGGCTTGACAAAGGAATAGTCATATGGTTCTTTTTCAGAAAGAAATAACTTGAATTTAAAAACAATAAATAGATTCAAAGTATATTTATGAAAATGTTATAAATAATTGGCAAATCAATTGTAGAAAGCATGAACAAATTGGTGAGGATTCACCCGATCACCACCTAAAACCATCATCAAACAACTAAACTCATTAGTGTTAACTTTAAACAACAAAATCAACAGTGAACTCCTCACTCACTTCCCAACAATTTTGCCTTCAACATTTTTAGGAAAAACTCTATGTCTCGTGTGAAATTCCTATGCATGTCCATGACTACGAATACAACTATTTGAATAGTTTTATACTCTGAAGAGGTTCTACTACTTTACCTACAAGATATGATTATCTTTGACTGTCTATATTGTTGGAAATATGAACTAGAGGCAATCATAGAGATGATTATATTTCTATAGATGTTCATAAACTATGAGATTGTTCTTTGAATAATATCATGAATATTGATTAACAAGTACATGACTTGTTTGTGAAACTGTGTGTTCTTCTTTTTGATGTTCATTCTAAAAGGGAGTCCATAATCGATAATCATATGAGGACACATATGAGTAGAATAGCATATGTATTGGTTGATGACCATGTTTCACGGGTCATAGATATGGAGATATCAAACCAATAATATGGACACATGTTAGAGAACATGGTGTTGGACATCGACCCACTATGAGACACTTCGAGAACGTTGTATTCTTTCATGTCATCAGTTGGTCTCATATATGATGTGCATGCTATATCCTTTGACTTGTGATTGTCGCATGTTCTCAAGGTGCGTAATGGCTTAATTAGGGGTCGTCAAATGCTACTCCGTAACTGGGTAGTTATAAAGATGACTTTCAGGTTTGTCATGAAACATGCTGCGAGGCGTGGTCGATCAAAATAGGATTTGCCCCTCCATACAACGGGAGAGATATATCTAGGCCTCTCGAGTTGATGGATTCCAGAAACACATAGTCATGCTACTCGAGTAAAGAGTTACTCGAGTCATCGAGTCAAAGAGTTAACTCGATGTATTCGGGAATCCGTGTCACGTCATCGAGAAAGAATGGTCGAGCCATCTAAATAAGGATGACAACAACTCGCTTTGGGTTTGACCAATATTGTGAGGCAAAAGGAAATGCATATAAGACATTGTTGAGGTTCGTTCGATCTTTACATGTTCTCGGGTGTCGATAAGTCCTACTAGGGGTCGCTATCGACTATTGGTCAAATGCTCAATGATCGAGTAGGAGTACTCGACGGTCGAGTAGGTGTACCTGATGGTCGAGTAGGAGTACTCAATGATCGATAGGGGTACTCCAACCATGTTCGAGTTCATGTGAACCTATAGGGTCACACACTTAAGGGGCTGTAACCAATTCGGATAGGGACTCGAGTTGTAATGGGCTTAGAGTTCCTAATGGGCTTAAAGGGTTGAAACCCATTATGGGACTTTTATATAAAGGGAGGAGGTGCTGGCTTTGAAATTGATGAGATATAGGAATTTGGAATTCCTTAAACCCTAGCCGCCACCCCTCCTCCGCCCAGAACCGCGCAATCGGCGCTAGCACTCCAGCGCGTGGTGTTCCTGCCCCGTACGTGTGGATACCTTAGAGGCATTGCTCCGAAGCTTCAACGCTAGGACAATCCGCAACCTGCGAAAGTCACAAGGAGCTGTTGGGGAGGCGTGAGGCTAGTACGACTACATCTGCACCACCACGCTACATTGACTCTACTTCCGCTACGGGTCTGTGCGTCTAGTGGTAATTCTGTGATCTATAACTTGCAGTGGTTCCTTGGTTACGCGGTAGAAAATTGTTTTTCGCTAGAGTAGCCTACCCGTTCCCCAGCATATATGACACTTCCATAGGTGTGTGACAAAGAAAATCGTAACAAAGCCTTTACACTACTGCACGTTAGCAACACCCTGCGTAGTGAGAATATCTCCTCAACCCTAGGACGTGACCTAGCCGATCTATCCCCAACACGCATCTTAAGTCTTTAATGAGAGGCTCACAATTGTGAGAGAGAATGCGGTAACCCTAAAATCATTACCGTTCACCTGGTGTCTCATCGAGTTAGAGTAATCCTCTACTCGCATGTCGATTAGAGTACCCCTCCTATCCAACCATGCAAGGTAACACAAGTATACTAAGTATATGACCTGACCCATTGTACAACTAAGCATGTCTAAGCATAACTATAGTAGCCCAATGTTGCTAATACAATCATGTCCAACTAATAATGTCCCAACCTAGGGTAACAATTGATATATGTGACACCAATAATCAAGGTGGCATAATGACAAATACGTATTTAGCTATTCCTAGCAAATAATCATAGGTACACAAATAACATGCAATTTGTATAAGACAAAGTACTTTTGAAAACATAGGTTCAATATTATCAAAGGTTACAACTTGCCTTGTTCAAACACAGTTGCTGAGTGTTGATCTTGAAATCCTTTGTTCGCTCCCTAGGGATTAACATCTATAGGAAAATAAAATGAAAAATAGAAATAAACAACAAATGAAGGCTTAAATAAACTCTAAATTGAAAATAAATAGCTCTAGAATGAAAATCTTGATTATAGAAAAAAATAGAAATTTGAATCGCCTAAATCGGAGTTCGTCGGAAGGAGAACAGGCTTCCGGAAGATATAAATCAAAGAAAATAGAAAAAGGATTTTTCAAATTTTTGGGAATTATTTTATAAACAAAAATCAATTTACTAAGTTATGCTGACGTCAGCCCTGATTTTTGACTTTTGAAATTTTATTATTTTATTATTTTTCTTTTGTCCCCTTCTCTCTCTTTCCTGGACGAAGGCTCTTTTTTTAGCAGAGAGCCACGCACACCAAGCAACATAGCAGCGCAAGGTAAGGAGCAAGAGGGCAAGGCGCTGCACAGAGCCATAGCTCTAGCCAAAGGGATCATCGACAAGGCAACGACAATGGTGAAATCGATGGTTGGCGAACGGCGGCGACAAGGCCCACATGGCGGCACAGCGGGGCGAAGCATTCGATTCAATCGGCAATGAAAGAACGTGAAATTTGTCATACACGATGTAGGAAACTCAAAATCGATTGAGGGGTTACCTTCGAGATGATCGGGAACACAATGTGATGCGAATGGTTCGGCAAGATGAGCTCTGAGGCGACGGGGAGCTCTTGAGGGCACGTCGGGCAATGTTGGGTACGTCTTTGGGACTTCGCTGCGTTTCGGGCAAACGAGAGTACGAAAGCGAAGAACAAGCAAATGAATGGGTTGAGCAAGAAGAGACGGTCCTGGTGCTCACCGTAAATAGCCCCGGGGACGCTTGGAGAGATAGAAACCAACACGAACATGATTGCGTCTGAAATAGAATAACACAATTTTGACTCGAAAAAGAGGGGATTTGGCTGGTAAAATGAGTTGGTTAGATGCAGATAAGATTACCCACAAATTTTGAAGAGAAACCGGAGAGGAAATCGTGATATTTTTGAGCTTCAAAATGAGTTCTTAGAGGTGAGAGAGAATAACACGGTGCTCCGGTGTTTCGAAGGTTGAAGGCTCCTGACATGTGGGTTCAGGTCCCATATGTCAGGAAGAGGTTTTTTTATTTTTAGAAATACTTTAATTGCTAAAAATAAAAAGGTTTTTAAAAAATAGCAAATAAGGTTCAAAAATTCTGGAAAATTTCTCAAAAATACCCTGAGACATTTTAGACTTCATAAAATTATTTTTAGCAATATTTGGATTTTAATTTCCCAAATAAATTATTTCATAAATATGAAAATCGGAAATTATAAAATCCAAAAATATCAGAAGATCAGAAATAAGTGTTTCAACCTATTGGCACCTAAAATATGATGAAGGATTTAATCAACTCAAACACACATATGAGGCGTGCCAACCGATTTGATCCTGCAACCGGCAAGAAAATTATAATCTAAATAACTATAGTTGTCGATTATGTTTTCTCAATAATAATATGATCTAAACAGCTATTTAGCCGATTAAATCACACGTAAAACAATTCTAAACAGCTTGTTGAAGCTGATTAGATACTTTTGATAAAGGCAGATTTTTCTAAAAAAGGCGATGCACAACAAGATTGAAGAAAAGCAAACCTGGGTAAATTGGTGTAATCGAAGATGATCAATAATCGGCGATGTACAACTTTATTGATCAAGAATGGATTATAAATTCTAAATTACAAGAGCCACTCTTAGTTGACAGGAAAAGTAGATAAAAAGTAGATGCGAGTTATTTGATTGGTTGTTGTTTTCTTCGGCTCGCCTCTGTTTCTTTTTATAGTGTATAAGCCGATCGTATCCTCCGATCTGTCATATGGACCGTATCGACCTCCACTTCTTGATAGGTAAAATTCCTTCTTTAAATCAATATCGGCTAGAATTCCAAATTCAACCTAACCTTTCCCTTTTTGAACCGATATCAGCTAGAAATATCCAATTTTATCTTCATCCTAACAAATTGGTTACATCTTGCCAAATTTTGATGCTAACATATGCCCCCCATTTTTGGGAGATAACATGTTAACTTCTAAAAATCTTTTGTGTCGGCTTGGCCACACATTATCTTCACCACCATATTTAGTAACCACTCCATTTATTACGTCGTAATATCTTGAGCCGCGTAAATTTTAACCATAACTGCTCATGAATCATTGGGAAAGCTTCCCATCTTTTCATCTTTTTCACCCACCTATAAATATGGGGCCCATCCCCCTGTCATTTTCACACGCTCAAGCTCTCAAATCCCTCATAATTGGCTTGTTCCTTCATTCAAGACTTGCACCTTCTCAACTCATCGGTTTCATCTGCCTCCGGACTTTCATCGGCTTTATCAGAACTTCTTGATTAGCTTAGAAGACATGGACCCTCATCAAGTATTCATCCCCATTCCTGACAGTAATGATCAGTACTATTTAGGTGCAATAAGTAATCTTGACCCGTCAGTCGTCATAGAACAAGAAATTCCTCGCCTCCCATTGTCGGCCTTTGAGTATAATATAGAAGGGTGGAGCAAAAGTTTTACGGCTTGACCGATAGTACTAAAGGATTGGAGAGACTGGTACAATCGACTAGCAGCAGTAAAATTGCCCCAATGGGAACAGATGGGTATAGCGGAATGTCTTCCACTTTTTTAGCCGATCCAGAGGCCAATGAGCCCTTAGTGGCTATGGCTTATTATTTTTGCTCAAACACTTTCAATGCTTTCATGTTTACGATAGGTCCCATCGGCCCAACTCTTTTGGATGTAGCTCAGCTTTGATGCCTAAGGCTAGATAGGGATCAAGTGTTGGCTTTTAGTGCCAAGCCTCAACATAAACTTATTCACACCAAGGGAGAAGGCTGGAACAAGTATATCAGCAATAATAAAGGAACTGGCCTAGTGTCCGATAAGGAGCACATAGCTTTTATAAATCTATGGCTTGACTGATTTCTGTTTGGTGGAGCATCACTTGGGTCGACACAAGTATATCAAGTCGTGCAGGAAGCTTCACTTTTTGGTGGTCGGCTATCTTTGCGGTTTTATATTCTGCAGAAAGGACTACGTCGGCGGTCATCTCCAAATTCTTTCCAAATCTTCCCGAAGAGCCGATATTAATGACTAACTCTTCTAGCAATAACTCGAGTTCTAGCAGTGATGCTAATTCGTCAGGCTATACTAACACAAGCCTTGTAGATATTACTGGCAAGGTATCAGCTAAAATAAGCTTTTTCCTTCAAAATAACTTACATACCCTTGAACTTCGTTAATGGGTTATTTTTCTTATTTCATAGGCCAAGGCAGCAGGGAAGAGACCCATGGGTGAGTCATCAAGTGCTAGCCATTCTGCCAAAAAAACCCCACCCTACTGTCAGAACAACCCTCACTGGCTACTCATCAGGCACTCTGGGAGCTCAATCCCACCCCTTGTCCGATTTAGAGAAGCAACAACCCAGTAAGTTTTAGTGCATCAGCTTTATTTCATATTTTTACTATTTTTGTTGACTAACTCCTTTAGCCGATCGTTGAATAGAGAAGAAACACGGCCGACCCAATAAGAAGGTCGTGGCTAGCAGGGGCCAAACCCCTAGGAACAGTTGGCCGAGAGCTCACCCCATGCTTTAGGGATAGGTTAGGTAAACTCTCTTTCAAAACCGATTTGTAACGCAATTTTAACCTTACTGAATCGGCTAATCAGTCTTGACATTTCATGCAACCTTCACTTTTTCTCCGCCTATTTTCAACCTTGACACTCCGACCGACCTACCTCTTGCGGAAGCCGATTTTTTGCCGCCTCCAATATCGCAACTAACGTCACAAACTCAAATTCTTCAGGGCGCTCCAGTTGCTGCTGCGGAGCCGGCTTCTAAGTCGACCTTGTCCTTCAGCAATGTGCTGGGACTCGATTGATCGTACTTGGAGGACTAAGTCGACCTGGGCGTGGATAGCTTCCCGGAGGAAATAAAAAAGATTCTGCTGTCTCCAAGGATGCATCGGCTAACGTGACGTCGGTGCCAGACATGTAGGAGAGGTTGAATAACTTATAATCTGATTGGAAAATGCTCAACCCCTCAGAGATGCCATGGCGGTGGTACTACAAGCCAACCTGCCCAAAGAAGCTACAACCGCACTGCTGGATGTATGTCACATCGATGCAAAGAGGGAAGCAGTCAAAGTGGCCAAGGCTAGGCTTGAACGTTGGGCAGCGCAGCGCGAGGACCAAAAACTTCTTGACAAACTATGGCCAACACTAAAGCCCTCAAAGCCCGATACGACGAAGAGATGCACACTCTGAAGGCCACCAAGGAAACGATGCTTAAACTTGAATCGACCAAGAAGTCCCTTGAGGTAGAATTGGCCAAAGTTAATAATTCTTTAGCCGAGGCCTAGAAAGAAAAAAACAACTACCTCATCGGCTTTAAAAGCCTAGAAGGTCGACTTAGGCATAGCCATATCATCAGTCAAGAAACAAACGGCCAAAGTCGTCATGTCCCTAGAGGATTATTGATGATGTAGAGGATTATTGGCTTTGGTTGCTACGCTCAATAATCTTTAAATGAACCGGTCTTGTATGAACAATGTATGTAATTGGCTTGGTTTGAAAACAATGTCTGAATGTTTGTAAGAATATTTTATAATCGGTTGTTTAACCGATTTAACATTTTTAATCTTATTCCCCTTTTGCCAAGTTGTAACTATCATCGGCTATCCTTTTCATTTAGCCAAAATTAACTGCAATTAGTTAATCTGGCCTTCCTGCCTCGGTAGTCATCTCTATTCGATCATGCACCAACCCAGATACTCGGGTGAAACTTTTTCTAGTATTTGCTATTAATCGCTTTAGGAAACACCACACCTTGTAGTGTCTCCAAGATATAAGAATTTCCATCCACAAGCCGATGCACTCTGTATGGTCCTTCCCAAGTTGGAGACCATTTATCAAATCGGTTATCCCTAGAGTCGACAGGTAATATAGTTTTTCAGATGAGATCGGCTTCACAAAATAATTTTGGTATCACCTTTTTATTGTGAGCCCTTGAAACTTTTAGCTTATTTTTCTTTAATATATCCAACGTATGTAAACGCAATTCCGCCAAGTAGTCTAGGTTATCGGGTATTAAATCATTATAATTCTGAGCCGATAGTCCATTTTGTCTGGCCACTCTTATTGAGTCAATGCTAATCTCTATATGTATCATGACTTATTGTCCGAAAACCAACTGATAAGGTGATAGTTTTGTCACACCATGGCAAGCAATCCGATAGGCCCCATAAAGATTCTGATAATGTCACAAGCCAATTCCTCAGTGTTTCCTCAATTTTCCTCTTGATCAGCTTGATCAACGTTTTATTTGACGACTCACATTGACTATTAGCTTGAGCATAATAAGGTGATGAATTCAGCAATTTTATACCCAAACTCCGAGCAAATCCTTGAAACTCATCGGACATAAACACAATGCCCTGATCAGTTGTAATAGTTTGAGGAATTCCAAAATGATGGACAATATGCTCTGTGACAAAGCCGATAGCTTCAATACTTGTAGCCTTTTTCAAAGGTATAAATTCAACCCATTTAGAAAAATAATTGGCCATAGACAAAATATACTTATGGCCTTTATTCGATGCAGGAAATATTTGCCCGATTACATCTATTCCCCATCCTCTGAACGGCCAGGGCTTGATATTTGGTGTAAAGCTGACGCTAGGGCTAATTGCATGTTGCCAAATTTTTGACAAGTTTGGTATCCTTTATAATACTTGAAGCAATCCTCCAACATTGTAGGCCAAAAATATCCTATCTATCTTAATAGACATTTCATATTATGAGCCGATTGGTGTGTTCCACAGATACCTTCATACATTTCACCAATTGCCACTTTAGCTTCTTCGGCTTCAAGGCATCTTAGCAATAAGCCTTCCAAAGTCCAATAATAAAGTACATTATCAAGCAAGATATACTTTAGGGCCTGCCTCTTAACCTTCCGATCGGTGGGTTTTGAACGATTGGTCAAATAATCAATTATCTTTGCCCTCCAATCGTCTATAACGATGCATATGACCATCTTCTCTATCGGCTCACACTCTTCTAATCTTCCGAAAACTTTATAGCACGATGTTTGTTGAGCCAACAAGTTGGCCTTGTCATTTAATTCACGCGGAATATAACAAATTGAAAAAGAGGTAAACGAGCCGATTATATTGAGACACTGCCCTAAATATTTGACCAAGACTTCATTGTAGCTATTATATTCTCCCTTAATCTGTTGCACCACCAACAAAGAATCACCATAATCCTCAATAGAATCGACTTTGATATTGTTTAGTAACTGTAGACCTTTAAGTAACGCTTCATATTCGGCTCTATTATTAGAGGATTTACAATTTAGCCTGAACACAAACTCAGAATTGTATCCTTTCGGATAAATCAGCACCCCTCGAATACCATCGCCATCTCGGCATACTGATCCATCAAAAAATAATTGCTAAGGGGCAACATATACTAAATCGGCATTCATACCAGTTTCATGTCCTATTATAAAATTGGCAATCGCCTGACCTTTGACGGCCTTAGCCAAGTCATAATCTAAGTAGAACTCGATGAGCGTGTATGCCCATTTGCCAAGTCGATCTCGCAAAATTGGAGGTGATAGCATATATTTTATAACATCGGTTCTACAAAAAACTTTACAAGTTGATGCTAAAATATAATGCCTTAACTTGATACAGGCAAAATATAATGACAAGCAAAGTTTTTCTATGAAAGGATATCCGGTTTCTTCTTTGATTAATCGTAGACTTAAGTAAAAAATAACCCTCTCTTTACCATCAATTTCCTGTGCCAAAATAGCTCTAATTGTCGCCTCTTCAGCCGATATACATAATTTAAATGGTACACCTTTTCGAGGTGCGGCTAAGACTGGAGGCTTAGACAAATACTCCTTTATGCCTTCTATTGATCAGCTCTGACGAGGATTAAAATCCAGTCTTTTAATTAGGCCCTCTAAAAATAATTCGTGACTATACACTGATAATGGACCTATCAAGTATAAAACCCATAATACATTAAACAAAGCCCATCTCTATCTGAACGGTTAGGTCTCCGACCAGTTCAGTCAAAGATGGTCAAAACCTAGCTTCACACTGGTCGTTGTCGACCAGTGAAATGGCCACCCCGGCCAGTAAGCTGGTCGGGGACAAGCGGTTATCCCCACACATGTCTCCGTGCGGATGGTTGTCTAATAGGTATTCATAACCACCCGGAAGTTATCAATGGAAAAGACACCCTTCGGCGAGAAGACACCTTTAACGGGAAGATGTCTCCCGGTTACACAACGCCCTTTTGGAGCACAACTGCCGCCTCTTCATCAAGGATAAATAGGTGGGCCAATCCACGCTGTTAGAGCCATCGCCATCCCCATCTAGCAATTCGCATTTATAGCAATCAAGTCTGTAATTCATGTACTCTGTCAAAGCCACTTGGATAATAAAGAAGCATTCCCCATTGTCTCCATTTTGATCTCCAAGAGCCCACAATTTATATTTTACGTAAGTTAGATTAAGGGACTCAAAGTCTTGGATATCGATAGCTGGCACTAGAAGGAGGGCCTCTGGATATTAAAATCAAGAAATTCTTTACAATGGATGAAGAGAATTGGTTGGACCTCGCCGATTATGCTCATCTTACTGCAAATGATGAGCCAACAGAAGAACAGTGTAAGTGCGATTTCTACTCTGAATACGTTTCTGAGGCAGAATTAACAAAAATTATGGCAGAGGTTAAAGCAGAAGAGCAATCATCCAATGCGCCAAAAGGTAAAGCTCTAATTACTCCTGTAGCAAATTCAGAGGAAGATACTCATGAGGCATGTTCCATGGAAATTAACAATAACAATATGTCAAAAGGTAGTGATAACCTTTTGAATAATTCAGCCTCAGAAGATCATCTCCAAGGTTTAGATTACAGCCCATCATCAGGTGAAGATGGAGGACTAACGCCTTCTGTCTACTCGGGATGCTATGCCTACACGGTTGCCAGTGAAACAGAGGGACAACGAGCGGAGCGTGAAGAACATGAAGCACGAGAAAATGCCAAGAAAACTGCTCAGAGTGAATACGAGCGGTGTATGGCAGAAAAACAAAAGTCTGTTGATGAGGCAAAACACTTATACTACAAGAATTAGCCAAGCACCTCGCGGAGATTTTAAGTCTCATTTAATGGCTGTACTAATTGTTGAACGAGATCAGGTTCAGAAACCTGTTTATTACGTAAGTGAAGTTTTACACAGACCTAAGGAGCGATACCCTCAGGTTCAAACATTGCTTTACGCTCTATTAATGGTTTCTAGAAAATTGAGACATTATTTCCAATCACATCGGATTACAATACCATCATCTTTTGCCTTGGGAAGTATCTTACACAACCAAGATGCAACTGGTCGGATTGCTATGTGGGCGGTCGAACTGGGGTCATTCGATATCCATTTCGTAAACCGAACATCAATTAAGTCTCAAATGTTGTCAGATTTTATCGTTGAATGGATAAACAGTGAACCCTCTGTACAAGAGGATATAACTAATACCGACTACTGGAAATTATATTTTGATGGTTCTCGAGAGATAAAAGGATCAGGGGCTGGTATAGTATTGGGTACGCCTCAGGGCGACGAGTTAAAATATGTAATCCAAATACACTTCCCTGCTACCAATAATGTAGCAGAGTACGAAAATCTTCTAGCCGGGCTTCGAGCAACGAAATCCATTGGATTCTGTCGGCAACTTGCGGTGGGCGTTTCGCAATTAGTCGTAAACCGTGTTAGCAAGGAATACAGGACGTCCGATGAGGTA
This sequence comes from Otatea glauca, assembly GCA_036346275.1. NCBI lineage: Eukaryota > Viridiplantae > Streptophyta > Magnoliopsida > Poales > Poaceae > Otatea > Otatea glauca. Next base: position 6,824,619 of record CM070716.1, on the reverse strand, counting down.
ATGGCTCACTACCTGGATGAAGTGAGGAAGTTGGAAAAATACTTAAGTCATTTCAAAGTCCAATATATACCATGAAAAGACAATGTCTTAGCGGACTAGTTATCCAAACTGGGTTCCTCACGATCACCTATTCCAACAGGTGTGTTTCTTGAATATCTATCTAAGCCTTTTATAGTCACATCCATAGAACAATCCTCGACCAGTAGAGAGGTTGGAGTCCTTGAGTAGAATTCGGATTGGGCTCAACCATTTAAAGCCTATCTAGAAAATTGGACACTTCTTGAGGATATTCACGAAAAGAATAGATTAATTTGAAAGGTGCGAATCTACAAAATTCTCGATAATACCCTATATAGGAAGGGAACACATGATATTCTCCTGCGATGTATAACCCATGAACAGGGAAAAACATTGCTTCATGAGATACATGGAGGCTTGTGTGGAGCGCATGCTTCATACAGAACAATGGTCGGTAAAGCTTTCCGACAAGGCTTTTATTGGCCAACTGCTTTGCAGGATGCCATGCATCTTGTGAAAACTTGCGAGCAATGTCAATTTCATGCTCAACAAGTACATTTACCTGCTAATCAACTACAAGTCATACATTTGTCATGGCCATTTTCGACATGGGGAATTGATATAGTAGGTCATTTACCAAAAGCAACTAATGGATTCAAATTACTATTTATTGCAATAGATACATTCACAAAATGGATTGAAGCTGAGCCTATGGTATCTGTTACGACTCAAGCTGCGAAAAAACTCTTTGTTAAAAATATAGTCACTAGATTTGGTGTGCCTAGTAGATTAATTACTGATAATGGATCACAATTCATTAGTGGTCTGTTTCAAGCTTACTGTGATGAAACAGGCACAAAGATTTGTTACGCTTCAGTTGCTCATCCTCGGAGTAACGGAGCAGTTGAAAGAGCTAATGGCCAAATTATACAGGGTATAAAGAAAAGAGTGTTTGATCATCTTACCAACGCTCGGGGGCTTGGGTAGACGACCTCTACTCTGTGCTCTGGGCCATCAGAACAACGACCAATAGAGCAACAAGAGAAACTCCTTTTCAACTGGTCTATGGAGCTGAAGCCATGTAACTAAATGAAATTCATTTAGGCTCTACATGGACCTCTCTCTATGAACAGGTAATCAAGAATACCAGCGTGAAGATGACATCAATCTCTTGGAAGAAAAGTGAGATCGAGCACTTATCTGGTCAACGACCTATTTAGAAGGCTTAAAAAGATATTACAACAAAAGAGTTGAATCACGAACATTAAGCGTGAGAGACTTGGTCCTAAGGCGTATCCAGAATCAATCTAACTTGCATAAGTTATCTCCCAAATGGGAAGGTCCCTTTACTGTAATATCAATTATGCAATTAGGTTCCGTTTGACTTGCTATGGAAGATGGAAGAGTTCTATCCAATGCGTGGAATATCCAACATCTTTGTAGGTTCTATGTGTAAATAAGTTCTTTTTTAATTTACATGTAATATCTCTTTAATTGTTATGTTTCTAAATTGTGTCTATTATGATAATCCTCTGGGAATTCACAAAATTCCTCATCTGACCGACTTCTCTATAAGCACTGTACAAGGTTGCTTGTTGGATTGTGAGATAACATCTAATAGAGACCTTTTTCTTATAGTCAGTTCTTACTACATTGAAACTCATTAGCATGACCTTATCTTCGATCTGCTGTTGGTTAATACCAAGTACTTCGTGAAAGGAACAGGTCGTCACTTACATAACTATTTGTATCCCGAACGCATTGCTGTCCAGTACATAAATAGTTGGGGGCTACTGATATACTCAGAAAAATATACACAGAAATAAACACAAGGCAGAATATGACACAAAAAGAGATTCTTTTTCACTCATTTGAATAAAGGTCGTACATTTTGTTTATTTGTAATCTTTACATTGCTCATGTGTGTCTCAACGGTAGAAGCTACTTTTGCAAGTTTTCTATTAATCTCTTCTTGAGTGCTAAGCTTCAGGTCGGGCGCCGATTTCTCCAGTTCAACCACGTCCTTGTAGAAATTCCTCAACTTGACGAAGAGGGTACCTACATGGGAAGCAATTGAATCTTGGAGTGCTACTTTGATGGTCTACGCCATGATAGGAATCTGATTTTGATTGATCTTTAATTGGTCATTCACCCCTTCGACCAACTCATTAAATGACGGATTTGTAAGTTTTATCTCTTTTCCTTTTAAATCCGTCGAGATAAACTGAAGCTGCTCAAGAATGAACTTCAGAGTAGATTTCCTACCTCTCTGAATTGTGGCCAAGTCTTTTGTGATAATTTTTAGTTGGTTGGTGAGTCTGTCCATTTCGTCCTTCATCACCAACCTCTGTTCTTCAGCTTTTAGTCTCTCTTCTCTCCCAGTGGAAAGTTGAGATTCTTTGGCCTTTATTATATTCTTCAAGTATGCAAAGATTGATTTTATATTTGCTTTCAGTCTTCCCAAATAAAATTGAGTTCGAAATAGATCGGAATTTTATTCTTACCTGCTATCTTAAACTCCTTTCCCTGAAGAGCATTTTTATACTCAGAGAGCCTTTGGATCTTCTCCTCATTTCTTTTGAAGGCTTAGTGGAGTCTAGCAGTTTTGTCCTCATAGTAGTTCTTGGCAGCAATAAGATCAAAATTGTATCCATTGGCGGTATTTTGAGCCACAAAGAGTTGTTTCTCTAATTCTTTTATTTGTTCTTTTTGTCTGTGTCAGAACAGCTATGTTAGAACAAAAAGGATAAGAGAAGAGAAGAAAAAACAATAGTAAAGCTTATACTTACTTTTTTTTCTACTTCGGCTTTGACCAAAGTCCTTGCCTGCTGGCTTAGCAGGTCAAATATTTCCTTGCGAATGCTGTAAAAGAACAAAAAGGAAAATGAATTGAGAGTTATCTTTTTCAAAAAAGAAGAACGAGAGAGAAAAAGGTAAATACCTTTGCTTGCAAGTTATCAAAAACTTGCTTGAAGTCTCTCTGGTCGGATTGACCAGAGAAAGAAGCCAGTGGTAGAATTACTGGTTGAATGATGTCAGTAGCAATCACATTTTCAGGTGCTACCTCCATCTCCTTCTCCTCACTAGTCGGAATGACCAATGTCTCCTCTGCAGTACGGAGTCTTCAATCTCCACGGCAGCAGAAGCATCCTCGGCGGTGGTGGTCGTCCCGACCACCTCAGTTGTCGTCACAGGGGGTAGATCAATCCCCTCCGTGGTTAGCAGATCTTGACCAACCAGTGGTTCACCACCAGCACCCGAGGAGCTTTCACCTTCAGTGCTGAGTGGGTTTACTTGCCCACTGGTCGGAAGAGCCTCCTTGGTCAAAACTAAGGCATGTTCCACATTGGTCGTCGCTAAGATGACTAGTGGGTTAGCCTCGACACCGACCTAGGCCTCCACATCCTGATCCACAAAGGGACCAGGAGCAGTCGCCTGGGGGCTGGAAAACAAATAACAAAGAAATTCTTAAATTCTAAAGACAAATGCTCATAAATAAAGGTATAATCAAAATTACGTACTTGCATTGGAGTCTTGAGTCTATCTCCCAGGATAATATGAGCGAAGATGCTTCCACCTCCAGGTCGAAGGTCTTCTTTTTCTTCCTCCTTATGATCAAACGAACATTGTCCTCCGAATCTTCACTCTCAGCCTGAACAAACGGGAAGCTCGGGAGATGTCTATATGGACGATCCCAATTGCAGTTGAACCATTTTTTGAGGCGCACCAGGGATGAGGTTCTTGTTTGTGTCCCCGTAGTAAACGTGACCCTCTTGTCCTGCGCTTGGGAATGGTCGTGTGCACGCTTGGAGCGTACGGCACTTGACGGTACCAAGGCTCAACTAGTGCTGGTCAGATCAGCACTAGTCTCAGTGGTGGCAGGGTCTACCACCTTTGAAGTACCCCTAGTTTTCATTTTCTTAACCGGAGGGGCTGAAGCTGAGACCTCAGGTTGTTCGGTAGGTCGCTTCCGACCATGCATCTAACAATATCCTTTCACCAATTTCCCGATGATTTTTACAATATCCTTCTCCTCCTCGGTGAGGACTAGCGAATCTTTCTCTCTCTTCGTCTCAGTCTTAGTCCATCTTGGGGCCATCTTCCCGGTAAATCGGAGACGGTTGCACCCGAGAATCTTCGAGTAAAACCACTACTTTCGGTAATCGCGTCATATATCTTTGATTGGGAGTGGGGGATATTGGGAGGCCATTTTATCTTTGAGCTTAAAATAAGCGCTCCCACAGAGATCTTGGCTCTTGCTATTTTTGGTATATTGATAGAAAAAGCAAAAAAGGCGAACATGAGGAGGAATACCAAGAAAAGCTTCGGAAATGTGTGAGAAAACACTCAAAATAAGAATAGAGTTGGGGGGAAGATGATGTAGCTCGATCTCATAGTGATCAAGCGGCCAAAAATTTGCTCTCAGGGAGGCAGAATCCTAACCTCACCAAATCAGCAAACAACACGAGGTACCCCTCTTGAGGCACCGGCTTCGTGTTCTCCCTGCTAGGGTCCCATCGCAGCATTGCGCGAGGAGGGATCAAACCTTGGTCTTCTTGTTCCTTAATCCAACCCTTGGTTAGGATCGACTTATCCATGGCCATTTGGTTTGGGAAGAAGAAAGGGATTGAAGAACAAAAGTTTAGAGGTCGTAAAGGGCTTCAGAAATTTTTTGCGCTTAAAAGCAGTAAGGGTGTGAGGAATCCGAAAGGATTTACCACCTTTATATAGCCTAATAGGTGACAGTTTCGGACACCATTTTGGTTCCCAAGAAAGAGTAAAACTACCTTTTTAAAAAATGGTAACTGACATTAGATTGATGTTCTCAAACTTTCTTTTAGATCTTCAAGCTTTTCACCTCCTTTCCTTGATCATACTCTCCATCATGTCTAACGGGAGAAGAAAAAAGGATAGAAAATGAAAAGCCTGAAGAACTAAGGGAATGCTTGAAATCAATACACAAAAGAACCAAATGTTATTCTTAAAACTTCTTCAGATATTTCAACTCCTCACCATCTCCCCTTAATCATACCCCTCATCATATTTGATGAAGGAGAGATAAAGAGGAAGATGATGGAGAAGCTGAAACAACTAAAGAGTTTTGAAAGCAATTTTTTCTTGATTCAGAAGGAGGCCTTCGTCCTCTTTATATAACCTCACGCATTAAAAATGACCAAGCGTTGGTTCATTTACCAAGAGAATTACAAGGATATCCTAATTATTAGCGCTTAATTTGGTCAAATAATTAGCGCATAAACCCATAAGGTCACATAAAACGAAAAGCATTGAGTAATAAACCTTTATTTCTCAAGACTTAGGGGCTAGCTGACGAGGATTAAAAGCTTTCTTTTAATTATACCCTCTAAAAATAATTCATGACTATACACTGATAAAGGGCATGTGAAGTATAAAGCCCATAATACATTAAAAAAAGCCCATCTCTATTCGAACGGTTAGGTCTCCGACCAGTACAGTCAAAGATGGTCAAAACCTAGCTTCACACTGGTCGTCGCCGACCAGTAAAATAGCCACCCCGACCAGTAAGCTGGTCGGGGACAAGCGCTTATCAGTGCACATGTCTCCGTGCGGACAGTTGTCTGATAGGTATACATAACCACCCGAAAGTTATCACTGGAAAAGACACCCTTCGGCGAGAAGATAACTTTTGGCGGGAAGACATCTCCCGGTTACACAATGCCCCTTTGGAGCACAACTGCCGCCTCTTCGTCAAGGATAAATAGGGGGCCAATCCACGTTGTTAGAGCCATCGCCATTCCCATCTAGCAATTCGCATTTCTAGCAATCAAGTCTATAATTCGTGTACTCTGTTAAAGCACCGTAAATAATTAATCTTACCAATCAACTTTTGTAAATCCTTTTTGCAAGCCGGTGGCTTGGTATTGGCTATAGCTTTGACACTTTCTTAATCGACTTCAATTCCTCTTTCATAGATCATAAAACCTAAAAACTGCCTAGCCGATAGGCTAAAACCACACTTATACGGATTCATTTTTAAACCATATGCCCTTGTCTTTTTTAACACTATTTTCAAATTGGCTAGAAGCTGCAAATCCTCCTTGGACTTTACAACCACATCATCGATATAAATCTCCCAAATACGGCCGATTAAGTCATGAAAAATCAAATTCATAGCACGTTGATACGTTACATCAGCATTCTTCAAACCAAATGTTTTCACTACTCATTCAAATAGACCTAGGGCACCTAATAGCCATTTTAGGGATATCTATTTCTGCTATGAATATTTGATTATACTCGGCATTACCATCAAGGAAACTAATAATCTTTTTCTTCGATGCAGCATGGATAAGCATATCGACTATAGGCATCGGATACACATCTTTAGGTGTGGTCTTATTTAAATCTCTGAAATCGACACATGCTCTGAGTTTACCATTTTTCTTGATAATAGGAACGATATTGGAAACCCATTTAGCATATCGGTAAGGCCTGATAAACTTAGCTTCCAACTATCGCTCAATTTCTTCTTTTATTTTATTATACATGACCGGATTAAATCATCTAGGAGATTGTTTAAACGGTCGATAACCCGATTTTTATTGGTAGCCAATGTTCAACAAGTTGTCGGCTTAAACCAGACATCTCGTGATATTCCCAAGCAAAACAATCCTTATAATTTTTCAATAGCTTGACCATTTTTCTTTATATTTTGTTGCTAATTCTGAACTAATAAAAGTTGGTCTTTTTCTATCACAATCGCCTATATCAACCTCATCCAGCAAATCAGTCGACGTGAAACCCTGGCCTAATTTCTCGACTTCTTGAAAGTCTTCAATGGCCTCATAGCTATATGTTGTTTGCCAATAGCTTTGTATTTTATCTTGTAAAGCCTTTATTGCCGATTTGGGCTCCATCGGCATAAAATCTCATTTGTTCGATCAAGCATGCTTGGCGTTATGTTGATCAAAATGAGCCTGATTTTGTAGATACAAATAAAATCACAATCATCTAGAGCTTTACCCGATATGCACCTAGCCTCATGATGCTGCAAATTTGCGTCTGAACTAGCCATGGCTGTGTGAGCCGATGTGTTGGCTTGAACCACTTCAACTTCATCCCCGTTCCATTGAACGAGCATTTGATGAATGGTCGACAATATGCAGCAGTTGGCGTGGATCCAATCTCACCCCAACAAAACAATGTAATTCCCTTTAGCATCAACCATAAAAAAAGAAGTCTGCAATGTTTTACTACCGACAATAAGCTTTGTCACCATAACCCCTTTTGCTTCTGTGGATCGCCTGTGAAGTCATTTAAAACCATGTTAGTTTTAATAAGATCTTCATCGGACTTACCCAACTTTTTGCCTGTGGTGTAGGGCATCAGATTGACAGTCGCTCCCCCATCGACCAACATCCTTGATATCGGCTTGCCATTAACATGACCTTTCAACTACAATGGCTTCGAATGCCGATGATCATCTTGAGGTTTCTCAAAAACTGCATTTTGAGCCCCCAAACATAACTGAGCAAAAACTTCTTTGGCCGACGTAGCACTTATTTTGAACACTGTCGGCAGAGTGAACACCATGTTGATGTTGAACGGAGGTGGAGAATCATCTCGAATCACGGGCGAATCAAATCATCGGTTGAGTCGAATTCAACCTCAACCGATTCCTTTTTCCTCCACTCTTTTTAGTGATTTTCATCGGTCGGAGCTCATTAAAGGTTTCATCCCTTTGTTTTTCCTTCTTGGCCTCCCTCATCTCTTGGGTTCTTAGTATCTGAAGTCGTCTGCGTTGTGATCGGCTAAGCTCTGGAGGACACCACCTTGGCTTTGGTTCGATTGGCTCATGTATTTTTCCTACCAGATCAACCTTAGCCGTAGAACTTGACCACTCATCCCATCGTGTTTGCTCTTGAATCGGCTTGGAAATCCTTTCGTGGACTAATCCCCTATTGATCTGTTCACCACGATGATCTTGTATTGGCTCAGATATCCTGTCTTTAGCTGACCAACGGTGCCAGTCACCTTGATGTGGGTAGTGCTCCATTAGACAAGTATACGATGACGGCAAAGCTGACACCCTCTGCCAGCAGAACTGCTAAAATGGGCATCGTTGGCGAGCTTTTTTGAGGTTGTCGGGCCAATACAAGTTATCTGGCTGACGTGCAAGATAATGCAGCCTATTGTTTCTTCTTTCATATTTCTCCAATAGTTGGGAGAAAGTTGGTTTTGGCTTGTGAATCGGCCTTCTTGTTGGTGATAATCTTTCAGCCTTGTACCATGTCGGGACCTGAATCTGCAAATCCGGACCCTCTGTGTATTCTGTGCCAGTCCAGGATCACGGTAGCACACACAGTCATACAGGGTTGCACATTACAGACATTCACAAAGATATAAGAATAAATAGTGCAAACATGTATATAAATCGAGTTGTACGACCTTATGGTCTCCTTACAGATAAGTCAGCCACACAGGGCTTACATTATTCAAAGTAAAGAAATAGCAGCGGAACATAAGTAAAGGTCGTGGAAGCCTTCATCTTGCCACAAGCAACCGACTATGCTTGCCCCCTAGTTGATCGTATCCTCGATGTACTCCTCCTCCCAAACTGGTGTAGTCTCCTCCACTGATGTTGGGGTTGATAAGCAAGGTGGGGTGAGTACACAAGGCACTCAACAAGTAATGCACAGAATGCAGTGCTATTACTACATGCAAAGCTTATTCCAAAGGGTTGGCTTAAATGGTTCTTTTGCATCAAACAGCAATTTTAAACCAATATCTTAATTAGATTAAAGCATTGGAATAGTTATAAGTAATACTAATTTCTTCAAATGGTTTTTCTTCGAAGATTCTCGGCACACAGCCTTAACAGTTCATTTTTAACACTTGGCACACAGCCACCCTTCCCACATTTTGTTTATGAAAATCTACCCCTTGATTGTAATCCCCGAGCAATGCTCAATACCGTGAGCACGGCTATTCGAATAGTTTGACACTCTGTAGAGGTTGTACATTTTACCCACAAGATACAGCCGCTCACCACACAGGTGATTGTCCGCAACAAAGCTTTTCAGGAACTTCTACCTTAACCAAAGAACCTCTCCGGTATTGCCTTCACTATCACTTCCCTCACACAGAGCCGAAGTATAGGACCGGCCAATCACCGTTGGATGGGCGCCAAGCCGTAGCACAGGTACGCTTCCCCATACAGATACACCCCTGTGTACTGTCACCCCGAGGTATCAGAGGAAAGATATTAGAACCTTAGTCAACTAGGTCTGTCCCATATCAAACATGTGGTTGTACGGGTGACTCAGATCAAAGGCTTGCAAGGTGAAGTCCTTAACTGACCAAGGCAAGACTTCCAACACTCAACAGTGGGACACAGCCCAATGTGGCACACAGACTCACATCACTCATCAACCCAAAGCCACACAGGCCCACCAGGCACACAACCTTCTTGCCACTTGCCCCAGTCTAAATCATTCCCACCCAGCTTGATTATTGTGCAACACATGCCAAGAATAACTCAACATCGATCGGAACCACACAGTCATCAGACCTCAATCTCATCATGTGGCATCATCACACCACTTTTCAAAATACATTCAAAGTCTTTAATCAAGATTGTAGCATTTTTCCGAAAGATCACTCATGATTCGTTGCAAGGCTAAGCATCTACTCACGGTCTAGCCTCCCGTGTTGGCACAATATTAACATCCAACTAATATAATCAACTTAGGGTGACAATGATTTAGGGCATACAATTAATAATTCAAGGTGGCATAACAAAATGGGTTGATTAACTACATTATCCCGAATCAATTTAAATTCGTTTTAAATAAATAAGCATGCATAGTTTCAAAGCATAAACTACATTTTAAAAACCTGGGATCAAAATGATCAAAGCATCACTTGCCTTCAAAGAGTTGCTGTTCTTGTTCCGAAACTTGGTCTTGAGCGACGAATTCTTCCTCGAAACTTTCCTAAAATTTGCGTCACGCAGCACAAACAAAATATGCAATAAATAGCTAATAAAGAAGATTAAATGACCTTAAAAATTCAAATAAAATTCACCATTAAATAGCTCACAATTTTATGAATTTTTAGAAATTTGAATCACGCAAATCTGAGTTAAAATGCCAAAGTTATAGTCATTTGAAGTTTGAATAAAATCTGAAAATACACAAATTAAGAAAATCCGATTTTTCTGAATTATTTTTATACTGGAAATTCGCTTTTATGATGTCAGCACCGCGTCATGATGACGTCAGCACAGAAATGAATTTCGGTCAAAATATTTTTATATATAAAATATTTATGACGCGTCATCGCGACGTCACGACACGTGGCACGCCTGCAGGCCGCCACGCCGCTCGGTCTATGGATCGGGTCCACGGTTCGGCTCTGTTCCATCGTGGACTTGGTTCACGTAACGCTGCGACCACGCGGCAAAATCCGCACCGTTCGCTAAAATCGACGGTCGATCCTATGCCTACGCTGCTCGACGACGCCGATTTCCGCACGCCACGCCACACGCATCGAACGGTCCCCTCGGATCCAACGGCCAACGACGCGCGGACTCGGCGACGCCGGATACACGACACGCGCGGCGAATCGCAACGGCTCGCTTGAAATCAACGGCGAGATTGGTCACGCCGGTCAAAGGAAACACGCGGCGCACGCGATTGGTTGGAGGTGCGGCGCTATCACCGTCGCACGCTCAAATTTGAACGGCGCGGATCCTAGGGCAAAACCAGATCCAACTCGACCGCTCAGATCCGATCCAACGGCTTCAGTTACGGAGGTGTTTACTATACATGGCGCGACGTGGCTCAATCCTACGCGCACACTAACGATCCAACTACCGAGATGTAACCAAGTTACAGAGACTAGATCTAATCTCTACCGCTCAAACCGATCTAACTGCATGATCTACTCTAGAAGAACACAAAGAAAAGTGACGTGGACGAACCGTAAGCGCATGATGAAGATCGGACGGACGATGAAGCTCGGTGAAGGCGACGGCGCGCAGAAGAAAAGGTCACGGAGTTGAGGAAGATGACGCAGCCCACGGCGCTACGGGCTTCTCGGCGTGATGAAGTGGCTCGCTCGACGCGGCTTGGCGGAAGGATTACTCGATGACCTTGGCGACGGCGAGAGAAACCGCGGCGAAGTAAACGACAAAAACCGCGCGGCACAAAGACGCAACTTCTGGCGAGCTCGCCAGCGCTAGAGAGGGTCTCGGCGTGCGTCGAGGAGTCAAAAGACGCGCGTGAAGGTCTCGCACGACGCCATCAACGGGACTTAAGGGCTGCCTCGACGCGGCGCAAAACCGCGGGCGAAATCACGGCCATCAAAGCCCACGCTCTCCGGCGATCTCGCGGGGGCGACGTGGCGCACTCGCTCTGCGGCCCACGCGGCGACGATCCGAAGGCTCACGATGCAGCGACGTGGCGCGACTCACAGCGCTCGATCCGGACGGACGACTTGGGCTGAAGCGGCGCTAGGGTTTCGCGGTTGGGCGGCGACACGCACGAATGGGCTCGGCCATTCGCTCATCTGATTTTTAAATCATTTCATATTTAAAATAATTCTAGAAATTCAATTAAATCATTTTGAGCTTTTAAAATAGCAGAAAAATTCCAGAAATTACTTTGAGATGTTTGGAATTCCATTAAAATATTTGCAATAAAACTTTGCAAAAACTTTTCCATTATTTAATTGTTTTCAAGAAAAGTCCTATTTGAATAAATCCAAATAAACTTAAATAAATTCCCAAAAATTCAAAAAAATAAAAATACTCCAAAATTTAAATTAGAGCAAAAATTAGGTGTTACAAACCTCCCCTTAATGTAATCTCGTCCCGAGATTCAGGCATGCTCTACGAAATAGGTTAGGAACTCCTTCTTCGTAACTTCTTCCGCTCCCACGCTGCTTCACTTTCCGAATGGTTGCTCCATTGAATTCTGCAGAAACGTGTTGACTTGTTCCTTGTCTCTCCGTCCATTACGCCCGAATCTTTATCGGATGTTCTTTGTAAGTCGATCTTCTTGCACTCAATTCCTCCAAAGGTGTTTGCTCTTCCGTGATCAAGACACTTCTTCGCCAGTGATACATGGAATACATCATGCACTCCGCCAAAGAAGGCGGTAATCAACCGATAAGCAACTTCACCTCTGCTCAAGATCTTGAATGGTCCGACATATCCGGTGCGAGCTTTCCTTTGCATGGAACCTTCTAACTCCTTTGAGAGGCGTGACTCTAAGGTACACAAAATCTTCGGTTCAAAGCTCGGTTCCTGCGACGGTTGTCGGCATAACTCTTCCGCCTTTGATTGTGCAATCTTCAATCTTTCCCTGATCTGATCTTCCAGGGTAGGTCTTACTTCCAAAGTTGCTTGGAATCCTTCTGGTACCATTTCCAGCTCTAATTTCGAAATCCTTACACAATTCTGCTCGACTTGTTTCCAACAAAGATATTTACACTCGTGGTTCTTTCTGCTCAAGGCGTACGCCACCACGCTAGCTTTACCCGATGGTAGTGAATTCCCACATTATAATCCTTGATTAACTCTAACCATCTTCTTTGCGTCATATTTAGGTCAGCTTGTGTGAAGATATACTTAAGACTTTTATGATCAGTATACACTTCACATCTATTTCCGATGAGATGATGACGCCATATCTTTAGTGCATGCACTACGGTAGCTAATTCCAAATCATGAGTCGGATAGTTCTCCTCATGTGGTCTCAATTGCCCTGATGCATAGGCAATTACCTTCCTATTTTGCATCAACACGCATCCCAATCCCTGACGCGATGCATCACAATAGATGTCGAAGTCTTGAAGAACGTTAGGTAAAACTAGTATAGGTGCCGATGTTAATCTTCTCTTCAACTCCTGAAAACTCTTCTCACACTCAGGTGTCCATAGGAATTTCCTTTCCTTTTTCAACAATTGCGTAAGAGGTCTCGCAATCGTAGAGAATCCTTCGATGAATCGACGGTAATACCCCGCCATTCCAAGGAAACTATGGATTTGGGTTACTGTAATACCCTAATTTTTGCTCTAGTTTAAATTTTGAGAGTATTTTTGATTTTTGTGAATTCTTGAGAATTTATCGAAATTTATTTGGAATTACTCAAAACTAGCCTTCCTTGAAAACAATTAAATAATGTATAAGTTCTAGCAAAGTTTTATTGAAAATATTTTATTTGAGTTCCAAATATCTCAAGGTATTTTCTGGAATTTTTCTAGAATTTTTCTGCTATTTTAAAAGTCCCAAATGAATTAAATGAATTTCTAGAATTATTTTTATTGAAAAAGGTTTTAAAATAGCTATGAACGAATGGGCCGAGCCCATTATCGTCGCTGCCGCCACCCATCCGCGCCGAAACCCTAGCGCCGCTTCACCGAACCGCTCGATCTTGATCGAACGCTATGCTGCAGCCACGTCGCTTCGCGATCGCGAGCCATCCGATCCAATCCGCGGACGCCCGTGATTGCGCCACGCCGATCGCTCACGCGAGATCACCGAGCTAACGCCGCCAACCGTTACCGCTTGTTTCGCCACCGTAGCGCGCACGCCGAGGCCCCTTAAAGTGCACCGAGTAGCGCGTCGCGTAACTCTTCGCCGCTTTTTGACACCTTGCACGCACGCCAAGACCTCTCTAGCGCTCGAACGAGCTCGCCGTAGTTGTTCCCTCGCATCGCCATCGTTTCTCCGCTGCTTGCGCCGCCGCCGTCCACTTCCGCCGTTGTTGAGGTCACCGGGTACCGATCTCGCCGAGACGCCGCCGAACGCGCCACTTCTTCACGCCGAACGCCCGCAACGCCGCCGACGCCCTCGTTTTCCTCGCCCGCGACTGTTCCTTCGCGCCGCCGTTGACCTCGCCAACTTCCGCCGCCGTCCGATCCTCATCGCCGGTTTTGGTGAGTCCACGATCCACTTCTCTGCTTACGCTTGGATTAAATTATAGACGTTAGATCTGTAATGTGCGCGAGATTAGATCTCGACATTAGGCTATTAGTAGATCTTGACCGTTAGATCCGGGTTGAACGGTAGAGATTAGATCTAGTCTCAGAATTTGGTTACATCTCACCGCTGGATCGTTAGTGTATGCATAGGATTGAGCCACGCCAAGCCGTGAATAGTAAATAGCTCCGTTAACTCGAGCCGCTCGGACGGATATAAACGGTTGAGTTCAGATCCGGTTTTGCCCTAGGATCCGCGCTGCTCGATTTGAACGCGCGGCGTGGTAGCGCCGCACCTTCATCCAATCTCGCACGACGCGTGGTTGCTTTGACCGCAGAAGAGACCGATCCGCCGTTGCTTCCGGGCGCGCGCCGCGATCGTGCTGCGTGGCTACGAGTAAATCGAGGCGCCGCGTCGGTCGCGGAATCCAACCGCTGATTTAGGCCGACCGCCGGATGTGCGACGCGCGAGGCGTGGAGCCCGCGCCGCCGCTACCGGATGCGTGGTCGATCACCGGATGCGCGACGCGTGTCGCGACGCATCTCGCGCTTGCGTAGTGCGCGTGAGGATCTCGACCGCCGGTTTTAGCGAACGGTCCGATTTTGCCGCGGTTCGCGACTGTTTCAGGAACCAAGTCCACGCTAGACCGTAGCCGAGCCGTGAACCCACCCATAGACTGCAGCGACGTGGCGCCTGCAGGTGTGCCACGTGTCGTCGGCCGACGTCATCGCCGACGCCATAAATATTTTCATATATAAAATATTTCGACGGAAATTATTTCGGTGCTGACGTCATCATGAGGCATGCTGACGTCATAAATGCGAATTTCAAGTATAAAAATAATTTGGAAAATCGGATTCTCTAATTTCAATTTTCAGATTTTATTCAAAACTTCAAATGACTATAACTTTTGCATTTTAACTCGGATTTGGGTGTTTCAAATTTCTAAAAATTCATAAAATTGTGATCTATTTAATGATGAATTTTATTTGAATTTTGAGATTATCTAGTCATCTGTATTAGCTATTTATTGCATATTTTATTTGAACGCGTAGACGCAAATTTACCTGGAAGGTTTCAAGAAGAATTGTCGCTCAAGACCAAGCTTCTAACACGCACCGCAGCTCTTTGAAGGCAAGTGATGCTTTGATCATTTTGATCCCAGATTTTAAAATGTAATTTATGCTTTGAAACTATGCATGCTAATTATTTAAAATGAATTTAAATTAATTTGGGATAATGTAGTTAATCAACCCATTTTGTTATGCCACCTTGAATTATTAATTGTATGCCTAGATCATTGTCACCCTAAGTTTTGATTATATTAGTTGGATGTTAATATTGTGCCAACACGGAGGCTAGACCGTGAGTAGATGCTTAGCCTTGCAACGAATCATGAATGATCTTTCTGAAAAATGCTACAATATTGATTAAAGACATATTGAATGTATTTTGAAAAGTGGTGTGATGATGCCACATGTTGAGATTGAGGTACAGCAACCTGTGTGGTTCCGTACCGATATTGAGTTATTGCTGGCATGTGTTGCACAATAATCAACTGGGTGGAAAATGATTTAGACTGGGCAAGTGGCAAGAGGTTTTGTGACTGTGTGCTAGGTGGGCCTGTGTGGCATTGGGTTGTTGAGTGATGTGAGTCTGTGTGCCACATTGGGCTGTGTGCCACTGTTGAGTGTTGAAAGTCTTGCCTTGGTCAGTTAAGGACTTCACCTTGCAAGCCTTTGATCTGAGTCAACCGTACAACCACATGTCTGACATGGGACAGACCTAGTTGACTAGGGTTCTGATATCTTTCCTCTGATACCTCGGGGTGACAAAGATACGGGTGTATCTCGTATGGGGAGCGCACGTGCTACGGCTTGGTGCCCATCCAACGGTGATTGGCCGGTCCTATACTTCGCTCTGTGAGGGAAGTGATAGTGAAGGCAATACCGAGAGGTTCTTTGGTTAAGGTAGAAGTTCCCAAAAGCTTTGTTGCGACAATCACTGTGTGGTGAGCGGTCGATCTTGTGGGTAAAGTGTACAACCTCTGCAGAGTGTCAAAACTATTCGAATAGCCGTGCTCACGGTATTGAGCATTGCTCGGGGATTACAGTCAAGGGGTAGTTTTTCATAAACAAAACATGGAAGGGTGGCTGTGTGCCAGTGTTGGAAATGAACTGATAAGGCTGTGTGCCGAGAATCTTCGAAGAAAAACCATTTGAAATTAGTATTACTTATATCTGTTTCACTGCTTTAATCTAAACAAGAATAAGCTTTGCATATAGTAATAGTGCTGCATTCTGTGCATTACTTGTTGAGTGCCTTGTGTACTCACCCCACCTTGCTTATCAACCCCCAACATCGCTGGAGGAGACTACACCAAGATGGGAGGAGGAGTACGCCGAGGACACGAGCAACTAGGGGCAAGCCCGATCGGTTCGTGGCAAGATGGAGGCTTCCACGACTTTTTATGTTCCGCCGCTATTTCTTTGTTTTGAATAATGTAAGCCTCAAGTGGTCGATTTATCTGTAAGGAGACCATAAGGTTGTACAACTGCTTTATATACATGTTTGCACTATTTATTCTTATATCCTTGTGATTGTCTGTGATGTGCAACCCTGTATGACTGTGTGTGCTAGCGTGATCCTGGACTGGCACAGAATACACAGAGGGTCCGGATTTGCAGATTCGGGTCCCGACAGTTACCGACTTGGGTTGTTCCCAATGTAGAACTGTCTCCACTTTCTTTGGATCTACCGCAACTCCTACTGCAGTCATTATGTGTCCAAGAAATTCAACCTTATTCTTCCAGAAATCACATTTGCTAAATTTTGCAAACAACTGTTGCTCTCTCAACTTTTCAAGGACTAGCCTCAAATGCTCGACGTGCTCTTCTCTCGTCTTGGAATAGATAAGGATATCATCTATGAATATGACGACGAACTTATCCAAATATTCCATAAAAACCTTATTCATTAAGTTCATGAAATATGCCGTGCATTTGTCAAACCAAAAGACATCATCAGAAACTCGTAGTGTCCATATCTTGACGAAAATGCGCTCTTCGAATATCCTCGATCGGATCTTCAATTGATGGTATCCTCGATCGGAGATCAATTTTGGAGAAGACTTCGCTCCTCTCAATCGGTCAAACAAATCATCGATCCTGGTAGCGGATACTTATTCTTTATCGCCACATCATTGAGTGCACGATAGTCTATACACATCCCGAAACTTCCGTCCTTCTTCTTGACGAATAAGACAGTGCTCCCCATGGCGATGAACTAGGTCCTATAAATCCTTTTTCCAAAGTTCTTCAATTTGCTTCTTCATTTCCACCAATTCCTCCGTGGACATCCTGTAAGGTCTCTTAGCTATGGGAGCTATCCTCGAACCAGCTCTATCACGAACTCGATATCTCTATCTCGCGGCATTCCGTAAATCTTCCGAAAACATCCTGATATTCATTGACTATGGAAACTTCCTCTAAGTCGATAGCCTTCATGTCGTTGACCATTAATTGTCCATCCCGCACCGGTTTTGCTTCAAACTCAATCTTCTTTCCATTCGGCTCTCGACCGATATGACTCTTTTTCGCAAATCCATATCGCCTTGTGATTGGTTAACCAATCCATTCCTGTGATAACATCCAAGGTTTGGGTATTAAGGACGATTAAGTTCGCTAGGAACTCAACTCCATTAATTATTAGTCTTACCCGTAACATCCTACTTTAGATCGGAGTTCGATCCAGGATTGACTATGAGCACACATTTAAGATTCACTATTTCCATATCATTTTGAACAGCAAAATCTTGGGAAATAAAAGAATGCTAAGCTCGGAATCAAATAAAACGGTAGCTGGTAATCGAGTTTACTAGAACTTACCCAAGATAACGTCCGTGGCGTTCAACTTCATCCGCTGTAATGTGGTTGACTCGCCTCGTGCAGTTCCTTGGGATGGAGTTGTCGCCGTTGATGCCCCATGGTTCACGACATGCGGAGTCCTTGCCGGTGTGTTCCTAGGTTAAAACGGACCGGGTGACACCTCCTTCTTAGGGCGCTTGTTGGCAAATGCCCCATTTCATTGCAATGATAGCAACGCCTTCCCACCGCTCGAGAGGTTCCTCCACCTGCGCTACGCTTCGGCCGAGTCTCAACATTCGACCCATCGGGCGATTTGCCGCGGTGGTGCCCTATCATTGCCTCCGGCTGGTACCGATGAACTATTGAGGTGCCGCCCTCGCCTCTGCGCCCCGATGACCTCCTTGTTGCGCCATTCTCGCGCTCTGTTGTCATCCAACTCTCGGCGCTTGTCCTCTAAGATAAGAGCTTTGTTAACTAGCTCTTGGAAGTCGTGGAATGTGTGGTGATCACCCCACTGCAACCTCGCATTCAATCCCTTCATGAAGCGGATAGTCCGGCCTTATCCGTAGCCACGCCCTCCAAAGGCGTAGCGTGCCGCTTAGGTGAACTTGTTCGTAATCGCCACCGATCGCCGCCTTGCTTTAGGCTCCGAATTCCTCCTTTTAAGATCCATGATACCCTCGGTACATGGTACCGCGCGAAGGTCGAGGTGAATTCCTCCCACGTGATACTCTGTGGGTCCTCATGAGTCGCGCAGGTTTTCACCATTCTCGCGGCAGTCCTTCGAGTTGATGAGAGGCATAGAGTACCCTCTCATGTCCTACACACCGGGTAATGTGCGCTTCCTTTCAATTGTCCTTAGCCAATCGTCCGCTTCTAGTGGATTGGCGCACGAGAAAGTGGGTGGACGAGTCCTCATAAACTCCGACAACCCGAGTAGGGGTGTGGTCCATGGTTACCCCCAGGTTGAACATTCACAGCAGCTTGATTGGATATCTGCTGCATGGTTTGAACCTTCGTGTTCATAAGTTGAGTCTGGGCAGTCAAGAAGGCTCCCAGGTTCTGCATGTCGACCTGTGGCGGTTGAGGGATCGGCTCTTCATTCTGGTTGTCCGCCTGGTTAGCTCCACTTCCGCTGGCTCCAATATTTCCACGAGTCCTCACCATCTGTTGCCAGCTTCCAAGGTTAAGAGAAGAAGAAAGCATAGACAAGTAGAAGAATTCATGTGGGGAAACAGGTGTAACTTAAATTATTTAGCCACTTTATTGATACAATATAAAGCAGTACGGTTGCTCACAAGTGCCTAAGGGCAATGCAACACATACGAGACACTCACAACCAAAAACAAGTAAGCAAACATAGGAATCCATGACGACTCACACCTAATGGTGACTCTGAAGAAAAAGACGCGACTCAAACATTCGAGTCTCGAAACTACACTCTACTAGACTCGATCACCATCGAGCCAACCCGGCCATGCTCTCCTCGAGCATACACCGTGGGTGCTCCGAATCGGGCAACCGTCCCGTGACTCATCGCGGCTGGTGCAATGACCCCATCGACTCCGCTGGTCCCGTGCCCGCTCGCTCTCAGACCGGTGCCTCTCGCTCGCTCCTCCAGATCCGATCGTAACTCCGAATCTGGTTCGTGCTCGGGTCCATACAAAGCCATCTCCAACTCCCGAATCTTCTCGCATGGAGTGAGCCGAGCCCTCCCGCACTGGATCTTTGCCTCTCGCGACCTCGGCGCGGGTCCTCTGCAACTCCCTGACCGTCTCGCCCAAGGCGCCCTCTTGGGCGATGACGCACTCGCCAGTGGGTGATAGTGGCGTCCTCCTCTACAAGCTCCATCCTCTCCAAACGATTGTCTCGACGCTGATGGCGACGAAAGACGGTGCCTCCAACTCTGCGGAGTAAGTGCGGGCAATCGCCGACGCTCGACGCGCGACTCGGATTCCGCCTCAAAAGAAGACCTCCGACCGTGATGTAGATAGGACGGCTCTCCTCGTTCTCTCCCGAGCATACATCGTGATCTTGACATCCCAGCGACGCCAAGTCCCGCCTGCACCACCAAGTCCTCGACATGCTGGTCTGTCAAAACCTCCGAGCAATCGCAACATACGCCATAACTCCACAACAGATCCTCCGTGCGCCTCCATAGGTGTGGATCATCCTCATCCGACAAAATAAACCTTGTTTAAATTAAACAGAGAATAATAAAAATTCAACATAGGTATGAAACAAGAGAGAAGAGATAAGTCAAGATTTCATTGATATTCTTGCTCAAGTTGATTAGGTCTTTAGAAAATAGTTTTACCCTCCTAGGCACGACCAAACTAGGGTCAATTCCTACATCACTTTGCTCGATACCACCTCTGCCGGGACCCGAATGCGCAAACCGACGCTCTGTGTATTCTGTGCCACCCAGATCACACTACCACACACACCAATACTGTGGCTGCACATTACGCATTCACAAAGATATAAGAATAAATAGGCAAACATGTATATAAATCGAGTTGTACGACCTTATGGTCTCCTTACAGATAAGTCACCACACAGGCTTACATTATTCAAAGTAAAGAAATAGCAATGAACATAAGTAAAGGTCGTGGAAGCCTTCATCTTGCCACAGCAACCGATCGGGCTTGCCCCTAGTTGATCGTATCCTCGATGTACTCCTCCTCCCAAACCGTGTAGTCTCCTCCACCGATGTTGGGGTTGATAAGGGTGGGGTGAGTACACAAGGCACTCAACAAGTAATGCATGTAATGCAAGCTATTACTACATGCAAAGCTTATTCCAAAGGGTTGGCTTAAATGGTTCTTTTGCATCAAACAGCAATTTTAAACGAATATCTTAATTAGATTAAAGCATTGGAACAGTTATATGTAATACTAATTTCTTCAAATGGTTTTTCTTCGAAGATTCTCGCACACGCCTTTAATAGTTCATTTTTAACACTTGGCACACAGCCACCCTTCCCACATTTTGTTTATGAAAATCTATCCTTGATCAGAATCCCGAGCAATGCTCAATACCGTGAGCACGGCTATTCGAATAGTTTGACACTCTGCAGAGGTTGTACACTTTACCCACAAGATACACCGCCACCACACAGTGATTGTCCGCAACAAAGCTTTTCAGAACTTCTACCTTAACCAAAGAACCTCTCCGTATTGCCTTCACTATCACTTCCTCACACAGAGCCAAGTATAGGACCGCCAATCACCGCTGGATGGGCACCAAGCCGTAGCACGTGCACGCCCCATACAGATACACCCTTGTGTACCGTCACCCCAAGGTATCGTGAGGAAAGATATCGTAACCCTAGTCAACTAGGTCTGTCCCATATCGTATATGTGGTTGTACGGTGACTCGGATCAAAGGCTTGCAAGGTGAAGTCCTTAATCGACCAAGGCAAGACTTCCAACACTCAACAAAGGCTCACAGCCCAATGTGGCACACAGACTCACATCACTCATCAACCCAGAGCCACACAGCCCACCTGTGCACACACCTCTTGCCACTTGCCCCGCCTAAATCATTTCCCACCCGCTTGATTATTGTGCAACACATGCCAAGAATAACTCAACATCGACACGGAACCACACAGTCGTTGTACCTCAATCTCATCATGTGGCATCATCACACCACTTTTCAAAATACATTCAAAGTCTTTAATCAGATTGTAGCATTTTTCCAAAGATCACTCATGATTCGCTGCAAGGCTAAGCATCTACTCACTGCCTAGCCTCCCGTGTTGGCACAATATTAACATCCAACTAATATAATCAACTTAGGTGACAATGATTTAGGCATACAATTAATAATTCAAGGTGGCATAACAAAATGGGTTGATTAACTACATTATCCCGAATCAATTTAAATTCATTTTAAATAAATAAGCATGCATAGTTTCAAAGCATAAACTACATTTTAAAAACCTGGGAACAAAATGATCAAAGCATCACTTGCCTTCAAAGAGTTGCTGGTCTGTTCCGAAACTTGGTCTTGAGCGACGAATTCTTCCTCGAAACTTTCCGCAAATTTGCGCTACGCTGCATACAAACAAAATATGCAATAAATAGCTAATACAGAAGACTAAATGAACTCAAAAATTCAAATAAAATTTACCATTAAATAGCTCACAATTTTATGAATTTTTAGAAATTTGAATCACCCAAATCCGAGTAAAAATGCCAAAGTTATAGTCATTTGAAGTTTGAATAAAATCTGAAAATACAGAAATTAAGAAAATCCGATTTTTCTGAATTATTTTTATACTGGAAATTCGCTTTTATGACGTCAGCACCGCGTCATGATGACGTCAGCATAGAAATGAATTTCAGCCGAAATATTTTTATATATAAGAATATTTATGACGCTATCGCGACGCCACCGACACGGGAACGCCCGCAGGTCGCCACGCCGCTCGGTCTATGGATCGGGTCCACGGCTCGGCTCGTCCACCGTGGACTTGGTTCACGTAACGATGCAGCCACGCCGCAAAAATCCGCACCGCTCGCTAAAATCGACGGTCGATCCTATGCTCGCGCTGGCTCGGCGACGCCGATTTCCGCGACGCCACGCGCCACGCATCGAACGGTCCCCTGATCCAACGCCAACGCGCGCGGACTCGGCGACGCTTCGGATACGCAGCGACACGCGGCGCAATCGCAACGGCTCGTTTGAAATCAATGGCCGAGATTGGTCACGCTTCGGTCAAAGGAAACACACGGCCGCACGCGATTGGTTGGAGGTGCGGCGCTATCACCGCCGCACGTTCAAATTTGAACGGCGCGGATCCTAGGGCAAAACCAGATCGAACTCAACCTTCAGATCCGATCCAACGGCTCGCCATCGAGTCGCTTATTATATATGGCGCGACGTGGCTCAATCCTACGCGCACACTAACGATCCAACTACCGAGATGCAACTAAGTTACTGAGACTAGATCTAATCTCTACCGCTTAAACCAGATCTAACGATGCAGATCTACTCTAGAAGAACACAAAGAAAAGTGACGGGACGAACCGTAGCGCATGGCGAAGATCGGACGGACGATGAAGCTTCGGTGAAGGCGACGGCGCGCAGAAGAAAAGGCTGCGAGTTGAGGAAGATGACGCAGCCCACGGCGCCACGGCTTCTCCGGCGTGATGAAGTGGCTCGCTCGACGCGGCTTGGCGGAAGGATTACTCCGTGACCTTGGCGACGGCGAGAGAAACCGCGCGAAGTAAACGACAAAAACCGCGGCAAGACAAAGACGCAACTACGGCGAGCTCGCCAGTGCTAGAGAGGGTCTCGGCGTGCGTGCGAGGAGTCAAAAGACGCGCGTGAAGGTCTCGCACGACGCCATCAACGGGGACTTAAGGGCTGCCTCGACGTGCGCGAAACTGCCGGCGAAATCACGACCATCAAAGCCCACGCCTCTCCCGCGATCTCGCGGGACGATGTGACATGGCGCAATCTCAAGGTCCGCGCGGCGACGATCCGAAGGCTCACGATGCAGCGACGTGGCGCACTCAAGGGCGCTCGATCCGGACGGACGACTTGGGCTGGGCTGCGCTAGGTTTCGCGCGTTGGGCCGACGACACGCACAAGAATGGGCTCGCCCATTATCGCTCATCCGATTTTAGATCATTTCACATTTAAAATAATTCTAGAAATTCAATTAAATCATTTGGAGCTTTTAAAATAGCGAAAATTCCAGAAATTACTTTGAGATGTTTGGAATTCCATTAAAATATTTGCAATAAAACTTTGCAAAAACTTTTCCATTATTTAATTGTTTTCA
Source organism: Otatea glauca (assembly GCA_036346275.1). Taxonomy (NCBI): domain Eukaryota; kingdom Viridiplantae; phylum Streptophyta; class Magnoliopsida; order Poales; family Poaceae; genus Otatea; species Otatea glauca. Next base: position 6,800,972 of record CM070716.1, on the reverse strand, counting down.
AGAAAAGTCCTATTTGAATAAATCCAAATAAACTTAAATAAATTCCCAAAAATTCAAAAAAAATAAAAAATACTCCAAAATTTAAATTAGAGCAAAAACTAGGGTGTTACATACCACTTGCCGATTTGCAAGACTCCCTTTGGCTTGATGGTCCTTGAATTCTTTCCTACACGATCAGTTTCTATTTGAAGTGAGCTGACCATGATTTTCAAAGTCTCACTACCGTTAGAGCTCGGCTAAACGTCAACATGGAGTGCAACCTTTGACCATATATCTTGTGTCGGCTCTTTTCCCTTTTTAGAGCACTAGACCATGTTGATCGGATATATCTTGTGTCGGCTCTTTTCCCTTTTTAGAGCACTAGACCATGTTGATCGGGAAGGGATTAGCATCCAATTGTTTCATCGGCTATTCTGCAAAATTGAGTCGGCCATCCTCTATAACCGATTGTATATGCTATCGAAAAATATTGCAATCGTTGAAAGTTCAAGCTCCTTTAATTTGGTTTTGTTGTTAATGACAAATCTAATATTGAGACTAACTTTTTTGATAATCATAATATTGATTAGTCTCAATTGTTAATTAATAACAATCCTTTTATGAGACTAACTATTTTGTTGAGCTTAACTCTCTTTAGGCTCTTTTGGATGAAAAAGATGAAAATATCAAAGGTATGCATTCGAGTTTATATTATCTTATTTTGTTGCATTATTAGATATAATATTCATGATTATATTGATAAATATAAATATGAGACTAACTCTTTTATTGAGTATATCTTTGATTAGTCTCATCTCACTGAAAAATGAAAATCCCAAAGGTATGCATCCAATACAATTGTATTATTTCTAGATGCATTTCTTGGACTCAAGTTAAAAGATGTGCATTATGTCTCCGACTTCATCTATATTACATGAATGCGCATATCTAGGGAGAGTTTACAATTTAACTTGATGTTTCAATAGTATTGACCCATGTCCTCTTGCCAAACAAAATATAGGATCAAGACTTTGAAACAATCATTTGAGTATATGTAACTTGTGTAGTTGTAGTATACTCATGCTAATATAAGATAAACTCAAGTGCTATCTAAGATTGATTATGTGCATATTGATTCCAAGTTCAATTATTTATATGCACATATTTAATGGAGTTTATTCTATTGTTGATGGTATTAAGAGTATTGATCCCTTTCCACACTCTAGCATAATTTGGATCATTACTTACTAACCATCAAAATGAGTATATGAAACTTGTGTAGTTAATATATACTCATGTCAATTTAAATGTAATTTAAATTGAGTTCGGTTGTGTATCAATCAATCAAAGAACGTTTCATCATGTGTTGATGGTATTTCTTTGTTGTTTAAGGACAAGCGAAAAGTTCTTGAGTATAATGAAGCATTAGTTGCATCAAAGTACTCAAGACACCTTTAAATCATTCAAATTGATTAGGGTTGTGCTCAATCGATTGTGGGGGCATCCATTATGTGTTAATGGAGTGCAATTGATGATTGAGGCAACCGTGTTTGTTGGACTAACAATCTTTCATGAGTTGTGAAGTAGGTTGAGTCCAAGAAAATAAAGAATCAGGAAGAAGAAGAAGTCATCATGTGTTAATGAGCTTCAAGAATGAATCCCAAAGTGAAGTGAAGATAGAGAAGGTTCATCATGTATTAATGAACATGAAGAAATGACCCAGCTTGGAGAGAAGATGATGGAAATCATAAAAGCTCCAAGTGGATGTGCTAGAGGCAAAGGTATAACTAGCTTGGGCTAAGGACGTGTTCTTAGTCTTTTACTGGTCTTGGCGTTTGGATGGGAGACCGGGTTGCTAGTATAGGTTGCCGTACTATTAAGAGGGGTCGAGTCTTGTAGCTCGAGCTTCATCATGTATTGATGAACTCAATCTGGTTCTCTCTAGCTCACTCTCTTGGTTGGTTATTGCATGAGCTAAGTTTTTGCATGTGTTGCAAATAAGGGAGCTCATGCTTGCTTCTTATTGAATCTTGATTTAGTTTTTGCATAGAGCTATGGATTTGCATGTGTTGCAAAAAGGGAGATAGCTTATGCAAGTTGGTTTAAGTGGTTGTTTGTATGGAGCTAGATATTTGCATACGTTGCAAATAGAGAGCTGATGCATCGGAGTCTTAGCTTGTTGCTTGATCATGTATTGATCATCACAAAGGCTAAGATAGGTTTATGCTTTGCGTTTGCAAAAAGAGTTTTTTGCAAAATATGATTTAATTGAATCTTATCTTGGAGCATGTGAATAGGGTTTGCAAATATATTTACAAATTGGTTTGATCATGTGTTGATCATCACATGGCTCAAAGATATGATCTTGATTGCTCATGTTTGCAAAATTTATATTTGCAAATGTATTTTGCAAAATATTGGTGTTCATGCATTTGATATTGGAGCATGTGATTAGAATTTGCAAATGTGTTTTGCAAAATTGTTTTGATCAAGAGTTGATCATCACATGGCTCAATATTTGATCTTATTGACTCTCTCAAGATTGTAGTCACGCTCTTAATCAAGTCTATGTGAAGGATTTCGAGAAATAAGATTTTAGACTTGAATGACTACATTAGAGTCTTTGTTTTTGTGATATGTAAAAATATCTATGGTTTCTTAAATCTTGAAAATGAGTAGAGATTGTAGCCCTCGTGATAAGCTTCGCATAGCGTCCAAGATCACCTTAATCGAAGTTCGTAGTGAATAATTATGAGCTTTTTCGTAGCTGTAGCAGTGGTTTGACTGGGGTCACTCTGGTCATACCAGCTAGCGGTATGGCCGGACCCTCTCCGGTCATACCAGCCGGCGGTATGACCGGGTTACTTCGGTGTATTTTTTCCAGAGAAGGGGTATGCAATTTTTAGGGTCCGGTATGACTGGAGCACCTCCGGTATGACCGGATTTTCTGAGTAACGGCTAGTTTTTTAGCCGTTGGCCTCTAAGGAGCGGCCATACCGGCCCTAGGGCGATATGACCGGGTTTCCTCAGTATTTTTGCCCATTTTACCCCCCAATGGCTAGTTTTTCTTGTGGAGGCTATATAAGAAGCTTTGAGGGCTGGCATTTGGGTGTTGCTATGGTTTTAGAGAGTTCATTGCTCTTTGTGGTTGTGTTGTGCATTTTTTGCACTCTCCAATATGGTTTTTGAGCTATGAGTGAGCTCTAATTGCATGTGTTGCAATTAGAAGTGGGTTGAGAGACTCTTGTGCATGTGTTGCACTTGAGGGAAGTCTTGTGCATGTGTTGCACTCAATGATCACCATTGTACATGTGTTGTACTTGGTGGAGCTCAAGCTAGAGGGCTTGACTTATTACTCTTTGTGTTTGCAGACACTTAGACGGCGTGTGGGGGTGTCGTGCGTGGAGACCTTCTCAAGGAGATTGTGAGAAGGCCTGGCAAAGTTGTGAAGATCGGAGCTCACCTAGCTGGGGAGGGAAAAGCTACCACTAGTGGAATCGAGGCTAGTGCTCAATTCGTGGAGCCGGTCTATCGGGACCTGGATTTGCAAATCCGAAACCCTCTGTGTATACTGCGCTAGTCCAGGATCACGCTAATGCACATAGTGGAAACATAGATGAAATATCATTCCATTCAACGAATTAACTAAGGAAGAAGCAAATTATTATTAAATAAGGCATCATACCTTATGGTCAAAGTTTACACCACTACACCTTAAGGCTTAAGAAACAAATAAACAATTGCAGCGAAAAAGATAACTTGGGCCATTCGACATGCCCCAGGCAATCGTCTGGGGAAACTCCTTCCTAATCCACGTAGTCTTCATAATATTCATCCTCATTATATTCAGCATTTCCTGATCCTTCCTCAGCAACTGATCAACAAAGGCGTAAAGCCGTGAGTACAAAAAGTATTCAGCAAGCTGTAGGGAAAATGATGCAATATATTCATGTAGGCTTGACAAAGGATTGCCGTATGGTTCATTTTCAGAAAGCAATAACTTGAATTGAAATACAGTAAATAGATTGAAAGCACATTTATGAAAAGTTAATAAATAACTGGTAATCAATGGTAGACAACATGAACAAAATGGCGAAGCATCACCCTACACCATCTAAAATAATTATCAAACCACTAAATTCAACAGTACTAACTTTAGACAACAAAACAACAGTGAACTCCCCGTTCACATCCCAACAATTCCACATTTCCACATTTCATGAAACACTATATACCCCTTGTGAAATTCCTGTGCTTGTCCATGACCGCGGACGCGGCTATTCGAATAGTTTTACACTCTGCAGAGGTTGTACAACTTTACCCACAAGACATGAACATCTCTTTGTGCAAACGTTACTAACACACTTACTTTGGTGTGTCGCAGAGATATCATGACAAAGCCTTTACAATGCATTGTCTAAACTCGGTACTGCCCGCTAAGATTTCACCCCGCAGGGCCCCCTCTTGCGCCTTGCGAATCTACCCGTCTATCCCAGAACCCACACCACCAATTGGCAGTACTCAAGGATAGACATTGCAAATTAATCAGCTAGGTCTATCCCACACCAGACATGTGGTAGTACGGTTAGGCCCAGTTCAATGGCGCACAAGATTTAGTCCTTAAGTTGTCCCACGCAAGACATCCACATCCCAATGTGCTATAAAGCACCCCCTTAACTACACGATTACTTGCCCGAGGAAAAACAACTTTGTTCATCCAAGACCAATGGCAAACCCCGCCATGCTACAACAAATTTTATAACAACGGCTATCAGCCACAATTCAATGTCTCATTAAGTCAAGATTAACATTATACAACATGTGATATGAATCCCATCGTATAACTAAGCAATGTCTAAGCATAGCTACGGTATCCCAGTGTTGGTAATATGATTATGTCCAACTAGTACTGACCCAACCTAGGGTTAACAATGGATACATGTCATCCCAATAATCAAGGTGGTATAATGTCAACTAGGTACATAGGTATTCCCGGCAAATAACCATTGTACATAAATAGCATGCAATTGTATAAAGCAAAGTACTTTTGCAAACATAGGTTCAATATGATCAAAGGTTACAACTTGCCTTGCTGATCTAGTGCTGAGTCTTGGTCTTCGAAGTCTCTGTTTGCTCCCTCGGAATTAGCGTCTATCGGAAAAAAGCAACGATACCAAATAAATACAAAACAGAGACTTAAACAAGCTCAAAACTGAAAATAAATGGCTCCAGAAGGTAGAACTCAATTTTAGAAAAATTTAGAAACTTGAATCGCCTCAATCGGAGTTCGTATGAGACAGAATGGATTTTTGGAAGGTTAAATCACATAAAGCAATAAAGAAATGATTTTATAATTTTTAAAATTATTTTTCGTCAGAAAAAGAAAAATCAAATTACTGTATAATATCGGCAATCTGAATCTAAAATTTCTAAATAATTTTTTTATTTTTTCAACGGATCTTCTCTCTCCTACGAGTGCTCCTTGCTTGACTTGATATAGAGAGCAGCAACACATGCCTCATCAGAGCAGATCACAACATATAGAGGCAAGGCAACCGAGGCATGAGCAAGGAAGAAGGAAAGCAAGGCCAAGGCGACTCCACGCTTGGCCACAGCGGCGGCTCGTCGGCTGGCCGACGACTCACGGTGACGACGAATGGCCATGAATGATGACAAACTTGTTTCGAGAAAACGCAAAATTCATCGCACACATTGAACCAATCTTGAATTCAATTGAGGGGTTACCTTCACAACGATCAAGAGCACAAAGTGACGCGAATGGATTTGGAAGAGGATCTCCGAGGCGTTGGGAAGCTTTCTAGGGCACGTCGACCGACGTTCGGTTCGCGCTCCGGGCGTCGTGGCGTTCCAAGCAAACAAAGGCACAAGAGATTGAAACAAGTGGAGGAACAGGTAGAGGAATGAAAGGGGATCCCGGTGCTCTCCTTAAATAGGCTCGGGGAGGCTCGTAGAGATAGATATGGTTGGTTTAAAGAAGAGTCCGATCCAAATAAAACTCAAATTTCTCCCGAAATAGAAGGGATTAGGATAAGAGAATCACGGGGATTAGTTGAGGATAAGATGACACACGTATTTGATATGAACTCGGGAGCAAAAACGTGTTGGATTGGAGGTCCAAAATCTTGGCCATAGAGGAAGAAAGAGAGACGGTTTGGCTGGCTTCTTGGTTGGAGGTTGAAGTCAACCATGACATGTGGGCCCTCCTTTGGTAATTATTTTCGAATTTAATTAATGTTGATAATAAAAAGACATTGAAACAATATCAAATAAGGTTCAAAAATTCTGAAAAATTCTCAAAAATACTTTGGAGTATTTTCAACTTACTGGAAAAGTTTTAGAAATTTTAGAGTTATAATTTCACTATAGTAAATCTTTTCGTAAAACTGAAAATAGAAAAGCAATTTTATAAAATCCAGAAAATTTAGCAAAAATTTTAGAAAATTATAAATAAGTAATAAAATATTATTTTACAAATTTTGGGATGTTACAAACCTCCCCCCCTTAAATGGAATCTCGACCCAGAGATTCAGACGGACTAGAGAATAGGTCGGGAAACTCAGACTTCAAATCCTCTTCTCGCTCCCAAGTAGTTTCCTCTTCTGAATGATGGCTCCACTGGATCTTGCAAAAACGGATGGTCTTGCTTCTCGTGATACGTTCTGCAACATCCAAAATCTTCACTGGTTGCTCCTTGTAGGTAAGATCCTCTTGCAAATCAATGGCTTCCAACAACATTTGTTCATCTGGCGCACGCAAGCACTTCTTTAGCTGTGACACATGGAACACGTCATGGATCCCAGCAAAAGACCGAGGCAACTGAAGCTTGTAAGCAACCTCTCCTCTTCGTTCCAATACTTTGAACGGTCCAACAAATCTAGTGGCAAGCTTTCCTTTTACTTGAAATCTCTTAACTCCTTTGAGAGGGGTGACTCTGAGATAAACATAATCATTGGGTTGAAAACTTAAATCTCCGCGACGATTATCTGCATAACTCTTCTGTCTACTTTGAGCTATCTTCAAACGGTCTCGAATTAATTGGACTTGTTCTTCAGCTTCTTGCAATATGGCAGGGCCAAACAATTGTCTTTCTCCTGACTCCTTCCAGTTGAGAGGGGTTCTGCACTTTGTTCCGTATAAGGCTTCAAATGGAGCGATTTGCAGACTGGCTTGATAGTTGTTGTTGTAAGAAAACTCTGCATAGGGTAAACACTTGTCCCACTTGGCACCATAGGTTAAAGCACAAGCTCTTAACATGTCCTCTAGAATCTAATTCACACGCTAAGTCTGTCCATCGATTTGAGGGTGATAAGCAATACTGAACCTGAGATGACTTCCCATGGCCTCAGGCAACTCTGCGAAAAACAAGAGGTAAACTGGGTTCCTCTATCAGATACTATCTGAAGAGGAACGTGGTATGCTACACTAGCACAAAAAAAACTACCGCATAACCAGAAAGCTACTCGCAAGAAGGGGATCACAGATTAGATTACCGCTAGACGCGCAGTTGCGGAATCCTTCGCGCGTCGATATAGTGGATCGTCCTCGTCGCAGTCGTTGCGTCGATGGAGTGGATCGTCCTCGCCTCATCGTGGATCGTACTCCCACGCCGCAGTCGCAGCAGTGTCACCACAGCAGTCCACACGTCCAGGGATGGAACGCCGTACGTCGGTGTGCAAGCACCTGGTCGCTCGGCAGGGGCAGCGAGAGGAGGAGGCTAGGGTTTGGGGTGAATCACTTCTAAACCATGGAAAAGCACACCCTGTGCCCACCCTCCTCCCCTCCTTATATAGCCACGAGATGAAACCTAAACCAGGCCCATCATGCTAAGCCCACGAGGTCCATTAATTACGGATCCAATCCAAATTAATACGCCCCAACCCATTAAGTGTGTGACCCTACAGGTTCACGACGCTTGGACATGGATTCGAAAACTCCTTTTCAATCCAATAGTTGGTAGCGGCTCCTTGCAAAGTATGCCAACTCCCAAACATACTATGATCAAATCGAATGTAACCTATCAAAAGTACTCATGTAATAATCCCTTTGCCAAGTATATGAAGATTAAACTCAAGGCAGAAGCATGTCATCCTTTGATGATTCAATCCATCTCTCGTGATTCGTGATATATTAATAAGTTGTGATTGACTCCTCAATCACGGCATGGCCATGCACTTCCTTAATCATATCACATGAGTGGCCTTGTCGTATATCTCCGTTTCATTGGAGTGGCAAATTCCATCTTGACTGCTCACTTCCCTCTACACGTTTCATAGTAAACATGAAAGCTACCTTTATAACTATCCGGTTAGGAAGTAGTGTTTGATAGCCCCAAGGAAAACTACTACACATGTAGGGAATATGACAATCTCAGATCTAAGGATCATACATCTACTATGTATGAGATACACTGATGACACATAAGAATGAAACATTCTCGCAGTGTCCCATGGTGGGTCTATCTAACCCATGTTCTTCAACATGTGTCCACAATGTATAGATGATATCTCCATATCCCATGATCTATGAAGCATGATCATCGATCACTACATGTGCTGATATATTCATCGTTGTCCTATACGATGATATCCGATCAGAGATATTTATCGAATTATATCAATAAGTAAAGAGCTTCATAAGGAAGTCACATACTTGTTGATCAATACAATGATATACATTCATTGGACCAATAATCATATTATTATTCATAAACAAAGTCATGTTACAATCATCTAAATGATTGCCTCAAGGGCATAACACTAACACTATCTTCTTAGGCACTCCGTGAAGACTGACAATCCTTGACATATATAATTCTGCCAGTTTATCTCCAGCATAAGTAGTCTTAACTGGAATGATGTGAGCTACCTTAGTCAATCAATCCACTATTACCCAGATCGAATCATAACCTGCTTGGGTCTTAAGAAGTCCGGTAATAAAATCCATACCAATCTCTTCCCACTTCCATTTGGGAATCTTCAATGGTTGTAACAATCCTGCTGGCCTCTGATGTTTTGCTTTGACTTTCAGACAGATGTCACAAAGAGCAACATATTCTGCAATCTCATGCTTCATACTAGGCCATCAATAACTTTCCTTAAGATCTTGATACATCTTGGTACTTCCAGGATGAATGGAATATAAAGTCTCATATGCTTCCTTAAGTAACAGCTCCTTGAGCTCTTTCTGATCTGGTACGCAGATATGCTTCTCATACCAAATAGTACCTTGTTCATCTTCTGTGGATCCTGAGGCATTTCCTTTCTTCATATTGCTCTTTATTTCTTTGATATCAGTATCATCAACCTATGCTTCTCGGATCTGATCTTCCAATGTAGGGTGTACTTCCAAAGTAGCCAAGTAACCTTCTTGAACCACTTTCAGACTAAGCTTCTGAAATTCCTCATAGAGTGCTGGCTGACCTTCTTTAATCATTAGGGTATTACAGTAGCTCATTCTACTCAAAGCATCGGCTACGACATTGGCTTTGCCTGGATGATAATGTCCTTGATCAGTCCCAGCCATCTTCTTTGTCTCATATTGAGGTCGGCTTGGGTGAAAATGTACTTCAAACTCTTGTGATTAGTATAAACCTCACAACGATTACCAATAAGATAATGATGCCAAATCTTTAAAGCTTGCACTACGGCTGCCAACTCCAAATCATGGGTAGGGTAATTGACTTCATGTGGCCTTAGTTGTCGCGAAGCATACGCTACAACTTTCTTATCTTGCATTAGCACACAACCGATTCCTTGTCGGGATGCATCACAAAATATCTCAAAATTCTTTCTGATATCTGGTAGGATAAGCACTAGGGCAGTTGTCAAACACTTCTTTAACTCTTGGAAACTCTGCTCACACTCTGATGTCCAAACGAATTTCTTCTGCTTTAAGAGCTGAGTGAGAGGTCTAGCTTTTCTAGAAAATCCTTCTATGAAACGGCAATAATATCCTGCCATTCCGAGAAAACTTCGGATTTGGGGTACCGTCTTGGGTGAATCCCAACTTAGCACATCTCGTACCTTACCAGAATCAACAGCGACTCCTTCTACTGATATGACATGTCCTAGGAAAGCAACTTCTTTCATCCAGAACTCACATTTACTGAACTTCGCATATAGCTGGTTTTCTATTAGCTTCGTCAAAACTTGGCGCAAGTGATCCTCGTGTTCTTCTTCACTTTTGGAATAGATTAGAATGTCATCAATAAAAATAACAACAAATTTATCCAAATACTCCATGAATACTTTATTCATCAGGCTCATGAAGTAAGCAGGGGCATTGGTCAATCCAAAGGACATCACGGTATACTCATACTGTCCATACCGAGTCACAAAAGCTGTTTTGGGTATATCCTCTTTACGAATCTTCAACTGATGGTATCCTGATCTCAAGTCAATCTTGGAGAACACTCCGGTTCCTTGAAGTTGATCAAACAAATCATCGATCCTTGGCAAAGGGTATTTATTCTTGATGGTGACCTCATTGAGTGAACAATAATTTACACACACTCTCTGAGTTCCATCTTTCTTTTCAACTAGAAGAACTGGTGCTCCCCATGGCAAAGAACTCGGTCGAACAAAACCTTGTTCTTGCAGCTCCTTAATCTGTCTCTTTACTTCAGCTAACTCATTAGCAGGCATCCTCTAAGGTCTCTTAGATATCGGTGGTGTTCTAGGAACTAGTAAATCAAGAATTATATATCCCCATCTGGTGGCATACCAGGTGTCAGGGATCGGTACCCTCGCCACGTGTAAGCATCCCCCCGGGGCCTCGTGGAGGCTTTCTGCGGGCCCAGGGGCTCATCTCCGACTTGGGAGGTACTCTCCCGATGCTCGGGCTCGGGACCAACGAGCTCGGGCATAGGCACAAGGGCATGCACCATCCCCCTTGACCTCGACCCCTCGACCTCGACACCTCGACGCCCTTCAGAGAAAAAGACATCTGTAACATTTTATTTATCTCGTGTAAAAACTCTCCTCTGCGTGGGAATCAGCGCTCTACCTGCCCCTGCGTGGGAACTAGGGTCTCAACAGCTCCCGTCAAGCTCTCAACGACTATTGACGCCTCTTGTCAGCCCCCGTCAACTCGCCACGGGCTCCTGACGTCAGCCTCGGGACCAAGCAGCAAGGCTCTTGGAGGGCTACAAAAGCAACGGATCGCCCCGACCAAAAGAGAGGACACACCAGGAGAGAAAAGAAGAACAGAGCCGGAAGAAAGGGACGAACACAACAAAGAACACGCAACACACGCCAAGAAAAACAACACTGTAGGGCGGTGACAAGAAATGGGACACTCGAGCTCCGCCGCGTGGCCAGGCTTCTGAGCGGCCCCTGGCTCAGGGCCCTGTTTGTATTCTCTCACAGAACCGTATATACACCTTTCACCTCAGGGCAAGACTGGAGTAGAGCTGTTACCCGACCTCGGGAGCTCGATCCAGTATAAACCTCGTGTTCGGTGTTTCTTCCCCGACGATCATTCCGCGACGCTAGGCGCCTCCGAATGAGCATGACTTCGAGCCTCGCCCCCGAACGATCTCCTTGCATCCCCCTTTCTGCGGTCGATGGTCTCGATTGTTGACAGCTGGCGCCCACTGTGGGGCCCGAGTTTCGCTCGTTCATAGTTCTCTGCTCCAGCGTCGCCATCACCTTCGGCTTCAACGACGGCATGTCACAATCAGCAAGACTGGACTCAGCTGACGGTCTCGAGTGTGAAGGCTCCACCTCCATGTTCTCACCTTCGCCGTCGCCGCGCGAATGCCTGACCTTCATGGCCGGCAGCCACGAGGCAAGCGCGGGGACGAGTGACGGTGACCTAGAAGCCCCGGAGGAGGCGCGTTGATTGGTCCAGGTTGCCATCAACCAGGCCATCACCGCCCTCCGATGGGAGGGGCGCGAAGGGCTCCGCACCTCGTCCGGGCATCGCAGCCCTACTCGCCTGGACGATCCCAACCGGGAACGTTTGCGGGCCATCGCCTGGGTCATAGTTGATCCTACCCGGGCGGGGTCGGCCCTCTTTCGCTGGTCCCTTGTTGAGGAGCTTGGCAGGGCGGCTGATGAGGTCACGCCCTCTCAGCAAGAACGGCACCGACCCCCCGAGCCTCGCTCCCTAAAAAGCGACGGTAGCTCGTCGCGCAGCGCGGCCACCGTCGCTCTCGTCGGCCAACTCCGTACCCGGGGGCCTAGAGCCCGCCGCAGCCGTCCCCACCTCACCAGAACCAGGGCCCAGGCCCGACGCGCGTGCGTCCCCGCGGACAGCAGAGCGGCAACAGCACTCTCTCAATTAGCGATGCTTCTGAAGGCCTGTCTCCCGATATTCCACCCAGACATCAGAAGGTTCGCGATCATCGTCGTCCTGATGACGCCCTCCTTAACCGCTAGGACAGTCGTGGGGTGCACAGTCGGCTCGAGTTCGATCGCCTCGTCGTTGGCAACTCTGACCATAGCAGTAGCGACAGCGCTGCCACGACCTACGGCTACCCAACGTACTCCGTCGGCCTTCATCGGGTACGCTGGCCGGCTCGGTTCAAGCCCGCCCCGATGGAGCGGTTCGACGGGACCAAGATTCCCGACGAATTTCTCTCAATCTACTCCACCGCGATCCTAGCGACCGGCGGGGACGAGGCTGTATTGGCCAACTACCTCCCTACCATCTTGGATGGTGCTGCTTGCACCTGGCTCTTTAACCAGGCCCCCGGCGCTTTTCGGTCATGGCGCCAGGTGCGAAGCTCCCTTGCAGGATCATTACCGACAACGGGACGCAGTTCACCAGCGAACTATTCGAAGAGTATTGCGAAGACAGAGGAACCAAAATCTGCTACACCTCGGTAAGTCATCCCCAGAGGAACGGGGCGATTGAGCGCGCCAATGGACAAATCGTCCAAGGTGTCGAGAAGCGAGTCTTCGACGAGCTCGAGCGACGGGGCCGAGCCTAGGTGGACAAGCTTCACACCGTCCTTTGGTCCATCTGTACCACACCAAGCCGAGCGACAGGGGCGACCCCCTTTCGGCTTGTTTTCGGTACCGAGGCCGTCCTCCTCCCCGAGGTCGTGTTGGGCTCCGCCAGGGTTAGCTCGACCGACCAGGTCGATCCAGAGCAAGAACGGTCCTCGACCGCTCGCGGAGGAAGTAAGAAGTCTTATTTCGCTGCGGTCGGCGCGACACCGCAAGCACTTCACAGGCATGCTTCTCGATCGGTACAACCCAGGGGGTTCCTAGATGGGGACCTGGTCCTAAAGCGGATTCAGGACCGGTCCAGCACCAACAAGTTATCCCCGCCGTGGGAGGGCCCCTACAGTGTCGTTTCAGCAGGTCGCACGGGTGCTTACCGACTGTCCATGCCCGACGGCCGAGAGCTCGCAAACTCCTGGAACATTGACCAGCTCCGGAAATTCTATGTCTAATGCTCTGCCTTTTGCTTTTATGATAAAATGCTTCTGCTTTATCAACTATGATTGTGCCATCTTTTTTATACCTCTTTGTGTCTTGAGCGAATGCGTTTCCGTGTTGTGATCCTAGGGTTCGCCTCCAGAGGGTCGAGCCAGCAATAAGCCGATTCTCATCGCGTCAGAACTCCCCTCCATGGCAAGGCTCGCTCTAGCGGTCACACCCGCGAGACCCTCGGCCTCGAGATACTCAGGCCTCGGTCTGGTTACCCCTTTGCTCGAACAAATTCACAGTTTCGGGGTACGCCTCTAGGGGCCTTGTCCGTAGTAAGCCGACTCTCGTCGCGCTAAGCCGACTATCCCCCTGTAGCAGGATCCGTACCCGGAACCGCCCTTGGTAAGTGTTTCGAGCTGGGTGGCCGACCTAGCATTAGTTTACTGAAAGCATATTTGCTCCATCATTCATACTTATAATGCTTTGTCTGTTCCCTTGCACCCGGGACCGCCCTTGGACCGCCACCTCGAGTGTGGTCTACGCTCGTGCACCACAGGGATCGATCCCGGCATAAGTATCTGCCTGGAATAGGAGATTCTTCCCCTACCTGTACTAACATCTCTTTTAGGTCTCAGGGACCGCAACGTCAGGTCGCGTTCTCAAGGTCCGCCTTTGGGGAGTCAAGTCCGCAGTAAGTCAGCTCTCGTCGCGGTAAGCCGACTATACCCCTGCGTCGGGGCCCAGGCCGAGGGCCTCACCTGGTAAGCGACCCGCGTTAGGGGCCTGGCCTGGTATCTTTTCTGCAATTAAAGTTCTCCTTTATTGTTTCCCGCATTTACATCTCTTCGCGCCTCGAGCGACGCGGGCACGAGGCATGACCATAAGGACCACCTCCAGGGGGATGAAGTCAGCTGTAAGCCTATTCTCATCGCGTCTCGAATCCCCCTGCTGTAGGGCTCAGACTAGAGGTCACGTCGAGAGCCACCCGACCTCGAGGTGCCCTGAGGTTTTCCTTTATTGTCTATATCTGTGTATGTTTCCTCTACACTCCGCGTGCCTTGGCCTCAGGTCGTGGTCTCTAGGTTCACCTCGGGGATGCTCCGGTCGCCGTAAATCGATCTTTATCGGGATAACCCGACCATTCCCCCGTAGATTGCCAACCAGAGGCCATCCTCAGATGGCACCCCGAGCCTGATGACGATTCCCGGGCTCGGTGGACATGGACTCTAGATTCACCTCCGGGGATGCTTCGATCACTGTAAGACGATTCTTATCGGGGTAAGCCGACTATTCCCCTGCAGCAGTTTTTGATTCAGAGACCGCCCTCAGGGGGAGCCCCAGACTCGATGCATTCCCCAGTTCGGCTGTCTCAACCTGACGCCCCAAATCTTGGCCCATGCCCGAGTGTTTCTGGGTTCAGCCATCTTGACTTAACACCGAGCCTGATGATTTCCCAGGCTCGGAGGTCATGGATTTCTAAAAAATTCCTCCGGGGATGCACGTCCGCAGTAAGCCAATCCTTATCGCCGTAAGCCGACTATTCCCCCGTCGAGTGATTTGAATGGGAGTCCGCCCGCTGAGGGGGCCCCCGGGCTCGAGTGTTTCCAGACTTGGCCTCCTCGACCTAACGCCACGGTTCAGGTTTGTCCTTGATCGAAGGAATGTCCAGTGACCTGACTCCGTCATGGGTCCTTCTTTTTTTAGGTCAAAAATATTGGCTAGCCCTCAGGCCCCAGCAACTGGCTCCTGCGCCTCAGGATCGGCAGCGAGGACGGGGAAACGAGGCAGGACCGAGTGTTTCCAGACTTGGTCGCCTCGACCTAACGCCACGGTCAAGGTTCCTCCCTGATCAAAGGTATATCCAGTGACCTGACTCAGTCGTGGGCCCCTTTTTTCCAGGTCAAGAATGTTGGTTAGACCTCGGGTCCCAACGGCCAACTCCACGCCCCGAGCCGCCGACTAAGGCGAGGCGATGAGGCAAAGGCCAAAATCTCGAGCAGGTTTTCTGGCTAAGTCTTGATAAGATGCCATTTAATCTCGAGCAGGATTTCTAGCTAAGTCTTGAGAAGAGCCATTCAATCTCGAGCAGGATTTCTGGCTAAGTCTTGATAAGACGCCATTCAATCTCGAGCAAGATTTTTGACTAAGTCTTGAGTAGATGCCATTAAACCTCGAGCAGGATTTCTGGCTAAGTCTTGATAAGACGCCATTCAATCTCGAGCAAGATTTCTGGCTAAGTCTTGAAAAGACACATTCAATTTCGAACATAAAGGGAGTTTATTTCTTCTAATCGAAATTTACATAACTAACATTTAAAAGGGGGTCGAGTACCCTCGCCCCTTTTCCCTACCTACTAACCTATCTACAGGTCGGCCATCTCCCAGGCAAGTTTCTCCTGCTCAAGCGCAGCGACCTTGGCCCTCAAAGCCAGCGTCTCAGCCTCGGCGTTAGCGACGCGACTCTGCTCCTCTTGGAGCTGGGCCAGGGCGCTCTTCCCCGCCTGGGTCGCTCGCCCTAGCTTCTCCTCGAGCTCGGCCATCTTCACCTCGAGCTCGGCGGAGGCCTTCGCGGTGGCGGCGGAGAGCTCTGCGACTCGTTTATGGAGCGTCTCCGCCTCCGCGTGGGTAGTCTCGATGACCTCCGCAACCGTCGTGCAGATCTCATGGATCTTCTCGGCCTTCGCGCAAGCACTCGTAAGGGTCTCGACCTACCGCTTCTGCTCGACCTCGACGACCTTCGAGAGCTCGAGGGCATGCTCCGTCTTTAGCTGCTGGATCTCCTCCTCCACCTGTGCTGCGCTCTCCTCGAGGCTAAGGACATACTGCTCCCGTTCCTCGACCAGGGAGCACAACACCCGGAATTGGTTGGCGTGGACGTGCATGGTCTCGAGCCCTCTGGCAACCAAGTCCAAGCCCTAAAGAGGCGCGGGAAGTGTCACGGTGACCACATGGGTGTAAAGCAAAACAAAGAAGTAAAAAGTTGGGCTCGAGCTCGACTAACCTCCTGGAGACGGTTTTCAAGTCTTGCGCGGCTGCAGCTCAGGGATGACGTCCGTTCCTCGGCGGCTCCCTCTGGTGCTGGGTCAGCAACACCGGGGGAGGCACCAGCCCGAGCTGCCTCGTGCGGAGCATAGGGTGGCGCAGGCAGAATCGAGCCTACCAAGGAAGACAAAATTATGAAGAAAGCCGAAGTACAAAAGCAAGACGATGACCAACGAGGGGGATCAGCATACCTGATGCTCCGCTGAGCTTGGTGACGATCACGAGCGCCGTCCCGACCTCGGCTGTGTCGGGCCCGGTGGCGTCGACTTCCGCTGTGACCCTGGCGGCATCGGCCTTCGCTGCGGCCCCGCCCAGGCCAATGTCCGGGCCAGGGAGCCTCTGGTCGGACCCCCCAATCACGCCACCCTCCGAGGGTGCCGCGGTAAGCTGGGCGCGCTGCGGCCTTGCTCGGGGAACCAACAGGTAGTCCCCCGCGCCCTCCTCCTCATCCTTGTACTCGCCCTGGACAACAATAAGAGTCTACAATGAAAAATGTCTCTAAGACTTGCAAAAGGGGAACCCACACTCATGACCCCGGGCAAAAGATGTGCGCATACCTGGGTGAGAGTCTCCGTCTCCTAGGTGGCGGGGGCATGGCCCGACGCCCTGCTCCCACGACAGCAGGGGAAGCATCTTCTCCCCGGGCGCCCGGCGACCGTGACGCCGGGCGTGGGCTCGACGGCAGCCGCTGCCCGTTCTTGCTGCGGGAAGAGGAAAAGAAGGTCAGAGAAGAGAGAGCACGTCGAGATGAAAAGAAGCTGAGGTCGAGCCCGAATGTCACCGGGCTCAGCAAAAATGACTTACCATCGCGCGGTCGCCCCACTCGATGTGGGGCTTCTTGGCGGCCTAGCCTGGGGCGTCCGGGGCAGGCCTCTTGGCGGTCTTCTTGCCCTTGCCCAGCCCGGGCAATGGCAACAGGCCCCTCACTGTCTCCCGTAGCTTCTGGCTCTCCTGCGTGGCTCGACACGATCAGTGCAGGCCTGAGCCCGAGTCGAACTCAACGAAGGGGTGGAAAAAAGGTTACCTCGCCGCTCTGCCTCAAGATGTTCTTGGGGACGGGGTCGTCAAGGACGTAGGTGTGAGCTACCTTCCCAAACACCTCCTGCATGCGTGCCGCCACCCACGACTCCGCCGAGGCTACAGAAAAGCGAAAATGAGGATGGAAGGCAATCAGAAGAAGGGGGTTCGCCCGAGCTCTGGAAAGGGTGATGTCGAAGAAATTTACCTTTGGTGCTTTCTCGGGTAGGGTCGTCCCTCCCTTGGATCTTGAAGAATAGGTGCACCCTCTTCCGTAGAGGGGACACCCGAGCCCACAGGTAATCCACGACCACGGCCTTACCAGTGAGGCCACGCGTCACGCAAATGTGGATGGTGGCGACGGCCCCTTGGTCGGCCGCCGAGTCCTCGGGCTCCGGGGTCTCGCGCTTGCTGTCCATGGTGATGCCATTGTACGCAATCCCGGTCCCCTCGTCCTTCTTCAAATACAACCACTTTCTCGTCCACGGCCCGAGGGCATCCCAGGTCAGGACTTGAAGAAAGGTGCAAAGGAGCCCGGTCCGCAGCCGAAAGTAAAGGCACCCAACGATGGGGTCCTTCGAGGTGCGAAACAAGGAATAAAAGCGAAAGAAAAGAGAGGGAGTGGGAAGGATCCCTAAGAATCCCTCGCAGAGATGATAGAAGATGGAAAGAAGAAGAATGGAATTCGGAACCAGATTGACAAGCTCGATCTCGCATTGCGCGAGAATGGCTGCCAAGAAGTCGCTCTCCGGGGTCCGCAGCCCGAAGAGTGTGTACTGCTCTGCGCTCACGACCTCGTCCTCCCGCGGACGCGGCTCGACCTCCCCCGCCGCCGGAAGCCGCCAGGTCGCTGGATCCAAGAGTCCGAGCGCCTCGAGCTCCTTCATCCTCTCCGTAGTCTAGGTGCTTTTCCCAAACTTGGCCATGGCGCTCAGAGAGATCAAAGCGGGTCGGGGGAAGGGAAAGGCAACAAACAAGAAGGCTAAGGCACAACGCAAAGAGTGGGGAATTTCAGAAGAATGCGGCTTCGAGCTTTTAAACAGGCTCAATCTCTGACAGCTAGCATCAGGTATTCCTCAAAAGGCGCTCTGGGACTTTCGGGCAGAGGACATGAAGCGTCACGGTCGCGTCTCCTCGAATCACCCCCTGGAGACGCGAGGCATCGCATCCCGTGTCCACCGCCCTCCCTATCAGAGCACGAAGTGTTGCAGATCGCCTCCTCCAATCCCCCGTAGGCGACCGAGGCAGCGAATCCTAGGCGCCCCCAGGCACGATTTCCAATTCAACGCCGTGAAAGCGAAAGCCCGAGTATGTCTGAGCGACCACGACAAGGGCCCTTAGGGGGTTTAGACGCGTGAGGTCGGGCTCGATGGCTTTCGAGCTCGACCAAAAGGCCGATCCCTTCTTAAAGAAACAATCAGATTCAAGAGCGTCCCAAGCTTTAGGGCCGTCCCTTGAGCATCGGGGGCTTGCTGTTAGGGATCGGTACCCTCGCCACGTGTAAGCATCCCCCTGGGGCCTCGTGGCGGCTTTTCGCGGGCCTGGGGGCTCATCTCTGACCTGGGAGGTACTCTCCCGATGCTCGGGCTCGGGATGTAACATCCCAAAATTTGGCCTATAATTTCACTTTTGTGCATTTTAATGATTTTCTCAAATTATTGGATTTTGTGGGATTTAATAGAATTTATTTTAATTAAGTATATTGAACCTTTGGTGAAAACTAATTATATATAGATAAAACTAATATGATGTTTTGCCAAAAATATTTTATTTGGATTCAAAATGTCTCGAAGTATTTATGAGAATTTTCTTGGATTTTTCCTGATATTTTAATTACCTTAAATGAATTAATCTAATTTCAGGAAATTATTTTAAATCGAAAAGCGTTAGAAAAATCAGCGTGATCGGTCGAGCCCAGATTGATGCGCGTGTCAAATCTTCCCACCAGCGGCTCGCGACTGCTTTCGCCCCTCGTCGCGTAAGACGCCAATCGCCGATCTTCATCTTCGGTCTTCATCAAGCCACGCCGCGGTCTTTGCGTCGGCCGTTGGATCGCAGAGGACGCGTGATTTAAAGACGAGATCGAAACCCTAACACCTGCGAGCCGTTGGATCAAGATCGTGTGGAAGAAATCGGATCGTGTTTTTTTTGGAAAGGTTGGATTTCATCCGTTGATTTTGGAAAGTGCGGATTGGATTGGATCGGCCGAGATCTAATCATGGCCGCTCGTTGCAGATCGGACGGCTCTCGGTTGTCGTCTCCGATTCGGTTTCCGAATCTGCCACCGCTTGCCGTCGCCGCCGCGTGATTTAGGGTTTCCTTCCCTGCGCGCATGCCGAGGCTATAAAAGCCGCCGCCCGCACCCCGAGGATTGCCATCCCAGAGCGCATCAGCCAGTGCTAGCCTTCGCCGTTGAGTCGCCGTTGTAGCCTCGTAGGAGCTCGCCAGAGTTTGCTCTTTGCTGCCGCGGTTTTCTTCGGGTTCCGCTGTCGTCAAGCCGCCGTCCGTCGCAAGGGTTCCAGATCCGAGTTCCTCGCGTTGTGCCGCGTCGAGTCTGCTGCTTCTTCTCGCCGAGTCGCGCCGAAGCGCCGTTCGGTGGTCGTCTTCCTCCGCTCCGGTGCAAGCCCGCCGCCGTGTCTCGGAGCTTCGCACAGCCGTTGGATCTTCGCCGAACCGTCCAGATCGCGCCGCGTCATCCTCATCATCAGTGAACCTATCCAGTAAGATGGACCGTTAGATCTAAGATGAGCGGTCAGGATGCCACGTTGGAGTAGATCAATAGTCGTCGGATCGTCACCCGGATGCGCGCCGTGTGTCGAGCAACGGCACGGCGCGCGCCGCAGCGATCCGGTCGCCGTGGCGGCGCGCGGCGCGAGGCGCCGTGGGCCGCTTCCACGGTGAACCAGAGACGGTTCCGTGGACCGGGTCCATGCGCCGAGCTGAGGTGGCAGCGCCTGATTGGTCTGGGCCAGGGCTGATGTCAGCATTGCGCAATAAAAATCTTATTATGTAGAAAAATAATTCTGGAAAATCGGAAATTCTATTTTCTGTATTTTCAGTATTTATTCAAACTTCAAAAGGCTATATCTTTTGCATTTTAACTCAGATTTGAGTGATTCAAATTTCTAAAAATTTTGTACAATCAAGATCTATTTATTGGTGAATTTTAATTTATTTTTGGAGTTTGCTTGCTCTCTGTTTTGGTGTTTATTTGCTATTTTGGCATCATTTCGCGTAGACGTTGAACTGCTCGGTGATCCGGAGGAAGATTCATCGCTTTAAGACCCAAGCTCAGAGCAAGACCAGCACCTACTCCAAGGCAAGTTGTGCTTTGATCATGTTGCACCCAATTTCACCAAATTGCTATTTTGTCTTTTAAATTATGCATGATATTTTATGTGTATAAATGATTTTAATTAATTTTGGGAATTAGATGATATGCCTAATTGAATAAAAATCACACCTTGTCAATGTTATGACATGATGTAATTGTCACCCTAGGATGTGGAATTATAGTTGGTTAATATTAATAATCAACGTGGGACAAGTTAGACCGTCGTAGATTACTTAGCCATGCCACGTCATCACATGTGTCCGAATGTTGCTACTTAATCTTGACTAATGGAATATGGAACAATGTTTATGAACTGGTGTGTCATGTGTTGTCACACAGTAATGTCAAGTTGTTATGGCAAGGAGGTCACACATCTAGATTGAGTTGTTGATGGCACATGGTACTTGGTAATCAACTGGGGTGGTAATGATTTAGATTGGGGCAAGTGGCAAGGGGCAGTGTGCCAAGGTGGGCCAGGATTGGCAGGGGTATGTGGAAGTCTTGCCTTAGTCACTTTAAGGACTTAACTTTGCAAGCCTTTGACCTGAGTCTCTCTTGCAACCACATGTCTGGAATGGGACAGCCTAGCTGAATAATTTGTGAAGCCTAGATTTTGGTACTGTCGTGGTCAACAGTGAGTCTCGGGTTTACGGTTTAACTCACATGGCGCAAGAGGGGGCCCTGTTGTGGTGGTTTAACCCTTCAGTGTTGAAACCTTAGCGAACAGTACTGGGTCTAGGTGTAGCGTTGTAAAGGGTTTGTTATGATCACTCGCCTTGGTGGTGTTTGGTTGTATCGTGTGGGTAAAGTGCATAACCTCTGCAGAGTGTACAATCTATTCGAATAGCCGTGCTCACGGTATTAGGCAATGCTCGGGAATTACAGTTAAGGGTTAGACTTTTGTTAAACAAAAACTTGTTGGGATGGCAGGGTGCCATGGGAGGTGGAAATTGATTTAGGATTGGAAATTTGGTTTACTTCATAAATGCTAAATCTATTAATTACTGTTATTGTTTTACTGCTTTTCAATCTATTTACTGTATTCTTATTAAATGTCGCTCTACTGCAAAATAGTCATATTAGCCATTCCTTTGGATTAAGCCAAGCATATAGAATATTAGACTTGCATTGCTGTGCACAACTTGTTGAGTGTTTTATGTACTCACCCCAAAAACAACAACTTCAGAAGAGGAAGAATCTACGCCCTTTGTGGAGGAGGATTATATGGATGCGAATGCTTAGGTTCCGAGCCTCATCAGTTGCCTGCGGTGAACTGGGGAGCTGCTACGCTTATTTATTTTTCCGCTGCTGCTTATTTGCTATTTCTTTTATAAGCCCTGTGTGGCAATAATCATGTAAGACAACAGTTACTATTAATTATTAAAGTTATGATATATTCCGCTGTGTATGACTATGATAGCATCTATGTTGAGCCTGTGCGCACTAGCGTGATCCTGGACGAGTGCGGTATACACAGAGGGTCCGGATTTGCAAATTCGGGTCCCGACAGAGGTGGTATCAGAGCCATACTGACTATAGGTCTTGGCCTTAGGTAGTTGGTATCTCTTAGTAGTGTCCAAAATTATTTTCTAAAGAAAAAGGTAAAATTGACTAATAAGAAACTCTTGGCTTATCTCATCCCTCTACTCTCATCCTTGCTAAATTACCTTCTTTTCGTTGCCGTTTCGGGTGGAGATCTTATTCAGAATTTTGTTTTGAATAGATGCCGATCTTCTAGTCCTTCGAGTCAAGACAAGGTGGCTATGCCATGGAGCTGTGGAGAGTTCTTCAAGTGATTGGAGGCTTCGATCGTCCGCTCTACCGAGGAAGCAACTGGAACGTCAATGGTGTGGATCGGGGGTTCTTCTGCAAGCTGACCATCTTCGCTCGAGAGTGCGACGAGACCACCAGACCGATCCACATCACTACCCGGAGGTTCACGTACGAGGCGGGAATTCAAGAGGCCGCCAGACTTGCTCTACGACGGATCTGCCACAACTACGCTTACGAGCTTCACGACACCGTGTTTCGGCTTCACCCGACAGTACGAGCGTGCCAGCGTCGACGGATCGTGGAGGGGGAGTGTGCTACTACAGTACATCTTGCTGAGTTTGCCACCGCCAGAGGATCACTCCGAGGACACCGCCAGAGCTGGAGACAGTGTGCGAGGCGCTGAGAGTGGCCGAGCGAGAGCTTCAGAAAACCCGTGACGTAGCAGCCAGAGTCATCGGCGAGATGGAGGATGCCTTGCAGGTGGCCGAGGAGCTAGCAGATCAGGTCGTCCAGGGGCCAGATGGAGTCGCCGAAGAAGAAGAAGAAGAGGAAGACCCAGAGGAGCGTGAGTGGGAGCCTGAGGAGCCAGCAGAGGTTCACCAGGATAGGTTCGCACCCATGCCAGCCCACCCACCGGTGCACGCGCCGGATCAGTCTCAACCAGGGTGGCTGGATGAGTGAGAGTCGGTTTTAGAGTGGTGTCGAGACTCGAGTGTTGAGTCGCGTCTCTAAGTTAGTCTTTACCTTTTAGTAGACGTTAAGGTTGCATGTTTAGTTTGGTTCTTAATTGTTTGCTGAGTGTGCAGTATGTGTTGCAAAGCCCTTAGGCATTGTAAGCAACCATGCCAAGTATTAATAAAGATTATTTAAGTTGGGTTTAACCTGTTTCCCCCTCCTTAGAAATTCTTACATCTTATCTATGCTACATCTATCTTTCCTAACCCAAGAAGCAATCAAGCGGATGGTGAACACTGCAGAGAACAATGGGGCTTGAGAAGTGGTCTCAGCCAGCGACAATCCCAATGAAGGAGCACCACCGCAGCAAGCAGCGCCGATGGATATGCGTAACTTGGGAGCTTTTCTCGCGCAAACTCGCTTGATGCGCACTATGATGCGTGAGATGACCAATATGGCTGCGATCCAACAACCCCGCGCTCAGATTAATAATGGCGGACCTCGTCCTTACTCCAAGTTGTCAGACTTCATGAGGACCCGACCGCCAACATTCTCAGGAAATGTCAACCCCTTGGAAGCGGATGATTGGCTAAGAACCATTGAGAGGAAGCTGTACATCACTCAATATGAAGGCCATGAGAAGGTTCTTTACGCATCCCATCAGCTGGAGGGAACAGCTGCAGAATGGTGGGAGAACTATTGTGCTGCTCATGAAGCACCCATGGAAATCACATGGGAAGAGTTTGCAACGGCGTTCCGCCAGTACCATGTACCGGAAGGGATGATGGACCTGAAAAAGGAAGAGTTCTGGGCGCTTAAGCAAGGAGGCCAACCGGTGGCTGATTACTTGAACAAATTTTCGCAGTTAGCTCGCTATGCTTCTGACGACGTAGCGACGGACAAGGCCAGGCAGTCCCGCTTCATGAAAGGACTAAACTCAGGGCTACAAGTGGGGCTGATTACCCACACTTTTCCAGATTTCCAAGAATTGGTAAACAAGGCTTTGATTCTGGAGGATAAGCGCAAGGAGCTTGGGGAAAATCGCAAGCGCTTGATGACTAACCCAGGTGGACGCCCTAACCACCTGCGAATGAGGATGACACCGCAACAGTTTGCTAGGTTCCAACCGCAAGCTGTTAACAAACCAAGAACACCGCGCGACCACCAGGACAAAGTTATCAGACGCCGGCCCAAGGTAACAATGCTCAAGGAGGAATGCAGCAGTCAGCCGCCAGAAGGTGCTACAGTTGCAATGAGCTGGGGCATTATGCTAATAGATGTCCCCAGAAAGGAGGTATCACACCAGTGCGTTTCAACCTTGGAACGACACCTGCTAAGGCACCGATGACGGGAGCGAATCGAGGAGCTGGACAGGCAGGAGCGATGCCTCAAGCTACTATTCGAGGCAGAGTCAACCACATCATCGCCGATGGAGCCCAGGAAGCATCAGACGTCGTACTGGGTAAGTTTTTGGTAAACTCAGTACCTGCAACAGTCTTATTTGATTCAGGAGCTTCGCATTCATTTGTCTCTCGAGCTTTTGCATCTGAAAATGGTTTGAGCATGAAAAATCTTAAGTGTGTGATGCTAGTCCAAGCCCGAGGATCTGAGTTAAGATCTAACCTTGGGTGTTTGGGGGTGAAGCTAATAATTAATGGGGTAGAGTTCCTAGCGAACTTGATTATTCTAGATACCCAAGTTTTAGATGTTATCCTTGGCATGGACTGGTTAACCAAGCATAAGACAGTTTTGGATTGTGGTCGAAGGGTTGTATCCATTGAAAGCCCTAGAGGAGAGAAAGTGAAATTTCAAGCGACAGCAGTTCGTGGTGGTCAATTAATGGTTAATAGCATGAGAATCGTCGGCATAGAGGACGTGCCAGTAGTCAGGGAATATCCAGACGTATTTCCAGAAGATCTGCTGGGAATGCCGCCAGACCGTGACATCGAGTTCGTCATTGAGTTAGCACCGGGAACCACACCAATAGCAAAAAGACCTTATCGGATGCCTACCGATGAGTTGGTGGAGATGAAGAAACAGATCGACGAGTTATGAGAGAAAGGTTTTATAAGACCAAGTTCGTCGCCATGGGGAGCGCCAGTTTTGTTTGTCAGGAAAAAGGATGGAAGATTAGAATGTGTATTGATTACCGTGCACTTAATGAAGTGATGGTTAAGAATAAGTATGCATTGCCAAGGATTGATGATCTGTTCGACCAGTTGAGAGGAGCTGGAGTTTTCTCCAAGATAGACCTTCGTTCTGGATATCATCAGCTAAAGATTCGAACGGAAGATGTTCCGAAGACCGCATCCTCTTCAAGATATGGACATTATGAGTTCACGGTCATGTCTTTTGGATTGACCAATGCGCCGGCATATTTCATGAACTTGATGAATAAGATTTTCATGGAATACTTGGACAAGTTTGTTGTTGTGTTCATAGATGATATTTTGGTGTATTCAAAGACCGAAGCAGAGCATGCAAATCATCTGAGGCTAGTGTTGGAAAAGCTGCGTGAGCAACAGCTGTATGCTAAATTCAGTAAGTGCGACTTTTGGAAGGAAAAGGTGGAATTTCTCGGTCATGTTATGACTGCAAAAGGAGTTGCCGTCGACCCAAGCAAAGTGGAGGCGATGTTGCATTGGGAACAACCAAAGTCCGCACTCAAGTCCAAGTTTTACGGAATGGCAGGATATTATCGCCGGTTCATAGAAGGATTTTCGACGATTGCGAGACCTCTTACGCAGTTATTGAAAAAGGAAAAGAAATTTTCATGGACGCCAGATTGTGATAAGAGTTTTGAGGAATTAAAGAAGCATTTGACAACAGCCCCAGTGTTGGTTTTGCCTAATGTTCAGAACAGCTTCGATATATACTGTGATGCGTCAAGACAGGGTCTTGGATGCGTATTGATGCAAGAGCGTAAAGTGGTCGCATATGCGTCAAGGCAGTTAAGACCGCATGAAGGAAATTATCCTACGCATGACTTGGAATTGGCTGCCGTGGTGCATGCCTTGAAATTGTGGCGTCATTATCTCATTGGAAATAGATGTGAGATATATACGGACCATAAGAGTTTGAAATATATTTTCACTCAATCAGATCTCAATATGAGGCAAAGGAGATGGTTGGAATTAATCAAGGATTATAACATGGGAATTCATTACCATCCGGGAAAAGCAAATGTGGTAGCTGATGCCTTAAGTCGCAAGAGCTACGTGGCGAATATGATGGTGCAGAAGGACAATCGAATCGTGTAGAGAATTGCAAAATTTAAAGCGAAGTAGTTTCGTATGATTCCTAGCTGCTTTGGAAGTGAAGCCAACGTCAAGATCAAATTCGAGAAGGACAAAAGATGATGAGAAAGTCAACCGAATCAAGGCTAAAAGGATGAAGGATTAGCAAAGGACTTTACCGTGGATGACCAAGGTACCATGTGGTTCAAGGGTCGATTTGTGTGCCAAATGCACGAGCTTAAGCGATTGATTTTGGAAGAGGCTCACGATTCCAAGTATTCAATCTATCCAGGAAGCGCTAAGATGTACCAGGACTTGAGGGAGAGGTTTTGGTGGCCAAATATGAAGCGTGAAGTCGTTGAGAACGTTGCCTTGTGTGATATATGCCAGAGAGTTAAGGCAATACACCAGAGACCAGCAGGTTTGCTACAACCGTTAAAACTTCCAGAGTGGAAGTGGGAAGAAATCGGTATGGATTTCATCACCGGATTGCCAAGAACTCAAAATGGGTATGATTCTATATGGGTCATTGTGGATCGATTGACCAAAGTTGCTCACTTCATCCCGGTTAAGACAACTTACTCAGGAGACCGGTTAGCAGAATTATACATAGCCAGAATCGTGTGTTTGCTTGGTGTGCCTAAGAAAATAGTGTCAGACAGAGGTACTCAGTTCACCTCGAGATTTTGGGATAAATTGCATGAAGCCATGGGAACGCTTTGAACTTCAAAGACAAAGATATCATCCATGAGACCGATGGTCAGACAGGAAGAGTAAATCAGATTTTGGAAGATATGTTAAGAGCTTGCACTTTAGCATACACTACATCATGGGATAAATGTTTGCCTTTTGCAGAGTTCAGCTATAATAACAGTTACCAGGTTAGTTTGCAAATGTCACCTTTCGAAGCTTTGTACGGTCGTGCCTGTCGAACACCGTTGAATTGGAATGAGACAGGAGAGCGTATGATATTTGGTCCTGATATTCTCAAGGAAGCTGAAGAGCAAGTTGCTATGATAAGGGAGAGGTTGAAAATCGCGCAGTCAAGGCAAAAGAGTTACGCTGATAATCGACGTCGTGATCTAAGTTTCGAGCCTGACGATTTCGTGTATCTTAGAGTTACCCCTCTGAAAGGAGTTAAGAGGTTTCACACTAAAGGAAAGTTTGCCCCAAGATACGTTGGACCGTTCAAAATTTTGAGCCGTCGAGGGGAGGTTGCTTATCAGTTGGAATTGCCGTAGTTGCTGGCAGGCGTGCATGATGTGTTCCATGTGTCACAACTCAAGAAGTGTCTTCGGGTGCCAGCAGAGCAGACGCCTATGGAAGAGATTGAGTTGCAGAAGGATTTGACCTACAAGGAACAACCAATGAAAATTTTGGATGTCATGGACCGCAAAACCAGAACAAGTCGATTCGCTTTTGCGAGTTCGATGGAGCAACCATTCTAAGAATGAGGCAACTCGGGCGTGAAGAGGATCTCGAGTCGAATTCCCAAACCTATTCCTAGTCAGCCTTGAATCTCGGGGTCGAGATTCTGTTAAGGGGGGAGGTTTGTAACATCATAAAATTTGGCCTATAATTTCACTTATGTGCATTTTAATGATTTTCTGAAATTATTGGATTTTCTGGGATTTAATAGAATTTATTTTAATTAAGTATATTGAACCTTTGGTGAAAACTAATTATATATAGATAAAACTAATATGAAGTTTTGCCAAAAATATTTTATTTGGATTCAAAATGTCTCGAAGTATTTTTGAGAATTTTCTTGGATTTTTCCTGATATTTTAATTACCTTAAATGAATTAATCTAATTTCGGGAATTATTTTAAATCGAAAAGCGTTAGAAAAATCGGCGTGAAATAATCTTCGGGCCGAGCCCAAGATCGCAGTGCGTCTTGTGACCCGCCATTGTCTGCCACCACTTTCGCCAGCGTCCAAGACGCCAACCGTCAAATCTTCATCTTGAGGTCTTCATCAAGCCACGTCGCCGTTGGATCTCAGAGGGACGCGTGTGATTTAAAGATGAGATCAGAAACCCAAACACCTGCGAGCCGTTGGATCAAGATCGTGTGGAAGAAATCGGATCGTGTTTTTTTTGGAAAGGTTGGATTTCATCCGTTGATTTTGGAAAGTGCGGATTGTATTGGATCGGCCGAGATCTAATCGTGGCCTCTCGTTGCAGATCGGACGGCTCTCGGTTGTCGTCTCCGATTCGGTTTCCGAATCCGCCGCCGCTTGCCGTCGCCACCGCGTGATTTAGGGTTTCCTTCCCTGCGCGCATGTCGAGGCTATAAAAGCCACCGCCCGCACCCCGAGGATTGCCATCCCAGAGCGCATCCGCCAGTGCTAGCCTTCGCCGTTGAGTCATCGCTGTAGCCTCGCAAGAGCTCGCCGGAGTTTGATCTTCGCCGCCGCGGTTTTCTTCCGGTTCCGCTGTCGTCAAGCCGCCATCCGTCGCAAGGGTTCCAGATCCGAGTTCCTCGCGTCGTGACGCGTCGAGTCTGCTGCTTCCTCTCGCCGGAGTCGCGCCGAAGCGCCGTTCGGGTGGTCGTCTTCCTCTGCTCCGGTGCAAGCCTGCCGCCGTGTCTCGGAGCTTCGCACAACCGTTGGATCTTCGCCGAACAATCCAGATCGCACCGCGTCATCCTCATTAGCAGTGAACCTCTTCGGTAAGATGGACCGTTAGATCTAAGATGAGCGATGAGGATAGTGCCACGTTGGAATAGATCGATAGTCGCCGGATCGTCACCGGATGCGCGCCGCGTGTCGAGCATCGCACGGGAGGTGTCGCAGACGGTCCGGGTCGCCAGGCGTGGCGGGCGCGGCGTGGCGCCAGGTCGCGCCCACGGTGAACGAGCGGTTCCGTGGACGGGTCCATGCGCCGAGCCGACGTGGCAGCGCCTGATTGGTTTGGGCCAGGGCTGACTTCAGCATTGCGCAATCAAAATCTTTTTCAGTAGAAAAATAATTCTGGAAAATCGGAAATTCTATTTTCTGTATTGTCAGTATTTATTCAAACTTCAAAAGGCTATATCTTTTGCATTTTAACTCGGATTTGAGTGATTCAAATTTCTAAAAATTTGTAAAATCAAGATCTATTTATTGGTGAATTTTATTTTATTTTTGGAGTTTTTTTGATCTCTATTTTGGTGTTTATTTGCTATTTTGGCATCGTTTCGCGTAGACGTTGAACTGCTCGGTGTTCCGGAGGAAGATTCATCGCTTCAAGACCCAAGCTCAGAGCAAGACCAGCACCTACTCCAAGGCAAGTTGTGCTTTGATCATGTTGCACCCAATTTCACCAAATTGCTATTTTGTCTTTTAAATCATGCATGATATTTTATTTGTATAAATGATTTCAATTAATTTGGGAATTAGATGATATGCCTAATTGGATTAAATCACACCTTGTCAATTTTATGCCATGATCTAATTGTCACCCTAGGATGTGGAATTATAGTTGGTTAATATTAATAATCAACATGGGACTAGTTAGACCGTCGTAGATTACTTAGCCATGCCACGTCATCACATGTGTCCGAATGTTGCTACTTAATCTTGACTAATGGAATATGGAACAATGTTTATGAACTGGTGTGTCATGTGTTGTCACACAGTAATATCAAGTTGTTATGGCAAGGAGGTCACACATCTAGATTGAGTTGTTGATGGCACATGGTACTTGGTAATCAACTGGGGTGGTAATGATTTAGATTGGGGCAAGTGGCAAGGGGCAGTGTGCCAAGGTGGGCCAGGATTGGTAGGGGTATGTGGAAGTCTTGCCTTAGTCACTTTAAGGACTTAACCTTGCAAGCCTTTGACCTGAGTCTCTCCTGCAACCACATGTCTGGAATGGGACAGCCTAGCTGAATAATTTGTGAAGCCTAGATTTTGGTACTGTCGTGGTCAACAGTGAGTCTCGGGTTTACGGTTTAACTCACATGGCGCAAGAGGGGGCCTCTGTTGTGGTGGTTTAACCCTTGATGTTGAAACCTTAGCGAACAATCTTCGGGTCTAGGTGTAGCATTGTAAAGGCTTTGTTATGATCACTCGCCTTGGTGGTGTTTGGTTGTATCGTGTGGGTAAAGTGCATAACCTCTGCAGAGTGTACAATCTATTCGAATAGCCGTGCTCACGGTATTGGGCAATGCTCGGAATTACAGATTAAGGGTTAGACTTTTGTTAAACAAAAACTTGTTGGGATGGCAGGTGCCATGGGAGGTGGAAATTGATTTAGGATTGGAAATTTGGTTTACTTCATAAATGCTGAATCTATTAATTATCATTATTGTTTTATCGCTTTTCAATCTTTTATCAGATTCTTGTTAAATGCCGCTCTTACGCAAAATAGCCATATTAGCCATTCCTTTGGATTAAGCCAAGCATATAGAATATTAGAATTGCATTGTTGTGCACAACTTGTTGAGTGCTTTATGTACTCACCCCAACAACAACAACTTCGTAAGAGGAAGAATCTACGCCTTCGTGGAGGAGGATTATATGGATGCGAATGCTTAGGGTCCGAGCCTCATCGCTTACTCGGTGAATCGGGAGTGCTACGCTTATTTATTTTTCCGCACGCTTATTTGCTATTTCTTTTATAAGCCCTGTGGCAATAATCATGTAAGACAACAAGCACTATTAATTATTAAAGTTATGCTATATTCCGCTGTGTATGACTATGATAGCATCTATGTTGAGCCTGTGTGCACTAGCGTGATCCTGGACTAGTGCGGTATACACAAAGGGTCCGGATTTGCAAATTCGTGTCCCGACACGAGACCAACGAGCTCGGGCACAGGCACAAGGGTACCATCCCCCTCGACCTCGACATATGTAACATTTTATTTATCTCGTGTAAAAACTCTCCCTTGCATGGGAATCAGCGTTCTACCTGCCGCTGCGTGGGAACTAGGGTCTCAATAGCTTCTGTCAAGCTCTCAACGACTATTTACGCCTCTTGTCAGCCCTCATCAACTCGCCACGGGCTCCTGACGTCAGCCTTGGGAACAAGCAGCAAGGCTCTCGGAGGGCTACAAAAGCAACAGATCGCCCCAACCAAAAGAGAGGACACACCAGGAGAGAAAAGAAGAACAGAACAGGAAGAAAGGGACGAACACAACAAAGAACATGTAACACACGCCATGAAAAACAACACAGTAGGGCGGCAGCGAGAAAAGAGATGCTCGAGCTCCCCCGCGCGGCCAGGCTTCTGAGCGGCCCTGGCTCAGGGCCCTGTTTGTATTCTCTCACAGAACCGCATATACACCTTTCGCCTCAGGGCAAGACTAGAGTAAAGCTGTTACCCGACCTCGGCGGCTCGAACCAGTATAAACCTCGTGTTCGGTGTATATTCCACGACGATCATTCCGCGACACTAGGCGCCTCCGAACGAGCACGACTTCGGGCCTCGCGCCCGAATGATCTCCTTGCATCACCCCTTTCTGCGGTCGACGGTCCCGATCGTCGACACCAGGCAACTCATCTGGAAATACATCAGGAAAATCTCTAACAACTAGCACATCTTCCAACTTATTCCCTTGGCACTACAAACTTTTATTCCTTCAGACTTCTCTACAACTGGAAACTTTAACGTAGCTCCATTAGGACTGGCGTCAAAGCTTGCTTCCTTAGGCAACTATTGACATAATGCCCCACTTCAAGGCAGTTAAAACAAATGACTCCTGCAGCTAGATTATTGGTCCTCTGAGGGGGATTGTTGTTGGTCCTCTGAGGGGGATTGTTGTTGGTGCTGAAGTTGCGATTGTCTGAAGGAGCTGGACGGGGTGCTGGTGCAGGTGTTCTCAATGCAGTAGGAGGAGTGAAACGAGCCGGCTATTGAGCATTGGTTCTGACTCTTTGCTGGTGATTCTGATGGGCTCCATGCTGCATCATTTTTCTCTTACGAGATTCTTCCAATTCACGGCGAGACTCCTCAATGAGCATAGCTTTGTCTACAAGATGCTGAAAATCTGCATAGTCATTGCCAATGACTTGCACTTTTAAACCTGGATTGAGCCTACGCTTGAACTTCTTCTGGCAAGCGTCATTTGTGGCTACATCTTCTGAAGCGTAGCGAGCAAGCTGAGTGAACTTGTTGAGGTATTCACTCACTGACATCCCTTCTTGCTTGAGCTCTCGGAACTCATTCTTCTTCATCTCCACTTTTCCATCTGGGATATGGGAGTGGCGGAAAGTAGTAGAAAACTCTGCCCAATTGATAGGCTGGGGGTCATCATGGTCGGCACTGACATTGGCATTGTTATCCAGTGGCGAACTGCGACTGGCTCCAAAACAATAGCAAGATGGTTGATACTTACTTTGGGGTATATCCAAGGGTTTGATAGGTAAGGGGGAAAAGAAATAGACAAGTGGTAAGGACATCTAGAGGAGAAGGTAATACCCAAGGACAAAAGTCAATAAGGGATATAGCCGAAAAGGCTACAAAATAAAAAGGCAAATAAATCTTTCAACTTGAGGTATGGTTGCAACACCGTGCTTGGGGCAAGTGTACAACATACCAAGCACACAAGCAATGAAAATCCTAGTATATGCGGACTAAACGTAACTAAATTGAAAGGGGGAACATGCTCAAACACCGTTGAGCGCTAAAAACCTATCTTATATGATAATCTTCTCGGATATGCTCTTTGATGGCTTGATCATTGTCTCCCTTGATTTTATTCCTTGCAGAAGATCCGAGGCTTTGAGAAGTTTAATGAGATAAGATCAATTTAAATTTCGAATCAATGTTTCAGCAAAGGAGAGGAATAAGAAACTAAGAATAAGACAAGAGGAGACGAAAACTATTAAGTACCAATTTGTTGGTTAGATTTAGAAATAATTTTGAAGACCATGCTAACTAGGATAGTGACCTACAGTCGATATGGCTCTGATACCATCTCTGTCGGGACCCGGATTTGCAATCTGAAACCCTCTGTGTATACTGCACTAGTCCAGGATCACGCTAGTGCACATAGTGGAAACATAGATAAAATATCATTCCATTCAACGAATTAACTAAGGAAGAAGCAAATTATTATTAAATAAATCATCAGACCTTATGGTCATTGTTTACACTACTATGCCTTAAGGCTTAAGAAACAAATAAACTATTACAGTGGAAAAGATAACTTGGGCCATTCGACATGCCACAGGCAATCGTCTGGGGAAACGCCTTCCTAGTCCACGTAGTCTTCATAATATTCATCCTCATTATATTCAGCATTTCCTGATCCTTCCTCAGCAACTGATCAAAAAAGGCGTAAAACCATGAGTACAAAAAGTACTCAGCATGCCGCAGGGAAAATGATGCAATATATTCATGCAAGCTTGACAAAGGATTGCCGTATGGTTCATTTTCCGAAAACAATAACTTGAATTGAAATAAAGTAAATAGATTGAAAGTGCATTTATGAAAAGATAATAAATAACTGGTAATCAATGGTAGACAACATAAATAGAATGTCGAGGCATCACCCTACACCATCTAAAACAATTATCAAACCACTAAATTCAACAGCACTAACTTTAGACAACAAAACAATAGTGAACTCCCCCGTTCACATCCCAACAATTCCATATTTCCACATTTCATGAAACACTATATACCCGTGTGAAATTCTCGGGCTTGTCCATGACCGCGGACGCGGCTATTCGAATAGTTTTACACTCTATAGAGGTTGTACAACTTTACCCACAAGACATGAACATCTCTTTTTGCAAACGTTACTAACACACTTCCTTTGATGTGTCGCAGAGATATCATGACAAAGCCTTTACAATGCATTGTCTAAACTCGGTACTGCCCGCTAAGGTTTCGCCCCGCAGGGCCCCTCTTGTGCCTTGCGAATCTACCTGTCTATCCCGGAACCCACACCACCAATTGGCAATACTCAAGGCTAGACATTGCAAATTAATCAGTTAGGTCTGTCCCATACCAAACATGTGGTAATACGGTTAGGCCCAGTTCAATGGCGTACAAGATTAAGTCCTTAAGTTGTCTCAGGCAAGACATCCACATCCCAATGTGCTAGAAAGCACCCCCTTTACTGCACAATCACTTGCCCGAGGGAAAATAACTTTGCTCAACCAAGATCAATGGCAAACCCCGCTATGGTACAACTAATTTTATAACAGCGGCTATCAGCCACAATTCAATGTCTCATTACGTCAAGATTAACATTATACAACATGTGTCGACTTTTGTAGTCAGCAATAATATTATGGGGTAGGCGCTAGATCTCAAACTCGAAGGTCACACAAGACAGGGATTTTAGACAGGTTCAGGCCCTCAGCGATGGAGGTAATACCCTAATCCTGTGTGCTGGAATTATCTGGATCTCTTGTGTCCGAAGATGCTCAAAGCGTAATGTGCTCTGCGCAATATTTGGTGTGCTATGCTCTATGGCTTGATGCCTATGTTGATGCCCGCCCTCTCCCTTATATACTGGGAGTGGTCTGGCTTACAGAGTCCTAATCGGTTAGGAGATCCCGATCGGTTTACAAGATTCTAGTCGGTTACAGGATAGAGTTTACATCTTTATCTATCTTATTAACGACTCGGATTACAACCGTATCTTTCATATCCAAATATACGCCTCCGTGTATAAGGTGTACTCCTCCTTTTATACGATAACAAGGCTTGGCGCGGGGCACTGCCTTTGGGTCTGTCTTATCTTCAGGTGACGTTTGGGCTAGTCATGGAGATACCTGGTTTCATATATTCCACAGTAGCCCCTGATTGATTCATGATCAATTGCCACACTTTCAGCTAGGTCCCGACTTGAATCATTATTTTGAATTCGCTGTATAATCCTCCGACTGGTTTCTTCTTGTGGCGGATGGATTATGAAAGACTCAAATATAACCCTCAATCTTTGATCTTTTACTGAGCATAATTCTTTGTTAATCGGACTCGCTGCGAGTGTCATTGCGGACTTTACTAATATTTCTGATGTCGATTGAATACTTCTTCCCACTCAAAGCGAAATTTTAATATCTTTTTTCCTTCGGATGACCACCGGACAATCTTCGAGGTCATCTTTTTCTGTGTCAACTCGTTCGCTGAAAAACTCCTTGGCTTCTGAAACTTCATTAACACCAAATCTCTTCGGCTTCTGATGCATTTACTTCATCCTTACTGTATCGACTATAAAAGGCGGTCCAACGTCTGAAGAATTTATTCTTTCACGCTTGGCCATCCATCTTTCTATCTTACATCTCCATTTTCTTCATGCCGAGGAGGAGGAGGGACGTCAGGCACGCCCAGGATCCCCGGCTCGTCGAAGAATGGGCGCTTTTGAGGACGCCGTGGCTGAAATGGTAGAGGATGCCACCGTCGCCGCTAACCACATCGCCATTGATACCTTCCTCGAGATCTTCCCCGCTCTTTATAGGGCTAGGGAGGCTCTCATCGAGGCGCTCGGCCGGGTGCGCCGCAGGGAGGTGTAGCTCACCTGAAAATGTAATAGTTTCCTAGGCATATGTTAGTGTTATGCCCTTGAGGCAATCATTTAGATGATTGTAACATGACTATGTTTATGAATAATAATATGATTATTGGTCCAATGAATGTATATCATTGTATTGATCAACAAGTATGTGACTTGCTTATGAAGCACTTTACTTATTGATGTAATTCGATAAATATCTCTGATCGGATATCATCGTATAGGATAACGATGAATAGATAGCACATGTAGTGATCGATGATCATGCTTCATAGATCATGGGATATGGAGATATCATCTATACATTGTGGACGCATGTTGAAGAACATGAGTTAGATAGACTCGCAATGGGACACTGCGAGAATGTTTCATTCTTGTGTGTCATCAGTGTATCTCACACATAGTAGATGTATGATCCTTAAACCTGAGATTGTCATATTCCCTACATGTGTAATAGTTTTCTTTGGGGCTATCAAACACTACTTCCTAACCGGATAGTTATAAAGGTAGCTTTCATGTTTACTATGAAACGTGTAGAGGGAAGTGAGCAGTCAAGATGGAATTTGCCACTCCAATGAAACGGAGATATATGACAAGGCCACTCATGTGATATGATTAAGGAAGTGCATGGCCATGCCGTGATTGAGGAGTCAATCACAACTTATTAATATATCACGGATACGAGAGATGGATTGAATCATCAAAGGATGACATGCTTCTCGCCTTGAGTTCAATCTTCATATGCTTGGCAAAGGGATTATTACATGAGTACTTTTGATAGGTTCTGTCCGATTTGATCATAGTATGTTTGGGAGTTGGCATACATTGCAAGGAGCCGCTACCAACTATTGGATTGAAAAGGAGTTTTCCAATCCATGTCCAAAATTACGTGAACTCGCAGGTCACACACTTAATGGTCGACGATTAATTTGGATTGGATCCGTAATTAATGGACCTCGTGGGCTTAGCACGATGGGCCCCGGTTTAGGTTTCATCTCGTGTCTATATAAGGAGGGAGGAGGGTGGGCGCAGGTGTGCTTTTCCACGCTTTAGAAGTGATTCACCCAAAACCCTAGCCTCCTCTTGCTTGCCCTCGCCGAGCGACTGTGCTTGCACACCGACGCACGGCGTTCGATCCTTGGACGTGTGGACTGCTGCGGTGACGCTGCTGCGACTGCGGCGTGGGAGGACGATCCACGGCGAGGTGAGGACGATCCACTCCATCGACGCGACGACTGCGGCGAGGACGATCCACTACATCGACGCGCGAAGGATTCCGCAACTGTGCGTCTAGTGGTAATCTAATCTGTGATCCCCTTCTTGCGAGTAGCTTTTTGGTTATGCGGTAGTTTTTTTGTGCTAGTGTAGCATACCGCGTTCCTCTTCAGTGGTATCAGAGCCATCTCGTATAGTTTTGTGATCTGGATGTTGCACATATGATGTGTGACGTTAGTAGATTGGATCTACTATATGTTCAGCCGGTTCATGTGATGAATTGGTGATGGCAGCCATCGATGAGATCGATCGGTTTAGGGTTTGAGGAAAGTACAAACCGACACAATCTTGATTTGGGTGAGTCCGTTCATGGTACGATGTTACCCTTACAGGTCGGGTTACCGCCACAGGGTTTCTGAAACGTATCCATATGGGACCAAGCCAATCAGATTGAGTTGGATTGGGTCAATCTAGTTGATCCATGGAAAGCGCAAACCGATTCAATATTGATTTGGGTGAGTCTGTTCATGGTACGACGTTACCCTTACCGGTCGGGTTACCGCCATCAGGTTTTCTGAAACGTAACCATATGGGACCAAGCCAATCATATTAGATTGCATTGGGTCAATCTGGTTGATCCGTGGAAATTTTGAGGGTGTTTTCCCATGACAGAAGACATGCCTCTAAAAAAATTTTCCAAGGAGGCCATAGGGCTCTGCCTTGAACCCTGCGTGGGCGCCGCCTCGGACCCTGAGTTGTAGGGTTGCTTCTGTTTCACTTGTTTTTGCAGGGAATTATGTGAAATAGTATGGCCTATGTGTATGTGATGCATGTAATTTCCACATGGCCTGCGTGTCGTGTCAAGCTATAAGGCTATTTAAATTGTATAACGACCTGTGTGTTAACTTGTGATGCTTCAAACCCTCATGTAAATTTCATTATCAAAAGTTGTAAGGTGTTGCATCCATAATGATGAAGACGATGGTATCAAGCAAGGTGGCTAGGTGTAACATCCCAAAATTTCATTTCAAAAATAGGATAAAAAAATATTTTAAATTATTATTTTTATCGGTTGCCTCAAGTTTATTTGTCTCCTCTTTATTTTTTGGATTTCTGTAGAGTTCAAAAGAAAAAGACTTTTGCCTATTTTTAGAAAAACTTAAAACTATTTCCTTAAAAAAAATAAAAACCCTATTTAAGTTGGAATTAATTTTTTTTTAAAAAATATATCACAAGGAACTTCGGTGAATTTTCCCATTATTTGTTAAAATCCTGATTTCAAAATCATTCCAAAAGTCTCATCAATTAAAAATATAGTGAAGGACCATGTGGAGGTCCATCCAAGTTTGTGATGAGTATTTGACTTTATTTGAGCAAGGTGTGCTCAAGTTTGAGTTTGATTTGGATTGATTTTCAAAATGAAGCAATTTGAGTTGTCTCTGCCAGGAGTGGCAGTACCAGCCGTATGGGCGCGGTAGTGATGAGTTGGATGGGTTTATTGCATATCATTGTGGGCATTGCTATGTGATGTGTTTCCTTGATTTTGATGGTTGCAGGACGACGGTGCTAGGTCATGGTGAGGCGAAGGATGACCGGGACTAGGCGAGGAGCGTCGGAGGTCCAGACGGTTGGGAGATCGTCGGAAGATGATCGGAGACGGAGTCCGGGCAAGTCAAGAAGACAAGGAAAGGAGTTGATGCTAGCTAGATGCCGTGTGGATCAATGATGGTCGTCGGATTGATGTCTAGTTGATAGGTTAGCGGGTCTAGGTAGTACGCTTTGAAAACCGTGCAAGAAAATCCGGTATGTGTGTGGGTTTTGGGTTAGCCCTTGCATGGCTGTGTGTGTGGGTTAATCCTAGCCCTTAGATGAGTGCTCTAGGGTTGAGGGACTCATCCAAGGGTGGTTGGTGGACCAAGAGTAGTATAAATAGGGGTGGAGGTGTAGCCCTCCTTCCCTTGAAGGTTTTGTGGTTTGTGAATGCTCCTTTGAGCTTTGCCCACATGAAAGTGAGGCTTTGTAACCTCTCCTTCCAGAAATGAAAGTTTTATCCATCCACCTCTGAATTTATTTTGCGCATTTACATTATGTCTTTACTTTACGCAATTTAAATTCAGCATTTACTTTCCCGCAATTACATTCTCGTAATTTACTTTCATGTAATTTGGATTTGCCTCCCCTCCTTCTAAATGCTGCTGATCTTGGATGTTTTGAGTGTGTTCATATGGTTTTACATCTCTTTTGAACTCTTGGATTGAGTAGAGAACATCTTTTCTTTCAATTTCCATCTTTGTTCAGAACTTGTTCTTCACGCAGCAGTCAGTGTTTAATTTCTAGAAACATCTAGAAAAATCTTTTTCAAGTGATTCTTATTGGAGGAGGTGCGGGACTCTAACATCCACTTGCAGAAATGTTTTGGAGTTCACTTGTTGCACCGTTTGGGCGCCATGATGTGAAAACTGAGCCCCAAACTCTCTGCTCGAAGTTCTTGACCAGACTGTGTTCTTAGATTTTTCCTGTTTTTTATGTAAGGCTTTTTGAGGAGAAATTTGGTGGAGTTCTTCACGACTCTGATGCTCATAGGGAGAAAAAGTCGCAAAATTTTGTGAGCTGCAGAAACCCACCAACCTCCTGTGCAAATTGAGGACAAGTTCTGGAAATTCTGCTTTTGTTTTTCTGAAAGTGACTTTTGTGATTTGAATTGATGTCCTTTCTAAAAGCAAGAGTTTGAATTGATTCCTCTTTATCTTGGACACTAGACAACCAGTATTGTGACTCAAAAATCTCCACATATTTTATGGTACTTATCCATGCAAGCTTGGGGTACACATAGTTGTCTAGTTTTTCAGGTTTTTCACGATTTCCTTTGAGCGATCTTGTCGAGGTTTTTGTTGGAGTATTTTTGGTGAAATTTTATTTGCGACCATTCACCCCCCTCTGTTCGCCATCTCGGTCCTTCAATTGGTATCAGAGCCGGTTTTGCTCTTCCATAGATCTTGACCTGTCTCAAGAGCCATGGCGACGGACAAATATTCCACCAAGCCTCCCATCTTTAATGGAGTTGATTTTCCTTTTTGGAAGTCCCGGATGGAGTCATACATCACTGCCCAGGGCTACCTGATATGGCAGAAGGTGAAACTCCCGTATGAGGTTCCTCGCGATGAAAATGTCACGCCATCAATATGGTTGACGTTGAGGCGAATGCTAAGGCAAGGAACATTCTCATACAGGTCTTAGCCGCGTGAGTATGATAGATTTTCACCTTCGCTCCGCCACGAGATTTGGGTAACCTCGGTGCTTACCATGAGGGCTCTACTCAAATCTAGACTGTGAGGCAGATCAGCCAAGCGCGAGTACAACAAATTTGATCAACGCTACCGTGAGAGTCTCGATGAGTGTTTTGGTCGGTTTACAAAGATTTTGAGCGACCTCCGAGCAGCTTGGTTGCATATACCTCGACTCGGACAATGCTCGCATTTCTTGACCGCACTCGATTTGCGTGTTTGGGAGATGAAGGTGACCACCATCAAGGACACCACTGACTTATCGACTCTGACTCTTGACGGGCTTTATTCCCGTCTCAAGACTCATAAGATCGATGTCGTCTCACGGAAGACAAAATCTCAGTCGATGGCCTTGGTCACCGATCCCATTGGATCTTCTTCTTCTGATCCTTCTATTGGTTTTTATCTTTCCGCCCTTTGCGAGCTAAGCGATGACCAACTGAAAAAATTTCTAGAAAATGAGCTTGCTCTTCTCGCTCGCAAATTTTCTCATGCATACAAGAGGGTGAGAGAGAGGAAGAGAGGTGGCATGATCACCTGCTTCGAGTGTGGTGGCCCCAACCACATTCGGGCGAACTGTCCCAAGCTGGAGAAGGGCAAGAACGAAGTTGGCGGTTCGGGCAAGAACGACTACACCGACAAGAATCGCAACAAGAAGCCTCCAGTTTGTGAACCGGCACACGAGAAGAAGTACCGCAACTTCTCCAAGAACAATAAGCTCTTCCACCGCGTCCTCGCCGCGCTTGACGACATCAACCTCTCCGACACGGAGACATGGAGCGACGAGGGCGAGGATGATCCGCAAGAGAAGAAGGGCGGCGACGACTTCTCCGGCATGTGCTTCATGGCCGACACCAACGACATCAGCGACTCCGAGCTCTACAACGACTCGGATGAGGTACCCTCCTATGACCAACTCAACGAAGCTTTTTGCAAATTAGGAAAATTTCATGCTAGAGCTAGAGCTAGAGCTAGGTGTACGGAGCTTCAGAAGGAAGTAGGTACCTTGACTCGGGAGTTAGCTTCACTTAGATCTTCTCCCTCCCGAGTCACTGATGATAGCTCTTTGTGTGATGCTATTCTTGTGGAGTTGGAGAACCTAAGGACCATACATGATAGTGTGCTTGCTGAACTTGATGGTCTTAGGTTGAAGAATGAGCACTAGTTCTGTTGATGCTATTC
The DNA here is from genome assembly GCA_036346275.1 of Otatea glauca. Taxonomy (NCBI): domain Eukaryota; kingdom Viridiplantae; phylum Streptophyta; class Magnoliopsida; order Poales; family Poaceae; genus Otatea; species Otatea glauca. The sequence goes on along the minus strand of CM070716.1, from coordinate 6,759,381 downwards.
CAGTTGAGGCTAGTTTTCTTCACGCTCACTCCACTCCATCATGTGCTAATTGCCCTAAATTGCTTGCTGAAATTGATGCCATGAGCGAACACCTTAGAAAGCTTTCTGCTAGAAATGATGAACTTGAATTGCATGCTTCTAAGGATCCAATACCATGTGAGGGTCAGAGGCAACTAAAACTTGACAATGATGCTTTGAATGTCAAGTGTGATCAACTTGCTAAGGACTTACTAGTTAAGTCAAAAACTGGTTGCTTGCTGTGTGTTGGGGTTAAGGATGATGTGGATCAAATCCATGTCAAGCTTAAGAAGAAGTTAAAAGACCAAATCCTTAGGATTAGAGATGCTCCTTGCGCTTTCTTGTGAGGCCCTCAAGATTGAGGCAGCCGTGCTAAGGGAATAAAAAGCACGTCTTTGAGAGATCTTCTCTTTACGGTTCTTCTTCTTCCTCTCCTTCCCCCTGTTCTTCTTGTGCTTCTTTCTTCCGAGATTGCCAGTATCTTATAAGCACTCTCGAGAAGTTTGTTGGAGGCAAGAAGAAGCTCAATCTTGTTCTAGACCAATCCAAGATTAGTAGATTCAATCAAGGTCTAGGATTTGATCCCTTGAGCACGCCGGCGCATCCTCCCACCATTGTGCGCGGCTCCAAGAGTGGTGAAATTGTGGTAGCTCCTGAGTGAGTACCACCGTGTTTAGGTCTCACTGGGTTGTCCATAGGATTTCTGACCAGAAGGGTGTTACTCCTATTGCTTCTGCCTCTAGCAAGGCGAAGTACACATGGACCTTCCGTAAGAAGGATGGTCACCTAGTAGATTTCTGCTTCAGGCACGCCAAGATCAATCGGCGTGAGCATGTTGCTGCCCTTAAGGGTATTCAAGGTCATCCCCAGACTTTGATTGCTCCTAAGGCACACACTGCTTCTAGACAGGTTAGAGAGTCGCCTGTTTTTGGGCAGCGTCTAGGACTTGGTTTTCATGATAGTTCTTCAAGTTTTAGTCCCGAGCTGTTCAGAGTCGGCCTTTTCCGCCGCCCTCTTGATATTCCTCATTTTTCCTATTGAGGTAGATATCGCGGCGTGAGGTGTTTTTCGTAGGAGATCCAGCACTTTCATCGGGATGGTCCGCTTTTGCACCACGGCGTACAACCCGCTTTGATCTCTGGATTATCTACCGAGTTGCTCCCGATCGTGTGAGAGTTGAGCGTCAGAGAGACACTCGAGTCCGAGTTCTTCTTCGTGGTCGGTACTGAGGTGTCGTATGGTTCAAGATTGGGTTTCTAAGTCTTCACTCTATCCCAAGATCGAGTCATCTTTCTCTCTTTTGTCTAGATCAGGTTCGTCGGATGGGGAAGGGCGATGTTTGGATTGTTGACTCCGGTTGTTCTCGTCATATGAAAGGAGATTCTCGTTGGTTCTCTTCCCTAGTTCGAGCCCCCGGTGATGAGTTAATCACTTTTGGGGATGCATCTTCAGGTAGAGTCATTGCTAAAGGTACCATCTGCATTAACCAAAATTTCATTCTTAAAGATGTTGCCTTAGTAAGTAAGTCGCAATACAATCTGCTCTCTGTTTCTCGACTTATCGTTGACTCTTTCGAGGTAAGCTTCAAGAGTAATGCCTGTAGAATTCTTGATTCATCAGGAGGGTTAGTTTGCGGGATTTCTAGATTTGGCAGAGTTTTTCGTGCTGATTTTTCTGCTTCTTCTGGAGACTCTCTTCGATGTTTAATTGCTTCTGAGTCCCATGATCTCTCCTTCTGGCATAGGAGACTTGGTCACATTGGTTTTGATCATTTGACCCGAGTTAGCGTACCACGATCTCATTCGGGGTTTGCCCAAACTCAAGATGGTCAAAGACTTAGTTTGCTCTCCTTACCGACATGGCAAGATGGTTACTGCTTCACATCCTCCAATCACCGTAGTGATGACTGATGCACCAGGACAGCTTTTACATATGGACACTGTTGGTCCAAATGCTAGAGTGCATCGGCAGGAGGGAAGTGGTATGTTCTTGTCATCGTTGATGATTTTTCTAGATACTCTTGGGTATTCTTCATGGCCTCGAAGGATGAGACTTTTCTCACTTGAGGGTTTGGTTAGTAGGTTGTCTATTGAGCTCCCGGTGCATTACTGAACTATACGCAGTGATAATGGCACGGAGTTCAAGAATTCCTACTTTGAGAGTTTCGTGTGGAGTCCGGTTTAGAGCATCGCTCTTCTCCCTCGCCTCAAAGAGAATGGCGTAGTGGATAGGAAGAACAGACCTTGGTTGAGATGGCCAGGACGATGCTAGACGAGTACAATACTCCTAGGAAGTTTTGGGCTGAGGCTATAGCTACTGCTTTCCATGTTTCTAATCGCGTGTTTTTGAGAGCACATCTGCATCGCACTTCTTATGAGTTGAGGTATGGGCGAAAGCCCAGTGTGTCTCATTTTCGCATTTTCGATTGCAAGTGTTTTATCTTGAAGTCTGGTAACCTAAATAAGTTTGAGTCTCGCTCTTCTGATGGTATCTTTCTAGGTTACTCCACTTCTTCTCGTAGCTATAGGGTCTGGAGTGTTGATGCGCATAGGATCATAGACCTGTGATGTGACCTTTGATGAGGCTAGCCCAGGAGCTAGACCTGATGTTTCAGGCTCTTCTTATCCCTCCGAGACCATCTTTGTAGAAGATGAGGATGATGGAGATGATGGTGTTCCACCGATCCAGCCCTCTTCACCGAGGTGCCTCCTGCTTCCATTTCGCACCTCGGGAGACCACTCTTGCCTTCCGACTCTCCTTCAGCGAGTGGCTCTGCTCCTACCTCTTTTGTGCATGAGGTAGAGGCCATACCTTCGGTCCTCCCGACATATCCGAAAGCCCATCCACCGATCGATCATTGGTGATCCGCTTGAGCGGGTCACTCGCTCAAAATTAGGTTTGTCCAGCCGCGCCTCCACTCGCCTTCGTTGCCTCCTTTGAGCCGAAGGATGTTTCTCACGCATTATCCGATGAATCGTGGATTAATGCTATGCATGAGGAACTTGAGAACTTTGAGAGGAACAAGGTATGGCAGCTTGTCGAGCCCCCATCTGGTCATAATGTTATTGGGACCAAGTGGGTGTTCAAAAACAAGCAGAGTGAGGATGGGGTTGTCATTTGCAACAAGGCTAGGCTAGTTGCACAGGGCTTTTCTCAGGTTGAGGGTCTTGACTTTGAGTAGACCTTGCCCCTGTAGCTAGACTAGAGGCTATTAGGATCTTGCTTGCATTCTCTGCATCCCAGGGCTTCAAGCTCTATCAAATGGATGTCAAGAGTGCATTCCTCAATGGCTATATTGAGGAAGAGGTTTATGTCAAACAACCTCCAGGATTCGAGAACCCCAAGTTTTCGAGTCATGTATACAAGCTCTCCAAAGCTTTATATGGACTCAAGCAGGCCCCCAGAGTATGGTATGAGAGGCTCAAGTCTTATCTTCTCAGCCATGACTTCAAAATGGGCATAGTAGACAAAACTCTATTCATCAGACACCATGAGTCTCATTTTCTTCTTGTCCAGATTTATGTGGACGATATCATTTTTGGTGGCTCATCTCATTCGCTTGTGTCTCAGTTTTCTGAGGTGATGAGCACAGAGTTTGAGATGAGTATTATGGGCGAGTTGAGCTACTTTCTTGGCTTCCAAATCAAGCAGACTCGGGAGGGTACTTTCTTGCATCAAGGCAAGTATACCCGTTACCTCCTGAGGTGCTTCGATATGTCTGATGGGAAACCGGTGATGACTCCTATGGCCATTACTACTGTCCTCGAGCCCGATGAGGATGGTGAGCTTGCTGATCAAAAGGAGTTTCGGAGCATGATCGGCTCCCTCTTGTACCTCACTGCTTCGAGGCTGGACATACATTTCGCTATGTGTCTGTGCGCTCGATTTCAAGCTTCTCCTCGCTCCTCTCACCGCCAGGTGGTCAAGCGCATCTTCAGGTACCTTCGTGCTACCACTGATTATGGTATTTGGTACTCTTCGTCTTCTTGTCTATCTCTTAGAGCCATTTCCGATGCCGACTTTGCTGGCTGTAGGATAGATAGGAAGAGTACTTCTGGCACTTGCCAATTCATTGGCACTTCTCTTGTTTCTTGGTCATCTAGGAAGCGATGCAGGGTTGCACACCACCGAGAGGCCGAGTATGTTGTCGCACCGATTGCTTAGCCAGGTGCTCTGGATGAGATCGACCTTACGGGAATATGGGTTAGAGATAGAGAGTGTGCCACTTTTCTGTGACAACACTTCAGTTATTTGCATTGCTAAAAACCCAGTGCAACATTGCCGGACCAAACACATTGATATTATATATCACTTCCTTAGAGACCATGTGGAGAAGGGAGATATCGCGCTTCAGTTCGTAGAGAGTGACCTTCAATTAGCCGATATCTTCACCAAGCCTTTGGATTGCTCCAGATTTGTTGCCTTGAGGAGTGAGCTTGGAGTCGTGAGCCCTTACGGCCTTTCGTGAGGGGGAGGTGGTTTGTATATTATGTATTATATGTTTTCTTCCAGCTTTTCTTTTCTTTGTATTTCTTTTGGGTGACTTTGGGCTTGTTTTCTTGAGTTGAGTTCACTCACTTAGACTTCTGGCATGCCTTCCATGGACCTCTTATCTTTTGCTTTAGGTTGCTATCATGTATGATTAGCTGTTCTCTCTTCTCTCTAGGTTGAGTTCCCTCACAGTCTTATAAGTCTAGCAGGTATTGGGCCTCCTCGGTAGACAGGGTCTGTGTGCACTCCTTAGTTGGGATATAGAGTTAGCTTCCCTATATCAGTCACTGGGAAGATAAGAGTGAGTCTAACCCGTAGTGAGTCTCTTATATCTTTTCTATGCTCTATTGCTATCCAGTTTTGCAGTTTCTCGACTTCTTCTCCTCATTCTGTTTTTCTGGTTATTATTGAGTTCATTCGGTTTTTCTTTGTGCCTAATCTTGATAATAACTCAACTTAAACCAGATTTGAGCTTAAAATTGATTCATTTGTTGAGGGGGAGTTTGGGAATCTGTTCGTGCATTGCATATAGACTGCATTTCCTGTTTAATGAGCTTTGTCTATTATGCAATTGATTTCTTCTTCATGCAATACACCATGCTGCATCATATGGAGGAAATCACTAGCTCAGATTTATCCAAGTTCATTTAACTTGCTAAGCTTTAAAATGAAAAAAGTCTTAAATGAAAAACTTGATGAAACTTGTTGGTTTTACTTGCTAGGTTTCTTCTCTAGAGGTTTGTGCCATAATTTGAGAAATTTTGGAGTTCTCTAGAGTCCCTATAGCAACTTGGGTGAAACTAGTTTGATCCATGCTAGAGTCCTTCAATTGCTCATGAATCAATGTGCTAAAAATGAAAATTAAACAAAATTGACTCTTCTTGTGCACATACGACTCCACACCTTGCATTCACAAGACCGCTTCCCATTGCACTTGGGATGAACTTGGAATACATCGTATTTGACCTAGACCATCCTCTTAAGATTTCATCTTGAGATGGTCGCATAAGGCTTGAGTCAATTGGTTGTCAAAAGAAAATGCAAATAAATTAAAAACAAAGACATATGTGGGTAAAGAATGCAAATAATGTCAAACATTTGCACCCCGCTATGGCTTGTATGATGATAAATCAAAATTTCCATTAAGTGATAAATGAGCCCGAAGGACCTTATATGCTCTTCTAGATTCCCCAAAGTGTTGACTAGGTTGAACTCTAGGTTTTCCTTTTGATCCTTAGAGTGGCTATTCTTCTATTTTTGAATCTAAAGCTAAGTGTTGCACTTGTCAAATCTTGCTAAAAATGAAATATTCAAAACTAAGCTCATATTTGCACTTGGACATGTCTTAGTTTAGTCATCTTCTGAAATTGACAAGCTTGGTGTAATATCCTTTCATTTTGATCAATTGGATAATCTTCAAAGCTCTTTCGATTGCATTTCAAGCATACATAAAAAAATTGATGCCTATATTGCCAAAAGGGGGAGAAAACGTAGAAAAGGCATCACTAAAAAGATAAAAATGTGAATGCTTATTTGGTTATTATGATCTTTGTAAAACTATGCTACTACTTCTGTTGGATCATAATCTCATAATCACATTTGACATGTTTAGTTGGATTTTAGAGTTTTTGTTGAAAACTTGCTCTTTCTTAAATTTAACTCTACAAATCTAAATTCCTCATCGTCAACTTGGTCATGGTTCTAATTTCTATCTTTGGACCAAGTTTGACTTTACAACTAAAAATTGCTTTCTTCTTCATTTTCTTCAAACTCAAATTTATGCCTTTTTGTGTGGTTTGTCAATATACTCATCAAGGGGGAGATTGAAGGACCATGTGGAGGTCCATCCATGTTTGTGATGAGTATTTGACTTTATTTGAGCAAGGTGTGCTCAAGTTTGAGTTTGATTTGGATTGATTTTCAAAATAAATCAATTTGAGTTGTCTCTGCAAGGAGTGGCAGTACCGGCCGTATGGGCGCGGTAGTGATGAGTTGGATGGGTTTATTGCATATCATTGTGGGCATTGCTATGTGATGTGTTTCCTTGTTTTTGATGGTTGTAGGACGACGGTGCTAGGTCATGGTGAGGAGAAGGATGACCGGGACTAGGCGAGGAGCGTCGGAGGTCCAGATGGTTGGGAGACCGCCGGAAGATGATCGGAGACGGAGTTCGGGCAAGTCAAGAAGACAAGGAAAGGAGTTGATGCTAGCTAGATGCCGCGTGGATCAATGAGGGCCGTCGGATTGAGGTCTAGTTGATAGGTTAGCGGGTCTAGGTAGTATTCTTTGAAAACCGTGCAAGAAAACTCGGTATGTGTGTGGGTTTTGGGTTAGCCCTTGCATGGCTGTGTGTGTGGGTTAATCCTAGCCCTTAGATGAGTGCTCTAGGGTTGAGGGACTCATCCAAGGGTGGTAGGTGGCCCAAGAGTAGTATAAATAGGGGTGGAGGGGTAGCCCTCCTTCCCTTGAAGGTTTTGAGGTTTTTGAATGCTCCTTTGAGCTTTGCCCACATGAAAGTGAGGCTTTGTAACCTCTCCTTCCAGAAATGAAAGTTTTATCCATCCACCTCCGAATTTATTTTGCGCATTTACATTATGTCTTTACTTTACGCAATTTAAATTCAGCATTTACTTTCCCGCAATTACATTCTCGTAATTTACTTTCATGTAATTTGGATTTGCCTCCCCTCTTTCTAAATGCTGCTGATCTTGGATGTTTTGAGTGTGTTCATATGGTTTTACATCTCTTTTGCACTCTTGGATTGAGTAGAGAACATCTTTTCTTTCAAGTTCCAACTTTGTTCAAAACTTGTTCTTCACGCAGCAGTAAGTGTTTGATTTCTATAAAACTCTAGAAAAATCTTTTTCAATTGATTCTTGTTGGAGGTGGTGCTGGACTCTGACATACACTTGCAGAAAAATTTTGGAGTTCACTTGTTGCACCGTTTGGGCGCCATGAGGTGAAAACCGAGCCCCAAACTTTCTGCCCGATGTTCTTGACCAGACTGTGTTCTTAGATTTTTCCTGTTTTTTATGTAAGGCTTTTTGAGAAGAAATTTGGTGGTGTTCTTCATGACTCTGATGCTCATAGGGAGAAAAACTCTCAAAATTTTGTGAGCTGCAGAAACCCACTAACCTCCTGTGCAAATTGAGAACAAGTTCTGGAAATTCTGCTTTTGCTTTTCTGAAAGTGACTTTTGTGACTTGAATTGATGTCCTTTCTAAAAGCAAGAGTTTGAATTGATTCCTCTTTATCTTGGACACTATACAACCAGTATTGTGACTCAAAAATCCCCACATATTTTATGGTACTTATCCATGCAAGCTTGGGGTACACATAGTTGTCTAGTTTTTCAGGTTTTTCACGGTTTCCTTTGAAAGATCTTGTCGAGGTTTTTGTTGGAGTATTTTGAGGGAAATTTTATTTGCGACCATTCACCCCCCCTCTGTTCGCCATCTCGGTCCTTCATATAGTTTGGAGAAAAAAATAAAAGATTTGGTTTTGCTAAAACTATCTTATTTAATATAAATGAACCTAATGGAATTTCTGCGAAATTTCCTATATTTGTCAAATTATATATTTTCTAAAGCCTTTCCGAAAGCTTTAACAAAATAAAAATATATGTGGATATAAAAATAAAATATTTGGTGGTACCAAAATATTTCAGTTGATCTCAAAATATCCTAATTAAACTCCCTGAATTTTCTTAGAATTTTTGGGGTTGTTTTAGTATTTTCCAAATTAAAAATATATTAAAAACAATATAAAAGTATTTACTGTACACGAATAAAATTATTATTTTATGTAATAATATTTTATTTGTGGTACTAAGCCTGTGGGTCACGTTCCAGATTTTTCCCGGATTTTTTTTAAACGGTTGTTTGATATTTATTTCGATTTTATGGGTGATACTTAATAAATCGGATAAAATAAACAGTAACGGCTACAGTAACTCTCGCAGTTTTCAGTTATAAATCCGGTGAGCTTTTCCTCTTTGATCCATTGCTCCTTTGTAGCTGAGAATTGAACCCTAGATGCCTCTCCTCATTCCCCACATCATACTCAAAGATCAGCATCAGAATCGCAACGGAGCTCCCTCGGCAAGCTTTTTTCCCCAACTTCGGTGAGAACCTCGGCGAGCTCTACTGGGTGCTCCCGAACTCCGTTCATCCTCAAATTTTTTGTGGAGCACCCCCATGAAGGTTGCAACACCTCTGTGAAGCAGTTTTGGAAAATTCCAAACAGAGCACCGCCGACGACCCTTTTCTCCTGCAACGTCGACAAGCTCTCTCGGGCGCCCGTCTCGTCGGCCGGTTTCGGCATCGTGTTCCTCGCCGGCTGAGTGAATTTTTCTGAGATACAACCACGTCATCTCGTGCCTAATGGTCAGATCTATCTCTCCACCAAATTTGGTGCAGTTCCATCCAGGGAATCAAAAGTTACGGCCGTTCTAATCTCAAATCTTGCTGCTGCCCGTTCTCCTCGGTTTTTGCGAGTTTGACCGTGAAATGTTTTTCTGTAGACTCCTCTTGATGTCCTCTACACGGTGCTCACCCTAACTCAAGGTTTGACCAGCGGGATTTGTGCAGAAAAATCAATCCTCCCCATCAGACTGCGTTCCAACGGCAGAAAACTTCGTCGCGCGTTCCCCGTTGATCCAGAAGGTAAAACTCAGATCCGTTCACGTCATATTGTGCCAAATGGTCCCAGATAGCTCTCTGTATAATTTGGTTAGGATCAATCTATTATTTTAGTAGTTATGATCGTATGATCTCTTGGTTCCGGCAGCCATTCGTCGATAGTTTGTGATCTGTCCGTTGGGTTGCATCCAAATCCGGATATACCGTTGAGTTCGTGTCACCGCGTTCTACGTGGTGCTTACTTTCCCTTTGCTATTTCATCCTCCAAAAAGTTTAATATTCGTTACCGTCGCCTTTTTGCCACCGCCGCGCGTCGTCTTGTGCCGCCAACCATTTTGGTTTGTCGTGGCCATGTCATTGTGTCCAGAAGATCATTATCCCCTGTTTTTCCCACCGTTGAAGTTCATTAATCCCCGGTTGCCGTCAAAGCCATGTTCTAGAATCTACCCGACGTCTTTTGGCCTAGTCCTTCGTGTCGGTGCGCATTTCGGTTCGCCATATTTGGTAACCTTTAATTGCAGAGCCAACCCTACCATCCTACCCTATGCCAAGTGTATTCATCCTTGAATCGTTTCGCTCAAACCCGGACTTAACCCTTGGTCCAATTTGTCATTGCGTCATGATATGTGTACCCCGCAGATCTCAAACCAAATTTGAGCCATGTCATGACCTCGCTACCCTATCTTTCAACCGAGGGTTGCCACCTTATAATCTCATAAGTGTTCTGTTAACGCTTCACCTTCATCGTTAACGTTCCAACGTTAACGTTCCGTCATTAACATTCCGTCGTTAACGTCCCGCTGTTAACGTTCCATCGTTAACGTTCCGCTGCTAACGTTCCGTCGTTAACGCTTTGCTCTCGCTTCGCTATCATCGCATACGCGCATTCCAGCAAGAGCGTAGCGCGATGTCATTATCCTTTCTATCGTCCTATCGTGATCTAACCCCATTCCTTGTGAGTCTGGCTTTATCTTTCTATCATCTGCAAAGTCGGACCAAAACCTAACTTAAGACCGGTTCGATGGACTGAGTTTATCGTGAGCCACGCTGCCGGTATTGCGGTTTTCCTCATTGTGTCCACCGTAGTAAGATATTTGTACTGTCTTACTACATATCGTCATCGCCCTGTTATCGTCAAGTCTCTTCTTTGATGTATGACTGAACCCCAGATCGGATTGCACTGAATGTCGATTCCATCCGTCCTTGTCTTATCCCTAAAAATCTAATCTGCCATTAACCTAGAATTCATTCGTGGACTTGGTCGATAGACCATTGGCCATATGTCATATCCTGGTGCCATATCTATTCTATTAGTCTATCTTTCTTTTGTTTGACTGTGTATTTGTTTAGTCAACATTGAGCATCAGTTTAGTTCATCATGAACTAACATATCTTTATGGACCCGATCTATAGATCAAGAGCCCATATGTCAATATCTGTCCAATCGAGTTAATTAATCTCGAAGGATATCCCCTGGAATATACTCCATCTTTCCCTAATTATCAGTCGTAACCTTCTCGATAAATCTTCTGAAAGCCTGTTCTCTTTCATCCGATCTTCGATCAAATCTAAGTTCTTAAATTCAATCCCTTCCGTTCAGTACCAATCTAATATTAAATTAGAGTTTATTTGAATTGCTTTTGAGTTTTGTTGTATTTGTGCTTCTTTGTCGTTAGACGTGTCGTCCAGAAGTTACCCGAAGTAGCTGAAGGACGAGGAAGTCGAAGCATTCGATTGAAGAGCCAAAGGTTGAGGAAGCCGAAGATCAATTAAAAATAGTAAAAAGCAGTTTATAGCAAGTGCCAAGCAAGTTGTGCTTTGATCATGTTGAACCTACGATTACAAAAACTGCTATATTGTTTTACTTTGTTGCATATTATTTGACATGTACAAATGTCTTCAATTAAATTTGGGACTTAGCTATTATACCCAATTGATCTATACCCTACCTTGCCATTTGTATACCATGATATATTGTCATCCTAGATTGGTTCATTATAGTTGGTTAGTAATAATAATCAACATGGGATGGTTAGACCGTATTAGTTGCTTAGCCATGCCACGTCATCACATGTACTTTAGTCTTTGATAAATAATCTTGACTAATGGAATATGGAACGATGTTATGAACTTGTGTGTCATGTGTGGTCACACAATGAGATTGAGTTGTGGTGGCGAGAGGATGTCACGCAACGAGGTTAAATTGCTGATGGCACGTGGTGCTTGGTAATCAACTGGGGTGGTTATGATTTAGATTGGGGCAAGTGGCAAGGGGCGAGAATGCCAAGGTGGGCCCGATGGGCAGGGGGTATGTGGAAGTCTTGCCTCGATCATCTTAAGGACTTAACCTTGCAAGCCTTTGACCTGAGTCAATCATGCGACCACATGTCTGGATAGGACAGACCTAGATGATTAGAATTCTGATATCTTTCCTCTGATACCTCGGGGTGACAGTACACAGAAGTGTATCTGTGTGGGGGAGCGTACCTGTGCTACGGCTTGGTGCCCATCCAACGGTGTTAGCCTGTCCTATACTTTGGCTCCGCGTGAGAGGAGTAATAGTGAAGGCAATACCGGAGAGGTTCTTTGGATAAGGTAGAGGTTCCTGAAAGGCTTTGTCGTGATTTCTCTGTCGGCACACCAAAGGAAGTGTGCTAATGGCCAGGCACAAAGAGAATATCACGTCGTGTGGGTAAAGTGCATAACCTCTGCAGAGTGTAAACCTATTCGAATAGCCGTGCTCACGGTATTGAGCAAAACTCGGGAATTACAGTTAAGGGTTAGACTTTTGAAATGAAAACTTGGAATGGGATGGCAGGATTGCCATGAAAGGTTGGAACTTAACATAGGATTGGAAACTTGGTTTACTTGAGAAATGTTGAATCTATCTAATACAGTTATTTGTTTTACGGTCTTTCCAATTTATATACTGTATTCATTTACAAATGCTGGTTATTGCAAAATAGCCATGTTAGCCATTTCTTTGGAATAAGCCTTGCATATAGTTATGTTAGAATTGCATTCTGTGCACGACTTGTTGAGTGCTTTATGTACTCACCCCACAACAACCACTTCAGAAGAAGAAGAGACTATGCCATTCATGGAGGAGAAGTATTGCGAAGGGACGAGCATCTAGGGTGCGAGCCTTGTCAGTTGCCTGTGGTATACTGAGGGGTCATCTACGTTTTCTTTTCGCTGCTGCTTAAATTGTTGTTCAGCCTTATAAGGCATAATCATGTAAGTTGACCATAAGGTCATGTAACTAGTTGTATTTAATATATGATGTCTTTTATCTTTTTCCGCTATGTATGATTGTGATATTTCATCTATGTTGAGACTGTGTGCACTAGCGTGATCCTGGACTAGTGCTGAATACACAGAGGGTCCGGATTTGCATATTTGGGGCTCGACACTAGGTGAACAAATAAAGCAAGGTGGCAAGGTGAACAAACAAGCATGATGATGGAGATCTTAATGCTAAGGGCCATGCTATTTCACATCTTATTTTGATTTTCTGTGGATGTGTGTTTAATCCTTGCTATTTGCTTTATGCTCATTGCATGTGATGCCATGTTCTTAGTAGATATTGTCCATCCCTATAGTTAAAATTTTAAATCAAAATGTTCATCCAATTGTTCACCTATCAAGAATTTAGATCGTTATTGATATGACTGCCAGAGTAGTATATCAATGGCTATCTTAATAGATGATAGGGATGTGTTGGACACATCACGCATAACAATGGTAGATTTAATCAAGCTATCAAAACGGTTTTGGGCTTGAGGACAGAAGTGGTTGGGACTTGATTTCAGTAATGAAGGAACCTATACAAGACAATTGGTGTCTAGGAAAACAAACATGAGGCAGGTTTCATAATTGGCACCCGAAAACGGGAATAGCTCCCTCCCTCATGTGAGCCCTTGGGGCAGTTTGACCTGGCCATGAGTCAAGTTGACGGAGGCATTCATTACTTGTTTTCATACTCAACAAACAAGAGTTACATAAGATGTAATTAGCAAAGGTGTTGCTTACCTATGTCATTAAATTTCTAGCAGTGATGCCAAAGCTCACTAGTGTTTGATGAATATGGATCTTGAATACTCACTATGTGTCTATAAAAGGGACATAAAATAGGAGTGTCTTTTATTAAAATGTTTAATAAAATTTTTACATAAACATAGTGCTTAGAATCTTTGCATGTCTTTGTTGTAGTTCAATGGCACCTTCTCCTACTCCTGCTACACCTGGTTTTGCTTTGAGATCAGTTTTGGAAAGGGAAAAACTTAATGGAACTAATTTTGTTGATTGGTATCGCAACCTGAGAATTGTTCTCAAGCATGAAAAGAAGGACTATGTTCTAGAGAATCCAATTCCTGATGAACCAGCCGAAAATGCACCTCACAATTTGAAGGTTGAATACGAAAAACATGTTAACTGTAGAGGTCAGCTGTCTCATGCTTGTCACCATGGACTCTGAGCTCCGAAAGCAATATGAGGACCAGGATGCTTACAATATGATTGTGGGTTTGAAGGGCATGTTTGGGAATCAAGCAAGAGCTGAGAGGTATGGTATCTCAAAGCTTTTATTTGCTTGTAAGTCGGTGAAGGCGATCCGGTCGACCGATGTGATCGGGATGATTGGTCACATCGGAGATTGGAAAACTTGAGTTTCCCTTAGCCTCGGTTTGGCCACGGATGTTATTCTCCGTCTACGCCATTAGAGCTTTGAGCCATTCATTATGAATTTTCATATGAATAGCATGGAGAAGAGCCTAACCGAGTTACATGGGATGCTCAAGGCTGCGAGAAAGCATTAAGAAAAACCCAATCATGTGATGATGGTTGAAAACAACCGCATTCAAAAAGAGGAAGGCTAAGGCTGGGGAACGGAAAGAGCAAGGGCAAGGGCAAGGCTCAAGATGAGATCGCAAGCCTCAAAACTAAGCTTGAAGCTTAAAGTTGGCCCTCAACACGATACCCAATGCTTCTATTGCAAGAAATCGGGACATTGGAAACGGAATGCGAAAAGTACTTGGCAGATAAGAAGAATGGAAATGTGGTTTGCACTTCAGGTATTAATGTTATAGAAATTAATCTTGCTACTTCTTCACTCAGCTCATGGGTATATGATACCGGTTCGGTTGCTCACATTTGCAATTCGATGCAAGGGCTGATAAAGAGTAGAGGCTTGGCAAAAGAGAAGTGGATCTTCGTGTGGGAATAAAGCAAGAGTTCTTTGGTCTTGCTGTTGGCACATACCCATTGCATTTGCCTTCAGGATTAGTTTTAGAACTCAATAATTGTTATTTTGTTCCATCTTTGAGTAGAAACTTTATTTCATCTTCTTGTTTGGAACATGAAGGTTATGATTTCAGAATAAAGAACTTTGTTTGTTCAATATTTTTGAATGATATGTATTATGGTCGTTGCCCCATAGTGGATGGGTTGTACGTCCTTGAACTCGAAGAGAAACACATCTATAACATTAATGTAAAAGGCATCGGCCTAATGATTTGAACCCTACCTTTTTATGGCATTGTCGCTAGGTCATATAAATGAGAAGCGCATGAAGAAGCTCCATGGTGATGGACTTCTAACCTCATTTGATTTTGAATCATTTGAAACATGTGAATCTTGTTTACTTGGCAAGATGACAAAAGCCCTTTCACGAGTTTTATTGAGAGGCGAGTGAATTATTGGCCCTAGTATATACTGGATGTATGTGGACCAATGAGCTCATTGCTAGGGGTGGGTTTGATGCTTTGTAACTTTTACCGATGACTTTAGTAGATATGGATATATCTATTTAATGAGGCACAAATCTGAAACTTTCGAAAGGTTCAAAGAGTTTCAAAACGAAGTACAAAATCAACTTGGCAAATCAATAAAACACTTACGATCAGATCGTGGTGGCGAATATTTGAGCCAAGAGTTTGGTGATCATCTAAAGCAATGTGGAATCGTTCCGCAACTTACTCTACCAGGAACGCCTCAATGGAATGGCATGTCCGAATGACGAAACCGAACTTTATTAGATATGGTTCGGTCAATGATGAGCCAAACAGATCTGCCATTATCCTTCTGGGGTTTCGCTCTAGAGATAGCTGCATTCACTTTGAATAGGGTCCCATCAAAATCCGTTGAGAAGACGCCATATGAGATATGGACTGGGAGAAGACCCATGTTGTCATTTCTCAAGATATGGGGATGTGAGGCTTATGTAAACGTTTACAATCAGATAAACTCGCACCTAAATCAGAAAAATACTTTTTTGTGGGGTATCCTAAAGAAACAAAAGAATATTACTTTTACAAAAGAAACGAGAACAAAGTTTTTGTTTCTCGAAATGGTGTCTTTTTGGAGAAAGAGTTTCTTTCAAAAGAATTCAGTAGGAGTGATGTGTATCTTGATGAAGTTCGAGAATCACATGAATATGTTCAAGCTACCACTGAACCTTCACAAGATGTACAAAGTGTTGTACAACCTGTGGAAGAGACTCCAGCCCCACGTAGGTCGGGGAGGCCACGTCATGTACCTATTAGATATGGGAATGATATATTATTGTTGGACAATGATGAGCCCACGACTTATGAAGAAGCAATCATGGACCCAAACTCCGAAAAATGGCTTGAAGCCATGAGATCCGAAATTCAATCCATGCATGACAATAAAGTTTGGAACTTGGTCGATTCTCCTGATGGTGTAAAAACCATTGAATGCAAATGGATTTTCAAGAAGAAGATAGACATAGATGGAAATGTTCATATCAATAAGGCATGGTTGGTGGCAAAGGGTTTCAAACAAGTTCAAGGAGTCCGGATCATTTTAGCTATTGCTGCATATTTCAATTATGAAATATGGCAGATGGATGTCAAAACATCCTTCCTTAATGGGAATCTATCTGAGGATGTATACATGATACAACATGAAGGTTTTGTTGATCCTAAATATGCTAAAAGGGTATGCAACCTTCAAAGATCCATTTATGGGTTAAAGCAAGCATCTCGAAGTTGGAATATTCATTTTGATGAAGTGGTCAAGGGTTTTGACTTTATCAAAAATGAAGAAGAGCCTTGTGTTTACAAGAAGGCTATTGGGAGCGCACTTGTATTTCTGATTTTGTATGTGGATGACATATTATTGATCGGGAATGATATTCCTATGCTTGAAGATGTTAAGACTTCATTGAAAAGGAGTTTCTCAATGAAGGACTTGGGAGAAGCATGCTATATCTTGGGCATAAAAATCTATAGAGATAGATCAAAAAGGTTAATTGGATTAAGTCAAGAAACATACATTGACAAGATATTGAAAAGGTTCAATATGCATGAATCCAAGAGAGGTTTCATGCCAATGTCACATGGCATCAGTCTCTGCAAGAATCAGTGTCCTTCGACATCTGATGAGCGAGATAGGATGAGCAAGATTCCAAATGCTTCAGCTATTGGGTCTATTATGTATGCCATGATATATACACGCCCAGATGTCTCATATGCTCTAAGTGTCACGAGCAGATACCAAGCGGATCCTGGTGATGGTCATTGGATAGCCGTAAAAAATATCCTGAAGTACTTGAGAAGAACTAAGGATATGTTCCTTGTTTTTGGAGGTGAGGAAGATCTGGTTGCAAAGGGTTACACCGATGCAAGCTTCCAAACTGACAAAGATGATTTTCGATCGCAATCCGGGTTTGTGTTTACACTAAATGGAGGAGCAGTAAGATGGAAGAGTTCCAAGCAAAACACGGTGGCCGACTCTACGACAGAAGCGAAGTACATTGCGGCTTCGGAGGACGCAAAAGAAGCTGTGTGGATTAAGAAGTTTATCACAGAGCTTGGTGTGGTCGCTAGTGCCTCTAGTCCAATGGACATCTATTGTGATAATAGTGATGCCATTTCACAAGCAAAAGAGCCTAGATCACATCAGAAATCTAAATACATACTCCGGAGCTTTCAGCTTATTCGCGAGATTGTGGATAAAGGTGACATAAGAATATGCAAAGTACATACGGAAGCCATTGTGGCCGATCCGTTAACAAAGCCACTGCCACAGCCTAAGCATGAGGCTCACACGAGGTCTATTGGTATTAGATACTTAATTGATTGACTCAAGTGCAAGTGGGAGATTGTTAGTGTTATGCCCTTGAGGCAATCATTTAGATGATTGTAACATGACTATGTTTATGAATAATAATATGATTATTGGTCCAATGAATGCATATCATTGTATTGATCAACAAGTATGTGACTTGCTTATGAAGCTCTTTACTTATTGATGTAATTCGATAAATATCTTTGATCGGATATCATCGTATAGGACAATGATGATTAGATCAGCACATGTAGTGATCGATGATCATGCTTCATAGATCATGGGATATGGAGATATCATCTATACATTGTGGACGCTTGTTGAATAACATGAGTTACATAGACTCGCAATGGGACACTGCGAGAATGTTTCATTCTTATGTGTCATCAGTGTATCTCATACATAGTAGATGTATGATCCTTAGACCTGAGATTGTCATATTCCCTACATGTGTAATAGTTTTCCTTGGGGCTATCAAACACTACTTCCTAACCAGATACATTAAGTAGATTGAAAGATAGTAAAACAAATAATGGTAAATAGTAATTTAACCATTTCAAGTAAACAGGTTTTCCAACCTAAGTCAACCTTTCATGGCAACCCGGCCATTCCATCCAGTTTTTAGTTAACAAAAGACTAACCCTTGACTGTAATTTCCGAGCATTGCCCAATACCGTGAGCACGGCTATTCGAATAGATTGTACACTCTGCAGAGGTTATGCACTTTACCCACACGATACAACCAAACACCACCAAGGCGAGTGATCATAACAAAGCATGTGAGTTAAACCGTAAACCCAGTACTGTTCGCTAAGGTTTCAACACTGAAGGGTTAAACCACCACAACAGGGCCCCCCTCTTGCGCCATGTGAGTTAAACCGTAAACCCGGGACTCACTGTTCACCACGACAGTACCAAAATCTAGGCTTCACAAATTATTCAGCTAGGCTGTCCCATTCCAGACATGTGGTTGCAAGAGAGACTCTGGTCAAAGGCTTGCAAGGTTAAGTCCTTAAAGTGATTAAGGCAGGACTTCCACATACCCCTGCCAATCCTGGCCCACCTTGGCACACTGCCCCTTGCCACTTGCCCCAATCTAAATCATTACCACCCCAGTTGATTACCAAGTACCATGTGCCATCAACAACTCAATCTAGATGTGTGACCTCCTTGCCACAACAACTTGATATTACTGTGTGACAACACATGACACACCAGTTCATAAACATTGTTCCATATTCAATTAGTCAAGATTAAGTAGCAACATTCGGACACATGTGATGACGTGGCATGGCTAAGTAATCTACGACAGTCTAACTAGTCCCATGTTGATTATTAATATTAACCAACTATAATTCCACATCCTAGGGTGACAATTAGATCATGGCATAAAATTGACAAGGTGTGATTTAATTCAATTAGGCATATCATCTAATTCCCAAATTAATTGAAATCATTTATACACATAGAATATCATGCATAATTTAAAAGACAAAATAGCAATTTGGTGAAATTGGGTGCAACATGATCAAAGCACAACTTGCCTTGGAGTAGGTGCTGGTCTTGCTCTGAGCTTGGGTCTTGAAGCGATGAATCTTCCTCCGGATCACCGAAGCGACAACGCGTTCGCAAACGATGCCAAAATAGCAAATAAACACCACAACAGAGAGCAACCAAACTTCAAAAATAAAATAAAATTCACCAATAAATAGATCTTGATTTTAAAAAATTTTAGAAATTTGAATCACTCAATTCCGAGTTAAGATGCAAAAGATATAGCCTTTTGAAGTTTTAAATAAATCTGAAAATACAGAAATTAGAAAAACCGATTTTCCCGAATTATTTTTCTATTGGAAAAGATATTTATTGCGCAATCTTGACGTCACCCTAGCCTGCACCATTCGGTAGCGCTCGTCGCTCAGCTCGGCGCATGGACCCGATCCACGAACCGCCTCACAGTTCACCGTGGGCGCGACCACGGCGCCTCGCGCCCGCCCCGCGCGACCGGGCGGATCGTGCGGCGCCGCCGTGCCGATGCTCGACATGCGGCGCGCATCTGGGTGACGATCCGACGACTATCGATCTACTCCAACGTGGCACTATCCTGACCGCTCATCTTAGATCTAACGGTCCATCTTACCGGAGAGGTTCACTCCTGATGAGGATGACGCGGCGCGATCTGGACGGTTTGGCGAAGATCCAATGATCGTCGCGGCTTCCGAGACACGGCGGCGGGCTTGCACCGAGCGGAGGAAGACGACCACCGAACGACGCTTGGCGTGACTCGGCGAAAGAAGCGGCGGACTTCGGCGCGCACGACGCGAGGAACTCGGATCTGGAACCCTTGCGACGGACGGCGGCTTGACGACAGCGAAACCCGAAGTAAACCACGGTGGTGAAGAGCATACCCCGGCGAGCTCCTACGAGGCTACATCGGCGACTCAACGGCGAAGGCTAGCACTGGCGGATGCGCTCTGGGATGGCAATCCTCGGGGTGCGGGCGGAGGCTTTTATAGCCTCGACATGCGCGCAGGGAAGGAAACCCTAAATCACGCGGCGGCAACGGCAAGCGGCGGCGGATTCGGAAACCGAATCGGAGACGACAACCGAGAGCCGTCCGATCTGCAACGAGCGGCCACGATTAGATCTCGGCCGATCCAATCCAATCCGCACTTTCCAAAATCAACGGATGAGATCCAACCTTTCCAAAAAAAACACGATCCGATTTCTTCCCCACGATCTTGATCCAACGGCTCGCAGGTGTTAGGGTTTCTGATCTCGTCTTTAAATCACACGCGTCCCTCTGCGATCCAACGGCCGACGCAGCACCGGTGACGTGGCTTGATGAAGACCACAAGATGAAGATCTGACGGTTGGCGTCTTGTTGTGGCGGCAATGAAAGCGAGCCGCACACGGCGTCACAAGACGCGACACGATCGGGCACGGCCCGATCGCTTTCACGCCGATTTTTCTAACGCTTTTGATTTAAAATAATTCCCGAAATTAGATTAATTCATTTAAGGCAATTAAAATATCGGAAAAATCCAAGAAAATTCTCATAAATACTTTGAAACATTCGAACTCAAATAAAATATTTTGACAAAACTTCATATTATTTTTATCTATATATAATTAGTTTTCACCAAAGGTTCAATATACTTAATTAAATAAATTCAAATAATTTCTGGAAAATCCAATAAATTCAAAAAATCACCAAAATGCACATAAGTGAAATTATAGGCCAAATTTTGGGATGTTACACCCTTGCATGGCTGTGTGTGTGGGTTAATCCTAGCCTTAGATGAGTGCTCTAGGGTTGAGGGACTCATCCAAGGGTGGTAGGTGGCCCAAGAGTAGTATAAATAGGGTGGAGGGGTAGCCTCCTCCCCTTGAAGGTTTTTGAGGTTTTTGAATACTCCTTTGAGCTTTGCCCACATGAAAGTGAGGCTTTGTAACCTATCCTTCCAGAAATGAAAGTTTTACCCATCCATCTCTGAATTTATTTTGCGCATTTACATTATGTCCTTACTTTATGCAATTTAAATTCAGCATTTACTTTCCCGCAATTACATTCTCGCAATTTACTTTCACGCAATTTGGATTTGACTCCCCTCCTTCTAAATGCTGTTGATCTTGGATGTTTTGAGTGTGTTCATATGGTTTTACATCTCTTTTGCACTCTTGGATTGAGTAGAGAACATCTTTTCTTTCAAGTTCCAACTTTGTTCAGAACTTGTTCTTTGTGCAGCATTTAGTATTTGATTTTTATAAAAATCTAGAAAAATCCTTTTTAAGTGATTCTTATTGGAGGAGGTGCGCGACTCAGATATCCACCTGTATACAAATGTTGGAGTTCACTTGCTACACCCTTTGGGCGCCAAGAGGTGAAAACCGAGCCTCAAACTTTCTGCTCGAAGTTCTTGACTGACTGTGTTCTTCGATGTTTCCTGTTTTTTTTTGTAATGATTTTTGAGGAGAAATTTGGTGGAGTTTTTCACGGCGCTTCTGTTCATAGGGATAACAATTCTCAAAATTTTGTGAGCTGTAAAAACCCACCAACCTCCTGTTCAATTGGAGGACAATTTCTGGAAATTCTGCTTTTGCTTTTCTGAAAGTTGACTTTTGTGATTTGAATTGATGTCTTTTCTAAAAGCAAGAGTTGGATTGATTCCTCTTTATATTGGACACTAGACAACCAGTATTGTGACTCAAAAATCCCCACATATTTTATGGCACTTATCCATGCAAGCTAGGGGTACACATAGTTGTCTAGTTTTTTCGGGTTTTTCACGATTTCCTTTGAGCGATCTTGTCGAGGTTTGTGTTGGCGTATTTTGGGAAAATTTATTTGCGACCATTCACCCCCCCTCTGTTCGCTATTTTGATCTTTCAATTGGTATCAGAGCCGGTTTTACTCTTTCATAGATCTTGACCGGTCTCAAGAGCCATGGCGATGGACAAGTATTCCACCAAGCCTCCCATTATTTCTGGAGTCGATTTTCCATTTTGGAAGTCGCGCATGGAGTCATACATCACTACCCAGGGCTTCCTGATATGGAAGAAGGTTAAACTCCCATATGATGTTCCTGCTGATGAAAACGTCACGGCCGGCAATATGGCTGACGTTGAGGCGAATGCTAAGGCAAGGAACATCCTCATACAGGGTCTTACCCGTAGTGAGTATGACAGGATTTCTCACCTTCGTTCTGCTCATGAGATTTGGGTGACCCTCGATGCTTACCATGAGGGCACTACCCAAATCAAGATGGTTCGACAGGACCAATTCAAGCGTGAGTTCAACAAGTTTGAACAGCACGCTGGTGAGAGTCTTGATGAGTGTTTCGGTCGTTTTACCAAGATCTTGAGCGATCTTCGAGCAGTTGGTTGTATATACCCTGACTCTGATAATGCTCGATATTTCTTGAACGCACTCGATTTGCGCGTTTGGGAGATAAAGGTGACCACAATCAAGGACACCACCGACCTGTCGACCTTGACTCTTGACGGCCTTTATTCCTGTCTCAAGACTCATGAGATCGACGTCGTCTCGCGGAAGACGAAATCTCAGTCGATGGCCTTGGTCACCGATCCCATTGGATCTTCTTCTTCTGATCCTTTTATTGGTTTCTCTCTTCCGCCCTTTGTGAGCTAGCGATGACCAATGGAAAAATTTCGGAAAATGAGCTTGCTCTTCTCGCTCGCAAGTTTTCTCATGCATACAAGAGGGTGAGAGA
Source organism: Otatea glauca (assembly GCA_036346275.1). Classification (NCBI taxonomy): domain Eukaryota; kingdom Viridiplantae; phylum Streptophyta; class Magnoliopsida; order Poales; family Poaceae; genus Otatea; species Otatea glauca. The sequence goes on along the minus strand of CM070716.1, from coordinate 6,736,907 downwards.
GAAAGAGAGGTGGCATGATCACATGCTTCGAGTGTGGTGGCCCCAACCACATTCGGGCTAATTGCCCCAAACTGGAGAAGGCTAAGAACGATGCCGGCGGTTCGGCAAAGAACAACTACATCGGCAAGAAGCGCAACAAGAAGCCTCCAGTTCGTGAGCCGACGCGTGAGAAGAAGTACCACAACTTCTCCAAGAACAAGAAGCTCTTCCACCGCGTCCTCGCCGCGCTTGACGACATCAACCTCTCCGACACGGAGACATGGAGTGACGAGGGCGAGGATGAACCGCAAGAGAAGAAGGGCGGCGATGACTTCTCCGGCATGTGCTTTATGGCCGACGCCAACGACATCAGCGACTCCGAGCTCTATAGCGACTCGGACGAGGTACCCTCCTATGACCAGCTCAATGAAGCCTTCTGTAAACTAAGAAAATTTTATGCTAGAGCTAGAGCTAGGTGTACGGAGCTTGAGAAGGAAGTAGGTACCTTGACTCGGGAGTTATCTTCTCTTAGATCTTCTCCCTCCCGAGTCACTGATGATTGCTTTTTGTGTGATGCTATTCTTGTGGAGTTGGAGAACTTAAGGACTATGCATGATAGTGTGTTGACTGAATTAGATAGTCTTAAGTTGAAGAATGCTACAAATGAATCTATTGATACTCCTTCTGTAGATGCTAGTTTTCTTAATGCTCACTATACTCCTTCTTGTGCTAATTTCCCTAAATTGCTTGCTAAGCTTTCTGCTAGAAACGATGAACTTGAAATGCATGCTTCTAAGGACCCAGTCAGCTCATGTGAGGGCTGTAGGCAACTAAAACTTGACAATGAATCCTTAAATATCAAGTGTGCTAATCTTGCTAAGGACTTACTAGATAAGTCACAAGAAAGTTGCTTGCGATGTTCTATGATTGAGGGGGACTTGGATAAAATCCATGTCGAGCTTAGGAAGAAATTAGAAGACCAAGCCCATAGAATTAGAAATGCGTCTTGCGTTTCTCATGAGGCCCTCAAGATTGAGGCAGCCGTGCTGAGGGAGAAAAATGCATGTGCTGAGAGAGCTCATCTTTCTGGTTCTTGTTCTTCTTCCCCCTGTTCTTCTTGTGCCTCTTTCTTTCGAGATTGCCAGCATCTTATGAGCACTCTCGAGAAGTTTGTAGGAGGCAAGAAGAAGCTCAATCTTATTTTAGACCAATCCAAGATTAGTAGATTCAATCAAGGTCTAGGATTTGATCCCTTGGAGCACGCTCGGGCGCATCCTCCCACCATTGTGCGCGGCTCCAAGAGTGGTGAGATTATGGTAGCTCCCAGAGTGAGCACCACCGTGTTTAGGTCTGCTGCGGTTGTCCATAGGACTTCTGACCAGAAGGGTGTTACTCCTGTTGCTTCTGTCTCTAGCAAGGCGAAGTACACATGCACCTTCTGTAAGAAGGATGGTCACCTAGTAGATTTCTGCTTCAGGCGCGTCAAGATCACTCGGCCTGAGCGTGTTGCTGCTCTTAGGGGTATTCAGGGTCATCGGCAGACTTTGAGTGCTCCTAAGGTAAACACTGCTTCTAGACAGTTAGAGAGTCGCCTGTTTTTGGGCAGCGTCCAGGACTCGGTTTTCATGCTGGTTCTTCGAGTTTTAGTCTTGGAGCTGTTCGTAGTCAGTGTTTTCGCCGTCCTCTTGATATTCCTCATTTTTCTCATCGAGGTAGATATCAGCGGGGTGATGTGTTTTCTGGTAAGAGTTTTAGGCAGCTTCACTAGGGTGGTTCGGCTTTTGCACCACGGCATGCCAACCCAGTTTTAGCTCCTAGATCATCTACTAGAGGTGCTACTAATCTTGTTCGGGTTAAACGTCAGAGACACTCGAGTCTAGTCTTCTTCTTTGACTGGTTCCCTGAGGAGTCGTATGGTTCAGTATTGGGTTCCTAAGTCTTCACTCTATCCCAGTACTGAGTCATCTTTCTCTCTTGTGTCTTGATCAGGTTCGTCGGAAGGGGAAGGGAGATATTTGGATTGTCGACTCTGGTTGTTCTCGTCATATGACCGGAGATTCTCGATGGTTCTCTTCCCTAGTCCGAGCCCCTGGTGATGAGTTGATCACTTTCGGGGATGCTTCTTCAGGTAGAGTCATCACTAAAGGTACCATTTGCATTAATAACAATTTCATTCTTAAAGATGTTGCCTTAGTAAGTAAGCTGCAATACAATTTGCATTGTTTCTCAGCTTATTGATGACTCTTTCGAGGTGAGTTTTAAGAGTAATGCCTATAGAATCCTCAATTCATCAGGAGGGTTAGTTTACGGGATTTCTAGATTTGGGAGAGTCTTCCATGCTGATTTTTCTGTTTCTTCTGGAGACTCTTTTCGGTGTTTGATTGCTTCAGAGTCCTATGATCTCTCCTTCTGGCATAGGAGACTTGGTCACATTGGATTTGATCATTTGACCCGAGTTAGCAGCCACGATCTCATTCGTGGTTTGCCCAAACTCAAAATGGTCAAAGACTTAGTTTGCTCTCCCTGCCGACATGGCAAGATGGTTGCTGCTTCTCATCCCCCAGTTACTGTTGTGATCACTGCTGCACCAGGACAGCTTTTACATATGGACACTGTTGGTAAAGCTAAAGTGCAGTCAGTGGTTGGGAAGTGGTATGTCCTTGTCATTGTTGATGATTTTTCGAGGTATTCTTGGGTGTTTTTCATGTCCTTGAAGGATGAGACTTTTACCCATTTTAGGGGTTTGGTTCATAGGAGGTTGGTTCATAGGTTCAAGAACTCCTATTTTGATAGTTTTTGTGTGGAGTCTAGTTTAGAGCATCAGTTCTCCTCTCCCTACGTCCCTCAGCAAAATGGCGTAGTGGAAAGGAAGAACAGGACCACAGTAGAAATGGCGGGACGATACTAGGCAGTCAAGACTCTAGGAAGTTTTGGGCTGAGGCTATAACTACTGCTTGCCATGTTTCTAATCGTGTATTCTTGAGAGCACATTTGCACCGCACTTCTTACGAGTTGACGTATGGGCGAAAGCCCAGTGTTTCTCATTTTCGTGTGTTTGGTTGCAAGTGTTTTATTTTAAAGTCTGGTAACCTGGATAAGTTTGAGTCTCGTTCTTCTGATGGTATCTTTCTGGGTTATTCGACTTCTTCTTGTAGCTATAGGGTCAGGAGTTGCGATGCGCATACGTTCATAGAGACCTGTGAAGTGACCATTGATAAGGCTAGCCTAGGAGCTAGACCCGATATTTCAGGCTCTTCTTCTTCCTCCGAGACCATCTTTGTAGAGGATGAGGTGTTTGTGCTATGCCCTTGAGGCAATCATTTAGATGATTGTAACATGACTATGTTTATGAATAATAATATGATTATTGGTCCAATGAATGTATATCATTGTATTGATCAACAAGTATGTGACTTGCTTATGAAGCTCTTTACTTATTGATATAATTCGATAAATATCTCTGATCGGATATCATCGTATAGGACAACGATGAATAGATCAGCACAAGTAGTGATCGATGATCATGCTTCATAGATCATGGGATATAGAGATATCATCTATACATTGTGGACGCATGTTGAAGAACATGGGTTAGATAGACCCGCAATTGGACACTGCGAGAATGTTTCATTCTTATGTGTCATCAGTTTATCTCATACCTAGTAGATGTATGATCCTTAGACCTGAGATTGTCATATTCTCTACATGCGTAATAGTTTTCCTTGGGGCTATCAAACACTACTTCCTAACCGGATAGTTATAAAGGTAGCTTTCATGTTTACTATGAAACGTGCAGAGGGAAGTGAGCAGTCAAGATGGAATTTGCCACTCCAATGAAACGGAGATATATGACAAGGCCACTCGTGTGATATGATTAAGGAAGTGCATGGCCATGCCGTGATTGAGGAGTCAATCACAACTTATTAATATATCACGGATGTGAGAGATGGATTGAATCATCAAAGGATGACATACTTCTAGCCTTGAGTTCGATCTTCATATACTTGGCAAAGGGATTATTACATGAGTACTTTTGATAGGTTCTGTCCGATTTGATCATAGTATGTTTGGGAGTTGGCATACTTTGCAAGGAGTCGCTACCAACTATTGGATTGAAAAGGAGTTTTTCGAATCCATGTCCAAACGTACTTGAACCTGCAGGGTCACACACTTAATGGGCTGGGACGCATTAATTTGGATTGGATCCATAATTAATGGACATCGTGGGTTTAGCACGTTGATGGGCCTTGGTTTAGGGTTTCATCTCGTGGCTATATAAGGAGGGGAGGAGGGTGGGCGCAGGGTGTGCTTTCCCACGGTTTAGAAGTGATTCACTCAAAAACCTGGCCTCCTCTTCTCGTTGCCCTTGCCGAGCGACCAGGTGCTTGCACACCGACGCACGGCGTTCCATCCCTGGACGTGTGGACTACTGCGGTGACGCTGCTGCGACTGCGGCGTGGGAGGACGATCCACGGCGAGGCGAGGACGATCCGCTCCATCGACGCAACGACTGCGGCGAGGGCGATCCACTACATCGACGCGCGAAGGATTCCGCAACTGCGCGTCTATTGGTAATCTTATCTGTGATCCCCTTCTTGCGAGTAGCTTTCTGGTTACGCGGTAGATTTTTTTCGTGCTAGTATAGCATATCGCGTTCCTCTTCATGAGGATCTTGGAGATGATTGTGTTCCACCTGATCTAGTCCCCTCTACACCTGAGGTGCCTCCTGTTTCCATTTCTGCACCTCAGGAAGGCCAGCCCTTGCCTTCTGACTCTCATTCAGCTAGTGGCTCTGCTCCAACCTCTTCTGTCCATGAGGTAGAGGCCACTTCTGCTTCTGGACCTCCCCGTCATTTTCAGTGTTCTCATCCACCAGATCAGTTCATCGGCGATATGTTTGAGCGAGTCACCTGCTCAAAATCAGGTTTGTCCAGTTTCTGCCTTCACTCTGCCTTTGTTGCCTCGTTTGAGCCGAAGGATGTGACTCATGCATTATCTGACGAGTCTTGGACTAATGCTATGCATGAGGAACTTGAAAACTTCGAGAGGAACAAAGTCTGGCAGCTTGTAGAATGTCCATCTGGTCATAATGTCATTGGGACCAAGTGGGTGTTCAAAAACAAGCAGAGTGAGGATGGGGTTGTCATTCGCAACAAGGCTAGGCTAGTTGCACAGGGCTTTTCTCAAGTTGAGGGTCTTGATTTTGAGGAGACCTTTGCCCCTATAGCTAGACTAGAGGCTATTAGGATCCTGCTTGCATTCTCTGCATCCCGGGGCTTCAAGCTCTATCAAATGGATGTCAAGAGTGCATTCCTCAATGGCTATATTTAGGAAGAGGTTTATGTCAAACAACCTCCAGGATTTGAGAACCCCAAGTTTCCGAGTCATGTATACAAGCTCTCCAAAGCCCTATATGGACTCAAGCAGGCCCCCAGAGCATGGTATGAGAGGCTCACGTCTTATCTTCTCAGCCATGACTTCAAAATGGGCGTAGTAGACAAGACTCTGTTCATCAAACACCATGAGTCGCATTTTCTTCTCGTCCAGATTTATGTGGACGATATCATTTTTGGTGGCTCGTCTCATTCGCTTGTGTATCAGTTTTCTGAGGTGATGAGCACAGAGTTTGAGATGAGTATGATGGGCAAGTTGAGCTACTTTCTTGGCTTCCAAATCAAGCAGACTCGGGAGGGTACTTTCTTGCATCAAGGCAAGTATACCCGTGACCTCCTGAGGCGCTTCGATATGTCTGATGGGAAGCCAGTGATGACTCCTATGGCCACCACTGCTGTCCTCGAGCCCGATGAGGATGGTGAGCCTGCTGATCAAAAGGAGTTTCGGAGCATGATCGGCTCCCTCTTATACCTCACTTCTTCGAGGCCAGACATACATTTCGCTGTGTGTCTGTGCACTCGATTTCAAGCTTCTCCTAGCGCCTCTCACCGCCAGGCGGTCAAGCGCATCTTCAGGTACCTTCATGCTACCACTGATTATAGTATTTGGTACTCTTCTTCTTCTTGTCTATCTCTTAGAGCCTTTTCCGATGCCGACTTTGCTGGCTGTAGGATAGATAGGAAGAGCACTTTTGGCACTTGCCAATTCATTGGCACTTCTCTTGTTTCTTGATCATCTAGAAAGCGATGCAGGGTTGCATATCCCACTTCTTTGGGGCGAGTATGTTCTTTGCACCGATTCTTTGTCAGAGCTGTGTTCTCTACATGAGATCGACCTTGCAGGACTTTGGGTTAGAGATAGAGAGTGTGCCACTTTTCTGTTACAACACTTTTGCTATTTGCATTGCTAAAAACTCAGTGCAACATTCTCGGACCAAGCACATTGATATTAGATATCACTTCCTTCGAGACCATGTGGAGAAGGGAGATATCACGCTTCAATTCGTAGAGAGTGATCTTCAGTTAGCCGATATCTTCACCAAGCCTTTGGATAGCTCCAGATTTGTTGTCTTGAGGAGTGAGCTTGGAGTCGTGAGCCCTTACGGCCTCTCGTGAGGGGGAGCTGGTTTGTATAACATGTATTATATGTTTTCTTCTAGTTTTTCTTTTCTTTGTGTTTCTTTTGGGTGACTTTGGGCTTGTTTTCTTGAGTTGAGTTCACTCACTTAGACTTCTGGCATGCCTTGCATGGACCTCTTATCTTGTGCTTTAGGTTGCTATGATGCGTGATTAGCTGTTCTCTCTTCTCTCTAGGTTGAGTTCCCTCACAGTCTTATAAGTCTAGCAGGTATTGGGCCTCCTGGGTAGGCAGGTTCTGTGTGCACTCCTTAGTTGGGATCTAGAGTCAGCTTCCCTATGTCAGTCTCTGGGGAAGATAAGAGCGAGTCTGAGCCGTAGTGAGTCTCTTCTATCTTATCTATGCTTAATAGCCATCCAGTTTTGCAGTTTCTCGACTTCTTCTCCTCATTCTGTTTTTCTGGTTTTTATTGAGTTCATTCGGGTTTTCTTTATGTCTAATCTTGATAATAACTCAACTTTAACCAGATTTGAGCTTAAAATTGATTCTTTTGTTGAGGGGGAGTTTGAGAATCTGTTCGTGCATGTCATATAGACTACATTTCTTGTTTAATGAGCTTTGTCTATTATGCAATTGATTTCTTCTTCATGCTATACACCATGCTACATCATATGGAGGAAATCACTAGCCTAGATATGTCCAAGTTCATTTAACTTGCTAAGCTTAAAAATGAAATATGCCTTAAATGAAAAACTTGATGAAACTTGTTGCTTTTACTTGCTAGGTTTCTTCTCTAGAGGTTTGTGCCATAATTAGAGAAATTTTGGAGTTCTCTAGAGTCTCTATAGCAACTTGGGTGAAACTAGTTTGATCCATGCTAGAGTCCTTTAATTGCTTATAAATCATTGTGCTAAAAATGAAAATTAAACAAAATTGACTCTCTTGTGCACATACGACTCAACACCTTCTATTCACAAGACCGCTTCCCATTGCACTTGGGATGAACTTGGAATACATCGTGTTTGACCTAGACCATCCTCTTAAGAGTTCATCTTGAGATGGTCGCATACGACTTGAGTCAATTGGTTGTCAAAAGAAAATGCAAATAAATTAAAAACAAAGTCATATGTGGGTAAAGAATGCAAATAATGTCAAACATTTGCACCCCGCTATGTCTTGTATGATGATAAATCAAAATTTGCATTAAGTGATAAATGAGCCCGAAGGACCTTGTATGCTCATCTAGATTCCCCAAAGTGTTGAGTAGGTTGAACTCTAGGTTTTTCTTTTGATCCTTAGAGTGGCTATTCTTCTATTTTTGAAACTAAAGCTAAGTGCTGCACTTGTCAAATCTTGCTAAAAAATGAAATATTCAAAACTAAGCTTGTATTTGCACTTGGACATGTCTTAGACTAGTCTAATCTAAAAATTGACTAGCTTGGTGTCAATCTTGTCATTGTGATCAATTGGATAATCTTCAAAGCTCCCTTAGGTTGCATTTCATACATACATAAAAAGAGGGAGAAAATTCCATTTTGATGCCTATATTGCCAAAAGGGGGAGAAAATGTAGAAAAGGCATCATTTAAAAAAAAGAGATAAAAAATGTGAAAGCTTGTGGTTTCTTATGATCTTTGTAAATCTTTGCTATTCCTTATGGATCATAATCACATTTGGCACTTATGATTGGTTTTTAGAGCTTTTGTGGAAAACTTGCTCTTTTCATGGTCTTGCTCTAAATTCTTTGTGCCAACTTGGTCATGATTTTATATCTTTTTCTCTGGACCAAGTTTGGCTTTGCAAACAAATTGCTTTCTTCTTCTCTCATTCAAACTCAAATTTATGCCTTTTGTGTGGTTTGAAAATATACTCATCAAGGGGGAGATTGAAGGACCATGTGGAGGTTCATCCATGTTTGTGATGAGTATTTGACTTTATTTGAGCAAGGTGTGCTCAAGTTTGAGTTTGATTTGGATTGATTTTAAAAATAGAGCAATTTGAGTTGCTGGTCGGAGACCAGTCGTCCGACCCCGAGTGGTCCGGGCTTTGGCTGGTCGGAGACGACCGTCCGACCCAGTGGTGCAGGCTTTGGTGGTCGGAGACCGGTCGTTCGAACCTCGAGTGGTCGGGATGGATACCGATGATCGGACCACGTGAGGTCGGGTTTTCTTTGTCGAGATAGTGTATATCATTCTGTTGAGATCAAAATGTGATTACATGTGTTGTTGGACTTTGCTATGTGATGTGTTTCCATGTGTTTGATGGTTGCAGGGCGACGGTGCTAGATCATGGTGAGGCGGAGGATGTCCGGGACAAGGCGAGGAGCGTTGGAGGTCCAGACGGTTGGGAGATCGCCGGATGATGATCAGAGACGGAGTCCGGGCAAATCATGAAGACAAGGAAAGGAGATGATGCTAGCTAGATGTCGTGTGGATCAATGAGGGCCGTCGGTTTGAGGTCTAGTTGATAGGTTAGCGGGTCTAGGTAGTATGCTTTGAAAACCGTGCAAGAAAACCCGGTATGTGTGTGGGTTTTGGGTTAGCCCTTGCATGGCTGTGTGTGTGGGTTAATCCTAGCCCTTAGATGAGTGCTCTAGGGTTGAGGGACTCATCTAAGGGTGGTAGGTGGCCCAAGAGTAGTATAAATAGGGGTGGAGGGGTAGCCTCCTCCCCTTGAAGGTTTTTGAGGTTTTTGAATGCTCCTTTGAGCTTTGCCTACATGAAAGTGAGGCTTTGTAACCTCTCCTTCCAGAAATTAAAGTTTTATCCATCCATCTCTGAATTTATTTTGCGCATTTACATTATGTCCTTACTTTACGCAATTTAAATTCAGCATTTACTTTCCCGCAATTACATTCTCGCAATTTACTTTCACGCAATTTAGATTTGCCTCCCCTCCTTCTAAATGCTGTTGATCTTGGATGTTTTGAGTGTGTTCATATGGTTTTACATCTCTTTTGCACTCTTGGATTGAGTAGAGAACATCTTTTCTTTAGAGTTCCAACTTTGTTCAGAACTTGTTCTTTGCGCAGCATTTTGTATTTGATTTTTATAAAAATATATAAAACTCCTTTTTAAGTGATTCTTGTTGGAGGAGGTGCGGAACGCGGATATCCACCTGCATAAAAAGTTTATAGTTCACTTGATGCACCGTTTGGCCGCAATGAGGTGAAAATCGAGCCCCAAACTTTCTGCTCGAAGTTCTTGACGGACTGTGTTCTTCGATGTTTCCTATTTTTTCTGTAATGCTTTTTGAGGAGAAATTTGGTGGAGTTCTTCACGATGCTTCTGCTCATAGGGAGAAAAATGCTCAAAATTTTGTGAGCTGAAGAAACCCACCAACATCCTGTTCAATTGGAGGACAATTTCTGGAAATTCTGCTTTTGCTTTTCTGAAAGTGACTTTTGTGATTTGAATTGATGTCCTTTCTAAAAGCAAGAGTTGGATTGATTCCTCTTTATCTTGGACACTAGACAACCAGGATTGTGACTTAAAAATCCCCACATATTTTATGGCACTTATCCATGCAAGCTAGGGGTACACATAGCTGTCTAGTTTTTCGGGTTTTTCACGATTTCCTTTGAGCGATCTTGTCGTGGTTTGTGTTGGAGTATTTTGGGAAAATTTGTTTGTGACCATCCACCCCCCCTCTGTTCGCCATTTTGATCTTTCAGTTATAAAGGTAGTTTTCATGTTTACTATGAAATATGTAGAGGGAAGTGAGCAGTCAAGATGGAATTTGCCACTCCAATGAAACGGAGATATATGACAAGGCCACTCATGTGATATGATTAAGGAAGTGCATGGCCATGCCGTGATTGAGGAGTCAATCACAACTTATTAATATATCACGGATACGAGAGATGGATTGAATCATCAATGGATGACATGCTTCTCGCCTTGAGTTCAATCTTCATATGCTTGGCAAAGGGATTATTACATGAGTACTTTTTATTAGGTTCTGTCCGATTTGATCGTAGTATGTTTGGGAGTTGGCATACTTTGCAAGGAGCCGCTACCAACTATTGGATTGAAAAGGAGTTTTCCGAATCCATGTCCAAACGTACGTGAACCTGCAGGGTCATACACTTAATGGGCTGGGACGCATTAATTTGGATTGGATCCGTAATTAATGGACCTCGTGGGCTTAGCACACTGATGGGCCCTGGTTTAGGGTTTCATCTCGTGGCTATATAAGGAGGGGAGGAGGGTTGGCGCAGGGTGTGCTTTTCCACGGTTTAGAAGTGATTCACCCGAAACCCTATCCTCCTCCTCTCGCTGCCCTTGCCGAGCGAACAGGTGCTTGCACACCGACGCACGGCGTTCCATCCCTGGACGTGTGGATTGCTGCGGTGACGCTGCTGCGACTGCGGCGTGGGAGGATGATCCACGGTGAGGCGAGGACGATCCACTCCATCGACGCGACGACTGCGGTGAGGACGATCCACTACATCGACGCGCGAAGGATTCCGCAACTGCGCGTCTAGTGGTAATCTAATCTATGATCCCCTTCTTGCGAGTAGCTTTCTGGCTATGCGGTAGTTTTTTTTGTGCTAGTGTAGCATACCGCATTCCTCTTCAGCATAATGCTTAGGGAATTTATACGTAATAAAGTAGTACCTTTTGCAAAGTTTTCTCTATGATTGTCACTTATCATAGCTTAGACCCATCTCGGGCGTTTCGAAGTTTGCATGTTTCTTTGGGTGATATCCTCTTCTGTCTGCCCTAGGAGGTAGCTTAGGCTCGACGTGGAGCACATCGTATTGGGGTTTGCGTGGCTTTTGGCCGAGCAGCATCCGGATCCGACTGTCCTGAGATACACCTTAGGTCCAACGTGGGACACGTTAGCATTCGCACGGCTCATGGCCGAATGAAACCTATACCTGATGGCTTGCCAGATATAGCTTAGGTCCGACTTGGGACGTACCGGGACTTCTTTGGCTCATGGCCGAGTGATGCCCATATCCGACTAGTGCAGGATACATCTTCAGCCCTCTTGGAGCGTATCAAGATTTATGTGGCTCTTGACCGAGTGGTACTCATATCCGACTGGTGCGGGATACGGCTTTAGCCCTCTTGGAGCGTACCAAATTTTTCTTAGCTCATGGCCGAGTGATATCTGTACCTGACTGATGTAGGATACAGCTCTGGTCCAACATGGGACATATCAAGATTTTATCTGAATGGTATCCATACTCGTTTATTACGATGCATAGCTTTTTGACCATCCTGGGGCATACCATTGGATTTGCGCCCGTTCGTGCTCGACCCGTGACATATGATTCCGACATGCGGTAACCACCTACCGACCCATCGTGGGGCATATCGCGAGAAGTTATATTCTTTATCCAGGTCGGAGGACATCCACGTCCCACTTAACACGGTAAGTGGAGAAGACATCCCATTGTGGGGGGCGACGTATCCCAAATATGACTTGGCCAAACCACGTCTGACTCCGTAAGTCAGAACGTCAGGCCTGCAAACCATTTTGGGGAATCCGGAAGGGCGAGACATTTCGCAATCTTTTTTCCCGCCGGATCGGTGAAAAACTAATTTTCTCCCTCCTTTAAAGGTTGAACCAGGCGTCGCTCGACGGTTCATCCCCTCAGCGCGCATTCCTGCTCTCTTCTACCTCCCTTGTTTCTTCGACTTCTCCGCCGCTAGGGTTAACCACTACTGCGCTTCGCACTTTTTGTGCCGCCGTAGATCTCTGTTTCGAAGATGTCTTCTCCTTCTTCCTCGCAACCCTTGCCCCAGGATTGGACGACTTCGACTACAACGGAGGAGAAACTGCAGTCGATGGTGGTCGACGAGATTCTCCCAGATCTGGCCTTGATCTCCGCCCGGCCGGCTGCCGGTGAATCCGTCCCTACTCCTCGCCCAGAAGAGGTAGTGGTTTTTGAATCTTTCTTCCAGCGTGGGCCGGGTTTTCCCGCCTGCGCTTTCCTTCGCGACCTTCTTTTCTTCTATGAGATCGAATTGGTGAACTTGAATCCCAATTCCATCCTACAGATTTCCCTTTTTGTTCATCTCTGTGAGGCCTTCCTAGGCATCAGCCCCCATTTTGATCTCTTTCGCCATTTTTACCTCTTGAAACCTTATCCCTCCAAGAGCGACCCCAAGGTTGTGGGGGAGCGAGATTCCAGCTGCGGGAGGGGCTGAAGAAAAATTACTTCGCAATTCCTTTTAAAACCTCCAACAAGGGCTAGCATCATGAGTGGTTCTATTGCGCCAACCCCAATCCTGCCCTTCCTTCCTTTGGCGGGCGCCGTCCCAAAGCATCTCTTTCTTGGATGTCCACCTCCAACTCCGCCGACATGGATCAGGTGCATGACCTTCTGGCACTGATTGAAAAGCTGAAGGAAGGTGGTCTCACGGGGGTAGGTCTGGCTCTGCACTTTGTTGCTCGCTGGATACCGCCCCTGAAAGAGCGAGTTCATCTAGGATTCGCGTACGAAGGGAAAGATGACCCGACCCGAGAACGGCCCGATGAGCTGTCTAGGGAACAAACTGTCGGGACCCGAATTTGCAAATCCGGACCCTCTGTGTATACCGCACTAGTCCAGGATCACGCTAGTGCACACAGGCTCAACATAGATGCTATCATAGTCATACACAGCGGAATATAGCATAACTTTAATAATTAATAGTAATTGTTGTCTTACATGATTATTGCCACACAGGGCTTATAAAAGAAATAGCAAATAAGCGGCGGAAAAATAAATAAGCGTAGCGACTCCCAAGTTCACCGCAGTAACCGATGAGGCTCGGACCCTAAGCATTCGCATCCATATAATCCTCCTCCACGAAGGGCGTAGATTTTTCCTCTTCTGAAGTTGTTGTTGTTGGGGTGAGTACATAAAGCACTCAACAAGTTGTGCACAGCAATGCAAGTCTAATATTCTATATGCTTGGCTTAATCCAAAGGAATGGCTAATATGGCTATTTTGCAGTAGAGCGGCATTTAACAAGAATACAGTAAATAGATTGAAAAGCAGTAAAACAATAACAGTAATAAATAGATTCAGCATTTATGAAGTAATCCAAATTTCCAATCCTAAATCAATTTCCACCTCCCATGGCACCCTGCCATCCCAACAAGTTTTTGTTTAACAAAAGTCTAACCCTTAACTGTAATTCTCGAGCATTGCCCAATACCGTGAGCACGGCTATTCGAATAGATTGTACACTCTGCAGAGGTTATGCACTTTACCCACACGATACAACCAAACACCACCAAGGCGAGTGATCATAACAAAGCCTTTACAATGCTACACCTAGACCCAGTACTGTTCGCTAAGGTTTCAACACTGAAGGGTTAAACCACCACAACAGGGCCCCCCTCTTGCGCCATGTGAGTTAAACCGTAAACCCGGACTCATTGTTCACCACGACAAGATACAAAATCTAGGCTTCACAAATTATTCAGCTAGGTTGTCCCATTCCAGACATGTGGGTGCAAGAGAGACTCAGGTCAAAGGCTTGCAAGGTTAAGTCCTTAAAGTGATTAAGGCAAGACTTCCGCATACCCCTGCCAATCCTGGCCCACCTTGACACACTGCCCCTTGCCACTTGCCCCAATCTAAATCATTACCACCCCAGTTGATTACCAAGTACCATGTGCCATCAACAACTCAATCTAGATGTGTGACCTCCTTGCCACAACAACTTGATATTACTGTGTGACAACACATGACACACCAGTTCATAAACATTGTTCCATATTCCTTTAGTCAAGATTAAGTAGCAACATTCGGACACATGTGATGACGTGGCATGGCTAAGTAATCTATGACGGTCTAACTAGTCCCATGTTGATTATTAATATTAACCAACTATAATTCCACATCCTAGGGTGACAATTAGATCATGGCATAAAATCGACAAGGTGTGATTTAATTCAATTAGGCATATCATCTAATTCCCAAATTAATTGAAATCATTTATACACATACAATATCATGCATAATTTAAAAGACAAAATAGCAATTTTGTGAAATTGGGTGCAACATGATCAAAGGACAACTTGCCTTGGAGTAGGTGCTGGTCTTGCTCTAAGCTTGGGTCTTGAAGCGATGAATCTTCTTCCGGATCACCGAGCAGTTCAACGTCTACGCGAAACGTTGCCAAAATAGCAAATAAACACCAAAACAGAGAGAAACCAAACTCCAAAAATAAAATAAAATTCACCAATAAATATATCTTGATTTTACAAATTTTTAGAAATTTGAATCACTCAAATCCGAGTTAAAATGCAAAAGATATAGCCTTTTGAAGTTTGAATAAATACTGACAATACAGAAAATAGAATTTCCGATTTTCCAGAATTATTTTTCTACTGAAAAAGATTTTTATTGCGCAATGCTGATGTCAGCCCTGGCCCAGACCAATCAGGCGCTGCCACATCAGCTCGGCGCATGGACCCGGTCCACGGAACCACCTGCAGTTCACCGTGGGCCAGCGGCCTGGCGCCTCGCGCCCGCGCCGCCACGCTGGCGACCCCGGATTGGCTGCGACGCAGCCCGTGCCGATGCTCGACACGCGGCGCGCATCCGGGTGACGATCCGACTACTATCGATCTACTCCAACGTGGCACTATCCTGACCGCTCATCTTAGATCTAACGGTCCATCTTACCGGAGAGGTTCACTGCTGATGAGGATGACGCGGCGCGATTTGGACGGTTCGGCAAAGATCCAATGGCTGTGCGAAGCTCGGAGACACGGTGGTGGGCTTGCACCGGAGCGGAGGAAGACGACCACCCTAACGGCGCTTCGGCGTGACTCCGGCGAGAAGAAGCATCAGACTCGACGCGGCATGACGCGAGGAACTCGGATCTGGAACCTTTGCGACGGACGGCGGCTTGACGACAGTGGAACCCAAAGAAAACCGCGGCGGCGAAGAGCAAACTCCGGTGAGCACCTGCGAGGCTACAGCGGCGACTCAACGACGAAGGCTAGCACTAGCGGATGCGCTCTGGGATGGCAATCCCCGGGGTGCGGGCGGCGGCTTTTATAGCCTCGGCATGCGCGCAGGGAAGGAAACCCTAAATTACACGGCGGTGACGGCAAGCGGCGACGGATTCAGAAACCGAATCGGAGACGACAACCGAGAGCCGTCCGATCTGCAACGAGTGGCCACGATTAGATCTTGGCCGATCCAATCCAATCCACACTTTCCAAAATCAACGAATGAAATCCCACCTTTCCAAAAAAAAACACGATCCGATTTTTTCCACACGATTTTGATCCAACGGCTCGTAGGTGTTAGGGTTTCTGATCTCGTCTTTAAATCACACGCGTCCCTCTGTGATCCAACGGCCGACGCAGCACCGGCGACGTGGCTTGATGAAGACCACAAGATGAAGATCTGACGGTTGGCATCTTGGTATGATGACGCGAGGTGAGCGGGGTTCACGTGGCGGGCAAGACGCACACGATCTTGGGCTCGCCAATCTCGCTTCACGTCGATTTTTCTAACGCTTTTCGATTTAAAATAATTCCCGAAATTAGATTAATTCATTTAAGGTAATTAAAATATCAGGAAAAATCCAAGAAAATTCTCATAAATACTTCGAGACATTTTGAATCCAAATAAAATATTTTTGGCAAAACTTCATATTAGTTTTATCTATATATAATTAGTTTTCACCAAAGGTTCAATATACTTATTTAAAATAAATTCTATTAAATCCCAGAAAATCCAATAATTTCAGAAAATCATTAAAATGCACATAAGTGAAATTATAGGCCAAATTTCGGGATGTTACGCAAACATTGGCTCGGGTCGGCGAATTATTCATCCCGAGCGTCGACGTATCCTCCGTTAGATGCCTGAAGTCTTTCACCGCTTCACGCCCCCCTCCTGAGGTGAGCTAATTTGAGAGATTTT
Organism: Otatea glauca; assembly: GCA_036346275.1. Taxonomy (NCBI): domain Eukaryota; kingdom Viridiplantae; phylum Streptophyta; class Magnoliopsida; order Poales; family Poaceae; genus Otatea; species Otatea glauca. Next base: position 6,720,569 of record CM070716.1, on the reverse strand, counting down.
TGTCTTTGTCTTTGAGTGTCTTTTAACCTTTAGTCTTCCTTCCCAGGATCGCGTTGCCTTCTTGATGATCGCCTCTTTCTAAATGCACGCTCACGTGGCGGTTCTCTGAACGCGAGCGAGCTCTCCTGCAGGAGATCCCTCTACCAAAAATGGGAAAAAGGCGGTGACCAAAGACCCCGTGAAGCCCCGGCACCCGGATGGCGGTCCCAAGATCTGGGACCCTTCGGTGCGAGCCCCAGCTCCTTCGGCTTCCTCCCCCCGCAAGCTTGTGGCTCAGCCGAGTCCATCGCCAAAGGACTCAAGCATTCAGGAGGAGCCTCGGGTGCCGAGTGGTCCTTCTGGGAGCGGCCCGGCTGCTCGGAAGAAGCCTCCGATGAAAATGAGGACGTCCAACAGGTTTGTTACCACGCCAACTTTTATTCAACTCGTTCCGATAGCTCGCTGACAGTTCTTCTCGTAGGGATCCTTCGCTTGATATTCCTGTCGGGTCACCGTCTGGGGCCCCCGTGGAGGTCGAACCTCCAGAGGTCTGTGCCTCGGGCGTGGAGGCCACGTCCGGGGACACCGAAGTGCCCCCAGGCCCTTGGCGCCATCTCCGACTCCTCCGGCCTTGGAATCGAGCCCTGCTGCTCCGGAACCGATTTCCCGACCGTCCCCCGAGATCGAGGAGATCCTCCGAGTTCCGCCGACCCCTGCTCGCCCCCGGCTCATAACGCAAGCTGCGTGGGTTGATGAGGAGGAAGGCGTGAAGCTCTTGGATGATCTGGAGGAGGAGAAGGAGATGAATAGCTTTTACGATCACGCTGTGGCTTGCGCGAGCGTGGCCCGGGTAGGCACTCCTCTACACTTGCTGTCTTCCTGCTTCTGCCATTCACCATGTAGTTACCTTTCCCTGTGACGATTGCAGAAAATGGGGGAGCACTTTGAAAAGAAAGCTGAATACTTCCGGAAGATGCTCCCTGAGATCCGAACGCGCCAGGAGTATCTGGACAAATTGGAACGTATCAAGGCCGGGCATGCGGCCGAGCTGCGATCTCTTCGGTCCGAGGTTCATGCATCGCGAGAGGAGCAGAAGGCTTTGCGCCAGGAGAAGCTTTACGTCGTTGGCTCCCTTCGAGGTAGCTATTCCCTGGGCCACCCCGCGCTTCTATCTAATCATCCGGTTTCTTGATCCTCTTTTATTCATATCAGCTCGGGATTCCGCCGTCGCGAAGCTCCAAGGGCAGCTCAAAACCACGGAGGACTCCAGAACGAAATCAGACAAGGAGCTTGAAGGTAACTTCGGCGGCTTGGCCTTAGCATGTCTTCATTACCTTTTCTAATGTTTTATTCCACAGACTATAAGTTCAAGACGCGGGCGCAGTACGCCTTCTTCAATAAGAGGGTCGAAGCCCTCGAGGTGTCTTGCGCTAAGCTTCAGGAGGCCTCTGAGTCACTGCTGAGTTCGCTTCATCTCGGGGGCGAGAGGCCACTCCGCAGGGACACGGTCATCTCTCGACTGAAGGAAGCCCCCTAGACACTCAAGACTCTCTTAAAGGAAACAGCGTCCAGTGGTGCTAGCCAGGCTTTGGCGATCACCAAGTCGCTTTTTCCCCGACTGGATCTTGAGGCCATTAAGGAAGGCTTCGCCCGCAACGTAGATGAGGACCGGGCCACCGAGCTCTGGGAGGAGGTCAAGGACACCTCTTTTTCCATTGTCAAAACTTTAGACCTGTGAATCGAATGTATATAAAAGCATTTTCCTGTTCTTGTGCAATTCTTTTGGATGTGCATCTTTGCTTGGGTGGTTTCGACATATCGCGCCCGATTAGTCCAGCCCCCAGGCTCTGAGGCATGGTTTGTGACGCATGTCTCAGAGTCTTAAGATCGTAGGAGCGAAGCATTCGGACACCTAGACATCGAAAAGATTATGTAAAGAATAACTTTGAATATCGATTCTTTCATTCATAATGGAACAATTTGATTTACAAAGCTTAGGCGAAGAAACGACGTAGATGTTCTATGTTCCAAGTGTTGCTAACTACCGCGCCGTCTTCTCGCTTGAGCTTGTAAGCCCCAGGGCGTACCACCTCATCGACGATGTAAGGGCCTTCCCAGCTTGGGGAGAGCTTATGCTCGCATTTCTGATTCTTTCTAAGGACCAGATCTCCTTTGGAGAATGCGCGGCTCCTCACATTGCGACCGTGATAGCGCCGTAGGCCTTGGAGATACTTTGCCGATTGAATTGTTGCGATGTCCCTGGCTTCTTCTAGTCGGTCGAGGTCTTCTAGCCGTCTTTCTTCCGAGGTGACTTCTTCGTAGCTTCGGACCCGTGGGGATCCGAATTCTAACTCGGTGGGGAGGACTGCCTCCGAGCCATATACCAGGAAGAAAGGTGACTGCCCGGTTGCTCTGCTGGGGGTGGTTCGCAGCCCCCAGAGTACCGAAGGCAATTCTTTCACCCACCGAGTGGCGTACGGCTTTAGCCAATCGAAAATTCTTGCCTTCAGGCCCTGTAATACCATGCCGTTGGCAAGCTCAACCTATCCATTGCTCGAGGGGTGCGCTACTGATGCAAAACAGATCTTTATTCTGAGTTCGTCGCACCAGTCTTGAAATACACCACTCCTGAATTGAGTGCAATTGTCCGTGATGATTCGATTTGGGACACCGAATCTAACCACGATTTCATTGAAGAATTCTTGGGCTTTCGCCACCGTTATTGTTGCGACCGGCTTGGCCTCCACCCATTTGGTGAACTTATCAACAGCCACGAAGAGATGGGTGTAACCGCCTTGAGCCTTCTTTAAAGGTCCTACCATGTCAAGCCCCCAGACCGCAAAGGGCCAGGTGATTGGGATGGTTTGTAGTTCCTGTGCCGGTTTGTTCATCTGCCGCGCAAAGAACTGACATCCTTCGAATGTCCGAACGATGTCATCTGCGTCGGTAACGGCAGTCGGCCAAAAAAATCCTTGGCGATAAGCCGTGCTGACCAGGGTTGATGACGCCGCATGATTCCCACACACTCCTGAGTGGATTTCCTTGAGAAGTTCTCTCCCTTCTTGTTCCGATATGCACCGTCGTAGTACTACCGAGGAACTCTTGCGATAGAGTTCTTCCTTGATAACCCCATAGCTCTTGCTTCGGTGCATCACTCGTTCAGCTTGTACTCAGTCTTCGGGTAACTCATATTTCGTCAAATAGTCCAGATACGGGGCTGTCCAATCAGGAGTAATGACTAAGACTTCTGCTTCTGCGCTCTTCTCGGCTGGGGTGTCCGCCTTCGATCGAGTGCTAATCGTGGGCTTGCGAATTTCTTCGATGAATACTCCCATAGGCACTGTAAATCGACAGGATCCCATCTTCGCTAGCTCGTCGGCCTCTTCATTGTCTCGGCGGAGCAAGTGAATAAGTTCCAGGCCGTCGAAGTTACCTTCCAGCTTGCGTACTTCTTGGCAATAGGCTGCCATGTTGTCTTCAATACAGGACCATTCTTTTTGCACTTGATTAACCACGAGCATCGAATCTCCGCGAACCACTAATCGTCGAATACCGGGTGATATGGCGATACAGAGCCCATGGATGAGTGCCTCGTACTCGGTGGCGTTGTTTGATGCAGGGAAAAGAATTTGGAGAACGTACCTTTACCGTTCCCCGCTCGGCGATATGAGCACTATACCAGCCCCCGCGTCGCTGAGCATGAGGGAGCCATCAAAGTACATGGTCCAATACTCGAGTTCCTTGGTGACCGCCGGGCTTTGAAGTTCTGTCCACTCGGCGGTGAAGTCGGCGAGCGCTTGAGACTTGATGGCTGTGCGAGGCCTGAACAAGATGTCAAAGGCTCCGAGCTTGATGGCCCATTTTGCAATTCTCCCAGTGGCTTCCTGATTATGAAGTATATCTCCAATTGGGAAGGAGGTGATCACCGAAACAGTATGCTCTTGGAAGTAGTGCTTGAGCTTGCGAGATGTTAGAGTCTGACATATAATAATTTACGTACTTGTGGATACTGTACCTTAGACTCGCTCGAACCTCACGACGAAGTAGACCGGGTGTTGGATCTTCTGCACATGGCCTGCTCCTTCTCGTTCGACGATGATTGCGGCGCTGACTACATGAGTTGTTGCCGCGATGTAAAGTAACAAAGGTTCTTCTGGCATCGGTGAAACCAAAACCGGGGGCGTCGTCAAGAAGGTCTTCAAATCTTCGAACGCCTGTTGTGCCTCTGGAGTCCATTGGAACTTGTCCTGCTTCTTAAGGAGTTTAAAGAATGGCATACCTCGCATACCCAGCCGAGAAATAAACCAGCTTAGTGCGGCCATGCATCCTGTGAGCTTCTGGACGTCTTTTTGGCAAGTCGGCGGCTCCATACTCGATATGACCCTGATCTTCTCTGGGTTGGCCTCAATGCCTCGCTGTGATATGATAAACCCGAGCAGTTTTCCTGAAGAAACTCCGAAAACACACTTCTCGGGATTAAGCTTCATACTGAAGGCCCTTAGACTCGTCTCGGTTAGGTCGGTGATGAGGTCCTTCCTTTCCCAAGTCTTCACCACGACGTCGACCACGTATGCCTCCACATTTCGTCCGAGTTGGGCGTGAAAGCACCGTTGTATCGCGCGTTGATACGTCACTCCAGCGTTTTTCAACCCGAATGCCATTGTGGTATAGCAAAAGTCCCCGAAGGGCGTGATGAACGAAGTTTTGATATGATCTTCCGCCTTTAGGAGAATCTGGTGGTACCCTGAGTAGGCATCGAGGAAACTCAGGATCTCGCACCCGGCGGTTGAATCAACTACTTGATCAATCCGAGGTAACCCGAAAGGATCCTTCGGACAGTCTTTGTTGAGATCGGTGTAGTCAACGCACATGCGCAAAGTTTTATTCTTTTTTTGAACTAGTACAGGGTTTGCCAGCCAATCTGGATGATACACTTCTTTTATAAAGTCTGCGGATAAAAGCTTGGTGATTTCCTGTTTGATGGCGTTCCGGCGATCTGGAGCGAACTGCTGAAGCCTTTGCTTGATTGGCTTCACACTTTTGTTGACGTGCAGAGAATGCTCGATCACCTCCCTGGGGACACCCGGCATGTCGAATGGTTTCCACGCGAAGATGGCCTTGTTAGCTTGGAGGAAGGTGACGAGCTCGTCTTCCTATTTGTCCTCGAGCCCTGTCCCGATCAGAGTCGTCTTAGTCGAATCGGATGGGTCAAGAATGATTCTCTTGGTTCCTTCGCCAGGTTTCATCCCTGACGTGGCCTGCTTTTTGGACGGGATATCTCCCTCTTCCTGCATCGTGTTCGCTTCTGCTTGGATCTCCCTTCTCTCATCGGCTCCTTCCCTCAGCTCGGCGAGTTCATGGTTCTCCCGGTCGCAATCTAGGGACCGCTTGATGTTGCTGCGAACCGTGATGACGCTTCTTGGTCCTGGCATTTTCATCATCAAGTAGGCGTTGAAGAGGAATGCGGTATGCTACGCTAGCACAAAAAAAACTACCGCGTAACCAGAAAGCTACTCGTAAGAAGGGGATCATAGATAAGATTACCACTAGACGCGCAGTTGCGGAATCCTTCGCGCGTCGATGTAGTGGATCGTCCTCGCCGCAGTCGTTGCGTCGATGTAGTGGATCGTCCTCGCCTTGCCGTGGATCGTCCTCCCACGCCGCAGTCGCAGCAGCGTCACCGCAGTAGTCCACACGTCCAGAGATGGAACGCCGTGCGTTGGTGTGCAAGCACCTGGTCGCTCGGCAGGGGCAGCGAGAGGAGTAGGCTAGGGTTTCGAGTGAATCACTCCTAAACCGTGGGAAAGCACACCCTGCGCCCTCCCTCCTCCCCTCCTTATATAGCCACGAGATGAAACCCTAAACTAGGGCCCATCAGCGTGCTAAGCCCACGAGGTTCATTAATTACAGATCCAATCCAAATTAATGTGTCCCACCCATTAAGTGTGTGACCTGCAGGTTCACGTGCGTTTGGGCGTGGATTCGAAAACTCCTTTTCAATCCAATAGTTGGTAGTGGCTTCTTGCAAAGTATGCCAACTCCCAAACATACTATGATCAAATCGACAGAACCTATCAAAAGTACTCATGTAATAATCCCTTTGCCAAGTATATGAAGATTGATCTCAAGGCGAGAAGCATGTCATCCTTTGATGATTCAATCCATCTCTCGTATCCGTGATATATTAATAAGTTGTGATTGACTCCTCAATCACGGCATGGCCATGCACTTCCTTAATCATATCACACGAGTGGCCTTGTCATATATCTCCGTTTCATTGGAGTGACAAATTCCATCTTATTGCTCACTTCCCTCTGCGTTTCATAGTAAACATGAAAGCTACCTTTATAACTATCCGGTTAGGAAGTAGTGTTTGATAGCCCCAAGGAAAACTATTACACATGTAGGGAATATGACAATCTCAGTCTAAGGATCATACATCTACTAGGTATGAGATACACGATGACACATAAGAATGAAACATTCTCGCGTTGTCCCATTGCGGGTCTATCTAACCCATGTTCTTCAACATGCGTCCACAATGTATAGATGATATCTCCATATCCCATGATCTATGAAGCATGATCATCGATCACTACATGTGCTGATCTATTCATCGTTGTCCTATACGATGATATCCGATCAGAGATATTTATCGAATTACATCATTAAGTAAAGAGCTTCATAAGCAAGTCACATACTTGTTGATCAATACAATGATATACATTCATTGGACCAATAATCATATTATTATTCATAAACATAGTCATGTTACAATCATTTAAATGATTGCCTCAAGGGCATAACACTAACAGGCGTAGTGCGGGATAGCCATGAATCGAGCTAGTCCGGGTCTTCCCAAGATAGCGTGATACGCCGTCTCAAAATCCGCCACCTCAAAATTTATGTACTCGGTCCGATAGTTGTCCTTGGTGTCGAAGGTGACTGGCAAGGAAATCTGTCCGAGTGGGAGCGATGATGCTCCTGGAATCACACCATGGAACGGCTGAGTGCTCGGCCTAAGCTCGAAGAGGGGAATGTTCATGTCGTTGAATGTTTTGGAGAACAAGACGTTGAGTCCACTTCCTCCATCGATCAGGACCTTCTTGAGCTTCACGCTGCGGATAACAGGGTCGAGCACTAGAGGGAACTTACCCGAATGTAGAACCCGGTTGGGGTGATCTGATCGGTCGAAGGTGATTGGTACCTCGAACCACTTCAGATATTGGGGGGCCGCTGGTTCCACCGCATTGATCTCCCGAGCGGTAAGCTTTTGCTTCCGCTTGGACTCGTATCCGGTGGAGCCCCCGTATATGTAGTTCAACTCGTGCTCGGGCTCTTGAAAATCGTCTTCATCTGGAAGGTCTTTCTTCTTTGCCGCCTCGTCCTTTGCTGGAGCCGGCTGCTTGTTGCTCTCCCGCGCAAAACGCTTCAAGGTGAAGCAGTCCTTGGCGGCGTGCTTTCCCTTAGGATGGAAAGGACAGATTGCTTCCATGACGGCGCTGTAATCAGGTCCTTCCCTTCGCATGGCTCGGGGCCGGACGCGCTCGGCCACCGCGACTAATTCTTCGCCCTTTCGCTTCTTGTCTTTGTGCTTGGAGGACTCGGGCTTGTCGCCCTTGTTCTTCTGACGTGGGCGATCTTCCTAACGCTCGGCCAGGGCGTCTGAGGCCGTGGCGTAGCGGTCGGCCAGTGCGAACATCTCCTTCACGGAAGTCGGGGGTTTCCTGGGCATTTTCTTAATCAGATCAGGATCACTTACCCCTTTCTGGAAGGCTGCCACCACCACCGTTTCAGATACGTCTCTTATGGTGTTCTTCTTCTGCATGAAACGCCGGATGAAATCCCTCGGCGTCTCATCCTTCTTCTGGTGCAACTGGTACAGGTCCCGTGGAGTGCCAGGCCTCTTGTAGGTTCCCTGGAAGTTTGCAATGAATTGATCGCAAAAATCGCTCCAGGAGTCCACCGAGTTTGCAGGGAGTCCCGTGAGCCATGCTTGAGTCGAGGGGGTAAGGTTGACTGGCAGGTAATTTGCCATCATATTCTGGCTACCTCCGGCCGCTTTGACCGCTAGGGCGTATACCTGTAGCCAAGCTTCCGAATCTCGCTCACCGTCAAACTTGACGATGCCCTTAGGGTTGAAACCTTCAGGCCATACCACTCAGCGCAGCCGAGGAGTGAATGCTCGAATCCCATCGATGGATCTTTCTTCATGATGAGGGGGAGAGCGACGTGGCGAGCCTCTAGCGCGGCAATCGTCGTCACTGCGTCGGGGTGGAGTTCGGCGCGGCGAGTCCATGACTCAGCGCTCGTCGTTTCGGCCCCGGCGATGACGGTCTTTATGGTCATCCCTGTCATCGTACCTTCGATCGCTTCGCTGATCATAGCCGGTGCCAAAACGCTCGAAGTCGTCGCAGCGCCCGCGTCGTTCTTCCTTGTCCCGCTCTTGTCATCTGGCGGTGATATCTTGGCGAAGATCACGGTTGAGGATGCGACGTGCGTCTTCGACTGGTGGCGTGAGGCGCCGACCGCCGGTATTTCGACTGGTTGCCGTCCGACTGCTTGCGACACGCGTGGCCGCGTGGGAGCGGGAACGCGCTTTCCCATCCGGCCTTTCTTGATTCTGTTGAATTGCCGCCGTCGTCACCATGGCCCTGATTTGAGTCACGATCGGGGCTGTCGGGCTGTCAGCTGCAATCATTGGATCCAGCGTATCGAGTAGCGTCTTGGAGGCGACGACGTTCTGCTGCGACGTATGGAAGGCAGCTTGGTCTCCTAACCTGGATTACAGGATGTCCTCTTGGACATGGCGGCCGCGAGCCTGAAGCGACTGTGCCTCCTTCCCCCTACGGGGCGGACGATCTTCCTCCGTAGCTTCCTGATCCTCTTGCTGGCGTTGGAGGTCAGTCTTCTGCTCTTCTGTGGCATAGTAACTTCCTGCAAAGCCGACTGGTTTGCCGGCTAAGGCAGAGTGACGTACCTGAGATAGGTCGGCCTAATTTTTACCAGATTGGATCTGGTTCAAGTCTAGGCAGACCAGTTCTCCGTGCTTATCCACAACGAAGTCCATGCTCCCGAAGCGGAAAGCTTGGCCGGAGACGAAAGTGACGGTGATCCCACCGATTGTTGCCATCGAGTCTGTTGGAAAAGATGCTAGCGCTTCCCCTACCTGGCGCGCCAACTGTCGACTTTTGTAGTCGGCAATAATATTATGCGGTATGCGCTACATCTCAAACTCGAAGGTCACACAAGACAGGGATTTTAGACAGGTTCAGGCCCTCAGTGATGGAGGTAATACCCTAATCCTGTGTGCTGGAATTATCTGGATCTCTTGTATCCGAAGATGCTCAAAGCGTAATGTGCTCTGCGCAATATGTGGTGTGCTATGCTCTATGGCTTGATGCCTATGTTGATGCTCGCCCTCTCCCTTATATACTGGGGGTGGTGCGGCTTACAAGATTCTAGTCGGTTACAGGATAGAGTTTACATCTTTAGCTATCTTATTAACGACTCGGATTACAACCGTATCTTTCATATCCAAATATACGCCTCCGTCTATAAGGCGTACTCCTCCTTTTATACGATAACAAGGCTTGGCGCGGGGCACTGCCTTTGGGCCTGTTTTATCTTCAGGTGACGTTTGGGCTGGTCATGGAGATACCTGGTTTCATATATTCCACAACATGTGATATGAATCCCATCGTATAACTAAGCAATGTCTAAGCATAGCTACGGTAACCCTATGTTGGTAATATGATTATCTCCAACTAGTACTGACCCAACCTAGGGTTAACAATGGATACATGTCATCCCAATAATCAAGGTGGTATAATGTCAACTAGGTACATAGCTACTCCCGGCAAATAACCATTATACAGAAATAGCATGCAATTGTATAAAGCAAAGTACTTTTGGAAACATAGGTTCAATATGATCAAAAGTTACGACTTGCCTTGCTGATCTAGTGCTGAGTCTTGGTCTTCGAAGTCTCCGTTTGCTCCCTCGAAATTAGCGTCTATCCGAAAAGAAAGCAACGATACCAAATAAATACCAAACAGAGACTTAAACAAGCTCAAAACTGAAAATAAATGGCTCTAGAAGGTAGAGCTCAATTTTAGAAAAATTTAGAAACTTGAATCGCCTCAATCGGAGTTCGTATGAGATAGAACAGATTTTTGGAAGGTTAAATCAGATAAAGCAATAAAGAAATGATTTTCTAATTTTTAAAATTATTTTTCATCAGAAAAATAAAAATCAAATTACTGTAAATATTAGCAATCTGAATCTAAAATTTCTAAATAATTTTTTTATTTTTTCAACGGATCTTCTCTCCAGGGTACTGTAGCATCGGGAGGCCTCCTTGCTTGACTTGATACAGAGAGAAGCAACACATGCCTCATCAGAGAAGATCACAACATATAGAGTCAAGGCAACCGAGGCATGAGCAAGGAAGAAGGAAAGCAAGGCCTAAGCGACTCCACGCTTGGCCACAGCGACGGCTCGCCGGCCGGCCGATGACTCACGGTGAACCAATCTTGAATTCAATTCAGGGGTTACCTTCATGACGATCAAGAGCACAAAGTGATGCGAATGGATTTGGAAGAGGATCTCAAGGCGTCGGGAAGCTTTCTAGGGTACGTCGACCTACGTTCGGTTCACGCTCCGTGCATCACAGCGTTCCAAGCAAATGAAGGCACGGGAGATTGAAACAAGTGGAGGAACAGGTAGAGGAATGAAAGGGGATCCCGGTGCTCTCCTTAAATAGGCTCGGGGAGTCTCGTAGAGATAGATACGGTTGGTTTAAAGAAGAGTCCGATCAGGATAAAACTCAAATTTCTCCCGAAGTAGAAGGGATTAGGATGAGAGAATCATGGGGATTAGTTGAGGATAATATGGCACATGTATTGGATATGAACTCGGGAGAAAAAACGTGTTGGATTGGAGGTCCAAAATCTTGGCCATGGAGAAAGAAAGAGAGACGGTTTGCCTGGCTTCTTGGCTGGAGGTTGAAGACAACCATGACATGTGGGCCCTCCTTTGATAATTATTTTCAAATTTAATTAATGCTGATAATAAAAAGACTTTGAAACAATATCAAATAAGATCCAGAAAAATTCTCAAAAATACTTTGGAATATTTTCAACTTACTGGAAAAGTTTCAGAAATTTTTGAATTATAATTTCGCTACAGTAAATCGTTTCGTAAAACTGAAAATAGAAAAGCAGTTTTATAAAATCCAGAAAATTCAGAAAAAATTTCAGAAAATTATAAATAATTAATAAAATATTATTTCAAATTATAAGTCCAAAGTGGTTTGGGCTTGCCTTAACGTGGATTAGGGGAGATTGGCAAGTCTCCGAACACCACGGTAAAACATCGGTGTGTCTTTTTGTGTTTGTTTGCAATTCTCTATTTACATTGTTGCAATTTACATTCCTAGAATTAAATTGCTTGGTTGTCTTTAGGATTGTGTATTCTTTAGTAGAGACATAATTAGCTAGTGCACTTAGTGAGCCAAGTTGACTTAGGCTTTAATTGTCAAAACCTTAGTTTATCGCTTCCGAATCTATTATTATTTAGGTTTTGACAAAAGGGTACTTAGGCGAGATTTTAATTAATCCTAGAAGAAATTTTTATAGCCGCCTATTCACCCCCCTCTAGTCGGCATCCTCAATCTTACAAGTGGTATCAGAGCTTGGTCTCTCATTTTATTAGGCTTTACCACCTAGAGACTAAGGATGGTGACTAGTGGTTTAGCACACTACACCGATTCATATATTTTTGATGGCTCAAATTATGCTTCATGAAAATTATTTATGATTTCTCATTTTAAATCCATGAGCCCCAAATATGGTGGATTGTAGATGTGGGCTTTTCTCTTCGGTTGAATGAAGTTGCTCAAACTAAAGGAGAAGTGAAATGCCTACATCTCGACGCTCAAGCTACTAATGCTTTATTTAGTGTTGTGAGCATAGATGTATTTAATAAAATATGCAATCTCAAGAGCGCTCACGAAATGTGGATAAACCTTCAAGAAATATATGACGTGTCCACATCCCAAGTGAAAATTGCGTAGAAGAATGGGTGTCGGGAGATGAAACCTCAAGTTCTATCTCAATTGATGTAGAACCGACAATACCATCGACCTCAACTTCTACCTCTAGCGATGATGAGTCTACCATTTCATCTCTTCCATCGCGTTGCTTCATGGCAAAAGGTAAATTTAGGTAAGTGATGATGATGAGCCCTCTTACGATGATTTGATGAATATGTTAGAGGAGCTCAATGAATATCTTGGGAAGGAGAAAGCAAAATATAAGATTTTGAAGCTTGAGTATGAGTCACTTCAAAATGATTATAATGAACTTAAGGAAAATCATGAATCCCTCCTTCTCAAGGAAATCATTAAGCCTAAGGTGGACATAGGCATTACTTGTAATTTAATTGATGAAATGCCACGCTTAAATAATAATTATTGCATTTCATCTAAGATAGAAATGTCCACCTCTTGTGAGAATTTAATTGATATTCCTTGTTGCTCTAATGAAATTGCTTTAAGTTCCTCTATAAGTTTAGAGATTAATCTTGTAGAGGAGAATAAAGAGCTCAAAGAACAAGTCACTCAATTGAGAAGTGACTTAGAAAAGTGCTACAAAGGGATGGCCACCCTCGATGACATTCTAAGCAAGCAATGAATCTTGCAAGACAAGAGAGGGATCAGCTACATCTCCAAGAAGAAGGAGAATAGCAAAACAAGGCACAACGCAATACACTAGAAGACCATTAAGTGTTTTGGATGCAACAAGAAGGGACACCTCGCCTCCATGTGCCCTAGCAAAGTGGAATTCAAGCTACAACCATCAACCTTGAGGAAAACCGGCATTGAGCATGATAAGAAGATGAAGAGAGGTCCAAATGGTCAAACATGCTTTAATTGTCGGGAAAAGGGACATTTCAGTAAGGATTGTCCCAAAGGTACCACACCTAAGCCTATTATTTTTAATGATCATTATTTGTTTAGGAAGGATAAAGTGGCAATGTGTTTGCCAAGTTTGTCAATTCTCCTAAGTCTATGCAAAATAATGATAATCATTTTCTTAGGAGAAATAACAATTGCAAACCATTTGCTAGATATGCTAAATCCTCTAAGCATTTTCATAAAAATATTAATCATGTGCTTAGAAAGGATAAGTATAGCAAATCATTTGCTAGAAATGTTAGTTCACCCAAAATTGCTATTCCTAGGGCCATTTGGGTCCCTAAATATCTTGTGACTAACATTCTTGGACCCAACAAATATTAGGTACCAAAAAGTGCTTAAAATATTTATTAGGCACTTGGACGTGCATTGGAGGCTTGGCTCAATCAAGAAAATATGATTTTGTCATATGCAAAATGGAGCCAAACATGAGGACGATCACTTCAATCATGAACCAATGCCATCTCGGTAACAAGTATTTAAATTGATAATTTTATTTTATAGCCTTGTGTAGGTTATATTGCATTTCCATGAAAATCAATTTAAATTGCTTCTTCATGTTCTTGCTCATACTTCTTAATTATTCTTTATTGCTATCTTGAGCAAATTTGGGGTGTGGTACATTAAGGGGGAGTGCTAAGTCATAACCATCTATATCACATCCTTATGTGTGCCCATATTTATATAAGTGCTAACATAATTTCAAAATCAAGCCATTTAGCCAAAAGTGAAAAATCTCAGTAACTATTAGTAATCTTATGAAAAACTAGTTGAACAATGTATACAAATACTTTCAAAAGGTTTTCCAAGAGTTTTGGCTTCATAAAAACTAATTCCAAAAGAAAAATGAGTTTCAAGTCCAAAATCTAGTTACTAGTAGCTTGTTTTGGCTTTAAACTTGTATTTTTCATATAATTAAGTGTAAACTGATTTTGAAAATAGATTCAAAATGAAAAACATAGAGTTGGTCATTCTTAATAATTCTCGTACTCAAAAGATTTTCAAAAGACCAACCTATCAAAAGTTATTTGACTTTGAAACTCGCCCAAAAACAATACTTGACCTATATTGGTCACATTCTAGCACTATGTGAGTTTCACCTCTTGGACTGGATTCTTGAACATATCTTGCATCAAAATGGTATTTTAAACTCATACATAGCAATTTCAATCACATATCTTCTCATTTGCTTCATTTGATACTTTTTAGAATGATGTTGAAAAGCATATGCATGTACATCCTTTTATATGAGCCTCTTTGGTAAAAAGGCCAATATTTGTGAAAATCTTTATAAAGTCCTCAAATATGTATTTCAAATGTTTTGCAATGCTTTCGGAGTAAAAATTCCTATTTTAGAGACAAAATAGCAATTTTGGCCTCAAATGGATCTTATATGATCTTGTTTTTGAATTAAATGAAATATTTTTATAAATTAAACTATATTGAGTTTTTGAAAAAGTGGTTAATACAAAACTCGTAGGGTTGGTCATTTCAAGTATTTCTTTAGTTCAAAGTTTTTCCAAACGACCAACCGTTCAAAAGTTATAGCCATTTGAATTTGGCCAAAATCCTTTCCATTTGACCCAAAATGACCTATTCTTGCATATTGTGGGTTTTGCAATTTGAGTTGGATTTATTTATGTATCTTGGATTAAAATACTATTTCTAACTCATAAAAAGCCATGAAAGTTCAAATCTCCATAAAATCCAAGTTAAATTGCATTTTTGGGCTTTGATAAAAATTCAGTCTCTCTTTAGGACTACAAAGCGCATTTTGTCATATCTTTTGAAAGAAAATTCCTTTTTAAAAAATTATTTTTTAGAAATCTTCTAACTTGTCCAAAGTTCATGTTTGGTAATTTTCAAACCATTTGGACTTAATTTGAAAATTTTTGACTTTTATTCTCTTTGAGTACAAATTATGCCTACAAAGCGAAATTTGGGATATCTTTTGAACGGAGATTCCTTTCTCAAAAATTATTTTTGGAAAAGTTTCTTTGGAGTCCAAAGTATGTTTCTGCAATTTGGAAAACAATTTCTACTTCATTTGGAGAAATTATGGCTTTTTCTCTCTGTTATCAAATGCTGAAAATTCAGACTTTTGCATGGTTTTGAGCTGATTTGTGATTTTTGTATCTCCAAATCAGATCATAATTTGTGGGGACCACCTTTGTAAGAATTGATCCTCAATAGTTGGTTTATTATTTCAAATGTTATCATAGTTTTTAGTCCTCATTTGTGCAGTTTTTCAGCTGCCTTTTGAAGCTTAAATGAAATGTCAAAATCTGTACCTGAAATTTTTAGTTTGTGAATTCTTTGTGGTTTTCATATCTTTTAATTGGATTCAAGTTGAAAGAACCACTCAAAATAAAACTTGAGCATGTTTAAATGTATTATCTCTATGATTTATCTTAGAATTCTTTTGGAGCTTGTTTAATCAAGTTTTGTATGTTTGAAAGAGGCTCTTCTTTTTGGCTATGTCATGGTATCAAGTCGATCTTGAATTGACATATAGTGTCGATCTTTGAGAAAATGAGCTTGTTTTAAAACAAATATCAATGTTTTTTTTCAAAGTGGCATCTCATGCAAAATAATCTTTACAACTGGTATCTCTTACAAATAGTATCATTTGAAAAACAATCTTTACTTGTGGTATCAATTGTAAAATGACCATTACAAGTAGTATCACTTTAAAATTGATATTTAGAAGCTTTATATTTTTATAAAGTGGTATCATGAGTGATGCTTCTTTAAAACTTTCAACAAGTGGTTTCATGAAAATTTGAATCTCATTTGGATATTTTTCTCGTTTAAGCACTATTAGGCTATCAAAGACTCCTTTTGTGAGTTTGTTTGCAAATTGAAAAGTCTAATAAAATGAGGAGCTTATTTGAATGTGTTTCAAATATCTTTCTCGTGTTTAACTCAAACTATGGCCACTTTTCGTATTGGTTTACTCTTTTGGGCCATATAAAGAAGTTTGCAGAATTCTCTAATCTTATTGAAAATTCTTAATATTTACATGTGGTAGTTTACTTAAGAATTCTTGTGAACTTAAATAGATCATATCTACTTATTTCAATCTTGTTATGACCTCATTTCAGATAATTTCTTGCCAAGCTCTCTCTTCTTCATAGTGGTATTTCCTTGCCAAGCTCTTCTTCATAAAAAGTCTCTTTTTGGATTCGTTTTCCAATTTTGGTGTTTAATGCCAAAAGTGGGAGAATTTGTGGGAGCTTAATACCTCATTTGGTTAAGGGGGAGTTTGTGGGAGCTTAATTTGGTTAAGGGGGAGAATTATTTGTTCAAAAATATCTCATATGCATTCTCATTTGCTAATGCATAAATTGCTCAAATGTATGCTTGCATGTTCAAATAGCTTAAATCATCTCAATATAATGATTTTCATCCAAATATGCTTATTAAGCTTGGATTTGTCATCAATCACCAAAAAGGGGGAGATTGAAAGTTCAAGCTCCTTTAATTTGGTTTTGGTGTTAATGACAAATCTAATATTGAGACTAACTCTTTTGATAATAATAATATTGATTAGTCTCAATTGTTAATTAATAACAATCCTTTTATGAGACTAACTCTTTTGTTGAGCTTAACTCTCTTTAGTCTCTTTTGGATGAAAATATCAAAGGTATGCATTCGAGTTCATATTATCATATCTTCTTGCATTCCTTGGATATAATATTCGTGATCATATTGATAAATCTAAATATGAGACTAACTCTTTTATTAGTATATCTTTGATTAGTCTCATCTCAGTGAAAAATGGAAATCCCAAATGTATGCATCCAATACAACTTTATTATTTCTAGATGCATTTCTTGGACTCAAGTTAAAGGATGAACTCTTCCATTGCTTATACATTAAAAGATGTGCATTATGTTTCCAACTTCATCTATATTACATGAATGCACATATCTAGGGGGAGTTCACAATTTAACTTGATGTTTCAATAGTATTGATCCATGTCCTCTTGCCAAACAAAATATAGGATCAATACTTTGAAACAATCATTTGAGCATATGTAACTTGTGTAGTTGTAGTATACTCATGTGAATATAGTATAAAATCAAGTGCTATCTAAGCTTGATTATGTGCATATTGATTCCAAGTTCAATTATTTATATGCACATATTTAATGGAGTTTATTCTATTGTTGATGGTATTAAGAATATTGATCCCTTTCCACCACTCCAACATAATTTGGATCAATACTTAGTAAGCATCAAAATGAGTATATGAAACTTGTGTAGTTAATATATACTCATGTCAATTTAAATTAAATTTAAATTGAGTTTGGTTGTCTATCAATTAATCAAAGAACGCTTCATCATGTGGTGATGGTATTTCTTTGTTGTTTAAGGACAATCCAAAAGTTCTTGAGTATAATGAAGCATTAGTTGCATCAAAGTACTCAAGACACCTTTAAATCATTTAAATTGATTAAGATTTTTCTCAATCGATTGTGGGGTTATCCATTATGTGTTAATGGAGTGCAATTGATGATTGAGGCAACTATGTTTGTTGGACTAACAATATTCCATGAGTTGTGAAGTAGGTTGAGTCCAACATAATAAAGAATTGGGAAGAAGAAGAAGTCATCATATGTTAATGAGCTTCAAGGATGAATCCCGAAGTGAAGTGAAGCTAGAGAAGGTTCGTCATGTGTTGATGAACAAGAAGAAATGACCCGGCTTAGAAAGAAGATGATGTAAATCATAAAAGCTCCAAGTGGATGTGCTATAGGAAAAGGTATAACTAGCTAGGGCTAAGGATGTGTTCCTAGTCTTTTACCAGTCTCAGCATTTGGATGGGAGATCGGGTTGCTAGTATAGGTTGCCGTACTATTAAGAGGGGGCGAGTCTTATAGCTTGAGCTTCATCATGTGTTGATGGACTCAATCCGGTTCACTCTAGCTCACTCTCTTGGTTGGTTCTTGCATGAGCTAAGTATTTGCATGTGTTGCAAATAAGGGAGCTCATGCTTGCTTCTTATTGAATCTTGATTTGGTTTTTGCATAGAGCTATGGATTTGCATGTGTTGCAAAAAGGGAGATAGCTTATGCAAGTTGGTTTAAGTGGTTGTTTGTATGGAGCTAGATATTTCCATATGTTGCAAATAGAGAGCTCACGCATTGGAGTCTTAGCTTGTGACTTGATCATGTATTGATCATCACAAAGGCTAAGATAGGTTTATGCTTTGTGTTTGCAAAATGAGTTTTTGCAAAATTTGATTTATTTGAATCTTATCTTGGAGCATGTGAATAGGGCTTGCAAATATGTTTGCAAATTGATCTGATCATGTGTTGATCATCACATGGCTCAAAGATATTGTCGGGACCCGAATCTACAAATCCGGACCGTCTCTGTATTCTGTGCTAGTCCAGGATCACGCTAGCACACACAGTCTTTACAAGGTTGCACATCACAGACATTCACAGCGATATATAAAAAAAATAAGTAGTGCAACACTTATATAAACTGAGTTGTACGACCTTATGGTCTCCTTACATAAAATTAGCCACGCAGGGCTTACATTATTCAGAATAAACGAAATAGCAGCGAAACCAAAATAATTGTCATGGAAGCCTTCGTCTTGCCACATGCAACCGACTGGGATTGCCTCCTAATTGCTCGGATCCTCAATGTACTCCTCCTCACAGGCTGGTGTAGACTCCTCCACTGATGTTGGTGTTGATAAGCAAGGAGGGGTGAGTACACAAGGTACTCAACAAGTAATGCACGGAATGCAGCGCTAATACTATATGCAAAGCTTATTCCAAAGGATTGGCTTAATTGGTTCTTTTGCATCAAACCACATTTTAAACCAGTATTTTATTTAGATTAAAGCAGTAAAACAGTTATGATACTACTAATATCTTCAAATAGTTTTTCTTTGAAGATTCTCGGCACACAGCCTTAACAGTTCATTTTTAGCATTGGCACACAGCCACCCTTTCCACATTTTTATTTATGAAGATATACCCCTTGACTGTAATCCCCGAGCAATGCTCATTACCGTGAGAAGGGCTATTCGAATAGTTTTGACACTCTGCAGAGGTTGTACACTTTACCCACAAGATACAGCCGCTCACCACACAGGTGATTGTCGGCAACAAAGCTTTTCAGGAACCTCTACCTTAACCAAATAACCTTTCCGGTATTACCCTCACTATCACTTTCCTCACACAGAGCCGAAGTATAGGACAAGTCAATCACCGTTGGATGGGCACCAAGCCGTAGCACAGGTACGCTCCCCCGTACAGATACACCCCCCGTGTACTGCCACCCCGAGGTATCAGAGGAAAGATATCAGAACCCTAATCAACTAGGTCTGTCCCATACCAGACATGTGGTTGTACGGGTGACTCAAATCAAAGGCTTGCAAGGTGAAGTCCTTAACTGACCAAGGCAAGACTTTCAACACTCAAATAGTGGCACACAGCCCAATGTGGCACACAGACTCACATCACTCAACAACCCATTGCCACACAGGCCCACCTGGCACACAGCCTCTTGCCACTCGCCCCAGTCTAACTCATTTCCCACCCAGTTGATTATTGTGCAACACATGCCAGCAATAACTCAACATGAAGGACCGAGATGGCGAACAGAGGGGGGGTGAATGGTCGCAAATAAAATTTCCCCCAAAATACTCCAACAAAAACCTCGACAAGATCGCTCAAAGGAAATCATGAAAAACCTGAAAAATTAGACAACTATGTGTACCCCAAGCTTGCATGGATAAGTACCATAAAATATGTGGGGATTTTTGAGTCACAATACTGGTTGTCTAGTGTCCAAGATAAAGAGGAAACAATTCAAACTCTTGCTTTTAGAAAGGACATCAATTCAAATCACAAAAGTCACTTTCAGAAAAGCAAAAGCAGAATTTCCAGAACTTGTCCTCAATTTGCACAGGAGGTTGGTGGGTTTCTGCAGCTCACAAAATTTTGAGACTTTTGCTCCCTATGAGCATCAGAGTCATGAAGAACTCCACCAAATTTGTCCTCAAAAAGCCTTATAGAAAAAACACGAAAAATATAGGAACACAGTCTGGTCAAGAACTTCGAGCAGAAAGTTTGGGGCTCGGTTTTCACCTCATGGCGCCCAAACGGTGCAACAAGTGAATTCTAAAAGTTTTCTGCAAGTGGATGCCATAGTCCCGCACCTCCTCCAACAAGAATCAATTGAAAAAGATTTATCTAGATTTTTATAGAAATCAAACACTGACTACTGCGCGAAGAACAAGTTCTGAACAAAGTTGGAACTTGAAAGAAAAGATGTTCTCTACTCAATCCAAGAGTGCAAAAGAGATGTAAAACCATATGAACACACTCAAAACATCCAAGATCAGCAGCATTTAGAAGGAGGGGAGGCAAATCCAAATTACATGAAAGTAAATTGCGAGAATGTAATTGCGGGAAAGTAAATGCTGAATTTAAATTGCGTAAAGTAAACACATAATGTAAATGCGCAAAATAAATTCAGAGGTGGATGGATAAAACTTTCATTTCTGGAAGGAGAGGTTACAAAGCCTGACTTTCCTGTGGGCAAAGCTCAAAGGAGCATTCACAAACCTCAAAACCTTCAAGGGAAGGAGGCTACCCCTCCACCCCTATTTATACTACTCTTGGGCCACCTACCACCCTTGGATGAGTCCCTCAACCCTAGAGCACTCATCTAAGGGCTAGGATTAACCCACACACACAGTCATGCAAGGGCTAACCCAAAACCCATACACATACCGGGTTTTCTTGCACGGTTTTCAAAGCAAACTACCTAGACCCGCTAACCTATCAACTAGACCTCAATCCGACGGCCCTCATCGATCCACGTGGCATCTAGCTAGCATCATCTCCTTTCCTTGTCTTCTTGACTTGCCCGGACTCCGTCTCCGATCATATTCCGGCGATCTCCCAACCGTCTGGACCTCCGACGCTCCTCACCTAGTCCCGATCATCCTTCGCCTCACCATGACCTAGCACCGTCGTCCTGCAACCATCAAAAACAAGGAAACTCCTCACATAGCAATGTCACAATGGTGTGCAATAAACCATCCAACTCATCACTACCGCGTCCATAAGATCGGTACTGCCACTCCTGGTAGAGACAACTCAAAATGCTTCATTTTGAAAATCAATCCAAATCAAACTCAAACTTGAGCACACCTTGCTCAAATAAAGTCAAATACTCATCACAAACATGGATGGACCTCCACATGGTCCTTCAATCTCCCCCTTGATGAGTATATTGACAAACCACACAAAAAGGCATAAATTTGAGTTTGAAGAAAATGAAGAAGAAAGCAATTTTTAGTTGTAAAGTCAAACTTGGTCCAAAGATAGAAATTAGAACCATGACCAAGTTGACGAAGAGGAATTTAGATTTTAGAGTTAAATTTAAGAAAGAGCAAGTTTTCAACAAAAACTCTAAAATCCAACTAAACATGTCAAATGTGATTATGAGATTATGATCCAACAGAAGTAGTAGCATAGTTTTACAAAGATCATAATAACTAAGTAAGCATTCACACATTTTTATCTTTTTAGTGATGTCTTTTCTACATTTTCTCCCCCTTTTGGCAATATAGGCATCAATTTTTTTATGTATGCATGAAATGCAATCGAAAGAGCTTTGAAGATTATCCAATTGATCAAAATGGAAGGATATTACACCAAGCTTGTCAATTTCAGAAGATGACTAAACTAGGACATGTCCAAGTGCAAATACGAGCTTAGTTTTGAATACTTCATTTTTAGCAAGATTTGACAAGTGCAACACTTAGCTTTAGTTTCAAAAATAGAAGAATAGCCACTCTAAGGATCAAAAGGAAAACCTAGAGTTCAACCTAGTCAACACTTTAGGGAATCTAGAAGAGCATACAAGGTCCTTCGGGCTCATTTATCACTTAATGAAAATTTTGATTTATCATCATACAAGACATAGTGGGGTGCAAATGTTTGACATTATTTGCATTCTTTACCCACATATGTCTTTGTTTTTAATTTATTTGCATTTTGTTTTGACAACCAATTGACTCAAGCCGTATGCGACCATCTCAAGATGAACTCTTAAGAGGATGGTCTAGGTCAAACACGATGTATTCCAAGTTCATCCCATGTGCAATGGGAAGCGGTCTTGTGAATGCAAGGTGTTGAGTCATATGTGCACAAGAAGAGTCAATTTTGTTTAATTTTCATTTTTAGCACAATGATTCATGAGCAATTTACGGCCTCTAGCATGGATCAAACTAGTTTCACCCAAGTTGCTATTGGGACTCTAGAGAACTCCAAAATTTCTCAAATTATGGCACAAACCTCTAGAGACGAAACCTAGCAAGTAAAAGCAACAAGTTTCATCAAGTTTTTCATTTAAGACTTTTTTCATTTTAAAGCTTAGCAAGTTAAATGAACTTGGACATATCTGAGTTAGTGATTTCCTCCATATGATGCAGCATGGTGTATAGCAAGAAGAAGAAATCAATTGCATAATAGACAAAGCTCATTAAACAGGAAATGCAGTCTATATACAATGCACGAACAGATTCCCAAACTCCCCCTCAACAAATGAATCAATTTTAAGCTCAAATCTGGTTAAAGTTGAGTTATTATCAAGATTAGGCACAAAGAAAAACCGAATGAACTCAATAATAACCAGAAAAACAGAATGAGGAGAAGAAGTAGAGAAACTGCAAAACTGGATGGCTATAGAGCATAGAAAAGATATAAGAGACTCACTACGGCTTAGACTCGCTCTTATCTTCCGAGTGACTGACATAGGGAAGCTGACTTTAGATCCCAACTAAGGAGTGCACACAGACCCTGTCTACCCAGGAGGCCCAATACCTACTAGACTTATAAGACTGTGAGGGAACTCAACCTAGAGAGAAGAGAGAATAGCTAATCACGCATGATAGCAACCTAAAGCACAAGATAAGAGGTCCATGGAAGGCATGCCAGAAGTCTAAGTGAGTGAACTCAACTCAAGAAAACAAGCCCAAAGTCACCCAAAAGAAATACAAAGAAAAGAAAAGCTGGAAGAAAACATATAATACATAATATACAAACCAGCTCCCCCTCATGAAAGGCCGTAAGGGCTCACGACTCCAAGCTCATTCCTCAAGGCAACAAATCTGGAGGTATCCAAAGGCTTGGTGAAGATATCGGCTAATTGAAGGTCACTCTCTACGAACTGAAGCGCGATATCTCCCTTCTCCACATGGTCTCTAAGGAAGTGATATCTAATATCAATGTGTTTGGTCCGGGAATGTTGCACTGGGTTTTTAGCAATGCAAATAGCTGAAGTGTTGTCACAGAAAAGTGGCACACTCTCTATCTCTAACCCATAGTCCCGTAAAGTCGATCTCATCCAGAGCACAGCTCAACAATTGGTCAGCAAAGAACATACTCGGCCTCGGCGGTGATGTGCAACCCAGCATCGCTTCCTAGATGACCAAGAAACAAGAGAAGTGCCAATGAATTGGCAAGTGCCAGAAGTGCTCTTCCTATCTATCCTCTGACCCGAGAAAGTCGGCATCGGAAAAGGCTCTAAGAGATAGACAAGAAGACGAAGAGTACCAAATACCATAATCAATGGTAGCACGAAGGTACCTGAAGATGCGCTTGACCGCCTGGCGGTGAGAGGCGCGAGGAGAAGCTTGAAATCGAGCGTACAGACACACAGTGAAATGTATGTCCGGCCTTGAAGCAGTGAGGTACAAGAGGGAGCCGATCATGCTCCAAAACTCCTTTTGATCAGCAGGCTCACTATCCTCATCGGGCTCGAGGACAGCAGTGGTGGCCATAAGAGTCATCACCGGCTTCCCGTCAAACATATCGAAGCGCCTCAGGAGGTCACGGGTATACTTGCCTTGATGCAAGAAAGTACCCTCCCGAGTCTGCTTGATTTGGAAGCCAAGAAAGTAGCTCAACTCGCCCATCATACTCATCTCAAACTTTGTGCTCATCACCTCAGAAAACTGAGACACAAACGAATGAGATGAGCCACCAAAAATGATATCGTCCACATAAATCTGGACAAGAAGAAAATGAGACTCATGGTGTCTGATGAACAGAGTTTTGTCTACTATGCCCATTTTGAAGTCATGGCTGAGAAGATAAGACTTGAGCCTCTCATACCATGCTCTGGGGGCCTGCTTGAGTCCATACAAAGCTTTGGAGAGCTTGTATACATGACTTGGAAACTTAGGGTTCTCGAATCCTGGAGGTTGTTTGACATAAACCTCTTCCTCAATATAGCCATTGAGGAATGCACTCTTGACATCCATTTGATAGAGCTTGAAGCCCTGGGATGCAGAGAATGAAAGCAGGATCCTAATAGCCTCTAGTCTAGCTACAGGGGCAAAGGTCTCCTCAAAGTCAAGACCCTCAACCTGAGAAAAGCCCTGTGCAACTAGCCTAGCCTTGTTGCGAATGACAACCCCATCCTCACTCTGCTTGTTTTTGAACACCCACTTGGTCCCAATGACATTATGACCAGATGGGGGCTGACAAGCTGCCATACCTTGTCCCTCTCAAAGTTCTCAAGTTCCTCATGCATAGCATTAATCCACGATTCATCGGATAATGCATGAGAAACATCCTTCGGCTCAAAGGAGGCAACGAAGGCAGAGTGGAGGCAGAAACTGGACAAATCTAATTTTGAGCGAGTGACCCGCTCAAACAGATCACCAATGATCTGATCAGGTGGATGAGCTTTATGGATATGTCGGGGAGGACCAGAAGCAGAAGTGGCCTCTACCTCTTGCACAAAAGAGGTAGGAGCAGAGCCACTCGCTGAAGGATAGTCGGAAGGCAAGGGCTGGTCTCCCTGAGGTGCAGAAATGGAAACAGGAGGCACCTTAGGTGTAGAGGGAACTTGATCTGGTGGAACACCATCATCTCCATCATCCTCATCTTCTACAAAGATGGTCTCGGAGGGATAAGAAGAGCCTGAAACATCAGGTCTAGCTCCTGGGCTAGCCTCATCAAAGGTCACATCACAGGTCTCTATGATCCTATGCGCATCAACACTCCCGACCCTATAGCTACGAGAAGAAGTCGAGTAACCTAGAAAGATACCATCAGAAGAGCGAGACTCAAACTTATCTAGGTTACCCGACTTCAAGAAAAAACACTTGCAACCAAAAACGCGAAAATGAGACACATTGGGCTTTTGCCCATACCTCAACTCATAAGAAGTGCGATGCAGATGTGCTCTCAAAAACACGCGATTAGAAACATGGCAAGCAAGAGCTATAGCCTCACCCAAAACTTCCTAGAGTCTCAGACTGTCTAGCATCGTCTGGCGATCTCAACCAAGGTCTGTTCTTCCTTTCCACTACGCCATTCTCTTGAGGCGTAGGGAGAAGAGAACGATGCTCTAAACCGGACTCCACACGAAACTCTCAAAGTAGGAATTCTTGAACTCCGTGTCATTATCACTGTGTATAGCTCGTAATGCACAGGGAGCTCAATAGACAATCTCTCGATCAAACCCTCAAGTGAGAAAAGGTCTCATCCTTGAGGCCATGAAGAATACCCAAGAGTATCTATAAAAATCATCAACGATGACAAGAACATACCACTTCCCTCCTGCCGATCGCACTCTAGCCGGACCAACGGTGTCCATATGTAAAAGCTGTCTGGTGCATCACCATCACTACGGTGATCGGAGGATGAGAAGCAGTAACCATCTTGCCATGTCGGCAAGGAGAGCAAACTAAGTCTTTGACCATCTTGAGTTTGGGCAAACCCCGAATAAGATCGTGGCTGCTAACTCGGGTCAAATGATCAAAACTAATATGACCAAGTCTCCTATGCCAGAAGGAGAGATCGCGGGACTCAGAAGCAATCAAACATCGAAGAGAGTCTCCAGAAGAAGCAGAAAAATCAGCACGTAAGACTCTCCCAAATCTAGAAATCCCGCAAACTAACCCTCCTGATGAATCAAGAATTCTACAGGCATTACTCTTGAAGCTTACCTCGAAAGAGTCAACGATAAGCTGAGAAACAGAGAGCAGATTGTATTGCAGCTTACTTACTAAGGCAACATCTTTAAGAATGAAATTTTGGTTAATGCAGATGGTACCTTTAGCAATGACTCTACTCAAGATGCATCCCCAAAGTGATTAACTCATCACCGGGGCTCGAACTAGGAAGAGAACCAACGAGAATCTCCTGTCATATGACGAGAACAACCGAGTCAACAATCCAAACATCGCCCTTCCCCATCCGGATTTAACCCGATCAAGACAAAAGAGAGAAAGATGACTCAGTACTGGGATAGAGTGAAGACTTAGAAACCCAATACTGAACCATACGACATCTCAGAGTACCAGCCACAGAAGAAGACTGGACTCGAGTGTCTCTCTGACGCTCAACTCTCACACGATCAGGAGCCACTCTAGTAGATAATCTAGGAGTCAAAACTGGGTTGGCACGCCGTGGTGCAAAAGCCGGACCATCCCAGTAAGGCTGCTTGGATCTCCTACCGGAAAACACCTCACGCCGCTGATATCTACCTCGATAGGAAAAACGAGGAATATCAAGAGCACGACGAAAAGACTGATTACGAACAGCTCTAGGACTAAAACTCGAAGAACTAGCATGAAAACCAAGTCCTGGACGCTGCCCAAAAACAGGCGACTCTCTAACCTGTCTAGAAGCAGCGTGTGTCTTAGGAGCACTCAAAGTCTGGGGATGACCCTGAATACCCCTAAGAGCACCAACACGCTCACGCCGAGTGATCTTGGCGCGCCTGAAGCAGAAATCTACTAGGTGACCATCCTTCTTACAGAAGGTGCATGTGTACTTCGCCTTGCTAGAGGCGTAAGCAATAGGAGTAACACCCTTACGGTCAAGTCCTATGGACAACCCCAGCGGACCTAAACACGATGGTACTCACTTTGGGAGCTACCACAATCTCACCACTCTTGGAGCCGCGCACAATGGTGGGAGGATGCGCCCGAGCATGCTCCAAGGGATCAAATCCTAGACCTTGATTGAATCTACTAATCTTGGATTGGTCTAGAATAAGATTGAGTTTCTTCTTGCCTCCAACAAACTTCTCGAGAGTGCTCATAAGATACTGGCAATCTCGGAAGAAAGAAGCACAAGAAGAACAGGGGAAGGAGAGGAAGAAGAAGAACCAGAAGAGAAGATCTCTCGGACATGCTTTTTGTTCCTTAGCACGGCTGCCTCAATCTTGAGGGCCTCACAAGAAACGCAAGGAGCATCTCTAATCCTAAGGGTTTGGTCTTTTAACTTCTTCTTAAGCTCGACATGGATTTGATCCACATCATCCTTAACCCCAACACACAAAGAAGCAACCAGTTTTGACTTAACTAGTAAGTCCTTAGCAAGTTGATCACACTTGACATTCAAAGCATCATTGTCAAGTTTTAGTTGCCTACAGCCCTCACATGAGCTGAATGGGTCTTTAGAAGCATGCAATTCAAGTTCATCATTTATAGCAGAAAGCTTTCTAAGGTGTTCGCTCATGGCATCAATTTCGGCAAGCAATTTAGGGCAATTAGCACATGATGGAGTGGAGTGAGCAGGAAGAAAACTAGCCTCAACAGGAATAGCATCAACAGAACTAGTGCTAGCATTCTTCAACCTAAGACCATCAAGTTCAGCAAGTACACTATCATGTATGGTCCTTAGGTTCTCCAACTCCACAAGAATAGCATCACACAAAGAGCAATCATCAGTGACTCGGGAGGGAGAAGATCTAAGTGAAGCTAACTCCCTAGTCAAGGTACCTACTTCCTTCTCAAGCTCTGTACACCTAGCTCTAGCTCTAGCATGAAATTTTCCTAATTTGCAGAAAGCTTCGTTGAGCTGGTCATAGGAGGGTACCTCATCCGAGTCGCTGATGTCATTGGTGTCGGCCATGAAGCACATGCCGGAGAAGTCGTCGCCGCCCTTCTTCTCTTGTGGATCATCCTCGCCCTCATCGCTCCATATCTCCATGTCAGAGAGGATGATGTCGTCAAGCGCGGCGAGGACGCGGTGGAAGAGCTTCTTGTTCTTGGAGAAGTTGCGGTACTTCTTCTCGTGTGCCGGTTCACGAACTGGAGGCTTCTTGTTGCGGTTCTTGTCGGTGTAGTCGTTCTTGCCCTTCTCCAGCTTGGGACAGTTCGCCCGAATGTGGTTGGGGCCACCACACTCGAAGCAGGTGATCATGCCACCTCTCTTCCTCTCTCTCACCCTCTTGTATGCATGAGAAAACTTGCGAGTGAGAAGAGCAAGCTCATTTTCTGGAAATTTTTCCAGTTGGTCATCGCTTAGCTCGCAAAGGGCGGAAAGAGAGAAACCAATAGAAGGATCAGAAGAAGAAGATCCAATGGGATCGGTGACCAAAGCCATCGACTGAGATTTCGTCTTCCGAGAGACGACATCGATCTCATGAGTCTTGAGGCGGGAATAAAGCCCGTCAAGAGTCAGAGTCGATAAGTCGGTGGTGTCCTTGATGGTGGTCACCTTCATCTCCCAAACCCGAAGGTCGAGTGCGGTCAAGAAATGCCGAGCATTGTCCGAGTCAGGGTATATGCAACCAACTGCTCCGAGGTCGCTCAAAATCTTTGTAAACCGACCAAAACACTCGTCGAGACTCTCACCAGCGTGTTGATCAAATTTGTTGTACTCGCGCTTGAACTGGTCCTGCCTCACAGTCTTGATTTGAGTAGAGCCCTCATGGTAAGCATCGAGGGTTACCCAAATCTCGTGAGCGGAGCGAAGGTGAGAAATCCTATCATACTCACCACGGCTAAGACCTGTATGAGAATGTTCCTTGCGTTAGCATTCGCCTCAACGTCAACCATATTGATGGCGTGACATTTTCATCGCCAGGAACCTCATACGGGAGTTTCACCTTCGCCATATCGTAACCACAGGCGGTGATGTATGACTCCATCTGGGACTTCCAAAAAGGAAAATCAACTCCATTAAAGATGGGAGGCTTGGTGGAATATTTGTCCGTCGCCATGGCTCTTGAGACCGGTCAAGATCTATGGAAAAGCAAAACTGGCTTTGATACTAATTGAAGGACCGAGATGGCGAACAGAGGGGGGGTGAATGGTCGCAAATAAAATTTCCCCGAAAATACTCCAACAAAAACCTCGACAAGATCGCTCAAAGGAAATCGTGAAAAACCTGAAAAACTAGACAACTATGTGTACCCCAAGCTTGCATGGATAAGTACCATAAAATATGTGGGGATTTTTTAGTCACAATACTGGTTGTCTAGTGTCCAAGATAAAGAGGAAACAATTCAAACTCTTGTTTTTAGAAAGGACATCAATTCAAATCACAAAAGTCACTTTCAGAAAAGCAAAAGCAGAATTTCCAGAACTTGTACTCAATTTGCACAGGAGGTTGGTTGGTTTCTACAGCTCAAAAAATTTTTAGACTTTTTGTCCCTATGAGAATCAGAGTCATGAAGAACTGAACCAGATTTATCCTCAAAAAGCCTTACAGAAAAAACAGGAAAAATCTAGGAACACAGTCTGGTCAAGAACTTCGAGCAGAAAGTTTGGGGCTCGGTTTTCACCTCATGGCGCCCAAACGGTGCAACACGTGAACTCCAAAATTTTGCTGCAAGTGGATGTCAGAGGTCCGCACCTCCTCCAACAAGAATCACTTGAAAAAGATGTTTCTAGATTTTTATAGAAATCAAACACTGACTGCTGCGCGAAGAACAAGTTCTAAACAAAGTTGGAACTTGAAAGAAAAGATGTTCTCTACTCAATCCAAGAGTGCAAAAGAGATGTAAAACCAAATGAACACACTCAAAACATCCAAGATCAGCTGCATTTAGAAGGAGGGGAGGCAAACCCAAATTACATGAAAGTAAATTGCGAGAATGTAATTGCGGGAAAGTAAATGCTGAATTTAAATTGCGTAAAGTAAAGACATAATGTAAATGCGCAAAATAAATTCAGACGTGGATGGATAAAACTTTCATTTCTGGAAAGAGAGGTTACAAAGCCTCACTTTCATGTGGGCAAAGCTCAAAGGAGCATTCACAAACCTCAAAACCTTCAAGGGAAGGAGGCTACCCCTCCACCCCTATTTATACTACTCTTGGGCCACCTACCACCCTTGGATGAGTCCCTCAACCCTAGAGCACTCATCTAAGGGCTAGGATTAACCCACACATACAGCCATGCAAGGGCTAACCCAAAACCCACACACATATCGGGTTTTCTTGCATGGTTTTCAAAGCATACTACCTAGACCCGCTAACCTATCAACTAGACCTCAATCCGACGGCCCTCATCGATCCACGCGGCATCTAGCTAGCATCATATCCTTTCCTTGTCTTCTTGACTTGCCCGGACTCCGTCTCCGATCATCTTCCGGCGATCTCCCAACCATCTGGACCTCCGACGCTCCTCGCCTGGTCCCGGTCATCCTTCGCCTCACCATGACCTAGCACCGTCGTCCTGCAACCATCAAAAACAAGGAAACTCCTCACATAGCAATGCCCACAATGATGTGCAATAAACCATCCAACTTATCACTACCACGTCCATAAGACCGGTACTGCCACTCCTGGTAGAGACAACTCAAAATGCTTAATTTTGAAAATCAACCCAAATCAAACTCAAACTTGGGCACACCTTGCTCAAATAAAGTCAAATACTCATCACAAACTTGGATGGACCTCCACATGGTCCTTCACAACATCGGTATGGAACCACACAGGTCTCCACACTTCAATTTCATCATGTGACATCATCACACCACTTTCAGAATACATTCAATATTCCATTAGTCAATAAGGTAGCATTTTTCCGAAAGATCGTTCATGATTCGTTGCTAGGGTAAGCATCTATTCACGGTCTAGCCTCCCGTGTTGGCACAGTATTAACATCCAACTAAAACAATCAAATTTAGGGTGACAATGATTTAGGGCATACAATCATTAATTTCAAGGTGGCATAACAAAATGGGTTGATTAACTACATTATCCCAAATTAATTTAAATTCATTTTTAATAAATAAGCATGCATAATTTCAAAGCATAAATTACATTTTAAAAATGTGGGATCAAAATGATCAAAGCATCACTTGCCTTCAAAGAGTTGCTGGTCGTGTTCCGAAGTTTGATCTTGAGCGATGAACTCTTCCTCGAAACCTTCCACCAAATTTGCGTCCACGCGTGCAAACAATATATGCAATAAATAACTAATACAGAGGAATAAATGACATCAAAAATTCAAATAAAATTCACCATTAAAGAGATCACAATTTTATGAATTTTTAGAAATTTGAATCACCCAAATCCGAGTTAAAATGCAAAAGTTATAGCCATTTGAAGTTTTGAATAAAATCTGAAAATACATGAATTAGGAAATCCGATTTTTCCGAATTATTTTTATACTGAAAAATTGCATTTATGATGTCAGCATCACATCATGATGACGTCAGCACGGAAAAGGATTTCGGCAAGAATATTTTTATATACAAAAATATTTATGACGTCAGCGATGACGTCAGCATGACACGTGGCAGCTTCTGGTGCAGCCACGTCACTCCGGTCCATGGACTGGGTCCACGACCGGCTCTAGTCCACCGTGGACTGGTGGCACTGTGCCTGTGCACCGGGTGACGCAAGCACGACCAATCCCATTGCGACACGCGGCGCTAAACTAATCGCCGAAACTCGATTCGATCTCGTCCATCTGATTTAAAACGAACGTCCGAGATTCATGCGACTTTTCGCCTCACCTCTACCGCGGAGCCAACACGTGGCTTCACCGTGACCCTCGGATCCAGATCGAACGGCCACAATTAATCGGGCGACGTCGACAGAAACAGCGGCGTTGACTCCTCGATTTTCACACGTCACGCGTCAACACGGGACTGGCCCGATGGGCGGTGCGATCCCATCCGCTTGATTCAAAACAAACGGCCGTGATGAGCCAAGGCTATCGGCTCTGGCCTACTGCGGCGCGACACGCGGCGTGATCCAAGGCAACTGGCGCGCATCTAATGGCTATGATATTTACATGACGCGGCTAGATAAAAACCCTACGATCTAGATCTGACGGTTGAAATAAAACTAACGTGAATCTACGCGAAGCAATCTAGACCGTTGACTAAATCTAACGGCTGAGGAGTGAAGATGATGATTACTGTTGAGTGGCGACGTGGATGAATCTGGTGCGTTCAGCGGCGATCGGACGGTGGACGAAGCTCGGCTGGCGGTGATGTCGCGGCGGCGTAGATCTCACTGGAGAGGAAGAAGACGACGTGCAACGCGGTGCTACGGGGCTTCTCCGGCGTGAAGATATGGCGTGCTCGACGCGTCTCGGGGCTGGCGTTACTCCGGTGGCCTTGGCGACGGCGGAGATGGACCGACGGTGAGGGAAATGGCGAAAAACAGCGGCGGCGCAAAGGGAACAACTACGGTGAGCTTTTGCGGGCAAACGGAGGTGTTTCGGGAGGTGTGCGCTAGGGCTACAGACGCGTCAAGGTGTGCGCAACACGAGGGTGGCAGCGGCGCACTAAATAGTGCCTCGACGTGCGCGCAATCCTCGGCGAAACGGGCGGACATGCGGGCGGCCGTTGCTCCGACGATCTCACGAGGAAGAAGCGACGTGGCGAAATCCTAAGCGTCCGCGCACAGCGATCCAACGGGCGAAAACGGCGAGGTGGTGTGGTGGTTTCTTGACCGCACGATGCTGATCCAACGGGCGAGATGCGGCGGCGGCTAGGGTTTTGGCGGGGCGGGCTACGCGGGCCGGCGACACGAGCTGGGCCAGAGCACAGTACTGGGCCGGACCAAAGGTTTCGGCCCAAACACTATTCCATGAATTTTAATTCTTTTTTGAATAAAAATAATTCTAGAAAATAGTTTTGGCCAAAGAAAATAGTAAAAATATCAGAAAAATTCCAGAAAAATTCTGGTAAATATTTTGGAACATTTAGAACTCAGATAAAATATTTCCAGAAAAACTTTGCATAAACTTTTGCGTGAATTTAATTGAGTTCAAGAAAGGTCAGAAATAAGTAAATCCAATTTAAATTCTAATAAATTCTCAGAAATTCTCAAAAATCAAAAATACTTCAAAATTTAAATTAAAGCAAATTTTAGGGTGTTACAAACCTCCCCCCTTAACAGAATCTCGTCCCCGAGATTCAGGGCTGGCTAAAGAAACAGGTCAGGAAACTCCTTCTTTAGGTCTTCTTCGTGTTCCCACGTTGCTTCACCTTCCAAATGGTTGCTCCACTGAACTCTGCAGAACCGTGTTGACTTGTTCCTTGTCTCTCTATCCAATATGTCCAGAATCTTCACCGGATGCTCTTTGTAAGTCAGGTCTTCCTGCAGCTCAATTGCCTCTAACGGCGTTTGCTCTTCCGGTACTCGAAGACACTTCTTCAGTTGTGACACATGGAATACATCATGCACTCCTGCCAAAGACTGCGGTAACTCCAACTGATATGCAACTTCACCTCTGCGGCTCAAGATCTTAAATGGCCCGACATATCTGGGTGCGAGCTTCCCTTTTGCGTGGAATCTTCTGACTCCTTTGAGTGGCATGACTCTGAGATACACAAAATCTTCGGGTTCAAAGCTCAATTCCCTACGACGGTTGTCGGCATAGCTTTTCTGCCTTGACTGGGTAATCTTTGGTCTTTCTCTGATCATGGCGATTTGCTCTTCCGCTTTTTGCAGTATATCCGGGCCAAAAACATGTCGTTCACCTATCTCATTCCAATTCAATGGTGTTCGACAGGATCGACCATACAGAGCTTCAAATGGAGACATATGTAAACTCGCTTGATAACTATTATTGTAACTAAACTCAGCATAAGGCAAGCACTTGTCCCATGAAGTAGAATATGCTAAAGCACATGCCCTCACCATATCTTCCAATATCTGATTAACTCTCTCGGTTTGTCCATCTGTCTGTGGATGGTATGCTGTACTGAAGTTCAAACGAGTCCCCATTGCTTCATGTAGCTTACCCCAAAATCTAGAGGTAAATTGGGTACCTCAGTCCGACACTATCTTCTTCTGACTCGTGCAAATGACAATTCTTGCCATATAAAGTTCGCTAACCGGTCTCCTAATAAGTGGTCTTTACCGGTATAAAATGTGCAACTTTAGTTAAGCGATCCACTATGACCCATATGGAATCATATCCACCTTGAGTTCTGGGCAACCCGGTTATGAAATCCATACCAATTTCTTCCCATTTCCATTCAGGTATCCTTAGGGGTTGTAAAAGTCCTGCTGGTCTCTGGTGCATAGCTTTGACTCTTTGGCATATGTCACATAATGCAACATATTCGGCGACTTCCCGTTTCATGCTTGGCCACCAGAATCTTTCCTTTAAATCTTGATACATTTTTGCGCTTCCTGGATGAATTGAGTACTTGGAGTCATGGGCCTCCTCCAAAATTAACTGCTTCAAATCCTTTTTGTTCGGCACACAAATGTGCCCTTTAAACCACATAGTACCTTGCTCATCCAGTTTGAAATCATTTGCCTTGCCTGCATCCATCTTGTCCTTAATTCTCTTGATTTTGTCATCATTTTTCTGTCCTTCCCTGATCTGAACTTCCAGGGTAGGTTTTACTTCCAAGGTTGCTAAAAATCCTTCTGGTACCATTTCCAGTTCTAATTTATGGAAATCCTTACACAATTCTGCCTGACTTGTTTCCAACAGCATATTTACACTGTGGTTCTTCCTACTCAAGGCATCCACCACCACGTTGACTTTGCCAGGATGGTAATGAATTCCAACATTATAATCTTTTGATTAACTCAAGCCATCTTCTTTGCCTCATATTTAGGTCAGCTTGCGTGAAGATATACTTAAGACTTTTATGATCGGTATACACTTCATATCTATTTCCAATGAGATAGTGACACCATATTTTTAGGGCATGCACTACAGCAGCTAATTCTAAATCATGAATCGGATAGTTCTCCTCATGTGGCCTCAATTGCCTCGATGCAAAGGCAATTACCTTCCTGTTTTGCATCAACACGCATCCCAATCCCTGACGCGATGCATCACAATAGATATCGAAGCCTTGATGAACGTCAGGTAAAACTAATACAGGTGCCGATGTTAATCTTTTCTTCAACTCCTGAAAACTCTTCTCACACTCAGGTGTCCATAAGAATTTCTTTTCCTTTTTCAACAATTGCGTAAGAGGTCTCGGAATCGTGGAGAATCCTTCGATGAAACGACGGTAATATCCCGCCATTCCAAGCAAACTACGGATTTGGGTTACCGTCTTTGGCTTCTCCCATTGCAAAACCGTCTCCACTTTCTTTCTGCAACTCCTTCTACTGTCATTATGTGTCCAAGAAATTCAACCTTATTCTTCTAGAAGTCACATTTACTAAATTTTGCAAACAACTGTTGTTCTCTCAACTTTTCAAGAACTAACCTTAAATGTTCGGCGTGCTCTTCTCTTGTCTTGGAATAGACAAGAATATCATAAATAAACACGACGACGAACTTATCCAAGTATTCCATGAAAACCTTATTCATTAAGTTCATGAAATATGCTGGTGCATTTGTCAAACCAAAAGACATCACTGTAAACTCGTAATGTCCATAACTTGACGAAAATGCAGTCTTCGGAATATCTCCTGATCGGATCTTTAATTGATGATATCCTGATCGGAGATCAATTTTGGAGAAAACTCCTGCTCCTCTCAACTGATCAAAAAGATCGTCGATCTTGGGTAGCGGACACTTATTCTTTATCGTCACATCATTAAGTGCACGATAGTCTATACACATCCTAAAACTCCCGTCCTTCTTCTTGACGAACAAGACAGGTGCTCCCCATGGCGATGAACTAGGTCTTATGAATCCTTTTTCCAGCAGCTCTTCAATTTGCTTCTTCATTTCCACCAATTCCTCTGTGGACATCCTGTAAGGTCTCTTAGCTATTGGAGCTGTCCCTGGAACAAGTTCTATCACGAACTCGATATCTCTATCTGGCGGCATTCCAGGTAAATCTTCCGGGAAAACATCCGGATATTCATTAACTATGGAAACTTCCTCCAAGCTGACAGTCTTCATACTATTGACCATTAATTGTCCATCTCGTACTACTTTTGCTTTAAACTCAACCCTTCTCCCTTCTGGGCTCTCAATTGATATAACTCTTTTTCCGCAGTCCAGCACGGCCTTGTGTTTGGTTAACCAATCCATCCCCAGGATAACATCCAGGGTTTGGGTATTCAATATAATTAAGTTCGCTAGGAACTCTATTCCATTAATTATTAGCCTTACCCCAGAACATCCTATATTGGATCGGAGTTCTGATCCAGGGGATTGGACCATAAGTACACACTTAAGTTCCACAATATCCAAATTATTGCGAATGGCAAAATCTTGACAAACAAATGAATGTGATGCTCCGGATTCAAATAAAACAGTAGCTGGTGCTGAGTTTACTAGGAACTTACCCAGTACAACGTCTGTAGCATTCTGGACTTCATCTGTTGTGATGTGATTAACTCGGCCTCGTGCGGTTGCTTGAGATGGAGTTGCTGCTGTTGATGCCCCGCGGTTCACAATTGGCGTGGGACTCCTTGCGGTTGTGTTCCCCAGGTTAAAACGGACTGGGGTGGCACCTCCTTTCTTCGGGCAGTTGTTGGCGAAGTGCCCCAACTCGTTGCAGTGATAACAACGTCTTCCTACTGCCTGCGAGGTTCCTCTAGTCTGCACTCACGGTTCGGCCGAGTCCGCATTCGACCCATCGGATGATTTGCCGCGGTGGTGCCACATCCACCGCCTGCGGCCGGTACCGGATGAACTGTTGGGGTGCCGCCCTCCGCCTCTGCCGACCACGACGACCTCCTTGTTGCGCCATTCTGCGCTTTCTGTTGTCATCCAACTCTCGGCGCTTGTCCTCCAAAATAAGAGCCTTGTTAACTAGCTCTTGAAAGTCAGGGAATGTGTGGGTGATCAGTCCCACCTGCAATCCCGCATTTAATCACTTCATAAAGCGGGATTGTCTGGCCTTATCTGTAGCTACGTCTTCTGGTGCGTAGCGTGCCAACTGGGTAAACTTATTCAGGTAATCGACCACTGATTGGCCACCCTGCTTGAGGCTCCGAAATTCCTCTTTCTTAAGATCCATGATACCCTCGGGTACATGGTATTGGCGGAAAGCGGAGGTGAACTCCTCCCACGTAATACTGTGGGTCTTCATGAGTCTGCAAGTTTTCCCCACTCTGCGGCAGTTCCTTCGAGTTGATGAGAGGCATAGAGCACCCTCTCATGTCCCACACACCGGGTAATGTGCGACTTCCTTTCAATTGTCCTTAGCCAATCGTCCGCTTCCATCGGATTGGCGTTGCGAGAAGGTGGGTGGACGAGTTCGCATAAACTCGATAACCTTGAGTAGGGTGTGGTCCATGGTTACCCCTGTGTTGAACATTCGCAGCACTGATTGGATATTTGCCGCATGGTGCGTACCATCGTGTTCATAAGTTGGGTTTGGGCAGCCGAAAGGCTCCCATTCTCGCATATCGACTTGCGGCGGTTGAGGATTGGCTCCTCATTCCGTTGTCACCGATTCACTCCACTCCGTGGCTCCAATGTTTCATGAGTCCTCACCATCTGCTGCAAACTTCCAAGGTTAAGAAAAGAAGAAAGCATAGACAAGTAAAAGAAGTTATGTGGGGAGACAGGTGTAACTTAAATTATTTAGCAACTTTATTGATATAATATAAGGTAGTATGGTTGCTCACAAGTGCCTAAGGGCAATACAACACATACGAGACACTCACAACCAAAAACAAGTAAGCAACGTAGGACTCCACAACGACTCACACCTAATGGTGACTCTGAAGCAAAGGACGCGATTCAACACTCGAGTCTCGACACTACCCTCGACTAGACTCGATCTCTCATCGAGCCAACCCGTTCGGCCCCCGAGCATACACCGTGGGTGCTCGCATCGGGCGAACTAGTCCCGATGACATCTCGCAACCCAGTGCAAATGACCCCATCGACTCTGCCGGTCCCGGCCGCTGCTCCTGTGCGCGTGCTCTGTGACCGGTGCCTCTGCTCTGTTCCTCCGGATCTGGATCGTGCAGCTCCAAGATTGGCTCAGGCTCGGGTCCATACATAGCCATCTCCAACTCCTGGATCTTCTGCATGGAGTGTGCTAAGCCCTCCCGCGGTTGGATCCTCGCCTCTGTGACCTTGTCGCGGGTCCTCTGCAACTCCAGGACTGTCTCGTCCAAGGCGTCCTCCTGGGCGATGACATACCTCGCCAGGTGAGTGATCGTGGCGTCTTCCTCCAAAAGCTCCATCCTGTCAAAACGATTGTCTCGGCGCGGATGGTGACGAAAGACAGTGCCCTCCAACTCTACGGAGTAGGTGCGGGCAATCTGTCGCATCGCAAGACGTGTCGCCTCGGATCCCGCCTCAAAAGAAGTCCTCCCGGTCGTGATGTAAATAGGACGGCTCGCCCTCGTCCTCTCCCGGCGTATACGTGATCTTGACATCCTGTGCAATGTCAAGTCCCGCCTGCACCACCGTGGTTCCCGATAAAGCGGTCATCAAATCCTCCGAGCAGCCGCATCATACGCCATAACTCAGCACGATCCTCCAAAGGCGCTCTCCATAGGTGTGGATCATCCTCATCTGTCAAAACCTCCAGTGCGCTCTCCATTTAAATTAACCAGAAAATAATAATAAGATTTCAGCATAGGTATGAAGCAAGGAAGAAAAGATAAGTCGAGATTTCATTGATATTCTTGCTCAAGTTGATTAAGTCTTAGAAAATAGTTTTATCCTCCTAGGTACAACTAATCTAGTTTAGGGTCAAGACCTACAGTCAGCTTGCTCTGATACCACCTCTGTCGGGACCCGAATCTGCAAATCCGGACTCTCTGTGTATTCTGTGCTAGTCCAGGATCACGCTAGCACACACAGTCTTTACAAGGTTGCACATCACAGACATTCACAGCGATATATAAAAAAAATAAGTAGTGCAACACTTATATAAACTGAGTTGTACGACCTTATGGTCTCCTTACATAAAATCAGCCACGCAGGGCTTACATTATTCAGAGTAAACGAAATAGCAGCGGAACCAAAATAAATGTCGTGGAAGCCTTCATCTTGCCATAGGCAACCGAGTGGGCTTGCCCCCTAATTGCTCGGATCCTCAATGTGCTCCTCCTCCCAGGCTGGTGTAGACTCCTCTACTGATGTTGGTGTTGATAAGCAAGGAGGGGTGAGTACACAAGGTACTCAACAAGTAATGCACGGAATGCAGCGCTAATACTATATGCAAAGCTTATTCCAAAGGATTGGCTTAATTGGTTCTTTTGCATCAAACAACATTTTAATCCTGTATTTTATTTAGATTAAAGCAGTAAAACAGTTATGATAGTACTAATATCTTCAAATAGTTTTTCTTTGAAGATTCTAGGCACACAGCCTTAACAGTTCATTTTTAGCATTGGCACACAGCCACCCTTTCCACATTTTTATTTATGAAGATCTACCCTTGATCAGAATCCCGAGCAATGCTCATTACCGCGAGCACAAATTTATTCGAATAGTTTTGACACTCTGCAGAGGTTGTACACTTTACCCACAAGATACAGCCGCTCACCACACAGGTGATTGTCCGCAACAAAGCTTTTCAGGAACCTCTACCTTAACGAAAGAACCTTTCTGGTATTACCCTCACTATCACTTCCCTCACACAGAGCCAAGTATAGGACAGTCAATCACCGCTGGATGGGCACCAAGCCGTAGCACGTGCACGCCCCCGCATGATACACTCCCGATGTCATCGCCACCCCGAGGTATCGGAGGAAAGATATCGTAACCCTAATCAACTAGGTCTGTCCCGCACATGTGGTTGTACGGTGACTCGGATCAAAGGCTTGCAAGGTGAAGTCCTTAATCGACCAAGGCAAGACTTTCAACACTCAAACAAAGGGCACACACCCCAATGTGGCACACAGACTCACATCACTCAACAACCCATTGCCACACAGCCCACAGCACACAGACCTCTTGCCACTTGCCCCAGTCTAAATCATTTCCCACCAAGTTGATTATTGTGCAACACATGCCAGCAATAACTCAACATCGGTATGGAACCACACTGGTCTCCACACTTCAATTTCATCATGTGACATCATCACACCACTTTCAAAATACATTCAATATTCCATTAGTCAATAAGGTAGCATTTTTCCGAAAGATCGTTCATGATTCGTTGCTAGGCTAAGCATCTATTCACGGTCTAGCCTCCCGGGTTGGCACAGTATTAACATGCAACTAATACAATCAAACTTAGGGTGACAATGATTTAGGGCATACAATCATTAATTTCAAGGTGGCATAACAAAATGGGTTGATTAACTACATTATCCCAAATTAATTTAAATTCATTTTTAATAAATAAGCATACATAATTTCAAAGCATAAATTACATTTTAAAAATCTGGGATCAAAATGATCAAAGCATCACTTGCCTTCAAAGAGTTGCTGGTCGTGTTCCGAAGTTTGATCTTGAGCGACGAACACTTCCTCGAAACCTTCCGGCAAATTTGCGTCTACGCGTACAAACAATATATGCAATAAATAACTAATACAGAGGAATAATTGACATCAAAAATTCAAATAAAATTCACCACTTAAGAGATCATAATTTTATGAATTTTTAGAAATTTGAATCACCCAAATCCGAGTTAAAATGCAAAAGTTATAGCCATTTGAAGTTTTGAATAAAATCTGAAAATACAGGAATTAGAAAATCCGATTTTTTCGAATTATTTTTACACTGAAAAATTGCATTTATGATGTCAGCATCGCATCATGATGATGTTAGCACAGAAAAGGATTTCGGCCAAAATATTTTTATATACAAAAATATTTATGACGTCAGCGATGACGTCAGCATGACACGTGGCAGCTTCTGGTGTAGCCACGTCACTCCGGTCCATGGATCGGGTCCACGACGCTCGTCCACCGTGGATCGGCGACATCGTGCGTTCGCACCGGGTGACGCAAGCACGACCAATCCCATTGCGACACGCGGCGCTAAACAAATCGCCGAAACTCGATTCGATCTCGTCCATCTGATTTAAAACGAACGGCCGAGATTCATACGACTTTTCACCTCACCTCTACCGCGGAGCCAACATGTGGCTTCACCGTGACCCTCGAATCCAGATCGAACGGCCACGATTAATCGGGCGACGCCGATGAAAAAGGCGCGCTACTCCTCGATTTTCGCCGACGCCACACGCCAACACGGATCGCCCGATGCGGCGCGATCCCATCCGCTTGATTCAAAACAAACGGCCACGATGAGCCAAGGATATCGGCTCTGGCCTACTGCGGCCCGACACGCGGCGCGATCCAAGGCAACCGGCGCGCATCTGATGGCTATGATATTTACGTGACGCGGCTAGATAAAAACCCTACGATCTAGATCTGACGGCTGAAATAAAACTAACGTGAATCTAAGCGAAGCAATCTAGACCGTTGACTAAATCTAACGGCTGAGGAGTGAAGATGATGATTACTATTGAGTGGCGACGTGGATGA
Organism: Otatea glauca; assembly: GCA_036346275.1. Classification (NCBI taxonomy): domain Eukaryota; kingdom Viridiplantae; phylum Streptophyta; class Magnoliopsida; order Poales; family Poaceae; genus Otatea; species Otatea glauca. Next base: position 6,679,021 of record CM070716.1, on the reverse strand, counting down.
ATCTGGTGCGTTCAGCGGCGATCGGACAGTGGACGAAGCTCGCCTGACGGTGATGTCGCGGCGGCGTAGATCTCACCAGAGAGGAAGAAGACAATGTGCAACGCGGCGCTACGGGGCTTCTCCGGCGTGAAGATCTGGCGTGCTCAATGCGTCTCGGGGCGGGCGTTACTCCGGTGGCCTTGGCGACGGCGGAGATGGACCAACGGCAAGGGAAATGGTGAAAACAGCAGCGGCGCAAAAGGAACAACTACGGCGAGCTTTTGCGGGCAAACAGAGGAGTTTCGTGAGGTGTGCACTAGGGCTACAGACGTGTCTAGGTGTGCGCAACACGGGGGTGGCAGCGGCGCACTAAATGGTGCCTCGACGTGCGCGCAATCCTCGGTGAAATGGGCGGACATGCCGGCGGCCGTCGCTCCGACGATCTCGCGAGGAAGAAGCGATGTGGCGAAATCCCGACCGTCCGCGCACAACGATCCAACGGGCGAAAACGGCGAAGTGACGTGGTGCTTTCTTGACCGCACGATGCTGATCCAACGGGCGAGATGCGGCGGCGGCTAGGGTTTTGGCGGGGTGGGCTGCGCGGGCCGGCGTCACGAGCTGGGCCGGATCGAAGGTTTTGGCTCAAACACTATTCCACGGATTTTAATTCTTTTTCGAATAAAAATAATCCGAGAAAATAGTTTTGGCCAAAGAAAATAGTAAAAATATCAGAAAAATTCTGGTAAATATTTTGGAACATTTAGAACTCAGATGAAATATTTCCAGAAAAACTTTGCATAAACTTTTGCGTGAATTTAATTGAGTTCAAGAAAGGTCATAAATAAGTAAATCCAATTTAAATTCTAATAAATTCTCAGAAATTCTCAAAAATCAAAAATACTTCAAAATTTAAATTAAAGCAATTTTAGGGTGTTACAGATATGATCTTGATTGCAAGATTTATATTGGCCAATGTGTTTTGCAAAATATTGGTGTTCGTGCATTTCATATTAGAGCATGTGATTAGAATTTGCATATGTGTTTTGCAAATTTGTTTTGCATGAGTTGATCATCACATGACTCAATATTTGATCTTATTGACTCTCAAGATTGTAGTCACGCTCTTGATCAAATCTATGTGAAGGATTTCGAGAAATTAGATTTTAGACTTGAATGACTACATTAGTCTTTCTTTTTATGATATGTAAAAGTATCTATGGTTTCTTAAATCTTGAAAATAGGTGGAGATTGTCGCCCTCGTGATAAGCTTCGCATAGAGTCCAAGATCACCTTAATCAGAGTTCGGAGTGAAAAGTTATGAGCTTTTTCGTAGTTGTACCAGTGGTTGACCGGGGTCACTTCGGTCATACCTGCCGGTATGACCGGACCCTCTCTGGTCATACCGACTAGCGGTATGATCGAAGTCACTTCGGTGTATTTTTCCAAAAAGGGGTACGCAGTTTTTAGGGTCTGGTATGACCAGACCACCTCTTGTATGACCAGATTTTCTGAGTAACGCCTAGTTTTTTAGCCGTTGGCCTATGAGGAGCGGTCATACCGGTCCTAGGGCAGTATGACCGGGTTTCCTGGGTATTTTTGCCCATTTTGCCCTCAACGGTTAGTTTTTCTTCTGGAGGCTATACAAGAAGCTTTGGGGGCTAGAATTTGGGTGTTGGTGTGGTTTTAGAGAGTTTATTGCTCTTTGTGGTTGAGTTGTGTATCTGTTGCACTCTCCAATTTGGTTTTTAAGCTAAGAGTGAGCTCTAATTGCATGTGTTGCAATTAGAAGTGGATTGAGAGACTCTTGTGCATGAAAGATCGAAATGGCGATCAGAGAGGGGGGGTGAATGACCCCAAATAAAATTTACCCTACTCAAAGTACTCCAAACAATCTTGCAATAAAAATCTGAAACACCCAAAGATTTTCCTTCAGACTGGTATTTCTCAGATTCACACACCCTCCAAAACCCAAAGAATTAGACAACTATGTGTACCCCTAGCTTCAATGGATGAGAACCATGAATCATGTGAGGGATTTTTAATCACAATCCTGGTTATCAAGTGTCCAAACAAAGAGGAATCAACTCAAAGACTACTTTTCTAAAAGAGATAAAGCTAAAACACCAAAGTCTATTTCCAGAAAAGTAAAAGCAGATTTTCCAGGAATTGTCCTCAATTGGAGCAGGTGGTTGGTGAGTTTATGTTTCTCTAAAATTTTTGGGAAGTTTTTCTTCCTGTGAAAAGTTTAGTCGTGAAACACTCCACAAAAAATCACCTCAAAAAGCTTTGTAGAATAAACATGAAAAATCAAGCATTACGGACAGTCAGGAACTTCGACCAGAATGTTTAAGGCTTGGTTTTCACTTCATAGAGCTCAAACGGTGCAACCAGTGGGCTTAAACATTATTCCAAAGATGGATATATGAGTCTTGCACCTTCTCCAACAAGAATCACTTGAAAAGGATTTTTCTATATTTTTATAAAAATCAAAGACTGACTACTGCTCAAAGAACAAGTTCTGGACAGATTTGCAGTTTGATAAAAACTTGATCTCTAGTCTATCCTTGGGTACAAGAAAGATGTAAAGCCATATGAACACCCTCAAGACATCCTAGAAGAACAGCATTTAGAAGGAGGGGAGGCAAATCCAAATTGCGATAAAGTAAATTGCGAGAATGTAAATGCGGGAAAGTAAATGCTGAATTTAAATTGCGTAATTTAAATGCGTAATGTAAATGCGTAAAAGAAATGAAACATGGACATAAATGAAGAACATTTCATTTATGGAAGGAGAGGTTACAAAGCCTCACATTTCATGTGGGCAAAGCTCAAAGGAGCATAAAAAACCTCAAAACCTTCAAGGGGGAAGGCTACCCCTCCACCCCTATTTATACAACTCTTGGGCCACCTACCACCCTTGGATGAGCCTCTAAACCCTAGAGCATCCATCAAGGGCTAGGATTTACCCACTCAACCAGCCATGCAAGGGTTCACCCAAAACCCATAACACAAATGTGTTTTCTTGCACGATTTTCAAAGCATACTAACTAGACCCGCTATCCTATCAACTAGACCGCAATCCGACGTCCCTCATCGATCCGAGCAGCATCTAGCTAGCATCACATCCATTAATTGTCTTCATGGCTTGCACGGACTCCGTCTCCGATCATCTTCCGGCGATCCCCGACCGTCTGGACCTCCGACGCTCCTCGCCTAGTCCCGGTCATCCTTCGCCTCACCATGACCTAGCACCGTCGTCCTGCAACCATCAAAAACAAGAAAACTCCTCACATAGCAATGCCCACAAAGATGTGTAATAAATCCATCAAAGTCCGCTCATTAAAATTCATTTTTACTCTATCTGACCGGTAGCACCGGGAAAACAGAGAAGACCTCAAATTGCTTCCAATTAAAAATCTATTTCAAATCAAACTCAAACAAGAGCAACCCAAGCTCAAATTTAGTTAAATACTCATCACAAATCTGGATAGACCTCCACATGATCCTTCAATCTCCCCCTTGATGAGTATATTGACAAACACAAGAAAAGGCATATGATTTGAGTTTGAGGAGGATGAAGAGGAAAGCAATTTTTTAGTTGCAAAGTCAAACTTGGTCTAAAGATAGAAATTGGAACCATGACCAAGTTGACGAAGAGGCATATAGATTTTAGAGTTAAATTTAAGAAAGAGCAAGTTTTCAACAAAAACTCTAAAATCCAACTGAACATGTCAAATGTGATTATGAGATTATGATCCAAAAAGAAATAGTAGCATAGTTTTACAAAGATCATAATAACCAAATAAGCATTCAAATTTTTATCTTTTTAGTGATGCCTTTTCTATGTTTTCTCCCCCTTTTGGCAATATAGGCATCAATTTTTTTTATGTATGCATGAAATGCAATCGAAAGAGCTTTGAAGATTATCCAATTGATCAAAATGATAAGATATTACACCAAGCTTGTCAATTTCAGAATATGACTAAACTAAGACATGTCCAAGACCAATACATTTTATGAAAAAGCTTAGTTTTACAATATTTCATTTTAGCATGATTTGACAAGTGGAAAACTTAGTAAAGTTTCAAAGCTAGAAGCAAAACCACTCAAGGATCAAATGGAAAACCTAGAGTTCAACCTACTCAACACTTTGGGGAATTTTGAAGTGCATATAAGGTCCTTCAAGCTCATTTTTCAATTTATGCACATTTTCTTTAACACTTTAAAAAACATAGCAGGGGTGCAAATATTTGACATTATTTGCATTCTTTACCCACTTATTTGTTTGATATTTGCATTTTTTTTAAATTGACTCAAGCCATTTTCGATCATCTCAAGAGTAACTCTTAAGAGAATGATCTTGGTCATACACAATATATTCCAAGTTCATCCCGAGTGCAATGGGAAGCAATCTCGTGAATATAAAGTGTTGAGATCAATTTTGCACAAAAGAGTCAAAAAAAATTCAATTTAGCACATATGAGCAATTATGAAGGACTCAAATATGGATCAAACAAATTTCACTCAAGTTTCTACAGGGACTCTAGAGAAATCCAAAATTTCACAATTCATGGTAAAAACCCCTAGAGAAGAAACTTAGTAAGTAAAAGCAACATGTTTCGTCAAGTTTTCATTTAAAGCTTTCAAATTTTTCAGATTTTAATAAGCTTAGCATGATAAATGGACTTGGACATATCTAAGCTAGTGATTTTCTTCAAAAGATATAACATGATGTATTTCATGAAGATTGAGTCAATTGCATAATAGACAAAGCTCATACACCAGAAAATGCAGTCTAAATGCAATGCATGAACAGATTCCCAAACTCCCCCTCAACAAATGAATCAATTTTAAGCTCAAATCTGGTTAAAGTTGAGTTATTATCAAGATTAGGCATAAGGAAAACCCAAATAAACTCAATAACAACCAGAAAAACAGAATGAGGAGAACAAGTCGATAAACTGCAAAACTGGATGGATATTGAGCGTAGATAAGATAGAAGAGACTTACTACGGCTCAGACTCGCTCTTATCTTCCCCAGTGACTGACATAGGGAAACTGACTCTAGATCCCAACTTAGTGCACACAGACCCTGTCTACCCAGGAGACCCAATACCTGCTAGACTTACAAGACTGTGAGGGAACTCAACCTAGAGAGAAGAGAGAACAGCTAATCACGTATGATAGCAACCTATAGCACAAGATAAGAGGTCCATGCAAAGCATGCCAGAAGTCTAAGTGAGTGAACTCAACTCAAGAAAAAAATAAACCCAAAGTCACCCAGAAGGAAAACACAAAGAGAAAAGAAAAGCTGGAAGGGAACATATTATACATAATATACAAACCAGCTCCCCCTCACGAAAGGCCGTAAGTGTTAGTGTTATGCCCTTGAGGCAATCATTTAGATGATTGTAACATGACTATGTTTATGAATAATAATATGATTATTAGTCCAATGAATGTATATCATTGTATTGATCAACAAGTATGTGACTTGATTATGAAGCTCTTTACTTAATGATGTAATTCGATAAATATCTCTGATTGGATATCATCGTATAGGACTACGATGAATAGATCAGCACATGTAGTGATCGATGATCATGCTTCATAGATCATGGGATATGGAGATATCATCTCTACATTGTGGACCATGTTGAAGAACATGGGTTAGATAGACCCGCTATGGGACATCGCGAGAATGTTTCATTCTTATGTGTCATCGTGTATCTCATACCTAGAAGATGTATGATCCTTAGACCTGAGATTGTCATATTCCCTACATGTGTAATAGTTTTCCTTGGGGCTATCAAACACTACTTCCTAACCGGATAGTTATAAAGGTAGCTTTCATGTTTACTATGAAACGTGCAGAGGGAAGTGAGCAATAAGATGGAATTTGCCACTCCAATGAAACGGAGATATATGACAAGGCCACTCGTGTGATATGATTAAGAAAGTGCATGGCCATGCCGTGATTGAGGAGTCAATCACAACTTATTAATATATCACGGATACGAGAGATGGATTGAATCATCAAAGGATGACATGCTTCTCGCCTTGAGATCAATCTTCATATACTTGGCAAAGGGATTATTACATGAGTTCTTTTGATAGGTTCTGCTCGATTTGATCACAAGATGTTTGGGAGTTGGCATACTTTGCAAGAAGCCGCTACCAACTATTGGATTGAAAAGGAGTTTTCCAATCCATGTCCAAACGTATGTGAACCTCGCAGGTCACACACTTAATGGGTGGGACGCATTAATTTGGATTGATCCGTAATTAATGAACCTCGTGGGCTTAGCATGTCAGGGGCCCCGGTTTAGGGTTTCATCTCGTGGCTATATAAGGAGGGAGGAGGAGGCGCAGAGTGTGCTTTCCACGGTTTAGGTTTGATTCACTTGAAACCCTAGCCTCCTCCTCTCTGCCCCTCGCCGAGCGACTAGGTGCTTGCACACGACGCACGCACGCGCTCCATCTCGGGCGTGTGGACTCATCAGCGGTGACGCTGCTACGATCAAGGGCGTGGGAGGACGATCCACGGCGGGCGAGGACGATCCACTACATCGACGCAACGATCGCGGCGAGGACGAACCACTACATCGACGCTGCAAGGATTCCGCAATCGCGCGCCTAGTGGTAATCTTATCTATGATCCCTTCTTGCGAGTAGCTTTACGTTGCGCGGTAGTTTTTTTGTGCTAGCGTAGCATACCGCGTTTCCCTTCATGGTATCGAGCCATCTTGTATAGTTTTGTGATCCGGATGTTGCACATATGATGTGTGAGGTTAGTAGATTGGATCTATTACATGTTCACCAGCCATGTGATGAATTGGTGACGGCACCATCGATGAGATCGATCGATTTAGGGTTTGAGGAAAGTGCAAACCGACTCAATCTTGATTTGGGTGAGTCCGCTCATGGTACGACGCTTACCCTTACCGGTCGGGTTACCGCCATCGTGGTTTCAAACGATCCATATGGGACCAAGCCAATCGATCGAGTTGGATTGGGTCAACTGCTTGATCCATGGTAAGCGCAAATGATTCAATATTGATTTGGGTGAGTCCGCTCATGGTACGACGTTGCCCTTACCGGTCGGGTTACCGCCATCGTGGTTTCAAACGATCCATATGGGACCAAGCCAATTATATTAGATCGGATTGGGTCAATCTGGTTGATCCGTGGAAATTTTGAGGGCCCCTCGGACCCCGGAGTCGTAGGGTTGCTTTTGTTTAACTCGTTTTTGCAGGGAATTATGTGAAATAGTATGGCCTATGTGTATGTGATGCATGTAATTTCCACATGGCCTGCGTGCCGTGTTAAGCCATAAGGCTATTTAAATTGTATAATGACCTGCGTGTCGACTTGTGATGCTTCAAACCCTCATGTAAAATTCATTATCAAAAGTTGTAAGGAGTTGCATCCATAATGATGAAGACGATGGCTAGGTGAACAAATCAAGCAAGGTGGCTAGGTGAACAACCAAGCATGATGATGGAGATCTTAATGCTAAGGGCCATGCTATTTCACACTTATTTTGATTTTACGTGGATGTGTGTTTTATCCTTGCTATTTTCTTTATGCTCATTGCATGTGATGCTATGTTCATAGTAATCTTTGTTCATCCTTATAGTTAAAAATCTTAAATCAAATTGTCCATCCAATTGTTGCACCTATCAAGAATTTAGATCGTTATTGATATGATCGCCAAAGTAGTATATCAATGGCTATCTCAATAGATGATAGGGATGTGTTGGACACATCACGCATAACAATGGCGATTTAAACGAGCTATCAAAACGGTTTTGGGCTTGAGGACATAAGTGGTTGGGATTTGATTTCAGAATGAAGGAACCTATACAAGACAATTGGTGTCTAGGAAAACACACATGAGGCAGTTTCTTAATTGGCACCGAATACGGAAGTGCTCCTCCTCATGTGAGCCCTTGGGGCAGTTGACTGGCCATGAGTCAAGTTGATGGAGGCATTCATTACTTGTTTTCATACTCAACAAACAAGAGTTACATATGATGTAATTAGCAAAGGTGTTGCTTACCTATGTCATTAAATTTCTAGCAAAGTGATGCCAAAGCTCACTAGTGTTTAATGAATATGGATCTTGAATACTCACTATGTGTCTATAAAAGGACATAAAATAGGAGTGTCTTTAATTAAAAGTTTAATAAAAGTTTTACATAAACATAGTGCTTAGAATCTTTGCATATTTTTGTTGTAGTTCAATGGCACCTTCTCCTACTCCTGCTACACCGGTTTTGCTTTGAGATCGGTTTTGGAAAGGGAAAACTGAATGGAACTAATTTTGTTGATTGGTATCGCAACCCGAGAATTGTTCTCAAGCATGAAAAGAAGGACTATGTTCTAGAGAATCCAATTCTGATGAACCAAAAAAATGCTCCGCAATTTGAGGGTTGAATATGAAAAGCATGTTAATGCTTCAGAGAGTCACTGTCTCATGCTAGTCACAATGGACTCGAGCTCCAAAAGCAATATGAGGACCAGGATGCTTACAATATGATTGTGGGCTTGAAGGGCATGTTTGGGAATCAAGCAAGAGCTGAGAGGTATGGTATCTCAAAGCTTTTATTTGCTTGTAAGTCGGTCAAGGCAGTCCGGTCGACCCTCATGTGATCAAGATGATTGGTTACATTGGGAGATTGGAAAACTTGAGTTTCCCTTAGCCTCGGTTTGGCCACAGATGTTATTCTCCGCCTCTACGCCTCAGAGCTTTGAGCCATTCATTATGAATTTTCATATGAATAGCATGGAGAAGAGCCTAACCGAGCTACATGGGATGCTCAAGGTCATGGAGGAAAGCATTAAGAAAAACCCAATCATGTGATGATGGTTCGAAAACAACCGCTTTCAAAAAGAGAAAGGCTAAGGTGGGGAACGGAAAGAGCAAGGGCAAGGGCAAGGGCAAGGCTCAAGATGAGATCGCGAGCCTCAAAACTAAGCTTCGTGCTTAAAGTTGGCCCTCAACCCGATACCCAATGCTTCTATTGCAAGAAATCGGGGCATTGGAAACGGAATCTGAAAAGTACAGCGGAGATAAGAAGAATGGAAATGTGGTTTCCACTTCGTATTAATGTTATAGAAATTAATCTTGCTACTTCTTCACTCACTCATGGGTATATGATACCGGTTCGGTTGCTCACATTTGCAATTCGTTGCGGGCTGATAAAGAGTAGAGACTTGGCAAAAGGAGAAGTGGATCTTCGCGTGGGGAATAAAGCAAGAGTTGTTGGTCTTGCTGCTGGCACATACCCATTGCATTTGCCTTCGTGGATTAGTTTTAGAACTCAATAATTGTTATTTTGTTCCATCTTTGAGTAGAAACATTATTTCATCTTCTTGTTTGGAACATGAAGGTTATGATTTCGAATAAAGAACTTTGTTTGTTCAATATTTTTGAATGATATGTATTATGGTCGTTGCCCTATGGTGGATGGGTTGTACGCCCTGAACTCAAGAAAAACACATCTATAATATTAATGTAAAAAGGCACCGCCTAATGATTTGAACCCTACCTTTTTGTGGCATTGTCGCTAGGTCATATAAATGAGAAGCGCATGAAGAAGCTCCATGGTGATGGACTTCTAACCTCATTTGATTTTGAATCATTTGAAACATGTGAATCTTGTTTACTTGGCAAGATGACAAAAGCCCTTTCACAGTGTTTTAGTGAGAGAGCAAGTGAATTATTGGCCCTAGTACATACAGGATGTATGTGGACCAATGAGCTCGATCGCTAGGGGTGGGTTTCATGATTTGTAACTTTTACCGATGACTTCAGAGATATGGATATATCTATTTAATGAGGCATAAATCAAACTTTTGAAAGGTTCAAAGAGTTTCGAACGAAGTACAAAATCAACTTGGAAAACAATAAAACACTTACGATCCGATCGTGGTGGCGAATACTTGAGCCAAGAGTTTGGTGATCATTTAAAGCAATGTGGAATCGTTCGCAACTTACTCCGCCAGAACGCCTCAATGGAATGGTGTGTCCGAACGACGAATCGGACTTTATTAGATATGGTTCGGTCAATGATCACCAAACAGATCTGCCATTATCCTTTGGGGTTTCGCTCTAGAGACAATGCGCTCACTTTGAATAGGGTCCCATCAAAATCCGTTGAGAAGACGCCATATGAGATATGGATCGAGAAGACCCATGTTGTCATTTCTCAAGATATGGGGATGTGAGGCTTATGTAAAACGCTTACAATCGATAAACTCGCACCTAAATCGAGAAAAATGCTTTTTGTGGGGTATCCTAAAGAAACAAAAGGATATTACTTTTACAAAAGAAACGAGAACAAAGTTTTGTTGCTCAAAATGGTGTCTTTTGGAGAAAGAGTTTCTTTCAAAAGAAATCAGAGGAGTGATGTGTATCTTGATGAAGTTCGAGAATCACATGAATATGTTCAAGCTACCTCAAACCTTCACAAGATGTACAAAGTGTTGTACAACCTGTGGAAGAGACTCCACCCGTAGGTCGGGAGGCCACGCCATGTACCTATTAGATATGGGAATGACATATTATTGTTGGACAATGATGAGCCCACGACTTATGAAGAAGCAATGATGGACCCAAACTCAAAAATGGCTTGAAGCCATGAGATCCAAATTCAATCCATGCATGACAATCAAGTTTGGAACTTGGTCGATTCACTGATGGTGTAAAACCATTGAGTGCAAATGGATTTTCAAGAAAAGATAGACGAGATGGAAATGTTCAGATCTATAAGGCACGGTTGGTGGCAAAGGGTTTCAAACAAGTTCAAGGAGTTGACTATGATGAAACTTTCTCACCGTAGCCATGCTCAAGTCTGTCCGGATCATTTTAGCTATTGTTGCATATTTTGATTATGAAATATGGCGATGGATGTCAAAACAAATTTTCCTTAATGGGAATCTTTCGAGGATGTATACATGATACAACCTCAAGGCTTTGTTGATCCTAAATATGCTAAAAGGGTATGCAAGCTTCAAAGATCCATTTATGGGTTAAAGCAAGCATCTAGGAGTTGGAACATTCGCTTTGATGAAGTAGTCAAAGGTTTTGACTTTATCAAAAATGAAGAAGAGCCTTGTGTTTACAAGAAGGCTAGTGGGAGCGCACTTGTATTTCGATTTTGTATGTGGATGACATATTATTAATCGGGAATGACATTCCTATGCTTGAAGATGTTAAGACTTCATTGAAAAGGAGTTTCTCAATGAAGGACTTGGGAGAAGCATGCTATATCTTGGGCATAAAAATCTATAGAGATAGATCAAAAGGTTAATTGGATTAAGTCAGAAACGTACATTGACAAGATATTGAAAGGTTCAATATGCATGAATCCAAGAGAGGTTTCATGCCAATGTCACATGGCATCGGGCCTCTCGCAAGAATCGGTGTCCTTCGACATCCGATGAGCGAGACAGATGAGCAAGATTCCATATGCTTCACTATTGGGTCTATTATGTATGCCATGATCCGTACACGCCTGATGTCTCATATGCTCTAAGTGTCACGAGCGGATACCAAGCGGATCCCGTGATGGTCATTGGATAGCCGTAAAAATATCCTCAAGTACTTGAGAAGAACTAAGGGTATGTTCCTTGTTTTTGGAGGTGAGGAAGATCTGTTGCAAAGGGTTACACCGATGCAAGCATCCAAACCGACAAAGATGATTTTCGATCGCAATCCGGTTTGTGTTTACACTTAATGGAGGAGCAGAAGTGGAAGAGTTCCAAGCAAAACACGGTGGCCGACTCTACGATGAGCGGAGTACATTGCGCTTCGAGGCCGCAAAGGAGGCCGTGTGGATTAAGAAGTTTATCACGAGCTTGGTGTGGTCGCTAGTGTCTCTAGTCCAATGGACATCTATTGTGATAATAGTGGTGCCATTGCACAAGCAAAAGAGCCTAGATCACATCAAAAGTCTAAACACATACTCCGTCGCTTTCACCTTATTCGCGAGATTGTGGATAGAGGTGACGCTGAAATATGCAAAGTACATACGGAAGCCAATGTGGCCGATCCGCTGACAAAGCCACCGCCACAACCTAAGCATGAGGCGCACACAAGGTCTATTGGTATTAGATACTTAATTGATTGACTCAAGTGCAAGTGGGAGATTGTTAGTGTTATGCCCTTGAGGCAATCATTTAGATGATTGTAACATGACTATGTTTATGAATAATAATATGATTATTGGTCCAATGAATGTATATCATTGTATTGATCAACAAGTATGTGACTTGATTATGAAGCTCTTTACTTAATGATGTAATTCGATAAATATCTACGATCGGATATCATCGTATAGGACTACGATGAATAGATCAAGACATGTAGTGATCGATGATCATGCTTCATAGATCATGGATATGGAGATATCATCTCTACATTGTGGACCATGTTGAAGAACATGGGTTAGATAGACCCGCTATGGGACATCGCGAGAATGTTTCATTCTTATGTGTCATCGTGTATCTCATACCTAGAAGATGTATGATCCTTAGACCTGAGATTGTCATATTCCCTACATGTGTAATAGTTTTCCTTGGGGCTATCAAACACTACTTCCTAACCGGATAGTTATAAAGGTAGCTTTCATGTTTACTATGAAACGTGCAGAGGAAGTGAGCAATAAGATGGAATTTGCCACTCCAATGAAACGGAGATATATGACAAGGCCACTCGTGTGATATGATTAAGAAAGTGCATGGCCATGCCGTGATTGAGGAGTCAATCACAACTTATTAATATATCACGGATACGAGAGATGGATTGAATCATCAAAGGATGACATGCTTCTCGCCTTGAGATCAATCTTCATATACTTGGCAAAGGGATTATTACATGAGTTCTTTTGATAGGTTCTGCTCGATTTGATCACAAGATGTTTGGGAGTTGGCATACTTTGCAAGAAGCCGCTACCAACTATTGGATTGAAAAGGAGTTTTCCAATCCATGTCCAAACGTATGTGAACCTGCAGGTCACACACTTAATGGGTGGGACGCATTAATTTGGATTGATCCGTAATTAATGAACCTCGTGGGCTTAGCATGTTTGGTGGGCCCCGGTTTAGGTTTCATCTCGTGGCTATATAAGGAGGGGAGGAGGAGGCGCAGAGTGTGCTTTCCACGGTTTAGGTTTGATTCACTTGAAACCCTAGCCTCCTCCTCTCGCTGCCCTGCCGAGCGACTAGGTGCTTGCACACGACGCACGGCGCTCCATCTCTCGGCGTGTGGACTCATCGGTGACGCTGCTGCGATCAAGGGCGTGGGAGGATGATCCACGGCGAGGCGAGGACGATCCACTACATCGACGCAACGACTGCGGCGAGGACGAACCACTACATCGACGCGCGAAGGATTCCGCAACTGCGCGTCTAGTGGTAATCTTATCTATGATCCCCTTCTTGCGAGTAGCTTTCTGGTTGCGCGGTAGTTTTTTTTTTGTGCTAGCGTAGCATACCGCGTTTCCCTTCAGTAAGGGCTCACGACTCCAAGCTCACTCCTCAAGGCAACAAATCTAGAGCTATTCAAAGGCTTAGTGAAGATATCGGCTAACTGGAGGTCACTCTCTACAAACTGAAGCGCGATATCTCCCTTCTCCACATGGTCTCTAAGGAAGTGATATCTAATATCAATGAGCTTTGTCCGGGAATGTTGCACTGGGTTTTTAGCAATGCAAATAGCAGAAGTGTTGTCACAGAAAAGTGGCACACTCTCTATCTCTAACCCATAGTCCCGCAAGGTCGATCTCATCCAGAGCACCTGCCTATAGCAACTAGCTATAGCAACATACTCGGCCTCAGCAGTGGACCGTGCAACTCCGGACTGCTTCCTAGATGACCAAGAAACAAAAGAAGTGCTAATGAATTGGCAAGTGCCAGAAGTGCTCTTCCTATCTATCCTACAGCCAACAAAGTCGACATCGGAAAAGGCTCGAAGAGATAGACAAGAAGAAGAAGAGTACCAAATACCATAATTAGTGGTAGCACGAAGGTACCTGAAGATGCGCTTGACCACCTGGCGGTGAGAGGCGCGAGGAGAAGCTTGAAATCGAGCGCACAGACACACAACGAAATGTATATCCGGCCTCGAAGCAGTGAGGTACAAGAGGGAGCCGATCATGCTTCGAAACTCCTTTTGATCAGAAGGCTCACCATCCTCATCGGGCTCGAGGACAGCAGTGGTGGCCATAGGAGTCATCACCGGCTTCCCATCAGACATATCGAAGCGCCTCAGGAGATCACAGGTATACTTGGCTTGATGCAAGAAAGTACCCTTCCGAGTCTGCTTGATTTGGAAGCCAAGAAAGTAGCTCAACTCGCCCATCATACTCATCTCAAACTCTGTGCTCATCACCTCAGAAAACTGAGACACAAGCGAATGAGATGAGCCACCAAAAATAATATCATCCATTTTGAAGTCATGGCTGAGAAGATAAGACTTGAGCCTCTCATACCATGTGACTCATGGTGTCTGATGAACAGAGTCTTGTCTACTACAACCATTTTGAAGTCATGGCTGAGAAGATAAGACTTAGCCTCTCATACCATGCTCTGGGGGCCTGTTTGAGTCCATACAGAGCTTTGGAAAGCTTGTATACATGACTCGGAAACTTGAGGTTCTCAAATCCTGGAGGTTGTTTGACATAAACCTCTTCCTCGATATAGCCATTGAGGAATGCACTCTTAACATGCATTTGATAGAGCTTGAAGCCCCGGGATGCAGAAAATGCAAGCAGAATCATAATAGCCTCTAGTCTAGCTACAGGGGAAAAGGTCTCCTCAAAGTCGAGACCCTCAACATGAGAAAAGCCCTGTGCAACTAGCCTAGCCTTGTTGAGAATGATAACCCCATCCTCACTCTGCTTGTTTTTGAACACCCACTTGGTCCCAATGACATTATGATCAGATGGATGTTCTACAAGCTGCCAGACTTTGTTCCTCTCAAAGTTTTCAAGTTTCTCATGCATAGCATTAGTCCAAGACTCGTCAGATAATACATGAGTCACATCCTTCAGCTCAAACGAGGCAACAAAGGTAGAGTGAAGGCAGAAACTGGACAAACCAGATTTTGAGCGAGTGATTCGCTCAAACAGATCGTCGATGATCTGATCAGGTGGAAGAGAACACTGAATATGACAGGGAGGTCCAGAAGCAGAAGTGGCCTCTACAACATGTGTCGGGACACGATTCTGATAATCCGGACCCTTTGTGCAATCTGTGCCGGTCCAGGATCACGCTGGCACACACAGTCTTTACAGGGTTGCACATCGCAGACATTACGGCGATACCATAAATAGTGCAAACATTTATATAAACGGAATTGTACGACCTTATGGTCTCCTTACATAACTCAGCCACGCAGGGCTTACATTATCAGAGTAAAAAGGAAACAGCGAAAAACATATAAACTTCGTGGAAGCCTTCATCTTGCCACAGGCAATTGACTGGGCTTGCCCCCAAATTATCTGGATCTTCAATGTACTCCTCCCAGGTTGGCGTAGACTCCTCCACTGATGTTGGGGTTGATAGGCAAGGAGGGGTGAGTACTCAAGGCACTCAGCAAGTAATGCACAGAATGCAGTGCTATTACTACATGCAAGGTTTATTCCATGAATTGGCTGACTTGGTTCTTTTGCATCAAACAACATTTTTAAACTAGCTTCTTATTTACATTAAAAGCAGTGAAACAATTATATATAATGTTAAGTTCTTCAAAGATTACCGGCACACAGCCTTAAACATGCCACTCTTAGCACTGGCACATAGCCACCCTCTCCACATTTTATTTTTGAAAATCTACCCGTCGACTGTAATCCCCGAGCAATGCTCAATACCGCGAGCACGGCTATTTGAATAGATTTTACACTCTGCAGAGGTTGTACACTTTACCCACAAGATACAGCCGGTCACCACACAGGTGATTGTCCGCAACAAAGCCTTTCAGAAACTCCTACCTTAACCAATGAACCTCTCCGATATTGCCTTCACTATCACTCCCCTCACACAGAGCCGAATTATAGTACAGGCCAACACCGTTGGATGGGCACCAAGCCGTAGCACGTACGCCCCGCATGATACACCCCGTGTCTTGCCACCCTGAGGTTACAGAGGAAAGATAACAGAACCCTAATCAACTAGGTCTGTCCCATATCAGACATGTGGTTGTACGGGTGACTCAGTTCAAAGACTTGCGAGGTGAAGTCCTTAGCTGACCAAGGCAAGACTTCCATCACTCAACAGTGGCACATAGCCCCCATGTGGCACACAGGCTCACATCACTCATCAACCCATTGCTACACAGGCCCACCTGGCACAAAGCCTCTTGCCACTTGCCCCAGTCTAAATTATTTCCCACCCCGTTGATTATTGTGCAACACATGCCAGTAATAATTCAACATCGGTGCAGAACCACACAGGTCTCTGTACCTCAATCTCATCATGTGGCATCATCACACCACTTTCAAAAATAAATTTAATATTTCATTAGTCAATATTATAGTATTTCCGAAAGATCATTCATGAATCGGTGCAAGGCTAAGCATCTATTCACGGTCTAGCCTCCCGTGTTGGCATCATACTATTATCCAACAAAAATAATTAATCCTAGGGTGACAAAGATTTCAGGGCATTCAGATGATAATTTCATGGTGACAATAACAATATGGGTTGATTAGCTACATTACCCAATTTAATTTAAATTCATTTTAAATAAATTAGCATGCATAATTTCAAAGCATAAATTACATTTTTAAAATCTAGAATCAAAATGATCAATGCATCACTTGCCTTCAAAGAGTTGCTGTTCTTGATCCGAAGCTTGATCTTGAGCGATGAATTCTTCTTCGAAACTTTCCAGCAAATTTGCATCTACGCGAAATAAATAAATACATAATAAATATAATTTACAGAGAGCAAGATCAACTCTAAAAATTCCAAAAAATTCACCATTAAATAGATCTTGATTTTACAGATTTTTAGAAATTGGAATCACCTCAATCAGAGCGAAAACAAAAAAGTTATAGCCTTTCAAAAATTTTAATAACTAGAAAATCCTAAGAAAATCAGAAAATCCGATTTGTTTTAATTATTTTTATACCGAAAATTGGGATTTATGACGTCAGCATGACCTAATGACGACGTCAGCACCGAAATGAATTTTGGCCAAAATATTTTTATATAAAAAAATATTTATGACGTCACCATGACACGTGGCGACCTCTCGCTCGACACGCAGGCCGCAAGATACACCCGGCCTCTTAAATCATGCGGGTCTACGGTGGACTGGCGACACTGTGCACATGCACCGGCTGACGCATGCACTGGCGTCACCCGGTACGGTCCAGCCAATCACCGAGCGACACGCGGCGCTAAGCTATTAACCGAAACTCGATTCAATCTCGTCCATCCGATTCAAAATGAACGGCCGAGATTGATGCGACGTTTCGACTCAGATCTACCCAGAACCAATACGTGGCTTCACCATGGCCATTGGATCCCGATCGGACGGCTACGATTAATCGGGCGACGTCGACAGAAACGGCGACGCTGACTCCTCGATTTCCGCACGACACACGTCAACACGGGACTGGCCCGATGCACAGTGCGATCTCGTCCGCTTAGTTCAAAATGAACGACCGAGATGAGCCAAGGCTATTCGTCTCTGGCTTACTACGGGCGCGACACGTGGCACGATCCAAGATGACCGGCGCGCATCCGACGGCAACAGCACTTACGCGACGTGGCAAGATAAACACTCTATGATCTAGATCTAACGGCTGAGATTAAACTAGCATGAATCTAGGCAAAGCAATCTAAACCGTTGATTAGATCCAACGGCTGAAGAGTGAAGATGAAGTTTACTGTTAAATGGCGACGTGTACGAATCTGGAGCGTTTGGCGGTGATCGGACGGTGGACGAAGCTCGGTTGGCGGTGATGTCGCGGCGGCTCAGATCTCGCCGGAGAGGAAGAAGACGACACGGCGACTGCATTCCTTGGTGGCTCCGATGACACGGTTTGAAGCAACGGGTGCAGCTTGTCGAGAGGAACACCCCGATGACCTTGACGACAGCGGAGCTCGAATGGCGGTGGTGCAAAAGGGCGGTGGAAAGTCTCAGAACTATGGCGAGCTCGTGCGACTGCTATGGTGAGTCTCGGTGAGGGAGAGATGGGGCAAACTATGCGGAAGGAAGTGTTCTACACGGTGCACTAGCTAATGAAGAGGAAGAATAAACACGCCGACGTCAATCGTGTGCAAAATCTCCGGCCGTAACGTGCGGCGACGGTATTTCCAGAAACGCACGGCGAAGCGACGTGGCGCAATCCCAGCCATCCACGCGGCAACGGATCGACGAACTGGAAATTCGCACAACGCAGCTTCATCTGGTCCATCCGATGCTGATCGAGCGGTCACCCGCAAGCGGCGATTAGGGTTTCGTTGGGCTGGGCCAACAGTGCGCACAGTAACGGGCTCGACCCAATACTGTTCACACTGTTTTTCCCAGATTTTTGAATAAAAATAATTCTAGAAACACAATTAAATCATTTGAAGCTTTAAAATAGCAGAATAATTCTAGAAAAATTCCAGAAAATATTTTAGAACATTTTGGACTCAAATAAAATATAATTTAATTCATATTTTTCAAAAACTTATTAACCAATTAATTAATTCCAAAGAAGGGTTAGATTCCAGAAATTCCTATTAAATCCAAATAAACTCCAAAAATTCTCAAAAATTCAAAATAACTTATTAAATTCAAAATAGACCAAATTGTGGGATGTTACAAACCTCCCCCCTTAACGGAATCTCGTCCCCGAGATTCAGGGCTGACTACAGAATAGGTTAGGAAACTCCTTCCTCAGATCTTCTTCTCGTTCCCACGTTGCTTCATTTTCCAAGTGGTTGCTCCACTGAACTCTGCAAAAGCCTATTGACTTGGTCCTCGTTTCTCTGTCCATTGTATCTAGGATCTTTACCGTATGCTCTTTATAAGTCAGATCTTCTTGCAGCTCGATTGCTTCTAAAGGCGTTTGCTCCTCTGGTACTCGGAGACATTTCTTCAACTGAGATACATGAAATACATCATGAACTCCTGCCAATGACTGTGGCAACTCCAATTGATATGCAACTTCACCTCTGCGGCTTAGGATCTTGAATGGTCCAACATATCTGGGTGCGAGCTTCCCCTTGGTATGGAATCTTCTGACTCCTTTGAGGGGTGTAACTCTGAGATACACATAATCTTCAAGTTCAAAGCTCAGTTCCCTGCGTCGATTGTCGGCACAACTTTTTTGTCTTGATTGAGCAATCTTCATCCTTTCTCTGATCATGGCGATCTGTTCTTTTGCTTTCTGAAGTATATCCAGGCCAAAAACATGTCGTTCGCCCGTCTCATTCCAATTCAATGGTGTTCGACAGGATCGACCATACAGAGCTTCAAATGGAGATATCTGTAAACTTGCTTGATAACTGTTATTTTAGCTGAACTCAGCATAAGGCAAGCACTTGTCCCACGAAGCGGAATATGCTAGCGTACAAGCTCTAAGCATATCTTCCGATATTTGGTTAACCCTCTCGGTTTGACCATCTGTTTGCCGATGGTATGCTCTACTAAAGTTTAACCGAGTTCCCATTGCCTCATGTAGCTTACCCCAAAATCTTGAAGTAAACTGAGTTCCTTTGTCCAACACTATTTTTTTTGGCACTCCATGAAAACATCCTTGACATGTATAGCTCTGCTAACCGGTCTCCGGAATAAGTGGTCTTTACCGGTATGAAATGTGCTACTTTAGTTAAGCGATCCACTATAACCCATATGGAATCATATCCATTTTGAGTTCTGGGTAAACCGGTTATGAAATCCATACCAATCACTTCCCATTTCCACTCAGGTATCTTTAAGGGTTGCAATAGTCCTGCTGGTCTCTGGTGCATAGCTTTAACTCTTTGACATATATCGCACAATGCGACATACTCATCAATTTCTCGCTTCATGCTTGGCCACCAAAATCTTTCTTTTAAATCTTGATACATTTTTGCACTTCCTGGATGGATTGAATACTTGGAGTCATGAGCTTCCTCCAAGATTAACTGCTTCAGTTCCTTTTTGTTCGGCACACAAATGCGCCCTTTAAACCACATAGTGCCTTGCTTATCCAGCTTGAAATCCTTTGCCTTGCCCTCATCCATTTTGGACTTAATCCTCTTGATCTTACCGTCATGTTTTTGTCTTTCCCTGATCTGATCTTCCAGGGTCGGTTTCACTTCCAAGGTTGCTAAGAATCCTTCTGGTACCATTTCCAATTCTAATTTCTGGAAATCCTTACACAATTCTGCCTGACTTGTTTCCAACAGCATATTTACACTATGGTTCTTTCTGCTCAAGGCGTCCGCCACCACGTTGGCTATGCCAGGATGGTAATGAATTCCAACATTATAATCTTTGATTAACTCTAGCCATCTTCTTTGCCTCATATTTAGGTCAGCTTGCGTGAAGATATACTTAAGACTCTTATGATCAGTATACACTTCACATCTTTTTCCAATGAGATGGTGACGCCATATTTTCAGTGCATGCACTACAGCAGCCAATTCCAGGTCATGAGTCGGATAATTTTCCTCATGTGGCCTCAATTTGCCTCGATGCATATGCTATTACCTTTCAGTTTTGCATCAACACGCATCCCAATCCCTGACGCGATGCATCACAATAGATGTCGAAGCTTTGATGAACGTCTGGTAAAACTAATACCGGTGTTGATGTCATTCGTTTCTTCAACTCCTGGAAACTCTTTTCACACTCTGGTGTCCATAAGAATTTCTTTTCCTTTTTCAACAATTGCGTAAGGGGTCTCGCAATTGTAGAGAATCCTTCAATAAAATGACGGTAATATCAGCCATTCCAAGGAAATTACGGATTTGGGTTACCGTCTCTGGTTGCTCCCAATGTAATACTGCCTCCACTTTCTTTGGATCTACCGCAACTCCTTCCGCAGTCATTATGTGTCCAAGAAATCCAACCTTATTCTTCCAGAAATCACATTTGCTAACTTTAGCAAACAACTGTTGTTCTCTCAACTTCTCAAGGACTAGCCTTAAATGTTCGGCGTGCTCTTCTGTTGTCTTGGAAATGACAAGGATATCATCTATGAACATGACAATGAACTTATCCAAGTATTCCATAAAAACCTTATTCATTAGGTTCATGAAATATGCCGGTGCATTTGTCAAACCAAAGGACATAACTGTGAACTCGTAATGTCCATATCTTGACGAAAACGCAGTCTTCGAAATATCTTATGATCGGATCTTCAATTGATGGTATCCCGATCGGAGATCAATCTTGGAAAAGACTCCTTCTCTCAACTGGTCGAATAGATCATCGATCCTTGGTAGCGGATATTTATTCTTTATCGTCACATCATTCAGTGCACGATAGTCTATACACATTCTAAAACTACCGTCATTCTTCTTAACGAATAGGACAGGTGCTCCCCATGGCGATGAACTAGGTCTTATGAACCCTTTTTCCAACAGCTCTTCAATCTGTTTCTTCATTTCCACTAATTCGTCCGTGGACATCCGGTAGGGTCTCTTGGATATTGGAGCTGTCCCTGGAACAAGCTCTATAACGAACTCGATATCTCTATCCGGCGGCATTCTAGGTAAATCCTCCGGAAAAACATATGAATATTCATTGACTACGGAAACATCCTCCAAACTGACAGCCTTCATGCTGTTGACCATCAACTGTCCATCTCGCATTGCTGTTGCTTCAAACTCAATCCTTCTCCCTTCCGGGCTCTCGACTGATATAACTCTTCGTCCGCAGTCCAACACTGCCTTGTACTTAGTTTGCCAATCCATTCCCAGGATAACATCCAAGGTTTGGGTAATCAGTACGATTAAGTTCGCAAGGAACTCTACTTCATTAATTATTAGTCTTACCCCAGAACATCCTACTTTTGATCGGAGTTCTGATCCAGGGGATTGGACTATAAGCACACATTTAAGATTCACTATATCCATATCATTTTGAACAGCGAAATCTCAGGAAATAAATGAATGTGAAGCTCCAGAATCAAATAATACAGTAGCTGGTACTGAGTTTACTAGGAACTTACCCAGTACAACATCCGTTGCATTCTGGACCTCATCCGCGGTGATGTGGTTAACTCTGCCTCTCGCAGTTGCCTGGGGTGTGGCTCCAGCTTGAGCAGCTCCCCGGTTCCCTCCTTGAGCAGGTGACCTTGCAAGTGTGTTCCCCAAGTTAAAGTGAACCGGGGTGACACCTCCTTTCTTGGGGCAGTTGTTGGCAAAATACCCTATCTCGTTGCAGTGATAACAACGTCTTCCCACTGCCTGAGAGTTACCTCCAGTCTGTACCATCGTTCTGGCTGGAGTTTGAGTATTCTGGCCCACTGGACGGTTTGTCGGCAGTGGTGCCCTATCGCTACTTCGGGGTTGGAATCGGACGAACTGTTGAGGTGCTGTCCTCTTCCTTTGTTGGCCTTGATGACCTCCTTGTTGCGCCATTCTGCGCTTCCGGTTGTCATCCAAGTCTCGACACTTGTCTTCCAAAATAAGAGCCTTGTTAACCAGCTCCTGGAAGTCCGGAATGTGGGTGATCACCCCACTCAGAATCCAAGATTGAGCCCTTAGAATCGGATCGCTTTGCCTGCTCGGCTGCTACATCCTCCGCGCGTAGCGTACCAACTGGTAAATTTATTCGATAATCACCACCGATCGCCCGCTTGCTTGTGTTCCTGAATTCTTCTTTCTTTAATTCCATGATACCTTCTGGTACATGGTACTGACGGAAAGCACGAGTGAATTCTTCCTAAGTGATTTCTTGGGGATTCTCATGTGCAGCACAGAAATTTTCCCACCATTCTGCGGCAGTTCCCTCTAGTTTATGAGAGGCATAGAGCACCCTCTCATGTCCCATACACTGGGTTATGTGCAGTTTCCTTTCGATAGTCCTCAACCAATCATCCGCTTCCAACGGATTGGCATTACCCGAGAACGTAGGTGGGTGAGTCCTCATAAACTCTGACAACCTTGAGTAAGGATGTGGATCTTGATTACCCCCTGGTTGAACATTCACAGCAGCTTGGTTGGAGATCTGCTGCATAGTCTGCATCATCGTATTCATCAACTGGGTTTGGGCAGCTAAGAAAGCTCCTAAATTCTGCAGATCGACTTGCGGTGGTTGAGGAATTGGCTCCTCATTCTGGTTGCCCGCCTGGTTAGCACCACTTCCACTGGCTCCAACGTTACCGCGAGTCCTCATCATCTTTAGAAAGCTTCCAAGGTTAAGACAAAAAGAAGGCATAGACAAGTAGAGGAACTTTTACAGGGAAAACCGGTGTAACTTAAATTATTTAGCAGCTTTATTAATATAATAAAATATTATGGTTGCTCACAAGTGCCTAAGGGCAATGCAACACATACCAGACACACACAAACAGAAACAAGTAAACAGACATTAAGACTCCACAACGACTCACACCTACTGGCGACTTAAAAACAAAAGACGCGACTCAAATAACTTGACTCAACATTTGAGTCAATTCCGAAGAACTCTCAGTCACTGAGCCACCCAGGGTGCGGTACTCCCGGTGGATACTGCGGCGGTTGCGGCGGCATAGGGGTAAACTGGTCCTGATGCCCTACTGCAGCCGGTACGAACGACACCATCGACTCAACCGGTCCCAAGGCTGCCTTCTCTTTCTCCTCCGGATCTGGGTCATGTAGCTCCAGAACTGGCTCTGGCTCAGGTCCGTACAGTGCCATCTCTAGCTCATGGATCCTCTGGATAGAGTGAGCTAGGAACTCTCGGGTCTCCCGCAGCTGCGCTCTAACCTCCGTGACCTCGTCACGGGCCCTCTGCAGCTCTTGAACAGTCTCGTCCATGGTCTCCTCCTGGGTGATGACATACCTCACCAGGTGAGTGATCGTGGTGTCCTCCTCCAAGAACTCCATCCTGTCGTGGCGATTATCCCGGCGTGGTTGATGACGAAATATGGTGCCCTCTAACTCTGCAGAGTAGGTACGGGCGATCTGCCGCATCGCAAGATGCGACGTCTCCTGGATCCCGACCTCGAACGAAGTACTCCTGATGGTGATGTAGATAGGACAGCTCGCCCTTGTCCTTTCCCGAGCACAAACAGTGATCTTGACATCCCAGGTGATATCAAGTCCTGCCCTCACTATAGAGGTTCCCCGATAGATTGGCCTATCGAAGCCTCTGAGAAATTGCATCATGCGCCATAGTTCAGCGGCGTATCCTCCAGTGCGCTCTCTATAAGAGTGGATCATCCTCATCTGCCAAAACAGACCTTGTTTTGAAATCCGAAATAACAACAGAAAATGCATCATAGGTATGAACAAGAGATAAAAGATAAGTCGAGATTTCATTGATATTCTTGCTCAAGTTGATTAAATTTTAGAAAATAGTTTTATCCTCCTGGGCACAACTAACCTAATTAGGGTCAAGTCTCACATCACCGCTCGATACCACCTCAGAGGGACCCGATTCGAGAATCCGACCCTCAGGCATTCTGTGCGATCCAGATCACGCTGGCACACACAGTCTTTACA
This sequence comes from Otatea glauca, assembly GCA_036346275.1. Lineage (NCBI taxonomy): Eukaryota > Viridiplantae > Streptophyta > Magnoliopsida > Poales > Poaceae > Otatea > Otatea glauca. The sequence goes on along the minus strand of CM070716.1, from coordinate 6,654,397 downwards.
GGGTTACACATCGCAGACATTACGGCGATACCATAAATAGTGCAAACATTTATATAAACGGAATTGTACGACCTTATGGTCTCCTTACATAACTCACTCACGTAGGGCTTACATTACCAGAGTAAAAAGGAAACAACGGAAAACATATAAACTTCGTGGAAGCCTTCATCTTGCCACAGGCAACTGACTGGGCTTGCCCCCTAATTATCCGGATCTTCAATGTACTCCACCTCCCAGGATGGCATAGACTCCTCCACTGATGTTGGGGTTGATAGGCAAGGAGGGGTGAGTACTCAAGGCACTCAGCAAGTAATGAACAGAATGCGGTGCTATTACTACATGCAAGGTTTATTCCATGAATTGGCTTACTTGGTTCTTTTGCATCAAACAATATTTTTAAACTAGCTTCTCATTTAGATTAAAAGCAGTGAAACAGTTATATATAATGCTAAGTTCTTCAAACAGTTTTTCTTCAAAGATTACCGGCACACAGCCTTAAACAGGTCACTCTTAGCACTGGCACACAGCTACCCTCTCCACATTTTATTTTTGAAAATCTACCCCTTGACTGTAATCCCCAAGCAATGCTCAAAACCGCGAGCATGGCTATTCGAATAGATTTTACACTCTGCAGAAGTTGTACACTTTACCCACAAGATACAGCCACTCACCACATAGGTGATTGTCTGCAACAAAGCCTTTCAGGAACTCCTACCTTAACCAATGAACCTCTCCGGTATTGCCTTCACTATCACTCCCCTCACACAGAGCTGAAGTATAGGACAGACCAACACCGTTGGATGGGCACCAAGTCAGAGCACGTAAGCTCCCAGTATAGATACACCCAGTGTCTTCGTCACCCTGAGGTTACAGAGGAAAGATAACAGAACCCTAATCAACTAGGTGTAAAATCCCAAAATTTTGAGATTTGGAATGTTTGAAGTCAAAAATAAACCATTTGCATTTTTTTGAATTAATCCAAGCTTAATTGATTTTTCTATTAATGAAAGGATTTAATTTGACTAAACTATTCATCAAAATAAAGATTTTCAGTTTTAGTTGGGTTCATTGTGCTCCAAGGAATTTTTCTGTATGTTTGGGAATTTTTCTGAATTTATTTGATATTTATTTGAATTTATTTGCATTTATTCGAATTTCTGGATTTTTCTTAAATCAGAAAATGTTTTTAATTTCAAAAAGCCCTTCGGGCCGAATTCCCGTCGGCCCATCTTTTTCTCCACTCAGCCCGCTTTCCCGGCCCGCTTCACTCAGCCGCTTCGCCTCGGCCCAGCCCGCTCGCTCGCTCAAGCACACCAATTGGTGCCGACTCAGCCGCGCCGCTTTCTGAGTCCGGGTTGGGCACGCCTCCCGAGGGCTATAAAAGCACCGCCGCACCCTGCCCGAGGTTCGCCGCCTCGCACCGCACCTGTCGCCCCATCTTGCGTCGCCCAAGACCTCGCCGACCGTCGCTGTGACCTCACCGGAGTTGTGCCGTGACCCGAGAACTTCTCCGTCGTCGCTTGGTCTCTCCGGTCCACCTCCGCCGCAACCGAGCAGTTCTTCGTGCTGCCCGCGTCGTGCTCTTCCCGATCCGCACCGAGTCGTGCCCGATCCATCGCCTTTCCGCCGTTGGCCGTGGCTTCTTCCTCGCGTCCGGTGAGCTTGCACCTCCGCCGCTCGTCGTCGTTTCCAGTAGCAAGTTCTGGCCGTCCGATCTTCTACCGACGCTCCTGATCGCGCCACGTCTTTCGCCACCAGCGCCTTGTTCTCAGACGCCCGATCCAATAGCAGCCCCGATGCGCGACGCGTGGCTTGTCCACCCCACCCCCGCCGCATCGCGCCCGATTAGTGCCGCTGGTGCTTGCGTCGCTCGTCGCGCTCGGCGCAGTCGGCCGTGCACCGGGTGCACGGTGAACCGGCGCAGTGCCATGAACCCAGTCCACCGTGAACCGGATGATGTCAGCGTTGCGCAATAAATCGATTTTCCAATACAAAAATAAATCTAGAAATTCCAAATTTCTGATTTTCAGCCTTTTTCTCTGATTTAATTTTCCACACGCTCGTTCTCCCTCATACGAACTCCGATTGAGGCGATTCAAGTTTCTAAATTTTTCTAAAATCAAGATCTATCTTCTAGAGTCATTTATTTTCAGTTTTGAGCTTGTTTGAGTCTCTGTTTTGAATTTATTTGGTTTCGTTGCTTTCTTTTCCGGTAGATGCTAATTCCGAGGGAGCGAACGAAGACTTTGAAGACCAAGACTCAGCACTAGATCAGCAAGGCAAGTCGTAACCTTTGATCTAATTGATCCTATGTTTGCAAAAGTAATTTACTTTTATACAATTGCATGCTATTTTGTGTATAAATGCTTATTTAATGGGAGTAGATGTATACCTAGTTGACATTACGCCACCTTGATTAGTTGTATGCCGTGTATCCATTGTTAACCCTAGGTATGTACATTACTAGTTGGACATAATCATTATACCAACATCGGGTTATCGTAGCTATGCTTAGACATGCTTAGATATATGTTGGGATTCATGTCATACCTTGAATAATGTTAATCTTGACTTAATGAGATATTGAATCGTGGCCGTAAGACACTATTGTAAAATTTGTTGTACCATGGCGGGGTTTGCCATTGGTCTTGGTTGAACGAATTGTTTTCCCTCGGGCAAGTGATCGTGCAGTAAAGGGGGTGCTTTCTAGCACATTGGGATGTGGATGTCTTGCCTGAGACAACTTAAGGACTTAATCTTGTGCGCCATTGAACTGGGCCTAATCGTACTACCACATGTTTGGAATGGGACAGACCTAGTTGATTAATTTGCAATGTCTAGCCTTGAGTACTGCCAGTTGGTGGTGTGGGTTCCGGGATGGACGGGTAGATTCGCAAGGCGCAAGAGGGGGCCCTAATGGGCAAAACCTTAGCGGGCAGTGCCGAGTTTAGATAGTGCATTGTAAAGGCTTTGTCATGATATCTCGGCGACACACCAAAGGAAGTGTGTTAGTAACATTTTCACAAAGAGATATTCATGTCTTGTGGGTAAAGTTGTCCAACCTCTGCAGAGTGTAAAACTATTCGAATAGCCACGTCCGCGGTCATGGACAAGCCCGGGAATTTCACACGGGGTATAGAGTGTTTCATAAAATGTGGAATGTCGAATTGTGGGGATATGAACGGGGAGTTCGCTGTTGTTTTGTTGTCTATCATTGATCTATCAATCATTTATCTATCTTTTCATAAATATGCTTTCAATCTATTTATTGTATTTCAATTCAAGTTATTGCTTTCTGCAAATGAACCATATAGCCATCCTTGTCAAGCCGTGCATGAATATATTGCATCAATTCCCTACGGCTTGCTGAGTACCTTTGTACTCACGGCTTTATGCCCTTGTTCATTAGTTGCTGAAGGAGATAATGAATATCATGATGAGGAATTTTATGAAGACTACGTGGATTAGGAAGGCGTTCCCTAGACGATTGCCTATGGTATGTCGAATGGCTCAAGTTATCTTTTCCGCTGCAATAGTATATGTTTCTTAAGCCATTAAGGCATAATGGTGTAAACATTGACCATAAGGTCGTTTGCTTTACTCAATAATAAATTGTTTCTTCTTAGTTAATTCGTTGTATGGAATGATATTTCATCTATGTTTCCACTGTGTGCACTAGCGTGATCCTGGACTAGTGCGGTATACACAGAGGGTTTCGGATTTGCAAATCCGGGTCCCGACAGAGATGGTATCAGAGCCATATCGACTGTAGGTCGCTATCCTAGTTAGCATGGTCTTCAAAATTATTTTCTAAATCAAACCAACAAATTGGTACTTAATAGTTTTCGTCTCCTCTCGTCTTATTCTTAGGTTCTTATTTCTCTCCTTTGCTGAAACATTGATTTGAAATCTAAATTGATCCTATCTCATGAAACTTCTCAAGGCCTCCAGTCTTCTGCAAGGAATCAAACCAAGGGAGATAGGAACCAAGCCATCAAAGACATATCCGAGAAACCTACCATATAAGATAGGTTCCTAGTGCTCAACGGTTCTTGAGCATGTTTTTCCTCTCAGTTTAGTTACGATTAGTCTACGTATAATAAGATTTTCTTTGCTTGTGTGCCGGTATGTTGTACCCTTGCCCCAAGCACGGTGTTGCAACCATACCTTTAGTAAAAAAAAAGCTTTATTTGCCTCTTTATTTTGAAGCCTTTTGGCTTTGTCCCATTTGTCCCTGGGTATTACCTTCTCCCCTAGATGATCTTACCACTCGTCTACTGCTTTTCCCTCTTACCTATCAAACCTTATGCTGCATCTCACATGGTTGACACTCGTTCTGGAGCCGGTGGCAGTTCACCCGTGGATGCCAGTGCCAACACCAACTCCAATCCCAATGCTCCACCGCCACCACCAGCAGTGACAGATCAGAATATGGGACATTTTCTGGCAGCTCAGACTTAGCTCATGAACACAATGATGCAGAACATGAACAACATGATGAATCAGCAGAACCAGACTGCAGTTGCCCTAGCTAATCTGTTGAACCAGTACAACAAAGCTACTGCTGCACCACCTCAAGCTCGTCCCCAGTCCAAGCTAGCAGAATTTATGAGGACTCGCCCGCCAACTTTCTCCAACTCTTCAGAACCATTGGACGCCGATGACTGGATTCGCTCTATTGAGAAGAAGCTCGCAATTGCTCAGTGCACAGATCATGAGAAGGTTCTCTATGCCGCCATCAGCTGGAGGGCACCGCCGAATGGTGGAGAACTACAAGATCGCCCATGATGACCCTAAGACTATCACTTGGGCAGAGTTTTCCATCGCCGCCACCCCATATCCCGATGGAAAAGTGGAGATGAAGAAAATGAGTTCCGAGAGCTCAAGCAAGAAGGGATGTCAGTGAGTGAATACCTTAATAAATTCATTCAACTCGCTCGCTACGCTCCAGAGGATGTAGCCACTGATGATGTTCGCCAGAAGAAATTCAAGCGTGGACTCAATCCAGGACTAAAGGTGCAAGTCATTGGCAATGACTATGTAGATTTCCAACACCTGGTAGATAAAGCTATGCTCATTGAGGAATCTCGCCGTGAATTGGAAGAATCCCGTAAGAAAAGATGATGCAGCATGGAGCCCATCAGAGTCATCAGCAGAGAGTCAGAACCAATGCTCAACAGCCTGCTCGTTTCACTCCTCCGAATGCATTCAGGACCCCTGCACTAGCACCTCGCCCAGCTCCTTCAGGCAACCGCAACCTCAACACCAACAACAATCCACCTCAGAGGACCAGTAATCCAGCTGCAGGAGTCACATGTTTCAACTGTCATGAACTCGGTCACTATGCCAATAATTGCCCCAGAAAGCAAAATGTGACGCCAGTCCGTTTCAACTTGGATCTACGCCAGCCAAGACCCCCGCACCAGGATCAGGACGTGGAGTGCCCCAGACTCCCAACCAAGCAACCAGGACTCCGCCGCCTGCTGGAAGAGGCCGTATGAATCACATCACCACTGAGGATGCCCAGTCTGCACCAGATGTCATACTAGGTAAGCTCCTAGTCAACTCAGCATCTGCCATGGTTTTGTTTGATTCTAGAGATACGCATTCGTTTGTTTCTCAGAGTTTTGCTGCAAATCATCAATTAAAAACAATGCCTCTTCAGAATATTTTATTAGTGCAATCACCTGGTTTTGATTTGAGCACGAACCAAGGCTGCCCTGTCGGGCCCCGAATCTGCAAATCCGACCCTCTGTGTATTCTCGTGCTACCCAGATCACGCTAGCACACACAGCATACAGGATGCACATCATGCATAAACACAAGGATATAAGAATAAATAGTGCAAACATGTATATAAACCGAGTTGTACGACCTTATGGTCTCCTTACGTATAAGTTAGCCACACAGGCTTACATTAATCAAAGTAAAGAAATAGCAATGAACATAAGTAAAAGTCGTGGAAGCCTTCATCTTGCCACAGTAACTCGACCGGGCTTGCCCCTAGTTCATCGTGTCCTCGATGTACTCCTCCTCCCAAGCCGGTGTAGTCTCATCCACCGATGTTGGGGTTGATAAGCAAGGTGGCGTGAGTACACAAGGCACTCAACAAGTAATGCATGTAATGCGCCGCTATTACTATATGCGAGCTTATTCCAAAGGATTGGCTTAAATGGTTCTTTTGCATCAAGCAAGATTTTTAACCAATATCTTAGTTAGATTAAAGCAAAGGAACAGCTTATAATGTAATAATAATTTCAAATGGTTTTTCCTCGAGGATTCTCGGCACACGCCTTAATAGCTCATTTTAACACTTGGCACACAGCCACCCCTTCCATGTTTTGTTTATGAAAATCTACCCTTGATCAGAATCCCGAGCAATGCTCAATACCGTGAGCACGGCTATTCAATAGTTTTGACACTCGCAGAGGTTGTACACTTTACCCACAAGATACACCGCCACCACACGTGTGATTGTCCGCAACAAAGCTTTTCAGAACCTCTACCTTAACTAAAGAACCTCTCCCAGATTGCCTTCGCTATCACTTCCTCACACAGAGCCAAGTATAGGACCGCCAATCACCGTTGGATGGGCACCAAGCCGTAGCACGTACGCTCCCCATACAGATACACCCCGTACCGTCACCCCGAGGTATTAGAGGAAAGATATCGTAACCCTAGTCAACTAGGTCTGTCCCATATCGCATATGTGGTTGTACGGTGACTCGGATCAAAGGCTTGCAAGGTGAAGTCCTTAATCACCAAGGCAAGACTTCCAACACTCAACAAGGGCACACACCCATTGTGGCACATGACTCACAACACTCATCAACCCAATGCCACACAGCCCACCTCGCACACACCTCTTGCCACTTGCCCCAGCCTAAATCATTTTCCACCCCATTGATTATTGTGCAACACATGCCTAATAATTCAACATCGGTATGGAACCACACAGTCGCGTACCTCAATCTCATCATGTGGCATCATCACACCATTTTTCAAAATATATTCAATATGTCTTTAATCAATATTGTAGCATTTTTCCGAAAGAACACTCATGATTCGCTGCAAGGCTAAGCATTTACTCGCGATCTAGCCTCCCGTGTTGGCACAATATTAACATCCAACTAATATAATCAAACTTAGGGTGACAATGATTTAGGCATACAGTTAATAATTCAAGGTGGCATAACAAAATGGGTTGATTAACTACATTATCCCAAATTAATTTAAATTCATTTTAAATAATTAGCATGCATAGTTTCAAAGCATAAATTACATTTTAAAATCTGGGATCAAAATGATCAAAGCATCACTTGCCTTCAAAGAGTTGCTGGTCGTGTTCAAGCTTGGTCTTGAGCGACGAATTCTTCCTCGAAACTTTCCAAAGAAATTTGCGCTCACGCTGCACAAACAAAATATGCAATAAATAGCTAATACAGAATACTAGATGACCTCAAAAATTCAAATAAAATTCACCATTAAATATCTCATAATTTTATGAATTTTTATAAATTTGAATCACCCAAATCCGAGTTAAAATGCAAAAGTTATAGTCATTTGAAGTTTCAATAAAATCTGAAAATACAGAAATTAAGAAAATCCGATTTTCCTGAATTATTTTTATACTGGAAATTCGCATTTATGATGTCAGCACCGCGTCATGATGACGACAGCACAGAAATGAATTTCGGTCGAAATATTTTTATATAAATCATATTTATGACGTCAGCGATGACGTCAGCACGACACGTGGCACGCCCAGAGGCTCCCACGTCGCTCTGGTTTTTGGACTGGGTTCACGGCTCGGCTCTGGTCTACCGTGGACTCGGTTCACGTAATGTAGCCACGCGGCAAGATCCGAACCGCTCGCTGGATCGACGGCCAGATCTCTCACGCGCACCGCAGCGCACCGAGATGCGTGCGACACGCGTCGCGCATCCAACGGTCAGCCACGCATCCAACGCGGCGACGCCTCGGCTCCGCGCCTCCACGCGTCGCACATCCAACGGCGCGCTCAGATCCAACGGCCAGCACCACGCCGCCACTGCGACGTCTCGGTTCATGCGACGACACGCGGCGCAATCGCGACGGTGCACCCGAAATCGACGGCTGGATCTGGTCTCCGCCCCAGTCAAAATGCCCATGCGTCAACACGTGATTTGGCGAGGGTACGTTGCCATCTTCGCCGCACGTTCAAATCTGAACGACGTGGATCCTTAGGGCAAAACCAGATCCAATCTCTACCGTTTAGATCTAATCTAACGGCCTACGGTACCCGAGCGGTTTACTGTTCATGGCGCGACGTGGCTCAATCCTACGCATCCAAAAAATGATCCAAGGGTTCGCATTAAATATAGCCGCAGAATCTAGATCTAATCCCTACCGTACACGTCAAGATCTAACGATCATGGTTTAATCTAATCATAAATAGGGAAGGGCTACGTGGACTCACCAGAACCGAACGATGCAGATCGGACGGTCGGCGGGGTTCGACGGGATTGACGGCGGCGAGGAAGCGGAGGTTGCGGGAGCTGGGGAAGATGACCTCGGCGACGGCGCTGCGGGGCTTCTCCGACGAGAAGAAGTGGTCCACTCGATGCAGTTTGCTTCGGTGAGCTCGGGACGGGGTCGGAGCACGGCGGAAAGCGACGGACGGCGACGAGAGGAAGCAAAAACAACGGCGGCACAAAGACGCAACTACGGCGAGCTCGCTCAGGTGCTAGAGAGGGTCTCGGTGTGCGTGCGAGGAGTCAAAAGATGCGGCGTGAAGGTCTCTGCACGACGCCCTCAACGGGGACTTAAGGGCTGCCTCGACGTGCGCGAAACTGCCGACGGAAATCACGGCCATCAACGCCCACGTCCCTCCGGCGATCTCGCGGGGACGAAGTGACGTGGCGCAATCCCGCACGTCCGTGCGGCGACGATCCGAAGGCTCACGCGTGCGGGCGACGTGGCACACTCACATGCGTTCGATCCGGATCGGACGGCTTGGGCTGGGCGGCGCTAGGGTTTAGGCGCGGTTGGGCCGACGACACGCACAGTAATGGGCTCGGCCCATTACTGTTCATCTGGTTTTTAAAACATTTCATATTTAAAATAATTCTAGAAATTCAATTAAACCATTTGGAGCTTTTAAAATAGCAGAAAAATTCCAGAAATTACTTTGAGATGTTTGGAACTCCATTAAAATATTCGCAATAAAACTTTACAAAAAGTTTTCCATTATTTAATTGTTTTCAAGAAAAGTCCTATTTGAATAAATCCAAATTAACTTAAATAAATTCCCAAAAATTCACAAAAAATCAAAAATACTCCAAAATTCAAATTAGAGCAAAAATTAGGGTGTTACATGCCCCGAAGTTAAGATATTAATTGGAGGGGTAGAATTTCTGGCCAACCTTATTGTCCTAGACACCAAGTCCCTAGATGTGATCCTAGGAATGGATTGGCTCTCCAAGAACCAAGAAGTTTTGGATTGTGCGAATAGAGAGATCACCTTAACCAGTCCAGATGGAGCCAAGTTAAAAGTTCAAGCCGTTTCAGATCCTTCCGAAGGGATTAAAGTTTGTAGTGCCAAAGGAATAAGTTTGGAAGATGTGCAAGTGGCCAGCGATTTTCCTGATGTGTTTCCAGATGAGTTGCCCGGGATGCCACCGGATCGAGATATAGAGTTCTTGATAGAACTAGTTCCTGGAACCCCACCCATTTCCAAGAGACCTTATAGAATGCCTGCTAATGAGTTAGCTGAGGTAAAGAGACAGATCAAAGAGCTACAAGATCAAGGTTTTGTTCGACTAAGTTCTTCGCCGTGGGGAGCGCCAGTTCTTTTAGTTGAAAAGAAAGATGGGACTCAGAGAATGTGTGTGGATTACCGCTCACTTAATGAGGTCACCATCAAAAATAAGTACCCTCTGCCAAGAATCGATGATTTGTTTGACCAACTTCAAGGAGCCGGAGTGTTCTCGAAGATTGACTTAAGATCAGGTTACCATCAGTTGAAGATTCGTCAAGAGGATATACCCAAAATAGCTTTTGTTACTCGGTATGGACAGTATGAGTATACGGTGATGTCTTTTGGATTGACCAACGCCCCTGCCTACTTCATGACCTTGATCAATAAAGTATTCATGGAATATTTGGATAAGTTTGTTGTTGTTTTCATTGATGACATTCTGATCTACTCCAAAAGTGAGGAAGAACATGAGGATCACTTGCGCGAAATTTTAACGAAGCTAAGAGAGAATCAGCTTTATGCAAAGTTCAGTAAATGTGAGTTTTGGATGAAAGAAGTTGCTTTCCTAGGACATGTCATATCGCAGTAAGGAGTCATTGTTGACCACGTAAGGTACGAGATGTGCTAAGTTGGGAGTCACCCAAGACGGTACCCCAAATCCGAAGTTTTCTTGGAATGGCGGGATATTATCGCCGTTTCATAGAAGGGTTTTCTAGAAAAGCTAGACCGCTCACTCAACTCTTAAAGAAGGAGAAGAAATTTGTTTGGACACCGTGAGTGTGAGCAGAGTTTTCAAGAGTTAAAGAAGTGTTTGACAATCGCCCAAAGGCTTATCCCGCCAGATAATAGGAAGGATTTTGAGATATTCTCGTGATGCATCCCGACAAGGACTCGGTTGTGTGCTAATGCAAGATAAGAAGGTTGTAGCATATGCTTCATGACAACTAAGGCCACATGAAGTTAACTACCCTACCCATGATTTGGAATTAGCAAATGTAGTGCATGCTTTAAAGATTTGGCGCCACTATCTCATTGGTAATCGCTGAAGTTTATACGGATCACAAGAGTCCGAAGTATATCTTTACCCAAGCTGACCTCAATATGAGACAAAGAAGATGGTTGGAATTGATCAATGACTATGACATTGGAATTCATTATCATCCAGGCAAAGCCAATGTCGTAGCTGATGCTTTGAGTAGAAAGAACTACTGCAATACTCTGATGATTAAGGAAAGTCAGCCAGCCCTTTATAAGGAATTTCATAAGCTTAGTTTGGAATTGGTTCAGGAAGGTTATTTAGCTACTTTGGAAGTACGCCCTACGTTGGAAGATCAGATTCAAGAAGCACAGGTAGATGATGCTGATGTCAAGGAGATTAAGAGAAATATGAAGAAAGGAAAAGCCCCAGGTTTCACCGAAGATGAACAAGGTACTATTTGGTATGAGAAGCGTATTTGCGTACCAGATCAGAAAGAGCTTAAGGAATTGATACTTAAAGAAGCGCATGAGACTTTATACTCCATTCATCCCGAAGTACCAAGATGTATCAAGACCTCAAGGAAAGGTATTGGTGGCCTAGTATGAAGCGTGAGATTGCAGAGTATGTTGCACTTTGTGATGTCCGCCAAGGTCAAGGCAGAGCATCGAGGCCAGCAGGATTGCTGCAGCCATTGAAGATTCCAGAGTGGAAGTGGGAAGAAATTGGTATGGATTTCATCATCGGATCTCCTTAGACCCAAGCAGGTTATGACTCGATCTGGGTAATAGTGGATCGATTGACTAAGGTAGCTCACTTTATTCCAGTTAAGACTACCTATGCAGAGATAAATTAGCGTAATTATATATGTCGTGGATCGCCGGTCTTCACAGAGTGCCTAAGAAGATAGTGTCCGATAGAGGAAGCCGCTTTACCTCTCGCTTTTGGCGAGTCCGCATGAAGCCATGGGAACTCATCTCGATTCAAGATCGCTTATCACCTCAAACCGATGGATGATGAGCGTGTGAATCGATTCTTGAGGATATGTTAAGAGCTTGTGCCTTAACTTATGGTGCTAAGTGGGTAAGTGTTTGCCCTATGCCGAAGTTTTCGTACAACAATAGTTATCAAGCCACCGCAAATGTCGCTTTTGAAGCCTTATATGGAAGGAAGTGCGTAACCCTCTCAACCGGAAGGAGTCTGAGAAAGACAATTGTTTGGCCTGCCATACCGCAAGAAGTCAAGAGCAAGTTCAATTAATTCGAGACCGCTTAAAGATCGCCAAAGCAGTGTAAGAGTTATGCGATAATCGCTGCCGAGATTTGAGTTTTGAGCCAAATGACTATGTTTATCTCAGAGTCACCCCTCTCAAAGGAGTTAAGAGATTTCAAGTAAAAGGAAAGCTTCGCCCTAGATATGTGGGACCGTTCAAAATCTTGGAACGAAGAGGCGAGGTTGCCTACAAGTTAGATTTGCCCCAGTCTTTTGCCGAAATCCATGATGTGTTCCATGTATCGCAGTTGAAGAAATGCCTATGTGTGCCAGAGGAAAAGATGCCTTTCGAAGCCATTGATTTGCAGGAGGATCTTACCTACAAGGAGCAACCAGTTAAAATTTTGGATATAGCAGAGCGTATCACGAGGAGCAAGATCATCCGCTTTTGCAAGGTCCAGTGGAGCAATCATTCAGAAGAGGAAGCAACTTGGGAGCGCGAAGAGGATTTGAAGTCCGAGTTTCCCCACCTATTCTCTAGCCAGCCTGAATCTCGGGGTCGAGATTACATTTAAGGGGGGGAGGTTTGTAACATCCCAAAATTTTGAGTTTTGGAATGTTTGAATTCAAAAATAAACCATTTGCATTTTTTTGAATTAATCCAAGCTTAATTGATTTTTCTATTAATGAAAGGATTTAATTTGACTAAAATATTCATCAAAATAAAGATTTTCAGTTTTAGTTGGGTTCATTGTGCTCCAAGGAATTTTTCTGAATTTTTGGGGATTTTTCTGAATTTATTTGATATTTATTTGAATTTATTTGCATTTATTTAAATTTCTGGATTTTTTTAAATCAAAAAATGTTTTTAATTTCAAAAAGCCCTTCGGGCCGAATTCCCACCGGCCCATCTTTTTCTCCGCTCAGCCCGCTTTCCCGACCCACTTCACTCACCGCCGCCTCGTGCCGCTTTGTCGCCCGCCGCCACCCGACACCTAGCCGCCCACCAAGGCCACGCAGAAACCCTAGCGCCGCCCACATTGAAACCGTGTTCGCCGCTTCTCGAGTCAGGTCGGGCACGCCTCCGAGGGCTATAAAAGCACCGCCGACTTCGCCCGAGGTCCGCCGCCTCGCCGCACTCGCCCCCATCTTGCGCCACCCAAGACTCGCCGACCGTCCGCCGCGACCACCGAGTTGTGCCGCCACCGAGAACTTCTCCGCGCCGCTGGTCTCTCGGTCCACCTCCGCCGCAACCGAGCCGTTCTTCGTGCCTGCCCACGCCGTGCTCTTCCCGATCCGCACCGAGCCGTGCCCGATCCATCGCTTTTCCGCCGTTGGCGTGGCTTCTTCCTCGCGTCTGGTGAGCTTGCACCTCCGCCGCCGCCGCCGCTTTCCGCCGCAAGTTCTAGCTGTCCGATCTTCTACCGACGCTCCTGATCGCGCCACATCTTTCCCCGCCAGCGCCTTATTCTCAGCCGCCCGATCCAATCGCAGCCCCGATGCGCGACGCGTTGCTTGTCCACGTCAACAGCCTACGCCGGCGCCCGGCCAACGCCAAGTCGGTGCTTATCGGCTACCGCCAGCGTCGGCTTCCGTCGGCCGTCGCCGGTGCACGGTGAACCGGCGCAGTGCCATGAACCCAGTACACCGTGAACCGGATGATGTCAGCGTCGCGCAATAAATCGATTTTCCAATACAAAAATAAATCTAGAAATTACAAATTTCTGATTTTCAGCCTTTTTCTCTGATTTAATTTTCCACAAGCTCGTTCTCCCTCATACGAACTCCGATTGAGGCGATTCAAGTTTCTAAATTTTTCTAAAATCAAGATCTATCTTCCAGAGCCATTTATTTTCAGTTTTGAGCTTGTTTGAGTCTCTGTTTTGAATTTATTTGGTTTCATTGCTTTCTTTTCCGGTAAACGCTAATTCCGAGGGAGCGAACGAAGACTTTGAAGACCAAGACTCAGCACTAGATCAGCAAGGTGAACGATTGCCTATGGTATGTCGAATGGCTCAAGTTATCTTTTCCGTTGCAATAGTATATGTTTCTTAAGCCATTAAGGCATAATGGTGTAAACATTGACCATAAGGTCGTTTGCTTTACTCAATAATAAATTGTTTCTTCTTAGTTAATTCGTTGTATGGAATGATATTTCATCTATGTTTCCACTGTGTGCACTAGCGTGATCCTGGACTAGTGCGGTATACACAGAGGGTTTCGGATTTGCAAACAGTTTTTCTTCAAAGATTACCGGCACACAGCCTTAAACAGGTCACTCTTAGCACTGGCACACAGCCACCCTCTCCACATTTTATTTTTGAAAATCTACCCCTTGACTGTAATCCCCAAGCAATGCTCAAAACCGCGAGCATGGCTATTCGAATAGATTTTACACTCTGCAGAAGTTGTACACTTTACCCACAAGATACAGCCACTCACCACATAGGTGATTGTCCGCACCAAAGCCTTTCAGGAACTCCTACCTTAACCAATGAACCTCTCCGGTATTACCTTCACTATCACTCCCCTCACACAGAGCTGAAGTATAGGACAGACCAACACCGTTGGATGGGCACCAAGCCGTAGCACAGGTAAGCTCCCCCGTATAGATACACCCCCGTGTACTGTCACCCTGAGGTTACAGAGGAAAGATAACAGAACCCTAATCAACTAGGTGTAAAATCCCAAAATTTTGAGATTTGGAATGTTTGAAGTTAAAAATAAACCATTTGCATTTTTTTGAATCAATCCAAGCTTAATTGATTTTTCTATTAATGAAAGGATTTAATTTGACTAAACTATTCATCAAAATAAAGATTTTCAGTTTTAGTTGGGTTCATTGTGCTCCAAGGAATTTTTCTGTATGTTTGGGGATTTTTCTGAATTTATTTGAATTTATTTGCATTTATTCGAATTTCTGGATTTTTCTTAAATCAAAAAATGTTTTTAATTTCAAAAAGCACTTAGGGCTGAATTCCCGCCGGCCCATCTTTTTCTCCACTCACCGCTTTCGTGGCGCTTCACTCACCGCTTTTTCACCTTCACCCCGCTTTGCCGGCCGCTCATTTCGCTCGCTCAAGACAAATTTCACCGCCCACCCACGACGCCGCCTTCTCGGATTCTGGGTTGGGCACGCCTCCCGAGGGCTATAAAAGCACCGCCGCACCCTGCCCGAGGTCCGCCGCCTCGCACCGCACCTGCCGCCCCATCTTGCGTCACCCAAGACCTCGCCGACCGTCGCTGCGACCTCACCGGAGTTGTGCCGTCACCCGAGAACTTCTCCGTCGTCGCTTGGTCTCTCCGGTCCACCTCCACCGCAACCGAGCGGTTCTTTGTGCCGCCCGCGTCGTGCTCTTCCCGATCCGCACCGAGCCGTGCCCGATCCATCGCCTTTCCGCCGTTGGCCGTGGCTTCTTCCTCGCGTCCGGTGAGCTTGCACCTCCGCCGCTCGTCGTCGTTTCCCGTAGCAAGTTCTGGCCGTCCGATCTTCTACCGACGCTCCTGATCGCGCCACGTGTTTCGCCGCCAGCGCCTTGTTCTCAGCCGCCCGATCCAATAGCAGCCCCGATGCGCGACGCGTGGCTTGTCCACGTCACCCGCCTGCATCAGCGCCCAGTCAGTGCCGCGTTAGTGCTTGCGTCAGCCGTGCGCTGGGTGCACGGTGAACCGGCGCAGTGCCATGAACCCAGTCCACCGTGAACCGGATGATGTCAGCGTTGCGCAATAAATCGATTTTCCAATACAAAAATAAATCCAGAAATTCCGAATTTTTGATTTTCAGCCTTTTTCTCTGATTTAATTTTCCAGAAGCTCGTTCTCCCTCATACGAACTCCGATTGAGGCGATTGAAGTTTCTAAATTTTTCTAAAATCAAGATCTATCTTCCAGAGCCATTTATTTTCAGTTTTGAGCTTGTTTGAGTCGCTGTTTTGAATTTATTTGGTTTCGTTGCTTTCTTTTCCGGTAGACGCTAATTCCGAGGGAGCGAACGAAGACTTTGAAGACCAAGACTCAGCACTAGATCAGCAAGGCAAGTCGTAACCTTTGATCAAATTGATCCTATGTTTGCAAAAGTAATTTACTTTTATACAATTGCATGCTATTTTGTGTATAAATGCTTATTTAATGGGAGTAGATGTATACCTAGTTGACATTATGCCACCTTGATTAGTTGTATGCCGTGTATCCATTGTTAACCCTAGGTTGGTACATTACTAGTTGGACATAATCATTATACCAACATCGGGTTATCGTAGCTATGCTTAGACATGCTTAGATATATGTTGGGATTCATGTCACACCTTGAATAATGTTAATCTTGACTTAATGAGATATTGAATCGTGGCTGTAAGCCACTGTTGTAAAATTTGTTGTACCATGACGGGGTTTGCCATTGGTCTTGGTTGAACGAATTGTTTTCCCTCGGGCAAGTGATCGTGCAGTAAAAGGGGTGCTTTCTAGCACATTGGGATGTCGATGTCTTGCCTGAGACAACTTAAGGACTTAATCTTGTGCGCCATCGAATCGGGCCTAACTGCACTACCACATGTCCGGAATGGGACAGACCTAGCCGATTAATTTGCAATGTCTAGCCTTGAGTAATCGGCGATTGGTGGTGTGGGTTCCGGATGGACGGGTAGATTCGCAAGGCGCAAGAGGGGCCCTAATGGGCGAAACCTTAGCGGGCGATCGAGTTTAGACAATTGCATTGTAAAGGCTTTGTCATGATATCTCGCGACACACCAAAGGAAGTGTGTTAGTAACGTTTTCACAAAGAGATGTTCATGTCTTGTGGGTAAAGTTGTACAACCTCCGCAGAGTGTAAAACTATTCGAATAGCCACGTCCTCGGTCATGGACAAGCCCGGGAATTTCACGCGGGGTATAGAGTGTTTCATAAAATGTGGAATGTGGAATTGTTGGGATGTGAACGGGGAGGGGAGTTCCCTGTTGTTTTGTTGTCTATCATTGATCTATCAATCATTTATCTATCTTTTCATAAATATGCATTCAATCTATTTATTGTATTTCAATTCAAGTTATTGTTTTCTGCAAATGAACTATATAGCCATCCTTGTCAAGCCGTGCATGAATATATTGCATCAATTCCCTACAGCTTGCTGAGTACCTTTGTACTCACGGCTTTATGCCCTTGTTGATCAGTTACTGAAGGAGATAATGAATATCATGATGAGGAATTCTATGAAGACTACGTGGATTAGGAAGGCGTTCCCCAGACGATTGCCTATGGCATGTCGAATGGCTCAAGTTATCTTTTTCGCTGCAATAGTATTTGTTTCTTAAGCCATTAAGGCATAATGGTGTAAACATTGACCATAAGGTCGTTTGCTTTACTCAATAATAAATTGTTTCTTCTTAGTTAATTCGTTGTATGGAATGATATTTCATCTATGTTTCCACTGTGTGCACTAGCTTGATCCTGGACTAGTGCGGTATACACAGAGTGTTTCGGATTTGCAAATCTGGGTCCCGACACTAGGTCTGTCCCATATCAGACATGTGGTTGTACGTGTGACTCAGTTCAAAGACTTGCAAGGTGAAGTCCTTAGCTAACCAAGGCAAAACTTTCATCACTCAACAGTGGCACACAGCCCCCATGTGGCACACAGGCTCACATCACTCATCAACCCATTGCCACACAGGCCCACCTGGCACAAAGCCTCTTGCCACTTGCCCCAGTCTAAATTATTTCCCACCCCGTTGATTATTGTGCAACACATGCCAGCAACAATTCAACATCGGTGCAGAACCACACAGGTCTCTGTACCTCAATCTCATCATGTGGCATCATCACACCACTTTCAAAAATAAATTCAATATTTCATTAGTCGAAATTGTAGTATTTCCGAAAGATCATTCATGAATCGGTGCAAGGCTAAGCATCTATTCACGGTCTAGCCTACCGTGTTGGCATCATACTATTATCCAACAAAAATAATCAATCCTAGGGTGACAAAGATTTCAGGGCATTCAGATGATAATTTCATGGTGACAATGACAATATGGGTTGATTAGCTACATTACCCAATTTAATTTAAATTCATTTTAAATAAATTAGCATGCATAATTTCAAAGCATAAATTACATTTTTAAAATTTGGGATCAAAATGATCAAAGCATCACTTGCCTTCAAAGAGATGCTGGTCTTGATCCGAAGCTTGATCTTGAGCGATGAATTCTTCTTCGAAACTTTTTGGAAATTTGCGTCTACGCGAAATAAATAAATACATAATAAATATAATTTACAGAGAGGAAGATCAACTCTAAAAATTCAAAAAAATTCACCAATAAATGGATCTTGAGTTTACAAATTTCTAGAAATTGGAATCACCTCAATCGGAGTTAAAACGCAAAAGTTATAGCCTTTCAAAATTTTAATAACTAGAAAATCCTAAGAAAATCAGAAAATCCGATTTGTTTTAATTATTTTTATACGGAAAATTGGGATTTATCAGGTCAGCATGACCTAATGATGACGACAGCACTGAAATGAATTTCGGCCAAAATATTTTTATATAAAAAAATATTTATGACGTCATCATGACACGTGGCAGCCTCTCGGCCCTACACGTGGCAGCGGCGCATACACCTGGTCTATGAGACCGTGCGGGTTTACGGTGGACTGGCGATACTGTGCACATGCACCGACTGACGCATGCACTGGTGTCACCCGTTACGGTCCAGCCAATCACCGATCAACACGCGGCGCTAAACTATTAACCGAAACTCGATTCAATCTCGTCCATCCGATTTAAAACGAACGACCGAGATTGATGCGACGTTTCGACTCAGATCTACCCAGAACCTATACGTGGCTTCACCATGGCCATTGGATCCCGATCGGACGGCTACGATTAATCGAGCGACGTCGACAGAAACGGCGGCGCTAACTCCTCAATTTCCGCGCGACACGTATTAACACGGGACTGGCCCGATGCGCGATGCGATCTCATCCGCTCGGTTCAAAATGAACGACGGAGATGAGCCAAGGCTATTCGACTCTAGCTTACTGCGGGCGGGACACGTAGCACGATCCAAGATGACCGGCGCTCATCCGACGGCTACGGCACTTACGCGACGTGGCAAGACTAACACTCTACGATCTAGATCTAACGGCTGAGATTAAACTAGCATGAATCTAGGCAAAGCAATCTAAACCGTTGATTAGATCCAACGGCTGAAGAGTGAAGATGAAGTTTACTGTTAAATGGCGACGTGGACGAATCTAGAGCGTTTGGCGGTGATCGGACAGTGGACGAAGCTCGGCTAGCGGTGATGTCGCGGCGGCACAGATGTTGCCGGAGAGGAAGAAGACGACACGGCGACAGCGTTCCTTGGTGGCTCCGACGACACGGTTTGAAGCAATGGGTGTGGTTTGTCGCGAGGAACACCTCGGTGACCTTGACGACGGCGATGGTGCAAAAGGGCGGCGGAAAGTCTCAGAACTATGGCGAGCTCGTGCGACTGCTACGGTGAGTCTCGGTGAGGGAGAGATGGGGCAAACTGTGCGGAAGGAAGTGCTCTACACGGTGCACTAGCTAATGAAGAGGAAGAATAAACAAGCCGGCATTAATCGTGCGCAAAATCTCCGGCCGTAACACGCGGCGGCGGTGTTTCTAGAAATGCACGGCGAAGCGACGTGGTGCAATCCCAGCCATCCACGCGGCAACAGATTGACGAACCGGAAATTCGCGCAACGCGGCTTCATCTGGTCCATCCGATCCTGATCGGACAGTGACCCGCAAGCGGCGATTAGGGTTTTGTCGGGCTGGGCCAAAAGTGGGCACAGTAACTGGCTCGACCCAATACTGTTCACACTGTTTTCCCCTGATTTTTGAATAAAAATAATTCTAGAAATTCAATTAAATCATTTGAGGCTTTAAAATAGCAGAAAAATTCTAGAAAAATTCCAGAAAATATTTTAGAACATTTTGGACTCAAATAAAATATAATTTAATTTATATTTTACAAAAACATATTCACCAATTAATTAATTCCAAAGAAGGGTAAGATTCCAGAAATTCCAATTAAATCCAAATAAACTCCAAAAATTCTCAAAAATTCAAAATAACTTATTAAATTCAAAATAGACCAAATTGTGGGATTTTACATCATGCACAGAAGCGGTAGGAGCAGGTCCACTAGCTGAATGAGAGTCAGAAGGCAAGGGCTGGCCTTCCTGAGGTGCAGAAATGGAAACAGGAGGCACCTCAGGTGTAGAGGGGACTGGATCAGGTGGAACACCATCATCTCCATTATCCTCATCCTCTACAAAGATGGTCTCAGAGGACGAAGAAGAGCCTGAAATGTCAGGTCTAGTTCCTGGGCTAGCCTCATCAAAGGTCATTTCACAGGTCTCTATGATCCTATGCGCATCACAACCTGCACTTATAGCTACGAGAAGAAGTCGAATAACCCAGAAAGATACCATCAGAAGAGCGAGACTCAAACTTATCTAGGTTACCAGACTTCAAAATGAAACACTTGCAACCAAACACACGAAAATGAGAAACACTAGGCTTTCACCCATACCTCAACTCGTAAGTGCGGTGCAAATGTGCTCTCAAGAATACACGATTAGAAACATGGTAAGCAGTAGCTATAGCCTCAGTCCAAAACTTCCTAGGAGTACTGTACTCGTCTAGCATCGTCCTGGCCATCTCTACCAGGGTCCTGTTTTTCCTTTCCACTACCCCATTTGTTGAGGGACGTAGGGAGAGGAGAACTGATGCTCTAAACCATACTCCACACAGAAACTCTAAAAATAGGATTTTTGAACTCCGTGCCATTGTCACTGCGTATAGCTCGTAGGGCACCTGGGAGCTCAAAAGACAACCTATGAACAGAACCCCTAAAATGGGTAAAAGTCTCTGTAACATCCCAAAAATTTGACCTATAATTTCGCCCACGTGCATTTTTGTGATTTTCTGAATTTATTGGATTTTTCCAGAAATTATTTGAATTCATTTTAATTAAGTATATGGAACCTTTGGTGAAAAATAATTATATATAGATAAGAATAATATGAAGTTTTGTCAAAAATATTTTATTTAAGTTCAGAATGTTTGAAGGTATTTATGAGAATTTTCTTGGATTTTTCCTGATATTTTTATTGCCTTAAATGAATTAATCTAATTTCGGGAATTATTTTAATTCAAAAGCTTTTGAAAAACTTGAACAAGATCGGGCCAAGCCCAAAGATCGCGTGTGTGAGCCCAGCGTGCGGCCCGCTCACTGCGCTTGCCGCGCCGCGCGCCACCGTTAGATCAAGATCGTGCGGTTAAGATCATGCGGTGTTGGTTTGGAAAGATTTGATCGCATCCGCTGATTTTGGAAGGTGCGGATTGGATTGGATCGGCCGAGATCTAATCGTGGCCTCGTTGCAGATCGGACGGCTCTCGTCGTCGCCTCCTCCGATTCGAATTCGATCGCCGCTTGCCGCCGCCGCCGCGTGATTTAGGATTCCTTCCTGCGCGCATGCCGAGGCTATAAAGCCGCACCGCACTCCAATGTTCCTCGCTCCTTGCGCACCGAAGAGCTCTAGCCTCTTCGCTGCTTATTTGCCGCCGCCGCCGCCAGCTCGCCGAGTTCTTTGCAGCGCCGCCGCGAAGTTTTTGCGCCGCTCGCGCCGCCGAGCCTTCTCCGCCGAATCGGTTCCAGATCTAGGGTCGCTGCCCAAGACGCGCCGAGGCTGCCACTTATTCTCGCCGAGTCGCTACCAAACGCCGTTCGGTAGTCGCCTTCCTCCGCCCGGCAAGCCCGCCGCTTTGTCTCGGAGCTTGCGCACTGCTGGATCTTCGCCAACCATCCGCATCAAGCCACGCCGCTTCTTCAGCAGTGTTCTGCTCGGGTATATTTCTAACCGTTAGATTCGAATAGACATTCGGGATTGAGACGCGTGTGCGTAGTGTGTCAGCCGTTGGATCGTCTCGCAGATGTGCGACGCGTGTCGGTCGCGGTACCAAGCATCGTCGCTGGGTGCACCGTGGACAAAGGCGTGTCCGTGGACTTGGTCCATAGACCGAGCGATGTGGCGCAATTTGAATGGCCCACGATCGCGATGACGCCATGCCGATATCACCGGTCACAAAGACAAGATCTCGAGTCCACGGTGGACCGGCGTGTTTCGTGGACTAAGTCCATGCGCCGAGGCCACGTGTCCATCTCTGATTGGTCCACGTGTCGCCATGCATTAATCGGTAATTTCCAGTAGAAAAATAATTCGGGAAAATCGGTTTTTCTAATTTCTGTATTTTCAGTATTTATTCAAACTTCAAAAGGCTATATCTTTTGCATTTTAACTCGGATTTGAGTGATTCAAATTTCTAAAAATTTGTAAAATCAAGATCTATTTATTGGTGAATTTTATTTTATTTTTGGATTTTGTTTCCTCTCGGGTTTGGTGTTTATTTGCTATTTTGGCATCGTTTCGCGTAGACGTTGAACTGCTCGGTGATCCGGAGGAAGATTCGTTGCTCCAAGACCCAAGCTCAGATCAAGACCAGCACCTACTCCAAGGCAAGTTGTGCTTTGATCATGTTGCACCTAACTTTCACCAAAATTGCTATTTTATCTCTTAAACTTTATGCATGATATTTTATAGGTATAAATGATTTCAATTAATCTGGGAATTAGATAATAGGCCTATTTGAATTAAATCATACCTTGTCAATTCTATGCCATGATCTATTTGTCACCCTAGGATGTGGAATTATAGTTGGTTAATATTGATAATCAACCTGGGCTAGTTAGACCGTCATAGATTGCTTAGCCATGCCACGTCATCACATGTGTCCGAATGTTGATACTTAATCTTGACTAATGGAATAGGGAACAATGTTTATGAATTGGTGTGTCATGTGTCGTCACACAGTGATATCAAGTTGTCGTGGCGAGGAGGTCACACATCTAGATTGAAATGTTGATGGCATGTGGTGCTTGGTAATAAACTGGGGTGGTAATGATTTTAGATTGGGGCAAGTGGCAAGGGGCAGTGTGCCAAGGTGGCCCAGGGTTGGCAGGGGTATGTGGAAGTCTTGCCTTAATCACCTTAAGGACTTAACCTTGCAAGCCTTTGACCTGAGTCCTTCTTGCAACCACATGTCTGGAATGGGACAGCCTAGCGAGCAGTACTGGGTCTAGGTGTAGCATTGTAAAGGATTTGTTACGATCACTCGCCTTGGTGGTGTTTGGTTGTATCGTGTGGGTAAAGTGCATAACCTCTACAGAGTGTACAATCTATTCGAATAGCCGTGCTCACGGTATTGGGCAATGCTCGGGAATTACAGTTAAGGGTTAGACTTTTGTTAAACAAAAACCTATTGGGATGGCAAGGTGCCATGGAAGGTGGAAATTGATTTAGGATTAGGAACTTGGTGTATTTCAGAAATACCGAATTTATTAATTACTGTATTTGTTTTACTGCTTTCCAATCTATTTATTATATTCATGTTAAATGCTGCTTTATTGCAAAATAGCCATATTAGCCATTCCTTTGGATTAAGCCAAGCATATAGAATATTAGACTTGCATTGCTATGCGCAACTTGTTGAGTGCTTTATGTACTCACCCCAACAACAACAACTTCAGAAGAGGAAGAATCTACGCCCTTCGTGGAGGAGGATTATATGGATGCGAATGCTTAGGGTCCGAGCCTCATCGCTTACTGCGGTGAATCGGGAGTCTGCTACGCTTATTTATTTTTCCGCCGCTTATTTGCTATTTCTTTTATAAGCCCTGTGTGGCAATAATCATGTAAGACAACAGCTACTATTAATTATTAAAGTCATGCTATATTCACTGTGTATGACTATGATAGCATCTATGTTGAGCCTGTGCACTAGCGTGATCCTCGACTAGTGCGGTATACACAGAGGGTCCGGGTTTGCAAATTCGGGTCCCGACAGAGGTGGTATCAGAGCCATACTGACTATAGGTCTTGGCCCTAGGTAGTTGGTATCTCTTAGGGGTGTCCAAAATTATTTTCTAAAAGAAAAAGGTGAAATTGACTAATAAGAAACTCTTGGCTTATCTCATCCTTCTACTCCCATCCTTGCTAAATTACCTTATTTTCGTTGTCGTTTCGAGTGGAGATCTTATTCAAAATTTTGTTTTGAATAGATGCCGATCTTCCAGTCTTTCGAGTCGAGGCAGGGTGGCTACGCCATGGAGCTGTGGAGAGTTCTTCAAGTGATGGGAGGCTTTGATCGTCCGCTCTACCGAGGAAGCAACTAGAACGTCAATGGTGTGCATCGGGGATTCTTTTGCAAGCTGATCATCTCCGCTTGAGAGTGCAACGAGACCACCAGACCGATCCACATCACCGCCTGGAGGTTCACTTACGAGGCTGGAGTTCAGGAGGCTGCTAGACTTGCTCTACGACGGATCTGCCACGACTACGCCTACGAGCTTCGCGACACCGTGTTTCAACTTCACCCGACAGTGCGAGCGTGCCAGCGTCAACGGATCGTGGAGGGGGAGTGTGCTACTGCAGTACACCTTGCTGAGTTCACCACCGCCCAGGAGGATCACCTGAGGGACACTGCGCAGAGCCGGAGAGACGGCGTGAGGCGCCGAGAGTGGCGGAGCGAGAGTTTCAAAAGACCCGTGACGCCGTAGCCAGAGTCATCGGTGAGTTGGAGGAGGCCTTGCAGGTAGCCGAGGAGATAGCAGATCAGGTCGTCCAGGAGCCGGATGAGGTCGCCGAAGAAGAAGAAGAGGAAGAAGAAGACCCGGAAGAGCGTGAGTGGGAGCCTAAGGGGCCAGCAGAGGGTCACCAGGATAGGTTCGCACCCATGCCAGCCCACCCACCGTGTATGCACGGATCGGCCTCACCAGGTGGTGGATGAGTGAGAGTCGGTCTTAAAGTTGTGTTGAGACTCGAGTGTTGAGTCGCGTCTTTAAGTTAGCCTTTACCTTTTAGTAGACGTTAAGGTTGCATATTTAGTTTGGTTCTTAATTGTTTGCTGAGTGTGCAGTATGTGTTGCAAAGCCCTTAGGCATTGTAAACAACCATACCAAGTATTAATAAAGATTATTTAAGTTGGGTTTAACCTGTTTCCCCGCCTTAGAAATTCTTGCATCTTATCTATGCTACATCTACCTTTCCTAACCCAAGAAGCAATCAAGCAGATGGTGAACTCCCGCAGCAACAACGGAGCTTCAGGAAGAGGTATGCGCCCAGGCAACAATCCCAACGAAGGAGCACCACCGCATCAGGCACCGCTAGTGGATATGCAGAACTTGGGAGCTTTTCTCGCGCAAGCAGACTCGCTTGATGCGCATAATGATGCAAAGATGACCAATATGGCTGCAGTCAACAACCCCGCTACTCAGATTAATAACGGCGGACCTCGTCCTTATTCCAAATTATCAGACTTTATGAGGACCCGACTGCCAACATTCTCGGGCAACGTCAACCCCTTGGAAGTAGATGATTGGCTGAGAACCATTGAGAGTAAGTTGTACATCACGCAATGTGAAGGGCATGAGAAGGTTCTTTATGCATCCCATCAGCTTGAGGGAACAGCTGCAGAATGGTGGGAGAACTACTGTGCTAATCACGAGGCACCCATGGAAATCACGTGGGAAGAATTCGCAATGGCCTTTCGCCAATACCAAGTACCAGAAGGAATGATGGACCTGAAAAAGGAAGAATTCAGGGCGCTTAAGCAAGGAGGCCAACCGGTGGCTGATTACTTGAACAAATTCACGCAGTTAGCTCGCTATGCTCCTGAAGATGTGGCGACGGACAAGGCTAGGCAGTCCCGATTCATGAAGGGATTAAACTCAGGACTGCAAGTGGGGCTGATTACCCACACTTTTCCAGATTTTCAAGAATTGGTAAACAACACTTTCATTCTGGAGGATAAGCGCAGGGAGCTTGGGGAAAATCGCAAGCGCTTGATGACTAACCCAGGTGGACGCCCTAACCACCTGTGAATGAGGATGACCCCGCAACAGTTTGCTAAGTTCCAACCGCAAGCTGTTAACAAACCAAAGAACACCGCACCGCGACCACCAGGACAGAGTTATCAGACACCGGCCCAAGGTAACAATGCTCAAGGGGGAGTGCAGCAGTCAGCCGCCAGAAGGTGCTACAGTTGCAATGAGCTGGGGCATTATGCCAACAGATGTCCCCAGAAAGGAGGTATCACGCCAGTGCGCTTCAACCTTGGGACGACACCTGCTAAGGCGCCGATGACGGGAGCAAATCGAGGAGCTGGACAGGCAGGAGCAACGCCTCAAGCTACTATTCGAGGCAGAGTCAACCACATCACCGCCGATGGAGCCCAGGAAGCATCAGACGTCGTACTGGGTAAGTTTTTGGTAAACTCAGTACCTGCAACAGTATTATTTCATTCAGGAGCTTCGCATTCATTTGTCTCTCGAGCTTTTGCTTCTGAAAATGGTTTGAGCATGAAAAATCTTAAGTGTGTGATGCTAGTCCAAGCCTAAGGATCTAAGTTAAGATCTAACCTTGGATGTTTGGGGGTAAAGCTAAAAATTAATGGGGTAGAGTTCCTAGCGAACTTGATTATTCTAGATGCCCAAGTTTTAGATGTTATCCTCGGTATGGATTGGTTAACCAAGCATAAGACAGTATTGGATTGCGGTCAAAGGATTGTATCCATTGAGAGCCCTAGAGGAGAAAAGGTGGAATTCCGAGCGACATCAGTTCGTAAGGGTCAATTAATTGTTAATAGCGTGAAAGCCGTCATAGAGGACGTGCTAGTGGTCAGGGAATTTCCAGATGTATTTCCAGAGGATCTACCGGGAATGCCGCGCAGACCGTGACATCGAGTTTGTCATTGAGTTAGTACCTGGTACAGCACCGATAGCAAAAAGACCTTATCGGATGCCTACCGATGAGTTGGTGGAAATGAAGAAGTAGATCGACGAGTTATTAGAGAAGGGTTTTATAAGACCAAGTTCGTCGCCATGGGGAGCGCCAGTTTTGTTAGTCAGGAAAAAAGATGGAAGCCTTAGAATGTGTATTGATTACCGTGCACTTAATGAAGTGACGATTAAGAATAAGTATCCGTTGCCAAGGATTGATGATCTGTTCGACCAGTTGAGAGGAGCTGGAGTTTTCTCCAAGATAGACCTTCTTTCCGGATATCATCAACTAAAGATTCGGGCGGAAGATGTTCCAAAGACCGCATTTTCTTCAAGATACGGACATTATGAGTTCACGGTCATGTCTTTTGGATTGACCAATGCTCCAGCATATTTCATGAACTTGATGAATAAGATTTTCATGGAATACTTGGACAAGTTTGTTGTTGTGTTCATAGATGATACTTGGACAAGTTTGTTGTTGTGTCATGTCTTTTGGATTGACCAATGCTCCAAGGTTGAAACTGTTGTGGGGTCATCCTCATTCGCAGGTGGTTAGGACGTCCACATGGGTTAGTCATCAAGCGCTTGCGATTTTCCCCAAGCTCCCTGCGCTTATCCTCCAGAATCAAAGCCTTGTTTACCAATTCTTGAAAATCTGGAAAAGTGTGGGTAATCAGTCCACTTGCGATCCCGAGTTTAATCCCTTCATGAATCGGACCGCTTAGCCTTGTCCGTCGCCACATCTTCGTGAGCATAGCGAGCTAATCTGCGTGAATTTGTTCAAGTAATCACCACCGGTTGGCCTCCTTGCTTAAGCGCCAAATTCTTCCTTTTCGTGTCCATCATTCCTTCCGCACGTGGTATTGGCGAAAGGTCGTTGCGAATTCTTCCCACGTGATTTCCATGGGTGCCTCGTGAGTAGCACAAGAGTTCTCCCACCATTCTCGCAATTGCCTCAAGTCGATGGGATGCATAAAGAACCTTCTCATGCCCTTCACATTGCGTGATGTACAACTTCCTCTCAATGGTTCTCACCAATCATCCGCTTCCAAGGGGTTGACGTTGCGAGAATGTTGGCGGTCGGGTCCTCATAAAGTCCGATAATTTGGAATAAGGACGAGGTCCGCCGTTATTAACTGAGTAAGCGGGTTGTTGATCGCAGCCATATTGGTCATCTCACGATCATTGTCGGCATCAACAGAGTCTCGCGCAAGAGAAAAGCTCCCAAGTTCTCAGATATCCATCGGCGGTGCTCGATGCGGTGGTGCTCCTTCGTTGGGATTGTTGCCCGGCGCAGACCACTTCACTCAAGCTCCGTTGTTGCTGCGGGTATTCACCATCTGCTTGATTGCTTCTTGGGTTAGGAAAGGTAGATATAGCATAGATAAGATGCAAGAATTTCTAAGGCGGGGAAACAGGTTAAACCCAAATTAAATAATCTTTATTAATACTTGGTATGGTTGCTTACAATGCCTAAGGGCTTTGCAACACATAACGCACACTCAAAGAAACAATTAAGAACCAAACTAAACATGCAACCTTAACGCCTACTAAAAGGTAAAGGCTAACTTAAAGACGCGACTCAACACTCGAGTCTCAACACAACTCTAAAACCGACTCTCACTCATCCACCCACCTGGTTGAGATCGATCCGTGCATACACCGTGGGTGGGCGGCATGGTGTGCGAACCTATCCCGTGACCTCTCTGCTGGCTCTCGGGCTCCCACTCACGCTCTTCCGGTCTTCTTCTTCTTCGGCGCCCTCATCTAGCTCTGGACAACCTGGTCTCGCTATCTCCTCGCCTACCGCAAGGCCTCCTCCAACTCACCGATGACTCGGCCGCGGCGCCACGGGTCTTTGAAGCTCGCCCGCCACTCTCAACGCCTCACATGCTTTCTCCAGCTCTGCGCGGGTCCCTTAGGTGCTCCTCCGGGTCAGGCGAACTCAACGAGGTGTACCGCAGCTGGCACACTCCTCCACAATCCGCCAACGCCGCACGCCAAGACCGTCGGGTGAAGCCGAAACACGGTGTCGCTGGCTTCGAGGCGTAGTCGTGGCGATCCGTCGAGAGCAAGTCTAGCGCCTCTGAACTCCACCTGTAAGTGAACCTCCGGCGGTGATGTGGATCGGTCTGGTGGTCTCGCCGCACTCTCGAGCGAAGATGATCACTTGCGTAAGAATCCTCGATGCACACCGCTGACGCCCAGCTTGCTTCCTCGGTAGAGCGGACGATCAAAGCCACCAATCACTTGAAGAACTCTCCATAGCTCCATGGCGTAGCCACCCCCCTCGACTCGAAAGATCGAAGATCGCATCAATTCAAAACAAAATTTTGAATAAGACCTCCACTAAACGCAACGAAAAGAAGGTAATTTAGCAAGGATGAGAGTAGAGGGATGAGATAAGCCAAGGGTTTCTTATTAGTCAATTTCACCTTTTCTTTAGAAAATAATTTTGGACACTCCTAAGAGATACCAACTACCTAGGCCAAGACCTATAGTCGATGGCTCGATACCACCTCTGTCGGGACCCGAATTTGCAAATCCGACCCTCTGTGTATACCGCACTAGTCCAGATCACGCTAGTGCACACAAAGCGCAACATAGATGCTATCATAGTCGTACACAAAAAATATAGCATAAACTTCAATGATTAATAATAATCGTTGTCTTACATGAATAATGCCTCACAGGCTTAAATAAAAAGTATCAATGAAAAGCAATGAAATAGAATAAACGCAGTGGCGCTCGATTCGCCACACAGCAACCGATGAGGCTCGGACCCCAAGCATTCGTGATCCATATAATCCTCCTCCACGAAAGGGCGAGATTCCTCCTCTTCGAAGTTGTTGTTGTTGGGGTGAGTACATAAAGCACCAACAAGTTGTGCACAATAATGCAAGTCTAATATTCTATATGCTTGGCTTAATCCAAAGGAATGGCTAATAAGGGTATTTTGCAATAAAGCAGCATTTAACAAGAATACAATAAATAGATTAGAAAGCAGTAAAACAAATACAGTAATTAATAAATTCAGCGTTTCTGAAGTAACCAAGATTCTCAATCCTAAATTATTTTCCACCTTCCATGGCACCTTACCATCCCAATAGGTTTTTGTTTAACAAAAGTCTAACCCTTAGCTGTAATTCCCGAGCATTGCCCAATACCGTGAGCACGGCTATTCGAATAGATTGTACACTCTGCAGAGGTTATGCACTTTACCCACACGATACAACCAAACACCACCAAGGCGAGTGATTATAACAAAGCCTTTACAATGCTACACCTAGACCCAAAGATCGCCGCTAAGGTTTCAACATCAAGGGTTAAACCACCACAACAGGCCCCCTCTTGCGCCATGTGAGTTAAACCGTAACCCGGGACTCACTATTCACCACGACAAGATCAAATCTAGGTTTCACAAATTATTCACTAGGTCAGTCCCATTCCGCACATGTGGTTGCAAGGACTCGTGTCAAAGGCTTGCAAGGTTAAGTCCTTAAAGTGATTAAGGCAAGACTTCCACATACCCTGCCATCCTCGGCCCACCTTGGCACACCGCCTTGCCATTTGCCCCAATCTAAAATCATTACCACCCCAGCTTGATTACCAAGCACCACATGCCATCAACATTTCAATCTAGATGTGTGACCTCCTCGCCACGACAACTTGATATCACGGTGCGACAAAGACATGACACACCAATTCATAAACATTGTTCCATATTCCATTAGTCAAGATTAAGTATCAACATTCGGACACATGTGATGACGTGGCATGGCTAAGCAATCTATGACGGTCTAACTAGCCCATGTTGATTATCAATATTAACCAACTATAGTTCCACATCCTAGGGTGACAAATAGATCATGGCATATAATTGACAAGGTATGATTTAATTCAAATAGGCATATTATCTAATTCCCAGATTAATTGAAATCATTTATACACATAAATTATCATGCATAAAGTTTAATAGACAAAATAGCAATTGCAATTTGGTGAAAATTAGGTGCAACATGATCAAAGCACAACTTGCCTTGGAGTAGGTGCTGGTGTTGCTCTGAGCTTGGGTCTTGAAGCGATGAATCTTCCTCCGGATCACCGAAAGCGCTCAACGCCTACGCTAAACGATGCCAAAATAGCAAATAAATACCAAAACAGAGAGCAACCAAACTTCAAAAATAAAATAAAATTCACCAATAAATAGATCTTGATTTTACAAATTTTTATAAATTTGAATCACTCAAATCGAAAGTTAA
This sequence comes from Otatea glauca, assembly GCA_036346275.1. Lineage (NCBI taxonomy): Eukaryota > Viridiplantae > Streptophyta > Magnoliopsida > Poales > Poaceae > Otatea > Otatea glauca. The sequence continues at coordinate 6,623,344 of CM070716.1, read as the reverse complement.
AATGCAAAAGATATAGCCTTTTGAAGTTTGAATAAATATCAAAATACGTAAAATAGAATAACCGATTTTTCGTAATTATTTTCTATTGAAAAGATCTTTATTGCGCAACGCTGATGTCAGCCCCGACTCGACCAATCAGGGCCGACACGTCGCTGGTCCATGGACTCGGTCCATGGGACCGCCAGTCCACAATGGACGTGGCCCACGGCGCCTCGCCACGCGCGCCGACACGCGGCGCGACATCGATCGGTCGCAACGCCGCCGCGCCGATGCTCGACACGCGCGCACATCCGGCGACGATCCAACGGCTAACGCTCTAACGCACACGCGCGCGATCTCAACCGAACAAACCTGATCCAACGGCCGACGCTTACCCGAGCCGTTTACTGTTCTTACCGAGACGTGGCACGATCGCAGCGGTCCGACGAAGATCCAACGGCTGATGAAACTTCCCGACGAAGATGGCAGCACGGCGGTGGTCTGGCACCGGAGCGGAGGACGACGACCACCCGAACGGCGTTCCGGCGCGACTCCGGCGGGATGAAGTGGCTACCCCGATGCGGCTTGACGCGACGAGCCCGGATCTGGAACCTATTCGGCGAACGGCGGCTTGACGGAGACGCAAACTAAAGAAAACGACCAGCGGCGCTACGAAAAACTGCGGCGAGCTCTACTGCACGGGCGACGGTGACTCGACGGCGAAGACTAGAGCGACTGGAAGCGCAAGGCGATGAGGAACCTCAGGGTGCAGCCCACGCCTTTTATAGCATCGGCATGCGCGCTAAAACGGCAACCCTAAAATCACGCGGCGGCGACGGCAAGCGGCGGCGGATTCGGAAACCGAATCGGAGACGATGACTGCGGTCCGTCCGATCTGCGATGAACGGCTATGATTCCTCCGAACGCGATACGATCCGATCCGCTCTTTCCAAAATCAACGGATGCGATCAGATCTTTCCAAAACAATGCAAGGAATCCTCACCGCGCGATCTTGATCTAACGGCCGAAGGCGCTAGGGTTTCGCGAAAGGAGACAGCCGTTTGATCTGGATCCAACGGTCACACGCGCGGCGGCGGCGAAGCGGGCTGACGGGCCGCACCGCGATGGGTCACAAGACGCGCAAGGTCGGGCTTGGCCCAAGATCGCTCCAAGATTTTTCAAAACCTTTTTGATTTAAAATAATTCCCAAAATTAGATTAATTCATTTAAGGCAATTAAAATATCAGGAAAAATCCAGGAAAATTCTCATAAATACTTTGAGACATTCTGAGCTCAAATAAAATATTTTTGGTAAAACTTTATATTAACTTTATCTATATATACATTTAGTTTTCACTAAAGGTTCAATATACTTAATTAAAATAAATTCAAATAATTTCTGGAAAAATCCAATAAATTCAGAAAATAACCAAAATGCACATAAGTGAAATTATAGGCCAAATTTTGGGATGTTACAAGCACCGATAGCAAAAAGACCTTATCGGATGCCTACCGATGAGTTGGTGGAAATGAAGAAGCAGATCGACGAGTTATTAGAGAAGGGTTTTATAAGACCAAGTTCGTCGCCATGGGGAGCGCCAGTTTTGTTTGTCAGGAAAAAAGATGGAAGCCTTAGAATGTGTATTGATTACGGTGCACTTAATGAAGTGACGATTAAGAATAAGTATCCGCTGCCAAGGATTGATGATCCGCTCGACCGCTTGAGAGGAGCCGAGTTTTCTCAAGATAGACCTTCGTTAGGATATCATCAATCAAGATTCGGGCGGAAGATGTTCCAAAGACCACATTTTCTTCAAGATACGGACATTATGAGTTCACGGTCATGTCTTTTGATTGACCAATGCGCCAAAGATATTTCATGAACTTGATGAATAAGATTTTCATGGAATACTTGGACAAGTTTGTTGTTGTGTTCATAGATGATATTTTGGTATATTCAAAGACCGAAGCAGAGCATGCAAATCAACTGAGGCTAGTGTTGGAAAAGCTGCGTGCGCAACAGCTGTATGCTAAATTCAGTAAATGCGACTTTTGGAAGGAAAAGGTGGAATTTCTCGGTCATGTTATGACTGCAGAAGGAGTTGCCGTCGACCCAAGCAAAGTGGAGGCAGTGTTGCATTGGGAACAACCAAAGTCTGTCACTCAAGTCCGAAGTTTCCTGGGAATGGCAGGAAATTATCGCCGATTCATAGAAGGATTTTCGACGATTGCGAGACCTCTTACGCAGTTGTTGAAAAAGGAAAAGAAATTTTCATGGACGCTAGATTGTGATAAGGGTTTTGAGGAATTAAAGAAGCGTTCGACAACAGCCCCAGTGTTGGTTTTGCCTAGTGTTCAGAACAGCTTCGATATATACTGTGATGCGTCAAGATAGGGTCTTGGATGCGTCCTGATGCAAGAGGGTAAAGTGGTCGATATGCGCCAAGGCGCTTAAGACCGCATGAAGGGAATTATCCTACGCTTGACTTGGAATTGGTGCCGTGGTGCATGCCTTGAAATTGTGGCGTCATTATCTCATGGGAAATAGATGTGAGATATATACGGACCACAAGAGTTTGAAATATATCTTCACCCAAATGATCTTAACATGAGGCAAAGGAGATGGTTGGAACCGATCAAGGATTATAATATGAGAATCCACTACCATCCAGAAAGGCTAATGTAGTGGCGATGCCTTGAGTCGTAAAAACCATGTTGCAAACATGATGGTACAGAAGATCAATCGGAGTTGTGTAAGGAGTTTCGAAGTTAAAATTGGTAATGGTTCCGTATGATTTATAGCTGCTTTGGAAGTAAGGCCGACGCTTGAAGATCGATTTGGGAAGGGCAAAGGATGATGAGAAAATCAACCGAATCAAAGCTAAAAAGGATGAAGGATTAGCGGCAGATTTTACTATGGATGGCCGGGGTACCATGTGGTTCAAGGGTCGTATTTGTGTGCCAAACAGACCAGAGCTTAAGTAGTTGATTTTAGAAGAGGCTCATGATTCCAAGTATTCAATCCATCCAGGAAGCGCCAAGATGTACCAGGACTTAAGGGAAAGGTTTTGGTGGCCGAATATGAAGCGTGAAGTCGCTGAGCATGTTGCCTTATGTTATATATGCCAGAGAGTTAAGGCAATACACCAGAGACCTGCAGGATTACTACAACCGTTAAAATTTCCAGAATGGAAATGGGAAGAAATCGGTATGGATTTCATCACCGGGTTGCCAAGAACCCAAAGTAGGTACGATTCTATATGGGTTATCGTGGATCGACTGACCAAAGTTGCTCACTTCATTCCAGTCAAGACAACTTACTCAGGAGACCGTTAGCAGAACTATACATAGCCAGAATTGTGTGTTTGCATGGGGTACCAAAGAAAATAGTGTCGATGAGGTACCCAGCTCACCTTGAGATTTTGGGATAAATTGCATGAAGCCATGGGAACGCGCTTGAACTTCAAAGACGGCATATCACCCGCAGATCGATGGTCAAACAGTAAAGAGTAAATCGATTTTGGAAGATATGTTAAGAGCTTGCGATTAGCCTATACTACATCATGGGATAAATGCTTACCAGTATGCGAGTTCAACTATAACAACAGCTACAAAGCTAGTTTGCGGATGTCGCCATTTGAGGCTTTATATGGTCGTGCTCGCTGCATTCTAACGAATTGGAATGAGACAGAGAGCGTATGATATTTGGCCCCGATATTCTCAAGGAAGTCAAGAGCAAGTTGCCATGATAAGAGACAAAGTTGAAAATCGCGATCAAGACAAAAAGTTACGCAGATAATCGACGCCGTGATTTGAGTTTCAACCCGATGATTTCGTGTATCTTAGGTTACCCTCTAAAAGGAGTTAAAAGGTTCCACGCTAAAGGAAAGCTTGCCCTAAGATATGTTGGACCGCTCAAAATTTTGAACCGCCGAGGAGGTTGCTTATCGCTTGAATTGCCGCAATCACTAGCAAAGTGCATGATGTGTTCCATGTGTCTCACTCAAGAAGTGTCTTCGGTGCAGTAAGCACGCCTTTGGGAGAGATTGAATTGCAGAAAGATCTGACCTACAAGGAGCAACCAATCAGAATCCTGGATGTTATGGACCGCAAGACCAGGACCAAGTCAGTTCGCTTTTGCAGGGTTCAGTGGAGCAACCATTCCGAGAATGAGGCAACCTGGGAGCGTGAAGAGGATCTGAAGTCAGAATTTCCAAACCTATTCCCTAGTCAGCCTTGAATCTCGGGGTCGAGATTCTGTTAAGGGGGGAGGTTTGTAACATCCCAAAAATTTGACCTATAATTTCGCTCACGTGCATTTTTGTGATTTTCTGAATTTATTGGATTTTTCCAGAAATTATTTGAATTCATTTTAATTAAGTATATTGAACCTTTGGTGAAAACTAATTATATATAGAAAAGAATAATATGAAGTTTTGTCAAAAATATTTTATTTAAGTTCAGAATGTTTCAAGGTATTTATGAGAATTTTCTTGGATTTTTCCCGATATTTTATTGCCTTAAATGAATTAATCTAATTTCGAATTATTTTAATTCAAAAAGCTTTGAAAAATCTTGAACAAGATCGGGCCAAGCCCAAAGATCTTGTGCGTCGCGTGAGCCCAGTCGCGGCGCCTGCTCACCGCTTGTCACGCCGCCCAGCGGCCACCGTTAGATCAAGATCGTGCGGTTAAGATCATGCGTGTTGGTTTGGAAAGATTTGATCGCATCTGTTGATTTTGGAAGGTGCGGATTGGATTGGATCGCCGAGATCTAATCGTGGCCTCTCGCTGCGATTGACGGCTCTCGCCGCCGCGTCCGATTCGGTTTCCGAATCCGCCGCCGCGTGATTTAGGGTTTCCTTCCTTGCTCGCATGCCGAGGCTATAAAAGACGCAGCCCGCACTCCAATGTTCCTCGTTCCCTTGCGCAGCCAGTAGCTCTAGCCTCTTCGCTGCTGTTTATTTGCCGCCGCCGCTCAGAGCTCGCCGTAGTTCTTTGCAGCGCCGCCGCGAAGTTTTGCGCCGCTCGCGCGCCGAGCCTCCTCCCGCCGAATCGGTTCCAGATCTGGGGTCGTTGCGTTCCAAGACGCGCCGAGGCCGCCACTTATTCTCGCCGAGTCGCTACCAAACGCCGTCGTAGTCGTCTTCCTCCGCCTCCGTGCAAGCCCGCGCCGTGTCTCGGAAGCCACAGCAGCCGTTGGATCTTCGCCAAGCGCCCGATCAAGCCACGCCACTTCTTCAAAGTTGTTCGCCGTATATTTCTAACCGCTAGATTCGAATAGACGTTCGGGGTTGAGACGCGTGTGCGTAGTGTGTCAGCCATTGGATCGTCTCGCAGATGTGCGTCCCGTGTCGGTGCGGGTACCGAAGCATCGTGCGCCGGGTGCACTGTGGACAGGCGTGTGCCGTGGACTTGGTCCATAGACCGAGCGACGTGGCGCAATTTGATTGGCCCACGTATCGCGATGACGTCATGCTGACATCAGCCGGTCCACAGCACAGTATCTCGAGTCCACGGTGGACCAGCGTGTTTTTGTAACATCCCAAATTTTCATTTCAAAAATAGGATAAAAAAAATTAAATTATTATTTTTATCGGTTGTTCAAGTTTATTTGTCTCCGTTTTATTTTCTGGATTTCTCTAGAGTTCAAAAGAAAAAGACTTTTGCCTATTTTTAGAAAAACTTAAAACTATTTCCTAAAAAAAACCCTATTTAAGTTGGAATTAATTGTTTTAAAAAAATATATCACAAGGAACTTCGGTGAATTTTCCCATTATTTGTTAAAATCCTGATTTCAAAATCTTTCCAAAAGTCTCATAAATTAAAATATAGTTTGGAGACAAAATAAAAGATTTGGTTTTGCTAAAACTATCTTATTTAATATAAATAAACCTAAGGGAATTTCTGTGAAGTTTTCTATATTTGTCAAATTATATATTTTCTAAAGCCTTTCCGAAAGCTTTAACAAAATAAAAATATATGTGGGTACAAAAATAAAATATTTGGTGGTACCAAAATATTTTATTTGATCTCAAAATGTCCTAATTAAACTCCCTGAATTTTCTTAGAATTTTTGGGGTTGTTTTAGTATTTTCCAAATTAAAAAGATATTAAAAACAATATAAAAGTATTTACTGTACATGAATAAAATTATTATTTTATGTAATAATATTTTATTTGTGTTACTAAGGCTGTGGGTCACGTTCCAGATTTTTCTCTGATTTTTAAACGGTTGTTTGATATTTATTTCGATTTTATGGGTGATACTTAATAATTCGGATTAAATAATCAGTAACTGCTACAGTAATTCCGGCATTTTTTCAGGCATAACTTCGGCGAGCTCTCCTGGTCACTCCCGATCTTATTTTGATCTGAAAGTTTTACCAGAGCTTCCTCTTGCTGTCCTCTACATCCAGTAAAATCAGATTTTGCAAATGCCTAACGGAGCACCTCCGGCCAACGATTTCTCTCCCAACTCCGGCGAGCTTTTCCCGTTGATCCATTGCTCCTTTGTAGCTGAAAATTGAACCCTAGACGCCTCTCCTCATTCCCCACATCATAATAAAAGATCAGCATCATAATCGCAACGGAGATCCCTCGGCAAGATTTTTTCCCCTAACTCCGGTAAGAACTTCGGCGAGCTCTACAGGGCGCTCCCGAACTCCGTTCATCCTCAAATTGTTTGTGGAGCACCCCCATGAAGGTTGCAACACCTCTGTGAAACAGTTTTGGAAAATTCCAAACAGAGCTCTGCCGGCGACCCTTTTTCTCCTACAACGTCGACGAGCTCTTCCGGTGCGCCGCCATCGCCGGCCGATGTTGGCATCGCGTTCCCCATCATACTGGTGAGTTTTTATGAAATCCTCTCACGTCATCTCATGCCATATGGTCAGATCTATCTCTCCAAGAAATTTGGTGCAGTTTCATCCAGGAAATCAAAAGTTATGGCCGTTCCAATCTCGAATCTTGCAGTCACCCGTTCTCCTTCGTTTTTGCGGGTTTGACCGTGCAATTTTTTCTATAGACTCCTCTTGATGTCCTCTACACGGTGCTCACCCTAACTCAAGGTTTTGTCAAAGGGATTGCTGCAGAAAATTCAATCTTCCCGATCGATCGCAGACGTCACGCGTAAAACTTCGCCGCTCCCGCTGATCCGAAGGTAAAACACAGATCTGTTCACGCCATATCGTGCCAAATGATCCCAGATAGCTCTCTGTAAAATTTGGTTAGGTTTCATCCATTATTCTAATAGTTATGACCGCTTGATCTATTAGCTTTAGCGGTACCGCTCATCGGCAGTTTGTGATCTGTCCGTTGGGTTGCTTCCAAATCGGATATACCGCTGAGTTCGTGTCGCCGTTCTACGTGGTGCTCACTTCCCCTCTGCTGTTCCATCGACCGAAAATTTTAATATTCGTTATCGTCGCTTTTTGCCACCGCCGCGCGTGCCTTGTGCCGCCAACCATTTTGGTTTGTCGTGGCCATGTCATTGTGTCCGAAAATCATTATCCCCTGTTTTGCCCACCGTTGAAGTTCATTGATCCCCGGTGGCCGTCAAAGCCATGTTCTAGAATCTACCCGACGTCTTTTGGCCTAGTCCTTCGTGTCGGTGTGCATTTCGGTTCGCCATCTTTGGAAACCTTTAATCGCAGAGCCAACCCTACCATCCTACCCTATGCCAAGTGTATTCATCATTGAATCATTTCGCTCAAACCCGGACTTAACCCTTGGTCCAATTCGTCGTCAACGTTCCGTCGTTAACGTCCCATCGTCAACGTCCGTCGTTAACGTTCCGTCGTTAACCTCCCGCCGTTATTGCGGTATTGCGGTTCATCGTGAGCCGCGCTGCCGGTATTGCGGTTTTCCACGTTGTGTCCACCGTAGTAAGATATTTGTACTGTCTTACTACATATCGTCATCGCCCTGTTATCGTCAAGTCTCTTCTTTGATGTATGATCAACCCCGGATCGGATCGCATCAATGTCGATTCCATCCGCCCTTGTCTTATCCTCGAAAATCTAATCGCCATTAACCTGCATTCATTCGTGGACTTGGTCGATAGACCATTGGCCATATGTCATATCCTCGTGCCATATCTATTCTATTAGTCTATCTTTCTTTTGTTTGATCGTATTTGTTTAGTCAACAAAAGTTAACATTGAGTATCGCTTTAGTTCATCATGAACTAACATATCTCTATGGACCCGATCTATAGATCAAGAGCCCATATGTCAATATTTGTCCAATCGAGTTAATTAATCTCAAGGATATCCCTGGAATATACTCCGCTTTTCCCTAATTATCGATCGTAACCTTCTCGATAAATCTTCTAAAAGCTCGTTCTCTTTCATCCGATCTTCGATCAAATCTAAGTTCCTAAATTCAATCCTTCCGCTCAGCACCAATCTAATATTAAATTGGAGTTTATTTGAATTGCTTTTGAGTTTTGTTGTATTTGTGCTTCTTTGTCGTTAGACGTGTCGCTCGTGGTTACCCAAGTAGTCAAGGACGAGGAAGTCAAGCATTCGATTGAAGAGCCAAAGGTTGATGAAGCCAAGATCAATTAAAAGAGTAAAGAGCAGTTTATAGCAAGTGCCAGGCAAGTTGTGCTTTCATCATGTTGAACCTACGATTACAAAAACTGCTATATTGTTTTACTTTATTGCATATTATTTGACATGTACAAATGTCTTCAATTAAATTTGGGACTTAGCTATTATACCCAATTGATCTATACCCTACCTTGCCATTTGTATACCATGATATATTGTCACCCTAGATTGGTTCATTATAGTTAGTTAGTAATAATAATCAACATGGGATGGTTAGACCGTATTAGTTGCTTAGTCATGCCACGCCATCACATGTACTTTAGTCTTTGATAAATAATCTTGACTAATGGAATATGGAACGATGTTATGAACTTGTGTGTCATGTGTGGTCAAACGATGAGATTGAGTTGCGGTGGCGAGAGGATGTCACGCAACGAGGTTAAATTGCTGATGGCTCGTGGTGCTTGGTAATCAACTAGGGTGGTTATGATTTAGATTGGGGCAAGTGGCAAGGGGCGAGAATGCCAAGGTGGGCCCGATGGGCAGGGGGTATGTGAAAGTCTTGCCTCGATCATCTTAAGGACTTAACCTTGCAAGCCTTTGACCTGAGTCAATCATGCGACCACATGTCTGATATGGAATAGACCTAGTTGATTAGGGTTCTGATATCTTTCCTCTGATACCTCGGGGCGACAGTACACGGAAGTGTACCTGTGCGGGGGAGCGTACCTGTGCTGCGGCTTGGTACCCATCCAACGGTGTTGGCCTGTCCTATACTTCGGCTGGCACTGCGTGAGAGGAGTGATAGAGAAGGCAACACCGGAGAGGTTCTTTGGTTAAGATAGAGGTTCCTGAAAGGCTTTGTCGTGAATTCTCTGCCGGTACACCAAAGGAAGTGTGCTGATGGCCAGGCACAAAGAGAATATCACGTCGTGTGGGTAAAGTGCATAACCTCTGCAGAGTGTAAACCTATTCGCATAGCCGTGCTCACGGTATTGAGCAAAGCTCGGGAATTACAGTCAAGGGTTAGACTTTTGTTAAACAAAACTTATTGGGATGGCGGGATGCCATGGAAAGTGGATTTTGACTTAGGATTGGAAACTTGTTTTACTTGAGAAATGTTGAATCTATCTAATACAGTTATTTGTTTTACTGTCTTTCCAATTTATATACTGTATTAATTTACAAATGCTGCTTTTTGCAAAATAGCCATGTTAGCCATTTCTTTGGAATAATCCTTGCATATAGCTATGTTAGAATTGCATTCTGTGCACGACTTGTTGAGTGCTTTATGTACTCACCCCCTTGCAACACACAAAATCATCAGTTGAGGAGAAGACCACAACTTCGAAGGAGGAGAAGTTCCACGAGGAGGCGATTATCTAGGAGTTGAACCTTGTCAGTTGCCTGTGGTATATTGATGGGATTCGTCGACGATCTTCATTCCGCTGTTGTTTATTTATTTTGAGTTGAAGCCACCAAGGCCTCACAAGTGTAAGTTTGACCTTAAGGTCGTTCAATAGTTCTATATTAATAGATTAAGTCTTTATTTATTATTCCGCTGTTTATGATTGTGATATTTCATCTATGTTGAGACTGTGTGCACTAGCGTGATCCTGGACTAGTGCTGAATACACAGAGGGTCCGGATTTGCATATTCGTGTCGCGACAGAGGTGGTATCAGAGCCATACTGACTGTAGGTCTTGACCCTAGATAGTTTGGCCGTTCCTTAGGAGCTTCAAAAGTATTTTCTAAAAGTGAAAATTTAACTTGAAAGAATAATAAGTCCTTGACTTATCTTATTCTTCCATTCTTTCCCCTTTTGCTAAAAAAATTATTCATCTTTCCTCACTAGTTTAAATAAAAATCTTACCTGCGTTGTTCTAAGTAGTTAACGATGTCTCCCACTTAAGGAGAAAGTACTGGGTGTCTCGTTGCTGAACCTTAAGATCGTGAAGACAGGAATCGTCAAGCTCAAGGAAGGGAGGATCGATGCAGTGTTCCTGAAACTAGAAGACCCAGTGCTTCGAGTATCTAGTTGAGACTCATGTGTGTGAGCCACGTCTTCTTAAGCTAGAATGTCGCCCTTATAGACGGTAGTTTTGTGTGTATAGGTTGATTTGGTTGTTCCTTGATTGTTGATTGTGCAGTATGTGTTGCATAGCTCTTAGGCTTATATAAGCAACATACCAAGTTATTAATATTGTTTGCTTAAGTTGTTGGGTTAAACCTATCTCCCCTGTATTAGGATCATTATTCCTTATCTATGCTATTTCCCTTTTCCCTAACCCTTTGAAGCAACCAAGCAGATGGTGCGATCGGTGGAACCAAGAAAGTCGATGGAAGTGGAAATCAACTCGGTGAGAACCCCAATGATGGATCAGTTTGCAACCGTCAATACGTATAAATATGCGAGTATCACCGAATGAGTTCGTTGATGCTTTTCGCTATTCCTTTGCTTCGACGTAAGATGGTGTCATCATGATAGATTCAGATCAAAATGCTACCTCGATCGATTCAAGATCTAGACGTTGTTCTTTGAAGTGTTGTCAGCCTGACAAGTTAGAAGATCGTGCATGCATTCACTGTGGAGAAATAGGCCATACCGTTGATGAGCATGCGATCAATTGCTCCAGTTGTGAAGGAAGTCATCCTTTCGAAGAGTGCCCTATGAACAACATCACATGTTACCTATGTGAAGGTCGAGATCATTGCCCACTCAATGTCCCTTGATCCAATAATTATCGCAGTGACTCAAATACGCCAGAAGAATCTTCGAGCTGCAATTACTCAAGAATTGTCAAAAAGAGGTGTAATATCAGTTGTACAGGAGACGCCACTTGAAAAACTAAAGATGCAGCCTCCTGATCTTGGCTGTCTTCATCAAGAAAGTAGTAAGTGGCATTCGCCAACAAAGATGTTTCTTATGTGATGAACAAGGTCATTGGTCTAGAGAATGCCCTCTGAAGCAACCAGCTCTGAATTACCAGAAGAACAATAATGAGCATACATTTATACCTAACAAGGCACAACGATGCAAACGTGTGTGCTACTACTGTCAGAAGGAAGGTCATTATGCTAACCGATGTCCACAGAGAAGACAATTATTTTCTCGCAACCGTGGTTATTCCGTGGTTACTTCGCTAAGTACATAACGCCAAGAGTGAGTGGTGACACCGTAAGAGAAGTTTGCCTAGAGAACCAGTTGAAGAAAAGACGTCTGAGCGAAGACACTACCCCAGTCAGTGAATGCCCAAGGAAGAAAAATTTCCATAAACTCTGTTATACCTGCCGCAAGCCCGGACATTTTGCCAATAATTGCCCTCAGAAGAAAGCAATCATGCTGGTTCAAGCCAATCTCAACTCTGCCACAGTCAAAACCTCAGTGTCGACGCCAATCAAGGAAGCTCAGATCAACGATTTCACCCTGAGCGAGTGTCATAACTCATTTGTAAAGTGAGGAGATTAGTAATGAATTCCATCTAAAGATTTCCTTGCAAAAGAAATAAAGTAGAGATGAATGTTTTGTTGGTATGAGAAGTTTGAAGTAAAAGCATTAATAGTAAATGAAGATATTGTCTGCAATGGTGGTTCACTTGAAAGTGATATGTGTGCTATAATGGTCAATTCAGTACCATTTAGCGTGGAGCTTGTCTTCCAGAAGATTTGTCATTATTAGAAGGTATTCGGTTATGCTCGATCTAACCCAGAATTCAAAATCAAAAGTATTAATGGCAATAAAGGATTTGATATGTCTTTGAGCATTCACTTTACCAGATAATGTTCATGTGTATGTTGGCCATAGAGCCTGAATTCACAGTAATGTGATGTAGAGACAAAATTTGTTGATTTAGTATATTGAAGATCAGTACCTTTACTTCAATGGTAATTGAAGCATTAATTAATTATGGAAAGAATATCTAGCAGATATAGAATTTCCAGTCGCTACTTGAGAACCAAACCGACAAAGATAGTATCGCATCAACAGATCAACAGAGTGGTATTTTTATCCATGCTTTTGACAAGTCCAATAAGATAAAACTAATTCAGAATCTTCAGAATTCCATGACTCAGTCATGATGTTAAGAGTTGCCAGATTCATTTCGGTCAATGTCCCTTACTCCGAAGGTCATTGGTAGTGAATTTGCAAGGACCAAGGAATCGTTCAAGACGTTGAATTGCAGAGAAGCAATTATCAATCAGCTTGAGTTTCTCAGATCAAGAGCTGTTCTTAAGAACCAACTCAACAGAAATGATGTTCAATCTTCGACCAAGACCGCAGAATAGCAAGTTGCTTTCGCCGTCATGTGAAGTTGTCTGCAAGTGCAGAAAGCTTCGAAGGTCGAGTCTCCCAGAACCAATTCTATAGCCAGCCTAAATCTCGGGGACGAGATTCTGTTAAGGGGGGGAGGTTTGTAACATCCCAAATTTTCATTTCAAAAATAGGACAAAAAAAATTAAATTATTATTTTTATCGGTTGTTCAAGTTTATTTGTCTCCTCTTTATTTTCTGGATTTCTCTAGAGTTCAAAAGAAAAAGACTTTTGCCTATTTTTAGAAAAACTTAAAACTATTTCCTAAAAAAAACTTATTTAAGTTGGAATTAATTGTTTTAAAAAAATATATCACAAGGAACTTCGGTGAATTTTCCCATTATTTGTTAAAATCCGGATTTCAAAATCTTTCCAAAAGTCTCATAAATTAAAATATAGTTTGGAGACAAAATAAAAGATTTGGTTTTGCTAAAACTATCTTATTTAATATAAATAAACCTAAAGGAATTTCTGTGAAATTTTCTATATTTGTCAAATTATATATTTTCTAAAGCCTTTCCGAAAGCTTTAACAAAATAAAAATATATGTGGGTACAAAAATAAAATATTTGGTGGTACCAAAATATTTTATTTGATCTCAAAATGTCCTAATTAAACTCCCTGAATTTTCTTAGAATTTTTGGGGTTGTTTTAGTATTTTCCAAATTAAAAAGATATTAAAAACAATATAAAAGTATTTAGTGTACACGAATAAAATTATTATTTTATGTAATAATATTTTATTTGTGTTACTAATGCTGTGGGTCACGTTCCAGATTTTTCTCTGATTTTTAAACGGTTGTTTGATATTTATTTCGATTTTATGGGTGATACTTAATAATTCGGATTAAATAATCAGTAACTCCTACAGTAATTCCAGCATATTTTCAGGCATAACTTCGGCGAGCTCTCCTGGTCACTCCCGATCTTATTTTGATCTGAAATTTTTACCAGAGCTTCCTCTTGCTGTCCTCTACATCCAGTAAAATCAGATTTTGCAAATGCCTAACGGAGCACCTCCGGACAGCGATTTCTCTCCCAACTCCGGCGAGCTTTTCCCGTTGATCCATTGCTCCTTTGTAGCTGAAAATTGAACCCTAGACGCCTCTCCTCATTCCCCACATCATAATAAAAGATCAGCATCATAATCGCAACGGAGATCCCTCGGCAAGCTTTTTTCCCCTAACTCCGGTAAGAACTTCGGCGAGCTCTACAGGGCGCTCCCGAACTCCGTTCATCCTCAAATTGTTTGTGGAGCACCCCCATGAAGGTTGCAACACCTCTGTGAAACAGTTTTGGAAAATTCCAAACAGAGCTCTGCCGGCGACCCTTTTTCTCCTGCAACGTCGACGAGCTCTTCCGGTGCGCCGCTATCGCCGGCCGATGTTGGCATCGCGATCCCCGTCATGCCGGTGAGTTTTTCTGAAATCCTCTCACGTCATCTCGTGCCATATGGTCAGATCTATCTCTCCACCAAATTTGGTGCAGTTTCATCTAGGAAATCAAAAGTTATGGCCGTTCCAATCTCGAATCTTGCAGTCACCCGTTCTCCTTCGTTTTTGCGAGTTTGACCGTGTAATTTTTTCTGTACACTCCTCTTGATGTCCTCTACACGGTGCTCACCCTAACTCAAGGTTTTATCCAAGGGATTGCTGCAGAAAATTCAATCTTCCCCGATCAGACTGCGTACGTACGGAAGAAAACTTCGTCGCGCGTTCCCCGTCGATCCAGATGGTAAAACTCAGATCCATTCATGTCATATCGTGCCAAATGATCCCAGATAGCTCTCTGTAAAATTTGGTTAGGTTTCATCCATTATTCTAATAGTTATGACCGTTTGATCTATTAGCTTTAGCAGCCGTTCATCGGCAGTTTGTGATCTGTCCGTTGGGTTGCTTCCAAATCCGGATATACCGTTGAGTTCGTGTCGCCGCGTTCTACGTGGTGCTCACTTCCCCTCTGCTGTTCCATCCACCGAAAATTTTAATATTCGTTACCGTCGCCTTTTTGCCACCGCCGCGCGTCGTCTTGTGCCGCCAACCATTTTGGTTTGTCGTGGCCATGTCATTGTGTCCAGAAAATCATTATCCCCTGTTTTGCCCACCGTTGAAGTTCATTGATCCCCGGTTGCCGTCAAAGCCATGTTCTAGAATCTACCCGACGTCTTTTGGCCTAGTCCTTCGTGTCGGTGTGCATTTCGGTTCGCCATCTTTGGAAACCTTTAATCGCAGAGCCAACCCTACCATCCTACCCTATGCCAAGTGTATTCATCATTGAATCGTTTCGCTCAAACCCGGACTTAACCCTTGGTCCAATTCGTCGTCAACGTTAAAGCCGTTAACGCCCCATCGTCAACGCTCCGCCGTTAACGCATCGTCGTTAACCTCCCGCCGTTAACGCCCATCGTTAACGCCCGCCGCTAACGCTTTCTTCGTTAACGTTCGCCGTTAACGCTTTGCTCTCGCCGCTATCATCGCATATGCGCATTCCAGCAAGAGCGTAGCGCGATGTCATTATCCTTTCTATCGCCCTATCGTGATCTAACCCCATTTCTTGTGAGTCCGGCTTTATCTTTCTATCATCCAAAGCCGGACCAAAACCTAACTTTAGACCGGTTCGATGGATCGAGTTCATCGTGAGCCGCTACGCCGTATTGCGGTTTTCCACGTTGTGTCCACCGTAGTAAGATATTTGTACCGTCTTACTACATATCGTCATCGCCTCGTTATCGCCAAGTCTCTTCTTTGATGTATGATCAACCCCGATCGGATCGCATCAATGTCGATTCCATCCGCCCTGTCTTATCCTCAAAATCTAATCGCCATTAACCTGAATTCATTCGTGGACATGGTCGATAGACCATTGGCCATATGTCATATCCTCGTGCCATATCTATTCTATTAGTCTATCTTTCTTTTGTTTGATGTATTTGTTTAGTCAACAAAAGTCAATATTGAGTATCAGTTTAGTTCATCATGAACAAACATATCTCTATGGACCCGATCTATAGATCAAGAGCCCATATGTCAATATTTGTCCAATCGAGTTAATTAATCTCAAGGATATCCCTGAATATACTCCGCTTTTCCCTAATTATCGATCGTAACCTTCTCGATAAATCCTCCAAAGCTCGTTCTCTTTCATCCGATCTTCGATCAAATCTAAGTTCCTAAATTCAATCCCTTCCGTTCAATACCAATCTAATATTAAATTGGAGTTTATTTGAATTGCTTTTGAGTTTTGTTGTATTTGTGCTTCTTTGTCGTTAGACGTGTCGTTCGAAGTTACCCAAGTAGTCAAGGACGAGGAAGTCAAGCATTCGATTGAAGAGCCAAAGGTTGATGAAGCCAAGATCAATTAAAAAGAGTAAAGAGCGTTTATAGCAAGTGCCGTGCAAGTTGTGCTTTCATCATGTTGAACCTACGATTACAAAAACTGCTATATTGTTTTACTTTATTGCATATTATTTGACATGTACAAATGTCTTCAATTAAATTTGGGACTTAGCTATTATACCCAATTGATCTATACCCTACCTTGCCATTTGTATACCATGATATATTGTCACCCTAGATTGGTTCATTATAGTTAGTTAGTAATAATAATCAACATGGGATGGTTAGACCGTATTAGTTGCTTAGTCATGCCACGCCATCACATGTACTTTAGTCTTTGATAAATAATCTTGACTAATGGAATATGGAACGATGTTATGAACTTGTGTGTCATGTGTGGTCACACGATGAGATTGAGTTGCGGTGGCGAGAGGATGTCACGCAACGAGGTTAAATTGCTGATGGCACGTGGTGCTTGGTAATCAACTAGGGTGGTTATGATTTAGATTGGGGCAAGTGGCAAGGGGCGAGAATGCCAAGGTGGGCCCGATGGGCAGGGGGTATGTGAAAGTCTTGCCTCGATCATCTTAAGGACTTAACCTTGCAAGCCTTTGACCTGAGTCAATCATGCGACCATATGTCTGATATGGGACAAACCTAGTTGATTAGGGTTCTGATATCTTTCCTCTGATACCTCGGGCGACGGTACACTAAGTGTACTGTGCGGGGAGCGTACTGTGTCTTGCGCTTGGTACCCATCCAACGGTGTTGGCCTGTCCTATACTTCTACTGGCATCAGCGTGAGAGGAGTGATAGCGAAGGCAACACCGAGAGGTTCTTTGGTTAAGATAGAGGTTCTGAAAGGCTTTGTCATGAATTCTCTGCAGACACCAAAGGAAGTGTCTTGATGGCGGTGCACAAAGAGAATATCACGTCGTGTGGGTAAAGTGCATAACCTCTGCAGAGTGTAAACCTATTCGCATAGCCGTGCTCACGGTATTGAGCAAAGCTCGGGAATTACAGTTAAGGGTTAGACTTTTGTTAAACAAAACTTATTGGGATGGCGGGATGCCATGGAAAGTGGATTTTGACTTAGGATTGGAAACTTGTTTTACTTGAGAAATGTTGAATCTATCTAATACAGTTATTTGTTTTACTGTCTTTCCAATTTATATACTGTATTAATTTACAAATGCTGCTTTTTGCAAAATAGCCATGTTAGCCATTTCTTTGGAATAATCCTTGCATATAGCTATGTTAGAATTGCATTCTGTGCACGACTTGTTGAGTGCTTTATGTACTCACCCCCTTGCAACACAAAAAATCATCAGTTGAGGAGAAGACCACAACTTCGAAGGAGGAGAAGTTCCACGAGGAGGCGATTATCTAGGAGTTGAACCTTGTCAGTTGCCTGTGGTATATTGATGGGATTCGTCGACGATCTTCATTCCGCTGTTGTCTATTTATTTTGAGTTGAAGCCACCAAGGCCTCACAAGTGTAAGTTTGACCTTAAGGTCGTTAAATAGTTCTATATTAATAGATTAAGTCTTTATTTATTATTCCGCTGTTTATGATTGTGATATTTCATCTATGTTGAGACTGTGTGCACTAGCGTGATCCTGGACTAGTGCTGAATACACAGAGGGTCCGGATTTGCATATTCGTGTCCCGACAGTTTTCGTGGACTAAGTCCATGCGCCGAGGCCACGTGTCCATCGGTGATTGGTCCACGTGTCGCTTGTGCATTAATCGGTAATTTCCAGTAGAAAAATAATTCGGGAAAATCGGTTTTTCTAATTTCTGTATTTTCAGTATTTATTCAAACTTCAAAACGCTATATCTTTTGCATTTTAAATCGGATTTGAGTGATTCAAATTTCTAAAAAATTTTAAAATCAAGATCTATTTATTGCTGAATTTTATTTTATTTTTGGAGTTTTTTTGCTCTCGGGTTTGGTATTTATTTGCTATTTTGGCATCGTTTCGCGTAGACGTTGAACTGCTCGGTGATCCGGAGGAAGATTCGTCGCTCCAAGACCCAAGCTCAGATCAAGACGAGCACCTAATCCAAGGCAAGTTGTGCTTTGATCATGTTGCACCTAACTTTCACCAAAATTGCTATTTTATCTCTTAAACTTTATGCATGATATTTTATATGTATAAATGATTTCAATTAATCTGGGAATTAGATAATAGGCCTATTTGAATTAAATCATACCTTGTCAATTTTATGCCATGATCTATTTGTCACCCTAGGATGTGGAATTATAGTTGGTTAATATTGATAATCAACCTGGGCTAGTTAGACCGTCATAGATTGCTTAGCCATGCCACGTCATCACATGTGTCCGAATGTTGATACTTAATCTTGACTAATGGAATAGGGAACAATGTTTTTGAATTGGTGTGTCATGTGTCATCACACAGTGATATCAAGTTGTCGTGGCGAGGAGGTCACACATCTAGATTGAAATTAAAGAAAGAAAAGAAGTTTGAATGGACACCCGAATGTGAATCAAGTTTTCAAGAATTGAAGAAAAGGCTAACTACCACACCTGTCCTTGTGTTGCCTGACGTCCATAAGAATTTTGACGTCTTCTGTGATGCATCACGACACGGTCTTGGGTGCGTGCTGATGCAAGAATCCAGAGCTGTAGGATATGCTTCTCGGCAGCTCCGTCCCCATGAGCAAAACTATCCTACCCATGACTTGGAATTAGCAGTTGTGGTTCATGCTCTAAAGATTTGGCATCATTACCTCATTGGTAATCGATGCAATGTATACACTGATCATAAAAGCCTAAAATATTTCTTCACTCAATCGGACTTGAACCTTAGACCGAGAAGATTGTTGGAGCTAATCAAAGACAATGATCTTAACATTAACTACCACCCAGGTAAAGCTAATTCGTAGCCGACGCCCTTAGTGGAAAACTTCACTGTATCTCCATCTCGGCTTTTATTGAACAATCTGAATTGCAAATTGAATTTCAGAAGCTTAATTTAGGAATTATTGAAAAAGGATTTATAACCGCACTAGAAGTGCAACCAACCTTGAAATTCCAAATTAAAGCTTCCCAACTTGTTGATGAAGCCATCATCAAAATCCGAGAAGAGTTAAAGCAAGGCATTGACTCCGAATTCATGGAAGGTTTTGACGACCTTCTTATGCATAAGAAACAAATTTATATTCTCAATGATTTTGAGCTTAAGAATTGGATCCTAAAAGAAGCTCATGAATCACCTCTCTCAATCCATCCCAGATGTACAAAAATGTTTCAAGATCTCCAGCAAGAATATTGGTGGCCTGGCATGAAAAAGGATATCGCAGCATATGTTGCAATTTGCGACGTATGCCGTCGAGTTAAAGCCAAACATCAACGTCCTGCTAGACTCCTTCAGCCTTTAAAAGTTCTTGAATGGAAATGGGATGATATCAGCATGGATTTCATCACTGGTCTGCCTAGGACCAAAAAAGGACATGACTCTATTTGGGTGATCGTGGATCGATTAACTAAAGTGGCCCACTTTATGCCTGTCAAGACCACTCATTCTGGAGATAAGCTTGTCGAACTATATCTGGAAAATATTGTTCGTTTGCATGGAGTCCCAAAGACCATTGTCTCTGATCGAGAATCCCAGTTTACATCCCGTTTCTGTGAAAGTTTGCATGAACTTCTGGGGACTAAGCTAAATTTCAATACAAGTTATCATCCTCAGACAGACGGTCAAACAGAAAGAACTAACCAAATCTTGGAAGACATGTTGAGAGCTTGTGTACTGTCTTATAGCACTAATTGGGAAAAAAGTTTAGCGTTCGCTGAATTCTCATATAATAACAGTTTCCAAGCTAGTCTCCAAATGTCGCCTTTTGAGGCACTTTATGGAAGAAAGTGCAGAACACCTCTCTTTTGGTCTGAAGTGGGTGAAAGAAAGTTCTTCGGACCAAATCTCATCCAAGAAGCTCAAGAGCAAGTGGATATGATCAGAAGTCGATTAAAAGAGGCCCAATCTCGTCAAAAGAGTTACGCCGACAATCGTCGCCGTGAACTCAGCTTCGAAGTCAGTGATCATGTCTATTTAAAAGTCTCACCGCTCCGTGGAGTCCGTCGTTTTTAAATTCGTGGAAAGATAGCTCCTCGATATATTGTTCCATATCAAATCCTTGAGAAAATGGGTGAGATGGCTTACAAGTTGGAACTGCCGCCCCAATTATCTGAAGTGCATGATGTTTTCCACGTATCCCAACTTAAAAAGTGCCTTCGCGTTCCTATTGAACTCACCAATCTAGAAAATATCGATCTTCAACCTGATCTTTCCTATGGAGAGCATCCAATCCGCATTCTTGAAAAGGTAAAACGCCACATAAGAAATAAGTCCGACCAGATGCTAAAAGTCCAATGGAGTAACCATTCCGAAGATGAAGCCACATGGGAATGTGAAGATCAACTCAGGAAGGAATTTCCAGACTTCTTCTAGCCCTCGCCAAATCTCGAGGACGAGATTTTTCTAAGGGGGGTAGGTTTGTAACATCCTAAAAAATGGGTAATAATAAGAAATTAAATAATATATTTGAATAAGTTTTAATTTGTATTTCCCTTGGTTTTTCTGAATTTTTATGAGTTTTCTAGATTTCTTTTGATTATTGCTTAAAGAGAAAATTCCTTTTCCTAATCAACCAACCATTACTTAAGTAATAAAAAAAGATTTGTAAATCAACAAAATAATAAAATCCTTGTAAAATTCGTGGAGCTATCCAAAACACAAAATATAATTTTAAATTCAAGTCAAAATATTAAATGATGAAAAGAAAGTTAATTTAATGAATCAAGACTAGCAATAGTAAAAATGTCAGAAATTAAATGTTCATAATTTCGATGTGAAATTTTTTATATTATCATCTCCCTGGATATATTCATATTCAGTAAAATATTAGGAGATAATATTTAGGTTTATTATTTATAAAAATTCAAAAACTAAAAAGCTAAAAATTTGGAAACTTCAATGTCAGAATTTTATTAAATAAACTATCAAGAATCTGAAGATGAAAATTTTACAATAGGTTAAAGTATCCATAAGTAACCTTTTGAAAAAGTTTCTAAATTTTTTAATATGATATATGTACCTAGATAAATATAAAACAGAATGCATAAATTTGTGCATAGTGCATTGTAAGAATTTTTGTAAATTCTACAGGTGTTTAATACATCTGAAATATTTATGGTAGGTTCTAAACTAGCCCAGGTACACTCAATAAATTCCTCATTAATTTACCAATTTTATTGAAAACGGATTCAGTGAACCCACTTCGGCCTTCTCGCAGATCAAACCAGAGTTCTCCTCTCTCGCTGCCGCGTCGGCCCAATCCGCTGTGCGGTCCCACCTGTCAGCCTTAGCTTGTGTCTTCTTCCTCTCGCAGGCGAGCTCGCGCGTGGTTGAGATCAGCTCGCCGGCTGTAGCATCGCCACCGCTGTAGCTGCGCTTCACCCGAGGAAACCGCCTCATCAACACTTCGCCACGCATCGTCCTTGCCCAGAAATTCAGCTGCGCTGCCCATTCCTTCTCCTATTCTGGCGTCGCAAAACTTCACACCCTATGTAAGCTTCTCTACAGCGTTGCCCCTGGCCTATAAATACCGAAGCATGATCGCCAAAGACAGTGCTTCAAAACCCCTCTAGTTTCATCCACCAAGCGCTGCCAATTTCGCAATTTCCCGAATCAACCAAAGAACGCTAGTTTTCTGATCGTGCTCGATTGAAGGTGGTACAAGCAACCATTCTTCAATTGCTTTCTATTTTAGCATTCCCAACTCGCAAGCAACAAAAACCCTCTATCGTTTTTAGGCAATTCCGACCGGAGCTCCGCCGCCACTGAGCCCCCTTCTTCTCCAAAACCGGCGATCGGTGGTGAGCTAACCCATCGCTTATGTCGCTTCCTAATAGATAAAAATGGAATCTCTAGGTCCCGTAGATGCTTTAGGTGGAACCGATTCCGTCGGGGAAGCTCTCTGACGCCGGCACGGCTCGTCGCCTCCTCCGCCACCGCATGTCCACGGTGGCGAGGTGGTTCGGCTAGTCGTCGGTAGGAATGGGTTCCGTCCTTAGGTGCGCAATAGGGTGTTGATGATAACCATGCCCTCGGCCGTATCGGGAAGTCGCCGGATCCTCGCCGTCGGCGAGCTCGGGCTCAAGCTCTGTCTCGGCCGAATGACATGCGGGCCCGAGTTGTCAGTGGCTCACCGTGATTTTGCCTTGTGTCACTGACGGATGGGTCCGGAGTGTTAGCGGCTGCGACGGATTTGAACGCACGTTGCTGGCGCGAAGCAAAAGACGCGTTCAGCGCAGCGAAAGTGTATTTTGCTATTTTCATTAGATTTTTGAATCGGTTAAACATTCAAACTTGAATATCTTTCGCATTTGAAATCCAAATGAGATGAAACAAATTTCTAAATTCATCTAAAATCAAGAGCTTCTAGAATATGCAAAAATATTTTGAAAACCTATTTTGGAAAAATATTTTAATACAAAGGTGAATAGTAGATATGAAAGTAGACTAAATGTAGAAACTTTGCAAATAAAGTTGAATTTGTATGGAACCAATTTTGTTATGATCCTCATTCTACTAGGAACCCATGCATATAAAATATTTGGTTAACTAGTTGTTTTATGTCTTTTCTATGGAGGTCTTATAATGTTAGTTTGATTATGCAATAATAAATAAATTAATAAGAAAAGAATTTCAGGAGAGTGCTAAGCATATTTCTTTTTCAGCATGATAGTAGTATGTTGTTAGTCTAGATAAAAATATTGGATAACTAATGGGTTACGCAAATAGGTTATGTTCTAGTATAAAAGGGCATAAGTAAGCATAGGCATATATATATATATGTGTGTGTGTGTATGGGTATGTGTTTATATAAGGCCATGCATGCATCTAATAAATAGCACATGAGGATTTAGTACATAGCCTGGTATGTTATGCATCCATAATAAAATGGCAGCAAGATGTTTGGTGATGAATGAGTAATTCAAAAGTCTATAAATACATTGCTTTGCATCTGATTCCTTTTAACAACATGCTATTTGATGTTATCACCGTAAGACAAATCCTGCTTCTTTAAATAATTTTAGCATCTAGAATTTGTTAGCATAAATTGAATAATTCATATCATGCAAGAAATACTTGTTATCTTTTAGTCCAAAAATAGTAAAGGTAACCACCAATGAAAAGACGGTATAACCACATAAACATGAATCAAAATCTTACCAATAAATACTTATAGTTCTCCGAATAAGCTTTTATTTGGATTTTCTATTTGTCTTCTTTTTGCCCCTATGTTGGTTCGCTATTTATTGTATGTTATTCTTGATGATCGACGAGTAGATTCCGACGAGCCTGAATTAGTAGACGATGACCTCGCGGACGATCCAGACTTTATTCTTGACTGCGATCAGCAAGGCAAGCACCCCCTTGACCATTTTGATCCTATTATTTCAAATACTTACTTTCAATGTTTGCAAAGCTATTATGCATGCGCGTACTTGTCATAAAAATGCTATGTTCGAATATTGGTAGATATCCCTAATATTTCATGGAACTTCCTTGATAAGTATGGATATGTGAACCTTGATAACCATAGAAAAAGGGTAGACATTACACAATGTCAATTGGGTATATACGATTAATAATCATGCTTAGCCATGCTCATTTAGCAACGGAGTAGATGATCAAATCATACTACTTTTTGGGAATTTGAAATGTTGGAATTGCTAAGTGACAATTGTGGATATTTTGACTAAAAACTCAAAATAAAACTATAGTTTAGATGCGGCCAATTCTTGGCAATAGCCGGTTGTGCAAGGGCTAGACTTGTACGTAGCGTAGGGGGGAGATTATTGCCCGTGTCGGATTAAGGACTGAGCTATGGGTTGTTTTCAAGCCAAGACTTCCGTGCAACCACAAGTGCTGGGATGGGGCAGCCTTAACCTATTAAGTTGCTTAGGTCTGGCTTTGCACATTGTTAGGCGGAAGATAGTATGAGCATTCCTTCCTAGGTTGCTTATGAGGGGCTTCCACACTTTGTTGTGGGTAAATGCATATCGGTATAACGGTGTACGCCTTGGTATGGGAAGAAACTTTTATTGCAAGGATTTACTGATTCAATCGCAGGGAATTACTGCTTGTATTACGACTTTTAATGACAGGGATACACTGTCATGTTTTTCCTCCATAACAAGGATTTAACGTCATCGGGCTGGTACAAAGTTAGGTCTAAACAATGTAACAGTTATGTCATGGTCACCATGCCGACATCCCAAAGGAAGAGTGTCAACTGGCCTGGCAAAAATGGCAGATCATTTTTTGTGGGTAAAGTTGTACACCTCTGCAAAGTGTAAATCTAATTAATTAGCCGCGCCTACGGTTAAAGGCACTTGGTAAAGTCATCTCATGGTTAGAGTTTTAATACTTCCAAAATAATTTGATGGGGAAATGGTATTTTGGCATATATTTCATGTCAGGGGATGACATGGGAATGGATTGAATCAGTCGGGTAGACTGTGTTATGATGATTAATTTATGATGTCAATAATTGTTATTACAACAGATGCTCTTTTACAAATTTCGGTTGCAATCTAGTATATGATTATGCGTCAATGTGCCAATGCAAAAATAACTGTAAAAACCATTCCATTGCTATGACCTGCATTTATTTATATCTGCATTTGCGATACACTATGAGACTTGCTGAGTACACCATGTACTCAATCTTGCTATCAATGTTGTTTTTAGGTGATGATATCGAATACTCCGATGATCATTACGACCATACAGGATTCGGGGGTTATGATGACGATCTTTTCTAGGGCTTTACCTTGTTTGTTGCCTGAGGGTGAATGGGCATAGTACAAGAGAAATAAAGTTCCCGCTGCTATTTTCAAGTTTTTGGCTTGTAATACTATTATATAATCTCAGACGCTCATCATGTGTAATATTATTATGTATGGATGTGATCTCAATTTGTAATCTGTGCGTACTAGCCACTGATCATGGGACTAGTACAGTTTGCACAGGGAACCCATTGTTGGTATTAAATATCAAAAATGGGGGCCTTACGGACGCATAGGCCACCACCTTGCCATTTTACATTAACACACAACCAAGACCTTGCTTAGAAGCATCACAATATATATCGAAACTATTATGCACATCTTGCACTACTAACACAGGTGTGGTAGTCAATCGCTTTTTCAACTCCTGAAAACTCTTTTCTCATTCTAGCGTCCATGCAAACTTTTTTTTCTTCAACAACTGCGTAAGCGGTCTAGCAATCACTGAAAATCTCTCAATAAACCGATGGTAATATCCTGCCATTCCCAGAAAACTACGAATCTGGGTGACAGACTTCGGTTGCTCCCAATGTAACACGGCCTCGACCTTGCTCGGATCAACGGCAACTCCTTCTGCAGTCATCACATGACCAAGAAATTCCACCTTATCCTTCCAAAAATCACACTTACTGAACTTAGCGTACAACCGTTGCTCTTGCAACCTTTCTAAAACCAACCTCAAATGGTCTGTGTGCTCCTCTCTTGTCTTGGAATACACAAGAATGTCATCTATGAAGACAACGAAAAATTTGTCCAAATAGTCCATAAATACTTTGTTCATCATATTCATGAAATATGCCGGAGCATTGGTCAATCCAAAAGACATAACTATGAACTCATAATATCCATACTGCGTGGAAAACGCAGTCTTAGAAACATCTTCTGCTCTCATCTTTAACTAATGATATCCTGAATGAAGGTCTATCTTGGAGAAAACTACAACCCCTCTCAACTGATCAAACAAATCGTCGATCCTGGGAAAAGGATACTTATTCTTGATTGTCACCTCATTAAGTGCACGATAATCGAAACACATTCTTAAACTCCTATCATTCTTTCTACGAACAAAACTGGCGCTCCCCACGGTGAAGAACTCGGTCTTATGAAACCTTTCTCAAGCAATACCTGGCAAGTCATCGGGAAAGACTTCCGAGTGATCCCTTAGAATCAGCACATCTTCTATACTAGTAACTTTCACGCTATTCACCGTTAATTGGCTATTACGAACGGCTGTCGCACGAATCCTTACTTTCTTGCCACTAGGGCTTTCCAATGACACCACTCTTTGGCCACAATCCAACACGGCTTTATGCCTAGATAGCCAATCCATTTCAAGGATAACATCTAAGGTTTGAGTATCTAACAAGATGAGATTCGCTAGAAATTCTATCCCATTCATGAGCATCTGAACTCCCAAACACCCAAGGCTAGATCTAAGCTCAGATCCTGCGGCTTGGACAAAAAGCACACGCTTATGATTCTTAACATCAAATCCATTCTCAGTTGCAAAACTTCGAGAAACAAATGAATGCGAAGCTCCAGAATCAAATAAAACTGTAGCGGGTACCGAGTTAACCAGAAACTTACCCAGTACAACATCTGCAGCTTCCTGAGCTTGATCCGCTGTGATGTGGTTGACTCTACCACGCACTGTTGATTGGGGTGCTGCTCCAGTTTGCCCTGGTGCGCGATTCCCTCCTGATGCAGGTGCCTTAGTAGGTGTCGTTCCCAAGTTGAAGCAGACTAGCGCGATTCCTCCTTTATGCGGACATTTGTTAGCAAAATGTGCTGGCTCATTGCAAGCATAGCAACGTTTGATAGCTGACTGTTGATTCCCTCCTGGTGCATTGTTCCCTTGAGCTGGCGTCTAAAAATTCTAATTAGCAGGGCGAGGTGCAGGGGTTGATGTCTTATTTGCTGCCTGCGGCTGAAACCTAGCAAATTGTTGTGATGACATCCTTAATCTGAACTAGTTTGGTCACCCTCTTTGGTTAACCATCCTGCGCTTGCGATCCTCACCAAGCTCTTTGCGTTTGTCCTCCAAAATCAAAGCTTTGTTAACCAACTCTTGGAATTCAGGAAAGTTATGGGTGATCAATCCCATTTGCAGTCCAGAGTTTAATCCCTTCATAAAGCGTGATTACCTAGCCTTGTCTGTAGCCACATCCTCCGGAGCATAGCGTGCTAGCTGAGTAAATTTGTTCAAGTAATCGGCCATTGACTAGCCTCCTTGCTTCAAAGCTATAAATTCCTCCTTCTTAAGGTCCATCATGCTTTCTTATACATGATACTGACGAAAAGAAGTAGTAAACTCATCCCATGTGATCTCCTGTGGGGCTTCATGTGCGGCACAATAGTTCTCCCAACATTCTGTAGCAGTTTCTTCTAGCTGATGAGAGGCATAAAGCACCTTCTCATTTCCTTCACACTGAGTAATGTGTAGCTTTCTCTCAATCGTCTTAAGCCAATCATCGGCTTCCAAGGGATTGACATTGCCTGAGAATGTTGGCGGATGAGTCCTCATGAAGTTGGACAGTTTGGAGTATGGACGCGGTCCATTGTTGCCATGTTAAACACTGTTGTTGTTGATAGCTGCTTGGCTGATCATACCCTGCATCTGTTGCATCATCGTCTGCATAAGCTAGGTCTGTGCTGCAAGAAAAGCTCCCAAATTCTGTATGTCCACTGGTGGTGATGGTTACGGCAGTACTCCATCATTGGGGTTGTCATTATGGCGAAGGTCACTTCCTGAAGCACCATTGTTACCACGAGTGTTCACCATCTGCTGATTGCTTCTTAGGTTAAGAAAGGTAGATGTAGCATAGATAAGACACCAGAATTTCTAAGGTGGGAAAACAGGTTTAACCCAAATTTATCAACTTTATTAATACTTCGTATGGTTGCTTACAAAAGCCTAAAGGCTATGCAACGTACACTGCACCCTCAGCAATCAAAGATCCAAACTAAGCACACAACCTTAACGACTGCTAAAAAGGTAAAGACTACCTTAAAGACGCGACTCAACACTTGAGTCTCAACCCAACTCTAAGACTCTCACTCATCTAGCCACCCTGGCTGAGGCTGACCCAGTGCATACAACGGTGGGTGGGCTGGCATGGGTGCAAACCTATCCTGATGACCCTCGACTAGAACGTCCACGTCCACGAGTACGTCGCGCTCCTCTGGCTCAAACTCAACCTCCTAGGGGTCCTCCTCTTCTTCTTCGGCTACCTCGATTGGCTCCGGAGTGTCCTGAGCTCCCTGAGCTGCTTGGCCTTCAGCCTCTCGCAAAGCCTCCTCTAACTCGGTGACCACCTCAGCGGCTGCAGCACGAGTCTCTTGAAGCTCCTTCTCTATCACCCTCAGCGCCTCGTACACCATCTCCAGCTCCTGTGTGGTCTCTCTCATATGCTCCTCCTGGGCGAGTGCAAACTTCGCAAGGTGTAATGCAGTAGCACACTCGTCCTCCTCGATCCGTCGACATCGGCTTGCTCGTACAGTAGTGTGAAGCCTGAACACCGTGTCGTGAAGCTCGTCAGCGTAGTCATGGTAGACGTGGCGAAGTGCAAGTCGAGCAGCCTCCTGAATCCCAACCACGTACAAGAACCTCCCCACGGTGATGTGGATCGGTCTACTGGCACTCTCGTTCTCTCGGGCGTAGATAGTAAACTTGCAAATGAACCCTCGGTTTACACCATTAACTGACCAGCTATCTCCTCGGTAAAGTGGACGATAGAAACCTCCAAGCATCTGAAGAACTCTCCACAGCTCCTTGGCATAACCACCTTCTCTCTCCTCAAAGGTCGGGACGATCGGCATCTGCTCCACAAAGAACTTTGAATAAGTCCTCCACCTGAAATAGCATCGGAAAACGATAAATTCAGCAAAGGTGAGAAGTAGAGAATAAGAAGAGTCAAGAGTGTCTTGTTAGTCAAATTTAGAGTTTTCTTTAGAAAATAGTTTTGGACACACCTAGGACACCACCAAGCTATCTAGGGCCAAGACCTACAGTCAGTATGCTCTGATACCACCTCTGTAAGGACCCGAATCTTCTGATTCGAACCCACTGTGTTTACCGCACTAGTCCCAGGATCAACGCTAGTGCACACAGCTTAACATTGGTACATATCACATCAACTCAATGATAATAATATTAATACTCCATTTATTGATATAGCTAAGTGTATGATCTTATGACCAACTTACATTATTAAGCCATGCAGGGCTAGACTTGAAAAATAAACTAAGAAATAAGCAACGAAAAATAGAAGACATATATGGCTCATCAGTTCACCACAGGCAACTGACAAGGCTCGGACCCTAATGACTCGTGTCCGCCTAGAACTCCTCCAACAAAGGTGTAGACTCTTCAACTATTGATTATTGTTGTTTGGCAAGGGTGAGTACTTAAAGCACTCAACAAGTTGCGCACATAATGCAATGCTATGTAACTATATGCAAGGTTTATTCCAAAGGAAAAGTCTATTATGGTTGTCTTGCAGTAAGCACATTTATGAACAAATACAATAAATAGATTGTAAAGACTGTGAAACAAATAACAGTAATAGATATATTTAACATTTCTCAAGTAAACCAAGTTTCCAATCCTAAGTCAAGTTCAACCTTCCTCATGGCAATTCTGCCATCCCAACCAAGTTCTCATTTTATTTAAGCTAACCCTTAACTGTAATTCCCAAGCATTACTCAATACCGTTAGCACGACTATCCGAATAGATTTACACTCTGAGAGGTTATGCACTTTACCCACACGATACAACCAAACACCACAAAGGCGAGTGATTATAACAAAGCCTTTACAATGCACCACCTTAACCTGATACTACCCGCTAAGGTTTCAACACTGGTGGGTCTGAAAACCACAATCAGGGCCCCTCTCTTGCGCCTTGTGAATTACTCCATAACTCGGGAACTCACACTGCCAATGATAGTACCAAACTAAGACATTGCAAATTAATTAGCAAGGCTGTCCCATACCAGACATGTGGTTGCCTGATTGACTCAGGTCAAAGACTTGCAAGGTTAAGTTCTTAGGATGATCGAAGCAAGGCTTCCACATACCCAATGCCCATCAGGCCCACCTTGGCATACTCGCCCCTTGTCACTTGCCCCAATCTAAGTGATTACCACCCACACGTTGATTACCAAGCACCACGTGCCATCAACAATTCAACATCGTTGCGTGACATGGCTCACCACTACAACTAAATCTCATTGTGTGAGCTCACATGGCACACAAGTTCATATCATTGTTCCATACTCCATTAGTCAACATTAATTATCAATGATTCAAATACATGTGATGACGTGGCATGGCTAAGCAACTAACAAGGTCTAACCATCCCATGTTGATTTTAGTATTAACCAACTATAGTGAACCAATCTAAGGTGACAATAGATCATGGCATACAAATGACAAGGTGGGGTATAGATCAAGTGGTAAATTAACTAGATCCCAATTTAATTTGAAACAATTGTATACTTGAAATACTATGCAATAGAGTAAAACCATATAGCAAAATTTTATAAACATGGGTTCAACATGATCAAAGCACAACTTGCCTTGGAATAGGTTCTGGTTTTGCTCTGGAACTTGATCTTGAGTTGACGGATCTTCCTCCGAAGCGTCGCACAATTCAACGTCATTGCGTACCCAAGGGGAAAAGCAAATAAATACCAAAATAGAGTGCAAATGAACTCAAAAAATAAAATAAAATCCATCATTAAATAGATCTCAATTTTATAAATTTTTAGAAATTTGAATCACCCAGATCCGAGTTAAAATGCAAAAGTTATAGCATTTCAAATATTGAATTAATTCTGGAAATACAGAAAATAGAAAATCCGATTTTCCCTAATTATTTTTATACTGAAAAACCACATTTATGACATCAGCGTGACCTCATGATGACGTTAGCATCACAGAATTTCCAATCGGATTATTTTCCAACAAAAAATACAATTATGGCGTCAGCGAAGATCCGGGACCAATCACGAAGCGCCACGTGCCATGGTCCATAGACTTGGTCGACAGAACCCCCTCTGCTTCACCGTGGACGCGGTCTGTGGATCTTTGGTGACTGTGCTGCGATGTGCTTGCGCCCGATTGGCCGCAGCAATGGTGCAATCCGGAGCGCACGCAAAGATCTAACAGTCACCAACCTGCGACCTATATCGATGGCTAGATCCAGATCGGACGGCTACCGATACCCAAGCAAACCACTGTTTTCACCGAGACGTGGCACGATCCGAAGCATTCACTGGAGATCTGATTGCTCCCGAGCTCCCCGATGCAGATGGTGGCACGACGGCGCACCCTTTGTCGGACTTGAAGACGAAGAGCCCAGTGACGGCGCAACAGTTCTCCCCGACGATCAAGAAGTAGCGGCGTGAACGCGTCCTGACACGACGATCTCAGATGCAGCACCCAAGCGACGAAAGACGGCTCGACGGCAGCACCACGGCAAGAAACGAGCGGCGGCGCTCGCGACAAACCACGACGAGCTCCTAAGCACGAACAACAGCGGCTTTCGCAATAGCGATCCGACCAAAAGATGCGGCGGCGAACGATGAACCTCGGGGTACCTTTTCCCCCTTAAATAGCCTCGGCATGCACGCATAAAGTGAAACCCTAGGCCCACACGGTGGCACAGTCCGGCTCAGACACGACGACGGCGCACTCTGAGTCCTGAGCGGAGACGACAACTGCCAACCGTTCGATCGGCGATCAACAGTAACGATTTCCTGCGACGTGGTACCATCTGAGCCGAGCACGAAATCCAACGGATATACTCATTAGGTTTTCCACTACGCCATAAACCGCTCGATCTTGATCGAATGGACCATAATCGACATCCTAGAATCTAGGCCTTGCGTGAACAGTGCTGGGCTTCGGCCCAGTACTGTTCACTCGTTTTTTCAGCGATTTACTATTTAAAATAATTCTAGAAATTCATTTAATTGTTTTTAGGAAAATAAAATATCAGGAAAAATCCCAAAAAATCTCAAAAATACTTTGAGACATTCTAAACTCAAATAAAATATTTTTGGCAACACTTTATTTAAACTTTGCATAATTATAATTAGTTTTCACAAAAAGGCCAATATACCTAATATAAAATCAATTCAAATAAATCCAAAAAATTCCAATAAATTATAGAAAATCGTAAAATGCACAAATAAGAATAAAATAATATTTAAGCAAATTTTGGGATGTTACACATCCCTACTCGATACTTCTCAATTCTCACTCTACTCGAGTCACTCAACCACTGTTCTTCACCACTCGAGGTCCGACCACTGGTCTTCGACCAGGACGGACTCAAATCAAACTCAACCTTGAGCACCAAAAGCTCGAATATAGTCAATTACTCATCACACACTTGGACCTCCACTTGGTCTTTCATAATGTCTTTGGGCTTGCCAATTATGATAATAACTGGCATTCTACCCCTCGAGAGTAGGCTCAGGTTGATATGTTGCTTGAACCGACGAAAGGTGATGAGGTTGTTCATAGCCAACGTTCAGCCTCTGTAAGGACCAAGTTGGCCTAGAGGGGGGATGAATAGGCAACTTTAAAACTTTTTAATTCTTATGGAAAAACTTTTCTCAATAAAAATAGTAACAGAAACAATTAGTAAAAAGATTCAGCACATCTCTGTTTAAGTGAGATTTGTATAGAGAAGAATTTGAATGAGAACTGACAATAAGAGGAACAAACAAAGATAAACCAATAACAGGAAGACTCAATGAATTTTTCACCGAGGTTCAGAGCTCAAACTCCTACGTCCCCATTAGAGCACATCTTCAGAAGTATGGCTTAACCAAAAGCACTTCTTCAGATGTGTTGCTCCACCAAATAACCAATCTCAATGGCTTTTGGTTTTTCACTATCTTGACTCTTCCACCACTCCAGTGAGGTGAGTCTCAACCTTTCACAACAATGGTAGCCATCCACAATCCCTGTTAGATATGTCGCACCAACAACTTCTCCAACCATCTAGGAACAACTAGTTCCAAGAGTAATAGACTATTCACAAGCCCTGTCTCTTGGTTCAGTAGCTAGATGCAGACTAGACTTAGATTGAAGCAAGAACTCTAAATATTCAGAATGAATGTTTGTAGTTTATGAGATGAAGCTTAAACTTTTTGATGGAATGAAGGCTCAGGAATGCAAGAGATAAAAGAGTTGTAATTGATTTGAAAGATGTCAACGGTGTTCAGGAAGTCAAGGATGTATATGTACAAAGCTATTTATTTTGTGAACCCAAGCACTGTATATATAGAGCCTGAACAGAAATAACCGTTGTACCTGCCATTTGCTCGTTGGGGGAGATGACTGTAATGTCCCAAAATTTGCTATTAATATATTTATGGCATTCTGGAATTATTAGAAATTTTCGGGAATGTATTTGGAATTTTTGAAGTTAATTCTAACTTAAGCCCTATTGAATTAGTCATATAAAATAAAGATCGTGTGTGTCACGTGCGCATAAAATTTCAAAATTTAGTTTAAAATAATGAAATTTGAAAAACAAGAATGTTCCTATCGAATATTTTCAAAAACTTGATCTATAAATTAAGTTGTTGATTTTATAAACATATGTATAAGTGTCTGATTCACTAAAAGATTTTTTGCAGAAAATCTATATATTGAAAATATCACGAAACCAACATCGTTAGGTTCCAAATATTTCCTAGTATTTTAGAGGATTTTTCCAAGTTTTTTAGAGCTCTTTTGCTATTTTATCCTAAACACGTTTTGTTTCAACTCTTTTCATAATACGGAATTTATCTGACGAGGACGTTCTGAACGGAAAGAATTCTTTAGAACTGATCGTTGCCATTTCTGTGTGCATGAACACATGTGGTCACTGATTTTTACTTCCATGCATGTAGTAACGGAAATATCGTAATGCAGCGTTCCTTCATTCCTCCATGCATGAATTAGTAACGGTAGTGCTCGTTATTGCGTCGTGTCATTAAGGGAATGATGAGCGTCACTGTTAATGCACATAACCAGCCGTTTTGATTTGTATGTCCTGATCTAGTACACCTACTTCTCCTCATTTTGGCCGGATCCTTCTATTCCTCCATTTCATCCTCTCCTCATACCTTTTGCCACCTCACGCGGACTTCGCCAACGCCGGCACATCCTATGGTCTCGCCTCTTCCTGCACCGATGGTCTGCGCTGCTGCCTGCCGTCGACCGGTACTCCCTCATCTCTCTTGCATGCGCTCTATCTATCTCGATCGGTTGATCTCGTCATGTGTATTTATGCATGTATATACATGTTAGCGCGTACTTATATGTCAAGTTTATATATGTAAGAACGTACATAATTATATATACAGAATGCGTGTATATGTATATATATTAGTTTAGAATGTATGCAAGTATACGCGCATATTAGACCAAATTCATGTTTATATGCACATGTTAGTACGAATGCATATCTACGTATATGTTAGGCCGCATGCAAGTATATATATATATATACTAGAGGTTAGAACATATGTATACATATATATATTGGGTGGTATACATGTATGCATATATGTATTTTGGTGATGCTATCTTGATCGATTGGTCTCGTCTGCGTGCGCCGTTGTCTTTGGTGTCATCTTCCCCTGTGCCGTCTAGGCTCGCGCCGTCGACCGCGTATCTGGCCGACTGCTGGCCTAGCACAGTCCGGATCCCCCTTCTTCCGTGAGGAACGGGGTAACTAGTTTCACCGAATTTTGTTTACCTCTATGTCCTGGCTGTTTCCTTCCTTACCATTCGCCGCGGACGTCGCTGCCGCCGCCGTCAGATCCACCGGCTTCGCCTTTGGCCGACCTACGCTCGTCGTCCTGGCTGACGCTAGTTGTTTCCTCCTCTGTGTCTTTTCCTTAGCCAAAGCAAGCCAAGCATCAGGCAACAGAAGAATACGCATATACGCCATGAATAGTGTCATGCATGTTCAAAACTAGTTGTACATAAACATTTTTAGGAAAACACGAAATTTGTTATTTTCATTAGAAATTCGTTATAAGTCCAAGCTGCATGCGACAAATTTTGTAAATGAGTAAAAAAATCAATACCTAGCTACGACAATTTTTCTACATTTTTTATAAATAAATTTGTACCGTTAAAATATTGAAGGAAAGTCCAAACTTACGAATTTGGTAGCTCTTAGACATATACGTCCAAAAATGTCAAAATAAATTTTATAAATCTTAGAAAATGCTAAATTATTTATCTGGAAGTTTTCATAAAGTTATGAATTAGTTTGTTTGCGGTAGTTTCTGAATGTGTGTTTGTACGTTGTTTTGCATGTTTATTTGGTTCTTTATCTGTTACGTGTAGACGTCGAGCTTTGTGAAGACGCGGATTTCGAGGATCAAGCTCCAGACCAAGACTCGCTGTTTTACGAAGGCAAGTTATGCTTTGACCATCTTGCTCCTAATGTTTTTAAATATTATGTTGATTTAAATTATGCATGCTAATTAAATTATAAAAGCTTTAAAGTAATTTTGGTTTAGTTAAATCACCACTTGTTATCGATTCCTTGTTCCTAGTATTTGTATGCCATAAAATGCATTGTCACCCTAAGATGGAAACTATTAAATTGGTCAATACTAGCCACCAACGGGAAATGGTTAGAACGAAGTAGGTATGCTTAGCCAAGCGGTACGCTTCATTGACACTGTTTCATGGGAAAGATGAAATATTGACTAATGAACTATGAAAGACATTTTGAGAATGTGACACGTGTGTTGATGTTATTGATGGCACACGGTGCATGGTAACTAACCAGGGTGGTAAAATAATTTAAACTGTGGCAAGTGATTAATGGAGGGCCAAATATGTCACATGGGAGTGATGTTGTTGAATTTGGTTTTGTGAACTATGGGTAGTCTTGCCACGGTCAACCTAAGGACTTAACCTTGCAATCCTTTGAATTGGGCCTAACATACAACCACATGTCTGGTATGGGACAGACCTAGTTGAGTACGATTCCGAAGTCTTAGCATGTGAGACCTCAGGTGGTTTTTGTAGCTGTGGATGTGGAAAGAAGGGTGTAGTGTTTACCGGATCGGTCATACATCTCTTCAACGGTATACGTTAGCCCTGTACTTCCGCTCTACGAAAGGGAAGGGACAGTGGGGACTATACCGGGAGGTACGCATGCGAGGATAGAAGTTTCGGAAAGACTTTGTTATGGTTACTCGCCTGTGTGGGGTTTAACTATATCGTGTGGGTAAAGTGTATAACCTCTGCAGAGTGTACAAACTATTCGAATAGCCGTGTCCACGGTATTGGATATTGCTCGGGGATTACAGTTAAGGGTTAGACTTTATTAAAAATGTGGTTGGGTTAAAAAATGAAGATGATGGTGGTATGGATTAGGATGTGAAAATGCTTTTACGTAACTTGTGGAAAAGTTAGTGTTAATTCTACTTGTTTTTACTTCTTTTGAATCTACCTATGATACTTGTTAAATGCTATTTATTCCAAATTACCCTTTAAGCCATTCCGTTGGAATAAGCCTGGCATGTAGCATATTAGGTTGCATTCTGTGCATAGCTTGTTGAGTACCAATGTACTCACCCCTCCATAATCACAATATCAGAAGATGAAGAACCACAAGCGTATGAGGAGAAGAATGACGACCCGGCTAACTAAGGGAAAGGCCCAATCAGTTGCCTGTGGCAAACTGAGGTGCTACGAATAAGTTTATAATTCCGCTGCTATTATTTATTTACTCTGAATTCAGCCCTGCGTGGCTTAATATTGTAAGGCTGACCTTAAGGTCTTAACAGTTTAATTTGAATTAAATACATTATCGTTATTTTTCCGCTGTGTATGTGTGATGGTATTCATCTATGTTGTATCTGTGAGCACCAGCGTGATCCTGGGCTGGTGTATCACACAAGGTGTTCGGAATTCAAATTCTGGGCACGACAGAAGGTGGTATTAGAGCCATACTAACTGTAGGACAGACCCTTAGCTAGAATGGTTGTTGGGGAGGTGAAAATTATTTTCCAAATTTAAAAGTGAACAAGAAAATAAAATCACTCCTGTCTCATCCCTTCTTCCTATTCATTCCTTTTTGCTGAAATTCTCGTGGTTACTTTGTTTTAAAATTCTGAGAGCTAACGAGGATACCTTTTGGCAGATGAGGATGATCCACTCTTATGGTGAACAACTGGAGGGTACGCCACAGAACTGTGGCGTATGATGCAACTTCATGGAGGCTTCGACAGGCCACTCTATCAGGGGACCACTGTAGTGCGGGCAGGACTTGATATCGCCTGGGATGTCAAGATCACCGTATATGCTCGGGAGAGGACGAGGGCGAGCCGTCCTATCTACATCACCGTTAGGAGGACATCTTTTGAGGCCGGGATCCAGGAGACGGCGCGTCTCGCGATGCGGCAGATTGCCTGCACCTACTCCGCAGAGTTGGAGGGCACTGTTTTTCTTCAACACCCACGTCGAGATAATCGCTATGACAGGATGGAGCTCTTGGAGGAGGACGCCACGATCACTAATCTGGCGAGGTATATCATCGCCCAGGAAGAGGCCATGGACGAGACAGTCTAGGAGCTGCAGAGATCCCGCGACGAGGTCACGGAGGCGAGAACTCAACTGCGAGAGGGCTTAGCTCACTCCATGCAGAGGATTCAGGAGCTGGAGATGGCTCTGTATGGACCTGAGCTAGAGCGATTCTGAGCCGCACGATCGGATCCGGAGGAGCTAGGCGAGGCACCAGTCTGGCCGTCGGCCAGGAGCGGTAGCCACAGGACCAGCAGAGTCGGTGGGGTCGATCGTACCGACTGTTGTAGGGCATCAGGACCAGTTTGCCCCTATCTTTGCCGCACCGCCCCGCAAGATACCCGCCGGGAGGACCGCACCCCGGATGGTTCAGTGTCTGAGAGTCTATTTTCTTTTAGAGTTGACTCAAATGTTGAGTCAGTCTTTTTGAGTCTAGTTAGTGGGTGTCGAGACTCTAGTGTTTGAGTCGCGTCTTTTTCGTAGTCACCATTAGGTGTGAGTCGTTGTTGAGTCTTAATGTTTGATTACTTTCGTATGTGATTGTCTAGTATGTATTGCATGGCCTTTGGCACTTGAGAGCAACCATACCATTTGACTAAATTAATAAAGTTGCTGAATAATTTAAGTTACACCAATTTCCCCTGTATAAGTTCCTTTACTTGCCTATGCTTCCTTCTTCTCTCTTAACCATGAAGTTTCCAACAGATGGTGAGGACTCGCGGTAACGCTGGAGCTAGCGGAAGTGGAGCTAACCAGGCAGGAGATCAGAACGAGGACCCAATTCCTCAACCGCCGCAAGTGGATCTGCAGAATTTGGGAGCTTTTCTCGCTGCTCAAACCCAGCTGATGAACACAATGATGCAGACAATGCAGCAGATATCCAATCAAGCTGTTGCAAACGTTCCACAAGGGGGTAACCATGGACCAAACCCCTATTCAAGACTGTCAGAGTTCATGAGGACTCGTCCACCCACGTTCTCAGGCAATGCCAATTCGTTGGAGGCAGATGATTGGCTGAGAAATATCGAGAGGAAATTACACATAACTCAATGTGTAGGACATGAGAGGGTACTATATGCCTCTCACCAACTAGAGGGAACCGCCGCAAAATGGTGGGAAAACTTTTGTGCTTCGCCCGAGGATCCTCAGAGTATCACGTGGGAGGAGTTCACAACAGCCTTCCGCCAATACCATGTACCCGAGGGTATCATGGATCTTAAGAAAGAGGAATTTCGGAACCTCAAGCAGGGTGGCCAATCAGTGGCCGACTACTTGAACAAATTTACTCAATTGGCTCGATATGCGCCAGAAGATGTAACAACGGACAAGGCGAGACAGTCCCGATTCATGAAGGGACTGAACTCTGGGCTTCAAGTAGGACTGATCACCCACACGTTACGAGACTTTCAAGAGCTTGTCAATAAGGCGCTCATTCTTGAAGATAAGCGCAAAGAAATAGGAGAGGACCGCAAGCGCCGGATGTCAGGCCAAGGGGGACGTCCGAATCAGATGAGGCTGAGAGTCAATCCTTAGCAATTTGCAAAATTCAAACCTCAACTGCCTAATCGGAGGACAGTTTCTTCGCCTGGATCTTCGAGTCAGGGCTTTAGGACACCAGTGCAGAGGAACAATGCATCGGGTTCCAATCAGCAAAATGCAGAGAAGCGTTGCTACAGCTGCAACGAACCGGGAAACTTTGCCAATCAGTGTCCAAAGAGAGGCAATATGACCCCAGTTCGCTTCAACCTGGGGCCAACACCGACGAAGACACCAGCACAGGCAGCAAACTGTGGAAACAATCAATCCGTAGCTGCACCGTCGACAATCGTCTGGGGCCGCATGAACCATGTCATAACTGCTGAAGCTCAAGATGCCACGGACGTCATACTGGGTACGTTTTCGGTTAACTCAGTACTGCCACAGTTTTATTTGATTCTGGTGCTTTACATTCATTCATTTCTCAAGACTTTGTTGTGGGAAATGGGTTGGAATTGAGAAAACATAAGTACACACTAGTGGTGCAATCGCCTGGGTCGGAACTTCAATCTAACCTAGGATGTTTGGGAATTAAGCTGGTCATAAACGAGGTAGAGTTTCTAGCAAATCTAATTGTGCTAGACACCCAAACTTTGGATGTAATCCTCGGAATGGATTGTCTCACCAAACATAAAGCGGTATTGGACTGTGGCCACAGAGTAGTGTCTGTAGAGAACCAAGATGGAGAAAAAGTGGAATTTCAAGCCACCACAGTCCGAAATGGAAAATCTATGGTCAATAGTATGAAGATCGTGAGTCTAGAAGATGTGCCAGTGGTGAAAGACTTTCCGGATGTTTTTCCCGAAGATTTGCCAGGGATGCCACCGGACAGAGATGTCGAGTTCGTGATTGAGCTAGTGCATGGTTCAGCACCTATTGCAAAGAGGCCTGTCCACAAAAGAACTGGTGGACATGAAGAAGCAGATTGAAGAACTCATGGAAAAAGGTTTCATTAAACCTAGCTCATCGTCGTGGGGAGCACCAGTACTGTTCGTTAAAAAGAAAGATGGAAGTTTTAGAATGTGTATAGACTATCGTGCACTAAATGAGGTGATGGTAAAGAATAAATATCCTTTACCTAGGATAGACGATCTTTTTTATCAGTTAAGAGGAGCGGGAGTCTTCTCTAACATAGACCTTCGATCCGGATACCACCAGTTAAAAATACGAACCGAGGACATACCAAAGACAGCTTTCTCGTCAACGTATGGGCATTATGAATTCACGGTCATGTCTTTTGGATTGACCGATGCCCCAACTTATTTCATGAATATGATGAACAAAGTATTCATGGAATACTTGGGCAGGTTTGTTGTCGTTTTCATTGATGACATACTAGTCTACTCCAGGACAGAAGAAGAGCATGCAGAACACTTAAGGAAAGTTCTGGAAAAGCTAAGAGAAAACCAACTATATGCCAAATTTAGCAAATGTGACTTCTGAAAAAAGAAGGTATAGTTCTTGGGTCATGTAATGACTGTCGAAGGAGTAGCTGTCGACCCGAAGAAAGTGGAGGCAGTGTTACATTGGGAGCAACCAAAGTCAGTTACCCAGATTAGAAGTTTTCTTGGAATGGCAGGATATTACCGCCGGTTCATTGAAGGTTTTTCATCAATTGCAAGACCTCTTACGCAATTGTTGAAAAAGGATAAAAAGTTTGTATGGATGCCAGAGTGCGAGAAGAGTTTCCAAGAACTGAAGAAGCGTCTAACTTCGGCACCTGTCTTGGTGTTGTCGAATGTTAAGGACGACTTTGATATATACTGTGATGCTTCGCGTCAGGGACTTGGATGTGTTCTGATGCAGAACGGCAAAGTAGTGGCTTATGCATCAAGGCAGCTAAGGCCACATGAGCAGAATTACCCAACTCACGACCTAGAGTTAGCTGTTGTAGTGCACGCCCTTAAAATATGGCGCCACTATCTTATCGGAAACCGATGTGAAATATATACTGACCACAAAAGTTTAAAGTATATATTCACTCAATCGGATCTTAACATGAGGCAAAGAAGATGGTTGGAGTTAATCAAGGATTATAACATCGGAATCCACTACCATCCAGGAAAAGCAAATGTGGTGGCTGATGCCTTGAGTCGGAAAAGCCATAGCTTAAATGTGGTGGTTGCAGAAAACCAGTTTGATTTGTGTAAAGAGCTTCATAAGCTAAGATTGGAAGTCGTACCTAGAGGATATCTGGCTACCATGGAAGTAAAGCCGACCCTAGAAGAACAGATCAGGGAAGGTCAAAAGGATGATGATAAGATTCATAGGATCAAATCGAAGATGGACGAAGGCTTAGCCAAGGACTTTAGAGTAGATGAGCAGGGTACCTTGTGGATGAAAAATAGAATCTACGTACCTCATAAACCTGAATTGAAGCAGTTGATACTTGAGGAAGCACATGATTCCAAGTACTCAATTCATCTAGGAAGTGCAAAAATGTACCAAGATCTCAAGAAAAGATTCTGGTGGCCAAACATGAAACGAGAAGTTGCCAAACACGTCGTATTGTGTGATATATGTCAAAGAGTAAAGGCAATGCATCAGAGGCTAGCAGGACTGTTTGTCGGGACCCGAACCTGCAGATCCGGACCCTCTGTGTATTCTGTGCCAGTCCAGGATCACGCTAGCATACACAGTCATACAGGGTTGCACATCACAGACATTCACGAAGATATAAGAATAATTAGTGCAAACATGTATATAAACCGAGTTGTACGACCTTATGGTCTCCTTATAGATAAGAAAGCCACACAGGGCTTACATTATTGAGAGAAAAGAAATAGCAATGAACATAAACAAGCGTCGTGGAAGCCTTCATCTTGCCACGAACCGACCGGCTTGCCCCTAGTTGCTCGGGTCCTCAATGTACTCCTCCTCCCAAACTGGTGTAGTCTCCTCCACTGATGTTGG
Organism: Otatea glauca; assembly: GCA_036346275.1. Lineage (NCBI taxonomy): Eukaryota > Viridiplantae > Streptophyta > Magnoliopsida > Poales > Poaceae > Otatea > Otatea glauca. The sequence goes on along the minus strand of CM070716.1, from coordinate 6,581,266 downwards.
GGTTGATAAGCAAGGTGGGATGAGTACACAAGGCACTCAACAAGTAATGCACAGGATGCAACGCTATTACTATATGCAAAGCTTATTCCAAAGGTTGGGCTTAAATGGTTCTTTTGCATCAACAAATTTTTAAACCAGTACCTTATTTAATTTAAAGCAATGGAATAGTTATAAGTAATAATAATTTCTTCAAATGGTTTTTCATCGAAGATTCTCGGCACACAGCCTTAACAGTTCATTTTTAACACTTGGCACACAGCCACCCCTTCCACGTTTTGTTTAAGAAAATCTACCCTTGATCAGTAATCCCGAGCAATGCTCAATACCGTGAGCACGGCTATTCAATAGTTTTGACACTCTGCAGAGGTTGTACACTTTACCCACAAGATCTGACCGCTCACCACACAGTGATTGTCCGCAACAAAGCTTTTAGGAACCTCTACCTTAACCAAAGAACCTCTCGATGTGCCTTCACTATCACTTCCCTCACAGTTTCAAGTATAGGACCGGCCAACCACCGTTGGATGGGTACCAAGCCGTGCACAGTGCGCTCCCCATCTGAGATACACCCACGTGTCTGTCACCCCGAGTATCGGAGGAAAGATATCAGAACCCTAGTCAACTAGGTCTGTCCCATATCAGACATGTGGTTGTACGGGTGACTCAGATCAAAGGCTTTCAAGGTGAAGTCCTTAACTGATTTGTGAGGACGTCGAGCTTTGTGAGGACGCGGATTTCGAGGATCAAGCTCCAGACCAAGGCCTAGACCAAGAATCGCGGCTTTACGAAGGCAAGTTATGCTTTGACCATCTTGCTCCTAATTTTTTTAAATATTATGTTGATTTAAATTATGCATGCTAATTAAATTATAAAAGCTTTAAAGTAATTTTGGTTTAGTTAAATCACCACTTGTTATCGATTCCTTGTTCCTAGTATTTGTATGCCATAAAATTCATTGTCACCCTAAGATGGAAACTATTAAATTGGTCAATACTAGCCACCAACGGGAAATGGTTAGAACGAAGTAGGTATGCTTAGCCAAGCGGTACGCTTCATTGACACTGTTTCATGGGAAAGATGAAATATTGACTAATGAACTATGAAAGACATTTTGAGAATGTGACACGTGTGTTGATGTTATTGATGGCACACGGTGCATGGTAACTAACCAGGGTGGTAAAATAATTTAAACTGTGGCAAGTGATTAATGGAGGGCCAGATGTGGCACATGGGAGTGATATTGTTGAATTTGGTTTTGTGAACTATGGGTAGTCTTGCCACGGTCAACCTAAGGACTTAAACTTGCAATCCTTTGAATTGGGCCTAACATACAACCACATGTCTGGTATGGGACAGACCTAGTTGAGTACGATTCCGAAGTCTTAGCATGTGAGACCTCAGGTGGTTTTTGTAGCTGTGGATGTGGAAAGAAGGGTGTAGTGTTTACGGATCGGTCATACATCTCTTCAACGGTATCGTTAGCCCGAGACTTTCGCTCCACGAAGGGAAGGGACGATGGGGACTATCTGGGAGGTGCGCATGCGAGGATAGAAGTTTCGAAAAGACTTTGTTAGGGTTACTCGCCTGTGTGGTGTTTAACTATATCGTGTGGGTAAAGTGTATAACCTCTGTAGAGTGTACAAACTATTCGAATAGCCGTGTCCACGGTATTGGACATTGCTTGGGGATTACAGCCAAGGGTTAGACTTTATTAAAAATGTGGTTGGTTAAAAAATGAAGTTGATGGAGGTATGGATTAGGATGTGGAAATGCTTTTACGTAACTTCTGGAAAAGTTAGTGTTAATTCTACTTGTTTTTACTGCTTTTGAATCTACCTATGATACTTGTGAAATGCTGTTTATTGCAAATTACCCTTTAAGCCATTCTGTTGGAATAAGCCTGGCATGTAGCATATTAGGTTGCATTCTGTGCATAGCTTGTTGAGTGCCAATGTACTCACCCCTCCATAATCACAATATCAGAAGTTGAAGAACCGCAAGCGTATGAGGAGAAGAATGACGACCCGGCTAACTAAGGGAAAGGCCCAGTCAGATGCCTGTGGCAAACTGAGGGGCCATGAATAATTTTATAATTCCGCTGCTATTATTTATTTACTCTGAATTCAGCCCTGTGTGGCTTGATATTGTAAGGCTGACCTTAAGGTCTTAACAGTTTAATTTGAATTAAATACATTATCGTTATTTTTCCGCTGTGTATGTGTGATGGTATTCATCTCTGCTGTATCTGTGAGCACCAGTGTGATCCTGGACTGGTGTATCACATAAGGTGTTCGGAACTCAAATTCCGGGCACGACAATGACATAGGTCAACTACTACCTTTTTATAAGAATTTTGAAGTGTATGAGTCATATGTTGAAATATACACACGCACCGGACTGAAAATGTTTGTTCGGGGTACATAGGATTTGAGAAGTATTATTGTACTCAGTGTGACCCATTTGCGCCGGACCAAAAATAACGGTCCGTCGTATACATATACTAGTCAAGGAAGTTTGTGCCGGACTGAAAATGTTGGTTTGATGTACACATACTTTGTTTTATTAGGATATCAACAAAAAAATGTTTGCGCCGGACCGACAAAGTTGGTCCGGCGTACACATGCCTTGTTCCATTTGAGTACAAGCAAACAACGTTTGCGCCGGACCGAAAAAGTTGGTCCGGCGTACATGAGAAAATGGCTGGTTTTATCTGAGTGAAGCATGTTTGAGCCAGACCGAAAAAGTTGGTCCGGCGTACCCATAGAATTCGGATTGGTCCAGCGTGAACGGTGTACGCTCGGTTGAAATACATCAGAGGATATCTCTTAGCGCCGGACTAAAAAAGTCGGTCCGGCGTACATGGTGTGCACTCGGTTAGGATTAGAACTTTGATTTCTTGAGCACCTGACAAGATGTTTGGTCCGAGAGAGAACTCTTTTTGGCTAAGAAAGGGAAGATCTGGATTTTTGATAGAGAAATATGAAATGTCCTATGCTCCAAGTAATCTTAGTGATTTTACATATGAACCAAGATCATTTCTTATGTATAATCCCTCTTAATAGTACGTGTTTCTAGCTATATGTAACATCCCAAAATTTTGCTTAAATATTATTTTATTGCTTAAAAGAGCATTTATGATTTTCTGGAATTTATTTGGATTTTTCTGGATTTATTGGAATTAATTTTAAATCAAGTTTATTGCCTTTTGTTCAAATCTATTTAAATTTATGCAAAGTTAAAATGAAGTTTTACCAAAAGTATTTTATTTGAGTCCAGAATATCTCAAAGTATTTTTGAGATTTTTCTTGGATTTTTCCTGATTATTTTATTGCCTAAAACAAACAAAATGAATTTACGTATTTATTTTAAATGAAAAATCTGTTAAAAGCCTTGTGAGCGAGTGTTGGGCGAGCCCAACATCGTGCGTTAAACCAGCGTCGATGCGGCCCGATCCGGCCATGGCGCGCAAATGAGGCAAACCCTAGATCTCGGCCGTTCGCGTGCGATCCAACCGCCGAGGAATGCAGCGTGTTCGCTCGCGTTTGGCCGTCGGATCGGGACACGCGCGTCGCGCCGTGGGTTGTCGTCTCGACGCGAACTTCGAGTCCGCCCGTCTATAACGACTCGGACTTCTCCGTCGTGTAGGGCTCGAGCGCCGAGGCTATAAAGGAGAATTACTCGCGAGGTTCCTCGTGAGCGACCGCATGTTTTGGTTGGACCCGTTTAGCGAGGAACGTCGTGGTGAGTGCAAGGAAGCTTCGTCGGAGTTGAAGTCTGCGGCCGCGCGGTTTTGGCCTTGGATCGTCGCCGATCGTGGCTTTTCGGCGTTTTCCCGGTTCGAACTTCGTCGGGCGTGCGCATCCATGCGCCACTTCTTCTCGTCGGGGATCTGGCCGGACGCCGTCGTTGAGTCTTCTTCTTCATCTTGGTGGACCTTCTCGCCGCCGCCGCCGCGAGCCGGGTGAGTTCGTGACCGTTAGATCCGGATGAGCGGAGGATCGAGCGCGTTACGCACGATCTGTCGCCGTTCGATCGGATCGGGCCGTGGATGCATGCGCGTGTCGTGCATCGGCGGGCGGCGCGCAACCAATCGGATCAAGGCGGCGGGCGCCGCAAGTATCGGCGTCGTCGCGCGGTTCCGGTGGACGAGAGGAAGTCCGTGGACCGGTCTATGCACCGGGCCTCGTGTCGTGCTCGGTTGGCTCGGTCGAAGATGACACCAGCGTGGCGTCACGCCGACGTCATAAATCGGTTTTCGAATAAAAATAAATCTGTTAATTTCAATTTCGATTTTACGATTTGATATTTATTTCAAACTTCAAAGGCTATATCTTTTGCAATTTAACTCGAATTGAGTGATTCCAATTTCTAAAAATTTGTAAAATGGAGATCTATTTAATGGTGAATTTTATTTGATTTTTGGAGTTCAATTGCTCTCTGTTTTGACATTTATTTGCTTTTCTTCTTCGGTACGCGTAGACGTTGAATTGTGCGACGCTTTGGAGGAAGATCCAACAACTCAAGAGCAAGTTCCAGAACCAGATCAGGACCTATTCCAAGGCAAGTTGTGCTTTGATCATGTTGAACCCATGTTTATAAAATTTCTATGTTTGATTTACACTAGTGCATATATTTCAAATATACAATTGTTTCAAATTAGATTGGGCTTAGCTAATATACCAGATTGATCTATACCCTACCTTGTCATTGTATGCCATGATCCATTGTCACCCTAGATTGGTTAAATATAGTTGATTAGTAATTATGATCAACATTGGAGGATTAGTCCGTATTAGTTGTTTAGTCATGCCACGTCATCACATGTGTCAGAATCATTGATAATTAATCTTGATTAATGGAATATGGAACAATGTTATGAACTTGTGTGTCATGTGGGATCACGATGAGATTGAGTTGTTGTGGCGAGTCATGTCACATAGCGATGTTGAATTGTTGATGGCACGTGGTGCTTGGTAATCAACGGGTGATAATCATTTAGATTGGGGCAAGTGGCAAGGCGAGGAGGCCAAGGTGGGCCCGATGGGCGATGGTATGTGGATGTCTTGCCTTGAGCACACTAAGGACTTAACCTTGCAAGCCTTTGACTGAGTCAATCATGCAACCACATATGCAGTATGGGCCACCTAGGTGAGTAATTTGCAATGTCTTAATTTTGGTACTATCGTGGTCGGTGTGAGTTCACGAGTTAGGGTGTAATTCACATGGCGCAAGAGGGGGCCACGGTTATGGTTTCGGACCCACTAGTGTTGAAACCTTAGCGGGTAGTATCAGGTTAAGCGGTAGCATTGTAAAGGCTTTGTTATAATCACTCGCCTTGGTGGTGTTTGGTTGTATCGCGTGGGTAAAGTGCATAACCTCTGCAGTGTGAAACTATTCCGATAGCCGTGCTCATGGTATTGAGCAATGCTCGGGAATTACAGTTAAGGGTTAGCTTAACTAATTGGACAACATGGTTGTGATGGCGGAATGCCATATGGAAGATGAAATTTGACTTAGGATTGGAAACTTGGTTTACTTGAGAAATACTGAAGTTATTTACTATTGATATTTGTTTTACATTCTTTACAATTTATTTCTTTGTATTTGTTCCTAAATCTTGCTTATTGCAAAATAGCCATGATAGCCTATCCATTGGAATAAGCTTTACATATAGATACATAGAATTGCATTACATGCACAACTTGTTGAGTGCTTTAAGTACTCACCCTTGCCAAACAACAATAATCAGCGGTTGAGGAATCTACACTGTGTTGGAAGATGAAGTCGGGAAGACACGAGTCATTAGGGTCCGAGCCTTGTCGGTTACTGTGGTGAACGATGAGCTATCTCGTTTTCTACTTTCCATTTGCTTAATTATTAGTTTATATTCTCGGTCTTGCCTGCGTGGCTTAATAATGTAAGTTGGTCATAAGATCATACCTTTAGTTATATCAATGAATGAACTATTATTCTATTATCGTTGAGTATGATGTGATATGTACCAATGTTGAGTGTGTGCACTAGCGTTGATCACAGGAATAGTGCGGTAAACACGGTGGGTTCAATCGATGGATTCGGATCCTTCTGAGGTGGTATCGAGCATCTTGTTGTAGGTCTTGGCCTAGATAGTGTGGAGTTGTCTGTGTGAGTCCAAAACTATTTCCTAAAAGAAAATATAAACATGACTAATAAAACACTCTCGACTCATCTCATTCTTTACTTCCCGCCTTTGCTGAATTTACCGTTTTACTTGCCGTTTTGGGTGGAGCTCTTATTCAAAGTTCTTGTAGAGCGGATGCCGATTGTTCCGACCTTCGAGTCGGTGGCGGCTACGCCATGGAGTGTGGAGAGTACTTGGATGCTTGGGGCTTCTACCGTCCACTTTACCGAGGAGGCGGTGGTCAATTAATGGTGTACACCGAGGATTTATTGCAAGTCGATTATCTACGCTCGGGAGCGAGGAAGCTAGCAGGCCAATCAACATCTCTCGCGGAAGATTCTCGTCACGAGGTTGCAACTCAGAGGTCGCCCGACTTGCTCTTCGCCGTGTCTGCGCGACTACGCCGGCGAGCTTCACGACTCAATGTTCGCCTTCACCCAGACGTTCAAGCATGCCGACACCGACGGATCGTGGAGAACGAGTGTGCCAGCTGCGATACACCTTGCGAGTTCGCCCTTGCCGGGAGGATCATATGAGAGAGACTACTCGGGAGCCGGAGGCGTATGCGAGGCACTCAAAGTGGCGAGCGGGAGCTTGAGGTGACCGTGCTTGACCATCGGGATGATCAGCGAGCCGGGAGAGGCCCTAGGCGGTCGAGGGCGCCGGGCGCGTGACTCGAGAAGTTCGAGAGCCAGCAGAGAGTCAGGAGGATCGGAGGAGGCGAGTGGGAGCGGAGGAGTGCAGACCCGTTGTTGCGGAGGACCAGTGGTAGGTCATCGGGATAGGTTCGCTCCTATGCCGCTCATCCGCGGTGTATCGCTGGATCGGCCTCGGTAGGGTGGTGGATGAGTGAGTGTCAGCCTTGGAGCTGTGTTGAGACTCGAGTGTGAGTCGCGTCTTTAAGTTAGTCTTTACCTCTTTAGTGACGTTAAGGTTTCGTGTTTAGTTTGCTTCTTTGTAATGCTGAGTGTGCAGTATGGGTTGCAAAGCTTGTAGGCTTAACTAAGCGGCCATACCAAGAATAATAAAGAATTATTTTAATTTGGGTATAATCTATTTCCCCGCTTTAGAAATTCTTGCTTCTCATCTATGCTACGTTTACCTTCCCTAACCTAAGAGGCAATCATCAGATGGTGAATACTCGAGGAACAGCGGAGCTTGAAGTGGATCGCGCGAGCGACAACACCAGCGACGAGGCAGCCCTCAACCACCGCCGGTGGACATGCGAGAATCTGGGAGCGTTTCTTGCGGTAGCAGACTCAAGCGATCACGGACTATGATGCGACAAATGCACGTGAGATAACCAACGCAGCAACCAACAACAACAACCTTGTAGCTCAGAACAACCATGGTGGATCCCGACCTCACTCAAAGCTATCAAATTTTATGAGGACTAGGCCACCAACTTTTTCGGGAAATGTGAACCCTTTGGAAGCCGATGACTGGCTTAGGACAATTGAGAAGAAGCTGCACATCACTCAGTGTGAAGGAAATGAGAAGGTGCTCTACGCCTCTCATCAACTGGAAGGAACCGCCGCAGAATGGTGGGAGAATTACGGCGCCGCTCATGGAGCCCCACAAGAGATCACCTGGGAGGAGTTTACTAATGCTTTCACTTGATATCATGTCCCGGAGGGAATGATGGACCTTAAGAAGGAGGAGTTCAGGGCTCTGAAACAAGGAGGCCAACCAGTGGCCGAGTACCTGAATAAGTTTACCCAGTTAGCTCGCTATGCCCCTGAAAATGTAGCGACAGATAAAGCTAAGCGATCTCGTTTCATGAAGGGATGAATTGAGGATGCAGTGGGGTGATCACCCACAATTTTCGGACTTTGGGAACTAGTCAATAAAGCTTTGATCCTAGAAGATAAGCGCAAAGAGCCGGGTGAAAACCGTAGCGCTTAATGACTAATCGGGGTGGGCGTCCAAACCATCTACGTTTGAGGATGTCACCACAACAATTTGCTAGATTCCAACCACGGTATGAACAAGACATCAACCCTGCGCCTCGCCGCTAATCGAACTTTCGGACACGGCGCGGGGCAACAATGCGCGGGAGGGAATCAATAGTCTGCCATGAAAAGATGCTATACATGCAACGAGCCAGGGCACTTTTCTAATAGGTGTCCACAGAAGGGAGGCATCACGCCAGTTCGTTTCAACTTGGGAACCACACCAGCCAAATCACCAGCCTCAGGAGGAAATCGTGCGCCAGTCAGGCGGAGCAACCCGCAATCAACGGTGCGTGGAAGAATCAACCACATCACCGATGGAGCTCGGGAGGCTACGGGCGTCGTCTTGGGTAAGTTTACGTCAACTCGATGCACCTTTCTGATTTTGTTTGATTCGGGAGCTTGCATTCGTTTGTTTCTCAAAGTTTTGCAACCAGAATGGATTTCAAGTGGTGAATCTTAAGTGTGTGCTCTTAGTCCAAGCCCCTGGATCTGAGCTTAGATCTAGCCTTGGGTGTTTGGGAGCTTAGTTTCTTATGGATGGGATAGAATTCCTAGCGAATCTTATCTTGATAGATCGCAATCCTAGACGTCATCCTTGGAATGGATTGGTGTCTAAGCATAAGGCCGTTTTGGATTGTGGCCGACGGATCGTGACTTTGGAAGGCCCTAGTGGCAAGAAAGTAGAGTTTCAAGCGACCGTAGTTCGCGATGGGCAGTTAATGGTCAACAGCGTGAAAGCCATCGGCATGGAAGATGTGCGATGGCAGGAATACCGGATGTGTTTCGGAAGATTTGCGGGATTGCCGCGGACCGTGATATCGAGTTCGTGATCGAGTTAGCGCCAGTACCGCACCGATATCAAAGAGACCATATCGGATGCCTCTTGGCGAGTTAGTGGAAATGAAGAAGCGATTGAGGCGCAAGAGAAGGTTTCATTAGACCAAGTTCATCACCATGGGAGCCCGGTTTTGTTTGTTCGTAAAAGGGCGGAAGTCTTAGAATGTGCATCGATTATCGTGCCTTTGAATGAAATAACGATCAAGAATAAGTACCCGTTGCCGGGATCGATGACTTATTTGATCGATTAAGAGGAGCTGGAGTTTTCTCCAAGATAGATCTTCGTTCGGGATACCATCGATTGAAGATCCGGCGGAGGATGTGCCTAAGACCGCGTTTTCTACGCGATATGGACATTATGAGTTCACAATCATGTCATTTGGATTGACTAATGCCCTGCATATTTTATGAACATGTTGAATAAGGTTTTCATGGAATATTTGGATAAGTTCGTTGTAGTCTTTATAGGCGATATCTTGGTTTACTCGAAGGCAGGAGGAAGAGCATGCGAACATCTCGAGAATGGTTTTAGAGAGGTGCGAGAACATCGACTATATGCTAAGTTTAACAAGTGTGAATTTTGGAAGGAGAAAGTTGAATTTCTTGGTCATGTAATGACTACTAAAGGAGTAGCAATTGACCCAGGCAAAGTGGGCGCGATGTTGCATTGGGAGCAACCAAGTCATTACCAGATCCGTAGTTTTACGGGAATGGCGGGATATTACCGTCGGTTCATAGAGGATTCTCGACAATTGCTAAACCCACACGCAGATTGTTGAAGAAAGAAAAGAAGTTTGCATGGGCCTTGAGTGCGAGACAAGCTTTATGGAATTAAAGAAGCGTTTAACAACGGCCCCGTATTAGTGTTGCGGATGTGCGAATGGATTTGATATTTATTGCGATGCTTCAAAGCAAGGCTTGGGATGCGTGTTAATGCAAGAAGGCAAAGTCGTTGCTTATCGTCAAAGCGATTAAGACCGCATGAAGTGAATTACCCAACGCATGATTTGGAGTTAGCTGCCGTAGTGCATGCTTTAAAGATATGGCGTCATTATCTCATAGGAAATAGATGTGAAATATATACAGATCATAAGAGCCTGAAATACATATTCACTCAAGCAGACCTGAATATGAGACAGCGAAGGTGGCTTGAGCTAATTAAGTATATAATGTGGGAATCCATTATCATCCCGGAAAAGCCAATGTGGTGGCAGATGCTCTGAGTCGAAAGAGCCATAGCGCAAATACATTGACAATGGAGAATCAACCAGAATTATGCAAGGAATTTCAGAAACTAAGGTTGGAGGTCGTTCATGAGGAATGGTAGTTGCTGATCGAAGTGAGGCCAACACCGGAGGATCAGTTAGTGAAGGCGGAAAGATGGCGATAAAATTTCTAAGATCAAGGCTAAAAGGAAGAAGGCCTAGCCGCATGATTTCCTCTGGATGAGCAAGGAACCATGTTTTTCAAAGGCGAATTTGCGTGCGGATAAAAAGGAATCAAACAATTGATTCTTGAGGAAGCTCACGATTCTAAGTACTCGATTCATCGGAAGTGCTAAGATGTACGGGACTTGAAAGAGAGATTTTGGTGGCCTAATATGAAGCGTGAGGTAGTGAGCATGTTGCATTATGCGGCGTATGTCGGAGGTAAAAGCCATGCACCAAAGACCAGCCGGTTTGTTGCGACCATTGAAAATTCGGAATGGAAGTGGGAGGAAATCGGAATGGACTTTATCACGGTTTACCTAAAACTCGAGAGGGTGCGATTCCATTTGGGTTATTGTGGATCGTCTAACCAAGGTCGCTCATTTCATCCGGTGAAAACCACCTACTCGGAGATCGTTTAGCGAGATGTACATGTCGAGGATTGTATGTTTGCATGGAGTGCCCAAGAAGATTGTGTCGGACGAGGTACCCAATTTACCTCAAGATTTTGGAACAAGTTGCATGAAGCAATGGGAACTCGTCTCAATTTTAGTCTGACATATCACCCATGAGACGGATGGTCAAGCCGAAAGAGTAAATCAGATTTTAGAGGATATGTTGAGAGCTTGTGCTTTAGCCTATCTTTGCGACATGGGATAAGTGTTTGCCATATGCGAATTTAGTTACAACAATAGTTACCAAGCTAGCTGCAGATGTCACCGTTCGAGGCATTGTATGGGCGTGCTTGTCGTACTCGTTGAATTGGAGCAAACAGAGAAGCGTTTGGTGTTTGGGCGGATATTCTCGAGGAGGCGAAAAGTCAAGTTGCAATGATCGAGAGAGGTTGAAGATAAGCGCGATCAAGGCGAGAAAAGCTACGCGGATAACCGTCACCGAGATTTGAGTTTTGAACGAGAAGATCATGTGTATCTTAGAGTTACCCCTCTTAAGGGCGTTAAAGATTTCATGTTAAAGGAAGCTTGCACCAAGATATGTTGGTCCGTTCAAGATTACGAGCCGTCGAGGAGAGGTAGCTTATCGATTAGAGTTGCCTCGATCCTTGGCGGAGTACATGATGTATTCCATGTGTCGCGACTTAAGAAGTGTCTCGAGTGACAACAGAGCAAACCCCGTTGGATGCAATAGAGTTGCAAGAAGATTTGACTTACAAAGAGCAACCGGTCAGAATTTTGGATGTTATGGAACGCAAGACCAGAAACAAGTTTATTCGCTTTTGTAGAATTCAGTGGAGCAATCATTCCGAAATTGAAGCCACTTGGGAGCGAGAAGAAGATTTGAAGTCAGAATTTCCGAACCTATTCTCTAGTTAGCCCGGAATCTCGGGTCGAGATTCTGTTAAGGGGGGAGGTTTGTAATATCCCAAAATTTTGCTTAAATATTATTTTATTCCTTAAAAGAGCATTTATGATTTTCTGGAATTTATTTGGATTTTTCTGGATTTATTGGAATTAATTTTAAATCAAGTTTATTGCCTTTTGTTCAAATCTATTTAAATTTATGCAAAGTTAAAATGAAGTTTTACCAAAAGTATTTTATTTGAGTCCAGAATATCTCAAAGTATTTTTGAGATTTTTCTTGGATTTTCTGATTATTTTATTGCCTAAAACAAACAAAATGAATTTACGTATTTATTTTAAATGAAAAATCTGTTAAAAAGCCTTGTGAGCGAGTGTTGGGCGAGCCCAACAGCGTGCGTTAAACCAGCGTCGTGCGGCCCGATCCGGCCAGCGAAGCGCGTGAGGCAAACCCTAGATCTCGGCGTTCGCGTGCGATCCAACGCCAGGAATGCGGCGTGTTCGCTCGTGTTTGGCCGTCGGATCGGGACACGCGTCGCGTGCAGTGGGTTGTCGTCTCGACGCGAACTCGAGTCGCGGCCAGTAGCGACTCGGACTTCTCCGTCGTGTAGGGCTCGAGCGCCGAGGCTATAAAAGGAGGGGGTACTCGCCGAGGTTCCTCGTGGCGACCGCATGTTTTGGTCGGACCCGTTTAGCGAGGAACGTCGTGGTGAGTGCAAGGAAGCTCGTCGGAGTTGAAGTCTGCGGCCGCCGCGGTTTTGGCCTTGGATCGTCGCCGATCTGTGGCTTTTCGGCGTTTTGGTCTGGATTCGAACTTCGTCGGGCGTGCGCATCCATCGCGCCACTTCTTCTCGTCGAGGATCTGGCGGAACGCCGTCGCCGAGTCTTCTTCTTCATCTCGGTGGACCTTCTGCGCCGCCCGCCGCGAGCCGGGTGAGTTCGTGGCCGTTAGATCCGGATGAGCGGAGGATCGAGCGCGTTACGCGCATATGTCGCCGTTCGATCGGATCGGCCGTGGATGCATGCCGTGTGTCATGCATCGGCGGGCGGCGCCGCAACCAATCGGATCAAGGCGCCGTGGCGCCGCAAGTATCGGCGTCGTCGGCGGGTTCACGATGGACGGAGGAAGTCCGTGGACCGGTCTATGCACCGGGGGCTCGTGTCGTGCTCGGTTGGCTCGGTCGAGATGAGCGCCAGCGTGACCTCATCGCGACGTCATAAATCGGTTTTCGAATAAAAATAAATCATTAATTTCAATTTCGATTTTCCGATTTGATGTTTATTTCAAACTTCAAAAGGCTATATCTTTTGCAATTTAACTCGAATTGAGTGATTCCAATTTCTAAAAATTTGTAAAATTGTGGTCTATTTAATGGTGAATTTTATTTGATTTTTGGAGTTCAATTGCTCTCTGTTTTGACATTTATTTGCTTTTTTCTTGATGCAGCGTGAGGCGTTGAATTGTGCGGCGCTTGGAGGAAGATCCAACAACTCAAGAGCAAGTTCCAGAACTAGATCAGGACCTATTCCAAGGCAAGTTGTGCTTTGATCATGTTGAACCCATGTTTATAAAATTTCTATGTTTGATTTACACTAGTGCATATATTTCAAATATACAATTGTTTCAAATTAGATTGGGCTTAGCTAATATACAGATTGATCTATACCCTACCTTGTCATTGTATGCCATGATCCATTGTCACCTAGATTGGTTAAATATAGTTGATTAGTAATTATGATCAACATTGGAGGATTAGTCCGTATTAGTTGCTTAGTCATGCCACGTCATCACATGTGTCAGAATCATTGATAATTAATCTTGATTAATGGAATATGGAACAATGTTATGAACTTGTGTGTCATGTGGGATCACGATGAGATTGAGTTGTTGTGGCGAGTCATGTCATAGCGATGTTGAATTGTTGATGGCACGTGGTGCTTGGTAATCAACGGGGTGATAATCATTTAGATTGGGGCAAGTGGCAAGGGGCGAGGAGGCCAAGGTGGGCCCGATGGGCAGATGGTATGTGGATGTCTTGCCTTGATCACACTAAGGACTTAACCTTGCAAGCCTTTGAACTGAGTCAATCATTCAACCACATGTCTGGTATGGGCCAGCCTAGCTGAGTAATTTGCAATGTCTTAATTTTGGTACTATCGTGGTCGGTGTGAGTTCCCGAGTTAGGGTGTAATTCACATGGCGCAAGAGGGGGGCCCTGGTTATGGTTTTCAGACCCACTAGTGTTGAAACCTTAGCGGGTAGTATCCGGTTAAGACAGCGCATTGTAAAGGCTTTGTTATAATCACTCGCCTTGGTGGTGTTTGGTTGTATCGCGTGGGTAAAGTGCATAACCTCTGCAGAGTGTGAAACTATTCGGATAGCCGTGTTCGCGGTATTGAGCAATGCTCGGGAATTACAGTTAAAGGTTAGCTTAACTAATTGGACAACATGGTTGGGATGGCGGAATGCCATATGGAAGATGAAATTTGACTTAGGATTGGAAACTTGGTTTACTTGAGAAATACTGAAGTTATTTACTATTGCTATTTGTTTTACATTCTTTACAATTTATTTACTGTATTTGTTCCTAAATGCTGCTTATTGCAAAATAGCTATGATAGCCTATCCATTGGAATAAGCTTTACATATAGATACATAGAATTGCATTCTGTGCACAACTTGTTGAGTGCTTTAAGTACTCACCATTGCCAAACAACAATAATCAGCAGTTGAGGAATCTACACCTGTGTTGGAAGATGAAGTCCAGGAAGACACGAGTCATTAGGGTCCGAGCCTTGTCGGTTGCCTGTGGTGAACTGATGAGCTATCTACGTTTTCTACTTTCTGCTGCTTAATTATTAGTTTATATTCTCAGTCTTGCCCTGCGTGGCTTAATAATGTAAGTTGGTCATAAGATCATACCTTTAGTTATATCAATGAATGAACTATTATTCTATTATCGTTGAGTATGATGTGATATGTACCAATGTTGAGCTGTGTGCACTAGCGTTGATCCTGGGAATAGTGCGGTAAACACAGTGGGTTCGAATCAGTGGATTCGGGTCCTTACACTTTATGGCTTGAATCAACCCCAAGCCAAAACTAGAAACAAACACCTTAGCCTTGATCTTCAAATATGGTTGTTATCGGCTTCTACTTATTATCCTTTTTTATCGTCAACACCAAAACCTACATAATAAGCATAATTGACAAAAATAGAGGGTCTAGATGCTCTCAATCTCCCCCTTTTTGGTGATTGATGACAATATCTTTGATATTATACTCAGAGAGCTATATAAGAATTAATTTTCCTGCAGATAAAAATTAGTCTGATAGAACTGATAATGTTTAAATGACTCAAGTACTTTATACTCCCCCTGAATGAATGCATGAGATGAATTTCATTTGAACACATGAAGTAATATCAGAATCATTCAAAAGGGTTTTTTCAGATAAAATCAAACAAATATCAATGGATCAAAAGAAACATATGCATAAATCATTAAGAGGAGCAAAATTCATAAAAGACTTGAGTTTTTATAACAAGCTCTTTATAACAAGCTTAGATTACTAAGAGAGGAGGCTCTACTGAGAGAACTATTCTATTCTTCTTCCCCCTTTAACTATTTTATTCTTGTCCCCCTTTGGCATCAATGGCCAAAAAGGTTACTTCTTGCGCTTTGAAAAAGTCCTTTTCAGCCTGCTTGCCATTCTGGAACTTGTACTTCTTCTTGGAGAAGGAGGTGATTGCTCTTAGTCATTGTCAGAATGTGAAGCAGCCATTGCTCGATCATGTCAACTGGGATACGCAGGATCACCTGGCTGAGGACTGAAAGAGAGCTCATTGAAATCATGTTGGACATCTCTGATCATCTCTTGAGTCTCATTAGACTGATCCAACAGGAGCTATGCTATTTGTTCCTGATTGGAGACTAAGTTATTTCTGGCATCTTCAGAGAAGTCTCTAAGATATTCTAGTTCATCCCCTTGCCAGTCCAAATAGCTACCAATTTTCTCAAAGTTCTTGTATACAGTCTGAGCAAAGTTGTCGATTTTGGCATCTTGGGCAATCTGCTTTTTGTTGAGATCATACAATCTATCTTTGACCACCAGCTATTCAGTCTTGAACTCTCCTATCCACTTCCTCATATCCCATTGATTTCCTCTGATCATATCAAACCTTTTAAAAGTTTCATCCCTGAGATTTGCTAGGTCTTGATAGATTTTTTGCAGCATCTCCTGTTATAACATCCTATTTTTAGTGCTTTTGCCAAAAATTAATTTAAATTAATTAATTCAAAGATTTGGGTTTTATTTTGAGTTTTAGTTAACCTGGCATTCCTTTCCATCCAAAAATGGAATTTATTCAATTCGCGACTGGAAATTCCACTTTCATCCGGAAATCCAAAATTCAAATCCAATTCCAGATTTCTCTAAAAATTTCAAAACCAATTTTGTTAGGTTCCCAATATTCCATAGTATTTTTGAGAATTTTTTTAAAGATTTTTAGAGCGTTCTTGCTATTTTATCCTTCGCGCTTTCTTCTTAGTACTATTCATTTGGATTGTCAGCGCTGCTACAGTATTCGTCTTCAACCTCCAGACTACTGCCTTATTGGTAGATTTCCCTTTTCAAAGCCCTTGGGAAAATAGCCATAACTCCCTCATTTTCGCATCAAATCAATTGAGTTGAAGCGTTACGACTGCATTGATGCAACGACTCAATCCCCGGCCGTTGCTCTCACCCATTCAAGTCGGATTTGGTGCAATAAGCAATTAAGTCAGATTTAGTGCTCTCTTGATGTCTCGGCCATTTCTCAATCTTTTTGCGTGCTTCAACTTCCTATAGATGCGTCTCACCTTCCTTTACGTGTGCTCACCATTTCCCTTTGTTTCGTCAAACTTTTCCTCTCCAAAACTCTCGAAAACCGCGGCCCCGACATCGACCAAACACACTGGTGAGCCAACTTTTGGTCCAGTGAGTTATTTGAAGTTCCATTCGCGTCACTTTGTGTGCATTGTTGTCAAGAGCATAACCCCTCAAGAAAATTTAGATTTTTTCAAGTTTCGACTCCGGATTTCGCATTTGAACGTCGCTGGTTGGAGCTCCGTTCGTCGTCGATTACTCTCAATCCGGTAAGCCTCTTCAAAATCTGATCATACCTTTGGATTCGCGGCGTCGAGCTCTACATGATGCTCACCTTATATTCCCCCATTCCACCGCCGGCGCCGCTCCCATGGTCGAGCCACCTTGGCTGTGCTCTGTAGTTTCGTCGAGTACTGGTAGCTACCGTGCTATTTTTCTTTTTTGAATTTTCTTTCCAATCCAACTTCAAATGACCCGTTCTCTTCCGTCGTAACTCCAAATCGAGTGATTCCAGTTTCTAAATTCAAGCTCTTTCTGCCAGTACTAATTTTATAATTTTTAGATTTTATTTGTTTTCTTTTATTTATTGGTCTCTCCGTTTTGAGCGTAGTCAAAGAAACTGCTGCCATCGCCGAAGAAAATGCCGATCTACCAAGCGAACCTTCTGTTTTCATCAACGAAGGCAAGTCTCCATGACCCATGTTGATCCTATGTTTTATAAATGCTTTACAATGTTTTACAATTTGCAACGCTATTTATTTAAAAGATGATGTTAAGTTTAGGTTGGTAGTTAATCCCAATTGTTATTACCACCTTGATATTGAAATCCTTGACTGTTGTAACCCTAGGTTGTTGTGATATGTCATAACAATACAATGTTATGATATATTCTATTTAGTGCGCTAGATGTGGTTAAATGCAAAGTCGATCAAATACCTATCGATGGGTTACTTTGAAACTGTGAAAAATTATGAATTTGAAAATTTGTGGCAATATGTATGCCGTTGTATTTGCAAAATAAAAATGAAAATTATTTAGACTTGAGCGGATCGGTTTGACTGGCGGGTGCGGATGGAGCAATGGTTTTTGTTGTGTTTGTGCCGCCCAAGCCGATTAAGGACCGACGCTTGTGATTGTTCATTCTAAGCACAACCGTACAACCACATCTCTAAATGGGTACGACCTGGCTAAATAACTTGTAATAATTTAACTTAGACTCGCCAGAAGGAGGAATTTGGTTGCCGGATGGAGGCAAGTTTGTTTTACCCACACGGCGAAAGAGGGGGCTTCTGTACTGGGTGGATGGAACCCTAACAACAGTGAAACCTCAGCGGGTGGAGAGGGGTTAGATTATTGTATTGTAAAAGCCTTGTCATGATCTCTCTGCCAACACACCAAAGGAAGTGTGCTTGTTGCGCATGGCAACAAGAGACGATCATGTCTTGTGGGTAAAGCTGTACACCTCTGTAGAGTGTAAAACTATTCGAATAGCCGTGCCTATGGTCAAGGGCAAGCAAAGAATGCTTCATATTGGTAGACTTTGTTTTTGGTTTTAAAAACTAATGTTTTAGGATCTGGGAGTGGTTAGAACTTCCGGATGTATTTCTCGTTGCTAGAGCCAGTCTGGTGGATGGAACCTGTTTTGAATCATGACGGATGGAGTCATGTGATGTTTAAACAAGATCTTTTAAAATGGGCGGATAGAGCCTATATACTAGTGTTGGTGGTTGGAAACTTCACTAAAGTTATAAATAATTTCAATTATACAAATAGTTGTTAAAGATGCTGTGGAATACAAGGATCCGGGTAACCTCACGATCAGCCCAGAGATGTCTGACGGATGAGCCCAAGAGGAAGGCCTAGGATGATGTCTCCCGCACCGCACCAGGCCCTGTTGCCGTGCGCAAGGGGGTACATCCCATAGATAGTTGAACATATATTTAGATATGATAGATATGGTTGTAATCCGAGTCGTTAATAGGGTAGATGAAGATGTAAACTCTATCCTATTAACCGACTAGAACCTTGTAATCGATCGGAATCTCCAAACCGATCAGGACTCTGTAAGCCGCACCACCTCCAGTATTTAAGGAGGAGGGCGGGTAACAACAAGGCATCGAGCCATAGAGCCTAGAACACCACATATCGCCCAGAGCATATTGCGCTTTGAGCAACCCTAGATCCAAGAGATCCGCATAATTTCAGCACACAGGATTAAGGTATTACCTTCATTGCTGAGGGTCTGAACCTGTCTAAAATCCCTGTCTTGTGTGACCTTCGAGTTTGAGATCGAGCGCCTACCCCATAAATTCATTGCCGACCACAAAAGTTGACAGCTACGTTGTGAAAATTATTATTAATAATGTTTGTTAAATCTGGCTTTGTGCAAAAGAACCATATTAAGCCATCTTTGGAAGGCCTTGCATCTTGCATATTTCCTAGACCTACTGAGTATGTTTGTACTCATGCTACAATAAACTCTTTCGTTAGAAGCTTTCCAAGATGCTATGAATGATGGTGAGTTCTACAATGTGGAGTACGATGAAGACAATCCAGAGAGATAGGCGCATGTTTCTTTTCAGTCGACTGCTTGTGGTGTTTATTGGCTTTACCATTTTGCTTCTTATTTCCGCTACTGTAAACTTAAGGTCATGTGACCTGGTTTTGTAATAATGGCTTTTAGTAGATTTTCGATATTTATCTTTTCAATTCGTGCTTTTCGGTTATGATTCATCACTGTGAACTGTGTGTACTAGCGTTGATCTGGGACTAGTACAGAAATACACAGGGGATTTTGGATAGCAAATCCGGGGTCCCACAGCGGTGGTATCAGAGCCATGTTGACTGCAGGACGTGACCTAGTTAGAATGGCAAAACCCTAAGGATGGTTATTTATATAAAATATATTTATAAAATTCTAAGTTTTCTTGCTTCTACCTTTTCTATCTTAGCATCTTGCTCTTGTCTTTTCTTCTATTTAAACTGTTTTACTGACCTTGTCTTATTTCAAAATTTGTAGATGCTTTCCTATACCTCGTTTGCTCAGAATGAGGGAGGTTTCTGTCAGGAGTTATCCTTGATGCTCCAGGAGCTGGGTTATACTCGTCGCCCAGAGTACCGTTGCACTTCTGTGGTTAGCAATGGCATCAACATGTGGAGGGTGAGGTTGCTTATTTTCTCCAAGGTTCAGCAGGAGGATGATCACCCTCACTACTTTACAGTGGAGCGGTAGAAGCTTGGTGATTCTTTGCAGGACGCTGCCAGACAAGCTCTTATTCAGCTAGGCGACATCCATTGTAACCAGTTGGATACCTCACCGTACCGGCTCTTTCCTTATCATCAAGTAGGAAGGAGCCACAACCGTTTCAGGAGTTTGGAGGTGGAGTCCGACCCCACCATTGTGCATATGGGTTCAGTTATCCGGGCTCAGGATGAGGTCTATGTCCACATATCTTTTGAGCTTCAGGATGCCTACAAGGATCTAGCTGCAGCCAGACGGGAGATCCTTCAGTTGAAGGAAGCACAGCAGACTGCGCCACCACCAGTCCCTATGCAGGAGGCACAGCAGGTACCACCGCCAGCCCTAGTTCAGGAGGAGCTTCCACCTAGAGGGTTGACTCCAGACGCCTCTCGGGTCAAGCGTCGCCGTGTGGAGCATTCTGAGACCTCGACTGAGGCATATCAAGGGTGTAGAGCTCCCTTGATCAGCCAGGTCCATCACAGGCTATCAGAGGAGTCCACATCAGCAGTGATGAGCCTAGTGAGGAGGATCCTTCCCCTCTTGTTCCAAAGGAGGGTGAAGGGAGTAGTTAGTTAGTTTTGTCAGTAGCACCCATCTTTTGTTCTCGTTAGTATAATAATTGTGTGAGATGGACTGTATCGTGCTTTATGCGCTTGTGATACAGCCATCCTATCAAAAATATTTGTTTTAATTGATATTTTAGTTGGTGTTCCTTTCTTTGCTGTTGTTCTTGTCTTTGTGGTGGGTGTTGTTTACTCCCCCTGTTTATCTTATCTTTGCTTTTCCCTCTTTCCTTGTGCTTCTTCCATCTCTCGTTTCTGATGGTTAACCCAGGAAGAGGACGTGGATGTGGTCGTGGACGTGGCAGGGTAGCGCCACAAGAACAACAAGGGCATCAAGTGCCACCGTCCCCGGTCCAGCAAGATCAAGTGCCACCGCCACACCCAGATCAACCACCAAGTATGGAACATATGATGGCCATGCAGCTTCAGATTCTACAGGCCTTAGCGCAGAACGTACTGAATCCACCTCAAGCCACGCTAG
The DNA here is from genome assembly GCA_036346275.1 of Otatea glauca. NCBI lineage: Eukaryota > Viridiplantae > Streptophyta > Magnoliopsida > Poales > Poaceae > Otatea > Otatea glauca. The sequence goes on along the minus strand of CM070716.1, from coordinate 6,560,419 downwards.
TGCAGGTCACAGCTCAGCCACTGTAACATCCCAAAAATTTGCCTTTAATATTATTTTAATGTCATTTGTGCCTTTTGTGATTTTCTGGAATTTATTGGATTTTTCTGGAATTTATTTGAATTAATTTCAGAATATGTATATTGACCTTTTGTGAAAATTTATTAGTTATATAACAAAGACAATATAAAGTTTTTCCAAAATATTTTATTTGAGTTCAAAATATCACAAAGCAATTTTCAGAATTTTATTGGATTTTACTGATATGTTTATTGCCTAAAATAAACTACTTTAATTTTTTTGGTTTCAAAATAAATCGAAAAGCATTTGAAAACCTAATGGCAGTATTGGGCCGAGGCCCATATGGCTGCTGTGCAGCTCGACCTGCTGATTCGGCCCATAGCCTGCTTGGTCTCTAGAAGAATCGTCTTTGGCCGTTGGATCACCAATGAGCGGTGAGGGTTAAATCGGTTTAGAGTTTGGCTTGAGTCCGTTGATCTTAGGGTGCGGTTCAGATTGCCTTGTGCTAATCGCGTCTCGGCCATGGATCAGGAAATCGGACGGCTCCGCGTTGTCTTCCCCGAGGCGTGACCGAACTGAACTCTAGCGCCGCCGCTATGTTCGCCAAGAACTCGAATGCCGATCCGTGCGGTTCGTGGACTCTAGGGCTTTATAAGGAGCGCATTGGCTTCGCCATAGCCAGCCGCAACAAAGCCCTATGAATGTTTGCTAGAAGTCATCGTCGTTCGAACGAGATTGAAGTTTTTCGCCGAGCGCCACCGCTGCAAGGAACGGGCCGATTCGTCGGGAAGAAGAGCTGATTCGGGACACCAAGTACACCATCCAGATCGTCGTCGGGAGGCTCAGCCCTTGCGCACCTTCGTTTCGATAAGAACCCGCCGGAGATCTACGTCGTCGTGAGCCCTAGATTTGTTGCCGTTCCTCGCCCCGCCGCAGCCGCTCCAGTGTGCCAGAGATTGTTTTGTTCGCGTCAGAAGGTAGGCGCCGTTGTGGTGAGTCCGTAGATGGGGTTTCCGCTCGTCGCCGGCGACCCTAGAGCGGCGTGCTCCATCGGCTTATGTGGCCAAGCTTCGGTGTTGACTCGTGTTCTTGCATGGCTGCCATGTCGATCTCTTGTACTAATGTGTTTGTTTGCGTGGCTGTTCGTGTGGTGCTGCGGTGGCGTCGAGTCAGCACAATGCGGGACCCGCGTGTCAGCGGTCCAGATCCATGTGCACCGGGTGTACCGTGGACCGATGAAGTTCATGGACCCAGTCCATGGACTGAGGGACACGTGTCGCCATCTGGTCGGCTCGGGTCAGGGCTGACGTCATCATGGCGCAGTAAATCAGTTTTTCAGTATAAAAATAATTCGGGAAAATCAGATTTTCCAATTATGTATTTTCAGTATTTATGCAAACTTCAAAAGGCTATATCTTTTGCATTTTAACTCGGATTTGAGTGATTGAAATTTCTAAAAATTTGTAAAATTGAGATCTATTTAATGGTGAATTTTACTTGATTTTTGGAGTTCAATTTATCTCTGTTTTGGTATATATTTGCTTTTCTTCTTTCGGTACGCGTAGACGTTGAATTGTGCGACGCTTCGGAGGAAGATTCAGCAACTCAAGATCAAGTTCCAGAACCAGATCAGAACCTATTCCAAGGCAAGTTGTGCTTTGATCATGTTGAACCCATGTTTATAAAATTGCTATGTTTGTTTTACCCTATAGCATATATTTCAAATATACAATTGTTTCACATTAGATTGGGTTTAGCTAATATACCAGATTGATTTATACCCTACCTTGTCATTTGTATGCCATGATCCATTGTCACCCTAGATTGGTTGAATATAGTTGGTTAATAATTATAATCAACATTGGAGGTTAGTCCGTATTAGTTGCTTAGCCATGCCACGTCATCACATGTGTCAGAATCATTGATAATTAATCTTGATTAATGGAATATGGAACAATGTTAAGAACTTGTGTGTCATGTGGAATTAAACGATGAGATTTGAGTTGTTGTGGCGAGTCATGTCACGCAACGATGTTGGATTGTTGATGGCACGTGGTGCTTGGTAATCAACTGGGTGATAATCATTTAGATTGGGGCAAGTGGCAAGGGGCGAGGAGGCCAAGGTGGGCCCAATGGGCAGAGGGTATGTGCATGTCTTGCCTTGATCACCCTAAGGACTTAACCTTGCAAGCCTTTGACCTGAGTCAATCATGCAACCACATGTTGTAATGGGACAACCTAGCTGATTAATTTGTAATGTCTTAACTTGGTACTATCATTGGTGGTGTGAGTTCCCGAGTTATGGTGTAATTCACATGGCGCAAGAGGGGGCCTGGTTGTGGTTTCAGACCCACGATGTTGAAACCTTAACGGGTAGTCTTGGATTAAGCGAGCATTGTAAAGGCTTTGTCATGATCTCTTCGCCGACACACCAAAGGAAGTGTGTTAATTGCATGGCACGAAGGGACGATCATGTCGTGTGGGTAAAGTGCATAACCTCTGCGAGTGTGAAACTATTCTGATAGCCGTGCTCATGGTATTGAGCAATGCTCGGAATTACTGATTAAGGGTTAGCTTAATTAAAATGAACAACTTGGTTGGGATGGCGAAATGCCATATGGAAGATGGAATTTGACTTAAGATTGGAAACTTGGTTTACTTGAGAAAAGTGAATCTATCATTATTGTTATTTCTTTTACCGTCTTTACAATCTATTTATTGTATTTGTTCGTAAATCTTGCTTTGTTGCAAAATAGCCATGATAGCCTATCCTTTGGAATAAGCCTTGCATATAGTTACATAGAATTGCATTACATGCACAACTTGTTGAGTGCTTTAAGTACTCACCCTTGCCAACAAAAACATCACCAGTTGAAGAGTCTACATCAATCTTTGGAGGAAAGATTCCAGAGGAGACGAATGTTTAGGCGCAAGCCTTGTCGATTACTGTGGTATCTTGAGGGTTACCTACGTTTTCATTCCACTGCAGCTTTAATATATTATTCACCTTGCAGGCATAGTCATGTAAGTGGACCATAAGGTCATTCAACTAGTAGTATGTATCATATGATGTCTTTCATAATATTTTCGCTATGTATGATTGTGATATTTACTTATGTTGAGCCTGTGTGCACTAGTGTGATCCTGGACTAGTGCAGTATACACAAAGGGTCCGGATTTGCATATTCGGGTCCCGACAGCCACCCCAATCCAAGTATGGGGAGTTCATGAGGACCAGACCTACGATTTTTGTTGGGTCAGCCGTTCCCTTGGAGGCTGATGACTGGCTAAAGGAAGTAGAGAAGAAACTCTACCTAGCCCAGTGCGATGAGATAGAAAGTGTGCGGTTTGCTACGCACCAACTTAAAGGAACAACTGCAAACTGGTGGGAGAACTATTGTGCTGCCCATGGAGAAGCTCAGAACATTATCTGGGATGAGTTCGTTGAAGCCTTTCGCGCCACCCATATACCTAAGGGAATAATGGAGATGAAGAGGAGGGAGTTCGATAAGTTGCAACAAGGAAATCTCTCAGTGTCAGAATATCTGAACAGATTCACTCAGCTGTCCAGATATGCTGCAGAGGATGACTCGACTGATGAGGTGAAGATCTGGTGTTTCATGGAGGGTCTTGACCCTAACCTCAAAGTGCAGTTGGTCTCTAATGACTTTCCCACCTTCCAGCACATGGTGAACAAAGCTTTGATTCAGGAGGATGCTCAGCGTCAGCTCTTTGAGTCTAGAAAAAGGAAGATGGTGTTTCAAGCTCAACGTGGTGCTAGTAGCTCTAGACCTCATTTCTTTCATTGATCCAACGGACGGCAGCTTCTAGTGCCACTGAACTCCACTTTATCGGCCAAAGGATGTTTGCTCAAGATTCTGCAAGCAACCCAGGAGGTCAAGCTCAGAAGAGCAACACAGCTACAGCAGGTGTCCAGTGTTTTAACTGCAGGGAATTGGGACATTATGCTAGTAATTGTCCTCAGAAGCGCCAAGCCATGACCCCAGTTCGCTTCAACCTGGGGACCACACCAGCCCGCACACCTTCATCAGCTCAAGGAAGAGCAGCACCGCAGACCCCGCGTACACCTCACACTGTTGGAAGAGGACGTGTTAATCACGTCACTGCTGAAGAAGTTCAAGACGCACCTGATATGGTGTATGGTATGTTCTTTGTTAACTCAGTACCTGCTTCAGTGTTGTTCGATTCCGGTGCTACGCATTCTTTCATATCAGAGAATTTGGTCAGAAAGCATGGTTGGGGTATAGTTCAGCTTAGAAACCCTTTATTAGTTCAATCTCCTGGCAAAGAATTAGAAACTACTGCTGTTTGTCAAAAATCGGATATAGTTATAAATGGGGTAAAGTTCCTAGTGAACTTAATATTATTGAATACCAAGGGAATAGAGATAATCCTTTGGATGGATTGGTTAACCAAGTTTAAAGGACAGATAGTCTGTGCTAATCGATCTATCTCCCTTACCAGTCTTGATGGAATTCGTGTAGAATTCTTGTCTGATCTTTCCTCAAAGAAGGGTAGTACCTTGAACAGTTTGAAAGGTACATCTTTGGAAAATGTGACTATAGTAAATGAATACCCATATGCATTCCCAGAAGATTTGCCTAGTATGCCACCAGGCCGGGACATTGAGTTTATAATTGAGCTTGTACTTGGTACGGCTCCAATATCAAAAAGGCCTTATAGGCTACCCGCCAATGAGTTATCAGAAATGAAGCAGCATATTGAAGAACTACAAGAGAAAGGATTTATAAGACCAAGTTCTTCACCTTGGGGAGCACCAATAATGTTTGTTAAGAAGAAGGATGGTAGTTTGAGAATGTGTATAGATTACAGATCTCTAAATGAGATTACAATTAAGAATAAGTATCCTTTGCCAGGGATAGATGATCAGTTTGATCAGTTGAAGGAGCTCAGGTTTCCTCAAAAATTGACTTGAGATCGGGATATCATCAGCTTAAGATAATGAAGGAAGATATTCCTAAGACAGCTTTCACGACCCGGTATGGACTGTATGAGTTTACAGTGATGTCCTTTGGATTAACAAATGCACCTTCCTATTTCATGAATTTGATGAACAAGGTGTTCATGGAGTTGTTGGATAAGTTTGTGGTTGTCTTTATTGATGACATTCTTATCTATTCCAAAAGTATGAAGGAACATGAGGATCATCTGAGGATAGTTCTGGAGAAATTAAGAGAGCATTAGCTTTATGCTAAGTTCAGCAAGTGTGATTTTTGGTTGAAAGAAGTTGCGTTCTTGGGTCATGTCATTTCTACTGGATGAGTAGCTATAGATCCTGCAAAAGTGAAGGATGTTTTAGATTGGAAGCAACCTAAGTTAGTTCCGGATGTTAGAAGTTTTCTTGGTCTAGCAGGCTATTATCGGCGTTTCATTGAGGGTTTCTCTAAGATAGCAAGACCTCTCACTCAACTCTTGAAGAAGGAGAAGAGGTTTGAATGGACGAAATCTTGTGAGCAGAGTTTTCAGGAATTGAAGAAGAGGTTAACTTCAGCACTTGTGCTTGTTCTGGCAGATATTCGGAAGGATTTTGAAGTTTTCTGTGATGCTCCAAAGCTTGGTCTTGGTTGTGTTCTGATGCAGGAAGGAAAAGTTATAGCGTATGCTTCAAGACAGCTGCGACCCCATGAGGAAAACTACCCAACTCATGACGTGGAGTTAGCTGCAGTTGTTCATGCACTCAATCTTCGGAGACATTATTTTATTGGTAATCGATGCGAGATCTACACGGATCATAAGAGTTTCAAGTACATTTTCATTCAGCCTGATCTCAATTTAAGGCAGAGAAGATGGTTGGAGTTGATTAAAGACTATGACGTCGGCATTCATTATCATCCGGGGAAAGCTAATGTTGTTGTAGATGCTTTGAGTAGGAAGAGTTATTGCAACAATATTATGGTTTTAGAAAGTCAGCTAGCACTTCATGAAGAATTCGAACGTCTCAATCTAGAATTAGTGAATGAAGGTTGTATTTTTAATGTGGAAGTGCACTCAACCATGGATGATCAGATCAGAGAAGCTCAAAAGGATGACAGTGGTATTGCAGACATAAAGAGTGATCTGGAGAAAGGAAAATCTTCTGGATTTAAAGGAGGCTCATGATTCTGTTTATTCTATTCATCCGGGAAGTACAAAAATGTACTCGGATTTGAAAGAAAAATATTGGTGGTCGAATATGAAAAGGAAGTTCTTTGAATTAAGTGGCTCGTTGTGATATTTGTCAGTTAGTTAAAGCAGAGCATCAGAGACCAGCAGGATTGTTACAACCCTTGCATATTCCTGTTTGGAAATGGGAAGAAATTGGAATGGATTTCATTACTGGACTTCCTAGAACTAAGTCTAGATATGATTCTATTTGGGTCATTGTGGATAGGTTGACAAAAGTTGCACATTTTATTCCGGTGAAGACCACCTATTCTGTTGATAAACTTGCAGAGTTGTACATGGCAAAAATAGTATGTTTGCATGGAGTGCCAAAGAAGATCGTGTCAGACCGCGGTTCTCAGTTTACCACAAGGTTCTGGTAGAAATTGCATGAAGTATTGGGCACAAATCTGAATTTTAGTACTGCTTACCATCCTCAGACAGATAGTCAAACATAAAGGATAAATCAAATTTTAGAAGATATGCTGAGAGCCATTGCGTTGACGTATAGTGCCTCTTGGGATCAGAATTTGCCATACGCAGAATTCTCCTACAACAACAGTTATCAGTCAAGTTTAAAGATGGCACCTTTTGAAGCTCTTTACGAAAGAAAATGCCAAACACCGTTGTATTGGAAAGAGACAGAGGGTGGACAGTAATCGGCCTGATATTCTAAAGGAAAGCAGAAGAGCAAGTCAGAGTGATTTGTCAGAATTTAAAAACAACTCAGTCAAGGCAGAAGAGTTATGCTGATAATCGTCACCGGGATTTAAGCTATGCACCTGGTGATCATGTGTATCTGAAAGTTTCACCCCTAAAGGGAATGCGTCGTTTCAGAGTCAGCGGGAAGCTTGCACCTCGCTATATCGGTCCATTCCCAGTGGTTGCCAGAAGAGGAGAAGTTGCTTATAAATTAAAACTTCCTTCGCAGTTGTCAGATGTGCACGATGTCTTCCATGTTTCTCAGCTGAAGAAATGCCTTCGAGTGCCAGAAGAACAGTTGCCGTTCAAAGAGATGGAACTGAAGGAGGATCTCTCTTATCCCGAGTATCCGGTCAGAATCTTGGATGAAGTAGAGCGTAGAACCAGAAGCCGTGTGATCAAGTTTTGCAAGGTTCAGTGGAGCAATCATTAAGAGAAGGAAGCAACCTGGGAGCGAGAAGAGGATCTTAGAGCCGAGTTGCCCAATCTTTTTCTTTCTCTGTCCGAATCTGGGGGTCGAGATTCTCTTTAAGGGGGTTAGGTTTGCAACATCCTATTTTTAGTGCTTTTGCCAAAAATTAATTTAAATTAATTAATTCAAAGATTTGGGTTTTATTTGGAGTTTTAGTTAACCTGGCATTCCTTTCCATCCAAAAAAGGAATTTACTCTATTCGCATTCAAAAATCTAATTCCAGAATTTTTTAAAAATTTTGAAACTAATTTTGTTATGTTCCAAATATTCCATAGTATTTTTGAGAATTTTTCCAAGATTTTTAGAGCCTTCTTGCTATTTTATCCTTTGTGCATTCTTCTCAGTACTATTCATTTGCACTGTCAGCGCTGCTACAGTATTCGTCTTCAACCTCCAGACTGCTGCATTCCCGTATGCCTCCCCTTTTCAAAGCCCTTGGAAAAATAGTCATAACTCCCTCATTTTCGCATCAAATCAAGTGATAGTTGAAGCGTTGCGACCGCATTGGTGCAGCGACTCAATCCTCGGCCGTTTCCCTCACCCATTTAAGCCGGATTTGGTGCAATAAGCAATTAAGTCCGATTTAGTGCTCTCTTGATGTCTCGGCCGTTTCTCAATCTTTTCGCGTGCTTCCACTTCCTATAGATGCGTCTCACCTTCCTCTACGTTGTGCTCACCATTTCCCTTTGTTTCCTCAAATTTTTCCTCTCGAAAACTTGCGAAAACTGCAGCCCCGACGTTGACCAAAGACACCGGTGAGCCAACTTTTGGTCCAGTGAGTTATTTGAAGTTCCATTCGCGTCACTTTGTGTGCATTGTTGTCAGGAGCATAACCCCTCAAGAAAATTCAGGTTTTGTCAAGTTTTGACTCCGGATTTCACATTTGAACGTCGCCGGTCGGAGCTCCGTTCGTCGTCGATTACTCTCAATTCGGTAAGCCTCTTCAAAATCCGATCATACCTTTGGATTCACAGCGTCGAACTCTACATGATGCTCACCTTATTTTCCCCCATTCCGCCGTCGGCGCCGCTCCCATGGCCGAGCCACCTTGGCTGTGCTCTGTAGTTTCGCCGGTAGCTACGGTGCTATTTTTATTTTTTGTGAATTTTCTTTCCAATCCAACTTCAAATGACCCGTTCTCTTCCGTCGTAACTCCAAATCGAGTGATTCCAGTTTATAAATTCATCTAAATTCAAGCTCTTTCTGCTAATACTAATTTTATAATTTTTAGATTTAATTCATTTTGTTTTATTTATTGGTCGCTCCGTTTTGCGCGTAGTCGAAGAAACTGCTGCCGTCGCCGAAGAAAGTGCCGATCTTCCAAGCGACTCTTGTCTTCTCATCAACGAAGGCAAGTCTCCATGATGCATGTTGATCCCATGTTTTATAAATGCTTTACAATGTTTTACAATTTGCATCGCTATTTATTTAAAAGATGATGTTAAGTTTAGGTTGGTAGTTAATCCCAATTCTTATTACCACCTTGATATCGAAATCCTTGACTGTTGTAACCCCAGGTTGCTGTGATATGTCATAATAATACTATGTTATGATATATTTTGTTTAGTGCGCTAGATGTGCTTAAACGCAAAGTCTATCAAATACCTATGGATGGGTTACTTTGAAAGTGTGAAAATTATGAATTAGAAAATTGTGGCAATATGTATGCCACTGTATTTGCAAAATAAAAATGAAAATAATTTAGACTTGGGCGGGTCGGTTTGACTAGCGGGTGCGGATGGAGCACTGGTTTTTGTTGTGCTTGTGCCACCCAAGTCGATTAAGGACCGACGCTTGTGATTGTTCATTCTAAGGACAACCGTATAACCACATGTCTAAATGGGTACGACCTGGCTAAATAACTTGTAAAAATTTAACTTAGACTCGCCAGATGGAGGAATGTGGCTACCGGAAGGAGGCAAGTTTGTTTTCCCCACATGGCGCAAGAGGGGGCTTCTGTACTGGGTGGATGGAACCCTAACAGCGGTGAAACCTCAGCCGGTGGAGTCAGGTTAGATTATTGTATTGTAAAAGCCTTGTCATGATCTCTCTGCCAACAAACCAAAGGAAATGTGCTTGTTGCGCATGGCAACAATAGATGATCATGTCTTGTGGGTAAAGCTGTACACCTCTGCAGAGTGTAAAACTATTCGAATAGCCGTGCCTACGGTCAAGGGCAAGCAGAGAATGCTTTCAAATTGGTAGACTTTGTTTTTGGTTTTAAAAACTAATGTTTTAGGGTTTGAGAATGGTTAGCACTTCCGGATGTATTTCTGGTAGCTAGAGCTAGTCAGGTGGTTGGAACTGTTTTGAATCATGACAGATGGAGTCATGTGATGGTTAAACAAGATCTTTTAAAATGGGCGGATAGAGCCTATATACTAGTGTTGGTGGTTAGAACCTTCACTAGAGTTATAAATAATTTCAATTGTACAAATAGTTGTTAAAGCTGCTTTGTGAAAATTATTATTAATAATGTTTGTTAAATCTGGCTTTGTGCAAAAGAACCATATTAAGCCATCTTTGGAAGGCCTTGCATCTTGCATATTTCCTAGACTTGCTGAGTACGTTTGTACTCATATGCTACAATAAACTCTTTCGTTAGAAGCTTTCCAAGATGCTATGAATGATGGTGAGTTCTACGATATGGAGTACGATGAAGACAATCCAGAGAGCTAGGTACACGTTTCTTTTCAGTCGACTGCCTGTGGTGTTTATTGGCTTTACCATTTTGCTTCTTATTTCCGCTGCTGTAAACTTAAGGTCATGTGACCAGGTTTTGTAATAATGGCTTTTAGTAAATTTTCAGATTTATCTTCTCAATTCGTGCTTTTGGTTATGATTCATCACTTGAACTGTGTGTACTAAGCGTTGATCTGGGACTAGTACAGAAATACGAGGATTACGGATAGCAAATCCGGTCCCACACAGTCTTTGTTGATTTGCTACCATTAGCTCGTTGTGTCTCACAAGCCGCCAATCTTCTTTCTTCTTCAAAACTCTCTTGAGCATGTCTGAGATCAGAATTGTACTGTTGCTCAAAAGATGTGAACCATCCAGGTTGAGAGTCCCACCAAGATGGTTGCTGACCATAATCATGTGAAAATTCAGGCTCAGCAAATTCAGAGTGATGAGAATGCTGAGAGTCCTCAGAAGATTGCTGAGCTGGCATAAAGACCTAAGGATGCTTAGAACCACCTGCTTCATGTTCATGGGCTGCTGATGGAAATCTTTGTGCCTTCATGAACCTAGCTGCAGCTGCCAGTTCTTGTAATTTGTGAATTTCCTCATCTTCATGATGGGATTCTGAGCTGACAAGAATTTCAGTGACTTCATGCTGGCCAAAAATCTGATGGCTCAGACTCTCAGAGCTGTAGCCCATCACTTCTGTAGGAGTATGTGGATGGGCTGGGAAATGAGGAGCTGGAGAGAAATGTTCCTGAGTATGATAACTGTGACTTGGAGATCTACCATCATCATCTGAACTGGCATTTATTTCAGTGTCTTCTTGAGCACTTGCCTCATGTATTGTTGGAAGTGGAGGAGTGGAAAGTCTAGCTGGCCTTTTTGCATCAGTTGTTGGCTTAGGCATCTTGTATTGTTTTGGTCGACAAGAGAAATCCCTATTCTTTTCATTTTGGGAGATGATTCCTTGAGCCAATAGCATTTCAGTTATCCGTATGGCAAAAGGAAGAGGACTGCCCATTTTTCTGCAAATGGCTTCTTCCATCTCTACAAAAATGTAATCTGTCAGATCAATGGGCTGCCTTGATAGGATTAGGTGTAGCAACCAAGCAAGACATGGAGTTACTCCCTCTTTGTATCTAGTCTTAGGGTAAATTGTGTGCCTTAGAATCAGGAGCAGGGCTTTGGCCTCAGCAGACAGACATTTAACCCTATTTGCAGTAAAACCAGCCTCATGGATATTTCTGTAGATATGAGCAGATACTTACAAGTCAGGCATATCACCAATCTGCCTCCATCTATTTCCAAGAAACATACTGCTATGAATCCTAGTTCTGTTCAGCAAAGGACTTGAGGCACCAATGGTAGCTTCAAATTGAGATCTCACTTTTCTCTTTTTCCCATCAATAGTGAACAGAATATAGTGCCTATTCTTGTTCACAAGCAGAGAAGCATAGAATTCCAAAATTCTATTTTCATTCCAAGTGGCCCAATGAGAAGACATAAAGCGACAAGGCGAGGGTTGATCTTACACAATCTAGAATTCTGTTTGAGACTAGGACTAAGCTAATTTGGTTCCAGTCCACATATTGATGCTTGCACAAGGCTGACAGGGGTTTACCATTCTTATTTTTCCTGTACTTATAGCCCAAGTAGATGTTGTTCTGAAAAGTGGTGATGAATTGCTCATTCAAGGGAGGTTTATCAAAAGGAAACCAAACCCTTTCTGGCACCAATCTATCAGCTCTTAGTTTCTTTCCTCCCAAAGTAGCTAGCTCATGCCCAACAATTATGTCAATTTCATCACTAAGTTCTATTTCTTCATCAGAGGAGATGTTTGCACTAGGCTCATAGTCTCTGTTGTCTGAAGAAGGGGAGGGATCATGTTGCACTGGCTGCTTCCCTCTTTTTGGTGGTTTAGATGTTGTAACTTTCTTTACTAGTCCACTAGGTTGATGAGGTTGACTAGAGCTATCTGTTTTGGCTTTCTTTTTCCTTTTGACTTTATCATCAATTTTTTTCGAAAAGACCTCTTTTGTCTGGATTCTGAGAACTCATTTTGACTAAGACTTCTGTTTCAAGTAGAAATGCTGAGCTGACTTGGTTGACAAACAAACAGGCTGCTTACTGACAATGCAAAGCGGAAAAACTGAAGAACAACCTAAAGAACAGAGTGATGACCTTAAGAAAGGATTTCTAACTTAGGGTTTCAATCTAAGCAAAGAGAAGAGATAAAGATTGAAGAACTTACAGAACCCTAGAATCAATGCCTTGAGCACACAGGAGCACCGTTGCCAATCACCCTGTTAGGATGTGCTTCGGTGAAGAGTTGATCTTGCGCTCAAGAACAGATTGCGAGAAGATTGATGTGGATCAAGAAAGCTTGAGAAATTTCTGAAGGATATGGAGGTATAAATAGCACAAGCTGCGAGAAGTAAAAACAGGAAGTTATTGCAGTAGTTTGGAGTACTGACAAACATGTGGAAAGTAGCGACTGCAACTGCCCGGTTTGAAGGAGGTCTCTTTATGAAGGGGGGTTTGGAACCAGAGAATCCAAGAGGTATGGTTACCAATTTTGGACAGGTTTAGCAGAGATAAGTCCTAAGAATAGGAAAGATTTTGACGTGAACAGGAAGGATATGATACTTTTATAAGTTTGAGATTAACACGATTTGAAAAAGATAAGTGCTGAGATGACAAAGCTATTGTCGTTCGTGCCCCGGACTGCTTTTTTGGTTAGATCTGATAACCTTCCATCTGCGCTGGACCGAGTCCGTATAAGACATACTTGGTCCGCCGCAGTTGGAAAACTCTCGGTTTGGTTTAGGCAGCAGTCCGTGGTACATAAACAAAGTTCTGAACTTGAAAATACAGATATAATTAACTTCTTAAAGATTTTCTGAGATCACTCTTTTAAAAATAACACACAAATTTGTAGAGGGATCTTAGAATAATCATAATATAAAGATCAATCAACTAATAAACTCAGGAGATTTTGGATTCAAATAGGAATGTATGAGCCCTAATTTTCATAAGAGCATGAGTATGATTAACTCAAGCTCAAGAAAAGAGAACTCATGTGCTGAATAGTTTAGGTTTTCAATATTTTGTATAAGTATTTCCTTCTGAAACTTACTTAACCTAATTACTGTGTTTTAGGAAAGTATAATATAGTAATAGAGAAAGAGAAGGCTTTCAGCAGCAATTTTATGACTATTAGTTTTTCAAGTAAGCTTTTTATTTTGGAATATAGTTTTATTATTATTTCAGCACCAGTAATTGCTTTGTTCACATAAGGGTAGCAAGATATGCATGGCAAGCAGACTTGACTCCCCATTAGTGTGTTATTCCAAAGAATTAAGCAATATTTGAGAAAGCAAGAATGTTCAGTTCATTTCTCAATTTTGAAAGTCTCGCCTCATCAAGTGGTTTAGTGAAAATATCAGCCAATTGATCCTCAGTCCTGACGTGACTAAGTGTAACACCCTAAAATTTGCCATATTTTAAATTTTGGAGTTATTTTGATTTTTGATAATTTTTGGAAATTTATTAGAATTTACTTGGATTTATTCAAATATGGTCATTCTTGAAGTCAATTAAAATAATATAAAAGTAGATGCAAAGATTTATTGGAAATATTTTATTTGAGTTCAGAATGTCTCAAAATGTTTTCCAAAAATATTTTGGAATTTTTCCGGGTATTTTACTATTTATTTTGGGTTTGTTTATTTATCTGATTTATTTTAAATCAAAAAAGTTTTAAAAATGATATGAATAGTGTTGGGCCAGCCCATCACTGTGCCAATCCGGCCCAACACAGCGTTTCCAACTGTTACACGTCCGAACCGTAGGATCTCAATCTGGCGACCCTCGGTTCGCCACGTCTTCTGCAAAACCGAGCAACTCGATGGCGCTCACGCGGACAATCAGGATGGTGCCACGTCGCTTCTTCCCCGCGACATCACCGGAGCGAAAGTCGCCCATGTCTTCGCTCTTTCCTCAGCCGTTTTCACGCACGTCGATGCTGCTTTAAGTGCTTCGGTTGGGGTATTTTGCAGAGGACTTCCAGCCACTCATTTTGACTCCTCGCATGCACGCCGAGACCCTCTCTGGCGCCAGCCGTTGCTCACCGTAGTTGCTCCTTCTCACCACCGCTGTTTTTGCCTCGTTCCACCGCTCCAGGTTCATCTCCACCGTCGCCGAGGTCACCGGAGTAACACCCTCGCCAAGCCGCATCGAGCGGACCAGTTCTTCGTGCCGAAAAGTCCCTGTTGCGCTGCCGACTGCGTCGTCTTCCTCAGCGCCGGCAACCTTTCTCTTCTGCGCCACCGTCGACCTCGCCGAACCCCGCCGACCGTCCGATTTCCATCGCACCGCGCCAGAAAATCCACATCGCTTGTTCCCTGTTAACCGCTTAGCGTTAATCGTGACCGTTAGATCTATAGATGTGCGGCTCGGATGCGTTTGTATAGGTTTAGACTAGAGTAGATCTCGGTCGTTCGATCGGAGTTGTGCGGTTGTGATGCATCCACGCGTCTGTCGTTGTTTTAGCCACGTTGCCGCTGGATCGGCACCATTCATATTTGAACATGCGGCATGGATGATGCCGTTCCCTCACCGAATCATGTGCGGACACGTGCGCGTCGACCCAGCCGTTGGATTTGAGAGCACCGTCGGATGCTTGACGCGTGTAAGCGCGAGATGTGAAGCGTCGCTGAGCTATGCGCGGGAGATCTAGCCGTCGGTCGAGTGGACGGTCACGATTTCGCCACGTGGTTGAGATCTGGCCGTCGATTGGGAACGGCCAAGATGCTGACACGTGTTGTGCACAAATCCCGATGCAAGTCGGTTGACATCAGTGCTGACGTCAGTTGGTGGGGTCAGGTGCACTATGCCGCAGACCGAGTCCACCGTGGGCCAGAGCCGGACTGTGAACCTAGTCCATGGACCGAGGTGACATGGCAGCACCAGGAAATGCCACGTGTCGGCTGACATCATGCTGACGCAATAAATCGAGTTTCTTTTGAAAAATAATTATATTAATTCGGTTTATTCTTTTTAAATATATTTGTAAATTTTGAAAGGCTATAACTTTTGCATTTTAACTCCGATTGAGGTGATTCAAATTCCTAAACATTTGTAAAATTGTTCTCTTTTTATTGGTTTATTTTATTTGAATTTTTGAGGTCATATAGTCTACTGGTTTGTTTATTTATTGAATATATGATTTTTACGCGTAGACGCAAATTTGCCGGAAAGTTTCGAGGAAGAGTTCATCACTCAAGATCAAGCTTCGGAGCACGACCAGCAACTCTTTGAAGGCAAGTGATGCTTTGACCATTTTGATCCTAGTTTTTAAATGTATTTTGCTTTGAAATTATGCATGCTAAGTTAATTAAAAATGAATTTAAATTAATTTGGGTAATGTAGTTAATCAACCCATATTGTTATTGCCACCTCGAAATTATTATTTGTGCGCTTGAAATCATTGTCACCTTAGGATTGTTTGTATTGGTTGGATGTTAATATGATGCCAACACGGGGAAGGCTAGACCGCGATTAGATGCTTAGCCCTGCAATCGGTCATGAATGACTTTTTGGAAAACATATTAATATTGATGAATGAAATATGGAATGTATTTGAAAACGATGTGAGGATGCTACGTGGTGATATTGAAGTACGGAGACATGTGTGGTTCTGTACCAATATTGAGTTATTGTTGGCATGTGTTGCACAATAATCAACTGGGTGGGAAATGATTTAGACTGGGGCAAGTGACAAGGGGCTTTATGCCAGGTGGGCCTATGTGGCTATGGGTTGTTGAATGTGTGAGGCTGTGTGCCACATTGGGGCTGTGTGCCACTGTTGAGAGAAGGAAGTCTTGCCTTTGTCAGCTAAGGACTTCACCTTGCAAGTCTTTGAACCGAGTCATCCGTACAACCACATGTCTGGTATGGGACAAACCTAGTTTATTAGGGTTATGATATCTTTCCTCTGAAACCTCAGGGTGACAGTACACAGGGGTGTATCTGTGTGGGGGAGCGTATCTGTGCTACGGCTTGGTGCCCATCCAACGGTGTTAGCCTGTCCTATACTTCGGCTCTGTGTGAGGGAAGTGATAGTGAAGGCAATACCAGAGAGGTTCATTGGTTAAGGTAGAGGTTCCTGAAAGGCTTTGTTGCGGGCAATCACTTGTGTTGTGAGCGGCTGTATCTTGTGGGTAAAGTGTACAACCTCTGCAGAGTTTAAAATCTATTCGAATAGACGTGCTCGCGGTATTGAGCAATGCTCGGGGATTACAGTTAAGGGTTAGATCTTCAAAAATAAAATGTGGAAAGGGTGGCTATGTGCCAGTGTTGAAAATGAATTGATTTATGCTGTGTGCTGAGTTTTTATGGAGAAAAACCATTTGCAGAACTTAGTACTAATTATAATTGTTCCACTCCTTTTAACTTAAATAAGATATTAGCTTAAAAATGTTGTTTGATGTCAAAGAACCAAATAAACCAATTCTTTGGAATAAGCCTTGCATATAGTAATAGTACTGCATTCTGTGCATTACTTGTGGAGTGCCTTGAGTACTCACCCCCCCTTGCTTATCAACACAACATCAGTGGAGGAGTCAACGCCAGCATGGGAGGAGGAGTTCATCAAAGAGCCGGACAACTAGGGAGCAAGCCCAGTCTGTTGCCTGTGGCAAATTGATGGTTCCACGAAGTTTATTTTGTTTTCCGCTATTATCTTTTGTTTACTCTGATAATGTAAGCCTTGCGTGGCTGATCTTATGTAAGGAAGACCATAAGGTCGTACGACTCAGTTTATATAAATGTTTGCACTACTTATTATTGTATCGTTATGATCGTCTATGATGTTCAACCCTGTAATGACTGTGTGTGCTAGTGTGATCTTGGACTGGCACAGAATACACAGAGGGTCCAGATTCTCAGAATCGGGTCCCGACAGAGTTGGCATCAGAGCAGGCTGACTGTAGGTCTTGACCCTAATTAGGTTAGCTGTGTCTAGGAGGATAAAACCATTTTCTAAAAATTAACAAATTTGAGCAAGAATATTAATGAAATCTCGACTTATCTTTTCTCTCTTACTTCATATCTATGCTGAATTCTTCGTGTCATTCTTTGTATATTTTTAACTAAGGTCTGTCCAAAGTTGTTTTGGCAGATGAGGAGGAGGATCCACACCTTTGACGAGCGCGCTGGTGGTTACACCACGGAGCTTTGGAAGATGCTTCAGGTTCTTGGAGGTTTTGATAGGCCTCTCTACCGTGGTCGCACCTGGGCGGTCAATGGTAGAGTCAGAGGCATGGCTACGACGATCAGTGTCTACGCGAGGGAGCACGCAGGAGCAAGCCGGCCGTTCAACATCACGGTCCGAAGGGTTACCTTTGAGGCCGGGATACAGGAGTCCGCGCGTCTGGCCATGAGGAGGATTGGTCAGGCGTATGCCGGAGAGCTTCATGACACTGTGTTTCATCTGCAACCACAGGAAGGAAGAGTCTCAGAAGGACACCTTCACCTGGAGGGTGATGCGGTGGTCGTGCATCTGGCACGATTCGCAGTTGCCCAGGAGCAGGTGATGGACCAGACTGTCCACGAGCTTCAGTCCGTCTACGCCGCTTTGGAGGCAGTTGAGTGGACCCTTCAAGATACCAGGGCTTTCGCTTTTCAGCGGATTGGAGAGTTGGAGGACGCGCTCTACACCGGACCGCCAGAGGTCGGGATGGAGCTCGACGAGGAGGAGGATCCTGAGGAGCTGGTGCCCAAGCCGAATGAGCCAGTTTCGGACCAGGAGGCTGAGCTAGAGGGGCAGGATTACTCAGCGCTAGCAGTAGCAGAGGGGGGTGGTCACCAGGACCAGTTCGCCCCGATGCCGGAGCACCCTCCGATGTATGCTCGGGAGAGCCATAGCCGAGTTGGCTCGATGAGTGATCGAGTCTAGTCTGGTGTAGTGTTGAGACCATTAGGTGTGAGTCGTTGTTGACTCTTAATGCTTGATTGTTGCTTGCTTTATTTCGTAAGTGTCTAGTATGCGTTGCATTGCCCTTAGGCACTTGTGAGCAACCATACTATTTTACTAAACTAATAAAATTGTTAAAGAATTTAGGTTACACCTGTTTCCCTTGTATAAGTTCCTTTACTTGTCTGTGCTTTCCTCTTCTTTTCTTAACCTTGGAAGCTTTCAACAGATGGTGAGGACTCGTGGTAATATTGGAGCTAGCGGAAGTGGAGCTAATCAAGCAGAAAACCAGAATGAGGAACCAATTCCTCAACCGCCGCAGGTTGATTTGCAGAATCTGGGAGCTTTTCTGGCTGCTCAAACCCAGTTGATGAACACAATGATGCAGACTATGCAGCAGATCTGTTATCAAGCTACTGCGAATGTTCAACAAGGGGTTAACAATGGATCACAACCCTATTCCAGATTGTTAGAATTCATGTGGACTCGTCCACCCACGTTCTCGGGCAATGCCAATCCGTTGGAAGCGGATGACTGGCTGAGGTCGATCGAAAGGAAACTACACATAACCCAGTGTGTAGGACAAGAGAGGGTACTCTATGCCTCTCATCAATTGGAAGATACTGCCGCAGAATGGTGGGAAAATTTCTGTGCAACACATGAGGACCCACAAGGAATCACATGGGAGGAATTCACCACAGCCTTCCGTCAGTACCATGTACCACAAGGAATTATGGATATTAAGAAGGAATAGTTCAGGAATTTCAAGCAGGGTGGCCAATTAGTGGCCGACTACCTGAATAAGTTCACCCAGTTGGCAAGCTACACACCAGAAGATGTAGCAACGGATATGGCTAGACAATCCCGCTTTATGAAGGGATTGAACGCGGGACTGCAGGTGGGACTGATCACCCACACCTTTCCTGACTTCCAGGAGCTGGTCAATAAGGCTCTCATCTTGGAAGATAAGCGCAGGGAGTTGGACGACAACAGAAAGCGCAGGATGGCGCAGCAAGGAGGTCGTCAGGGTCAGCAGAGGTAGAGGACGGCACCTCAACAATTCTTACGATTCCAGCCCAGAGGCAGTGACAGGGCACCACTGCCGGCAAATCGTCTAGTGGGCCAGAATGTTCAAACTCCAGCCAGAACGGTGGTACAAGCTAGAGGAAATTCCCAGGCAACGGGAAGGCGTTGCTATCACTGCAACGAACTGGGGCACTTTGCTAATAACTGTTGTCGACTTTTGTAGTCGGCAATAAATTTAAGGGGTAGGCGCTAGATCTCAAACTCGAAGGTCACACAAGACAAGGGGTTTAGACAGGTTTAGGCTCTCGCGGAGGAGATAATACACTAGTCCTGTGTGCTGGGATTATGCAGATCTCTTGGATCTAAGATTGCTCAAAGCGCAATGTGCTCTGGGCGATATGAGGTGTGCTATGCTCTATGGCTTGATTGCTCTATGCTTGAATGGTCGGATCCCTATGTTGTTTCCCGCCCTCTCCCTTATATAGCGGGGGTGGGTGGCTTACAGAGTCCTGATCGGTTAAGAGATTTCGATCGGTTACAAGATTCTAGTCAGTTACAGGATAGAGTTTACATCTTTATCTACCCTATTAATGACTCGGATTACAACCGTATCTATCATATCTAAATATAAGTTCAACTTCCTTTAGGATATGTCCCTTTGCGCACGGCAGCGGGGCCTAACGCCGGGTGTATCTTCTGGGCCTCCCTCTTGGGCCTGTCATGAGGGTACCCGGGTTCTTATATTCCACAGTAGCCCCCGAGTCCTTTACGATCGAGCTGTTGCCTTCCTGGTTGCAGCCCAACTGAGTCATGCTTCACGCCGAGTGCTTCCAGTTCTTGATGCAGCTTCCCGACTAGTTTTCCTTTATAGTCGAGTGCCCTGTTGTAGGCAAAGAGATCGTGAAGGAATCAATAGAGTTCCACACGTTAAACTTTCCAAGTGGTTCCTAGCCCCATTATTGGAATTCTGGCAGTCGGCTCATCTTTGGACATACCGTATCCCACACGATATGCAGAAGTCAAAACACTTTTCTCGCTCAAAGCAAAATGCAGCGCCGCTCCCTTTAAATTCATCCGTCGTCGAAGTTGCTGATGTCATCATTGAAGCGTTGGCTCACACACGTCGCATCCAAATTTGGTAGCCCTGAAATCATGAATATGTAGAACTTAGGCAATGTAAAAACAATTCACTCGGATGTGATGTCCGACTGGTGTATATATAATTTTAGAGTCTTTTACTCTTTTTCCTTATTGATTTTGAATTTTACTCTTTTTCCTTATTGATTTTGAATTCATCCGAGTGGTTTGACTCTTTTTGTTTAAGCACTCTACCCGACTAGTCTAGCCCCCGAGCGTTGAGAGTCGGCTCATGGCTCTTTTTCCCAAGCACGTGTTTTGGGTGACTAAAGTTCGCCGTTCATGGGGTCAGAGCTTCACAACTCGGAGTTATCGCACTCGGATTCACTTGCAATCGTTAAGCAAAAGAAGAAAAATACAACTCAGAAAAAGATGTGCGCATGCGCACACTATTAGGTGTAGCCCCCGACTTACTGCTTAGTTGTGGGTCAACTAAGTAGCAAGTCAGGAAAGTCAACAATTTAATTTATAATGACATAATTGAGTAAAAAGCGACTTAGCTGCTTTATGCTCAATGTGTTGCTGACGATCATGCCATCTTTGCTCGTGGCGTAGGCATAGGCTTGTAGATGAGCTGTATGCGGC
Source organism: Otatea glauca (assembly GCA_036346275.1). Lineage (NCBI taxonomy): Eukaryota > Viridiplantae > Streptophyta > Magnoliopsida > Poales > Poaceae > Otatea > Otatea glauca. Next base: position 6,539,635 of record CM070716.1, on the reverse strand, counting down.
CCTCGGAGCGCAGGCGTGGCTCATGGCCATGCCGAAGGTGGCGCAGTGTAAAGTCCCCATTTTTGATAATAGATATCAACAATGGGCTCCCTGTGCTCACAGTACTAGTCCCATGATCAGTGGCTAGCACGCACAGATTACAAATTAAAATCACATCCATACACATTAATATTACATATGCTAAGCATCTTATAATTACAAGCCAAAAGCTTGAAAAACAGCAGCGGAAACTTTATTTCTCTTGTAGTATGCCCATTGACCCTCAGGCAACACACAAGGTAAAACCCTAGAAAACATCGTCATCATAACCCCCGAATTCTGAATCGTCGTAAAGATCATTGGGGTATTCGATACCTTCACCTAAAACAATATGGATAGCAAGATTGAGTACATTGTGTACTCAGCAAGTCTTATAGTGTATCACAAATGCAATTATAAGTAAATGCAGGGCATAGCAATGGAATGGTTTCTATAGTTGTTTTTGCATTGGCAAAATAAAGCATAAGCACATATTAGATTGCAATCGAAGATTGTAAAGAAGCATCTTACTATAAAAAGCAAGTATTAACTTAGCGTAAATCAATCATCGTATCACAGTCTATTCGACTGACTCAATTCATTTCCATGTCATCCTCTGACATAAATTAAGCTTACTCCAAAACACCATTTTCCTGTCAAATCATTTTGAAAATATTAAAACTCTAACCATGTGATGACTTTACCAAGTGCCTTTAACCGTAGGTGCGGCTAATTAATTAGATTTACACTCTTTAGAGGCCTACAGCTTTACCCACAAGAAATGATCTGCTACTTTTGCCAGGCCATTTGACACTCTTCCTTTGGGGTGTCGGCATGGTGATCATGACATAACCGTTACATTGTTTAAGCCTAACTTTGCACCAGCCCGATGACGTTAAATCCTTATTATGGAGAAGGAACATGACAATGAATCCTTGTTATTTAAAGTGGTAACACAAGCAGTAAATCCTTGCATTAAAGGCAGTAAGTCCCTGCGATAAGGGTTCCTTCCCATATTAAGGCGTACATCCTTATACCGATATGCATTTACCCACAACGAAGTGTGGAAGCCCCTCATAAGCAAACCTAGAAAGGATTGCTCATACTATCTCCCGCCTACCAATGTGCAAAGCCAGACCTAAGCAACTTAATAGGTTAAGGCTGCCCCATCCCAGCACTTGTGGTTGCACGAAATTCTTGGCTTGAAAACAACCCATAGCTCGGTCCTTAATTCGACACGGGCAATACTCCACCCTATACTACGTACAAGTCTAGCCCTTGCACAACGGGCTATTGCCAATAATTGCCCGCATCTAAACCATAGTTTTATTTTGGGGTTTTTAGTCAAAATACCAACAATTGACATCATGTCATAACCAACCTTTTTCAATTCTCAAGAATCAATTTTTATGTGATCATATTCAATGTTGGTTCTAAAGCATGGCTAAGGATGGTTAATATTCACATATACCCAAGTTGACATTAAGTATTGTCTAATCCATTTCTATGGTTATCAAGGTTCACACATTCATACTTATCAAGGAAGTTCCATGAAACATCAAGCATAGCTACCAATATTCCAACATAGCATTTTTATGATAAGTACGCGCATGCATAATAGTTTTGCAATCATTGAAAGTAAATATTTGAAGTATTAGGATCAAAATGATCAAGGGGTGCTTGCCTTGCTGATCGTAGTCGGGAATAAAGTCCGGATCGTCGACGAGGTCGTCGTCTGCTAATTCAGGCTCGCCGGAATCTACTCGTTGACCATCATGAATAGCATACAACAAAAAGCCACAAGTATAAGGGCAAAAAGAAGACAGACAGAAAATCAAATAAAAACAGGCTACAAGAAACAAGCATATGTTCTTTTATAGATTATCTATTCTTGCTCTACGAATTCAAGAGGCTAAAATTATGTATTCTTGTATTTATAACTTCGAATTATAGATGCTAAAATTATTTGAAGTAGAAAGATTTGTCTTATGGTGATATCGTAAAATAGTCTATTGTTTATAGGATTTAGATGCAAAGCAATGTATTTAAGGACTTTTGAATTAAACATTAATTATTAAATTTCTAACTGTTATATTATTGGACTTAGCACATTATGTGACCTACCTCATCTTTATGTCTATTTTTTAGTTGCAAGCAAGGTTTCAATGAACACTTTCTTATATATATATATATATACATACTTTTCATACTAAATTTCACCCTATTTGCATAGTTCATTATTAGTTCAATATTTCTACCTAACCTATCATTATTCTGCCATTATTCTGAAAAGAAATACATATAGCAAATTACTAAAACTCTTTTCTCAAACATTAATCATTATAGCATAGTTACCAATAATATTAACCTTCAATAGAAAAGTCTTAGAACAATTAGTTTTTCCAAATATTTTTATAGAAATGAGATCATAGCAGAATAAAGCTCTTAATGAAATTGGTTCCAAACAATATTAACCTTATTTGCAAAATTTCCATACTTAGTCCATTTTCATATGTGCTATTCACCTTTATATTAAAATATTTTTCCGAAATAGCTTTTAAGAATATTTTTGCATATTCTGGAAGCTCTTGATTTTAGATGAATTTATAAATTGGTTTCATCTCATTTGGATTTCAAATGCGAAAGATATTCAAGTTTGAATTCTTAACCGATTCAAAAATCAATGAAAATAGCAAAATACGCTTTCGCTACGCCGAAAACGTCTTTTCACTTCGCGCCAACACGCGCGCGTTCAAACCCGCTGCGGTCACTGACATCCAGGTCCCAGCCGTCAGCGACTCAAGGCAAAATCGCAGTGAGCCACTGACACCTTGGTCCCGCTACTCAGCGACACAGAGCAGAGCTCGGCGAACTTGGGCTCACCAGCGGCGAACTAGCTCCGGCCAGGGGGAATGGGTAGCACCTACGGCTTCAGCATGCTAGCGCGCATCTAGGGGACGGCTTAACGATTCTTGGCGATGACCGGAGGTGGGTCGCCGTCGTGGCGGCGGCGGAGTCACGGCGACTAGCCGCCGGCGGACGAAGGTACCTCGGTCGAATGGGTTCGATTTAGCATCGAGGAACCTAAGCAATCCATTTTTGCTAAGAAACAACACAGGAAAGCATCGGGTTAGCTCACCACCGATCGCCGGTTTTGGAGAAGAAGGGGTTGTAGTGGCGGCGGAGCTCCGACCGGAATTTCCTAGAAATAGCAGAGGGGTTTTGATTCATGAGAATTGGTGATGCTATAGCAGAAAGCATTTGAAGAATGGGTGCTCATACCACCTTCAATCGGTCATGAACCGAGAGTTAGGGTTCTTCGGCTGATTCAAAGAATCGTGAAATTGGAAGTGATCGGTGAAGTATATTGGATGAAACAAGAGGGTTTTGTGAGCACTCTCGGCAATCAAGTTGCGGTATTTATAGGCGAGGAATCTTGTAGGCGAGCTTGCAGGGGTATGAACTCGGCGAGTTTTTGCGCCGCTAGAACAGTCGAAGGAATGGGCGGTTTGCGGAAAATCCGGGCAAGGACGATGCGTGGCAGGGTCTGGCAGAAGCGGTTACCTCGGGCGGGGTGCGGGCGTTGTGGTAGCGCGAGCTACAGCTGGCGAAATCAGCTCCGGCCACAAGTGTGCACGGCTGTGAGGGAGGAAGAAGAAGATGATGGCTGAGGCTGACAGGTGGGGCCACACAGTGAACGGGGCCTGCGCGTCAGAGAGAGAAGAAGAGAACTCCGGCTTGAACTGAAAATGGAGCTGGATTGATTCACTGAATGCATTACCTATCCAATTGGCAATTTAATGAGGAATTTACTGGGTGTACCTGAGCTAGTTTACGATCTACCCTAAAAATTTCAGACCTATTTGATGCATGAGAAATTTACAATAATTCTGACAGTGCACTGTGCACATATTTCTACATTCTGTTCTATATTTATTAAGATACATATATCTTACTAAAAAATTTAGAAACTTTTTTGAGAAGAATCCTTATATTCTCACTATCCTCCTATAAAAATTTGAGATTCAGATTCTTGACAGATTATTTAATAAAATTCTGATATTTAAATTTCCAGATTTCTAACTATTCAGTTTTTGAATTTTTATAAATATCAAACCTAAATATAATCTCCTGATATTTTTAATGCAGATGACTCTACCCAAGGGAAAGATAATATAAATATTTTCCCATCGAAATTATGAACATTTCATTTTCTAACATATTCACTATTACTAGTGTTGATTCAATAATTACAATTCTTTTCGTCACTTATTATTTTCTCATGATTTTAAAATTATATTTTGAGTTCTGGATAGCTCCACGAATTTCTACAGTAGTTTTTATTATTTTTTGATTCGCAAATCTTTTCTTGTTACTTATGTGATGGTTGTTTGATTAGGAAAAGGAATTTTCCTTACAAGCAATAATCAAGATATTCATAGAAAATTCAGAAAAATCCAGAGGATCACAAATTAAAATTTCGTAAAATATATTATTTAAATTATTATTATTATTCATTTTTCAGGATGTTACACGCAGGCGTAGGCTCGTGGCCGTGCCGAAGGTGGCGCTCGGGGCGCGGGCGTGGCTCATGGCCGTGCCGAAGGTGGCGCTCGGGGCGCCGGCGTAGGCTCGTGGTCGTGCCAAAGGTGGCGCTCGGGGCGAGGGCATGGCTAGTGGCCGTACCGAAGGTGGCGCTCGTGGCGCGAGCGTGGCTCGTGGCCGTGACGAAGGTGGCGCTCGAGGCGTGGGCGTAGGCTCTTGGTCATGCTGAAGGTGGCGCTCGGGGCGCAGGCGTAAGCTCGTGGCCGTCTTGAAGGTGGCGCTCGAAGCGCCGGCGTAGGCTCGTGGCCGTCGAAGGTGGCGCTCGAAGCGCGGCGTCGTGGCGCGTTGAAGGTGGCGCTTCAGCGCGGCGTGGCTCATGGCGTCGAAGGTGGCGCTTCGGGGCAGGCGTGGCTCGTGGCCGTCGCCGCGATAGCGCTTCGAGCGCGGCGTGTCTCGTGGCCATGCCGAAGGTGGCGCTCGGGGCGCAGGCGTAGCTCGTGGCTGTGCCGAAGGTGGCGCTCGGGGCGCAGGCGTAGGCTCGTGGCCATGCCGAAAGCCGCGTGGGAGTGCGAGTGCGCTTCACCTACTGGCTTTTCCTAATTTTGCTGAATTGCGACCGCCGTCACCACGGCCTTGATCTGGGCCACGATCAGGGCCGCCGGGCTATCCATTGCAATCGTTGGATCCAGTTTATCGAGAAGCGTCTTGGAGGCGACGACGTTCTGCATTGGCGTGTGGAAGACGGCTTGATCTCAAACCTGGATTGTAGGATGTCCTCGCAGACATTGCGGCCACGAGATCGAAGCGATCGCACCTACATCTCCTTACACTTACGAAGACAATCTTCCCCCGCAGCTTCTTGTTCTTCTTGTTGTCATTGGAGATCGGAATTCTTCTCTTCTATCGCGAAGATGCCACGAAGATCGCAGCAATTCCTCGCGACGCCAACTGGTTTACTGGCCAAGTCAAAGTGACATACCTGAAATGAGTCGACCTGATCTTTACTAGATTGGATCTGGTTCAAGTCTAGGCAGACAAGTTCTCATGCGCATCTGCGGCGAAGTCCGAGCTCCGGCGGTAAGCTGGCCGGAGATGAAGGTGGTGGTGATTCGCGATCGCTGCCATCGAGTCTGTAGGAAAAGATTATAGCGTTGCCCCTACCTGGTGCGCCAACTGTCGACTTTTGTAGTCGGCAATAAATTTATGGGGTAGGCGCTACATCTCAAACTCGAAGGTCACACAAGACAAGGGGTTTAGACAGGTTGGGCTCTGGGAGAGATAATACCCTAGTCCTGTGTACTAGGATTATGCAGATCTCTTGGATCTAAGATTGCTCAAAGTGCAATATGCTCTGGGTGATATGAGGTGTGCTATGCACTATGGCCTGATTGCTCTATGCTTGGATGATCGGATCCCTATGTTGTTGCCCACCCTCTCCCTTATATAGCGTGGGTGGGGCGGCTTACAGAGTCCTGATCGGTTAAGAGATTCCTATCGGTTACAAGATTCTAGTCGGTTACAGGATAGAGTTTACATCTTTATCTACCCTATTAACGACTCGGATTACAACCGTATCTATCATATCTAAATATAAGTTCAACTTTCTTTAGGATATGTCCCTTGCGCACGGCAATTTGGGCCTACTTGGAGTATCTTCGGGCCTCCCTCTTGGGCTGTCATGAGGTACCGGGTTCTTATATTCCACAACTGCCCTAAGAAGGGAGGTGTCACCCCCGTTCGCTTTAACCTGGGGAACACACCCGCAAGCACTCCAGCGCCGAATGTGAATCGCGGAGCAACGTCATCAGCAACTCTATCTCAAGCAACCACGCGAGGCAGAGTCAACCACATCACCGCAGATGAGGTCCAGAATGTTACGGACGTTGTACTGGGTAAGTTCCTAGTAAACTCAGTACTAGCCACTATTTTATTTGACTCTGGAGCTTCACATTCATTTGTTTCCCGAGATTTTGCTGTTCAAAATGATTTGGATATTGTGAATCTTAAATGTGTGCTTGTAGTCCAATCCCCTGGATCAGAACTTTGATCCAAAGTAGGATGTTCTGGGGTAAGACTAATAATTAATGGAATAGAGTTCCTAGCGAACTTAATTATATTGAATACCCAAACCCTGGATGTTATCCTGGGAATGGATTGGTTAACCAAGCACAAGGCAGTATTGGACTGCGGACGAAGAGTCATATCAGTCGAGAGCCCGGATGGACAGAAGATTAAATTTGAAGCGACATTAGTGTGGGATGGACAGTTGATGGTCAATAGCATGAAGACCGTCAGCCTAGAGGATGTACCGGTATTCAATGAATATCTGGATATTTTTCTAAAGGATCTACCTGGGATGCCGCCGGATAGGGATATCGAGTTCGTTATAGAACTTGTACAAGGGACAGCTCTAATAGTTAAGAGACCTTATCGGATGTCCACATATGAGTTCGTAGAAATGAAGAAACAAATTGAAGAGCTGTTGGAAAAGGGATTTATAAGACCTAGTTCATCGCCTTGGGGAGCGTCAGTCCTGTTCGTCAAGAAGGACTAGAGTTTTAGGACGTGTACAAACTATCGTGAACTCAATGATGTGATGATAAAGAACAAGTATCCGCTACCCAGGATTGATGACCTATTTGATCAGTTGAGAGGAGCAGGAGTCTTCTCCAAGATCAATCTCCGATCGAGGTATCATCAGTTGAAGATCCGATCAGATGATATACCAAAGACCGCATTTTCGTCAAGATATGGGCATTACGAGTTCACGGTCATGTCCTTTGGGTTGTCGAATGCACCAGCGTATTTCAGGAACTTAATGAATAAGGTTTTATGGAATACGGATAAGTTAAGTAAATCGTGTTTATAGATGATATCCTTGTCTACTCCAAGACGATGGAAGAACACGCCAAGCATTTAAGGCTAGTCCTCGAAAAGTTAAGGGAACAACAGTTGTTTGCTAAATTTAGCAAATGCGACTTCTGGAAGAATAAGGTTAAATTTCTTCGGCATACAATGACTGCTGAAGGAGTTGCAGTAGATCCCAGGAAAGTAGAAGCGGTATTGCATTGGGATCCACCGAAGTCGGAAACCCAAATCCGTAGTTTCCTTGGAATGGCGGGATATTACCGTTGTTTCATAGAGGGATTCTCTACAATTGCCAGACCTCTTACGCAATTATTAAAGAAGGAAAATAAATTCTTGTGGACATCAGAATGTGAAAAGAGTTTTCAGGAGTTGAAGAAGCGGTTAACGTCATCACCGGTATTGGTCTTACCTGATGTTCATCAAAGCTTCGACATTTATTGTCATGCATCGTGTCAAGGATTGGGATGCGTAACGATGCAAAGCAGAAAAGTAGATGCATATGCATCGAGGCAATTGAGGCCACATGAGGAGAATTATCCGACCCATGATCTAGAATTAGCTGCCGTAGTGCATGCCCTGAAGTTATGGCGATACTACCTCATCGGAAATAGATATGAAGTGTATATCGATCATAAAAGTCTCAAGTATATCTTCACACAAGCTGACTTAAATATGATGCAAAGAAGATGGCTAGAGTTGATTAAGGATTACAATGTTGGAATCCATTACCATCCTGGTAAAGCCAACATTGTGGCTGATGCCTTGAGTCGAAAGAGCCACAGTGTAAATATGCTGTTGGAAACAAGTCAGGATGGGTTGAGTAAGGAATTTCAGAAGATGAGGTTGGAAGTGGTACCATAAGGGTTTTTTTGTACCTTGGAAGTAAGATCTACCCTGGAGGATCAGATCAGGGAAGGGCAAAAAGATGACGATAAGATCAAGAGAATTAAGTCCAAAATGGATGGGGACAAGGCAAAGGATTTCAAACTGGATGAGCAAGGCACTGTGTGGTTTAAAGGACGAATCTGTGTACCGAACAAAAAGGAAATGGAACAGTTAATTCTGGAGGAAGCTCATGACTCCAAGTATTCAATTCATCCAGGAAGTGCCAAAATGTATCAAGATCTAAAGGAAAGGTTTTGGTGGCCAAGTATGAAGCGTGAAGTGGACGAATATGTTGCATTATGTGATATATGTCAAAGAGTCAAAGCTATGCATCAGAGACCAGCAGGACTACTACAACCCTTGAAGATACTTGAATGGAAATGTGAAGAAATCAGAATAGATTTTATAACTAGTTTACCAAGAACTCAAAGTGGGTATGACTCAATATGGGTCATAGTAGATCGTTTAACTAAAGTTGCACATTTCATACCGGTAAAGACCACTTACTCAGGAGATCGGTTAGCAGAATTATACATGGCAAGGATTGATTGTCTACACGGTGTACCGAAGAAAATAGTGTCTGACAGAAGTACTCAATTTACCTCAAGGTTTTGGAGTAAACTACATGAGACAATGGGAACTCGTCTAAATTTCAGCATAGCATACTGTGGAATATATGAAACCAAGTATCTCCATGACCGGCCCAGCGTGACCTGAAAAGAAGAAAGGCCAAGAGAGGAGGCCCAAAGGTTGTGCCCCGTATCAAGCCAAGCAGCCGTACGGTAGGAGGCATATCTTATAGACAATTGAATATATATTTGGACATAGAAGATACGATTGTAATCTGAGTCGTTTATAGGGCAGATAAAGATGTAAACTCTATCCTATAACCGACTCGAATCTAATAACCGATCGGAATCTCCTAACCGATCAGGACTTTGTAAGTCACGCCACCCCCGGTTTATAAGGGAGAGGGCGGGCAACAACAAGGCATCAAGACATAGAGCATAGCATCCCTCATATCGCCCAGAGCACGTTGTGCTTTTAGCAATCTAAGATCCAAGAGATCCGTATAATCCCAGCACACAGGATTAGGGTATTACCTCCATTGCTGAGTGCCTGAACCTGTCTAACCCCTTGTCTTGTGTGACCTTCGAGTTTGAGATCTAGCACCTGCCCCATAAATTTATTGGTGACTACAAAAGTCAACAGCTGGCGCGCCAGGTAGGGGAAGCGCTATAATCTTTTCCTACAGACTCGATGGCAGCAACCGGCCGATTCATAGCCACCTTCATTTCCGGCCAAGCCTTAGCCGGAAGTTTGGATTTAAATCGCGGATCTGGCGGAGAGCTTGTATGCTGGTCAAAGCGGATCAATCGGTGAAGATCAGACCAACCCATCTCAGGTATGCCGCACAAACTCACTCAGAAAACCAGTCAGCATTGTGAAGAATTGCTGCGATTTTTGTGGCGTCTTCGCGATCGAGGAGGAGGGGACCAATCTCCATCAAGAAGACCAAGAGGCCGCAGAGGAAGATCGCCTTCGTAAGGGTAAGGAGGTGCAGGTGCGATCTCTTCGATCGCGCGGCCGCAATGTCCACGAGGATATCCTGCAGTCCAGGTTTGGCGACCAATCCGTCTTCCGCACGTCGATGCAGAACATCGTCGCCTCCAAGACGCTTCTCGACACGCTGGACCCGATGATTGCATCGGACAGCCCAGCGGCCTCGATCGTGGCCCAGATCAAGGCCATGGTGACGGTGGTAGCAATCCAGCAGAATCAGGAAAAACCAGTAGGTGAAGCGCACTCGCGCTCCCATGCGGCTACTCGTGTCGCCAGCAGTCGGACTGCAACCAGTCGGAATACCGGCAGTCGGCGCCATACACCACCACTCAGCGATGCTCGCCAAATTATGAACCGTGACCTTCGTCAAGACATCACCACCAGACGGCAGGAGCGGGATGAAGAAGAGCGACGCGGGCACCACGACGACTCTGGCGTTTGGCACGGCGTGATTGTGGAGATGATCAGTGCGGCGGCGGCGATGACCAAAGAGACTATCATCGCCGGGGTCGGAACAACGACGACCGTCGAGCCATGAGCTCGCCGCGTCGAACTCCGCCCCGGCACGTTGATGACCATCGCCGAGCGAGGGCTGCGCCACGCGGACTCCCCCTCATCATGATGAGAGATCTATTCACGGGATCGGCGTTTACTCCTCGTTGCGCCGATGGTATGGCCGATGGATTCAACCCCAAGGGCAATGTAAAGTTTGTGAGGCGAGATCCGAGAAGCTTGCTCAGGTCTCGCCCTAGCGGTTAAGGCAGCGGGAAATCAAAACGTGATGGCAAATTATCTACCGGTCAATCTCACCCCCTCAACTCAAGCTTGGCTCACAGGGTTACCGGCGAACTCGGTGGACTCCTGGAGTGATCTCTGCGAACAATTCATCGCGAACTTTCAGGGAACCTACGAGAGGCCTGGCACCCCGTGGGACCTCTACCAGCTTCATCAGAAGAAGAACGAGTTGCTGAGGGACTTCATCCGGTGTTTCATGTAGAAGAAGAACACCATCAGGGATGTATCTGAAGCGGTGGTGGTAGCGGCCTTCCAGAAAGGGGTAAGTGATCCTGATCTAATCAAGAAAATGTCCGAAACCCCGACATGCATGAAGGAGATGTTGTGGTGGCCGCAGCCGCTCGCCACGGCCTCGAGCGCATACAGTTGGCGCCAAGAGGAATGCCCACATCGGAAGAACAAAGCGATAAGCCCGAGTCCTCCAAGCACAAGGACAAGAAGCGGAAGGCGAAGAGCTAGTAGCGGTGGCGGCGCGGCCGGCCCGAGCTATCGGAGGAGGCGCCCGACTACGGCACCGTCATGGAAGCGATCTGTCCCTTCCACCTAAAGGAAATACGCCGCCAAAGCGCTTCACCTTGAAGCGCTTTGCGCGAGAAGCGACAAGCGGCCCGGCTCGGCAAGGGGCGAGGTGGCAAAGAAGAAAGACCTTCGGGCGAAGATGATTATCAAGAGCGAGCACGAGCTAAACTACATTTCACGGGGCTGCAGATGCGAGTCAAGCGGAAGCAAAGCTTACGCTCGGAGATCAATGCGGTGGAACCAGCCACCCCCCAATATATAAGGTGGTCCGAGGTTCCAATCACCTTCGACCGATCAGGTCACCCCAACCGGGTTCTACATCCGGGTAAGTTCGCTCTAGTGCTCGACCCCGTAATTCGCAATGTGAGGCTCAAGAAGGTCTTAATCGATGGAGGGAGTGGACTCAACGTCTTATTCTCCAAAACTTTCAACGGCATGAACATTCCTCGCTCCGAGCTGAGGCCGAGCACTCTGCCGTTCCATGGTGTAATCCCTGGAGCATCATTGCTTCCGCTCGGGCAGATTTCTTTACCCGTCACCTTCGGCACCAAGGACAACTACCGGACCGAGTACATAAATTTCGAGGTAGCGGATTATACTGATCTCAACAAGGCATGTCCGAAGGATCCCTTTGGGCTGCCCCGAATCGATCAGGTGGTTGACTCGACCGCCGGGTGCGAAATTTTGAGTTTTCGATGCCTACTCGGGTTACCATCGGTTCGCCTAAGGCGAAAGATCATATCAAGACCGTTCATCACACCTTTCGGAGCCTTTTGCTATACCACGATGGCGTTCGGGTTGAAAGCGGGTGCAGCGTTCGGTAGCGCAATTCGGCGATGTTTTCACGCCCGGCTCGGGCGCAGCGTGGAGGCATCGTGGGCGATGTTGTGGTAAAAACTTGGGAGAAGAAGGACCTTATCACCGACCTAACCGAGACATTCGAGAGTCTAAGGGCCTTGACATGAAGCTTAACCCCGAGAAGTGTGTTTTGAGTATCTTGGGAAAAGCGCTCGGGTTCATCGTATCGCGGAGCATTGAGGCCAACCGAGAGAAGATCAGGCCATATCAAATATGGAACCGCCGACTTGCCAAAGGGCGTCGAAGCTCACGGGATGCATGGCGCTTTCGGCGAGTTTATTTCGGTTGGGTATGCGAGTATGCCATTCTTTAAACTCCTTAAGAAGCGAGGACAAGTTTGGTGGACTCGGAGGCACAACAGGCATTTGAGGATCTGAAGACCTTCCTGACGACGCCCCCGGTCTTGGTTTCACCGATGCCAGAAGAACCTCTACTACTTTACATCGCGGCAACGACTCATGTAGTCAGCGCAGCGATCATCGTAGAAAGGGAGGAGCCGAACCACATTGTAACATCCCAAAATTCATCTAAATAATTATTTTATTGTCATTTGTGCATTTTATGATTTTTCTAGAATTTATTTGGATTTTTCTGGATTTATTGGAATTAATTGCAAATTAAGTGTTTTGGCCTTTTGTTGAGAACTATTTAAATTTGTGCAAAGTTAAAATAAAGTTTTGCCAAAGATATTTTATCTGAGTTCAAAATGTCTCAAATTATTTTTGAGAATTTTCTTGGAATTTTCCTGGTTATTTTATTGCATGGAACAAATCAAATGATTTTCTGTAATTATTTTAAATGAGAAATTCTTTAAAAAAACCCATGAGCGATGTCGGGCGGCCCGCGGCTGTGTGGCCTAAACGACCGCGCGACCGTTTCTGCGAAACCCTAACCTAATCCGGGCCGTTGGATCGAGGTCCAGCGGGCATGCTTTCGCCGCGTCGCCCAGCGCTCAGGGCCGTTGGTTGAGCGCCGTGTGGACGCTCCGGATGAGGCCGCGTCGCTCTCCGTATCGCCGCCGGAGTCCGCCGCCGCCACGCAACCAACTCCGAAATCCGCGCTGCGCACGCCACCCCATGCGCCTATTTAAGGCACCGCCACTGGCGCTGAAACCCTCACCTCGTGCCGCACCCGTCTGTCAGTTCTCGCACGCCGAGACGCCCTCGCCTGCCCGTGCAAGCTCGCCGGAGTTGCCGAAGCCCCCGCCGTGGTTTCCGTTCATTTTGCGCCGTCATCACGCCGTCCCGAGCCGTGTCGGTTCCAGATCCGTGACCCTTGGACCGTGACGCACCTTCCTCGCCGTTCCCTGCCGCCGGATCATCACAGAAATGCCATCGCCGACATCGTCTGCTCCGCTACCGGTGAAGCTGCGCCGCCGCATCGCCATCGCCGGGTTCGAGCTCTTCCAGCTGTTCGATCTTCGTTTGCCGCTCCGGATCGTGCCGCGTGGGTAAGCGTCTTGGGTACCAGTAGCCGTCGGATCCAAAATGGGCGATCGAGCCATAGCCGCGTGTCCCTTTGCCCAGCGCCGACCGATCTGGCGTGTGTGCGTCAGATCGCACCGGCACCGCGACCAATCGCGTGCCGCCGCGTGTCGGGCGCAGAACTGAAGCGCCGTGGACCACGTCTGCGGTGGACCAAAGGCGGTCCCGTGGACCGAGTCCATGGACCGGAGCCACGTGTCGCGCGTCGGTTAGTCCAGGCCAGGGTTGACGTCAGTATGACGTAGTTAATCAGTTTTTTGGTTAAAAAATAATTCGGTTAATTCTGATTTTCTAATTTCTGTAATTTCAGTATTTATTCAAACTTCAAAAGGCTATATCTTTTGCATTTTAACTCGGATTTGAGTGATTCAAGTTTCTAAAAATTTGTAAAATTGAGATCTATTTAATGGTAAATTTTAATTGATTTTTGGAGTTCATTTGCTATCTGTTTTGCTTTTTATTTGCTTTTCTCCTTCAGTACGCGTAGACGTTAAATTGTGCGACGCTTCGGAGGAAGATCCAGCAACTCAAGAGCAAGTTTCAGATCAAGATCAGGACCTATTCCAAGGCAAGTTGTGCTTTGTTCATGTTGAACCCATGATTGTAAAATTTCTTTAATTGTTTTACCCTATTGCATATTGTTTCAAGTATATAGTTGTTTCAAATTAAATTGGGCTTAGCTATTATACCAAATTGATCTATACCCTACCTTGTCATCATATGCCATGATCTATTGTCACCCTAGTTTGGTTCAATATAGTTGGTTAGTAATGATAATCAACATGGGATGGTTAGACCGTATTAGTTGCTTAGCCATGCCACGTCATCACATGTGTTGGAATCATTAATAATTAATCTTGATTAATGGAATATGGAACAATGTTATGAACTTGTGTGTCATGTGGGATCACATGAGGAGATTGAGTTGTTTGTGGCGAGTCATGTCACGCAACGATGTTGAATTGTTGATGGCATGTGGTGCTTGGTAATCAACTTGGGTGATATTCACTTAGATTGGGGCAAGTGACAAGGGGCGAGTATGCCAAGGTGGGCCCGATGGGCGGAGGTATGTGGATGTCTTGCCACATCACTCTAAGGACTTAACCTTGCAAGCCTTTGACCTGAGTCAATCATGCAACCACATGTCTGGTATGGGCCAGCCTAGCTGAGTAATTTGCAATTTCTTAACTTTTGTACTATCGTGGTCGGTGTGAGTTCCCGAGTTATGGAGTAATTCACATGGCGCAAGAGGAGGGCCCTGGATGTGGTAACCATTCCCACCAGTGTTGAAACCTTAGCGGGTGGTACCGGGTTAAGCCAGCGCATTGTAAAGGCTTTGTTATAATCACTCGCCTTGGTGGTGTTTGGTTGTATCGCGTGGGTATAGTGCATAACCTCTGCAGAGTGTGAAACTATTCGGATAGCCGTGCTCGCGGTATTGAGCAATGCTCGGGAATTACAGTTAAGGGTTAGCTTAATTAAATGTACAACTTGGTTGGGATGGCAGAATGCCATGTGGAAGATGGAATTTGACTTAGGATTGGAAACTTAGTTTACTTGAGAAATACTGAATCTATTTATTACTGTTATTTGTTTTACAGTCTTTACAATCTATTTATTGTACTTGTTCATAAATGTTGTTTGTTGCAAAATAGCCATGATAGCCTATCCTTTGGAATAAGCCTTGCATATAGTTATATAGAACTGCATTCCGTGCACAACTTGTTGAGTGCTTTAAGTACTCACCCTTGCCAACAACGAAAATCAACAGTTGAAGAATCTACACTGTGTTGGAGGTGGAGTTTCAAGAGGGCCTTGAGTCATTAGGGTCGAGCCTTGTTGGTTGCTGTGGTGAACCGATGAGCTATCTCGTTTTCTACTTTCCATTTGCTTAATTCTTAGCTTATATTTCCAGTCTTGCCTGCGTGGCTTAATAATGTAAGTTGGTCATAAGATCATACATTTAGCTATATCAATAAATGAATTACTATTTCTATTATCGTTGAGTATGATGTGATATGTACCAATGTTGAAATGTGTGCACTAGCGTTGATCACAGGACTAGTGCGGTAAACACGGTGGGTTCGAATCGGTGGATTCGGGTCCTTACAGGTGGTATCGAGCATCTTGTTGTAGGTCTTGGCCTAGATAGTATGGAGAGTCGGGTTGTGTCCAAAACTATTTTCTAAAGGAAAAATTTAAATTTGACTAATAACACACTATTGACTCATCCCATTCTCTACTTCTCGCCTTCTTGAATTTACGTTTCTTTGCGGTCGGATGGAGATCTTATTCAAAGTTCTTGTCGGCGGATGCGATCATTCCAACCTTTGAAGAGTCGGCGGTGGCTACGCCATGGAGTATTGAAGGTTCTTGAGGCGCTTGGAGGATTCTATCGTCCGCTTTACCAAGAGGCGGTGGTCAGATTAACGGTGTGCAGGGATTTGTTTGCAAGTTGATTATTTACGCCCGGGAGAATGATGAAGCTAGCGGGCCGATCGGCATTTACGCAAGGAGGTTCTCGTACAAGGTTGCGATTGGAGGTTGCCCGACTTGCTCTTCGCCGTGTCTGCGCGACTCTGTTGATGAGCTTCACGACTCGGTGTTCCGACTTCACCACGATGTTCAAGCATGTCGGCCGACGGATCGTGGGAGCGAGTGTGCTCTTCTTTGTACATCTTCTTGAGTTCACTATCGCCCGGGAGGATCACTTGAGGACAACTGCGGAGGCGGAGGCGATGTACGAGGCGAGGTGGTGAGCAAGAGCTTGAAGACTCGTGATGCGCGGCGAGTCATTAGTGAGCTAGAGGAGGCCTTGCGGTGGCCGAGGAGCTAGCGGACCAGGTCGTTCGGGGCGGGCGAGTCGCGAAGAAGAAGAAGAAGACTCGGAGCGTGAGTGGGAGCTGAGGAGCCAGAGGGTCACGGGATAGGTTTGCTCCTATGCCACCCACCCACCCGGTGTATCGCGCGGATCGATCTCGGCCGAGGTGGCTGGATGAGTGAGAGTCACTCTTAGAGTTGTGTTGAGACTCTAGTGTTGAGTCGCGTCTTTAAGTTAGTCTTTACCTTTTAGTAGACGTTAAGGTTTCGTGTTAGTTTGGTTCTTAATTATCTACTAAGTGTTCAGTATGTGTTGCAAAGCCCTTAGGCAATGTAAGCAACAATACCAAGTATCAATAAAGATTGTCTAAGTTGGGTTTAACCTGTTCCCCCGCCTTAGAAACTCTTGCATCTTATCTTTGCTACATCTATCTTTCCTAACCCAAGAAGCAATCAAGCAGATGGTGAACACCCGCAGCAACAACGGGCTTCAGGAAGTGGTCTGCGCTGAGGAAACAATCCCAACGAAGAAGCACCACCGCAACAAGCACCGCTAGTGGATATGTAGAACTTGGGAGCTTTTCTTGCCGCACAGACTCAATTGATGCAGACCACGATGCAACAGATGACTAACATGGCTGCAAATAATAACAATCATGTGAACCAGTACAACAATGGTGGGCCGTGGCTGTACTCCAAGCTGTCAGATTTTATGAGGACTCGGCCACCAACCTTTTCAGGAAATGCTAATCCCTTGGAAGCCGATAACTGGCTTAGGACCATCGAGAGGAAGCTTCATATCACTCAATGTGAGGGCAATGAGAGGGTGCTCTCGCCTCTCATCAATTGGAAGAACACGCCCGAGTGGTGGGAAAACTTTTGTACCACGCACGAAGCCCCGCAGGAGATCACATGGGATGAGTTTACCACTGCTTTCCGCCAATACCATATTCCAGAAGGAATGATGGATGTCAAGAAAGAAGAATTCAGGGCTCTGAAGCAAGGAGGCCAGCCGTGGCCGAATATCTGAACAAGTTTACTCAATTAGCTCGCTATGCCCCTAAAGACGTAGCGACTGATAAAGCTAGGCAGTCCCGCTTCATGAATGGACTAAATTCAGGACTGCAAGTAGGGCTGATCACCCACAATTTTCCAGACTTTCAGGAGTTGGTTAAGAAGGCATTGATTCTGGAGGACAAGCGCAAAGAGCTGGGTGAAAACCTAAAGCGCTTGATGACTAATCAGGGTGGACGTCCCAACCACCTGCGTCTGAGAATGTCACCGAGCAGTTTACCAGATTCCAACCATCAGCTGTAAACAAGGCATCAACTCCACGCACCTCGCCACGCTAATCGAGAACTTTGAGGCCTTGGCCGCAGGCAGCAATGCACGGGAGAGTCGTGGTTTGCAATCAAGAGATGCTATACATGCAATGAGCCAGGGCACTTCTCTAATTGGTGTCCACAGAGAGGAGGCATCACGCCAGTTTGCTTTAACATGGGAACAACACCTGCCAAGGCACCGGCTTCAGGAGGAACTCGTGCGCCAAGTCAAGCTGGAGCAACCCCTCAATCAACAGCGCGTGGTAGGATCAACCACATCACCGCAGATGGAGCTCAGGATGCTACGGACGTCGTCTTTGGTAAGTTTACGGTTAACTCGATTACACCTTTCTGATTTTATTTGATTACGGAGCTTACGCATTCGTTCGTCTCTCAAAGTTTTGCAACCAAGAATGGATTTAAAGTGGTGAATCTTAAGATGTCTTTGTTAGTCAAGCCCGGGATCGAGCTTAGATCTAGCCTTGGGTGCTTGGCAGTTAAGTTGCTTATGGATGGGATAGAATTTCTAGCCAATCTTATCTTGATAGATGCCCAATCCATAGATGTTATTCTTGGAATGGATTGGCTGTCCAAACATAAGGCTGTTTTGGATTGTGGCCGAAGGATCGTAGCACTGGAAGGCCCCAGTCTCAAGAAGGTAGAATTTCAAGCGATCGCAGTTCGTGATGGACATTTAGTGGTCAACAGCGTGCAAGCCATCAGCGTAGAGGAGGTGTCAGTAGTCAGAGAATACCCGGATGTGTTTCCAGAAGATTTAACAGGGATGCCGCCAAACCGCGATATCGAGTTAGCACCAGGGACAGCACCGATATCAAAAAGACCATATCGGATGCCTACCGATGAGTTAGTGGAAATGAAGAAGCAGATTGAGGCACTGCAAGAGAAAGGTTTCATTAGACCAAGTTCATCACCGTAGGAGCACGGTTTTGTTTGTTCGTAAGAAGGATGGGAGTCTTAGGATGTGTATCGACTACCGAGCACTCAATGAAGTAACGATCAAGAATAAGTATCCATTGCCCAGGATCGACGATTTATTTGATGAGTTAAGAGGAGCCAGAGTTTTCTCCAAAATAGATCTTCGTTCAGGATACCATCAATTGAAGATTCGAGCGGAGGATGTGCCTAAGACTGCGTTTTCTACGCGATATGGACACTATGAGTTCACAATCATGTCATTTGGATTGACTAATGCCGCCGCATATTTTATGAACCTGATGAATAAGGTTTTCATGGAGTATTTGGATAAGTTTGTGATAGTCTTTATAGACGATATCCTAGTTTTCTCGAAGACAGAGGAAGAGCATGCGGAACATTCAAGGATAGTTTTAGAGAGGCTGCGAGAACACCAGCTGTATGCTAAGTTTAGCAAGTGTGATTTTTGGAAGGAGAAGTTTGAATTTCTTAGTCAGGTAATGACTGCTAAAGGAGTTGCAGTTGACCCAAGCAAAGTGGATCTTTGTCTTTGCATTGCGAGCAACGAAGTCACATTACTCAGTTCGTAGTTTTACGGGGATGGCGGGATATTCTTGTCGGTTCATAGAAAGATTCTCACAATTGCTAAACCCTTACACATTTGTTGAAGAAAGAAAAGAAGTTTGCATGGGCGCTTGAGTGCGAGAAAAGTTTTATGGAGCTAAAGCGTTTGACAACATCCCCGTATTAGTGTTGCGGATGTGCGAGAATGGATTTGATATTTATTGCGATGCCTCAAAGCAAGGCACAGGAGTGCGTGTTGATGCGAGTAGCAAAGTTGTTGCTTATCGTCAAAGCGATTAAGGCCGCATGAGGCGAATTACCCGACGCATGATTTGGAATTAGGCTGCCGTAGTGCATGCTTTGAAGATATGGCGTCATCATCTCATAGCAAATAGATGTGAGATATATCACGACCATAAGAGCACGAAATACATATTCACTCAAGCGGATCTTAATATGAGACAACGAAGGTGGTAGAGTTAATTAATGATTATAATGTAGAATTCATTACCACCCTTGAAAAGCTAATGTGGTAGCCGATGCTCTAAGTCGAAAGAGCCATAGTGCAAATCTTATTTGTCAATGGATGATCAACGAG
This sequence comes from Otatea glauca, assembly GCA_036346275.1. Lineage (NCBI taxonomy): Eukaryota > Viridiplantae > Streptophyta > Magnoliopsida > Poales > Poaceae > Otatea > Otatea glauca. The sequence continues at coordinate 6,519,863 of CM070716.1, read as the reverse complement.
CTATGTAAGGAATTTTAGAAGTTAAAGTGGAAGTTGTTCCGCAGGAAGTGTAGGCTGTATTGGAAGTAAAGCCAACATTGGAGGATCAGTTAGAAGGCGAGAAAGATGATGAGAAAATCACTAAGATCAAGTCCAAGAAAGAGCGAAGGCCTAGCGGTGGATTTCACTCTAGATGAGCAGGAACCATGTTCTTCAAAGGCGAATTTGTGTCTGGGATAAAAGGAGTGAAACAAGCGATTCTTGAGGAAGCTCACGATTCTAAGTACTCAATTCATCAGGAAGTGCCAAAATGTATCAAGATTTGAGAGAAAGATTTTGGTGGCATAATATGAAGCGAGAGTGGCGAGCATGTTGCTCTATCGATGTATGTCGGAGGGTAAAGCCATGCACCAAAGACCAATGGGTTATTACAGTAGTTGAAAATTCCTGAATGGAAGTGGGAGGAAATCGGTATGGACTTTATCACTGGTTTACCTAAGACTCAGAGAGGTTATGATTATATTTGGGTTATCTTGGATCGTTTGACCAAGGTCGCTCATTTTATCCCGGTAAAGACCACCTACTCAGGAGATCGTTTAGCTGAGCTTTACATGTCAACGATTGTATGTTTGCATTGAGTGCCCAAAAAGATTGTGTCAGACAAAGGTACCCAATTTACCTCAAGATTTTGGAACAAGTTGCATGAAGCAATGGCAACTCGCTTGAATTTCTGTACAGCATATCACCTGCAGACAGACGGTCAGACTGAAAGATTAAATCAGATTATAGAAGACATGTTGAGAGCTTGTGCTTTAGCTTATGCTACATCTTGTGATAAATGTCTACCATATGCAGAATTCAGTTACAATAATAGTTATCAAGCTAGCTTACAGATGTCACCGTTTGAGGCATTGTATGGACATGCCTGTCGTACTCGGTTAAATTGGAATGAGACGGGAGAGCGTTTGGTGTTTGGGCCAGATATTCTCGAGGCGAGAAAATCAAATTCGATGATCGAGAGAGGTTGAAGATAGTGCAGTCAAGGCAAAAGTGCTACGCCGATAACCGACGCCGAGATTTGAGTTTCGAGCAAGAGGATTATGTGTATCTCAGGGTTACCCCTCTTAAGGGTGTTAAAAGGTTTCACGTGAAAGGGAAGCTTGCACCAAGATATGTTGGTCCGTTCAAAATTTCAAGCCATCGAGGAGAGGTAGCATATCATTTGGAATTGCCTCAGTCTTTGGCAGGGGTGCACGACGTGTTTCATGTGTCACAACTTAGGAAATATCTCAGAGTGCCAGCAGAACAAACCCCGTTGGATGCAATAGAACTGCAGGAAGATTTGACTTACAAGGAGCAGCCAATATGAATTTTGGATGTTATGGAGCGCAAGACTAGAAGCAAGTCTATTCGCTTTTGAAGAGTTCAGTGGAGCAATCATTCTGAAAGTGAAGCAACCTGGGAGTGTGAAGAAGATTTGAAGTCAGAATTTCCAAACCTATTCTCTAGTTAGCCCTAAATCTCAGGGTCGAGATTCTGTTAAGGGGGGAGGTTTGTAACATCCCAAAATTCGTCTAAATAATTATTTTATTATCATCTGTGCATTTTATGATTTTTCTGGAATTTATTTGGATTTTTCTGGATATATTGGAATTAATTGCAAATTAAGTGTTTTGGCCTTTTGTTGAGAACTATTTAAATTTTTGAAAAGTTAAAATAAAGTTTTGCCAAAGATATTTTATCTGAGTTCAAAATGTCTCAAAGTATTTTTGAGAATTTTCTTGGAATTTTCCTGGTTATTTTATTGCCTGAAACAAATCAAATGATTTTCTGTAATTATTTTAAATGAGAAATTCTTTTAAAAAAACCCATGAACAGTGTCGGGCCGGCCCGCGAACTGCGCGGCCCAGACAACCCGCGTAGCCCGTTTTGCCGCCGAAACCCTAACGCTAATCCGCCGACCGTTGGATCGAGATCCAATGGCCGTGCTTTCACCGCTTCGCCGAGAGCTCAGGACCGTTGGTTGAGCGCCGCGTGGTCGCTCCGGATGAGGCCGCGTTGCTCTTCGTATCGCCGCTAGAGTCCGCCGACGCCACGCAACCAACTCCGAAATCCGCGCTGCGCACGCCTCCCCGTGCGCCTATTTAAGGCACCGCCGCGGGCGCTGAAACCCTCACCCCGTGCCGCACCCGTCTGTCAGTTCTCGCATGTCGAGCCACCCTCGCCTGCCCGTGCGAGCTCGCCGGAGTTGCCGAAGCCCCCGCCGTGGTTTTCGTTCGTTTTGCGCCGTCGTCACGCCGTCCCGAGCCGTGTCAGTCCAAGATCCGTGACCTTTGGACCGTGACGCACCTTCCTCGCCGTTCCCTGCCGTCGGATCGTCACAGAAACGCCATCACCGACGTCGTCTTCTGCGCCGCCGGTGAAGCTGCGCCGCCGCATCGCCATCGCCGGGTTCGAGCTATTCCAGCCGTTTGATCTTCGTTTGACGCTCCGGATCGTGCCGCGTGGGTAAGCGTCTTCGGTACCAGTAGCCGTCGGATCCAAATCGAGCGATCGAGCCGTAGCTGCGTGTCCCTTTGCCCTGCTCCGTTCGATTGGGCCTGTGTGCGTCAGATCGCACCGGAGCCGCGACCAATCGCGTGCCGCCGCGTGTCGGGCGCAGAACCGAACCGCCGTGGACCGCGTCTGCGGTGGACCAGAGGCGGTCCCGTGGATCGAGTCCATGGACCGGAGCCATGTGTCACGCGTCGGTTAGTCCAGGCCAGGGCTGACGTCAGCATGATGCAGTTAATCGGTTTTTCGGTTTAAAAATAATTCGGTTAATTCTGATTTTCTAATATCTGTAATTTCAGTATTTATTCAAACTTCAAAAGGCTATATCTTTTGCATTTTAACTCGGATTTGAGTGATTCAAGTTTGTAAAAATTTGTAAAATTGAGATCTATTTAATGGTGAATTTTAATTGAATTTTGGAGTTAATTGTTCTCTGTTTTGCTATTTATTTGCTTTTCTCCTTCGGTACGCGTAGACGTTAAATTGTGCGACGCTTCGGAGGAAGATCCAGCAACTCAAGAGCAAGCTCCAGATCAAGATCAGGACCTATTCCATGGCAAGTTGTGCTTTGATCATGTTGAACCCATGATTGTAAAATTTCTTTAATTGTTTTTCCCTATTGCATATTATTTCAAGTAAATAGTTGTTTCAAATTAAATTGGGCTTAGCTATTATACCAAATTGATCTATACCCTACCTTGTCATCATATGCCATGATCTATTGTCACCCTAGTTTGGTTCAATATAGTTGGTTAGTAATGATAATCAACATGGGATGGTTAGGCCGTATTAGTTGCTTAGCTATGCCACGTCATCACATGTGTTGGAATCATTAATAATTAATCTTGATTAATGGAATATGGAACAATGTTATGAACTTGTGTGTCATGTGGGATCACACGATGACATTGAGTTGTTTGTGGCGAGTCATGTCACGCAACGATGTTGAATTCTTTGTTGTACGTGGTGCTTGGTAATCAACATGGGTGATATTCACTTAGATTGGGGCAAGTGACAAGGGGCGAGTATGCTAAGGTGGGCCCGATGGGCAGAGGGTATGTGGATGTCTTGCCCTGATCACTCTAAGGACTTAACCTTGCAAGCCTTTGACCTGAGTCAATCATGCAACCACATGTCTGGTATGGGCAGGCTAGCTGAGTAATTTGCAATGTCTTAACTTTGGTACTATAGTGGTCGGTGTGAGTTCCCGAGTTATGGAGTAATTCATATGGCGCAAGAGGGGGGCTCTGGATGTGGTAACCAGTCCCACCAGTGTTGAAACCTTAGCGGGTGTTAGTAATAATCACTATCGGTTCTGAGATAAATAACCTCGGAGGGGTGTTAGTAATAATCACTATCGGTTCTGAGATTATAAGTGATTGTGATGTAGCACTGGGCATATCACAATCGGTTCTCAACTAAAAAGCGATAGTGATGTGCACGATCATTAGTGTCGGTTCCAACAAAAAAGTGATAGTGATGATCACGTCCACATCACTTTCAGTTCTTTTGATAGAAGCGATAGTAATGTGCATATACATCACTATCGGTTCTAAGAAAAGAAGCGATAGTGATGTGCACGTGATCATCACTATCGCTTCTATAAAAAGAACCGATAGTGATTATTGTGCACATCACTATCGCTTCTCGAAAAGAACCGATTCTGATGTGCACGTGCTCATCACTATCGCTTCTATAAAAAGAATCGATAGTGATGACCGCGCACAGCACTATCGCTTCTCTAAAAGAACCGATTCTGATGTGCACATGCTCATCACTATCGCTTCTATAAAAAGAACCGATAGTGATGACCATGCACATCACTATCGCTTCTCGAAAAGAACCGATTCTGATGTGCCTCGCTAGGTCATATATACCACTCGCGCTGATCTCTTCTCTGTTATTGCTCCAAAGGAGATTTCTCCGCCGCCACCCGAGAAAACAACTCATATTGTGTGGTTGGAAGCAATACTTGGGTGAGAAAATTTGAAGTCCTCATGGGTGGGTATTAAGAGGGCAAATTTGAAACCCTATCTTGAGGAGATTCCCCTTGTTTTGCCCCTCATTTGCGGTTTTCTTCAAAATATGAGCAATTCTTTAAACCCCTTCAATTTTGCACTAGGTAATTTCGATATGTCGTGAATAAAGTTTAGGTTGCACTGGAATTGTGTACGTGCTTTCAGATTTCACACTCTTTATTTGACAAGCACACATCTATTTAATTATTGTAGTGCTCTCGTGTTAATATGGAATTATTGTAGCCACCATGTAATAAATGTTAAAGTTTAGGCTGCGGAACCTACGTATTCCATTCGAGGATGCTTGTTTATAAATATATCGAACGAAATGGCATATTTATAAGCGAGCAATCTCGAATTGTCCACGTTTTTTGGACAGTTCGAGGATATGTGGTTCAGGCAAGTTCCTGAGCTGTGTTGTACAACTTCAGAGTAGATTTCGGTAGCGTCTCCCTAGTGTTCTCCATATGCACACCCCTCTTGACCTGTTGTCGAGACGTGTATATGGAGAACAGCAGGGAGATGGTGCCGAAATTTTCTTTGAAGTTTTAGAACGGCTTAGGAACTTGCAGATGGGTTTTAAAGTTTATTGTTAGTAAGCAATGCCACAATGAGAAAAGTATATTGTAGCTGAGATGATTTTGTTACCAGCGATTAGAGCTAAACAACTGAATTTCTACTTGTTAAATACATTAATTATTTTTTTTGAAGGAAAACCCTAAATATATAATGAAATAAACACCTTATGTTATTACTTTAAGGTTACAACTTTAGAAAACTCAAATAACATTAGATAAATCATACGGAGCATTTCTTTAGTTTTGCATGACTTTAGTAAAACATACTGCTTTGAACACTGCACTTCATTTAGCAATTGACCATATGAACTGGATCATATATGGAGCTGTTGTCTAGCAATTACATATAGTGTAGTCTCGATGTGATGTACAATCTATATTAATTCTAAGACACGGAAATGAGGCTAAGCTATATGAAATCATTTTTGGAAATTTTCAAAGAATTTGGACATCATTTCAGAAAGTTTTGACTTTTCAACTATTTAAGGAAAATTAATGCCTAGAAAGTGAATTGTGGCATCTTTTTTCAATGCTAACTCTTTTCTTCAAAATTCTTTTTGGAAAAGATTCTTAGTATCTGAAAGTATATTTTTGCAAAATTTCAAATAATTCCAACTATATTTGCAAAAGTTTTTCACTCTTTGATCTAATTCTGAAAATTTAGACTTCATGGTTTGTCTGAAAAGGTAATAATGCAATGAATTACATTTGTGTCGGTTTTTCTGAGAACCGATAGAGATAATTATGTATCAGTGTCGGTTTTATTTACAAAAGCGATACGGCTATTGAAGCATCATCAGTGTCGGTTTTATTTATAAAAGCGATACATATATTGAGACACTTCAGTGTCGGTTTTCTTTAAAGAAGCGATACGAATATTGAAGCATCAGTGTCGGTGTTACTTAGAAAAGTGATATGGATATTGAAGCATCATCGATTATCGGTTTATTTATAAAAGCGTCACAGTCTTGAGACACATCGATGTCGGTTTTCTTTAAAAAGCGTCGGGATATATACTAATATCAATGTCGGTTTATTTACAAAAGCAATACGGATATTGAAGCATCGGTGTCGGTTTTATTTGGAAGCGACACGGATATTGAAATATCACTATCGGTTTTGTATGTGAAGCGTCGCGATGAGACACATCGATGTCGGTTTTTATGTGGGATAATCTTGATGAGTAACATCGGTGTCGGTTTTATTTGAAGCGATCGCGTCACGAAAGCATCGATGTCGGTTTGTTATGTGAGCGATCTTGTCTGGCGTCGGTCTCCGCGATTTTAGTCCCCATTTTATTCCCATTCGCGCTAGCTAGCTCCCAACGCAATGCCCGATTCCTTATCCTAGCTAGCTCCGATCGATCGCTGCCACGGTGAACAGCGCCCGCGCCGCCCAGCGAGCGCTGCCCGCCCGCGCCCGCCCGCGCGCACCGCCCCACCTCCTGGCCAAACGCGCGCGCCCGACGCCACGCCGCCCGGCCGCCCGGTGAGCAGCGCGCCGCCGCGCCCGCTCCACCCGATGCCGAGCCGCCCGCCCGCGCCTTGACGGTAAAGTTCGATGATTGAACTATATAATGCCCTATATCGGGCTTGTGTTAATGAACTAAAAGGCTTACGATAATGAACTAAATTAGCTCTATGATTGGGCTTGTGATCTCTTTTCCAAATTCGAACTATATAATGCCTAGAGAATATCAATTTGGAGTAGTGCGGACTTTCTTGGTATGATTTACGGTTGTGGCATTTGATGGCGTGCGAGCAAGCGATCGAGGAATGAAAATAGTTACGGCTGTAATACTCGATGATGACCACTAACAATAAAATCGATTCTTAGAAAACGACTCATAGCTATCCTATCCTATGTAGAAATCGATTACAGTTGCGATAAGTTTAATTTGTTATGGACTTTTAAATTTATCTGTTGGTGCATATAAAGTTTGTTCCTTTTGGCTTTCTAGAACTGAAGTCTGTAAAATATTGTCATTACTCCGTCTTCAATATTGAATCTTACAATGGTTTTCTACTCTTATACGAACTCTTTGTTTTCATGTTATCGGGAATAAGCGTGGTTAGGGTGTTGGTCGACTTTGGTTGAAACATAACTATTCCGCATTGCGAAATAATGGTATAAGGGATATGTTCCTTGAATCGCGATTAAATCATTGTTGGTGCTCAATTATTTATCTGCATTAGTTGCAATATCTGTGCATTCTTTATTCCGATTATATCGGTATTTTTATTATTATGCATATGTGATAAGCCTTAAGCGACTCAACGGCTTTGCATTATTAAGCAACTTTTCAAAAGATGGTAGGAACTTCCCACCATGGAAATGACTTGGTTCTAGTTGAAACATGTTTTGTTTTAGTTTTCTAGACACTAGCTGTAGTTCTTTGGTTGATGATGTGTCCATTTATGCACATATTGATTCTCTAATTCTAAGGTGCGTGTTGCTAAACCAGGATTTACGTATTAAACCTTTGTTTGTCCTTTCACGAGAATATGATGAAGAAAATCCCAGCTCTATTACTAAATGTGAGCATCATTTCCATCTGTGTTGGATACTTGAATGGATGGAGCGAAGTGATACTTGCCCGATTTGTGACCGAGTTAGTATGATAAAGCCAATATATCTCGGTTGAAATCTGCTGCTATTGTAGCACATGGATGTGTTTTCATTTGTCATTTCATGCAAGTAGATTTGTTTATTATGATACGTCACATGGAAAAAGGTGTATGTTTAAGAGGTGTTTATGCAAGATATCTCGTCTTTCCATATGGTGATCCGTCACCGCAAGCTTTTGAAGAAACTTACCAAGCGACATTGAGTAATATCTATATAAAGGGAAACCGCGGACTTTGATCTTTGAGATTGTACCTTTGATGGCTTGCTATTGGTATTACATTCATCTAAAGCCTTATTTTGGGTACTTCTAGTTCTTCACAGATAGTCCTGTAAGGGAGATATGGTTCCTTTGTTCTTTTCTTTGAAAGCTTCCTATACTATCTTGCATATAACTTTGGTAGATGAGATGTATGAATAGCATTGTGGACTCGGAGGATCCTTTCTTGGGTGGTGCCTATTGAGTTGGTTTGGCGCTAGTCATTTTTGTGAGGAAGTACAATCGAAACTAGGTTCTTTATGACAACGGGAGGATTAGGTAAGCTGCTTGGTTGCAATATGCATATCTGGCTTTGTCCGTTCAATTTAAAGTTGAAACACAAACATTGAAATGAGTTGGATCTCTTCTTTTGTGCATCTGAATCGGGCACCATATGTTGGTTTATTTATGTTTTGGTTAGCGTCTGTATAAACCATCACACATTAGATAGGTGACAGAAAACGTGGTCCAAGTTCATGTTTCCTTTGTACAATCCAAATTTGTAAAAGCTTGCGTATATCCACCCCCCTTTTGATCAGTCAGGATTCAGGCCTATTCATGGGGAAATCTTCTTCTGTTCTGAAAATTTGGCAGCTCTAAGAGCTCTTTTCTTGTTTGAATCTGTGCTTTTTTGGAGAATTTGCAAAAATGGCACACCCCAATGGGTCATCAGAATCGGTTCTTTTAAACAAGCGATTGTGATGACCACATCAGTAGAATCGGTTCTTTGACGGAAGCGATTGTGATAACCATACCATTACAATCGGTTCTTCGAAGCAAGCGATTGTGATGATCCATCATTAGAATCGGGTTTTGAAGGAAGTGATTGTGATGACGCCCTCATTAGAATCGGTTCTTGTGTGGAACCGATTCTGATAACCAAGTCATCAGAATCGGTTCCACATAAGAACCGATTCTAATGATGGAGTCATCACAATCGCTTCCTTGAAAGAACCGATTCTGATAATATGGTCATTAGAAACGGTTTCACCTAAGAACCGATTCTAATGAGGCTTTATCACAATCGGGCCAAAACCGACTGTGATAGCTCCACCACATCACTATCTAAAGACTTCGTATCGCCACTTGAACCGACTGTAATGACAAAAAAGAACCGATTCTGATGTACAATTCTGTAGTAGTGAATGCTCGGGAATTACAGTTAAGGGTTAGCTTAATTAAATGTACAACTTGGTTGGGATGGTAGAATGCCATGTGGAAGATGGAATTTGACTTAGGATTGGAAACTTGGTTTACTTGAAATCTTGAATCTATTTACTCTTCATTATTTGTTTCTGATCTTTACAATCTATTTATTGTACTTGGTCATAAATGCTGTTTGTTGCAAAATAGCCATGATAGCCTATCCTTTGGAATAAGCCTTGCATATAGTTATATAGAACTGCATTCCGTGCACAACTTGTTGAGTGCTTTAAGTACTCACCCTTGCCAACAACGAAAATCAACAGTTGAAGAATCTACACGTGTTGGAGGAGGAGTTCCAAGAGGGCGCGAGTCATTAGGGTCGAGCCTTGTTGGTTACTGTGGTGAACCGATGAGCTATCTACGTTTTGTACTTTCATTTGCTTAATTCTTAGCTTATATTTCGGTCTTGCTCTGCGTGGCTTAATAACGTAAGTTGGTCATAAGATCATACATTTAGCTATATCAATAAATGAATTACTATTTCTATTATCGTTGAGTATGATGTGATATGTACCAATGTTGAGCTGTGTGCACTAGCGTTGATCCTGGGACTAGTGCGGTAAACACAGTGGGTTTGAATCAGTGGATTCAGGTCCTTACACACGTGCAGAAGATCCAACACCCGGCCTACTTCGTCAGCGATGTCCTGAGCGAATCCAAGGTGCGGTATCCGCAAGTTCAAAAATTATTGTATGCCGTGCTCCTGACGTCTCGCAAACTCAAGCACTACTTCCAAGAGCACACTATTTATGTGGTCACCTCCTTCCCAATAGGAGATATACTTCACAATCAGGAGGCCACTGGGAGAATTGCAAAGTGGGCGGATGAGCTCGGAGCTTTCGATATTCTATTCAAGCCTCGCACTACCATCAAGTCTCAAGCGCTCGCCAACTTCACGGCCGAGTGGACAGAGCTTCAAAGCCCGGAGATTACCAAGGAACTCTAGTATTGGACGATGTACTTCGATGGTTCCCTCAAGCTCAGCGACGCGGGGCTGGTATTGTGCTCATATCACCAAGCGGGGAAAGGTTGAGGAACGTTCTGCAGATACTTTTTCCTGCATCCAACAACGCCGCCGAGTATGAGGCACTCATCCATGGGCTCCGCATTGCCATATCACTCGGCGTCCGACATTTTATGGTTCACGGAGATTCAATGCTTGTGGTCAATCAAGTGTAGAAGGAATGGTCCTGCATCGAAGACAGCATGGCGGCCTATTGTCAAGAGGTAAACAAGCTAGAAGGTAACTTCGACGGCTTGGAACTCATTCATGTGCTTCGCCGAGACAATGAAGCGGTCGATGAGCTGGCAAAAATGGGATCTTGCTGGTCTACGGTACCCGTGGGCATATTCGTCGAAGAAATTCATAATCCCACGATTAGCACTCGACCAAAATCGGACGTCCTAGGAGAGAAGAGCGACGAGGCTGAAGTCTTGGTCATTACCCCCGATTGGACAATTCCGTACCTTGACTACCTGATGAAGGATGAACTACCCGAAGATCACGTACAAGCCGAACGAATAACGCACCGAAGCAAGAGCTATGTGGTGATCAGGGAAGAACTCTATCGCAAGAGCTCCTCTGGGGTACTACGATGGTGCATATCAGAACAAGAAGGAAGAGATCTCCTAAAGGAAATCCACTCGGGAGTTTGCGGGAATCATGCGGCATCATCAACCCTAGTTGGCAAGGCTTATCATCAGGGATTCTTCTGGCCAACTGCTGTTACTGACGCAGAAGACATCGTCCGGACATGCGAAGGATGTCAGTTCTTTACGCGTCAGATGAACAAACCGGCACAGGAACTACAGATCATTCCCATAACCTGGCCATTTGCGGTCTGGGGGCTTGACATGGTGGGACCTTTGAAGAAGGCTCAAGGTGGTCATACCCATCTCATCGTGGCTGTTGATAAATTCACCAAATGGGTGGAGGCCAAGCCAGTCGCGTCAATAACAGCGGCGAAAGCCAAAGAATTCTTTAACAAAATCGTGGTTAGGTTAGGTGTACCAAACCGAATCATCACGGATAACGGCACCCATTTCAGGAGCGGCGTATTTCAAGACTGGTGTGACGAACTCAGAATAAAAATCTTTTTCGCATCAGTAGCGCACACCCGGAGCAACGGGCAGGTCGAGCGAGCCAATGGCATGGTGTTACAAGGCCTGAAGGCAAGAATTTTTTATCAGCTGAAGCCATACGCCACTCGGTGGGTGAAAGAATTGCCTTCGATACTCTGGGGGTTGCAAACCACCCCCAGTAGACCAACCGGGCAGTCACCTTTCTTCCTGGTGTATAGCTCGGAGGCGGTCCTCCGCACCGAGCTAGAATTCGGATCCCCCCGGGTCCAGAGCTATGAAGTAGTCGCCTCGGAAGAAAGCCGGCTAGAAGACCTCGACCGACTGGAAGAAGCCAGAGACGTCGCAATGATTCAATCAGCAAAATATCTCCAAGGCCTACGGCGCTATCACGGTCGCAATGTGAGGAGCGCATTCTCAAGGAGATCTGGTCCTTAGAAAGAATCGAAATCGAGCATAAGCTCTCCCCAAGTGGGAAGGCCCTTACGTCGTCGATGAAGTGGTACGCCCGGGACTTACAAGCTCAAGCGAGAAGGCGGCGACGGCAATCGGCAACACTTGGAACATAGAACAGACTCGTCGTTTTTCACTTGAACTTTGTAATTCAAATTATTCCTTTATGAATGAAAAAGATCGATATTAAAGTTATTTTTTACATAATCTTCTCGAGCTTTATGCGTCCGAGTGCTTCGCTCCTACGATTTTTTATACTCTGAGACATGCGTCGCGCACCATGCCTCAGAGCCTGGGGGCTGGACTAGTCGGACACGATATGTCGAAACCACTCGGGCAAATATGCATGTTTGAAATGGAAATGCAAGAACAAGGAAACGCCTTTATATACATTCAATTTACAGGTCTAAAGTCTCTACAATGGACAAAGAGGTGTCCTTGACTTCCTCCTAAAGCTCGGCGGCCCGGTCCTCATCTACGTCGCGGGCGTAGCCTTCCTTAATGGCTTCAAGATCCACTCGGGGATAAAGCGACTTGGTAATCGCCAAAGCCTGGCTAGCACCATTGGTCGCTGTCTCCTTCAAGAGTCTCTTGAGCACCTCGGGGGCTTCCTCTAGCCGAGAGACGACCTGGACCCTGCTGAGTGGCCTCTCGCCTCCGAGATGAAGCGAACTCAGCAGCGGCTTGAAAGCTACTTGGAGCCTGGCGCAAGACATCTCGAGGGCTTCAACCCTCTCGTTAAAGACGGCATATTGCGCCCGTGTTTTGAATTTATAATCTACAAGACAGAGTGTTAAGAAGCGCTAAGGCAATGAAGACATAGGAGGGCCAAGCTACCGACCGTACCTTCTAGCTCCTTCTCCGAAGCTTTAAGTTGCCCCTGGAGCTTTACATTGGTAGAGTCCCGAGCTGACGCAAAGATAAGAAGATCAAAAACCGGATGATTAAATGAAATCACGGGGTAGCCCAGGAAATAGCTACCTCGAAGGGAGCCAACAACGTCCAGCTTCTCCTGGCTCAGAGCCTTCTGCTCCTCTCAACGACGGACCTCGGCCGAAGAGATCGCGGCTCATTGCATGCCCGCCTTGATACGCTCGGTTCGGCGGATATTCTGGCGCGTTTGGATTTCAGGGAGCATCTTCTGGAAGTATTCGGCTTTCTTTTCAGAGCGCTCCCCTATTTTCTGTAATCGTCACAGGGAAAGGTAAGTACATGATAAATGACGGAATCGGGAAGATAGCAAGTGTAGAGAAGTGCTTACCCGGGCCAGGCGCGCGCAAGCCGTGGCATGACTGTAAAAGTCATTTCTCTCCTTCTCCTCCTCCTCCAGATCATCCAAGAGCTTCAGGCCTTCCTCCTAATCAACCCACGCAGCTTGCATTATGAGCTGGGGGCGAGCAGGGGTCGGCGAAACTCGGAGGATCACCTCGATCTCGGGGGACGGGCGGGAGGCCAGCTCCGGAACAGCAGGGCCCGATTCCGAAGAGGGAGGAGTCAGAGATGGCGCCAGGGGCTCGTGAGGCACTTCGGTGCCCCTGGACATGGCCCCCACGACCGGGACGCAAACCTCCGGGGGCTCAGACTCCACAGGGGCCCTAGACGGCGTCCCGACAGGAACATCAAGCGAAGGATCCCTACTAGAAGAACTGTCAGCAAGCTAGTAAAACGAGTCAAATAAGAGTTGATAGGGTAATAAACCTGTCGGACTTCCTCATTTTCATCGGGGGCTTCTTCCGAGCGGTCGGGCCGCCCCCAGAAGGACCACTCGGTGCCTTGCCGGCGGCACCGGGGCTCCTCCCGAATGCAGAGTCCTTGGCGTTGGACTCGGTGAGCCGCGAGCTCACGGGAGAGGGAGCCGGCGGCGGGGCTCGTGCCGACGGGTCCCGGATCTTAGGACCACCAGTCGGGCGCCGGGGCTTCGCGGGGTCTTTTGCCACCGCCTTTTCCCCTTCTTGGCGGCGGGATCTCCCGCAGGAGAGCTCGCTCACCGCTTTCGGGAATCGCCCATGCGAGTAGGCATTTCTGGAATAGGCGCGTCACTGAAAAAGGCAGCACGATCCTGGAAAGGAAGATTAAAAGTGAGAAGCCATTCAGAGACGAAGACAAGAATCTTTCGACAAAGTATCTCACCTCTGGGGGAGGATTCAACGCTGAGAAGGCCTTGGGGAATCTGGTGGACATTTCGACGCTCTGGATGAAGAAATCGCCAACTCGAGCATGAATCTGCTTTCTCGTTATTAAGTCACGCAATTCCCGGGTCGGATCGTCTTGGCCCTCAAACTGAAACCCCAGGTGGTCGCACTCCTTCAGGGGCTAAACCCGCCGGGCAATAAAGTGAATGGCCAGACCAACCCCTGTGAGGCCCCCTTCCTTCAATTTGCCAATAAGCACCAGGAGGTCTTGCACTTGATCAATGTTGCTGGCATTGCTGACAGAGGACCAAGAAATGGACACCTTCGGCCGGCGCCCGAGGAAGGATGGAAGAGCTGGATCAGGATTGGCACAATAAAACCACTCCTGGTGCCAGCCTTTATTCAAAGACTTGAATGGAATAGCGAAATATGACTTCTTTAGCCCCTCTCGAAGTTGGAATCCGGCACCCCCAACTATCTTGGGGTCGCTTTTTGAGGGATAAGGCTTCAGAAGGTAAAGATGGAGGAAAAGATCAAAATGGGGGCGGATGCCCAAGAAAGCTTCGCAGAGGTGAACGAAGATAGAGATTAGCAAACTAGAGTTGGGATTCAAGTTCACCAACTCGATTTCATAAAAGAAGAGGAGGCCACGGAGAAAAGCACAGGCCAGAAGACCGAGCCCGAGCTGGAAAAAGGATTCAAAAACCACTACCTCTTCGGGACGAGGAGTGGGGAAGGATTCACCGGCAGCCGGCCGGGCGGAGATCAAGGCCAAGTCTGGGAGAATCCCATCATCCACCATGGACTGCAATTTCTCCTCTGTCATTGTCGAGGTCGTCCAATCCTGGGGCAGAGGCTGTGAGGAAGAAGAAGACATCTTCGAAGGAGAAATCAATAGCGGCACAAAAGAGCAGGCGCGAGGGAGGTTAACCCTAGCGGCGAAGAAGTTGGAGAGACAATGAAGCACAAGGAGCAAGAGCACGGTGAGAGAATGAACCGTCAGGCGACGCATGGCCTAACCATTAAAAGGGGGGAAAATTAGGTTTTCGCCCAATCGGCGGGAAAAAGATTGCGAAACGTCTCGCCCTTCCAGATTCCCCATAAATGATTTGCAGGCCTAACGTTCTGACTCACGGTGTCAGACGTGGTTTCACCAAGTTATATTTGGGACACATCGCTCCCCACGATGGGATGTTTTCTCCACTTACCGTGCTAAGCGGGACGTGGATGTCCTCCAACTTGGATAAAAAAATATACCTTCTCGTGATATGCCCCACGCTGGGTCGTTAGGTGGTTACCGCATGATGGAATCAAGTATCACGAGTCGAGCCTAAACGGGCACAAATCCAATGGTATGCCCCACGAGGGTCGGAAAGCTGTGCGTCGTATTAAACGAGTACGAATAACACTAGGATAAAACCGCGATATGTCCTAAGAAAGACCAGAGCTGTATCCAACACCAGTCGGATATGGGTATCGCTCGGCCACTAGCCAAGAAAAATCTGGTACACTCCGAGTTGAGCCTAAGCTGTATCCAACACCAATCAGATATGGGTACCACTCGGCCAAGAGCCACGTATGTATGGTACGCTCCAAGTTGGTCCCAAGCCGTATCCTACATCAGTCGGATATGGGTATCACTCGGCCATGAGCTAAAGAAATCCTGATATGCTCCAAGTCGAGCCTAAGCTGTGTCCTACGGACATGGGTATCATTCGGCCACGAGTCGCGCAAATCCTAACATGTCCCAAGTCGGACTTAAGGTGTATCCTACGACGCTTGGGTGCGGATACCGCTCGACCAAGGGACCATGCAAGCTTCGATGTGCCCCAAGCTGGGTTCAAGCTACGACAAAACGGCGATCATGGAAGAATATTAAGAAAAGGTACATCTTTATTTATGTATAAAAGTTCACGGGCATTATGCAGAAAGTATTACATTTATAGGGACCTACACTTCAACCCAAGCCGCGACCCAATGCCTCCACGAGGGCCTCCACGCCCTAAAGAGGGCTGGGAAGATCTCGAGGAAGGTGTCGATGTTGCAGTCCGTCGGGCGGCGACTTTATCCTCTGCCCACTCCGCCATGGCACGGTCGAAATCCTCCCATAGCTCGGCGAGCTCGGGGTCGTCTCGATCGTCTTTGAATTTACTCATGAAGAAGAAAGAAGCTTGAAGCAATAAGGTGAGAACTAAGCGTGAAGGAATACATCCCAGAAGTATTGATCGCCTTTTATAGCCGGTACAGAGGGGATGAAGTAAAAACAACAGAAGCCGAGGAGCTTTGGAGTTAATACAGTTTCAGAAGCTAAAGGGGTTTTCGGAATTCGAGTTGACACAGAAAATCAAGCGACCTCGAAGACTGTCTGGTGGTTATCCATGAAGAGAAAAGATATTAAAAATTTCACTTTGGGCGGGAAGAAGTATTCAATCCACATCCGAAATATGGGACAGGTCCGCGAGGCCGCTCAAAACAAATTTGTCTGACAGAAGATTATATTCAGTTGAAGCAAAAATCAAGGGTTATATTCGAGTCCTTCATAATCCACTCGCCGCAAGAAGAAGCCATCAAATCACGTGAAGAAACCAGTCGGAGGATTGTACAGCGAGTTCAGATTCAAGTTGGGGGCTAGCTAGAAACGTAACGATCGGATCATGAAGCACTCGGGGGCTACTGTGGAATATATGAAACCAGGTATCTCCATGACCGGCCCAGCGTCACCTGAAGAGAAGAAAGGCCCAGAGAGGAGGCCCAAAGGTTGTGCCCCGTATCAAGCCAAGCAGCCGTACGGTAGGAGGCATATCTTATAGACAATTGAATATGTATTTGGACATAGAAGATACGATTGTAATCTGAGTCGTTTATAGGGTAGATAAAAATGTAAACTCTATCCTATAACCGACTCGAATCTAATAATCGATCGGAATCTCCTAACCGATGAGGACTCTGTAAGTCACGCCACCCCCGGTATATAAGGGAGAGGACGGGCAACAACAAGGCATCAAGCCATAGAGCATAGCATCCCTCATATCGCCCAGAGCACGTTGCGCTTTGAGCAATCTTAGATCCAAGAGATCCGTATAATCCTAGCACACATGATTAGGGTATTACCTCCATCGCTGAGGGCCTGAACCTGTCTAACCCCTTGTCTTGTGTGACCTTCGAGTTTGAGATCTAGCGCCTGCCCCATAAATTTACTGCCGACTACAAAAGTCAACACATACCATCCACAGATAGATGGTCAAACTGAGAGAGTTTACCAGATATTGGAAGATATGCTAAGAGCCTGTGCTTTAGCATATTCTACTTCTTGGGACAAGTGTTTGCCCTATGCTGAGTTCAGCTACAATAACAGTTATCAGGTTAGTTTACAAATATCTCCATTTGAAGCTCTGTATGGTCGATCCTGTCGAACACCGTTGAATTGGAATGAGACCGGTGAACGACATGTTTTTGGTCTGGATATACTTCAGAAAGCAAAAGAACAGATCGCCATGATCAGGGAAAGACTGAAGATTGCTCAGTCAAGGCAGAAGAGTTATGCCGACAATCGTTGCAGGGAATTGAGCTTTGAACCTGAAGATTTTGTATACCTCAGAGTTATGCCACTCAAGCGAGTTCGGAGGTTTCATGCAAAAGGGAAGCTCGCACCCAGGTATGTCGCACCATTCAAGATCTTGAGCCGCAGAGGTGAAGTTGCGTACCAATTGGAGTTGCCACAATCACTGGCAGGAGTACATGATGTATTCCATCTATCGCAATTGAAGAAATGCCTTCGGGTGCCAGAAGAACAAACACCTCTAGAGGCGATTGAGCTACAAGAAGATCTGACTTATAAAGAGCATCCGGTGAAGATTCTGGACACAATGGATAGAGAAACAAGGAACAAGTCAATGCGCTTTTGCAGAGTCTAGTGGAGCAATCATTCGGAAAGTGAGGTGACTTGGGAACGAGAAGAAGACCTGAAAAAGGAGTTTCCTGAACTATTCCGTAGTCAGCCCTGAATTTTGGGGTCGAGATTCTGTTAAGGGGGGAGGTTTGTAACACTCTAAAATTTCCCATATTTTAAATTATGGAGTTATTTTGATTTTTGAGAATTTTTGGAAATTTATTGGAATTTACTTGGATTTATTCAAATATGGTCATTCTTGAAGTCAATTAAAATAATATAAAATTTTATGCGAAGTTTTATTGGAAATATTTTATTTGAGTTCAGAATGTCTCAAAATGTTTTCCAGAATTTTTCTAGAAGTTTTTTGGGTATTTTACTATTTATTTTGGCTTTATTTATTTATCTGATTTATTTTAAATCGAAAATGTTTTGAAAATGATATGAATAGTATTGGTCCGGCCCAGCACAGCGTTTCCATCTGTTACACGTCCGAACCGTAGGATCTCGATCTGGCGTCCCTCATTTCGCCACGTCTTGTGCAAACCTGAGCCGCTCGATGGTGCTCATGCGGACGATCAGGATGGTGCCACGTTGCTTCTTCTCCGCGACATCACCGGAGCGAAAGTCGCCCATGTCTTCACTCTTTCCGCGGCCGTTTTCATGCACGTCGATGCTCCTTTAAGTGCTTCGGTTGGCGCATTTTGTAGAGGACTTCAAGCCGCTCATTTTGACTCCTCGCACGCACGCTGAGACCCTCTCTGGCGCCTGTCGTTGCTCACCGTAGTTGCTCCTTCTCACCGCCGCTATTTTTGCCTCGTTCCACCGCCGCCAGTTCATCTCCGCCGTCGCCGAGGTCACCGGAGTAATGCCCTCGCCAAGCGATGTCGAGCGGACCAGTTCTTCACGCCGGAAAGTCCCCGTTACGCCGCCGACTGCATCGTCTTCCTCAGCGCCAGCAACCTTTCCCTTCTGCGCCACCATCGACCTCGCCGAACCCCGCCGACCGTCCGATTTCCATCGCACCGCGCCGGTAAATCCACGTTGCCTGTTCCCTGTTAACCGCTTAGCGTTAATCATGACTGTTAGATCTATAGATGTGCGGCTCGGATGCGTTTTTATAGGTTTAGACTAGAGTAGATCTCGGTCATTCGATCGGAGTTGTGCGGTGGTGATGCATCCACGCGTTTGTCGTTGTATTAGCCACGTTGCCGCTAGATCGGCACCGTTCATATTTGAACGTGTGGCACGGATGATGCCATTCCCTCACCGAATCATGTGCGGACGCGTGCGCGTCAACCCAGCCGTTGGATTTGAGAGCACCGTCGGATGCTTGACGCGTGTAAGCGCGAGATGCGAAGCGTCGCTGAGCTATGCACGGGAGATCTAGCCGTCGGTCGAGTGGACGGTCACAATTTTGCCACGTGGTTGAGATCTGGCCGTCGATTGGGAATGGCCGAGATGCTGACACGTGTCGTGCACGAATCCCGAGGCAAGTCGGGTGACATCAGCGGTGACGTCAGTTGGTGGGGTCAGGTGCACTGTGCCGTGGAACGAGTCCACCGTGTACTACAGCCGGACCGTGGACCCAGTCCATGGACCAAGGCGACGTGGAAGCACCAGGAAATGCCACGTGTCGGCTGATGTCATGCTGACGCAATAAATCAAATTTCTTTTGAAAAATAATTATATTAATTCGGTTTATTCTTTTTAAATATATTTGTAAATTTTGAAAGGCTATAAGTTTTGCATTTGAACTCCGATTGAGGTGATTCCAGTTTCTAAAAATTTGTAAAATTGTGCTCTTTTTAATGGTGAATTTTATATGAATTTTTGTAGTTATCTTGTCTACTGTTTTGGTTATTTATTGCATATATGATTTTTACGCGTGACACAAATTTGCCGGAAAGTTTCGAGAAAGAGTTCATCACTCAAGATCAAGCTTCGGAGCACGACCAGCAACTCTTTGAAGGCAATTGATGCTTTGACCATTTTGATCCCAGTTTTTAAATGTATTTTGCTTTGAAATTTTGCATGCTAAGTTAATTAAAAATGAATTTAAATTAATTTGTGTAATGTAGTTAATGAACCCATATTGTTATTGCCACCTCGAAATTATTATTTGTGTGCCTGAAATCATTGGCACCCTAGGATTGTTTGTATTGGTTGGATGTTAATATGATGCCAACACGGGGAAGGCTAGAACGTGATTAGATGCTTAGCCCTGCAATCGGTCATGAATGACTTTTTTCAAAATATATTAATATTGGTTAATGAAATATGGAATGTATTTGAAAACGATGTGATGATGCTACGTGATGATATTGAAGTATGGAGACCTGTGTGGTTCTATACCGATGTTGAGTTATTGTTGGCATGTGTTGCACAATAATCAACTAGGTGGGAAATGATCTAGACTGGGGCAAGTGGCAAGAGGCTTTGTGTCAGGTGGGCCTGTGTGGCTATGGGTTGTTGAGTGTGTGAGGCTGTGTGCCACATTGGGGCTGTGTGCCACTGTTGAGAGAAGGAAGTCTTGCCTTGGTCAGCTAAGGACTTCACCTTGCAAGTCTTTGAACTGAGTCATCCGTACAACCACATGTCACGTATGGGACAGACCTAGTTGATTTGGGTTCTGATATGTAACACCCTAAAATTTGCCATATTTTAAATTTTGGAATTATTTTGATTTCTGAGAATTTTTGGAAATTTATTAGAATTTATTTGGATTTATCCAAATATAGTCATTCTTGAATTCAACTAAATTAATGTAAAAGTTTAAGCAAAGTTTTAATGAAAATATTTTATTTGAGTTCTAAATGTCTCAAAGTATTTTCTGGATTTTTTCGGATAATTTTGCTAATTATTTCAGCTTTGTTTATTTATCTGATTTATTTTAATTTGAAAATGCTTTGAAAATTGTGTGAACTGTGTTGGGCCGAAACACTGTGCAGCCCAACACACCGTGTCGCCGGCCCGCGTAGTCACCACTGAAACCCTAACATCTCGTCGTCCAATTCTGATCGAATGTTTGTGAGTGCGCTGCGTCGCCATGCGTTGTTGGTCGTCCGATCGAGTCCACGCGGACGGGTGAGATGGAGCAACGTCGTTGCGGCTGCGCTAACGCCGGAGGAATCATCGCCGGATGTTACCGCTGGTTTCGTCGCCTGTAGTGTGCACGTCAGGGCGCCATAAAGTCCCTTGAGAAGTGCGTTGGGAAGAGCTCTTCATGCTGCATCTTTTTCCTCCTCGCACGCACGCCGAGACCCTCTCTAGCGCCTGTCGTTGCTCTTTTGCGCCGCCATAATTTTTGGTTCACCTCGCCGCCGTCCGTTGCTTTTCGTCGAGCTCCGACCCCGTTCCGAGTTTTAGCCTAGCATAGTTTGTAACCATTAGATCGTAGATGGATGGAGCAGATTAGATCTAGAAGTTAGGTCTTTTGGTAGGTCTCGGCCGTTAGATCAACAGCGGACGCGTGAGATAGTGCCACATCGCTAGGGTGCACAGTAAACCACTCGGGTACCATGGGCCATTGGATTGGATCTGTGCGGTTGTAATATCCCTAAATTTGAGTTTTAGAATGTTTGAATTCAAAAATAAACCATTCGCATTTTTCTTGAATTAATCCCAGCTTAATTTGAATTTTCTATTAATAAAGGGATTTAGTTTGATTAAACTATTCATCAAAATAAATATTTTAAGTTTTAGTTGGGTTCATTGTGCACCAAGAAATTTTTTTGTATTTTTGCAGATTTTTCTTAATTTATTTGCTATTTATTTGAATTTATTTGCACTTATTCAAATTCTTGGATTTTTCTTAAATCGAAAAATGAATTTTTTTAATTCCAAAAATTACCTTGGGCCGTTTTTCCCGCGCAGCCCATCTCCGGCCCGCTCCGCTTTCCTCCGGCTGCCCGCCCGTCCGGCCGGCCACCACTACGCGCCTTGTATGACCAGTGCCCATCTCCTCGCAGCCTTGCGCCTGCGCCATGCCGACCCTAGCCGCCGCCCTTGGAGTTCGGGTCGGACACGACCTCTGAGACCGCTATATAAAGCGTTGTACCCCTCCCGAGGATCCCCTCTCCGCGCCGCCTCTGCTGCCCTCTTTCTCGCCGCCCGAGACCTTGTCCTCCGCTCGTGCGACCTCGCCGGAGTTGCGCCTTCATCCGACTCCTTCCGCCGCCTTTTTCTTCGCCGCCGGTGCGTCTTCGTCGTCACCGTTGGTCTCTCCGTGTTGCCCGCGTCGCCCTGTCCCCGGTCCGTTTTGTCTTGCGCCCGATCTGTCGCGTCTCCGCCGTTGGCCTGGCATCTTCTTCGTCTCCGGTGAGTTGCGCCGCCGCCCTCGCCGTCGCGATCCGTCGAAGAACGTCGATAGTCCGATCGCGCGCGTGTGGTCTCGATCTGGCCACGTCCTTTGCCGCCGCAGAGAATGTGTGTAGATTATCGCTCACTCAATGAGGTCACCATCAAGAATAAGTACCCTCTGCCAAGAATCGATTATTTGTTTGACCAACTTCAAGGAGCCAGAGTGTTCTCAAAGATTGACCTGAGATGAGGATATCACCAGTTGAAGATTCGTCAAGAGGATATCCCCAAAACATCTTTTGTTACTCGGTATGGATAGTATGAGTATACCGTGATGTCTTTTGGATTGACCAATGCCCCTGCCTACTTCATGACCTTGATGAATAAAGTATTTATGGAATATCTGGATAAGTTTGTTGTTGTTTTCATTGATGACATTCTGATCTACTCCAAAAGTGAGGAAGAACATGAAGATCACTTGCGCCAAGTTTTAACGAAGCTAAGAGAAAACCAGCTTTATGCAAAGTTCAATAAATGTGAGTTCTGGATGACAGAAGTTGCTTTCCTAGGACATGTCACATCGGCAGAAGGAGTCGCTGTTGACCCTGGTAAGGTACGAGATGTCTTAAGTTGGGAGTCACCCAAGACGGTACCCCAAATCCGAAGTTTTCTTGGAATGGCAGGATATTATTGCCGTTTCATAGAAGGGTTTTCTAGAAAAGCTAGACCACTCACTCAACTCTTAAAGAAGGAGAAGAAATTCGTTTGGACGCTAGAGTGTGAGCAGAGTTTCCAAGAACTAAAGAAGTGTTTGACAAGCGCGATGCTTTATCTGCGGATAATAGGAAGGATTTTGAGATATTCTGTGATGCATCCCTACAAGGACTCGGTTGTGTGCTAAAGCAAGATAAGAATGTTGTAGCGTATGCTTTGCGACAACTAAGGCCTCATGAAGTTAACTACCCTACCCATGATTTGGAATTGGCAGCTATAGTGCATGCTTTGAAGATTTGGCGTCACTATCTAATTGGTAATCGTTGTGAGGTTTACACTGATCATAAGAGTTTGAAGTATATCTTTACCCAAGCTGACCTCAATATGAGACAAAAAAGATGGTTGGAATTGATCAAGGACTATGACATTGGGATTCATTATCATCCAAGCAAATCCAATGTCGTAGCCGATGCTTCGAGTAGAAAGAGCTACTGCAATACTTTGATGATTAAGGAAAGTCAGCTAGCCCTTTATAAGGAATTTAAAAAGCTTAGATTGGAATTGGTTCAGGAAGGTTATTTAGCCACTTTGGAAGTACGCCCTACATTGGAAGATCATATTCGAGAAGCACAGGTAGATGATGCCGATATCAAGGAGATTAAGAGCAATATGAAGAAAGGAAAAGCCTCAGGTTTCACCGAAGATGAACAAGGTACTATTTGGTATGAGAAGCGTATTTGCGTACCAGATCAGAAAGAGCTTAAGGAGTTGATTCTCAAAGAAGCGCATGAGACTTTATACTCCATTCATCCTGGAAGTACCAAGATGTATCAAGACCTCAAGGAAAGGTATTGGTGGCCTGGCATGAAGCGTGAGATTGCAGAGTATGTTGCCCTTTGTGATGTTTGCCAGAAGGTCAAGGCAGAACATCAGAGGCCAGCGGGATTGCTGCAGCCATTGAAGATTCCAGAGTGGAAGTGTGTCGACTTTTGTAGCCGGCAATGAAATTATGGGGCAGGCGCTGGATCTCAAACTCGATGGTCACACAAGACAGAGATTTTAGATGTGTTCGTGCCCTCGAAGAATAGAGGTAATACCTAATCACAGTGTCTTTGGAATTATGCTGATCCCTTGGATCTAAGATTGATCAAAGCGCAATATGCTCTGGGCGATATGAGGTGTGCTATGCTCTATGGCTTGACTGTTCTATGCTTGGATGATCGGCCCCCTGTGTTGTTGCCCGCCCTCCCCCTTATATAGCGGGGGTGGGGCAGCTTACAGAGTCCTGATCAGTTTGGAGATTCCGATCGGTTACAAGATTCTAATCGGTTAATAGGATAGAGTTTACATCTTTATCTACCCTATTAACGACTCGGATTACAACCGTATCTATCATATCAAAATATATGCTCAACTATCTATGGAATGTACCCCCGCACGCAGCGGGGGCACGACGTGAGGAATATCTTACAGGCCTCTCTCGGGCGTCTGGGCTGATCGTGAGGGTACCCGGATTCTTATATTCCACAGTAGCCTACGAGTGCTTCATGTTCTGATCGCTATGTTTCCGATTAAACTTCTGCTTGAGTTGCTGTCCTGGTCTTTTTGTTTGAGCTTCCGACTGGTTCCTCCATTCGGTTGAGAGGCTTTTTTCTCACAGCGAACGAATTATGAAGGACTCGAATATAACCCTTAACTTTTACTTCAAATAAGCATAATCTTCTATCGGGCATGCCTGTTGCGAGCAGCCTTACGGACCTTTGCTCATATTTCAAATGTAAATTGGATATTTCTTCCACCCGAAATTTTACTTCTCTTCGTGGATAATCACCGGACAGTCTTCGAGGTCGCCTAGGTTTTCTGTGTAAACTTGTTTTACTGAAAAACTCTTCGTCTTCTGAAGTGCATTTACTCCAAAACTCTTCGGCTTCCGATGCTTAATATCTTCACACTTACTTCAATTTCACCAAATCGGCTATAAAAGGCGTACCAACGCTTCAAAATGTATCTCTTCACTTTCTGCCCTCCATTCTTTTGCTTCAAGCTTTTGTCCTCATCATGCCTCGGTGGTATCATCTTGCAAAGGTGGACCCTAGGCTAGTCAAGCGATGGGAAGAGTTTGACCGGGCGTTCGAAGAACAGCTGGAGGAGTTGGTGAAAAAGCTCGACCGCGAGGCCACCGACGCACTCTTCGAGGTCATCCCTGCCCTTTATAAGGCTACGGATCCCCTCACCGAGGCGTTCGGCCGAGCGCGCCGCAGGGAGGCGTAGTTCTCCTGCAACATATAGTTTCCTAGGTGTAATCCCTGGGGAATTTCTGTACATAATAAAGAAATACCTTTTGTAGAAGAATCTCTTGTCTATCCCTTGACTGTGTATTAGTCCCGTTCTAGGGCGTCTCAGACCTCGTGTGTAGCTTGAACCTGAAAGGAGGCTTCCATCTGTCGCTAGACATGACTTAGGCTCGACTTGGAGCGCATCGTGGCACTTGGCCGAGCGATCCCCATATCCGACTGTTGCGAGATATAGTTTTTAGTCAAACTTGGGATGTAACGAGGTTATCCTGGCTCATGGCCGAATGATACCCATGTCCTTTAGGACACGGCTCGGCTCACTTGGAGCGTATCAAGATTTATGTGACTCTTGGCCGAGTGATACCTTTTCCCGACTGGTGTAGGTCACAAATTAGGCTCTCTTGGAGCGTATCAAGATTTATGCAACTCTTGGCCGAGTGATACCTGTTCCCGACCGGTGTAGGTCACAGCTTAGGCACTCTTGGAGCATATCATGTTTACGTGGCTCTTGGCCGAGTGATACCCTTTCCCGACTGATGTCGGATAAGGCTTAGACTCTCTTGGAGCGTATCACGTTTTTATCCGAAGGTGTTCGTACTCGTTTAATACGATGCACAGTTTTCATGACCCTCATGGGGCACACCCTTGGATCCGTGCCTATTTAGGCTCGACTCGTTGTACATGATTCCGTCATGCGTCAACCACCTTGTGACCCAACGTGGGGCGTACCGCGAGAAGATATGTTTTATCCAATTTGGAGATCGCCCATGCCCCGCTTAAAGCGGAAAGTGGAGTAAATGCCCCACTGCATAAAGCGACGTGCCCCAATTTTACTCGGTCAAACTCTGTCAAACTCTTTGAGTTGAAACGATAGGCCTGCAAATCATTTATGGGGAATCCGGAGAGACGTGACATTTCGCAATCTTTTCTCCGCCGATTCGTCGAAGTCCCAATTTCCCCCTTTTAAAAGGTTTAGGCCGTATGGCGCCCGACGGTTCATTCTCTTGCTGCGCCCTCGCTCCTTCTTTTCCCTTGCCTTTCCGACTTCTATTTCAAAGATGTCTTCGTCTTCCTCGCCGCCTTCGCCGCAAGATTGGACGACCTCGACGACGACGGAGGAGAGGCTGCAGTCCATGGTGGAAGATGGGATCCTCCCTGACTTGGTCTTGGTCTTTGCCCGCCCGGCCGCTGGCGAGTCCGTCCCCACTCCTCGCCCTGAAGAGGTAGTGGTCTTTCAATCTTTCTTCCAACGCGCGTTGGGCCTTCCTGCTTGCGCTTTCCTTCATGGCCTCCTCTTTTTCTATGAGATCGAATTGGTGAATCTGAATCCCAACTCAATCCTGCAGATTTCCCTTTTCGTTCATCTTTGTGAGGCCTTCCTAGGCATTTGCCCTCATTTTGATCTCTTCCGCCATTTTTACCTCCTGAAACCTTACCCCTCCAAGAGCGACCCTAAGGTCGTTGGGGGCAGATTCCACCAGGCTGAAGGGTCAAGAAAATTACTTAGCAATTCCTTCCAAAACCTCCAATAAGGGTTGGCATCATGAGTGGTTCTATCGCGCCAACCCCGATCCCCGCCTTCCTTCCTTTGGCGGACGTAGTCCTAAGGCATCTCTTTCTTGGACATCCACCCCTAAATCTGCCGATATGGATTAGGTTCATGACCTTCTGGCACTGATCGAAAAGCTGAAGGAGAGTGGTCTCACAGGGGTGGGTCTGGCCCTGCACTTTGTTGCCCGCTGGATTCAGCCCCTGAAATAGCGAGTTCACCTGGGATTCGTGTACGAGGGGAAAGACGACCCGACCCGGGAGCAGCCCGATGACCTTTCTATGAAGCAAATATTCGCTCGGGTCGGCGAATTCTTCATCCCGAGTGTTGACGTTTCCTCCGTAAGATGCCCGAAGACCTTTACTTCTTCACACCCCCCTCCTGTGGTGAGCTAATTCGAGAGATTTTTATCTTCGTCTTGGGGTGTCTTTTAACCCTCAGTCTTTCTTCACAGGACCGCATTGCCTTCTTCAGCGACGCGCCTCTTCCGGAGATGCCCACTTGCGTGGGTGGTTCCACGAAGCGGCGAGCGAGCTCTCCCGCAGGAGATCCCACCGCAAAAAAGGGAAAAAAGGCCGTGACCAAAGACCCCATGAAGCCCCGGCTACTGGCTGGCGGTCCCAAGATCCGGGACCCTTCTGCTTGAGCCCTGGCTCCTTCGGCTTCCCCTTCGCGTGAGTCTGCGTCTCTGCCAAGTCCACTTCCAAAGTACTCAAGTGTTCGGAAGGAGCCCTGGGCGCCCAGTGGTTCTTTTGGGAGCAGCTCGCCCGCTCGGAAGAAGCCTCCGATGAAAATGTAGAAGTCCGACAGGTTGGTTACCCCACCGATTTCTATTTGACTTGCTCCGATGGCTTGCTAACAATTCTTCTCGTAGGGATCCTTCGCTCGAAGTTCCTGTTGGGACGCCGTCTACGGCCCCTGCGGTCGCTGAGCCCCCGGGAGCTTGCTCTCCGGTCGTGGGGACCGCACTCGGGGATACCGAAATACCTTCCCATCCTCCGGCGCCGTCTCCTACTCCTCCCACTCCGGTGCCGGACCGCTGCTCAAGAGCCAATTTCCGCCTGTCCCCCGAGGTCAAGAGATCCACCGAGTCCCGCGGTCCTGCTCGCCGCCTACTCATAACGGAGGTGCATGGATTGATGAAGAGGAGGGCTTGAAGCTCCTTGATGACCTCGGAGGAGGAGGAAAAGAGAGGAACGATTTCTATATCCACGCCATGGCTTGTGCGCGTCGCGGCCCGTAAGCACTTCTCCACAATTGTCGCATTCCCGATTACGCTGCTCATCATGCGGTTACCTTTTGCCGTGATAATTGCAGAAAATAGGGGAGCGCTTTGAGCAGAAATCCGAATACTTCCAGAAGATGCTCCCTGAATTCTGGATGCGCCAAGAATACTTGGCCGACTTGGAACGCGTCAAGGCCGATCATGCGGCCGAGCTGCGATCCCTCCGGTCCGAGGTCCAGGTGTCACAGGAGGAGCAAAATGCTTTGCGCCAGGAGAAGTTGGACGTCATTGGCTCCCTTCGAGGTAGCTCTTCCAGGAACCCCTTCACGCTTCCATCTTATCATCCGGCTTCTTGATCCTCCTCTATTCATGTCAGCTCGGGATTCCGCCGTCGCGAGGCTCCAGTGGCAGCTCAAAGCTGCAGAAGACTCCAGAGCGAAAGCGGAGAAGGAGCTTGAAGGTGACTCCTACAACTCGGCCTTACCCTGTCTTCGTTTGTCGCTTTTCTAATGCTTTGTTCCGCAGATTATAAGTTCAAGACGCAGGCGCAGTACGCCATCTTCAACGAGAAGGTCGAAGCCCTCGAGGCCTTTTGCGCTAAGCTCCAGGATGCCTCCGAGTCTTTGCTGAGTTCGCTTCATCCTGGGGTCGAGAGGCCACTCAGCAAGGACCAAGTCATCTCTCGGCTGAGGGAAGCTCCCGAGACGCTCAAGAATCTCTTGAAGGAAATGGCGTCCAATGGTGCCAGCCAGGCTTTGGCGATCACTAAGTCGCTCTATCCCCGAGTGGATCTTGAGGCTGTTAAGGAAGTCTTCGCCCGCAACGTAGATGAGGATCGAGGCGCCGAGCTCTGGGAGGAGGTCAAGGACACCTCTTCGTCTATTATAGAGACTTTAGACCTGTAAGTTTCAAATGTATAAAGGTGTTTTTTGCTCGATTCTTTTGGGTCGGCATCTTTGTTTGGGTAATTTTGACATATCGCGCCCGAGTAGTTCAAATTTCCCTGTGCTCGTGGCATGGTCTGTGATGCATGTCTCAGAGTCTTGAAATCGTAGGAGTGAAGAACTCGGACGCATAGGTATCGAAGAAATTACGTAAGAAATAACTTTGAATATTGATTCTTTCATTTGCAAAGGAACAATTTAATTTACAAAGTTTAGGCGAAAAAGCGACGTAGCCGCTCTATGCTCCAAGTGTTGTCGACTGTCGTGCCGTCTTCTCGCTTGAGCTTGTAAGCCCCAGGGCGCGCCACCTCGTCGACGGTGTAAGGGCCTTCCCAGCTTGGGGAGAGCTTATGCTCGCACCTCTGATTCTTTCTGATGACTAGATCTCCTTTGGAGAATGTGCGGCTCCTCACTTTGCGACCGTGATAGCACCTAGGTCTTGGAGATACTTTGCCGATTGAATTGTTGCGACGTCCCTAGCCTCTTCCAGTCGGTCAAGGTCTTCTAGCCGGCTTTCTTCCGAGGCAATCTATTCATAACTTCGGACCCGTGGGGATCCGAATTCTAACTCGGTAGGGAGGACTGCCTCTGAGCCATATACCAGGAAGAAAGGTGACTGCCCGGTTGCTCTGCTGGGGGTTGTTCGCAGCCCCCAGAGTACCGAAGGCAATTCTTTCACCCACCGAGTGGCATACGGCTTTAGCCGATCGAAAATTCTTGCCTTCAGGCCCTGTAATACCATGCCGTTGGCACGTTCGACCAGCCCATTACTTCGGGGGTGCGCAACTGATGCGAAGCAAATCTTTATGCCAAGTTCCGCGCACCAGTCTTGAAATATTCCGCCTCTGAATTGAGTGCCGTTATCCGTGATGATTCGGTTGGGTACGCCGAATCTAACCACGATCTAGTGAAAGAATTCTTTGGCCTTTGCCGCCGTGATGCTGGCGACTAGCTTGGCCTCAATCCACTTGGTGAATTTGTCGACGGCCACGAAGAGATGAGTATAGCCTCCCTGAGCCTTCTTCAAGGGTCCCACCATGTCGAGCCCCCAGACCGCAAATGGCCACATGATCGGGATGGTTTGTAATTCCTGCGCTGGCTTGTTCATTTGTCGTGCGAAGAACTGACATCCTTCGCATGTCCGAACGACGTCCTCCGTGATCGTGACGCCGGTCACCGTAAAAATCCTTGGCGATAAGCCTTACCGACCAGGGTTGATGACGCCGCGTGATTCCCACAAATTCCCGAGTGGATTTCTTTGAGCAGATTTCTCCCTTCTTGTTCCGATATACACCGTCGCAGTACGCCAGAGGAGCTTTTCCGATAGAGCTCTTTTCTGATGACCACATAATTCTTGCTTTGGCGCATTATCCTTTCGGCCTATACACGATCCTCGGGTAGCTTGTCCTTCATTAGGTAATCCAAATATGGAGCTGTCCAATCTGGGATAATGACAAAGACCTTCGCTTCATCGCTTTTCCTTGCTGGAGCATCCGCTTTTGACCAGGTGCTAATCGTGGGCGTATGGATTTCTTCCACGAAAACTCTCATGGGTACTCTGGACCGACAGGATCCCATCTTTGCCAGCTCGTCGGCTGCTTCGTTGTCTCGCCAGAGCACGTGAACGAGCTCTAGGCCATCAAAGTTGCTTTCTAGCTTGTGTACCTCCTGGCAATAGGCCGCCATGTTGTCTTCGATACATGACCATTCCTTTTGCACTTGGTTAACCACGAGCATTGATTCTCCGCGAACCGCCAGGAGTCGGATACCGAGGAATATGGCAATACGGAGTCTGTGAATGAGTGCCTCATACTTGGTGGCGTTGTTGGATGCTGGAAAAAATATTTGGAGGACATACCTCAACCTTTCCCCGCTTGGCGATATGAGCACTATACCAGCCCCTGCGCCGCTGAGCATGAGGGAACCATCGAAGTACATTGTCCAATACTCGAGTTCCTTGGTAATCGTCGGGTTCTGAAGCTCTGTACACTCGGCCGTAAAGTCGGCGAGTGCTTGGGATTTGACGGCAGTACGGGGCCTGAATAGGATATCGAAGGCCCTGAGCTCGACTGCCCACTTGGCAATTCTCCCAGTGGCCTCCTGGTTGTGAAGTATATCCCCAATCAAGAAGGAGGTGACCACCGAAATGGCATGCTCTTGGAAATAATGCTTAAGCTTGCGAGATGTAAGAAGTACGGCATATAATAATTTCTGCACTTGTGGATATCGTACCTTGGATTCACTCAGGACCTCACTAACAAAGTAGACTGGGTGTTGGATCTTATGCACGTGAGCCGGCTCCTCCCTCTCTACGACGATTGCAGCACTGACTACATGAGTCGTTGCCGTGATGTAGAGTAACAGAGGTTCTTCCAGCATTGGTGAGACCAAAACCGGGGGTGTCGTTAAGAAGGTCTTTAGATCTTCAAATGCTTGCTTTGTGCCTCGCGGCCCATCGGAACTTGTCTTGCTTTTGAGGAGTTTGAAGAATTGCATTCCTCGCATACCCGATCGGAGATAAACTCACGAGCGTGGCCATGCACCCCGTAAGTTTTTGGACGTCCTTTTGGCAAGTCGGCAGTTTCATATTTGATATGGCACTGACTTTCTCCGGGTTGGCTTTGATTCCTCGCTGAAATACAATAAACCCAAGCAGTTTTCCCGAAGATACTCCGAAAACACACTTCTCGAGATTTAACTTCATGCTGAAGGTCCTCAGACTCTCAAATGTCTCGGTTAGGTCGGTGATAAGATCCTTCCTTTCCCGAGTCTTCACCACGACGTCGTCCACGTATGCCTCCACGTTGCGCCCGAGCTGGGCGTGAAAACACCGCTGTATCACGCGTTGATAAGTCACGCCAGCATTTTTCAGGCCGAATGCCATCATGGTGTAGCAGAAGGCTCCGGAAAGGGCGATGAACGAGGTCTTGATATGATCTTCTGCCTTTAGGCGAATCTGATGGTAGCCTGAATAGGCATCGAGAAAGCTCAAAATTTCACACCCGGCGGTCGAGTCGACCACCTGATCTATTCGGGGCAGCCCAAAGGGATCCTTTGGACATGCCTTGTTAAGATCGGTATAATCAAAGCACATGCACCAAGTTTTATTTTTCTTTTGAACCAATACAGGATTCGCTAACCAATCAGGGTGATACACCTCTTTGATAAAACCTGCAGCTAAAAGCTTGGCGATCTCCTGCTTGATGGCGTTCCGGCGATCTAGAACGAACCGCCAAAGCCTTTGTTTGATCGGTTTCGCCTTCTCGTCGACGTGGAGAGAGTGTTCGATCACATCCCTTGGTACACCAGGCATATCGGATGGCTTCTAGGCGAAGATGTCCTTGTTGGCTTGGAGGAAGGTGACGAGCGCGCTTTCCTATTTGTCCTCGAGCCCTGTCCCGATCAAAGTCATTTTAGACGTGTCGGACGGGTCAAGAATGATTCTTTTGGTTCCTTCGCCTGGCTTGATTCCTGAGGTGGCCTGCTTTTTTGCTGGAACGTCTCCTTCATCTTGCAACGTGGCAGCCTCGGTTTGGATACTTTTCGCCTCGACGCACCCTTCCCGCAACTCGGCGAGTTCATGATTTTCTCGGTCGCATTGCGAGGATTGCTTGATGTCTCCACGGACCGTGATGACTCCTCGAGGTCTTGGCATCTTCATTATTGAGTAAGTGTAGTGCGGCACGGCCATCAATCTGGCTAGGCCGGGCCTTCCCAAGATAGCATGGTACGCTGTTTCGAATTTGGCTACCTCAAAATTGATATATTCAGTCCAAAAATTATCCTTGGTGCCAAATGTAACAGGCAAAGAAATCTACCCGAGTGGGCACGAGGATGCCCCGGGATCGCTCCATGGAACAGCTAGGCGCTCGGCCTTAGCTCAAAGCGGGGAATGCTCATGTCGTCGAATGTCCTGGCGAATAGGACGTTGAGTCCACTTCCGCCATCGATCAGAACCCTCTTGAGCTTCACGCTGCGCACAACTGGGTCATGCACCAGAGGAAACTTACCCGGATGTGGGACCCGGTTGGGGTGATCCCTACGATCAAAGGTGATCGGGACCTCGGACCACTTCAAATACTGGGGGGTTGCCGGTTCCACTGCATTGATTTCCCGAGCGACAAGTTTTTGCTTCCGCTTGGACTCGTATCCGGTTGAGCCCCCGTAGATGTAGTTCAGCTCCTGCTCGGGTTCCTGGAAATCTTCTTCGTCTGGGAGGTCCTTCTTCTTTGCTGGAGCAGCTTTGCCCTTGGCTGGAGCCGGTTGTCGGTGACTTTCACGCACAAAACGCTTCAAAGTGAAGCAGTCTTTGGCGGCGTGCTTTCCCTTAGGGTGGAAAGGACAGATTGCTTCCATGACGGTGCTGTAGTCGGGTGCCTCCCTCCGAACAGCTCGGGGTCGGTTGTGCTCGGCTACCGCAACTAGCTCTTCGCCCTTCCGCTTCCTATCCTTGTGTTTTGAGGACTCGGGCTTGTCGCCTTTGTTCTTCTCAAGGGCGATCTTCTTGACGTTCGCCAGCATCTGAGGCTATGGCGTAGCGGTCGGCCAACGCGAACATTTCCTTCACGGAGGTCGGGGGCTTCCTGGACATCTTTTTGATTAAATCAGGATCACTTACCCCTTTCTGGAAGGCCGCCACCACCACCGCCTCGGATACGTCCCTGATGGTGTTCTTCTTCTGCATGAAACGCCGGATGAAATCTCTGAGTGTCTCGTCCTTCTTCTAGTGCAGTTGGTACAGGTCCCATGGAGTGTCAGGCCTTTCGTAGGTGCCCTGGAAGTTGGAAATAAACTGATCGCAGAGATCACTCCAGGAGTCCACCGAGTTTGCAGGGAGGCCCGTGAGCCATGCTTGAGTCGAGGGGGTGAGATTGACCGGCAGATAATTCGCCATGATACCGTTCCCCTCAGCTTTAATCGCCGGGCGTAAACTCGCAGCCCAAGCTTCCGTCCCGCCTCGTCCGATTTTACGATGCCCTTGGGATTGAATCCTTCGGGCCATATCACTCGGCACAGCCGAGGAGTAAACGCCCGGATCCCGTCGATAGATCTCTCATCATGATGAGGGGGAGTCCGTCGTGGCGAGCCTCTAGCTCGGTGATGGTCATCAACACGTTGGGGTGGGGTACGGCGCGATGAGTCCAAGACTCGGCGTTCATCGTCGCTCCCACCTCGGCAGCGGTGGTTGTCGCGGTTATCATATCTTTGATCGCCTCGTCGATCGTGGCCGTGCCGAACGCCAGAGTCGCCGCGGCGTCGCGTCTTTCTTCCTCGCCCCGCCTCGCCGCCTTGGGCCGTGATGTCTGGCGGAGGTCGCGGTTGAGAATCCGACGAGCGTCCCCGGCTGGTGGTGTGTGACGCCGATCGCTCAGATTCGACCGTTGCCGTCCATTGGCGGCGACTGGGTTGCCGCATGAGAGTGCGAGTGTGCTTCTCCCACCGGCTTTTTCTGGTTCTGCTGGATTGCTGCCGCCGTCACCATGCCCTTGATCTGGGCCACAATTGGGGCTGTTGGGCTATCCGCTGTGATCATTGGGTCTAGCGTGTCGAGGAGCGTCTTAGAGGCGACGACATTTTGCATCGGTGTGCGAAAGACAGATTGATCTCCCAACCTGGACTGCAGGATATCTTCGCGGACATTGCGGCCGCACGATCGAAGAGACTGCGCTGGAACATCCTTACCCCTACGCCGACGATCTTCCTCCACAGCTTCTTGGTCTTCTTGATGGAGATCGGTCCTCTGCTACTCAATCACGAAGACACCGCGAAAATCGCAGCAGTTCCTTACAATTCCGACTGGTTTTCTGGGTGAGTCAGAGCGGCATACCTGAGATGGGTTGGCCTGATCATCACCAGATCGGATCTGGTTTTGGACCAGGCAGACAAGCTCTCCGCGTGCATCTGCGACGAAGTCCAGGTTTTCGAAGCGAAAGGCCTGGCCTGAGATGAAGGTGGCGATGAATTCGCCGATTGGTGCCATCGAGTCTGTGGGAAAAGATTATAGCGCTTCCCCTACCTGGCGCGCCAACTGTCGACTTTTGTAGCCGGCAATGAAATTATGGGGCAAGCGCTGGATCTCAAACTCGATGGTCACACAAGACAGGGATTTTATACAGGTTCAGGCCCTCAACAATAGAGGTAATACCCTAATCCTGTGTGCTGGAATTATGCTGATCTCGTGGATCTATGATTGCTCAAAGCGCAATATGCTCTGAGCGATATAAGGTGTGCTATGCTCTATGGCTTGACTGCTCTATGCTTGGATGATCGGCCCCTGTGTTGTTGCCCGCCCTCCCCCTTATATAGCGGGGGTGGGGCAGCTTACAGAGACCTGATCGGTTTGGAGATTCCGATCGGTTACAAGATTCTAATCGGTTAATAGGATAGAGTTTACATCTTTATCTACCCTATTAATGACTCAGATTACAACTGTATCTATCATATCTAAATATATGCTCAACTATCTATGGAATGTACCCCCTTGCACACGGTAGTGGGGCCTGACGTAGGGAATATCTTCTGGGCCTCTCTCTCGGACATCTCTGGGTTGATCGTGAGGGTACCCGGATTCTTATATTCCACAAATTGGGAAGAAATTGGTATGGATTGCATTACTAGATTTCCTAAGACCCAAGCAGGTTATGACTCGATCTGGGTAATAGTGCATCGCTTGACTAAGGTAGCTCACTTCATTCTAGTTAAGACTACCTATGCAGGAGATAAATTAGCAGAATTATATATGTCAAGGATCGTCAGTCTTCATGGAGTGCCTAAGAAGATAGTATCTGATAGAGGAACCCAGTTTACCTCTCGTTTTTGGCAGAGTCTGCATGAAGCCATGCGAACTCATCTCAGATTCAGTACGGCCTATCACCCTCAAACCGATGGATAGACTGAGCGTGTGAATCAGATTCTTGAGGATATGTTAAGAGCTTGTGCCTTAACTTATGGTGCCAAGTGGGACAAGTGTTTGCCCTATGCCGAGTTTTTGTACAACATAGTTATCAAGCCAGTCTGCAAATGTCGCCTTTTGAAGCCTTATATAGAAGAAAGTGCAGAACCCCTCTCAACTGGAAGGAGTCTGGAGAAAGACAATTGTTTGGCCCTGCCATACTACAAGAAGCCGAAGAGCAAGTCCAATTAATTCGAGATCGTTTAAAGATCGCTCAAAGCAGACAGAAGAGTTATGCAGATAATAGTCATAGAGATTTAAGTTTTGAGCCCAATGATTATGTTTATCTCAGTGTCACCCCTCTAAAAGGAGTTAAGAGATTTCAAGTAAAAGGAAAACTTGCCCCTAGATATGTGGGACCGTTCAAAATCTTAGAACGAAGAGGAGAGGTTGCCTACAAGTTAGAATTGCCTCAATCTTTTGCAGGAATCCATGATGTGTTCCATGTATCGCAGTTGAAGAAATGCCTGCGTGTGCCAGAGGAACAGATGCCATTGGAAGCTATTGATTTGCAAGAGGATCTTACCTACAGGGAGCAACCAGTGAAAATTTTGGATATAGCAGAGCGTATCACGAGGAGCAAGATCATTCATTTTTGCAAGGTCCAGTGGAGCAATCATTCAGAAGAGGAAGCTACTTGGGAGCGAGAAGAGCATCTGAAGTCCGAGTTTCCCCACCTATTTTCTAGCCAGCCAGAATCTCAGGGTCGAGATTCCATTTAAGGGGGGAGGTTTGTAATATCCCAAAATTTGAGTTTTGGAATGTTTGAATTCAAAAATAAACCATTCGCATTTTTCTTGAATTAATCCCAGCTTAATTTGAATTTTCTATTAATGAAGGGATTTAGTTTGATTAAACTATTCATCAAAATAAAGATTTTCAGTTTTAGTTGGGTTCATTGTGCTCTAAGGAATTTTTCTGTATTTTAGGAGATTTTTCTGAATTTATTTACTATTTATTTGAATTTATTTGCACTTATTCGAATTCTTGGATTTTTCTTAAATCGGAAAATGAATTTTTTTAATTCCAAAAATTCCCATGGGCCGTTTTTCCCACGCAGCCCATCTCCACCCGCTCGCTTCCTTCGGCTGCCTCGCCTAGCCCACCCAAATTGGCCACTACAGCCCCAAATGCCCACCTCCTGCACTGTGCACAGACGCGCCGCGAACCCTAGCCGCTGCCACCCTAGCCTCTGCTGCCCTCTTTCTCGCCGCCCGAGACCTTGTGCTCCGCTCGTGCGATCTCGCCGGAGTTGAGCCTTCATTCGATGCCTTCCGCCGCCTTTTTCTTCGCCGCCGGTGCGTCTTTGCCGTAACCGTTGGTCTCTCCGCATTGCCCGCGTCGCCCTCTCCCCGGTCCGTTTTGTCTCGCTCCCGATCCGTCGCGTCTCCGCCATTGGCCGTGGCATCTTCTTCGTCTCCGGTGAGTTGCGCCGCCGCCCTCGCCGTCGCAATCCGTCAAAGAACGTCGATCGTCCGATCGTGAGCGTGTGGTCTCGATCTGGCCACGTCCTTTGCCGCCGCAGCCTCACTTTCCGCCACCCGATCCAGCGCCGTGCCGCCGATGCGCGACGCGTGGACGCCTGCGTCAGCCGCCGCATCATCCCTGCCGCCGCGTGTCGCCTCGTCAGCTCTGACGCCATCTGTGCGCCGAGTGCATGGTGAACCGAACCCGTGCCATCGACCCAGTCCACCAAAAGCCAGATGACGTCAGCGTTGCGCAATAAACTAATTTTCCAATAGAAAAATAAATCGTGAAATTCTGATTTTCTGATTTTCAGCATTTTCTCTGAATTTAATATTTTGGAGGCCCGTTCTCTCTCATACGAACTCCGATTGAGGCGATTCAAGTTTCTATTTTTTTTCTAAAATCAAACTCTACCTTCCAGAGCCATTTATTTTCAGTTTTGAGCTTGTTTGAGCCTCTGTTTTGTATTTATTTGGTTTCGTTGCCTTCTTTTTTGGCAGACGCTAATTCCGAGGGAGCGTACGAAACTTCGAAGAC
The DNA here is from genome assembly GCA_036346275.1 of Otatea glauca. Lineage (NCBI taxonomy): Eukaryota > Viridiplantae > Streptophyta > Magnoliopsida > Poales > Poaceae > Otatea > Otatea glauca. Next base: position 6,482,108 of record CM070716.1, on the reverse strand, counting down.
CAAGACTCAGCATTAGATCAGCAAGGCAAGTCATAGCCCTTGATCATATTGATCCTATGTTTACAAAAGTACTTTACTTTTATACAATTGCATGCTATTTGTGTATCAATGCTTACTTTATGGAAGTAGTTATTTACCTAGTTGACATTATGCCACCTTGGTTAATTGGGATGCCATGTATCCATTGTTAAACCTAGGTTGGGACACTACTAGTTGGACATAATCATTATACCAACATTGGGTTATGGTAGTCATGCTTAGACATGCTTAGATATACGTTGGGATTCATGTCACATGTTGAATAATGTTAATATTGACTTAATGAGATATTGAATCGTGGCCGTTAGCCACTGTTGTATAATTTGTTATACCATGGCGGGGTTTTCCATTGGTCTTGGTTGAACGAATTGTTTTCCCTTAGGCAAGTGATCGTGCAGTAAAGGGGGTGCTTTCTAGCACATTGGGATGTGCATGTCTTGCCTGAGATAACTTAAGGACTTAATCTTGTGCGCCATTGAACTGGGCCTAACCGTACTACCACAAGTCCGTATGGGATGCACCTAGTTAATTAATTTGCAATGTCTAGTCTTGAGTACTGCCAATTGGTGGTGTGGGTTCCGGGATGGACGGGTAGATTCGCAAGGCGCAAGAGGGGGCCCTAAGGGGCGAAACCTTAGTGGGCAGTACCGAGTTTAGACAGTGCATTGTAAAGGCTTTGTCATGATATCTCTAAGACACACCAAAGGAAGTGTGTTAAGATCTATTGCACAAAGAGATGGTCATGTCTTGTGGGTAAAGTTGTACAACCTCTGCAGATTGTAAAACTATTCGAATAGCCGCGTCTGCGGTCATGGACAAGCCCGGGAATTTCACATGGGGTATAGAGTATTTCATGAAATGTGGAATGTGGGATTGTTGGGATGTGAATGGGGAGTTCACTGTTGTTTTGTTGTCTACCATTGATCTACCAGTTATTTATTTATCTGTTTGTAAATATGCTTTCAATCTATTTATTGTATTTCAATTCAAGTTATTGCTTTCTGCAAATGAACCATATGGCCATCATTGTCAAGCAGTGCATGAATATATTGCATCAATTCCCTACGGCTTGCTGAGTACTTTTTGTACTCATGGCTATACGCCTTTGTTGACCAGTTGCTGAGGAAGGATAAGGAAATGCTGAGTATCATGAGGAGGAATTCTATGAAGACTACGTGGATTAGGAATGCGTTCCCCAGATGATTGCCTGTGGCAAGTCGAATGGCTCAAGTTATCTTTTCCGCTGCAATAGTATCTGTTTCTTAAGCCCTTAAGGCATAATGGTGTAAACTTTGACCATAAGGTCGTTTGCTTTATTTAATAATAATTTGCTTCTTCTTAGTTAATTCGTTGTATGGAATGATATTTCATCTATGTTTCCACTATGTGCACTAGTGTCATCCTGGACTAGTGCAGTATACACAAAGGGTTTCAGATTTGCAAATCTGGGTCCCGACAGTGGTGATAGTGGGTTCGAGCTGTGACGCGTGAATTCGCGTTGTTCAGATTTGAACGTGTGGCACGGATGACGACGCGCCCACGCCAAATCTTGTGCGGACGCGTGTGCGTGTTGACCGAGGCAACGATCGATTCTCGGCCATAGATTTCAAACGGACCGCCGAGATTTCGGCGCGTGTTGGCACATATATCAAAGCGTCGCTTGGTGTGCATGTGGATCCGACCGTTGGTTGAAGGAACGGTCCGGATCTTGCCACGTGTGTGCACGGGAACCGAGGGGAGATGAGCTGTGTGTGTGACGTCTGCGTTGACGTCATTGCTGACGTCATCAATGGGACCCATTTGTCAGTGTCGACACTGTTCTGTGGATCGAGTCCACCGTGGACCAGAGCCGGACCATGGACCCAGTCCATGGACCGAGGCGACGTGGTAGCATCAGGAAGCGCCATGTGTCGGCTGACGTCATATTGACGCAATAAATCGAGTTTCTTTTGAAAAATAATTATATTAATTCGGTTTATTCTTTCTAAATATATTTGCAAACTTTGAAAGACTATAACTTTTGCATTTAAACTCCGATTGAGGTGATTCCAGTTTTTAAAAATTTGTAAAAATGTGCTCTTTTAAATGGTGAATTTTATTTGAATTTATGAGGTTATTTAGTCTACTGTTTTGGGTATTTATTGCATACATGATTTTTACGCGTAGACCCAAATTTGCCGGAAAGTTTCGAGGAAGAGTTCATCGCTCAAGATCAAGCTTCGGAACACGACCAGCAACTCTTTGAAGGCAAGTGATGCTTTGACCATTTTGACCCCAATTTTTAAATGTATTTTGCTTTGAAATTATGCATGCTAAATTAATTAAACAAATGAATTTAAACTAATTTGGGTAATGTAGTTAATCAACCCATATTGTTATTGCCACCTTGAAATTATTATTTGTGTGCCCTGAAATCATTGTCACCCTAGGATTGCCTGTATTGGTTGGATGTTAATATGATGCCAACACGGGGAAGGCTAGACAGTGATTAGATGCTTAGCCCCGCCACGGGTCATGAATGACTTTTTGGAAAACATATTAATGTTGATTAATGAAATATGGAATGTATTTGAAAACGATGTGATGATGCTACGTGATGATATTGAAGTACGGAGACCTGTGTGGTTCTGTACCGATGTTGAGTTATTGTTGCCATGTGTTGCTCAATAATCAACTGGGTGGGAAATGATTTAAATTGGGGCAAGTGGCAAGAGGCTTTGTGCCAGGTGGGCTTGTGTGGCTATGGGTTGTTGACTGTTTGAGGCTGTGTGCCACATTGGGACTGTGTGCCACTGTTGAGAGAAGGAAGTCTTACCTTGGTCAGCTAACCACTTCACCTTGCAAGTCTTTGAACTGAGTCATCCGTACAACCACATGTCTGGTATGGGATAGATCTAGCTGAGTAGGGTTCTGATATCTTTCCTCTGAAACCTCGGGGTGACAGTACACAGGGGTGTATCTGTGTGGGGGAGCGTACCTGTGCTACGGCTTGGTGCCCATCCAACGGTGTTGGCTTGTTCTATTCTTCGGCTCCGTGTGAGGGGAGTGATAGTGAAGGCAATACCGGAGAGGTTCATTGGTTAAGGTAGAGGTTCCTGAAAGACTTTGTTACGGGCAATCAACTGTGTGGTGAGCGGCTATATCTTATGGGTAAAGTGTACAACCTCTGCAGAGTGTCAAATGTATTCGAATAGACGTGTCCACGGTATTGGACATTGCTCGGGGATTACAGTCAAGGGTTAGATCTTTTAAAAAAAATGCGGAAAGGGTGACTGTGTGCCAGTGTCAAGAATGAACTGATTAAGGTTGTGTGCCAAGTTTATGGAGAAAAACTGTTTAAAGAACTTAGTACTATTATTAACTGTTTCACCGCTTTTAATCTTAGTAAAATATGAGTTTAAAAATGTTGTTTGATGCAAATGAACCAAGTAAGCCAATTCTTTGGAAATAAAGTCTTTCAATCTTTAGACTTCGTTTAAGAAGCGACAGATCCTGGCGCATGAGTACTTGAGGCGAATGGCCATTGCCCAGGCTGATGGGCGAGCCAACGGTGTTGGCTACTCGACCCATTGGAAGGCTAAGGCTGCTAAAAAGACTAGCCCGGCCCGCACCAATTCCTATTTCTTGTAATTTCTTTCCTTTTTCAGGCGTCGACTCCCTCCCCCTTTGTGGGGGTCTGGACCTCTACGAGTGAGCAGAAAAGGGAGGAGGAAATAAGCCTTGCATATAGTATTAGAACTGCATCCTGTGCATTACTTGTTGAATGCCTTGAGTACTCACCCCTCCTTGCCTGTCAACCAACATCAGTGGAGGAGTCTACGCCAGCATGGGAGGAGGAGTATATCGAAGAGCCAGACAATTAGGTGGCAAGCCCTGTCGGTTGCCTATGGCAAGTTGATGGGATTCCACGAAGTTTATTTGCTTTCCGCTATTATCTTTTATTATAATAATAATGTAAGCCCTGCGTGGCTGATCTTATGTAAGGAGACCATAAGGTCGTACAATTCAGTTAATATAGATGTTTGCACTATTTATTATTGTATCGTTGTGATCGTCTGTGATGTTCTACCCTGTAATGACTGTGTGTGCTAGCGTGATCCTGGACTGGCACAGAATACACAGAGGGTCCAGATTCTCATAATCGAGTCCTGATATCTTTCCTCTGAAACCTCAGGGTGATAGTACACAGGGGTGTATCTGTGTGGGGGAGCGTACCTGTGCTACGGCTTGGAGCCCATCCAACGGTGTTAGACTGTCCTATACTTCGGCTCTGTGTGAGGGAAGTGATAGTGAAGGCAATACCGAAGAGGTTCATTGGTTAACGTAGAAGTTCCTGAAAGGCTTTATTGCGGGCAATCACCTGTGTGGTGAGCGCCTGTATCTTGTGCGTAAAGTGTACAACCTCTGCAGAGTTTAAAATCTATTCGAATAGCCGTGCTCAAGGTATTGAGCAATGCTCGGGGATTACAGTCAAGGGTTAGATCTTAAAAAATAAAATGTAGAAAGGGTGGCTGTGTGCCAGTGTTGAAAATGAATTGATTAAGGTTGTGTGCTGAGTTTTTATGGAGAAAAACTATTTGCAGAACTTAGTACTAATTATAATTGTTCCCCTGCTTTTAACTTAAATAAGATATTAGCTTAAAAATGTTGTTTGATGCCAAAGAACCAAATAAACCAATTCTTTGGAATAAGCCTTGCATATAGTAATAGTACTGCATTCTGTGCATTACTTGTGGAGTGCCTTGAGTACTCACCCCCCTTGCTTATCAACACAACATCAGTGGAGGAATCAACGCCAGCATGGGAGGAGGAGTTCATCGAAGAGCCGGACAACTAGGGAGCAAGCCCAGTCTGTTGCCTAAGGAAAATTGATGGTTCCACGAAGTTTATTTTGTTTTCCGCTATTATCTTTTGTTTACTCTGATAATGTAAGCCCTGCGTGGCTGATCTTATGTAAGGAAGACCATAAGGTCTTACAACTTAGTTTATATAAATGTTTGCAGTACTTATTATTGTATCGTTATGATCGTCTGTGATGTTCAACCCTGTAATGATTGTCTGTGCTAGTGTGATCCTGGACTGGCACAGAATACACAGAGGGTCCAGATTCTCATAATCGGGTCCGGACACTAAGCATAATGTCACCTTTAGCGACATGATCACGTATGAAGTGATGTCTAATTTCAATATGCTTAGTTCTAGAATGTTGGACTAGGTTGTTGGCTATTTTCACTGCACTTTCATTATCACACAACAGAGGCACATTTTCAAACTTAATGCCATAGTCCAAAAAGGTTTGTTTAATAAAAAGAATTTGAGCACAACAACTGCCTGCAGCAACATATTCAGCCTCAACAGTTGAAGTGCTACTGAATTTTGTTTCTTTCAACACTAAGATACTAAAGATCTTCCAAGTAAATGACAACCCCCAGAAGTGCTTTTTCGATCAACTTTGCAACCGGCATAATCATAATCTGAATAGCCAAGAAGTTCAAAAGAAGCACCTTTTGGGTACCATAAGCCAAAACAAGGAGTATGCTTTAAATATCTGAAAATCCTTTTCACTGCACTAAGATGCACTTCCTTAGGGGCAGCCTGAAATCTAGCATACATGCATACACTGAACATGAAGTCTGGCCTAGATGCTGTCAAATAGAGTAAAGAACCTATCATGGATCTATATAACTTTTGATCAATAGACTTACATCCCACATCTTGATCAAGATGTGTATTGGTTGCCATAGGAGTTTTAAGAGGCTTACATTCTTCTAGATTAAAGCGCTTAAGGTCTTTAGTATATTTTTCTTGTCAGATGAAGGTCCCTTCCTTCAATTGCTTTACTTGAAATCCCAGAAAGAATGTAAGCTCTCCCATCATTGACATTTCAAATTCTCTAGCCATTTGATTACTGAATTCCTTGCATAGAGATAGATTAGTACTTCCAAAGATAATATCATCAACATAGATTTGGCAAATCATTAGTGTACCATTGAAGTCTTTTAGAAATAATGTTAGATCAACCTTCCCAATTTTGAAATTCTTTTCTAGTAGAGAGTCTCTAAGGCACTCATACCATGCCCTGGGGGCTTGTTTCAAACCATATAGTGCCTTAGATAACTTATATACATGATTGGAAAATGTCATATTTTCAAAACCAGGAGGTTGTTCAACATATACAGTTTCCTCAATGATTCCATTAAGAAAAGCACTTTTAATATCCATTTGAAAAAGAGTAATATTGAAATGACAAGCAAAAGCTAGAACGAACCGTATGGCTTCAAGTCGAGCTACAGGTGCATAGGTTTCTCCATAATCCAAACCTTCAATTTGAGAGTATCCTTGAGCAATAGACTTGCTTTATTGCGTGTGACCACACCATTTTCATCTTGTTTTTTCTGAAAACCCACTTTGTTCTAATGACATTATGTTTTGTGGGTCTTTCCACTAAGTTCCAAACTTTGTTTCTTTCAAAGTTGTTGAGCTCTTCTTCCATTGCCACAATCCAGTCAGCATCCTTCAGAGCTTCATCTACTATTCTAGGCTCAACACATGAAACAAAAGAGTAATATTCACAAAAAGAAGCTTGTTTAAAACGAGTTTGAAAACCCTTACTAAATTCACCAATGATTTGATCTACAGGGTGATCCTTTGTGATGGTGTGATGGCTCTTTATGAAATTCAGTCCTTCATCCTTCTTTTTATTATCTTCAAGTTGTGATCCATCTTGAGGTATTGTGGACATTGGTGGTAGATCATCTTTGTCTTCTTTGGGCTTGATCTCACCAATTTCCATTTTCTTCATGGATTCTTTTAGAGCTTCTTCACCTACATCAGCTAGATTCTCATGCTCACCTTGTGACTCTATAAGCTTTGGATTTAGAAGAGTAACCTAGCATGATACCTGTATCACACCTCTTTTGAAATTTACCTAAGTGTGTTATCTTTTTATAGATATATACCTTGCATCCAAACACACGAAAATATGTGATATTAGGTTTTTTTCCTACCAGAAGCTCATATGAAGTCTTCTTGAGAAGTCAGTGAAGATAGAGCCTGTTGATCGCATGACATGCAGTGTTGATGGCTTCAGCCCAGAAAACATCAGAAGTGTTATATTCATCCAACATTGTTCTTGCTATTTCTATGAGAGTTCTATTTTTCCTTTCAACCACACCATTCTGTTGAGGAGTGTATGTGGCTGAAAGTTCATGTTTTATTCCTAACTCATCACAGTATTCAACAATGCTAGTATTGACAAATTCAGATCCATTGTCACTCCTAATCTTCTTAATAGGACAGTCAAATTCATTTTGAGCCCTTTTTGCAAAAGTTTTAAATATTTTTCCAACTTCACTTTTATTTGGCAAAAAGAATACCCAAGTGAATCTAGAGAAATCATCCACAATTACAAGACAGTATGAGTTACCACGTATACATGCATATGAGGTAGGACCAAAGACATCCATATGCAAAAGTTCGAGAGGCCTAGTAGTGGGCATAATATTTTTAGTAGGATGAGAGTTAGCTACTTGCTTGCCAGTTTGACAAGCACTACAAAGTTTATCCTTTTAAAATTTAACATCCTTTAGGCCCACTACTAGCTCATTTTTGAAAAGCTTTTTGAGATTAGTCATACCTACATGCCCAAGTCGTCTGTGCCAAAGCCAACCATGTGAAACTTTAGCAAGCAGACATGTTGAAATGCATGAGGAGTTAGAATTGAAATCAACAAGGTAGAGATTTTGAAATCTGAAACCTTTAAAAATAAGCTTCTCATTTTTGTCATGAACTGTTACTCCATTACTGGAGAAGATACAATGGAATCCTAAATCACAAAGTTGAGCAACAGACAAGAGATTGAAATTTAAAGAATCAACTAGTAATACATTTTCAATAGAGTGATCATTTGAGATAGCTATTTTACCATTTCCCTTTACCTTTCTTTTACTGTTATCTCCAAATGTGATTTTGTGACTTGGATCACTTTCTTTTTCAACTGAGCTGAACATCCTTGAGGTGCCAGTCATGTGTTTCATGCAGCCACTGTCAATAACCCAGTGCTGTCCGCCACTCTTGTAATTTAACTAAAAGAATGTTCATTTCTTGATTTTAGGTACCTAAATACTTTTGGGTCCATTAGTGTTAGTCTGAACAACTTTAGGGCCAAATGGATTAGTAAGTAAGGACTTAGGCACCCAAATAGCTTTAAGATTTCTGTTCAGATTAGAGGGACCAACATATTTGACATTCATTTTACCCCTAAAATCCTTAAACAACATATAATGTGCATCAACCATGCATCTTCTATTAACCTTAGCATATGAAGCACAGGCAATTTTGCAATTTTTAGAAACATGATTGTAGTTATGACAATAACAACATTGAGTCCTACTTTTGATAAAATTTATCTTGGGTTTTGGAAGTTCATTCTTTCTGGGCACAGATTTGGCTTTATAACCTAATCCCTTTTTACCTAGAACAATCTTTTGCTCCCCAATAATTTATCAAGAGTAGCACTACCAAGGAAGCATTTTTCTAATCCTTTGTAAAATTTCGCTACCTTGGATTTTAGCTCATTGTTTTCTATTATGAGCTCTTTAGAATACAAAGCATTTTTGCAATTTTTACTACACATGCTAGATGAGCTGGGAATAATCATTTCATCAGACAGCAAATCACAGCTAATTGAATATTGCAAGATGAAACATTTTTAGATTTGCTACTCTGCATTTCATTATCAATTCTCATAGTATTTATCAAGTAATTCATCATGATCTTTAACAAGTTGTATATGTGTGGTTTTCAAACAATCATGAGAATCAGTAAGAAGAATATGATCAGAATTTAGTACAGAATGAGCATGTGAAAGTTTTTCATGTTTATCTGTAAGCTCATTTTGACTAATTTCTAGCACATCATATTTCTCATTCATGGTCTTGATGTCAGATTCAAGAGTTTCAACTTTATTCATCAAACTAGTAGCATTTTTCTTAAGAGCTTTGTCGTTAGCAGTTTTAACATATAAACCATCATTAAGCTCTTTAATAATCTCTACAAGCTCTTCATACGAAGGGGAATCATTTACCTTGTCTTCATCATTTTTGGCCATTAGGCACAGTGGTAGAGAAGCTGAAGATGAAGGTGGTGTAGATTCAACCAGAGCGAGCCCTGCTAGTCCCTTGGACCTTGGCTCTTCTTCATATAAGGAGGAGGAGGATTCTTCACTTGAATTTTCTTCAACAGTGATCCATTCACCAATGTGTGCCTCCTTCTTCCCTTTCCTCCAATGTTTCTTGGAGTAGCTCTTCTTGCGATGACTTCTCTTGTAGCTTCCTTGAGCTTTTTCTTCATTATTGTCATTTTTGTTCTTGCTCTTGTCCTTTTTGTTACTTTTATTTGGGCAACAGGAAGCTATGTGTCCTTTCTCATTGCACTCAAAGCAGATAATGTTAGAGAAAGAGTTTCTTTTTGAGAAGTGGTAAGAGGACTTACCTTTGGCATTTACCCTTCTCATGATTTTGTTTGCTGATCTCTTGAGTAATGCCAATTTTCTTACATATTTATCCTCTTCATAGCTTGTATCTTCTTCTTCTTCTTCATCAGAGGAATCTTGAGCTTTCTCCTTGGTATTGAGTGCAATAGATTTCTTCTTGATCTCAACTTCATCACCCAAGGTAAGCTCATGAGCTGAGATCTTGCCCAATAGTTCAGTGGGTGTGAACTTCTTCATATCACCACTATTGGATAGATAAGTGATCAGGCTGTGATAGGCTCGAGGTAGAACCCTGATCATCTTCCTGCATACTTCAACATCATCAACTTTAGTTCCTAGCCCTTTAAGCTCATTTACAATAGGATTTAATCTGAGAACATATCATTAGCATTTTCATGAGGAAGCATTTTGAACTGATCAAATTTTTCTCTGACAACAAAATATCTTTCCTCTTTTACATGAGAGGTACCCTCATGAATTTCTTGAAGAGTAGTCCATATATCATAGGCAGTTGACAAATTACTGACTCTATCAAAAACTTCAATGCTAAGGCAAGAAAAGATTGCATTTCTAGCCTAAGCATCGTATTGCAAATTTCTTATTTCTCCAGGTGTGGGTTCTGAGGATGTGGATTGCCCTTCAGGTATGACCCGTGGAGGCAAAGGTCTTTCTGTAACCCTCCACACATCATAACTTACGGCTTCAAGATAACACCTCATTCTAATTTTCTAATAAGCATAATTTGTGCCATCAAAAACAGGAACCCTTCCTACACTTACTGTAGCTGATCCTATTCCCTCGGCCAATTTAGCCAAGCTGTTAAGCTTTAAAGGGGTAACCTTGCTCTGATACCACTTGTAAGGACCAACTTGGCCTAGAGGGGGGTGAATAGGCAACTTTAAAACTTTTTAATTCTTATTGAAAAACTTTTCTCAATAAAAATAGTAATAGAAACAATTAGTAAAAATATTCAGCACAGCTCTATTTAAGTGAGATTTGTATAGAGAAGAATTTGAATGAGAACTGACAATAAGAGGAACAAACAAAGATAAACAAATAACAGGAAGACTCAAAGAATTTTTCACCGAGGTTCAGAGCTCAAACTCCTAAGTCGCCGTTAGAGCACTTCTTCAAAAGTATGGCTTAACCAAAAGCACTTCTTCAGATGTGTTGCTCCACCAAATAGCCAATCTCAATGGCCTTTGGTTTTTCACTATCTTGACTCTTCCACCACTCCAGTGAGGTGAGTCTCAACCTTTCACAACAATGGTGGCCTTCCACAATCCCTGTTGGATAGGTCGCGCCAACAACTTCTCCAATCGTCTAGGAACAGCTAGTTCCAAGAGTAATAGACTATCCGCAAGCCTTATCTCTTGGTTCAGTAGCTAGATGCAGACTAGACTTAGCTTGGAGCAAGAACTCTAAATATTCAGAATGAATGTTTTTAGTTTATGAGATGAAGCTTAAACTCTTTGATGGAATGAAGGCTCAGGAATGCAAGAGATCAAAGAGTTATAATTGATTTGAAAGATGTCAACGGTGTTCAGGAAGTCAAGGATGTATATGTGGAAAGCTATTTATTTTGTGAACCCAAGCATTGTATATATAGAGCCTGAACAGAAATAACCGTTGTACCTGCTATTTGCCCGTTGGGGTTGGTAGGATAGATGAGATAGGTCAACTACTACCTTTTTATAAGAATTTTGAAGTGTATGAGTCATATGTCGAAATATACACATGCGCCGGACTAAAAATGTTAGTCCGGGGTACATAGGATTTGAGAAGTATTATTATACTCAATGTGACCCATTTGAGCCGGACCGAAAATAACGGTCCGTCGTATACATTGTTAGTGCTATGCCCTTGAGGCAATCATTTAGATGATTGTAACATGACTATGTTTATGAAAAATAATATGATTATTGGTCCAATGAATGTATATCACTGTATTGATCAACAAGTATGTGACTTGCTTATGAAGCTCTTTACTTATTGATATAATTCGATAAATATCTCTAATCGGATATCATCGTATAGGACAACGATGAATAGATCATCACATGTAGTGATCGATGATCATGCTTCATAGATCATGGGATATAGAGATATCATCTATACATTGTGGACGCATGTTGAAGAACATGGGTTAGATAGACCCACAATTGGACACTGCGAGAATGTTTCATTCTTATGTGTCATCAGTGTATCTCATACCTAGTAGATGTATGATCCTTAGACCTGAGATTGTCATATTCCCTACATGTGTAATAGTTTTCCTTGGGGCTATCAAACACTACTTCCTAACCGGATAGTTATAAAGGTAGCTTTCATGTTTACTATGAAACGTGCAGAGGTAAGTGAGCAGTCAAGATGGAATTTGCCACTCCAATGAAACGGAGATATATGACAAGGCCACTCATGTGATATGATTAAGGAAGTGCATGGCCATGCCGTGATTGAGGAGTCAATCACAACTTATTAATATATCGTGGATACGAGAGATGGATTGAATCATCAAAGGATGACATGCTTCTCGCCTTGAGTTCAATCTTCATATACTTGGCAAAGGGATTATTACATGAATACTTTTGATAGGTTCTGTCCGATTTGATCATAGTATGTTTGGGAGTTGGCATACTTTGCAAGGAGCCGCTACCAACTATTGGATTGAAAAGGAGTTTTTCGAATCCATGTCCAAACGTACGTGAACCTGCAGGGTCACACACTTAATGGGCTGGGACGCATTAATTTGGATTGGATCCATAATTAATGGACATCGTGGGTTTAGCACGCTGATGGGCCTTGGTTTAGGGTTTCATCTCGTGGCTATATAAGGAGGGGAGGAGGGTGGGCGCAGGGAGTGCTTTCCCACGGTTTAGAAGTGATTCACTCGAAACCCTAGCCTCCTCTTCTCGTTGCCCCTGCCGAGCGACCAGGTGGTTGCACACCAACGCACGCGCGTCCATCCTCGGCGGTGAACTATCGGTGACGCCGCTGCGATCGCGCGTGGGAGGACGATCCACGGCGAAGCAAGGACGGTCCGCTCCATCGACGCAACGACTGCGACGAGGACGATCCACTACATCGACGTGCGAAGGATTCCGCAAATGCGCGTCTAGTGGTAATCTTATCTGTGATCCCCTTCTTGCGAGTAGCTTTCTGGTTATGCGGTAGATTTTTTTGTGCTAGTGTAGCATATCGCGTTCCTCTTCATACATATACTAGTCAAGGAAGTTTGTGCCAGACTGAAAATGTTGGTCTGATGTACATATACTTTGTTTTATTAGGATACCAGCAAAACAATGTTTGCGCCGGACCGACAAAGTTGGTCTGGTGTACACATGCCTTGTTCCATTTGAGTACCAGCGAACAACGTTTGAGCTGGACCGAAAAAGATGGTCCGGCGTACATTAGAAAACAGTTGGTTTTATCTTAGTGAAGCATGTTTGTGCCGGACCGAAAAAGTTGGTCCGGCGTACACATAGAATTCGGATTGGTCCGACGTGAACGGTGTACGCTTTGGTTGAAATACATCAGTGGATATCTCTTAGCGCCGGACTAAAAAAGTCGGTCCGGCGTACATGGTGTGTACTCGGTTAGGATTATAACTTTGATTTCTTGAGCGCCTGACAAGATGTTTGGTCCGAGAGAGAACTCTTTTTGGCTAAGAAAGGGAAGATCTGTATTTTTGACAGAGAAATATGAAATGTCCTATGCTCCAAGTAATCTTAGTGATTTTGCATATGAACCAAGATCATTTCTTATGTATAATCCCTCTTAATAGTACCGTGATTCTAGCTATATGGCTTGAATCAACTCCCTAGCCAAAACTAGAAACAAACACCTTAGCCTTGATCTTCAAATATGGTTGTTGTCGGCTTCTACTTATTATCCTTTTTTATCATAACACCAAAACCTACATAATAAGCATAATTGACAAAAATAGAGGGCCTAGATGCTCTCAGCCTCCTAGCGATCAGCTCTAGTACTGGAACAAAGGGCTATGAGTAGGTCACAACCTTGTACGTGGCTGTATTCCTCTACGGAATCGACTCAATGAGTTGTGGACGCATAGAGTGTTCAATCGATTGTGAGACCGATTATTGGAAGATGTAAAACAGAGCTGATGGTGGTAAGCTGGCTTGTGAATTCAACTTAGCGATATCGGTATATGCTTGATAATGTGCAACCCCACTCGCACAAGGATCTTGTCGGGACCCGAATATGCAAATCTAGACCCTCTGTGTGCATCGCACTAGTCCAGGATTACGCTAGTGCACATTGGCTCAACATAGATGCTATCACAATCATACACAGTAGAATATAGCATAAACTTCATTAATTAGTAATAACTGTTGTCTTACATGATTATTGCCTCGCAGGGCTTAGCTAAGAAATAGCAAATATGCAGCAGCAGAAATAAAGTAAACGTAGTAGCTTCTAAGTTCACCACAGGCAACTAACGAGGCTTGCACCCTAAACATTCGCCTCTTCATGGTACTCCTTCTCCAAGTTCATATGGGCTCCTCAACTGATGATGTTGATGGTTAGCAATGGTGAGTACTTAAAGCACTCAACAAGTTGTGCACAGAATGCAACTCTAACATAACTATATGCAAGGCTTATTCCAAAGGAATGGCTAATATGTCTAATTTGTAGTAATGCAGCATTTGTAAATGAATACAATATATAGATTGAAAAGACAGTAAAACAAATAACAGTAATAGATAGATTCAGCATTTCTCAGGTAACAAAGATATTCCATCCTAAGTCAAGTTTCAATCCTTTATGGCAACCTACCATCCCATCCCAAGTTCTCATTTTGTAAATTCTAACCCTTAATTGTAATTCCCGAGCTTTGCTCAATACCGCGAGCATGGCTATTCGAATAGATTTTACACTCTGCAGAGGTTACGCACTTTATCCACACGGCATGATATTCTCTTTGTGCCTGGCCATTAGCACACTTCTTTACAAAGCTCTGCCTTAGCCCAGTATTTCCCGCTGAGGTTTCAACACTGATGGGTTAAACAGCCACAACAGAGCCCCCTCTTGCGCCATGTGAGTTGATCCGTAAACCCGGGACTCACACCACCAATGGTAGTACCAAAGCTAAAATATTGCTAATTAATCAGCTAGGCTGTCCCATTCCAAACATATGGTTGCAAGATTGACTCAGGTCAAAGGCTTGCAAGGTTAAGTCCTTAAAATGATCGAGGCAAGACTTTCACATACCCTTTGCCATACTGCCCCTTGCCACTTGCCCCAACCTAAATCATAACCAACGGGCTCTCGGAAGATTCACAAATCATAAAAACCTGAAAATTGGAAAATACTGAATTAAACGAATTATTTTTATATTGGAAAATCTGATTTATTGCACAATCGCGACGCCGCAGGTTCGGTGACCAGTTCACATCACAAGAAATTCGGTTCACTCGTGCACCCGCAAGCACGGCCGCATCGCCACGACGAGGACGACACGCGGTGGAAGGTTTGACGCGATGCTGACGAGGCGGCTGGCGAGGCGCTGACATGGATGGCCATGCGTCGTGCTCCAATCGGCGGCACAAAATCAGACGGTGGAGGAACAGGCTGCGTGTGAGTGCGACGTGGCACGATCTGGAGAGCACGCGGGCGATCGAACGGCTGGGGTTCTTGGCGAGGAGCGACGGCGAAGCGGTGGCGCTATTTCGCCGGAGATGAAGAAGATGCTACAGAACTTGGCGGAACTTTACCGGATCGAATGCACTAACTGGGGAATCTGGAAGAGCTCGATGCGACGAACCCAAAGGAACAAACGACGTCGGCGGAGATGCATTGGAGCGGCCAAACGGCGATGGAGAAGGCTTCAGCTACGGCAGCGAACTCCGGTGAGGAAGATCTCAACGATAGATGGATCTCGGGTGACGGCAAGGGTGGCGACGAGTGCGGCGGAGAACGAAGAGCATGGACCGAGGCACCTCAGGGGCTTAAATTGCCTAGGAAGGCGTATCCGACCCAGACTTCGAGAGGGGCGGCGAAACGGCACGCGGATTCTTGGAGGCGGCTAGGGTTAGGGTCGCGGCAGCGGGCAGTCGACGCGACAGCATCCGGACTGCACACATGGCGCAAATCCGATGACGCACACCGAACGGCTACGCGGATCCACGGGACGCGTCGGATCGAGATCGAACGGCGGTGGAACAAGGTTGTGGTACGGGCGGGCGAAAGGAAGGTCGACGGCCGGGCGAGCAGCCGAGCGAGGAATAGGAGTGGGCCAGCGAGAGATTCGGCCCGAGACAATATTTTCAAAATAAAATCATTTCTGAATTAATATAATTCCAGAAATTCAAATAAAAGCAAATAAATTCAAATAAATAGCAAATAAATTCAGAACAATCTCCTAAAATACAGAAAAAATCCTTGAAGCACAATGAACCCAACTACAACTAAAAATCTTTTATTTCATGAATAATTTAGTCAAATTAAATCCATTTTCTTAATAAAAAAATTCAAGTTAAGCTTTGATTAATTGAAGAAAAATGCAAATGGTTCATTTTCAAATTCAAATATTCCAAAACTAGAATTTTGGGATGTTACAGATCTCGTGGCAATATTATAGCCGGCTGAGTTAGCATCATGGTAGGAGCCGGAGCCAATGGTTTAGGATCGGTCACTAGACTAGAACTCTGTATATTTGTCAGCACCGAATAGACCGAATAATTTAGCAGAGCTTGCATCGGCTCAAGCAAATTTCCAACCGATGCCAATTCTTGAGCTATAGTTTTAACAATATTGGCTATCATCGACTTAAGAGTTGTCACCAAAGCCGATGACTGGTGTGTATCGACGAATGCAGATAATTCAGCTTGTGCAGATATGTATCGGCTTACCGATGCATCGGTGGTTTGTGTATCGCCAAAGGGATTGACCATCGGTAGCATAGTTTTTTGGGTGACACAACGTCGAGTTTTATGATAGTAGTTTAACATCATCTCCTCGAGCGTAGCCTTCCGATCCTCTATCTCCTTGCACTGTTCTGGTGTCAAATCGTCTATTGTTGGGACAATTATAGCATCGGTGTTAACGTCAGAAGGAGGAATCGTCCTGCTGGAAGAAGACATCATGTCCTACCGGACGTGCCAAAAGTGTGTTGGCGCCAAAAATTTGATAAAGGATTTGATCGGCTCAAACACATGCAAACACCGAGTTTGTTTTGGTCTGAGGCGTGCCAGCCGATTTGATCCTGCAATCAGCAAGAAAATTATAATCTAAACAACTATATTAGCCGATTAGGTTATCTCAATAATAATCTAATCTAAACATCTATTTGGCCAATTAAATCACACCCAATGATAAGTCCAAACAGCTTGTTGAAGCTAATTAGATAGTTTTGATAACGGCAGATTTTCCCGAAAAAGTGATGCGCAGCAAGATCGGAGAAAAGCAAACCTGGGTATGTCGACTTTTGAGTCGGCAATAAATTTATGCGGCAGGCGCTAGATCTCAAACTCGAAGGTCACACAAGACAAGGGGTTAGACAGGTTCAGGCCCTCAGCGATGGAGGTAATACCCTAATCTTGTGTGCTGGGAATATACGGATCTCTTGGATCTAAGATTGCTCAAAGCGCAACGTGCTCTGGGCGATATGAGGGGTACTATGCTCTATGGCTTGATGCCTTGTTGTTGCTCGCCCTCTCCCTTATACACCGGGGGTGGCGTGACTAACAGAGTCCTGATCGGTTAGGAGATTCCGATCGGTTATTAGATTCTAGTCGACTATAGGATAGAGTTTACATCTTTGTCTACCCTATCAACGACTCGGATCACGACTGTATCTTTTATATCTAAATATACGTAACTGTCTATAGGATGTGCCCCCTTTCCATACGGCAGCAAAGCTTGGCGCGGGGCACAGCCTTTGGGCCTGTCTTTTCCTCAGGTGACGTTGGGCCGGTCATGGAGATACCTGGTTTCATATATTCCACAGTAGCCCCCGAGTGCTTCATGATCCGATCGTTACGTTTCTAGCTAACCCCCAACTTGAATCATTGTTCTGAACTCCCTATACAATCCTCCGATTGGTTTCTTCACGTGATTTGAAGGCTTCTTCTTGCGGCGAGTGGATTATGAAGGACTCGAATATAACCCTTGATTTTTGCTTCAACTGAATATAATCTTCTGTCAGACGAATTTGTTGTGAGCGGCCTCGTGGACCTGTCCCATATTTCGGATGTGGATTGAATACTTCTTCCCGCCCAAAGCGAAATTTTTAATATCTTTTCTCTTCATGGATAACCACCGGACAGTCTTCGAGGTCGCTTGATTTTCTGTGTCAACTCGAATTTCAAAAACCCCTTTGGCCTCCGAAACTGTATTAACTCCAAAGCTCCTCGGCTTCTGTTGTTTTTACTTCATCCTCACTGTACCGGCTATAAAAGGTGATCAATACTTCTGGGATGTATTCCTTCACGCTTAGTTCTCACCTTATTGCTTCAAGCTTCTTTCTTCTTCATGAGGAACTTCAAAGACGATCGAGACGACCCCGAGCTCGCCGAGCTATGGGAGGATTTCGACCGTGCCATGGCGGAGTGGGCAGAGGATAAAGCCGCCGCCCTGGACCGCGTTGTCATCGACACCTTCCTGGAGATCTTCCCAGCCCTCTTTAGGGCCAGGGAGGCCCTCGTGGAGGCATTGGGTCGCGTGCGTCGGGGTGAAGTGTAGGTACCCTATAAATGTAATACTTTCCTGGGCAGAATGCCCGGTGAACTTTTTCTACATAAATAAAGATGTACCATTTCTTAATATTCTTCCATGATCGTCGTTTTGTCATAGCTTGAACCCAGCTTGGGGCATGTCGAAGCTTGCATGGCCCCTTGGTCGAGCGGTATCCGCACCCAACCGTCGTAGGATACACCTTAAGTCCGACTTGGGACAAGTTAGGATTTGCGCAGCTCGTGGCCGAATGATACCCATGTCCGTTGGACACAGCTTAGGCTCGACTTGGAGCGTATCAGGATTTCTTTGGCTCATGGCTGAGTGATACCCATATCCAACTGATGTAGGATACGGCTTGGGCTCAACTTGGAGCGTACCATACATACGTGGCTCTTGGCCGAGTGGTACCCATATCCGACTGGTGTTGGATACAGCTTAGGCTCAACTCGGAGCGTACCGGATTTTTCTTTGCTCGTGGCCGAGTGATACCCATATCCGACTGGTGTTGGATACAGCTCTGGTCTTTCTTGGGACATATCGCGGTTTTATCCGAGTGGTATCCGTACTCGTTTAATACGACGCACAGCTTTCCGACCCTCGTGGGGCATACCTTTGGATTTGTGCCCGTTTAGGCCCGACTCGTGATACATGATTCCGTCATGCGGTAACCACCTAACGACCCAGCGTGGGGCATATCACGAGAAAGTATATTTTTTTATCCAAGTTGGAGGACATCCACGTCTCGCTTAGCACGGTAAGTGGAGAAAACGTCCCATCATGGGGAGCGACGTGTCCCAAATATGACTTGGTCAAACCACGTCTGACTCTGTGAGCCAAAACGTCAGGCCTGCAAATCATTTATGGGGAATCCGGAAGGACGAGACATTTCGCAATCTTTTTCCCGCCGATTGGGCGAAAACCTAATTTTTCCCCCTTTTAATGGTTAGGCCATGTGTCGCCCGACGGTTCATTCTCTCACCGCGCTCTTGCTCCTTCTGCTTCCTTGTCTCTCCAACTTCTCCGCCAGTAGGGTTAACCTCCCTCGCGCCTGCTCTTTTGCGCCGCTATTGATTTCTCCTTCGAAGATGTCTTTTTCTTCCTTGCAGCCTCTGCCCCAGGATTGGACAACCTCAACAACGACAGAGGAGAAATTGCAGTCCATGGTGGATGATGGGATTCTCCCAGACTTGGCCTTGATCTCCGCCCGGTCGGCTGCCGGTGAATCCGTCCCCACTCCTCGTCCCGAAGAGGTAGTGGTATTTGAATCGTTTTCCAGCGTGGGCTGGGTCTTCTGGCCTGTGCTTTTCTCCGCGGCCTCCTCTTCTTTTATGAAATCGAGTTGGTGAACTTGAATCCCAACTCTAGTTTGCTAATCTCTACCTTCGTTCACCTCTGCGAAGCTTTCTTGGGCATCCGCCCCCATTTTGATCTTTTCCTCCATCTTTACCTTCTGAAGCCTTATCCCTCAAAAAGCGACCCCAAGATAGTTGGGGGTGCCGGATTCCAACTTCGAGAGGGGCTAAAGAAGTCATATTTCGCTATTCCCTTCAAGTCTTCGAATAAAGGCTGGCACCAGGAGTGGTTTTATTATGCCAATCCTGATCCAGCTCTTCCTTCCTTCCTCGGGCGCCGGCCGAAGGTGTCAATTTCTTGGTCCTCTATCGGCGACGCCAGCAACATGGATCAAGTGCAAGACCTCCTGGTGCTTATTGGCAAATTGAAGGAAGTGGACCTCACAGGGGTTGGTCTGGCCATTCACTTTGTTGCCCGGCGGGTTCAGCCCCTGAAGGAGCGCGACCACCTGGGGTTTCAGTTTGAGGGCCAAGACGATCCGACCCGGGAATTGCCTGACTTAATAACGAGAAAGCAGATTCATGCTCGAGTTGGCGATTTCTTCATCCAGAGCGTCGAAATGCCCACCAGATTCCCCAAGGCCTTCTCTGCGTTGAATCCTCCCCCAGAGGTGAGATACTTTGCCGACAGATTCTAGTCTTCGTCTCTGAATGGCTTCTCACTTTTAATCTTTCTTTCCAGGATCGTGCTACCTTTTTCAGTGACGCACCCCTTCCGAAAATGCCTACTCACATAGGCGATTCCCCGAAGCGGTGAGCGAGCTCTCCTGCGGGAGATCCCGTCGCCAAGAAGGGGAAAAAGGCAGTGGCAAAAGACCCCGCGAAGCCCCGGCGCCCAACTGGTGGTCCTAAGATCCGGGACCCGTCGGCACGAGCCCTAGCGCCTTCAGCTCTGGCGGGACACGAATATGCAAATCCGGACCCTCTGTGTATTCAGCACTAGTCCAGGATCACGCTAGTGCACACAGTCTCAACATAGATGAAATATCACAATCATACACAGCGAAATAATAAATAAAAATTTCATCTATTAATATAGAACTATTGAATGACCTTAGGGTCAAACTTACACTTGTGAGGCCTTCGTGGCTTCAACTCAAAATAAAAAAATAGCAGCAGAATGAAGAACGTCGACGAATCCCATCAATATACCACAAGCAACTGACAAGGTTCAACTCCTGGATAATCGCCTCCTCGTGGAACTTCTCCTCCTTCGAAGTTGAAGTCTTCTCCTCAACTGATGATTTTGTGTGTTGCAAGGGGTGAGTACATAAAGCACTCAACAAGTTGTGCACAGAATGCAAGTCTAGTATTCTATATGCATGGCTTAGTACAAAGGTAAGGTTATCATGGATATTTTGCAGTAAAGCAGCATTTATAAAAGAATACAGTAAATAGATTGAAATTGCAGTAAAACAAATAATAATAATCGATAGATTCAACATTTGACAAGTAAACCAAGTTTCCAATCCTAAGTCAGATTCCACTTTCCATGTCATCCTACCATCCCAATAAGTTTTGTTTAACAAAAGTCTAACCCTTGACTGTAATTCCCGAGCATTGCTCAATACCGCGAGCACGGCTATTCGAATAGATTGTACACTCTGCAGAGGTTATGCACTTTCCCCATACGACGTGATATTCTCTTTGTGCCTGGCCATTAGCACACTTCATTTGGTGTACCGGCAGAGAATTCACGACAAAGCCTTTTAGGAACCTCTACCTTAACCAAAGAACCACTCCGGTGTTGCCTTCGCTACCACTCCTCTCACGCAGTGCCAGCCGAAGTATAGGATAGGCCAACATCGTTGGATGGATACCAAGCATCAGAACAGGTACGCTCCCCTGCACAAATACACCCCCATGTACTGTCACCCTGAGGTATCAGAGGAAAGATATCAGAACCCTAATCAACTAGGTCTGTCCCATTCCAGACGTGTGGTTGCAAGTAAGACTCAGGTCAAAGGCTTACAAGGTTAAGTCCTTAGGATGATCGAGGCAAGACTTCCACATACCCCCTGCCCATCGGCCCCACCTTGGCATGCTCGCCCCTTGTCACTTGCCCCAATATAAAACATGATCACCCCTGTTAATTACCAAGCACCATGTGCCTTCAACAATTTAACCTCGTTGCAGGACATCCTCTCGCCCCCACAACTCAATCTCATCGTGTGACCACACAAGACACACAAGTTCATAACATCGTTCCATATTCCATTAGTCAAGATTAGTTATCAAAGATTCCAGAACATGTGATGACGTGGCATGGCTAAGCAACTATTACAGTCTAAATCCTCCCATGTTGATTATTAATATTAACCAACTATAATTCCACATTCTAGGGTGACAATTAGATCATGGCATATAATTGGCAAGGTAGGATATTGATCAATTTGGTATCATAGCTAATCCCAATTTAAATTGAAAACAATTGTATACTTGAAATAATATGCAATAGAGTAAAAACAATATAGTGATTTTGTAAACATGGGTTCAACATGATCAAAGCACAACTTGCGTTAGAAAAGCTTTCATTCTTCCCCTGGACTTTGGTCTTGAGTCAACAAATTTTCCTCGGATGCGTCGCACAATACAACGTCTACGCGTAACGAAGGAGAAAGCGAATAAATACCCAAAATAGAGAGCAATATCAACTCTAAAAATTAACTAAAATTCTCCATTACATAGAGCATCATTTTACAAATTTTTAGAAACTGGAATCACCTCAATCGGAGTTTAAATGCAAAAGATATAGCTATTCAAAGATTGGAATAAATACTAAAATTGCTTAAAATAGAAAATCCGAATTTACTGAATTACTTTTACACTGGAAAATAGCATTTACGACGTCTTGCTGACGTCATCGGACACGTGGCCCAATCGGAAGCTGACACGCGGCAAAACCACGGTGCGACACGTGTCACCGACGTATGGACGCGAT
This sequence comes from Otatea glauca, assembly GCA_036346275.1. Lineage (NCBI taxonomy): Eukaryota > Viridiplantae > Streptophyta > Magnoliopsida > Poales > Poaceae > Otatea > Otatea glauca. Next base: position 6,459,583 of record CM070716.1, on the reverse strand, counting down.
CCACGGCCGGCGCTAGTCCACGGTGAACCGGTGGCACTGTGCCCGTGCACCAGCTGATGCAAGCACGCGCATGGCACCTGTGGATGGATGACACGTGGCACAGATCCAACGGACGTGGAAAACACACGCGGCGGCGATGATCTCAACCGTTTATTTCAGATCGGACGGCGGAGATCAAAGGCGGTGACATCAGTGAAACCGTCGGCAGCGATGCCACGATTTTCGCGCGACACGCGGCAGCACGGGACTGGCCTGGTGCGCGGTGCAATCCCAACCGTTCGGTTTGAATCCGACGGCTCGGATCTGATAACCACAACGACAGCAGCGGGGGCACGCGGCATGATCAGAACCGACCGACGCGGATCCAACGGCGACTACGGGCGAAGCAACTGACAAGGACGCAGCGAGATCGGAACTGCACGATAAAGATCTAACGGCTAAGGCTGACGGAGCTATTTACTGTAGAAAAGGCGACGCGGCTCGATCCTTACCGCTGGTTGCAGATCTGACGGTCGATGGCGCTTCCCGGGCAGCGGCGATGGCACGGCGGCGTTCTTCACCGGAGTCGAGGAAGACGACGAGCACAATGGCGCTCCAGAGGATCTCCGGCGACGTCTTCTGGCTCGTTCGAAGCGGGTCGGTGCGATGAGTACACGGGTACCAACGGCGACGGTGGAGACGCAACAGACGGGGAGCAAGCGGCGAAAAACGATGGCGGAGGCTTCGGCGAGCTCGCACGGACGAACGGCGGCGGCTCGGGATGCGAGTGCTAGGGTAAAAAGGGCAGCGCAACGAGGTGAACCTCAGACAAGGTGCGGCAGTGGCTTAAATAGCCTGGGGAGGCGCGCCAATCACAGAAACTGAGACAGCGTCGGACGCGGCGTGCGGAGATCGCGGCGGCTAGTGTTTCCTGGCGACGGCGGCGGCGCGGGACGACGTGGCTCCATTCGGACAGCACACAGGGCGCAGATCCGACGGCTCACACCAAACAGCCACGCGGCTCGACGAAACACGTCGGATCGAGATCAAATGGCGGGGTGCGCTAGGGTTTGAGGCACGCGGAGTCATCTCGGCTGTCCACGCGGCGAGCATCGGACGGGCGGCGAGCGGCTCAAGGCGAGGCGAAGGCAGCCGACGTGGTCGGGCCGAAGGGAATAGGAGGGCCATGGAGATTCGCCCGAGGAGATTTTAGAAAATTAAAATCATTTCCGAATTAATATAATTCTAGGAATTCAAATAATTAGCAAATAAATTCGTGAAAATCTCCAAAATACGTAAAAATTCCTTGAAGCACAATGAACCCAATCATGATCGAAATCTTTTGTTTGAGGAATATATTAATCAAAATAAATCTTTTCATTGTTTAGAAAAGTCAAATTAAGCTGAGATTAATTCAAGAAAAATGCAAATGGTTTATTTTCGCGTTTAAACGTTCCAATCTCAAATTAAATGTTTCCAAGAAAGATCATTCATAATTTTCTCAGAATACTCAAAGATAATAAAAGAGGCTCAATTAAATAAATACAACATGAAATAATTAAAATTCAAGAAAATTTCAAATAAAATAGAAAAGCACAATAAAAATCAAGAAAAGCAAAATTTGGGGTGTTACAAACCTCCCCCCCTTAAACGGAATCTCAACCCCGAGATTCAGGATGGCTAGAGAATAGGTTGGGGATTCTGACTTCAGATCCTCTTCACGCTCCCAAGTTACTTCATTTTCTGAATGATGGCTCCACTGAACTTTTCAAAGCGAACAAACTTGCTCTTGGTCTTGCGCTTCATTACATCCAAAATTTTGATCGGCTGCTCCTTGCAGGTAAGACCCTCTTGCAAAACAATGACTTCCAATGGCATCTGTTCCTCCGGCACTCGTGGGCACATCTTCACTTCCAACACATGAAACACATCATGGATTCCAGCAACAAACTTGGGCAACTCAAGCTTGTAGGCGACCTCTCCTCTTCATACCAAGATTCTGAACAGTCTAGCATATTTAAAGGCAAGCTTTCCTTTTGCTTGGAATATCGTGAATTCCTTTGAGAGAGATGACCCTAAGATACACATAATCATTAGGTTCGTAACTCCACCTCGACGCTGATTATCTCATGTAACTCTTTTGCCTTGACTGTGCTATCTTCAACCTTTCTCTGATCATAGCAATTTGATCTTCAGCTTCTTTAAGAATATCAGGCCCAAATACCAAACGCTATCCGGTCTCATTCCATTTCAATGGGGTATGACAGGCATGATCATACAAGGCTTCAAATGGTGACATTTGCAAACTTGTCTGCTACTGTCGTTATAGCTGTATTCAGCATACGACAACATTTGTCCCACGATGTAGCACAAGCTCTCAACATATCCTTAGAATCTGATTCATTCTCTCTATCTGACCATCTATCTGCAGATGATACGCTGTACTAAAGTTCAAATGAGTTCCCATAGCTTCACGCAATTTATTCCAAAATATCGAGGTAAATTGGGTACCTCTGTCTAATATCTTTCTGGCACTCCACGCAAACACCCAATCCTTGATATATATAGCTCTGCCAAGTGATCTCCTGAATAAGTAGTCTTCACTGGAATAAAGTGAGCAACTTTGGTCAAACGATCAATAATGACCCATATGGAATCATAACCTCTCTGGATCCTAGGCAAACCAGTAACAAAATCCATATCGATTTCCTCTCACTTCCATTCAGGAATCCTTAATGGCTGCAACAAACCAGTAGGTCTTTGATGCATAGCTTTTACTCTTTGGCACACATCACATAAAGCAACGTGCTCAGCAACTTCACGTTTCATATTTGGCCACCAAAATCTCTCCTTAAGAACTTGATACATTTTAGCACTTTCTGGATGAATCGAATACTTTGAATCATGAGCTTCTTCCAGAATCAACTGCTTAAGCTCCTTCTCATTCGGTACACAAATTCGACCTTTAAACCACATAATACCTTGATCATCCAAAGTGAAATCTTTGTCTAAGCCTCCCTTTTTCTTGGACTTAATTCTATTGATCTTTTCATCAACTTTCTGACCTTCTCTGATTTGATCCTCCAGAGTTGGCTTCACCTCCAAAGCGGCTAGAAATCCTTTCGGAACAACTTTCAATTTCAATTTTGGTAGCTCCTTGCATAATTCTTACTGATACTCATGAACTAGCATATTGGCAATGTGGCTCTTACGACTCAAAGCATCAGCTACCACATTAGCTTTTCCAGGGTGATAATGAATCCTCATATTATAATCTTTTATCAACTCCAACCATCTCCTTTGCCTCATATTAAGATCCGACTGGGTGAATATATATTTTAAACTCTTGTGATCCATGTGTATCTCACATCTGTTTCCAATGAGATAATGACGCCACAACTTCAAAGCATGCACTACAGCAGCTAATTCCAAATCATGCGTTGGATAATTCTCTTCATGTGGCCTTAATTGTCTTGACGCATATGCAACAACTTTTCCATTCTGCATTAATACGCATCCCAGTCCTTGACGCGATGCATCACAATAGATATCGAAACTTTGATGAACATCGTAAAACTAGTACCGGTCTTGACGCCAACCGCTTCTTCAACTCCCAAAACTCTTTTCACAATCCGTGTCCAAGGAAATTTCTTTTCCTTTTTAACAATTGCGTAAGGGTCTAGCAATCGCCGAAAATCCTTCTATAAACCGACGGTAATATCACGCCATTCCTGTGAAACTACGAACTGAGTAATCGACTTTGGTTGCTCCAATGCAACACACTTCAACTTTGCTTGATCAACAAAGAACCTCTTTAGCACCATCACATGGCCAAGAAATTTCACTTCCTTCTTCCAAAAGTCACACTTGCTAAACTTAGCATACATCTGTTTCTCTTGCAGCCTTTCCAAACCCATTCTCAAATGTTCTGCATGCTCCTCTTCAGACTTAGAGTATGCGAGAATATCATCTATAAAGACAACATCAAACTTGTCTAAATAGTCCATGCAGATCTTATTCATCATGTTCATGAAATATGCCGGAGTCTTGTAAATCCAACGGTTACGACCGATAACTCACAATATCCATATAGCGTAGAGAACACAATATTGGTAACACCATCCACACGAATCTTTAACTGATGATACCCAGATCGAAATCTTACCTTGAAGAAAACTCCTGCTCCTCTCGGCTGATTCAAACAAATTATCAATCCTGGGCAATGAATACTTATTCTTTATCAATTCTACATTCAGGACATGATACTGATACACTTTCTCAAGTTTCCCTCTTTCTTGCTGACGATCAGAACATACACTCCCCATGGTGACAATTGGTCCTTATATAACCTTTCTCGAGCAACTCCTCGATCCACTTCTTCATCTCTACTAACTTATCCATAGGCATCCGATATAGTCTCTTTATAATTGGTGCTGCACCAATCACTAACTCGATCACAACCTTGATTTCCTGATATGACGGCATACCAGGTAGATCCTCAGGAAATGCATCAATATATTCTCTAACGGCTGGCGCATCCTCTCTGCTATCAATTTTCACCATGCTAACCATTAACTGTCCATTGCGAACTGCAGTCACTTGAAATTCCATCCTCGTCATCAGGCTCTAACTGACACAACTCTTCGGCCACAATCCAAAGTAGCTTTATACTTAAACAACCATTCCATTCCAAGAATAATGCCTACGGTCTGAGTATCCAACACAATACGATTCTCTTGGAGCCATACTCCATTATTAAGCAATTGAACTCTCAAACTTCCTGGGTTTGATCGAGCATAATTGATTACCTTCTAATAATGACAAATCTTCTTGCAGACAAGCTTCACGCTAAATGGTACTGAATTGACCATTATAGCACACGCATCACTTTCAAGTGAACCACCAATATAGACAAATATCCAGGGAAATATCTGATCCTTCATTTACTATTAATGCTTTTATTTCAAACTTCTCATACCATCATAACATTCATCTCTACTTTATTTCTTTTGCAAGGAAATCTTTACATTGAATTCATTACTAATCTCCTCACTTTACAAATGAGTTATGACACTTGCTCAGGGTAAAATCATTGATCTGAACTTCCTCAATTGGCATTGGCACTGAGGTTTTGACTGGGGCAGAGTTGAGAATAACTTGAACCGGCGTGATTGCTTCCTTCTGAGGGCAATTGTTGGCAAAATGTCCGGGCTTATGCAGTATAACAGAGTTTATGGTCAATTTTCTTCCTTGGGCACTCACGATCGGGCAGCGCCTTCGCCGCACGCCTTTTCTTCAACCGGTTCTCTGGGCAAACTTCTCTTGAAATTTTATCGCTACCTTTGGCGCTATGAACTTGACCGAGGTAACTTCGGAAGGACCGCGCTTGTAGGGGACTCTAGATTCTTCCGCGGCATTTCTTAACAAAATGGCCTTCCTCTGACAAGAGTAGCACAAACGTGATCGCTGTTGTGTATTGTTGGGTATAATCAGATGCTCATTATTGTCCTTCCGTAATTCAGTATGGTTGCTCCGAGGGCAACCTCTAGACCAATGACCTTCTTCATCACATAAGAAACATGTCGTTGGCGATTGCCTCTTCATCGCTTTCTTGATGACGATACTAAGATCGAGGTCGCCTTTAGTTTTTCAAGTGGCGCTCTGCATAACTAATATTACACCTCTTTTTGACAATTCTTGAGTAATCGCACTCAAGATTCTTCACGACGCCGAGTCACCGCAAAGAATTATTGGATCCAAGGGACATTGAGCTGGGCAATGATCTCGACCTTCACATAGGAAACATGTGATGTTGCTCATAGGACACTCTCCGAAAGGATGACTTCCTTCACAACTGGAGCAATTGATCGCATGCTCATCAGCGGTATGGCCTATTTCTCCACAGCTAATGCATGCACGATCTTCTGACTTGTCTGGCTGGTAACACTTGAGAGAACATCATCTGGATTTCGAACCAGGTGCGGGGATAGCATTCTTTTCTGAATTCATTGTGACCACACTATCCTATGGTGAAACAAAGAGATAACGAAAAATAGCGACAAACTCACTCCAAGTGATATTCTACGGGGCTTCATGGTTAGCACAATATTCCTTCCACCATTCAGCAGCAATTCCTTGTAACTGATAAGAAGTATACAAGACCCTCTCATCATCTTTACACTGAGCAATGAGCAGCTTCCTCTCAATAGTATTGATCCAATTATCAGCTTCTGATGGTGAAACATTTCCAGAAAAAGTCGGCGAACGAGTCCTTATGAATTTTGATAACCTTGAGTAAGAACAAGGATCATTGATGACAGCCTAAGATGTATTGCTGGCATTGGCTTGATTAGTCATATTCTGCATTTGCTTCATCATTGGATGCATCAACTGAGTCTAAACAGCTAAAAACTCTCTGAAATTCTGCATATCCATCTGCGCTAACGGTTGAAAAACTGGTCCATCATTGGGGTTCTCACTGAGTTGATTATCACTTTTGTTGACTCCGTTGCTTCCACCAGTCTGAACCATCTGCTGGATTGCTTCACATGGGTTAGGGAAAAGAGAAATAGCATAGGTAAGAAGCAGGAATCCTAAGACAGGGGAGATAGGTTTAACCCAACATCTTAAGCAAACAAATATTGATAACTTGGTATGGTTGCTTATATAAGCCTAAGAGCTATGCAATGCATACTACACACTCAGCAATCAAGGAAGAACAATCAACCTAAGCACACAAAACTACCGTCTACATGGGCGACAGTCTTAGCTTAAGAGACTCGACTCCCACACATGAGTCTCAACTGGCTACCCGAAGCACTGGGTCTTCTAGCTTCAGAAACACTTAGTAGATTTGCTCCTTGCTTGATCTCGATGATTTCTTCTTTCATGATCTTCATCCTTAACAACAACACTTGATGCCTTCTCCTAAGGTGTGGCACATCGCTTTCTATTAGAGATAGCTCAGGTAAGATTTTACCTTGTTTCAGCAAGCTAAGAGAAAGAATTCTCAGCAAAGGAAAAGAATAGAAGATTGAGATATGTCAAGAACATGTTATTCTTCCTGGTTAGTTCTTTCCTTTAGAAAGTAATTTTGAAGGTCCTGTAGAGACGACCAGACTATCTAAGGTCAAGGCCTAAAGTCAAGATGGCTCGATACCACCTCTGCTTCGGACCCGAATATGCAAATCCGACCCTCCGTGTATTCAAAGACTAGTCCAGATCACGCTTAGTGCACACAGCCTCAACATAGATGAAATATCGCAATCATACACAATAAATAATAAATAAAGATTTCATCTATTAATATAGAACTATTGAACGACCTTAGGGTCAAACTTACACTTGTGAGGCCTTGGTGGCTTCAACTCAAAATAAATAAATAGCAATGAATGAAGAACGCCGATTTAATCCCATCAATATACCACAAGCAATCGACAAGGTTCAACTCCTAGATAATCGCCTCCTCGTGGAACTTCTCCTCCTTCAAGTTGAAGTCTTCTCCTCAACTCGATGATTTTGTGTGTTGCAAGGGGTGAGTACATAAAGCACTCAACAAGTTGTGCATGTAATGCAAGTCTAGTATTCTATATGCATGGCTTAGTACAAAGGTAAGGTTATCATGGATATTTTGCAAGAAAGCAAAGATTTATAAAAGAATACAAGAAATAGATTGAAATTGCAAGAAACAAATAATAATAATAGATAGATTCAACATTTGACAAGTAAACCAAGTTTCCAATCCTAAGTCAGATTCCACTTTCCATGTCATCCTGCCATCCTAATAAGTTTTGTTTAACAAAAGTCTAACTCTTGACTGTAATTCCCGAGCATTGCTCAATACCACGAGCACGGCTATTCGAATAGATTATACACTCTGCAGAGGTTATGCATTTTACCCATACGACGTGATATTCTCTTTGTGCCTGGCCATTAGCACACTTCCTTTGGTGTACCGGCAGAGAATTCACGACAAAGTCTTTCAGGAACCTCTACCTTAACCAAAGAACCTCTCTGGTGTTGCCTTCGCTACCACTCCTCTCACACAGTGCCAGCCGAAGTTTAGGACAGGCCAACACCGTTGGATGGGTACCAAGCCGCAGCACAGGTACGCTTCCCCACACAAATACAGCCCCATGTACTGTCAACCTGAGGTATCAGAGGAAAGATATCAGAACCCTAATCAACTAGGTCTGTCCCATTCCAGACGTGTGGTTGCAAGTAAGACTCAGGTCAAAGGCTTGCAAGCTTAAGTCCTTAGGATGATCGAGGCAAGACTTCCACATACCCCCTGTCCATCGGGCCCACCTTGTCATGCTCGCCTCTTGTCACTTGCCCCAATCTAAAACATGATCACCCCTGTTAATTACCAAGCACCATGTGCCTTCAACAATTTAACCTCGTTGCGGACATCCTCTCGCCCCCACAACTCAATCTCATCGTGTGACCACACATGACACACAAGTTCATAACATCGTTCCATATTCCATTAGTCAAGATTAGTTATCAAAGATTCCAGAACATGTGATGATGTGGTATGGCTAAGCAACTATTACGGTCTAAATCCTCCCATGTTGATTATTAATATTAACCAACTATAATTCCACATTCTAGGGTGACAATTAGATCATGGCATACAATTGACAAGGTAGGATATTGATCAATTTGGTATCAATGCTAATCCCAATTTAAATTGAAAACAATTGTATACTTGAAATAATATGCAATAGAGTAAAAACAATATAGCGATTTTGTAAACATGGTTTCAACATGATCAAAGCACAACTTGCCTTAGAAAAGCTTTTATTCTTCCCTTGGACTTTGGTCTTGAGTCGACGAATTTTCCTCGGATGCGTCGCACAATACAACGTCTACGCGAAACGAAGGAGAAAGCGAATAAATACCCAAAATACAGAGCAATATCAACTCTAAAAATTATCTAAAATTCACCATTAAATAGAGCATGATTTTGCAAATTTTTAGAAACTGGAATCACCTCAATCAGAGTTTAAATGCAAAAGATATAGCTATTCAAAGATTGGAATAAATACTGAAATTGCTGAAAATAGAAAATCCAAATTTACTGAATTACTTTTACACTGGAAAATAGAATTTATGACATCATGCTGATGTCATCGAACACGTGGGCCAATCGAGTGCTGACACGCGGCACAACCACGGTGCGACACGCGTCGCCAGCGTATGGACGCGATCCACGGCCGGCGCTAGTCCACGGTGAACCGGTGGCACTGTGCCCGTGCACCAGCTGACGCAAGCACGCGCATGGCACCTTTGGATGGATGACACGCGGCACAGATCCAACAGACGTGAAAAACACACGCGGCGGCGATGATCTCAACCGTTTATTTCAGATCGGACGGCAGAGATCAAAGGCGGTGACGTCAGTGAAACCGTCGGCGGCGATGCCTCGATTTCCGCGCAACACGCGGTAGCACGGGACTGGCCCGGTGCGTGGTGCGATCCCAACCATTCGGTTTGAATCTGACGGCTCGGATCTAACAACCACAACGACAGCAGCGGGACACGTGGCATGATCAGAACCGACCGACGCGGTTCCAACGGCGGCTACGGGCGAAGCAATTGACGATTACGCGGCGAGATCGAAACTACACGATAAAGATCTAATGGCTAAGTTTGACGGAGCCGTTTACTGTAGAAAAGGCGACGTGGCTTGATTCTTACCGTTGGTTGCAGATCTAACGGTCAATGGCGCTTCCCGGGTGGCGGCGATGGCACGGCGTTCTTCACCGGAGTTGAGGAAGATGATGAGCACAATGGTGCTCCAGAGGATCTCCGACGACGTCTTCTGGCGCGTTCGAAGCGGCTCGGTGCGATGAGTACACGAGTACCAACGGCGACGGCGGAGACGCAATGGACGGGGAGCAAGCGGCGAAAAACGACGACGGAGGCTTCGACGAACTTCGGCGAAGCTCGCCGCGTAACGGCGCGCTCGGATACGGTGTTAGGCAAAATGGCAGTGCAACGAGGCAAACCTCGGACAAGGTGCGGCAGTGGCTTAAATAGCGTGGGGAGGCGCGCCAATCACAGAAACCGAGACGGCGACGGACGCGGCGCGCGGAGATTGCGGTGGCTAGGGTTTCGTGGCGACGGTGGCGGTGTAGGGCGACGTGGCTCCATCCGGACCGCACACGGGGCGCAGATCCGATGGCTAACACTGAACAGCCACGCGGCTCGACGAAACACGTCGGATCAAGATCAAACGGCGGGGCACGCTAGGGTTTGAGGCAGCACGACGCGGAGTCATCTCGGCCGTCCACGCGGCGAGCATATGACGGGCGAAGCGAGCGGGCCAGGCGGAGGCGAAGGCAGGCCGACGTGGGCCAGGCCAAGTGGGAATAGGAGCGGGCCGGCGGGAGATTCGGCTCGAGGAGATTTTAGAAAATTAAAATCATTTTCAAATTAATATAATTCCAGGAATTCAAATAATTAGCAAATATATTCAGAAAAAATCTCCAAAAATACAGAAACATTCCTTGAAGCACAATGAACCCAACTGCGACTAGAAATCTTTTGTTTGAGGAATATATTAATCAAAATAAATCTTTTCAATGTTTAGAAAAGTCAAATTAAGCTGAGATTAATTCAAGAAAAATGCAAATGGTTCATTTTCAAGTTTAAACATTCCAAACTCAAATTAAATGTTTTCAAGAAAATCATTCATAATTTTCTCAGAATACTCAAAGATAATAAAAGAGGCTCAATTAAATAAATATAACATGAAATAATTAAAATTCAAGAAAATTTCAAGTAAAATAGAAAAGCACAATAAAAGTCAAGAAAAGCAAAATTTGGGGTGTTACAGGCTCCCCTCTCCTTTGAGCCTGCGGCTCAGCCGAGTCCATCGCCGAATAACTCAGGCATTCGGGAGGAGCCCCAGGTGCCAGTCGGCAGTGCACCGAGTGGTCCTTTTGGGGGCGGCCCGACCGCTCGGAAGAAGCCCCCGCTGAAAATGAGGAAGTCCGATAGCTTTATTACCCTATCGACTCTTATTTGACTCGTTTTACTAGCTTACTGACAGTTCTTCTCGTAGGGATCCTTCGCTTGATGTTCCTGTCGGGACGTCGTCTAGGGCCCTTGTGGAGTCTGAGCCCCCGGAGGTTTTGCATCCCGGTCGTGGGGCCACGCCCAGGCACCGGCGCCGCCGAGCCTCGGGCGCCATCTCCGACTCGCCGCTCGAATCGGGCCTCGCTGCTTTGAGGCGGCCTCCCGCCCGTCCCCCGAGATCGAGGAGATCCTCCGATTTCCGCTGACCCCTGCTCGCCCCCAGCTCATATTGCAAGCTACGTGGGTTGATGAGGAGGAAGGCCTGAAGCTCCTGGACGATCCGGAGGAGGAGGAGAAGGAGAGAAATGATTTTTACAGTCATGCCACGGCTTGCGCGCGCCTGGCCTGGGTAAGCACTTCTCTACACTTGCTATCTTCCCGCTTCCTTCATTTATCATGTAGTTAACTTTCCCTGTGACGATTACAGAAAATAGGGGAGCGCTCTGAAAAGAAAGCCGAATACTTCCAGAAGATGCTCCACAAATCAACGCGTCGCGGAATATCCGCCAAACCAAGCGTATCAAGGCCGGGCATGCGGCCGAGCTGCGATCTCTTCGGTCAGAGGTCTAGTCGTTGCGAGAGGAGCAAAAGGCTCTGCGCTAGGAGAAGCTGGACGTTGTTGGCTCCCTTCGAGGTAGCTATTTCCTGGGCTACCCCGGGCTTTCATTTAATCGTCCAATTTTTTATCTTCTTATCTTTGCGTCAGCTCGGGATTCTGCTAATGTAAAGCTCCAGGGGAAACTTAAAGCTTCAGAGAAGGAGCTAGAAGGTACGGTCGGCAGCTTGGCCCTCCTATGTCTTCATTGCCTTAGCGCTTCTTAACACTCTGTCTTGCAGATTATAAATTCAAAACACGGGCGCAATATGCCATCTTTAACGAGAGGGTTGAAGCCCTCGAGATGTCTTGCGCCAGGCTCCAAGAAGCTTCCGAGCCGCTGCTGAGTTCGCTTCATCCCGGAGGCGAGAGGCCACTCAGCAGGGTCCAGGTCGTCTCTCGGCTAGAGGAAGCCCCCGAGGCGCTCAAGAGACTCTTGAAGGAGACAGCGACCAATGGTGCAAGCCAGGCTTTGGCGATTACCATGTCGCTTTATCCCGAGTGGATCTTGAAGCCATTAAGGAAGGCTACGCCCGCAACGTAGATGAGGACCGGGCCGCCGAGCTCTGGGAGGAAGTCAAGGACACCTCTTTGTCCAATGTAGAGACTTTAGACCTGTAAATTGAATGTATATAAAGGCGTTTCCTTGTTCTTGCATTTCCATTTCAAACATGCATATTTGCCCGAGTGGTTTCGACATATCGTGTCCGATTAGTCTAGCCCCCAGGCTTTGAGACATGGTTCGCGACGCATGTCTCAGAGTCTAAAAAATCGTAGGAGCGAAGCACTCGGACGCATAAATCTCGAGAATATTATGTAAAGAATAACTTTAATATCGATCTTTTTCATTCATAAAGGAACAATTTGAATTACAAAGTTCAAGTGAAAAAAAGACGTAGCTGTTCTATGTTCCAAGTGTTGCTGATTGCCGTGCCGTCTTCTCGCTTTAGCTTGTAAGCCCCAGGGCGTACCACTTCATCGACGATGTAAGGGCCTTCCCAGCTTGGGGAGAGCTTATGCTCGCATTTCTGATTCTTTCTAAGGACCAGATATCCCTTGGAGAATGCGCGGCTCCTCACATTGCGTCCGTGATATCGCCGTAGGCCTTGGAGATATTTTGCCGATTGAATTGTTGCGACGTCCTTGGCTTCTTCCAGTCGGTCGAGGTCTTCTAGTCGGCTTTCTTTCGAGGCGACTTCTTCATAGCTTCGGACCCGCGGGGATTCGAATTCTAACTCGGTGGGGAGGACTGCCTCCGAGCCGCACACCAGAAGAAAGGTGACTTCGTTGCTCACTGGGGTGGTTCGCAGTCCCCGTGAGTACCAAGGCAATTCTTTCACCCACCGAGTGGCGATGGCTTTAGCCGATAAAAATCCTTGCCTTCGTGCCTTGTAACACCATGCCGCTGGCACACTCGACCGCCTGCTGTTCGGGTGCGCCATCGATGCGGCGCGATTTTTATTCCGAGTTCATCACACCAGTCTTGAAATACGCCGCTCCTGAATTGGGTGCCGTTATCCGTGATGATTCAGTTTGGTACACCGAACCTAACCACGATTTTGTTGAAGAATTCTTTGGCTTTCGCCGCTGTTATTGACGCGACTGACTTGGTCTCCACCCATTTGGTGAATTTATCAACAGCCACGAAGAGATGGGTATGACCGCTTTGAGCCTTCTTCAAAGGTCCGACCATGTCAAGCCCCTAGACCGCAAATGGCCAGGTTATGGGAATGGTCTGTAGTTCCTGTGCCGATTTGTTCATCTGATGCGCAAAGAACTGACATCCTTCGCATGTCTGGATGATGTCTTCAAGGCAAGAATGCTGAGCTGGCCGTAAGAATCCCTAACGATAAGCCTTGCCAACTAGGGTTGATGATGCCGCATGATTCCCGCAAACTCCCGAGTGGATTTCCTTTAGGAGATCTCTTCCTTCTTGTTCTGATATGCACCGTCGTAGTACACCAGAGGAGCTCTTGCGATAGAGTTCTTCCCTGATCACCACATAGCTCTTGCTTCGGCGCATTATTCGTTCGGCTTGCGCGCGATCTTCGGGTAGTTCATCCTTCATCAGGTAGTCTAGGTACGGAATTGTCCAATCGGGGGTAATGACCAAGACTTCAGCCTCGTCGCTCTTCTCTCCTAGGACGTCCGATTTTGGTCGAGTGTTAATCGTGGGCTTATGAATTTCTTCGACGAATACGCCCACGGGTACCGTAGACCGGCAAGATCCCATTTTTGCTAGCTCATCGGCTGCTTCATTGTCTCGGCGGATCACATGGATGAGTTCCAGGACATCGAAGTTACCTTCTAGCTTGCGTACCTCTTGGCAATAGGCCGCCATGCTGTCTTCGATGCAGGACCATTCCTTCTGCACTTGATTGACCACGAGCATTGAATCTCCGCGAACCATCAAACGTCGAATGCCGAGTGATATGGCAATGCGGAGCCCATGGATGAGTGCCTCGTACTCGGCGGCGTTGTTGGATACAGGAAAAAGTATCTGCAGAACGTACCTCAACCTTACCCCACTTGGTGATATGAGCACAATACCAGCCCCCGCGCCGCTGAGCATGAGTGAACCATCGAAGTACATCGTCCAATACTCGAGTTCCTTGGTAATCGCTGGGCTTTGAAGCTCTGTCCACTCGACCGTGAAGTCGGCGAGCGCTTGAGACTTGATGGTAGTGCGAGGCTTGAATAGAATATCAAAAGCTTCGAGCTCAATCGCCCACTTTGCAATTCTCCCAGTGGCCTCCTGATTGTGAAGTATATCTCCTATTGGGAAGGAGGTGACCACCGAAATAGTGTGCTCTTGGAAGTAGTGCTTGAGTTTGAGAGACGTCAGGAGCACGGCATACAATAATTTTTGAACTTGCGGATGCCGCACCTTGGATTCGCTCAGGACTTCGCTGACGAAGTAGGCCGGGTGTTGGATCTTCTGCACGTGGTTCGGCTCCTCCCTTTCTACGACGATCGCTGCGCTGACTACATTGAAGGGAAACGCGGTATGCTACGCTAGCACAAAAAAACTACCACAAGAACCGTAAAGCTACTCGCAAGAAGGGGATCATAGATAAGATTACCACTAGACGCCAGCTGCGAATCCTTCACGCCGCCGATGTAGTGGTTCGTCCTCGCCGCAATCGCTGCGCCGATGTAGTGGATCGCCCTCGCCTTGCCGTGGATCGCCCTCCCACGCCGCAGCCGCAGCAGCGTCCACCGCAGAGTCCACACGCCCAGAGATAGAACGCCGCGCGCTGTGCAAGCACCTAGTCGCTTCGGCGGGGGCAGCGAGAGGAGGAGGCTAGGGTTTCAAGTGAATCAAACCTAAACCGTGGAAAGCACACTCGCGCCTCCTCCTCCCCTCCTTATATAGCCACGAGATGAAACCCAAACCAGGGCCCACCAAAGATGCTAAGCCCACGAGGTTCATTAATTACGGATCCAATCCAAATTAATGCGCCCCACCATTAAGTGTGTGACCTGCGCAGTTCACATACGCTTGGACATGGATTCGAAAACTCCTTTTCAATCCAATAGTTGGTAGCGCTTCTTGCAAAGTATGCCAACTCCCAAACATACTGTGATCAAATCGAAAAGAACCTATCAAAAGAACTCATGTAATAATCCCTTTGCCAAGTATATGAAGATTGATCTCAAGGCAGAAGCATGTCATCCTTTGATGATTCAATCCATCTCTCGATCCGTGATATATTAATAAGTTGTGATTGACTCTCAATCACGGCATGGCCATGCACTTTCTTAATCATATCACACGAGTGGCCTTGTCATATATCTCCGCTTCATTGGAGTGGCAAATTCCATCTTGATCGCCACTTCCTCTCGCACGCTTCATAGTAAACATGAAAGCTACCTTTATAACTATCCGGTTAGGAAGTAGTGTTTGATAGCCCCAAGGAAAACTATTACACATGTAGGGAATATGACAATCTCGTGTCTAAGGATCATACGCCTTCTAGGTATGAGATACACTCGATGACACATAAGAATGAAACATTCTCGCAGTTGTCCCATAGCGGTCTATCTAACCCATGTTCTTCAACATGGTCCACAATGTAGAGATGATATCTCCATATCCCATGATCTATGAAGCATGATCATCGATCACTACATGTGCTGATCTATTCATCGTAGTCCTATACGATGATATCCGATCAGAGATATTTATCGAATTACATCATTAAGTAAAGAGCTTCATAATCAAGTCACATACTTGTTGATCAATACAATGATATACATTCATTGGACCAATAATCATATTATTATTCATAAACATAGTCATGTTACAATCATCTAAATGATTGCCTCAAGGGCATAACACTAACATACATGAGTCGTTGCCGCGATGTAAAGTAGCAGAGGTTTTTCTTGCATCGGTGAAACCAAGATCGGGGGCGTCGTCAGGAAGGTCTTCAGATCCTCAAATGCCTGTTGTGCCTCTGGAGTGCACTGAAACTTGTCCTGCTTCTTAAGGAGTTTAAAGAATGGCATACCTCGCATACCCAACCGAGAAATAAACCTGCTGAGTGCGGCCATGCATCCTGTGAGCTTCTGGACGTCCTTTTGGCAGGTCGGTGGTTCCATATTTGATATGGCCCTGATCTTCTTTGGGATGGCCTCATTGCCTCGCTGCGATACGATGAACCCGAGCAGTTTTCCTGAAGATACTCCGAAAACACACTTCTCGGGGTTAAGCTTCATGCTGAAGGCCCTTAGACTCTCGAATGTCTCGGTTAGGTCGGTGATAAGGTCCTTCTTCTCCCAAGTTTTTACCACAACATCGTGCACGTATGCCTCCACGTTGCATCCGAGCTGGGCGTGAAAACATCACTGAATTGCGCGCTGGTACGTTGCACTAGCTTTTTTCAACCCGAACGCCATCGTGGTATAGCAATAGGCTCCGAAAGGCGTGATGAACGAAGTCTTGATATGATCTTCCGCCTTTAGGCGAATCTGATGGTAACCTGAGTAGGCATCGAGAAAACTCAAAATTTCGCACCCGGCGGTCGAGTCAACTACCTGATCGATTCAGGGCAACCCAAAGGGATCCTTCGGACATGCCTTGTTGAGATCAGTATAATCAACGTCCATGCGCCAAGTTTTATTCTTCTTTTGAACTAGTACAGGATTTGCTAACCAATCGGGGTGATACACCTCTTTGATGAAACCTACAGCTAATAACTTGGTGATCTCCTGCTTGATGGCGCTCCGGCGATCTGGAGCGAATCGCCAGAGCCTTTGCTTGATGGGTTTTGCTTTTTCGTCGACGTGTAAGGAGTGCTCGATCACCTCCTAGGAACACCCAAAGATGTCGGATGGTTTCCAGGCAAAGATATCTTTGTTAGCTTGAAGAAAGGTGACGAGTGCGCTTTCCTGTTTACCTTCGAGCCCTGTCCCGATCAGAGTTGTCTTGAACGAGTCGGACGGGTCGAGGTTGATTCTCTTGGTTTCTTCGCCAGGCTTCATTCCTAACGTGGCCTCTTCTTGGACGGGACGCCGCCTTCTTCCTGCAACGTAACAGCTTCCGCTTGGATTTCCTTTCTTTCGTCGGCTGCCTCCTGCAACTCGGCAAGTTCATGGTTCTCTCGGTCACACTCCAGGGACCGCTTGACGTCGCTGCGGACCGTGATGACGCTCCTTGGTCCCGGCATCTTCATCGTCAAGTAGTTGTAGTGTGGAACGGCCATGAACCGAGCCAATCTAGGTCTTCCCAAGATAGCGTGATACGCCATCTCGAAGTCCGCTACCTCAAAATTTATGTACTCAGTCCGATAGTTGTCCTTGGTGCCGAAGGTGACGGGCAAAGAAATCTGCCTCAGCGGAAGCGATGACGCTCCAGGGATTACACCATGGAATGGCTAAGAGCTCGGCCTCAGCTCAGAGCGACGAATGTTCATGTCATTGAAAGTTTTGGAGAATAAGACGTTGAGTCCACTACCTCTATCGATTAACACCTTCTTGAGCCTCACATTGCGAATTACGGGGTCGGGCACTAGAGAGAACTTACCTGGTTGTAGAACCCGGTTGGGGTGATCTAATCGGTGGAAGGTGATTGGAACCTGGGACCACCTTAGATATTGGAGGGCGGCTAGTTCCACCGCATTGATCTCCCGAGCGGAAAGCTTTTGCTTCCGTTTGGACTCGTATCCGGTAAAGCCCCCGTAAATGTAGTATAGCTCGGGCTCGGGCTCTTGATAATCATCTTCGTCTGGAAGGTCTTTCTTCTTTGCCACCTCGTCCCTTGCTGGAGCTAGCTGCTTGTTGCTCTCCCGCGCAAAGCGCTTCAAGGTGAAGCAGCCTTTGGCAGTGTGCTTTCCTTTAGGGTGGAAGGGACAGATTGCTTCCATGACGGTGTTGTATGAAGAGGAACGCGGTATGCTACGCTAGCACAAAAAAAATTCTACCGCGAAACCAGAAAGCTACTCGCAAGAAGGGGATCATAGATAAGATTACCACTAGACGCGCAGCCATAATCCTTCGCGCCGATGTAGTGGATCGCTCGCCGCAATCGTTGCGCCGATGTAGTGGATCGCCCTCGCCTTGTCGTGGATCATCCTCCCACGCCGCAGCCGCAGCAAAGATCACCGCAGAGTCCACACATCCGAGAGATGGAACGCCGCGTCGTGTGCAAGCACCGTCGCCGGCAGGGGGCAGCGAGAGGAGTAGGCTAGCGTTTCGAGTGAATCACTCCTAAACCGTGGGAAAGCACACCCTGCACCTCCCTCCTCCCTCCTTATATAGCCACGAGATGAAACCCAAACTAGGGCCCATCAACATGCTAAGCCCACGAGGTTCATTAATTACGGATCCAATCCAAATTAATGCGCCCCACCATTAAGTGTGTGACCTGCAGTTCACATACGCTTGGACATGGATTCGAAAACTCCTTTTCAATCCAATAGTTGGTAGTGGCTTCTTGCAAAGTATGCCAACTCCCAAACATACTATGATCAAATCGGATGTAACCTATCAAAAGTACTCATGTAATAATCCCTTTGCCAAGTATATGAAGATTGATCTCAAGGCGAGAAGCATGTCATCCTTTGATGATTCAATCCATCTCTCGATCCGTGATATATTAATAAGTTGTGATTGACTCTCAATCACGGCATGGCCATGCACTTCCTTAATCATATCACACGAGTGGCCTTGTCATATATCTCCGCTTCATTGGAGTAGCAAATTCCATCTTGATCGCCATTTCCTCTCGCACGCTTCATAGTAAACATGAAAGCTACCTTTATAACTATCCGTTAGGAAGTAGTGTTTGATAGCCCCAAGGAAAACTATTACACATGTAGGGAATATGACAATCTCGTGTCTAAGGATCATACATCTACTAGGTATGAGATACATCGATGACACATAAGAATGAAACATTCTCGCAGTTGTCCCATTATGGTCTATCTAACCCATGTTCTTCAACATGCGCCCACAATGTATAGATGATATCTCCATATCCCATGATCTATGAACCATGATCATCGATCACTACATGTGCCGATCTATTCATCGTTGTCCTATACGATGATATCCGATCGTAGATATTTATCGAATTACATCATTAAGTAAAGAGCTTCATAAGCAAGTCACATACTTGTTGATCAATACAATGATATACATTCATTGGACCAATAATCATATTATTATTCATAAACATAGTCATGTTACAATCATCTAAATGATTGCCTCAAGGGCATAACACTAACAATCTCCCACTTGCACTTGAGTCAATCAATTAAGTATCTAATACCAATAGACTTTGTGTGCGCCTCATGCTTAGGTCGTGGCGTTGGCTTTGTCAACGGATCGCCACATTGGCTTCCGTATGTACTTTGCATATTCTCACGCCACCTCTATCCACAATCTCGCGAATAAGGTGAAAGCGACGAGTATGTGTTTAGACTTCGATGTGATCTAGGCTCTTTAGCTTGTGCAATGGCACCACTATTATCACAATAGATGTCCATTGACTAGAGGCACTAGTGACCACACCAAGCTCGTGATAAACTTCTTAATCCACACGCTTCCTTTGCGGCCTCCGGCCGCAATGTACTCCGCTTCGTCGTAGAGTCGGCCACCGTGTTTTGCTTGGAACTCTTCCACCATCGCTTCCTCCATTAAGTGTAAACACAAACCCGGATTGCGATCGAAATCATCTTTGTCGGTTTGGAAGCTTGCATCGTGTAACCCTTTGCAACCAGATCTTCCTTACCTCCAAAACAAGGAACATACCCTTAGTTCTTCTCAAGTACTTCAGATATTTTTACGGCTATCCAATGACCATCACCAGATCCGCTTGGTATCCGCTCTTGACACTTAGAGCATATGAGACATCCGGGCGTATGCATCATGGCATACATAATAGACCCAATAGTCAAGCATATGGAATCTTGCTCATCCTGTCTCGCCATCGATGTCGAAGGACACCGATTCTTGCAGAGATCGATGCCATGTGACATTGGCATGAAACCTCTCTTGGATTCATGCATATTGAACCTTTCAATATCTTGTCAATGTACGCTTCTGACTTAATCCAATTAACCTTTTGATCTATCTCTATAGATTTTTATGCCCAAGATATAGCATGCTTCTCCCAAGTCCTTCGTTGAGAAACTCCTTTTCAATGAAGTCTTAACATCTTCAAGCATAGGAATGTCATTCCCGATCAATAATATGTAATCCACATACAAAATCAGAAATACAAGTGCGCTCCCACTAGCCTTCTTGTAAACACAAGGCTCTTCTTCATTTTTGATAAAGTCAAAACCTTTGACTACTTCATCAAAACGAATGTTCCAACTCCGAGATGCTTGCTTTAACCCATAAATGGATCTTTGAAGCTTGCATACCCTTTTAGCATATTTAGGATCAACAAAGCCTTCATGTTGTATCATGTATACATCCTCAGAAAGATTCCCATTAAGGAATGCTGTTTTGACATCCATCTGCCATATTTCATAATCAAAATATGCAAGAATAGCTAAAATGATCCTGACAGACTTGAGCATGGCTACCGTGAGAAAGTTTCATCATAGTCAACTCCTTGAACTTGTTTGAAACCCTTTGCCACCAACCGTGCCTTATAGATCTGAACATTTCGATCTACGTATATCTTTTCTTGAAAATCCATTTGCACTCAATGGTTTTACACCATCGGAGAGTCGACCAAGTTCCAAACTTGATTGTCATGCATGGATTGAATTTCGATCTCATGGCTTCAAGCCATTTTTCGAGTTTGGGTCCATCATTGCTTCTTCATAAGTCGTGGGCTCATCATTGTCCAACAATAATATGTCACTCCCATATCTTATAGGTACATGACGTGGCCTCCCGACCTACGTGGGGTGGAGTCTCTTCCACAGTTGTACAACACTTTGTACATCTTGTGAAGGTTCAGATGGTAGCTTGAACATATTCATGTGATTCTCGAACTTCATCAAGATACACATCACTCCTACTGATTTCTTTTGAAAGAAACTCTTTCTCCAAAAAGACACCATTTCGAACAACAAAAACTTTGTTCTCGTTTCTTTTGTAAAAGTAATATCCTTTTGTTTCTTTAGGATACCCCACAAAAAGCATTTTTCTCGATTTAGGTGCGAGTTTATCGATTGTAAACGTTTTACATAAGCCTCACATCCCCATATCTTGAGAAATGACAACATGGGTCTTCTCCTACCATATCTCATATGGCGCCTTCTCAACGGATTTTGATGGGACCCTATTCAAAGTGAACGCAGCTGCCTCTAGAGCGAAACCCCATAAGGATAATGGCAGATCTATTTGGCTGATCATTGACCGAACCATATCTAATAAAGTTCGGTTACGTCGTTCGGACACGCCATTCCATTGAGGCGTTCCTGGCGGAGTAAGTTGCGGAACGATTCCACATTGCTTTAGATGATCACCAAACTCTTGGCTCAAGTATTCGCCACCACGATCGGATCGTAAGTGTTTTATTGTTTTGCCAAGTTGATTTTGTACTTCGCTCAAACTCTTTGAACCTTTCAAAAGTTTCAGATTTATGCCTCATTAAATAGATATATCCATATCTCTGAAGTCATCGATAAAAGTTACAAAATCTTCAAACCAACCCCTAGCGATCGAGCTCATTGGTCCACATACATCTGTATGTACTAGGACCAATAATTCACTTGCTCTCTCACTAAAACCTGTGAAAGGGGCTTTTGTCATCTTGCCAAGTAAACAAGATTCACATGTTTCAAATGATTCAAAATCAAATGAGGTTAGAAGTCCATCACCATGGAGCTTCTTCATGCGCTTCTCATGTATATGACCTAAGCGACAATGCCACAAAAAGGTAGAGTTCAAATCATTAGGCCGATGCCTTTTTACATTAATATTATAGACAGTGTTTTCTTGAGTTCAAGGACGTACAACCCATCCACCATGGGGCAACGACCATAATACATATCATTCAAAAATATCGAACAAACAAAGTTCTTTATTCTCAAATCATAACCTTCATGTTCCAAACAAGAAGATGAAATAATGTTTCTACTCAAAGATGGAACAAAATAACAATTATGAAGTTCTAAAACTAATCTCAAGGCAAATGCAATGGGTATGTGCCAACGGCAAGACCAAAGAACTCTTGCTTTATTCCCCACGCGAAGATCCACTTCTCCTTTTGCCAAGTCTCTACTCTTATCACCGCAACGAATTGCAAATGTGAGCAACCGAACCGGTATCATATACCCATGAGCTGAGTGAAGAAGTAGCAAGATTAATTTCTATAACATTAATACCAAGTGGAAACCACATTTCCATTCTTCTTATCCGCTGTACTTTTCAGCGATTCCGCTTCCAATGCCCCGATTTCTTGCAATAGAAGCATTGGGTATCGTGTTGAGGGCCAACTTTAAGCTTCAAGCTTAGTTTTGAGGCTTGCGATCTCATCTTGAGCCTTACCCTTGCCCTTGCCCTTGCTCTTTCCCTGCCCCCACCTTAGCCTTCCTCTTTTTGAAGCGCTTGTTTTCAACCATCATCACATGATTGGGTTTTTCTTAATGCTTTCTCGCAGCCTTGAGCATCCCATGTAGCTCTGTTAGGCTCTTCTCCATGCTATTCATATGAAAATTCATAATGAATGGCTCAAAGCTCTGAGGCAGAGACTGGAGAATAACATCTGTGGCCAAACCGAGGCTAAGGGGAAACTCATGTTTTTCCAATCTCCCAATGTAACCAATCATCTTGATCACATGAGGATCGACCGATCGCCTTGACCCACTTACAAGCAAATAAAAGCTTTGAGATACCATACCTCTCAGCTCTTGCTTGATTCCCAAACATGCCCTTCAAGCCTACAATCATATTGTAAGCATCCTGGTCCTCATATTGCTTTTGGAGCTCGAGTCCATGGTGACTAGCATGAGACAGTGACCTCTCTGAAGCATTAACATGCTTTTCATATTCAACCTTCAAATTGCGAGCGGCATTTTCTACCGGTTCATCAGAATTGGATTCTCTAGAACATAGTCCTTCTTTTCATGCTTGAGAACAATTCTCAGGTTGCGATACCAATCAACAAAATTAGTTCCATTCAGTTTTTCCCTTTCCAAAACTGATCTCAAAGCAAAACCAGGTGTAGCAGGAGAAGGTGCCATTGAACTACAACAAAAACATGCAAAGATTCTAAGCACTATGTTTATGTAAAACTTTTATTAAACTTTTTAATTAAATACACTTCTATTTTATGTCCCTTTTATAGACACATAGTGAGTACTCAAGATCCATATTCATCAAACACTAGTGAGCTTTGGCATCACTGCTAGAAATTTAATGACATTGGTAAGCAACACCTTTGCTAATTACATCATATGTAACTCTTGTTTGTTGAGTATGAAAACAAGTAATGAATGCCTCCATCAACTTGACTCATGGCCAGTCAACCCGCCCCAAGGGCTCACATGAGGAAGGGAGCACTTCCGATATCGGTGCCAATTAAGAAACCTGCCTCATTTGTGTTTTCCTAGACACCACTTGTCTTGTATAGGTTCCTTCATTACTGAAATCAAATCCCAAACACTTATGTCCTCAAGCCCAAAATCGTTTTGATAGCTTGATTAAATCTACCATTGTTATGTGTGATGTGTCCAACACATCCCTATCATCTATTGAGATAGCCATTGATATACTACTTTGGCAGTTATATCAATAACGATCTAAATTTTTGATAGGTGCAACAATTGGATGGACAATTTGATTTAAAATTTTTAAATATAGGGATGAACAAAGATTACTATGAACATGGCATCACATGCAATGAGCATAAAGAAAATAGCAAGGATTAAACACACATCCACGTAAAATCAAAATAAGCTGTGAAATAGCATGGCCCTTAGCATTAAGATCTCCATCATCATGCTTGTTTGTTCACCTAGCCACCTTGCTTGATTTGTTCACCTAGCCATCTTGCTTGATACCATCGTCTTCATCATTATGGATGCAACTCCTTACAACTTTTGATAATGAATTTTACATGAGGGTTTGAAGCATCACAAGTCGACACGCAGGTCGTTATACAATTTAAATAGCCTTATGGCTTGACACGGCACGCAGGCCATGTGGAAATTACATGCATCACATACACATAGGCCATACCATTTCACATAATTCCCTGCAAAAACGAGTTAAAAAAAAGCAACCCTACAACTCCGGGGTCCGAGGGGCAGTGCCCTTGGAAATTTTTTTTAGAGGCATGTCTTCTGACATTGGAAAACGCCCTCAAAATTTTCACGGATCAACCAGATTGACCCAATCCGATCTAATATGATTGGCTTGGTCCCACATGGATACGTTTCAGAAACCCTGATGGCGGTAACCCGACCGGTAAGGGTAACGTCGTACCATGAACGGACTCACCCAAATCAATATTGAATCTGCTTGCGCTACCATGGATCAACCAGATTGACCCAATCCAACTCAATCGATTGGCTTGGTCCCATATGGATACGCTTGAAACCCCGATGGCGGTAACCCGACCGATAAGGGTAACGCCGCACCATGAACGGACTCACCCAAATCAAGATTGAGTCGGTTTGCACTTTCTCAAACCCTAAACCGATCGATCTCATCGATGGTCGCCGTCACCAATTCATCACATGAACTGGCCAACATGTAATAGATCCAATCTACTAACCTTACACATCATATGTGCAACATCCGATCACAAAACTATACGAGATGGCTCGATACCATCAAGAGGAACGCGTATGCTACGCTAGCACAAAAAAATTCTACCGCAAACCGTAAAGCTACTCGCAAGAAGGGGATCATAGATAAGATTACCAATAGACGCGAAGCGGAATCCTTCGCGTCGATGTAGTGGATCGCTCGCGCGCGATCGTTGCGCCGATGTAGTGGATCGCCCTCGCCTTGCCGTGGATCGCCCTCCCACGTCGCGCCGCAGCAGGCCACCGCAGTAGTCCACACGCCCGAGATGGAACGCCGCGGCGTCGTGTGCAAGCACCGTCGCTCGGCAGGGGCAGCGAGAGGAGTAGGCTAGGGTTTCGAGTGAATCACTCCTAAACCGTGGGAAAGCACACCTGCACCCTCCTCCTCCTCCTTATATAGCCACGAGATGAAACCCTAAACTAGGGCCCATCGTGCTAAGCCCACGAGGTTCATTAATTACGGATCCAATCCAAATTAATGCGTCCCACCATTAAGTGTGTGACCTGCAGGTTCACTTACGCTTGGACATGGATTCGAAAACTCCTTTTCAATCCAATAGTTGGTAGTGGCTTCTTGCAAAGTATGCCAACTCCCAAACATACTATGATCAAATCGACAGTAACCTATCAAAAGTACTCATGTAATAATCCCTTTGCCAAGTATATGAAGATTGATCTCAAGGCGAGAAGCATGTCATCCTTTGATGATTCAATCCATCTCTCGTATCCGTGATATATTAATAAGTTGTGATTGACTCCTCAATCACGGCATGGCCATGCACTTCCTTAATCATATCACACGAGTGGCCTTGTCATATATCTTCGTTTCATTGGAGTGGCAAATTCCATCTTGACTACTTACTTCCCTCTGCACATTTCATAGTAAACATGAAAGCTAACTTTATAACTATCCGGTTAGGAAGTAGTGTTTGATAGCCCCAAGGAAAACTATTACACATGTAGGGAATATGACAATCTCAGGTCTAAGGATCATACATCTACTAGGTATGAGATAGACTGATGACACATAAGAATGAAACATTCTCGCAGTGTCCCATTGCGGGTCTATCTAACCCATGTTCTTCAACATGCGTCCACAATGTATAGATGATATCTCCATATCCCATGATCTATGAAGCATGATCATCGATCACTACATGTGCTGATCTATTCATCGTTGTCCTATACGATGATATCCGATCAGAGATATTTATCGAATTACATCATTAAGTAAAGAGCTTCATAAGCAAGTCACATACTTGTTGATCAATACAATGATATACATTCATTGGACCAATAATCATATTATTATTCATAAACATAGTCATGTTACAATCATCTAAATGATTGCCTCAAGGGCATAACACTAACACTGTAGTCGGGTGCCTCTCTCCGCATGGCTCGGGGCCGGCTGCGCTCGGCCACCGCTACTAGCTCTTCGCCCTTCCTCTTCTTGTCCTTGTGCTTGGAGGACTCGGGCTTATCGCCTTTGTTCTTCGGATGTGGGCGTTCCTCTTGGCACTCAGCCAGGGCGTCTGAGGCCTTGGCGTAGCGGTCGGCCAGCGCGAACATCTCCTTCACAGATGTCGGGGGTTTCCTGGACATTTTCTTGATTAGATCAAGATCACTTACCCCTTTCTGGAAGGCCGCTACCACCACCACTTCAGATACATCCCTGATGGTGTTCTTCTTCTGCATGAAATGCCAGATGAAGTCCCTCAGCGTCTCGTCCTTCTTTTGATGAAGCTGGTAGAGGTCCCACGGGGTGCCAGGCCTCTCGTAGGTTCCCTGAAAGTTCACGATGAATTGTTCGCAGAGATCGCTCCAGGAGTCCACCGAGTTCGCCGGTAACCCTGTGAGCCAAGCTTGAGTTGAGGGGGTGAGATTGACCGGTACATAATTTGCCATCACGTTTTGATTGCCCCCGGCGGCCTTTACCGCCAGGGCATATACCTGTAGCCAAGCTTCTGGATCTCGCTCCCCGTCAAACTTTACGATGCCCTTGGGGTTGAATCCATCGGGCCATACCACTCGGCGCAGCTGAGGAGTAAACGCTCGGATCCCGTCAATAGATCTCTCATCATGATGAGGGGGAGTCCGGCGTGGCGAGCCTCTGGCTCGGCGATGGTCATCAACGTGCCGGGGCGGAGTTCGGCGCGGCAAGCTCATGGCTCGACGGTCGTCGTTGTCTCGACCCCGGCGATGATAGTCCCTATGTTCGTCACGGTCATCGTACCTCTGATCGCCTCGTCGATCACGGTCGGTGCCGAAATGCTCGCAGTTGTCGTGGTGCCCGCGTCGCTCTTCTTTGTCCCGCTCCTGCCGTCTAGCGTTGATGTCTTGGCGGAGGTTGCGGTTGATAGTTTGGCGTGCATCACCGAGAGGTGGCGTATGGCGCCGACTGCCGGTATTCCGACTGGTTGCGGTCCGACTGCTGGCGACACGAGTAGCGCGTGGGAGCACGAGTGCGGTTCACCTACCGGCTTTTCCTGATTCTGCTGGATTGCTGCCACCGTCACCATGGCCTTAATCTGGGCCACGATCGGGGCCGCCGAGCTATCCGATGCAATCATCGGGTCCAGCGTGTCGAGAAGCGTCTTGGAGGTGACGACGTTCTGCATCGGCGTGCGGAAGACGGATTGGTCGCCAAACGTGGACTGCAGGATATCGTCGCGGACATTGCGGCCGCGCGACCGAAGAGATCGCACCTGCACCTCCTTACCCTTATGAAGGTGATCTTCCTCCGTGGCCTCTTGGTCTTCTTGATGGAGATCGATCCCTTGCTCCTTGATTGCGAAGACGCCACGAAAATCGCAGCAATTCTTCACAATGCCGACTGGTTTTCTGAGTGAGTCAGTGCGGCATACCTGAGATGGGTTGGTCTGATCTTCACCGTTTGATCCGCCGGACCGTGCATACAAGCTCTTCTGCGTATCCGCGACGAAATCCAAACTTCCGAAGCGGAAGGCTTGGCTGGAGATGAAGGTGGCGATGAATCCGCCGATTGCTGCCATCGAGTCTGTAGAAAAAGATTATATCGCTTCCCCTACCTGCCGCACCAACTGTCTACTTTTGTAGTCGGCAATAAATTTATGGGGCAGGCGCTAGATCTCAAACTCGAAGGTCACACAAGACAAGGGGTTAGACAGGTTTAGGCCCTCAGCAATGGAGGTAATACCCTAATCCTGTGTGCTGGGATTATACGGATCTCTTGGATCTAAGATTGCTCCAAGAGCAACGTGCTCTGGTCAATATGAGGCGTGCTATGCTCTATGGCTTGATGCCTTGTTGTTGCCCGCCCTCTCCCTTATATACCGGGGGTGGCGTGACTTATAGAGTCCTGATCGGTTAGGAGATTCCGATCGGTTATTAGATTCTAGTCGGTTATAGGATAGAGTTTACATCTTTGTCTACCCTATCAATGACTCGGATCACAACTGTATTTTTTATATCTAAATATACGTAACTGTCTATAGGATGTGCCCCCCCTTCCATACGGTAGCAAAGCTTGGCGCGGGGCACAGCCTTTGGGCCTGTCTTTTCCTCAGGTGACGTTGGGCCGGTCATGGAGATACCTGGTTTCATATATTCCACAGGGTAAATTGGCATAATTGAAAATGATCAACAATCGGCGATGCGCAATTTTATTGATCAAGAACAGATTACAAAGTCTAAATTACAAGTGCTGCTGCTACTTGATAGGAAAGGTAGATAAAAAGTAGATGCGAGTTGTTTGATTGGTTGTTGTTTTCTTCAGCTCGCCTATGTTCCTTTTTATAGCACATAGGCCCATCGTATCCTTCTTTGATCCGTCATATGAACCGTATTGGCCACCACTTCTTGACAGGTAAAGTTCCTTCTTTGAATCAATATCGGCTAGAATTCCAAATTCAACCTAACATTTCCCTTTCTTAACCGATATCGTCCAGAAATATCTAATTTTATCCTTAGCCTGTTAAATTGGTTACATCTTGCCAAATTTTGGTGCTAGCAAAACTATAATATGCAATTTTTAGAGTGTTACAAGGTCATTCTTTTTATCTCCACTTCAACCGGGTAATGCCATCATATACATGTTGACAAGCACAGTGGAGGCTATTGAGAAAGAGAATGAATCAGGGCCCTTCAGTTTTCCTTTGGTTGTTCTAACAGAAGGTGAACAAGGCTAGGACTCGAACCGGCACGAGCGGGATGCAACAACATCAACGCTGATTGGTTGTATCAAAGAGGTAGAATCTTCTGCCAATGTTGCTTAGCGTAGGCGCAGTTGACGAATAGGTGGTCGGCTGTTTTTGTTTCATGGGCGCAGAGTGGATAGACTCCATGGACGGGGATCCCCTAGAGCCTAAAGAAAAGGGCTTTGTAAGCCGTGCTCACCGAGTACCGCAACCATCTTGAGAGGTGTTTGCATCTGAATTTGGTAAGGTACGACCAAATGGTCAGGCTAAGAATCAAGAGGTATCTTGGTCGATATCAGATAAGGAAAAGATTATTTGAAGGTGTATTATGATCTATATTGATCGTAAACATGGGATCTGTCTGAGTAGAGGCCGGTACATATCATGGTGGACAACGTGTTGGAATTCGATATGATCGGCCGATGTGCTATAAAAGAGGTTCGAAGGCAAGCGAGAAGAACAACATAATCAAATCAATCAACTTTTATTTTCCTGTCGACTAGGAGTAGCTCTGTAATTTAACCTTTTCTTATAATCTGACTTCGATCAATAAAGTTGCGCATCGTTGATTATTGGTCATCTTCGATTATGCCAACCAGGTTTGATTTTCTCCGATCTTGCTGCGCATCGCCTTTTTCGGGAAGATTTACCACTTATCATCTAATTAGCCCTAATAGTCTAATTAGATTTATTATCACCCTAGATCTTATCGTCCTTCTGTCTATTCAGACCTTTACCGATTATCTCACTATATCGACTTTGAGCGTATTTTGTTTATCTCTTACTGTTTGCAGGATCAAATCGGTTGGCATGCCTCGAATCCTTAAACCCGGCGTTCGTTGTGTGTGTTGTAGCCGATAGACCCTCTTTCACGTTTTTAGCGCCAACACACTCTTGGAAAGCCCGGTAGGACCCGATGTCTTCATCA
This sequence comes from Otatea glauca, assembly GCA_036346275.1. NCBI lineage: Eukaryota > Viridiplantae > Streptophyta > Magnoliopsida > Poales > Poaceae > Otatea > Otatea glauca. Next base: position 6,429,598 of record CM070716.1, on the reverse strand, counting down.
GGGAAGTCAATTCCGCCGTTCGATCTCAACGCTGAATCCATAATCGTCCCTACTCTGGACAATTTAACGCCAGAACAACACAAAGAGATTGTGGATCAAAAAGCAGAAATTGAAGAGATGATGCTGGGCTGTTATCAGAAACCCAACGTGGCATCACTCAGAAGACTTCATTGCCAACGGTTAATGCCCTCGACGATGAGGGGATTGTAACATCCCAAAATCTACTCAAAAAATTATTTTATTGCTTAAATGTGCATTTATGATTTTCTGGAATCTAATTGGATTTTTTTTTCTGAATTTATTTGAATTAATTTTAAATTAAGAATATTTACCTTTTGTTCAAATCTATTTAAATTTATGCAAAGTTAAAATAAAGTTTTGCCAAAAATAATTTATTTAAGTCCAGAATGTCTCAAAGTATTTTTGGGATTTTTCCTGGATTTTTCCTGATAATTTATCTGCCTAAAACTAATTAAATGAATTTCTGGAATTGTTTTAAATCAAAAATCGTTTTAAAAGCGGTGAATAGTAGCGGGCCGACCCACAGCCGTGCGGCCCAGACAGCCGCGTGGCCCAGCCTCCTCTGCGAAACTCTAGCCGATCGCAGCCGTTGAACCAAGCGACGGGCCAGATTAGATTGCGCAAGTGGATCCGGTCCGTTCATCGTGCCACGTGGACGGTTCCCGTGTCTCGTCTGCGAGCGGGACTCAGGCGCCACCGCCGTGTCCGAGAAGGACACCGCCGCCGCATCGATTGGGATTCCTAGCGCCGTACGCGGCCGTCGAGGGCTATTTAAGGGGGCCACAGCTTTCCCGAGGATGGTCTTTGCGTGCCGCAGCGATTGATCGGGGTCATTCCGTGAGAACCCTCGTAGATCGCGCCTGGGTGCTCACCGTGGGTCGTTGCACCCGCCACCGCTCGTTTCGTGCCTTTGCACCGTGGTTTAGCCGTTTCTCGCTGCTTGGGATCGGATCCGAGACCGCTGGGTCGTGGCGCATCGGTGCGAGGAAGCAGCGTCGCCGTTTCGTCGCCGGAACGCCATCGCCAAGGTCATCGCCTCCAAGTCCGGTGGAGCTACGCCGCCGCACCGCCATCGCCGTGTTGAAGCTTCGGGAGCCATCAGATCTCTGGTGAAGGGTTGAGATCATGCCACGTCGCCGCGTGAACAGTGAACCTCTCCGGTAAGCGCTAGCCGTTAGATCAGTGTTGGCGGTCAGGATTTAGCTACGTAAGCCCGGATCTGTAGCCGTTAGATGTGTTATGTGCGGTAGATTTTGCGCCGCAGAGAGGGACCAATCGGGTTGCGACGCGTGTCGGCGCGTAATGTGAGGCGCCATGGACTCTGTCCACGGTGGACCAGAGGAGGTCCCGTGGACCGAGTTTATGGACCGGAACACGTGTCGGTGTCTGATTGGTCCGGGCTTCTGCTGACGTCACGCTTGCGCAATAAACCTGTTTTCAATTTAAAAATAATTCTGTTAATTCTGATTTTCTAATTTCTGCAATTTCATTATTTATCCAAACTTCAAGGCTATATCTTTTGCGTTTTAACTCGGATTTGAGTGATTCAAATTTCTAAAAATTTGTAAAATTGAGATATATTTAATGGTGAATTTTAATTGATTTTTGGAGTTCATTTGCTCTCTGTTTTGGTATTTATTTTCTTTTCTCCTTCGGTACGCGTAGACGTTGAATTGTGCGACGCTTCGGAGGAAGATCCAGCAACTCAAGAGCAAGCTTCAGATCAAGATCAAGACATATTCCAAGGCAAGTTGTGCTTTGATCATGTTGAAGCCATGTTTATAAAATTGCTATATTTGTTTACCCTATTGCATATTATTTCAAGTATACAATTGTTTCAAATTAAATTGGGCTTAGCTAATATACCAGATTGATTTATACCCTACCTTGTCATTTGTATGCCATGATCTATTGTCACCCTAGATTGGTTCAATATAGTTGGTTAGTAATTATAATCAACATGGGATGGTTAGTCCGTAATAGTTGCTTAGCCATGCCACGTCATCACATGTGTTGGAATCATTGATAATTATTAATGGAATATGGAACAATGTTATGAACTTGTGTGTCATGTGGGATCACACGATGAGATTGAGTTGTTGTGCCGAGTCATGTCACGCAACGATGTTGAATTGTTGATAGCATGTGGTGCTTGGTAATCAACCTGGGTGATAATCATTTAGATTGGGGCATGTGACAAGGGGCGAGGATGCCAAGGTGGGCCCGATGGGCAGAGGGTATGTGGATGTCTTGCTTTGATCACTCGAAGGACTTAACCTTGCAAGCCTTTGACCTGAGTCAATCATGAAACCACATGTCTGGTATGGGCCAGCTTAGCTGATTAATTTGCAATGTCTTAATTTTGGTACTATCATGGTTGGTGTGAGTTCCCGAGTTATGGAGTAATTCACATGGCGCAATAGGGGGGCCCTGGTTGTGCTTTTCAGACCCACCAGTGTTGAAACCTTAGCGGGTAGTACTGGATTAAACCAGAGCATTGTAAAGGCTTTGTCATGATCTCTCCGCCGACACACCAAAGGAAGTGTGTTAACCCGGAAGGCACCAAGAGACGATCATGTCATGAGGGTAAAGTGCATAACCTCTGTAGAGTGTAAACCAATTCGAATAGTCGTGCTCGCGGTATTGAGCAATGCTCGGGAATTACAGTTAAGGGTTAGCTTAATTAAATGGACAACTTGGTTGGGATGGTAGAATGCCATGTGGAAGATGGAAATTGATTTATGATTGGAAACATGGTTTACTTGAGAAATGCTGAATCTATCTATTATTGTTATTTGTTTTAGAGTCTTTGCAATCTATTTATTGTATTTGTTCGTAAATGCTGCTTTGTTGCAAAATAGCCATGAGAGCCTATCCTTTGGAATAAGCCTTGCATATAGCTATGTTAGAATTGCATTCTGTGCACAACTTGTTGAGTGCTTTAAGTACTCACCCTTGCCAACAATATCATCACCAGTTGAAGAGTCTACATCAATGCCGAAGGAAAGATTCCAGGAGGAGATGAATGTTTAGGGCGCAAGCCTTGTCAGTTGCCTGTGGTATACTGAGGGGTTGTCTACGTTTTCATTCCGCTGCAGTTTGATATGTTCTTCAGCCTTGCGAGGCATCTTCATGTAAGTTGACCATAAGGTCATTTAACCAGTAGTATATATCATATGATGTCGTTCATAAGGTTTCCGCTGTGTATGATTGTGATATTCACCGATGTTGAGCCTGTGTGCACTAGCGTGATCCTGGACTAGTGCAGTATTCACAGAGGGTCCGGATTTGCATATTCGGGTCCCGACAGAAGTGGTATCAGAGCCATACTGACCGTAGCCCTTGACCCTAGATAGTCTAGTCGTCTCTATAGGAACTTCAAAATTATTTTCTAAAGAAAAGAATTAACTTGGAAGAATAATATGTTCTTGACTTATCTTATTCTGCTATTCCTTTCCTCGTCAGAATTTTTCTCTTTCTCCTGCTGAATTTATTTCTCTCTCCCTTGCTGGATCGAGTTAAAAACCTTATCTGAGTTGTCTTGGTAGTTGACGTGCCACACCTTAGAGAAAGCATCAAGTGCTTGCAGTCAACCCTGAAAACCATGAAGGAAGGAATCATCGAGCTTGAGGAAGGAGTGCATCGATGAAGTGCCCTAGAATCTAGAAGACTTATGCTTCGAGTAGCCAGTTGGGACTCATGTGTGGGAGTCGCGTCTGCTTAAAATACAAGTGTTACCCCCGTAGGTGGTAATTTTGTGTGTATAGGTTGAATTGGTTCTTCCTTGATTGCTGAATGTGCAATATGTGTTGCAGAGCTTTTAGGCTTATATAAGCAACCATACCAAGTTATTAATATTGTTTGCTTTAGTTATTGGGTTAAACCTATCTCCCCTGATTTAGGATCCCTGCTTCTTACCTATGCTATTTCCCTCTTCCCTAACCCAGTGAAGCAATCAAGCAGATAGTTTAGATTCGTGGAAACAACATAATCAGTGGCAGCGAAAATCAATCCAAGGAGAATCTCAATAATGGATTAGTTCTTCAACCGTCAGTACAGATGGATATGCAGAGTTTCAGAGAGTTCTTGACTGCTCAGACTCAGTTGATGCATGCAATGATGAAGCAAACGCAGACTATGACCGATCAAGCCAATGTCAACAGAGTGTCCCAAGCTGCCACCAATGAATTCCATTCCTACTCAAGGTTATCAGAATTCATAAGGACTCATTCGCCGATGTTTTCAGGAAATGTGTTACCCTCGGAAGCGGATGATTGGCTCGAGACCATTGAGAGGAAGATGCTAATTGCTCAGTGTAAAGGTGATGAGAAAGTCATGTATGCTTCGTATCAATTACAAGGAATTGCTGCGAAATGGTGGAAGAAATATTGTGCTGTTCATGAAGCCCCACGGAATATCACTTGGAATGAATTTGTTGTTGCTTTTAGTAATCTCTTTGCCTCACCGGGAGGCAGTATGGTCACAGAAAATACGGAGCAGAATACTATCCCTGCACCTTGTGCGACATCTAAGCGTTGCTTTCTAAAGTGCTGTCAACCAGACAAGTTAGAAGATCGTGCATGCATTCGCTGTGGAGAAATAGGACATACCGCTGACGAGCATGCGATTAGTTGCTCCAGCTGTGAAGGAAGCCATTCTCGTGGAGACTGTCCTATGAGTGACATCACATGTTACCTTTGTGAAGGCCGAGATCACAGTCCAGCTCAATGTCCCTTGGATCAAATAGTTACTGTTGTAACCCAGCATCAGCAAAAGAATCTTCGAGCCATAGTTGCTCAAGAGTCGTCAAGAAGAGGCGAAACGTCAGCTGCAAAAGTGGTGCCGCCCGAAGAGCTAAAAACACAATACCTTAATCCTGTTGGCCCTCATCAAGAAAGTAGTAATTGGCAGTCACCAACAGCATGTTTCCTGTGCGATGAAGAAGATCATTTGGCTAGGGAATGCCCTACGAAGCAACCAGCCCTAACACAGCAAGAAGACAATAATGTACCTGTAGCGGCACAACAGCGAACACGGGTGTGTTACAACTGCCACAAGGAAGGCCATTATGCTAATCGATGCCCACAGAGAAGACAATCATTGTCTACGGCCATGGATGCTCCAGAAGTTACCTCAGTCAAGTTCATAACGCCAAGGGTGAGCAGTAAAGTCGCAAGAGAAGTTTGTACGGAGAATCAGTTGAAGAAGAGGCGTCTGAAGCAAGACACTACCTTAGTCGACGAATGCTCAAGGAGGAGAGGTGGACCTAAGCTTTGTTACACCTGCAATAGGCCTGGGCATTTTGCTAACAATTGCCCTCATAAGGAAGTGATCGCACTAGTGCAAGTCAATCTTAATTCTGTTCCAGTCAAAAACTTCAGCGCTAATGCCAATCGAGGAAGTTTAGATCGATGATTTTATCCTACGCAAGTGTCATACCCTCGTTTGTAAAAGAAAAGTGACTAGTGATGAATTCCATATAAAGACTTTCTTGGCTAAATAAATAAAGTAAAGATGGTTGAGAGGCTGATACGTGAAGTGTTGGAATAAAAGCATTAATGATAAAGGATGTTTCTAAGTATTCACCTATGTTGACGGTTCACCTGAAGATGTTGCGTGTGCAACGATGATCAATTCAGTGGTGTTTGTAAAGCTTGTCAGCCCGAGGAATTATCATTGTCAGAAAGTACAGTATTGCTTGATCTAACCTAGAATGTGATGGAGTTAAGTTGGAGAAAAGTTTCTAGCGAACGATATTGGATATCAGACCTAAGATGCTACTCCTGAAATGAATTGGTCGTCCGAACATAAGGCTGTCCTGGAGTTTGGTGAAAGAATTGTGTCAGCTAAAAGCCCTGAAAGCAGGAAAATAGAATTTCAAACGACTACGGTTCGTGTCGGTCAGCGGAAGGTCAATAGCGTGGAAGTTGTCAGCTTTGAAGATGTGCCAGTTGTAGGGAACATCCATATGTGTCTTCTAAGAATCCCACCAGATCGGGAGATCAAGATGTTATTGAGTTAGTGCCTGGTACAACACTAAAAGTAAAAAAAAAGACCTCATCGAATGCCTATTGATGAGCTAGTTGAGATGAAAATGTAGATTGAAGAGTTGTTAGAAAAATGGTTCGCTTGAGCCAGTTGTCACCATAAGGAGCGCCTATTCTGTTTGAAGATGGGAGCATAAGGATGTGCATCAACCGTCGAGCATTTAATGAAGTAATGATTAAAGGGTAAGTATTCGTTGCCCAGGATCGTAATTTGTTTGATCAATCAAAAAGGAGCTGGAATGTTCTCAAGGATAGATCTTCGATCGAGTTATCATCAGTTAAGAATTCGTGCAGAGAATGTTCTTAGGTCAAAGTTTTCTCGCAGATGGATGATGAGTTTACTGATTGTATACGCTAGAATGATCAATGCCATTCTGAATTTATGAACATGACGAATGGAGTTCCATGGGAGAATTTAGTCAAGCTGTTATGATGTTTGGATACGATGTCTTTGTTTACTTCAAGTCAAAAGGAAAGTATGCAGAACAGTTGAGATTAGTTTTGAAAGGGTTGCTAGACCAATGGTTGTATGCTAAGTTTAGCAAATGTGACTTTTGGAAGGAGAAAGTGGAATTTCTTGCCATTAGATGACTGCTAAAGGAGTTACCGTGAATCCAACCACAAGCGATGTTACGTGGGAGCAACCGAGACCGCTTAGGCAATTAGGAGAAGAAGTTTGCATGGACGCCGCAATGCGAAAAGAGTTTTCTGTGATTGAGGAAACGTTTGACGATAGCACCTGTCTTAGTGTTGCCAGACGTGCAGAACAGTTTTGATATATACCGTGACGTCTCAAAACAAGATCTTGGATGTGTGTTAATGCAGAAAGGCAAAGTTGTTGCCTATGCGTCGAGACAGTTGAAACCACATGAAGAGAACTATGCTACGCATGAATTGGAAATTGCTACCGTAGTGCATGCCTTGAAGTCATTGCGTCATTATATTGTTGGAGATATGTATAGACCATAAGAGTTCGAAGTGCAGACCTTAATATAGAACGAAGAGGATGGTTGGAGTTGATTAAGTATTATAAGGCTGGGAACTGTTATCATCTTGGTAAGGCTAATATGGTATCCAATGTCTTAAGTCGTAAAGGCCATAGTGCCAATACACCAATATCAAGTGATTAATCGAAATGGTGCAAGGAGTTTCAAAAGTTGAAATTAGAAGTGGTTTCACAAGGATTTATAGCTGCTTTGGAAGTTAAGCCAATGCTTGAAGATCAGATCAGAGTGGGTCGGAAGGATGAAGGCTTAACTGAGGATTTTACCGTGGATGACCATGGAACCACACAGTTTAAAGGTTGAATCTATGTATCGAACAAGAAAGAGCTTAAGCAGTTGATTCTAGAAGCAGTTAATGATTCTAAAGTATTCAATTCCTCCAAAAAGGTGTTAAGATATATCAAGGTCTTAAGGAAGGGATTTGATAGCCTAAATTGAAGCGTGAAGTTGCTGAAAATATCGCTTTGTGTGATGTGTGTTAGAGAATAAAAATAATGCATCATAGATCAGCAAGTTTGTTACAGCCGGTGCAGAGCTCTGAGTGGAAGTAAGAGGCAAATCAGTAATGAGATACCTAGCGTTGAGAATGGTTGAGAATCCAGAAGTGATATGTTGAGAGCTTGTGCATTAGCTTATGCTATATCTTGGAATAAATGTTTGCTTTATGCAGAATTCAGTTACAATAATAGTTATCAAGCTAGCGTGCAGATGTCACCGTCGAGGCGTTGTATGGACGTGCCTGTCGTACTCCGTTGAATTGGAGTGAGACAACATATCGTATGGTATTGGACCTGATATTCTCAAGGAAGCCAAAGAGCGAGTTGCTATGATTAGAGAGAGGTCGAAGGTAGCCCAGTTAAGGAAAAAGAGCTACGCTGATGACCGTCATCAAGATTCGAGGTTCGAGCCAAAAAATTTTGTGTATCTCAGAGTTCGCCCTCTGAAATGTGTCAAAAGGTTTCACGCTAAGGGGAAGCTTGCGTCAAGATGTGTTGGTCCATTAAAAATTTTGAGCTGTCAAGGAGAGATTGCTTATCAGTTAGAGTTGCCGCAGTCAATGGCAGGAAGTGCATGATGTGTTCTATGTGTCACAGTTTAAGAGATGTCTCAGAGTGCCAGCAGGACAAACCCCGTTGGACGCAATAGAGCTACAGGAAGATTTGGCTTACAAGGAGCAGCCAGTCAAAATTTTGGATGTTATAGAACGTGAGACTAGGGACAAGTCTATTTGCTTCTGCAGAGTTCAACAGAGCAATCATTCAGAGAATGAAGCAACTTGGGTGCGTGAAGACGATGTGAAGTCAGAATTTCCAAACCTATTCTCTAGTTAGCCCTGAATCTCGGGGTCGAGATTCTGTTAAGGGGGGGAGGTTTGTAACATCCCAAAATTTGCTCAAAAAATTATTTTATTGCTTAAATGTGCATTTATGATTTTCTGGAATTTAATTGGATTTTTTTTCTGGATTTATTTGAATTAATTTTAAATTAAGAATATTGACCTTTTGTTCAAATCTATTTAAATTTATGCAAAGTTAAAATAAAGTTTTGCCAAAAATATTTTATTTAAGTCCAGAATGTCTCAAAGTATTTTTGGGATTTTTCCAGGATTTTTCCTGATAATTTATTTGACTAAAACTAATTAAATGAATTTCTGGAATTGTTTTAAATCAAAAGTTGTTTTAAAAGCGGGTGAACAGTAGCGGGCCGGCCCACAGCCGTGCGGCCCAGACAGCCGCGTGGCCCAGCCTCCTCTGCGAAACCCTAGCCGATCGCAGCCGTTGAACCAAGCGACAGGCCAGATTAGATCGCGCGAGTGGATCTGGTCCGTTCATCGTGCCACGTGGACGGTTCCCGTGTGTTGTCTCCGAGCGGGACTCAGGCGCCACCGCCGTGTCCGAGAAGGACACCGCCGCCGCGTCGGTTGGGATTCCTAGCGCCGTACGCGGCCGTCGAGGGCTATTTAAGGGGGCCGCAGCTTTCCCGAGGATGGTCTTTGCGTATTGCAGCGATTGATCAGAGTCGTTCCGTGAGAACCCTCGTAGATCGTGCCTGGGAGCTCACCGTGGGTCGTTGCACGCGCCGCCGCTCGTTTCATGCCTTTGCGCCGTGGTTTAGCCGTTTCTCGCTGCTTGGGATCTGGATCCGAGACCGCTGGGTCGTGGCGCGTCGGTGAGAGGAAGCAGCGTCGCCGTTTCGTCGCCGGAACGCCATTGCCAAGGTTGTTGCCTCCGAGTCCGATGGAGCTACGCCGCTGCACCGCCATCGCCGTGTTGAAGCTGCGGGAGCCATCAGATCTCTGGTGAAGGGTTGAGATTGTGCCACGTCGCCGTGTGAACAGTGAACCTCTCCGGTAAGCGCTAGCCGTTAGATCAGTGTTGGCGGTCAGGATTTAGCCACGTAAGCCCGGATCTATAGCCGTTAGATACGTTATGTGCAGTAGATTTTGCGCCGCAGAGAGGGACCAATCGGGTTGCGGCGCGTGTCGGGCAGCGAATGCGAGGCGCCGTGGACTCTGTCCACGGTGGACCAGAGGAGGTCCCGTGGACCGAGTCTTTGGACCGGAACACGTGTCGGTGTCTGATTGGTCCAGGCTTCTTCTGACGTCACGCTTGCGCAATAAACCTGTTTTCTATTTAAAAATAATTCTTTTAATTCTGATTTTCTAATTTCTGCAATTTCAGTATTTATCCAAACTACAAAAGGCTATATCTTTTGCGTTTTAACTCGAATTTGAGTGATTCAAATTTTTTAAAATTTGTAAAATTAAGATATATTTAATGGTGAATTTTAATTGATTTTTGGAGTTCATTTGCTCTCTGTTTAGGTATTTATTTGCATTTCTCCTTCGGTACGCGTAGACGTTGAATTGTGCGACGCTTCGGAGGAAGATCCAGCAACTCAAGAGCAAGCTTCAGATCAAGATCAGGACCTATTCCAAGGCAAGTTGTGCATTGATCATGTTGAACCCATGTTTATAAAATTGATATATTTGTTTACCCTATTGCATATTATTTCAAGTATTCAATTGTTTCAAATTAAATTGGGCTTAGCTAATATACCAGATTGATTTATACCCTACCTTGTCATTTGTATGCCATGATCTATTGTCACCCTAGATTGGTTCAATACAGTTGGTTAGTAATTATAATCAACATGGGATGGTCAGTCCGTATTAGTTGGTTAGCCATGCCACGTCATCACATGTGTTAGAATCATTGATAATTAATCTTGATTAATGGAATATGGAACAATGTTATGAACTTGTGTGTCATGTGGGATCACACGATGAGATTGAGTTGTTGTGGCGAGTCATGTCACGCAACGATGTTGAATTGTTGATAGTACGTGGTGCTTGGTAATCAACCTGGGTGATAATCATTTAGATTGGAGCAAGTGACAAGGGGCGAGGATGTCAAGGTGGGCCCGATGGGCAGAGGGTATGTGGATGTCTTGCCTTGATCACTCTAAGGACTTAACCTTGCAAGCCTATGACCTGAGTCAATCATAAAACCACATGTCTGGTATGGGCCAGGTTAGCTGATTAATTTTCAATGTCATAATTTTGGTACTATCTTGGTCGGTGTGAGTTCCCGAGTTATGGAGTAATTCACATGGCCCAAGAGGGGGGCCCTGGTTGTGGTTTTCAGACCCACCAGTGTTGAAACCTTAGTGGGTAGTATTGGATTAAACCAGAGCATTGTAAAGGCTTTGTCATGATCTCTCCGCCGACACACCAAAGGAAGTGTGTTAACCCGGAAGGCACCAAGAGACGATCATGTCATGAGGGTAAAGTGCATAACCTCTGCAGAGTGTAAACCAATTCGAATAGCCGTGCTCGCGGTATTGAGCAATGCTCGGGAATTACAGTTAAGGGTTAGCTTAATTAAATGGACAACTTGGTTGGGATGGTAGAATGCCATGTGGAAGATGGAAATTGATTTATGATTGGAAACATGGTTTACTTGAGAAATGCTGAATCTATCTATTATTGTTATTTGTTTTAGAATCTTTGCAATCTATTTATTGTATTTGTTCGTAAATGCTGCTTTGTTGCAAAATAGCCTTGAGAGCCTATCCTTTGGAATAAGCCTTGCATATAGCTATGTTAGAATTGCATTCTGTGCACAACTTGTTGGGTGCTTTAAGTACTCACCCTTGCCAACAATAACATCACCAGTTGAAGAGTCTACATCAATGCTGAAGGAAAGATTCCAGGAGGAGACGAATGTTTAGGGCGCAAGCTTTGTCGATTGCTGTGGTATCTTGAGGGTTGTCTACGTTTTCATTCATTTGCAGATTTGATATGTTCTTGACCTTGCGAGCATCTTCATGTAAGTTGACCATAAGGTCATTTAACCAGTAGTATATATCGTATGATGTCGTTCATAAGGTTTCCGCTGTGTATGATTGTGATATTCACCGATGTTGAGCCTGTGTGCACTAGCGTGATCCTGGACTAGTGCAGTATTCACAGAGAGTCCGGATTTGCATATTCGGGTCCCAACAGGGATCACTGACACCTTAGTAAGCCAATACACGGCCGCAGAAGCCTGTAACATCCCAAAATTTGGGTTTTCAAAAATCTTTTGTTTAGTTCATCTTTCGAAAAATCCCCGCTGATTTTCTTGCTTTAATAAAGCTTAATCTGAAATTTTCTAATGCTAAAATAATTTAATTTGACTAATATAAACTTCAATTAAAATAAATTTAGTTTTATTTGAGTTCATTGTGCTTCAATGAATTTTCTGTAATTTTTTGATATTTTTAGGAGTTCGTTTGCTATTCATTTGGAAATTAATTTAAATTAAGCCTCTTGTTAAATATAATTAAATACTTTAAAATTTAAAATAAAGTTTTGTTAAAAATATTTTATTCAAGCTCCAAATGTCTCAAAATATTTTCTAGAATTTTTTTAGAATTTTTCTTGAATGTTTATTACTCTAAACGAATTATTTTAATTTCTGGATTATTTTAATTCGGAAATTGGGCTAAATCGACGTGTCATCTTCTGAGCCGGCCACGTAATCGCCCAGCTGCAGCCCTCCGATCCAGATCCGACGCACCGCAATGAGCCACGTCACCCGGTACTGTTCATTGTGCACCAGGTGTTCGATCTGATCCGTTTTCAATCCAAATCCGGTTTTTCTTCGTGTTTCCTTGTATGGCACGACTCCCCAGCTTATATAAGTGTCCTAAGACCCCTCCCACTCAGCCCTAATGCCCAGATCACCTCCCAAACCATAAAATCCGCCGCCATGTCTTTCCGGTGCGCCGCCATCGTCGGCCGATCGTGGCATCGCGTTCTCTGTCGTTCCGGTGAGTTTTTCTGAAATCCTCTCACGTCACCTCGTGCCTTATGGTCAGATCTATCTCTCCACCAAATTTGGGGCAGTTCCATCTGCGGAATCAAAAGTTACGGCCGTTCTAATCTCAAATCTTGCTACTGCCCGTTCTCCTCGGTTTTTTTGAGTTTGACCATGAAATTTTTTCTGTAGCTCTTGATGTCCTCTACACGGTGCTCACCCTAACTCAAGGTTTGTCCTGCGGGATTTATGCAGAAAAATCAATCCTCCCCGATCAGACTGCGTTCCAATGACAGAAAACTTCGTCGCGCGTTCCCCGTTGATCCAGAAGGTAAAACTCAGATCCGTTCACGTCATATTGTGCCAAATGATCCCAGATATCTCTCTGTATAATTTGGTTCGGTTCCATCTTTTATTTTAATAGTTATGATCATTTGATCTATTGGCTCGCAATTGCTCGTTAAATCGACGATTTGTGATCATCCGTTGGGTTGCTTCAAATCCGGATATACCGTTGAGTTCGTGTCACGCGTTCTATGTGGTGCTTACTTTCCTTTGTTTGTTTCATCCTCCAAAAGTTTAATATTCGTTATCGTCGCCTTTTGCCACCGCCGCGTGCGTCGTCTTGTGCCGCCAACCATTTTGGTTTGTCGTGGCCATGTCATTGTGTCCAGAAGATCAATATCCCCTGTTTTGCCCACCGTTGAAGTTCATTGATCCCCGGTTGCCGTCAAAGCCATATTCTCGAATCTATCCGACGTCTTTTGGCCTAGTCCTTCGTGTCGGTGCGCATTTCGGTTCGCCATCTTTGGTAACCTTTAATCACAGAGCCAACCCTACCATCCTACCCTATGCCAAGTGTATTCATCCTTGAATCGTTTCGCTCAAACCCGGACTTAACCCTTGGTCCAATTTGTCGTTGTGTCACGATATGTGTACCCCGCAGATCTCAAACCAAATTTGAGCCATGTCATGACCTCGCTGCCCTATCTTTCAACCGAGGGTTGCCACCTTATAATCTCATAAGTGTTCCGTTAACGCTTCACCTTCATCGTTAGCGTTCCGTCGTTAACGTTCCGTCGTTAACATTCCGTCGTTAACGTCCCATCGTTAACGTTCCGTCGTTAACATTCCGTCGTTAACGTCCCGCTGCTAACGTTTCTTCGTTAACGTTCCGCCGTTAACGCTTTTCTCTCGTTTCGCTATCATCGCATACGCGCATTCCGGCAAAAGCGTAGCGCGATGTCATTATCCTTTCTATCGTCCTATCGTGATCTAACCCCGTTCCTTGTGAGCCTGGATTTATCTTTCTATCATCTGCAAAGTCGGACCAAAACCTAACTTAAGACCGGTTCGATGGATTGAGTTCATCGTGAGCCGCGCTACCGGTATTGCGGCTTTCCTTGTTGTGTCCACCGTAGTAAGATATTTGTACTGTCTTACTACATATCGTCATCGCCCTGTTATCGTCAAGTCTCTTCTTTGATGTATGATTGAACCCCAGATCGGATCGCACTGAATGTCGATTCCATTCGTCCTCGTCTTATCTCTGAAAATCTAATCTGCCATTAACCCAGAATTCATTCGTGAACTTGGTCGATAGACCATTGGCCATATGTCATATCCTGGTGCCATATCTATTCTATTAGTCTATCTTTCTTTTATTTGACTGTGTATTTGTTTAGTCAACAAAAGTCAACATTGAGCATCAGTTTAGTCCATCATGAACTAACATATCTTTATGGACCCGATCTAGATCAATAGCCCATATGTCAATATCTGTCCAATCGAGTTAATTAATCTCGAAGGACATCTCCTGGAATATACTCCGTCTTTCCCTAATTATCAGTCGTAACCTTCTCGATAAATCTTACGAAGCTGTTCTTTTCATCCGATCTTCGATCAAATCTAAGTTCCTAAATTCAATCCCTTCCGTTCAGTACCAATCTAATATTAAATTGGAGTTTATTTGAATTGCTTTTGAGTTTTGTTGTATTTGTGCTTCTTTGTCGTTAGACGTGTCGTCCAGAAGTTACCCGAAGCAGCTGAAGGACGAGGAAGTCGAAGCATTCGATTGAGGAAGCCGAAGATCAATTTAAAAGAGTAAAGAGCAGTTTATAGCAAGTGCCAGGCAAGTTGTGCTTTGATCATGTTGAACCTACGATTACAAAAAAACTGCTATATTGTTTTACTTTATTGCATATTATTTGACATGTACAAATGTCTTCAATTAAATTTGGGACTTAGCTATTATACCCAATTGATCTATACCCTACCTTGCCATTTGTATACCATGATATATTGTCGCCCTAGATTGGTTCATTATAGTTGGTTAGTAATAATAATCAACATGGGATGGTTAGACCGTATTAGTTGCTTAGCCATGCCACAACATCACATGTACTTTAGTCTTTGATAAATAATCATGACTAATGGAATATGGAACGATGTTATGAACTTATGTGTCATGTGTGGTCATACGATGAGATTGAGTTGTGGTGGCGAGAGGATGTCACGCAACGAGGTTAAATTGCTGATGGCACGTGGTGCTTGGTAATCAACTGGGGTGGTTATGATTTAGATTGGGGCAAGTGGCAAGGGGCCAGAATGCCAAGGTGGGCCCGATGGGCAGGGGTATGTGGAAGTCTTGCCTCGATCATCTTAAGGACTTAACCTTGCAAGTCTTTGACCTGAGTCAATCATGCAACCACATGTCTGGTATGGGACAGACCTAGATGATTAGGGTTCTGATATCTTTCCTCTGATACCTCGGGGTGATAGTACACGGAAGTGTATACGTGTGGGGAGTGTACGTGCTACGGCTTGGTGCCCATCCAACGGTGTTGGCACATCCTATACTTGGCTCCACGTGAGAGGAGTAATAGTGAAGGCAATACCGGAGAGGTTCTTTGGATAAGGTAGAGGTTCCTGAAAGGCTTTGTCGTGATTTCTCTACCGGCACACCAAAGGAAGTGTGCTAATGGCCAGGCACAAAGAGAATATCAAGTCGTGTGGGTAAAGTGCATAACCTCTGCAGAGTGTAAACCTATTCGAATAGCCGTGCTCACGGTATTGAGCAGGGCTCAGGAATTATAGTTAAGGGTTAGACTTTTGAAATGAAAACTTGGAATGGGTGTTAGTGTTATGACCTTGAGGCAATTATTTAGATGATTGTAACATGACTATGTTTATGAATAATATTATGATTATTGGTCCAATGAATGTATATCATTGTATTGATCAACAAGTATGTGACTTGCTTATGAAGCTCTTTACTTAATGATGTAATTCGATAAATATCTCTGATCGGATTTCATCGTATAGGACAACGATGAATAGATCAGCACATGTAGTGATCGATGATCATGCTTCATAGATCATGGGATATGGAGATATCATCTATACATTGTGGACGCATGTTGAAGAACATGGGTTAGATAGACCCGCAATGGGACACCGCGAGAATGTTTCATTCTTATGTGTCATCAGTGTATCTCATACCTAGTAGATGTATGATCCTTAGACTTGAGATTGTCATATTCCCTACATGTGTAATAGTTTTCCTTAGGGCTATCAAACACTACTTCCTAACCGGATAGTTAGAAAGGTAGCTTTCATGTTTACTATGAAGCGTGCGAGAGGAAGTGAGCGATCAAGATGGAATTTGCCACTCCAATGAAACAGAGATATATGACAAGGCCACTCGTGTGATATGATTAAGGAAGTGCATGGCCATGCCGTGATTGAGGAGTCAATCACAACTTATTAATATATCACGGATACGAGAGATGGATTGAATCATCAAAGGATGACATGCTTCTGCCTTGAGATCAATCTTCATATACTTGGCAAAGGGATTATTGCATGAGTACTTTTGATAGGTTACATCGATTTGATCATAGTATGTTTGGGATTTGGCATACTTTGCAAGAAGCCGCTACCAACTATTGGATTGAAAAGGGTTTTCGAATCCATGTCCAAGCGTCGTGAACTGCGCAGTCACACACTTAATGGGCTGGGACGCATTAATTTGGATTGGATCCGTATATAATGAACCTTGTGGGCTTAGCACGCGATGGGCCCTAGTTTAGGGTTTCATCTTGTGGCTATATAAGGAGGGAGGAGGAGGCGCGGGGTGTACTTTCCCACGGTTTAGGAGTGATTCACTCGAAACCCTAGCCTACTCCTCTCGCTGCCCTGCCGAGCGACAGTGCTTGCACACGGCGCACGGCGTTCCATCTCTGGGCGTGTGGACTCACTGCGGTGACGCTGCTGCGGCTGCGGCGTGGGAGGGCGATCCACGGCAAGGCGAGGGCGATCCACTACATCGGCGCAACGATGCGGCGTGGGCGATCCACTACATCGGCGCGAAGGATTCCGCAATGCGCGTCTAGTGGTAATCTTATCTTTGATCCCCTTCTTGCGGTAGCTTTACGGTTTCGCGTTAGATTTTTTGTGCTAGCGTAGCATACGCGTTCCTCTTGATGGTATCGAGCCATCTCGTATAGTTTTGTGATCGGATGTTGCACATATGATGTGTAAGGTTAGTAGATTGGATCTATTACATGTTCAGCCAGTTCATGTGATGAATTGGTGACGGCAGCCATCGATGAGATCGATCTGTTTAGGGTTTGAGGAAAGTGCAAACCGGCTCAATCTTGATTTGGGTGAGTCTGTTCATGGTACGACGTTACCCTTACCGGTCGGGTTACCGCCATCAGGGTTTTCTGAAACGTATCCATATGGGACCAAGCCAATCAAAAAAATTTCCAAGGGCGCTGCCCTCGACCTGCCCGCTGACCGGCCAGCGGGACCACCGCCAGGGGCTCTGCCCCTTGGACCCCACCAGGGGCACTGCCCCTCGGACCCCGGAGTCGTAGGGTTGCTTTTGTTTAACTCGTTTTTGCAGGGAATTATGTGAAATGGTATGGCCTATGTGTATGTGATGCATGTAATTTCCACATGGCCTGCGTGCCGTGTCAAGCCATAAGGCTATTTAAATTGTATAACGACATGCGTGTCGACTTGTGATGCTTCAAACCCTCATGTAAAATTCATTATCAAAAGTTGTAAGGAGTTGCATCCATAATGATGAAGACGATGGTATCAAGCAAGATGGCTAGGTGAACAAATCAAGCAAGGTGGTTAGGTGAACAAACAAGCATGATGATGGAGATCTTAATGCTAAGGGCCATGCTATTTCACGACTTATTTTGATTTTACGTGGATGTGTGTTTAATCCTTGCTATTTTCTTTATGCTCATTGCATGTGATGCCATGTTCATAGTAATCTTTGTTCATCCCTATAGTTAAAAATTTTAAATCAAATTGTCCATCCAATTGTTGCACCTATCAAGAATTTAGATCGTTATTGATATGACTGCCAAAGTAGTATATCAATAGCTATCTCAATAGATGATAGGGATGTGTTGGACACATCACGCATAACAATGGTAGATTTAATCAAGCTATCAAAACGGTTTTGGGCTTGAGGACATAAGTGGTTGGGATTTGATTTCAGTAATGAAGGAACCTATACAAGACAAGTGGTGTCTAGGAAAACACACATGAGGCAGGT
This sequence comes from Otatea glauca, assembly GCA_036346275.1. Classification (NCBI taxonomy): domain Eukaryota; kingdom Viridiplantae; phylum Streptophyta; class Magnoliopsida; order Poales; family Poaceae; genus Otatea; species Otatea glauca. Next base: position 6,411,645 of record CM070716.1, on the reverse strand, counting down.
TTCTTAATTGGCACCCGAATACGGAAGTGCTCCTCCTCATGTGAGCCCTTGGGGCAGTTGACTGGCCATGAGTCAAGTTGATGGAGGCATTCATTACTTGTTTTCCTACTCAACAAACAAGAGTTACATATGATGTAATTAGCAAAGGTGTTGCTTACCTATGTCATTAAATTTCTAGCAAGATGCCAAAGCTCACTAGTGTTTGATGAATATGGATCTTGAATATTCACTATGTGTCTATAAAAGGGACATAAAATAGAAGTGTCTTTAATTAAAAAGTTTAATAAAAGTTTTACATAAACATAGTGCTTAGAATCTTTGCATGTTTTTGTTGTAGTTCAATGGCACCTTCTCCTACTCCTGCTACACCTGGTTTTGCTTTGAGATCGGTTTTGGAAAGGGAAAAACTGAATGGAACTAATTTTGTTTATTGGTATCGCAACCTGAGAATTGTTCTCAAGTTTGAAAAGAAGGACTATATTCTAGAGAATCCAATTCCTGATGAACCAGCCGAAAATGCTGCTCGCAATTTGAAGGTTGAATATGAAAAGCATGTTAATGCTTCAGAGAGTCACTTGTCTCATGCTAGTCACCATGGACTCGAGCTCCAAAAGCAATATGAGGACCAGGATGCTTACAATATGATTGTGGGCTTGAAGGGCATGTTTGGGAATCAAGCAAGAGCTGAGAGGTATGGTATCTCAAAGCTTTTATTTGCTTGTAAGTGGTGAAGGCGATCCGGTCGATCCTCATGTGATCAAGATGATTGGTTACATTGGGAGATTGGAAAAACATGAGTTTCCCTTAGCCTCGGTTTGGCCACAGATGTTATTCTCCGGTCTACGCCTCAGAGCTTTGAGCCATTCATTATGAATTTTCATATGAATAGCATGGAGAAGAGCCTAACCGAGCTACATGGGATGCTCAAGGCTGCTTAGAAAGCATTAAGAAAAACCCAATCATGTGATGATGGTTCAGAAAACAACTGCTTTCAAAAAGAGGAAGTCTAAGGCTGGGGGAATGGGAAAGAGCAAGGGCAAGGGCAAGGGCAAGGCTCAAGATGAGATCGCAAGCCTCAAAACTAAGCTTCAGAAGCTTAAAGTTAGCCCTCAACCTGATACCCAATGCTTCTATTGCAAGAAATCAGGGCATTGGAAACGGAACTGCGAAAAGTACCTGGCAGATAAGAAGAATGGAAATGTGGTTTCCACTTCAGGTATTAATGTTATAGAAATTAATCTTGCTACTTCTTCACTCAGCTCATGGGTATATGATACCGGTTCGGTTGCTCACATTTGCAATTCGTTGTAGGGGCTGATAAAGAGTAGAGACTTGGCAAAAGGAGAAGTGGATCTTCGCGTGGGGAATAAAGCAAGAGTTGCTGGTCTTGCCGTTGGCACATACCCATTGCATTTGCCTTCAGAATTAGTTTTAGAACTTAATAATTGTTATTTTGTTCCATCTTTGAGTAGAAACATTATTTCATCTTCTTGTTTGGAACATGAAGGTTATGATTTCAGAATAAAGAACTTTGTTTGTTCGATATTTTTGAGTGATATGTATTATGGTCGTTGCCCCATGATGGATGGGTTGTACGTCCTTGAACTCGAAGAAATACCTGTCTATAATATTAATGTAAAAAGGCATCGGCCTAATGATTTGAACCCTACCATTTTGTGGCATTGTCGCTTAGGTCATATAAATGAGAAGCGCATGAAGAAGCTCCATGATGATGGACTTCTAACCTCATTTGATTTTGAATCATTTGAAACATGTGAATCTTGTTTACTTGGCAAGATGACAAAAGCCCTTTCACGTGTTTTAGTGAGAGAGCAAGTGAATTATTGGCCCTAGTACATACAGATGAATGTGGACCAATGAGCTCATTGCTAGGGGTGGGCTTGATGCTGTAACTTTTACCGATGACTTGAGAGATATGGATATATCTATTTAATGAGAATAAATCTGAAACTTTTGAAAGGTTCAAAGAGTTTGAGCGAAGTACAAAATCAACTTGGCAAAACAATAAAACACTTACGATCCGATCGTGGTGGCGAATACTTGAGCCAAGAGTTTGGTGATCATCTAAAGCAATGTGGAATCGTTCCGCAACTTACTCCGCCAGGAACGCCTCAATGGAATGGCGTGTTCGAGCGACGTAACCGAACTTTATTAGATATGGTTCGGTCAATGATCAGCCAAACAGATCTGCCATTATCCTTCTGGGGTTTCGCTCTAGAGACAGCCGCGTTCACTTTGAATAGGGTCCCATCAAAATCCGTTGAGAAGACGCCATATGAGATATGGACTGGGAGAAGACCCATGTTGTCATTTCTCAAGATATGGGGATGTGAGGCTTATGTAAAACGTTTACAATCAGATAAACTCGCACCTAAATTAGAAAAATGCTTTTTTGTGGGGTATCCTAAAGAAACAAAAGGATATTACTTTTACAAAAGAAACGAGAAAAAAGTTTTTGTTGCTCGAAATGGTGTCTTTTTGGAGAAAGAGTTTCTTTCAAAAGAAATCAGTAAGAGTGATGTGTATCTTGATAAAGTTCGAGAATCACATGAATATGTTCAAGCTATCACTGAACCTTCACAAGATGTACAAAGTGTTGTACAACGTGTGGAAGAGACTCTAGCCCCACGTAGGTCGGGGAGGCCACGTCATGTACCTATAAGATATGGGAGTGACATATTATTGTTGGACAATGATGAGCCCACGACTTATGAAGAAGCAATGATGGACCCAAACTCCGAAAAATGGCTTGAAGCCATGAGATCCGAAATTCAATCCATGCATGACAATCAAGTTTGGAACTTGGTCGACTCTCCTGATGGTGTAAAAACCATTGAGTGCAAATGGATTTTCAAGAAAAAGATAGACGTAGATGGAAATGTTCAGATCTATAAGGCACGTTTGGTGGCAAAGGGTTTCAAACAAGTTCAAGGAGTTGACTATGATGAAACTTTCTCACCGGTAGCCATTCTCAAGTCTGTCCGGATCATTTTAGCTATTGCTGCATATTTTGATTATGAAATATGGCAGATGGATGTCAAAACAGCCTTCCTTAATGGGAATCTTTCTGAGGATGTATACATGATACAACCTGAAGGTTTTGTTGATCCTAAATATGCTAAAAGGGTATGCAAGCTTCAAAGATCCATTTATGGTTTAAAGCAAGCATCTCGGAGTTGGAACATTCGTTTTGATGAAGTAGTCAAAGGTTTTGACTTTATCAAAAATGAAGAAGAGCCTTGTGTTTACAAGAAGGCTAGTGGGAGCGCACTTGTATTTCTGATTTTGTATGTGGATGACATATTATTGATCGGGAATGACATTCCTATGCTTGAAGATGTTAAGACTTCATTGAAAAGGAGTTTCTCAATGAAGGACTTGGGAGAAGCATGCTATATCTTAGGCATAAAAATCTATAGAGATAGATCAAAAAGGTTAATTGGATTAAGTCAGGAAACGTACATTGACAAGATATTGAAAAGGTTCAATATACATGAATCCAAGAGAGGTTTCATGCCAATGTCACATGGCATCAGTCTCTGCAAGAATCAGTGTCCTTCGACATCTGATGAGTGAGACAGGATGAGCAAGATTCCATATGCTTCAGCTATTGGGTCTATTATGTATGCTATGATCTGTACACGCCCAGATGTCTCATATGCTCTAAGTGTCACGAGCAGATACCAAGCGGATCCTGGTGATGGTCACTGGATAGCCGTAAAAAATATCCTAAAGTACTTGAGAAGAACTAAGGGTATGTTCCTTGTTTTTGGAGGTGAGGAAGATCTGGTTGCAAAGGGTTACACCGATGAAAGCTTCCAAACTGACAAAGATGATTTTCGATCGCAATCCGGGTTTGTGTTTACACTTAATGGAGGAGCGATGGTGGAAGAGTTCCAAGCAAAACACGGTGGCCGACTCTACGACAGAAGCGGAGTACATTGCGGCTTCGGAGGCCGCAAAGGAAGCTGTGTGGATTAAGAAGTTTATCACAGAGCTTGGTGTGGTCGCTAGTGCCTCTAGTCCAATGGACATCTATTGTGATAATAGTGGTGTCATTGCACAAGCAAAAGAGCCTAGATCACATCAGAAGTCTAAACACATACTCCGTCGCTTTCACCTTATTCGCGAGATTGTGGATAGAGGTGACGTGAGAATATGCAAAGTACATACGGAAGCCAATGTGGCCGATCCGTTGACAAAGCCACTACCACAGCCTAAGCATGAGGTGCACACAAGGTCTATTGGTATTAGATACTTAATTGATTGACTCAAGTGCAAGTGGGAGATTGTTAGTGTTATGCCCTTGAGGCAATCATTTAGATGATTGTAACATGACTATGTTTATGAATAATATTATGATTATTGGTCCAATGAATGTATATCATTGTATTGATCAACAAGTATGTGACTTGCTTATGAAGGTCTTTACTTAATGATGTAATTCGATAAATATCTCTGATCGGATTTCATCGTATAGGACAACGATGAATAGATCAGCACATGTAGTGATCGATGATCATGCTTCATAGATCATGGGATATGGAGATATCATCTATACATTGTGGACGCATGTTGAAGAACATGGGTTAGATAGACCATAATGGAACAACTGCGAGAATGTTTCATTCTTATGTGTCATCGGTGTATCTCATACCTAGTAGATGTATGATCCTTAGACTTGAGATTGTCATATTCCCTACATGTGTAATAGTTTTCCTTGGGGCTATCAAACACTACTTCCTAACCGGGTAGTTATAAAGGTAGCTTTCATGTTTACTATGAAACGTGCGAGAGGAAGTGGCGATCAAGATGGAATTTGCCACTCCAATGAAACGGAGATATATGACAAGGTCACTCGTGTGATATGATTAAGGAAGTGCATGGCCATGCTGTGATTGAGGAGTCAATCACAACTTATTAATATATCACGGATACGAGAGATGGATTGAATCATCAAAGGATGACATGCTTCTCGCCTTGAGATCAATCTTCATATACTTGGCAAAGGGATTATTGCATGAGTACTTTTGATAGGTTCTGTCCGATTTGATCATAGTATGTTTGGGAGTTGGCATACTTTGCAAGAAGCCGCTACCAACTATTGGATTGAAAAGGAGTTTTCCGAATCCATGACCAAACGTACGTGAACCTGCAGGGTCACACACTTAATGGGCTAGGACGCATTAATTTGGATTGGATCCGTAATTAATGAACCTCGTGGGCTTAGCACGCTGATGGGCCCTAGTTTAGGGTTTCATCTTGTGGCTATATAAGGAGGGAAGGAGGGAGGGCGCAGGGTGTGCTTTCCCACGGTTTAGGAGTGATTCACTCGAAACCCTAGCCTACTCCTCTCGCTGCCCCTGCCGAGCGACCAGGTGCTTGCACACCGACACACAGCGTTCCATCTCTGGATGTGTGGACTACTGCGGTGACGCTGCTGCGACTGCGGCGTGGGAGGACGATCCACGGCAAGGTGAGGACGATCCACTACATCGACGCAACGACTGCGGCGAGGACGATCCACTACATCGACGCGCGAAGGATTCTGCAACTGCGCGTCTAGTGGTAACCTTATCTATGATCCCCTTCTTGCGAGTAGCTTTCTGGTTTCACGGTAGATTTTTTTTGTGCTAGCATAGCATACCGCGTTCCTCTTCAATGGGATGGCAGGATTGCCATGAATGGTTGGAACTTGACATAGGATTGGAAACTTGGTTTACTTGAGAAATATTGAATCTATCTAATACAGTTATTTGTTCTACTGTCTTTCCAATTTATATACTGTATTCATTTACAAATGCTGCTTATTGCAAAATAGCCATGTTAGCCATTTCTTTGGAATAAGCCTTGCATATAGTTATGTTAGAATTGCATTCTGTGCACGACTTATTGAGTGCTTTATGTACTCACCCCACAACAACCACTTTAGAAGAAGAAGAGACTACGCCATTCATGGAGGAGAAGTATTGCGAAGGGACGAGCATCTAGGGTGCGAGCCTTGTCAGTTGCCTGTGGTATACTGAGGGGTCATCTACGTTTTCTTTCCGCTGCTGCTTAAATTGTTGTTCAGCCTTATAAGGCATAATCATGTAATTTGACCATAAGGTCATGTAACTAGTTGTATTTAATATATGATGTCTTTTATCTTTTTCCGCTATGTATGATTGTGATATTTCATCTATGTTGAGACTGTGTGCACTAGCGTGATCCTGGACTAGTGCTGAATACACAGAGGGTCCGGATTTGCATATTCGGGGCCCGACAAAGCCTAATTATCGGCTATGGTTAATCAGTCTATATACCATGCCTTGGTTAACCAATCATCGGCTCTAGTCATGACACTTAAGCCGGTGATAGACAACAGTGTAGAAACCATAGCTCAAGAGTTGGCATTAGCTGAAAGCCTGCTCGGCCCAATGCAAGCCTTGCTGAATTATCATGTTTATTCGATAGTGCAGAGCACTCAAGGCATGTGGCCGATCCCAAACTATTGGCTATAACTTCACCCTTAACTATGATACCAACCCAGCCCACTGTTATGTTACCACGAGATCATCGTGCAAGTGAGGTTGCGCACTACCAAGCTTATACTGATGCCGCCAAGTTAGATGTGTCGGCCAACTTGCCACCATTAGCTCCATTCTACGCTTTTCCCCAATCGGTTTCACAGCCGATTGAGCCTAACAGGCATCCGCAATATGCTGAGCTAATTTCACAAAAGAATCCAGCCCCATACAAGGTTGTAACATACTCGGAAACCTTTGTTCCGGTGCTAGATCCGACTGCTAGGAGAAATAATGGTTATGAACAATTTCCTTAATACGCATCGGCTCAACCAACTCATCAACCTGAGCTTACGCTCTGGGGTCAGAATAAGGTTAATTGGGCCGTCCAAATATCTGTCGCATTAAGAGATCAATTCGGCATACAACCCAAATGGAAGGTTATTGGCTATAGAAAACCACATCCTGATTACATCGATCGCATGCTTTACCCTAACAATTTCAAAGTTCCTGATTTCGCTAAGTTTTCTGGGGATGACTCTGTTACTACGATGGAGCATGTTGGGCATTTTATTGCACAGTGTGGTGAGGCTGCCCAGTCTGATGGGCTAAAATTAGGTTGTTCCCGTAGTCTTTATCATGAACCGCTTTTACCTGGTTTACCAGCCTACCCCCAAATTTGGTTCATTTTTGGACCAATTTGGAAAGCCGATTCCATGAGTACTTTTTCTCTGGCATCTGAAACTTAGAATTTCTGACATGAATTCTGTTCGCCAGAAGTTTGGGGAATCGGTAATGGATTATATCAAAAGATTTAGGGAGGTAAGGAATCAGTGTTTCAGTGTTACATTATCGGATAATCAACTAGCCGATTTGGCCTTACAGGGGCTAATTCCCCAGATAAGGGAAAATTTTGGTAGACAAGAGTTCACCGATTTAAGTCATTTGCTGCATAGGGTATCGGCTCAAGAAGGTTGTTTTACCAATAATAAGGCCTTCAAGGACAAATTCAAGGCTAACAATAACAATAGAGATAAGGAAAAAACTAAAGTTAACATCGTCGACTATTGTTCAAGCGAGTCTTCTGAAGACGACAAGGCTGAAATAAATTTAGTCGAATGGGTAAAGGGATCTAAGAAGTCCTTAGTCTGTTCTTGGCTTAAGCCGACTAAAAATAAGTCGGAAATAAAATATGCATTTGATGTATCTAAGTGTGATTGTATTTTTGACCTACTATTACAAGAAAAGATTATACGGTTTCCCGAGAGACATGTCATACCATCGACTGATGAGATCAAAAAGCAAAGGTATTGCAAGTGGCATCATTCTTTTTCTCAAAATACTAACGATTGCAATATTTTTCGATAACAAATACAATCGGCTATAGAGGACGGCCAATTGAAGTTCGCTGAAGAGCCAACAATGCAAGTCGACGCCAATCCTTTTCGAATAAACATGGTTCAATGCTCTGGAAAAAGAAAAGAGCCGATGCAAGATGAAGGTTCAAAGGTTGCTCGGCATGTTAATATTCAATCGACCTCTAGCGGCAATGAGACTCTAAAAATTATGGTTGGTTCATTGCAGATAGAGACTGACCATGAAGGAAAAAGCTCAAGGACCGTTAAACCCAAAGGTGACTTCCAAATCGGTAGATGGTATAAGGCAGAGAGGTTATCGCCACCACGACAGCCGATTCAAAAACCCAAGCCGACTTTTTCGCAATTGATTGAGAAATATGAAAGGAGAAACAATAGACCGCGTTATCTTGTGCGTTGGCTAGACAACTTATAATGGCCAGATTATTTGGAGAGAGCTCACCAGCGATGCCTCTTCTGGCAATTTTGTTGTTAGAGGGGATCAACTTTGCCGTCGCCATACACGTGCCCGATGGAGCATTATCCTAAAGATGATTGGCCAAGGCAATCGGCTAAAGATAGAATATCTAAGCCGGTCCAAGACTATTCTGAGAAAAGACAGAGAAGGCCAATCTATGAAAGGATTTCTGCACCAAACCAGGTCCAAGTACAAATGGAAGAGGAATCAAGCTCTGCGGCTCAGGTTCATCTGATGGGAAAAATAAGAAAATCGATTGAACCTAAGCCAAGGTGGTGTCCTCCGGGTCTTAGCCGATCACAACGTAGACGACTTCAGCGGTTAAGGACCTAAGAGATGAGGAAGGCCGAGCAAGAGAAATAGAGTGATCAAACTTTCAATAAGCTTCGACCAATTAAAACTGTTAAAAGGAGTGGCGGATAAAGGAGTCAGTTGAAGAAGAGTTGGATTCAACCGATGACTCAGATTCACCTATGATTCGGGATGACACTCCACTAATGGACATCAACATGGTATTCACATTGTCGACCGAGTTCAAAATAAAGACTGAATCGGCTAAAGAAACGTGCGCACAGTTGTGCTTAAGAGCTCAAGATGCAGTCTTCAAGAAACCTCAAGATGGTCATAGGCATCTAAAGCCGTTATACCAAAAACGGTATATTAACGGCAAGCCGATATCAAGAATGCTCGTTGATGGTGGAGCAATATCAACTTAATGCCACACACCACCTGCAAGAAGCTGGGTAAGTCCAATTAAGATCTTATTAAAACTAATATGGTTTTAAATGATTTCATAGGCGATCCCATTGAGGCAAGGGGTGTAATGGTGACAGAGTTAACAATCGACAATAAAATATTGCCAACTGCTTTCTTTGTAGTCGACGCCAAAGGTAACTATAGCGTCCTACTTCGGTGAGATTGGATTCATGCAAATTGCTGCATACCGTCGAGTATGCACCAAATGCTCGTTCAGTGGAACGGGGATGAGGTTGAAGTCATTTAAGCGATACATCAGCTCGTATTGCCATGGCCAGTTCACATGTGATGCGACAACGGCCAGATCTTTCGATAGGTTCTACTTTTGCGGAACGGAGACGTTCGCATTTCAAGGGCTTCCAATCAGCAAAGATTGAATCCTTGAAATCGCTACACCCACACACCTGTCATTATCAACTGTGCTCATGCTCGGATGACCTAACCACGAAGGTTAATTCCTGCATGTAGTAGAAGAAACAAGCAATAACGAGAAAGAAAGCAACCTGACAATACAAAACGATCAAAGTTGAGGTTATCTCTTCACCAAACCAGGTCTTGCTACACTACTCCGATGAACAAGTGTTTCACACGCAATGGAGAACAAACTTAGCAAAATAACTTGCCCTAAACTGATGATGGCAGCTTATTTTAAAGATGTGGAAGGGGAGAGGGGAGCCGCGGCCAGGGAGGGGGCGTGCTAGGGTTTCCTCCCACATCCACAACCTGGGCTTGGACCTTCTATCGAGATAAAAGGCCCGTGGCCCAAAGAATAGGTGGTGCAGCACCGTCCAGAAAACAGTAGCCACTTGTTATGACTATTTCGAAGCCTTCCTGATAACATTTGGAGGTGAGGTCAGATGCATTGGAAAGATCATGAAATAACCTTTCAATAGAGTACTTATACACCTACGACTGACGCTGTATGAGAAAGTTATGGCTGTTTGAATCCGAGGCTGTCAGGCTGACTCCAACTCGAATTGCAGTCCGAAATATCTTGCTCTCCGAATTGAGGATGGGGACTTGGCATGGCATCTTCACCAATATTCCTATGTAACAACAAATCACTTTGTCCATTAGGTAGCATACCATCCCTATTAAAATAATTATGAATAGCGAGGAACGAGCTGACCTTATGATTTAGTTGACGAACACGAGCTCGTGTCATTGGACCTTGAAGTGGTGAAACATGATAACATCGGGTGTAGTGTGTGTATCCAAGGAATGGATGTCCTCATCATCCTCCACCTCTAAAATTGGGGTCGTCCTCGACTCAGGCTCACCTTCTTCTCCCACATACGGCTTTAAATCTGAAATGTTCAATGTGGGACTAACCCCGAAATCTGCAGGCAACTCAAGCTTATAGGCATTGTCATTAATCTTTTCAAGCACTTTTAAAGGGCCATCTGCTCGAGGCATTAATTTAGACTTTCTCAACTCGGGAAATCTATCTTTACGCAAATGTAACCAAACAAGATCACCAGGTTCAAAGGTTAAATGTTTTCGACCCTGGCAACATTCATCTTTTCAATATTTTCTTTAACCAATTCATGCATTTTCAGAACTAATTCAGCTCGTTTCTTAGCATCAAAATTAGATTTTTCAGAAGTAGGTAAAGGTAGTAAATCAATAGGAGCACGTGGATTAAACCCATATACTACATGAAATGGACTTACCTTGGTGGTGGAGTGTACTGACCTGTTGTACGCAAACTCAATATGAGGTAGATTCTCTTCCCACATCTTCAAATTCTTCTTTAGGATAACCTGTAGCATAGTTGACAATGTGCGATTGACGACCTCCGTCTGTCTGTCGGTTTGGGGATGACAAGTAGTAGAGAAAAGTAGCTTTGTCCCCAATTTATTCCATAAGCTTCTCCAAAAATTACTCATAAACTTCACGTCACGATCTGAAACAATGGTATTGGGCACGCCGTGTAAACGAACTATCTTCCTAAAAAATAATTCAGCAATATTTGTAGCATCATCGCTCTTATGACAAGGTATAAAATGTGCTATTTTAGAAAAACGATCAACCACCACAAATATACTATCCCTCCCCCTCTTAGTCCTAGGCAATTCTAATACAAAATCCATTGAAATATCCTCCCACAGAACGCTAGGAACAGGAAGAGGCATATAAAACCATTCGGGTTCAAACAGGACTTAGCTTTATTGCAAGTGGTGCATCGTGACACATAACGCTCAACGTCGCGCCTCATCTTAGGCCAAAAGAAATGTGCAGCAAGTACATTCTCCGTCTTCTTCACCACAAAATATCCCATCAAACCACCTCCATGCGCTTCCTACAAAAACAAAAAACGACTAAAGCTAGCTGGAACACATAGCTTGTTAGCACGATACAACAATCCATCATTCAGCACATATTTATTCCATGTTCTTCCTTCTCTACAATTCATATAAACGTCTTTAAAATCCAAATCATGGGCATATAATTCTTTTATTATTTCTAAGCCAAAAAATTTATGATCAAGTTGTGATAACAGTGTATATCTTTGAGATAACGCATCGGCAATTACATTGTCTTTACCTTTCTTGTGCTTAATGATATATGGAAATGACTCTATGAACTCAACCCATTTAGCATGTCATTTATTTAGTTTAGCTTGACTTCTAATATATTTCAAAGATTCATGATCGGAATGAATAAAATTCTTTGGGCCAAAGGTAGTGTTGCCACGTTTCTAACACACGCACTAAAGCATACAATTCTTTGTCATATGTAGAATAATTCAGAGCAGGCCCATTCAATTTCTCACTAAAATATGCAACGAGTTTACCTTCTTGTAGCAATACTCCTCCTATTCCAATCCCACTAGCATCACACTCTAACTCAAAAGTTTTACCGAAGTCTAGAAGCCGAAGCAGAGGGGCATTGGTATGCTTCTCCTTTAGTACCCTAAAAGCATGTTCTTGTGCTGGTCCCCAATGAAAAGGGACACCCTTCTTTGTCAACTCATTCAGCGAGGCAACAATGGTGCTGAAATCTTTCACGAAACGCCTATAGAACCTTGCAAGACCATGAAAACTTCTCACGTGTGTGACTGTCTCAAGGGTCGGCTAGCTCTTGATGGCTTCAATTTCTGCTTCATCCACTTCAATTCGCTGTGGAGTAACAACATAGCCAAGAAAAGAGAGTCGATCCGAGCAAAAGGTGCATTTATCAATATTACCAAACAACCGTGCATCTCTTAAAACATTAAAAATAGCGCGTAAATGTTCCATGTGTTCTTTGTGTAACTTGTTATAGATCAAAATATCATCAAAATAAACCACCACAAATTTTCCAATGAAAGCACGTAAAACTTTGTTCATAGCCGCATGAAAGTGCTAGGTGCGTTAGTTAACCCAAAAGGCTTTACTAACCACTCATATAATCCGAACTTAGTTTTGAAAGTTGTTTTCCATTCATCTCCCAACTTCATTCTAATTTGGTGGTATCCACTTCGCAAGTCCACCTTAGAAAAAATGATAGAACCACTAACTCATCAAGCATGTCGTCTAACTGAGGAATAGGATGACCATACCTTGTTGTGATATTATTAATGGCTCTACAATCTACGCACATTCGCCAACTACCATCTTTCTTAGGAACCAAAATAATAGGAACGACACAAGGACTAAGGCTCTCTCGTACATACGCTCGGTCCAATAAGTCTTGGACTTAGCGTTGAATTTCCTTAGTCTCTTCGGGGTTGGTTCGGTAAGGCACACGGTTTGGTAAAGTCGCTCCCAGAATCAAGTCAATTTGATGCTCAATTCCTCTCATAGGTGGCAGCCCCAGGGGAAGCTCATTCGGAAATACATCCTCATACTCCTGCAAAAGGTTAGTGATAGTAGGAGGCAAGGAGCTAGGCAATTTATCAAGGGAAAAATAAGCCTCTTCTTAACACTAGGTGCTTTCTTTTCCTTTTTAGGTGAGAAAACTTCTTTAGTTACAATCTGATTTTCAGTTTTAGTATCCTTCACCTTACGTTCTTTTTCAGCTCTTTCTAACTCATCTTTCAAAATTGCAGCAGGGGTCATGGGAATTAATTCAACGGTTCTTCCCTTATGTGTGAAAGTGTATTTATTGCTTCTACCATGGTGTAAAGTATTAGTATCATATTGCCAAGGCCTACCTAAAAGCAAAGAACAAGCTTGCATAGGCACTATATCAAAATTTGCATAATCATGGTAGGTACCTATTGAAAAATGCATTCTCACAATCTTATTTACCTTCAACTTACCGCAAGAGTTGAACCATTGAATGTAATATAGCCGCAGGTGCTGTTGCGTGGTCAAACCAAGATTCTCGACCAACTCATTACTAACAAGGTTGTTGCAACTACCTCCATCGATGATGACGTGACATGATCTTTCCGTCATAACGAACTTCGATTGGAACAAAGTGTGATACTGATTTTTCTCCACTCTCTCCATTTGATCACTAAGTACTTGCTGTGCTACAATGGTCATGTACCTCTCAGAAGCTTCAGCTCCAAATCTGTCCACTCCATCATCATCGCTACCCGTCTCATGTTCGTCACCTGCAGGGTTAGCCGAAACAAGAGCCAAATCTTCGTCATCAATATCACTAGCACTGGTATACTCACCGTCATCTTTGGCAATGAGAGCACATGACCCCATCCCTTGTAGTGGTAGTACTACGTGTCACGTGTCCTGCCCGTGGAAGCAACCGATAACGCGCTCTTTGATGTTGCTTGCACCGTCGCTACTTTGCTTGTTGCAGGAGCATGTGGTTGAAGTGTGGAATCAGCGGAACATGCACAGAAAGAAGATGAAGTAGCGCGACCAGCAGAAGGTGCCACAGGTGGCGCCCTAGGTGTGGCCTGAGTTGGTGGAGATCCTCTGAAAGTAACTCCTCATGATTGAGCTTTTTGTCCCTGTACTTCCCTTTCAGCTTTGCAAGCAAGATGAAAACAAACGAGTGATATTATGATAATCCGTATACTCTAATATGTCTCGAATTTCACGATTTAAACCCCCAAAAAATCTAGACATTTTTGCATCCTCATCTTCTTGCACTTTACATCGCAACATACCAATTTGTAACTCATGATAATACTCTTCCACGGACTTATTACCTTGTGTCAAGCGCTGTAATTTATTCAATAAATCTCTAGCATAATATGAGGGTACAAATCTAACTCGCATGCACTCTTTCAAACCATTCCAAGTGGTAGGGACATTATCTGTTTGTTTAATTTCATACCACCAATATGATGCAAAGTTAGTAAATTCACTAGTGGCAAGTCTTATTCTATGTTCTTCTGGGACTTCAAAGCATGAAATTTTTTGATCCACATATAGCTCCCATTCTAAATATTCATCTGGATTATAACGACCGGCAAAAGATGGCATGGTAAACTTAACTTTAGAAAATGCATCATTAACATTACCATGATGTTGATTAGCATTACCATTGTTACCTCCCATACCATGACGATTACAACAAAGACAATCACGGAAATGGGTTTTCTGTTCAGTAGGACGATCATCTATATTGCCGACACTTTCTACACCTTCATCATCCTCTATGTTGTCGGCGGGGCATGCTTCTTCATCTCTAAGGGCAGCAAGATTGCCCACTCTTTGACCTCCATTGGGAGGTGCAGGACCTACAGGTGGAGGCGGCTGCCTCTCAAGGTACTCCATTCTTGTGATGAGGTTGGCAATGCTCCGCTCGATTCGCTCCATCCTATGTTCATTGTCTTGAGCAAGCTTAGTGAGGTTTGCGTCGATGCCTCTTAATGCGCTTTGATGATCCTCCACATAGTTCATTATGTGATCTTGTCATTGTTAGTAGAAGACAAGAAGAAAAAAAACCACGGAGTATATATTCTTCCTATCAACTACTAGGTGGTGGACAAGGGGTAAAGATCACTCTCGCTCAAGCTTCTTACCAAGCTCTTGTAAGTTTCTTACCTACTGCGACAGGCGATGCAATTCGGTAGGCTGGTTCATGACAACTTGTGACAATGATGGAGCTAGCGATTGCAAAGTAAATCTATAACTGAGTTGGAAGTAAAGTGGAGCTCGGAAGGTTATGTATATGTAGCAAGGATTAGCAATAATTCAATTCAGAAATTACAAAACTAAAGAGTAGTCCCAAGCTAGTCTGTGTTGCCGACCAAAACTCGTCTCGGACCTAGTTCAAGCAAAACGAAGCACACAATTATGCAAAGGACTGGAAGGATGCTTCTGATTTTTTTAGTGCGGCTTTTGTTTTTTTGTTTTTTTTTTTTGCACTTGCCTTTTTCCTTTCCTCACTTCTCTTTTTTTTTGTATGCACCTTTGCCTCTTTTTTTAACTCAAAGGTATACCTCTCACTCAAGTAGGAATGGACAACAAAGCAAAAATCTCATGTTTTGGAGCAAGGGAAAACGTTAAACAGATGACTGAAAGAAATGGCAGAAATAGCACAGTAAACTTTTGGGGCTCGGAACTCGATCTTAGAGGCCGATTTTGAGGGTCAAAACTTGAATAGGTCTAAAGATGTGTGGTTTTTCACATGCGCCTCGTCGTCCTCTTCGAAACAAAAAAAATGCCCCAATCGGAGTTCGTATGCAAAAGTTATGCCTGTTTTACTGAGCACTACACAATCTAGACCTCGACTCGACTAGAACCGACGAACACGAAGACTTGGCAAGGGACCAAAATTTAGAAAAGAAAAACTGAATGTGAAATTGCAAGCACAAAGTGTTTTGGACAGGGATAAAAATGATGAACAAATATTTTATTTTGTGGGGCAATTTTCTGGACTCTAGGACGAAGAACAGAATTAATCTAATGGGAAAAATTGTTGGTACCTAACGGGCAACGCAGCTCTGATACCACTTGATGCGACAACGGCCTGATCTTTCGATAGGTTCTACTTTTGTGGAATGGAGACGTTCGCGTTTCAAGGGCTTCCAATCAGCGAAGATTGAATCCTTGCAATCGCTACACCCACGCACCTGTCGTTATCAACCGTGCTCACGCTCGGATGACCTAACCACGAAAGTTAATTCTTGCACACAGTAGAAGAAACGAGCAAGGACGAGCAAGAAAGCAATCTGACAATTCAAAACGATCAAAGTTGAGGTTATCTCTTTCACCAAATGAGGTCTTGCGACACTAATCCTATGAACAAGTATTTTACATGCAATAGAGAACAAACTTAGCAAAATAACTTGCCCTAAACTGATGACGGCGGCTTGTTTTAATGATGTGGAAAGGGAGAGGGAAGTCGCAGCCAGGGAGGGGGCGTGCTAGGGTTTTCTCCCACGTCCACAACCTGGGCTTGGACCCTCTGTTGAGAAACAAGGCCCGTGGCCCAAAGAAAAGGTGGCACAGCACCATCCAAAAAACAGCAGCCACTTGTTACAACTATTTGGAAGCCTTCCCGATACAATTTGAAGGTGAGGTTAGATCCATTGGAAATATCATGAAATAACCTTTCAATAGAGTACTTATACACCTCCGACTAATGCCGTATGAGAACGTTATAGCCGTTTGAATCCAAGGCTATTAGGCTGACTCCAACTCGAATTGCAGCCCGAAATATCTTGCTCTCCGAATTGAGGATGGAGAGTTGGCATGGCATCTTCACCAATATTCCTAAGTAACAAAAAATCATGATTTCCATTAGGTAGCATACCATCCCTATAAAAATAATTATGAACAGCGAGGAACGAGCTCACCTTATGATTTAATTGACGAACACGAGCTCGTGTCATTAGACCTTGAAGTGGTGAAACATGAGGAATAGCAGGTGTTGTGTGTGTATCCAAGGAATGGATGTCCTCATCAATATGCAAATTGGCAACATAAGGAAGCTGAATGTATATCGGGCAAAGCTCTGGAGGATTGTGATTTCATCTACATCAGCAAGACAGGGCTTATTCTGATCAACGTGAGGCCAAGTACACTTGATCGAATCGATGAAATCTTATGCCAATGGAGTCCAAATCGGCAATGAAGGCTTTGCAAGATAAAATGCAAAGCTATCAGCAAATGACGGATAGCTATGAGGCCATTGAAGATTTTCAAGAAATCGAGAAATTAGGCCCGGGTTTTACATCGACAGATTTGTTAGAAGAAGTCGATATAGGTGATAGTGATAGAAAAAGACCAACTTTTATTAGTTCAAAGTTAGCTGCAAATTATAAGGAAAAGTTGGTTAAGATTCTAAGAAATTTTAAAGATTGTTTTGCCTGGGAGTATGATGAGATGTCTGGTTTAAGCCGACAACTTGTCAAACATCGTCTACCTATAAAGCCAGGTTATCGGCCTTTTCAACAGTCTCCTAGACGATTTAATCAAGCTTTGTACAGCATTATAAAAGAAGAAATTGAACGATTACTGGAGGCCAAGTTTATCAGGCCTTGCCAATACGCTGAGTGGGTTTCCAATATCATTCCTGACATGAAGAAAAATGATAAGTTAAGAGTGTGCATTGATTTCAAGGACTTAAACAAAGCTATGCCAAAAGATGAGTACCCGATGCCAATAGTCGATATGCTTATCGACGCTGTATCGGGAAATAAGATCATTAGTTTCCTTGATGGTAAAGCCGAATATAATAAGATATTCATGGTAGAAGCCCATATACCAAAAATAGCCTTTAGGTGCCCTAGTGCTTCAGGGTTATTTAAGTGGGCAATAATGACGTTTGGTTTGAAAAATGCTAGTGCAACATACCAGCGTTCTATGAATTTGATTTTTCACAACCTAATCGGCCATATTGTGGAGATCTACATTGATGATGTTGTTGTGAAGTCCAAAGAAGACTTGCAGCATTTAGCCGATTTGGAAACAGTGTTCAAGAATACAAGAGCGCACGGCTTAAAAATGAATCCATACAAGTGTGCTTTTGGCATGTCAGTTGGTCAGTTTTTGGGCATCATGGTTCATGAAAGAGGAATTGAGGTCAATCAGGCAAGAGTCAAAGCCATAGCCAAAACCAAGCTGCCGACATGTAAAAATGATTTGCAGAAGTTGATCGGCAAGATTAATTACTTACGGCGATTTATTTCAAATTTGTCTAGCTATATTAGTGCATTTACCCCACTATTGGAATTGAAAGACAATAAATTGTTTGTATGGGGAGCTAATCAGTAGAGAGCTTTTAAAAATATTAAGGAGTATTTGACAAATCCTCCGGTTTTGGCTGCCGCATAAAGATATGCTATTCATGTTGTATATATCGACTAAGGAGGAGACCATCGAAGCTGTGTTGGCACAAGAGATTGATGGAAAAGAGCGGGTGATTTTCTACTTAAGCCAATGATTAATTGATACTGAGACCAGGTATCCCTTTGTAGAAAAACTCTGCTTATCTTTAAATTTTTCTTGCACGAAGTTAAGGCATTATATTTTAACATCAGCCTGTAATGTTATTTGTAAAACAGATGTTATAAAATATATGCTTTCAGCTCTGATTTTTCATGGTTGACTTGGCAAATGGACTTATGCACTTATCCAGTTCGACCTAACATATGAATGTGAAAGATCGAAATGGCGATCAGAGGGAGGGTGAATGATCCCAAATAAAATTTCCCCGACTCAAAGTACTCCAAACACTCTTGCAATAAAAATCTAAAGCACCCAAATATTTTCGTTCAAACTGGTGCTTCTCATATTCACACACCCTCCAAAACCCAGAACAATTAGACAACTATGTGTACCCCTAGCTTGCATGGATAAGAACCATGAATCATATGAGGGTTTTTTTTAATCACAATCCTGGTTGTCAAGTGTCCAAACAAAAGAGGAATCAATTCAAAAGACTTCTTTTCTAAAAGAGATAAGGCTAAAATACCAAAGTCTCTTTTCAGAAAAGTTAAAGCAGATTTTTAGAAATTGTCCTCAGTTGGAACAGGTGTTTGGTGAGTTTCTGTTGCTCTAAAATTTTTGGTAATTTTCGTCCCTATGAGAAGTAGAGTCGTCAAATACTCCACCAAAAATTACCTCAGAAATCCTTGTAGAATAAGAATGAAAAATCAAGCAATATAGAAGGTCAGGAACTTCGACCAGAAAGTTTGAGGCTCGGTTTTCACTTCATAGCTCTCAAACGGTGCAACCAGTGGACTCAAGAAATTTTATACAGATGTATATATGAGTCCTGCACCTTATAAAAAAATAATAACTTAAAAATGATTTTTATATATTTTTATAAAAATAAAATACTGACTGCTGCGTGAAGAACAAGTTCTGGACAGATTTGCAAATTGATAAAAAAAAACTTGATCTCTAGTCTATCCAAGGGTGTAAGAAAGATGTAAAACCAAATGAACACCCTTAATACATCCTAGAAGAACAGGATTTAGAAGGAGGGGAGGCAAATCCATATTGCATAAATGTAAATTGCAAGAATGTAAGTGCTGAATTTAATTGCGGAATTTAAGAGCATAATGTAAATTGTGTAATTTAAATGCGTAATGTAAATGCACAAAGAAAAGAAATGATTTGAGGAAACATTTCATTTCTGGAAGGAGAGGTTACAAAGCCTCACATTCATGTGGGAAAAGCTCAAAGGAGCATCAAAAACCTCAAAACCTTCAAGAGGAGGAGGCTACCCTTCCACCCCTATTTATACTACTCTTGGGCCACCTACCACCCTTGGATGAGTCCCTCAACCCTAGAGCACTCATCTAAGGGCTAGGATTAACCCACACACACAGCCATGCAAGGGCTAACCCAAAACCCACACACATACCGGGTTTTCTTGCACGGTTTTCAAAGCATACTACCTAGACCCGCTAACCTATCAACTAGACCTCGATCCGACGGCCCTCATTGATCCACGAGGCATCTAGCTAGCATCATCTCCTTTCCTTGTATTCTTGACTTGCCCGGACTCCGTCTCCGATCATCTTCCGACGATCTCCCAACCGTCTGGACCTCCGACGTGTCCTCGCCTAGTCCCGGTCATCCTCCGCCTCACCATGACCTAGCACCGTCGCCCTGCAACCATCAAAGACAAGGAAACACATCACATAGCAATGCCCACAATGATATGCAATAAACCCATCCAACTCATCACTACCACGCCCATACGGCCGGTACTACCACTCCTGACAAAGATAGCTCAAATTGCTTCATTTTGAAAATCAATCCAAATCAAACTCAAACTTGAGCACACCTTGCTCAAATAAAGTCAAATACTCATCACAAACATGGATGGACCTCCACATGGTCCTTCAATCTCCCCCTTGATGAGTATATTGACAAACAACACAAAAGGCATAAATTTGAGTATGAATGAGAGAAAAAGAAAGCAATTTGATTGCAAAGCCAAACTTGGTCGAGAGAAAGATATAAAATCATGACCAAATTGGCAGAAAGAATTTAGAGCAAGACCATGAAAAGAGCAAGTTTTTCACAAAAGCTCTAAAAACCAATCGTAAGTGCCAAATGTGATTATGATCCATAAAAAATAGCAAAGATTTACAAAGATCTTAAGAACCAACAAGCTTTCACATTTTTATCTCTATCTTTTTTTTAATGATGCCTTTTCTACATTTTCTCCCCCTTTTGGCAATATAGGCATCAAAATGGAATTTTCTCCCTCTTTTTATGTATGCATGAAATGCAACCTAAGGGAGCTTTGAAGATTATCCAATTGATCACAATGATAAGATATGACACCAAGTTAGTCAATTTTTAGATTAGACTAGTCTAAGACATGTCCAAGTGCAAATACAAACTTAGTTTTGAATATTTCATTTTTTAGCAAGATTTGACAAGTGCAGCACTTAGCTTTAGTTTCAAAAATAGAAGAATAGCCACTCTAAGGATCAAAAGGAAAACCTAGAGTTCAACCTACTCAACACTTTGGGGAATCTAGAAGAGCATACAAGGTCCTTCGAGCTCATTTATCACTTAATGCAAATTTTGATTTATCATCATACAAGACATAGCGGGGTGCAAATGTTTGACATTATTTGCATTCTTTACCCACATATGTCTTTGTTTTTAATTTATTTGCATTTTCTTTTGACAACCAATTGACTCAAGCCGTATGCGACCATCTCAAGATGAACTCTTAAGAGGATGGTCTAGGTCAAACACGATGTATTCCAAGTTCATCCCAAGTGCAATGGGAAGCGGTCTTGTGAATGCAAGGTGTTGAGTCGTATGTGCACAAGAAGAGTCAATTTTGTTTAATTTTCATTTTTAGCACAATGATTTATGAGCAATTGAAGGACTCTAGCATGGATCAAACTAGTTTCACCCAAGTTGCTATAGGGACTCTAGAGAACTCCAAAATTTCTCAAATTATGGCACAAACCTCTAGAGAAGAAACCTAACAAGTAAAAGCAACAAGTTTTATCAAGTTTTTCATTTAAGGCTTATTTCATTTTTTTTAACATAGCAAGTTAAATGAACTTGGACATATCTAAGCTAGTGATTTCCTCCATATGATGTAGCATGGTGTATAGCATGAATACGAAATCAATTGCATAATAGACAAAGCTCATTAAATAGGAAATGCAGTCTATATGCAATGCACGAACAGATTCCCAAACTCCCCCTCAACAAAAGAATCAATTTTAAGCTCAAATCTGGTTAAAGTTGAGTTATTATCATGATTAGCCATAAAGAAAACCCGAATGAACTCAATAAAAACCAGAAAAACAGAAGGAGGAGAAGAAGTCGAGAAACTGCAAAACTGGATGGCTATTGAGTATAGATAAGATAGAAGAGACTCACTACAGCTCAGACTCGCTCTTATCTTCCCCAGAGATTGACATAGGGAAGCTGACTCTAGATCCCAACTAAGGAGTGCACACAGACCCTGTCTACTCAGGAGGCCCAATACCTGCTAGACTTATAAGACTGTGAGGGAACTCAACCAAGAGAGAAGGGAGAACAGCTAATCACGCATAATAGCAACCTAAAGCACAAGATAAGAGGTCCATGCAAGGCATGCCAGAAGTCTAAGTGAGTGAACTCAACTCAAGAAAACAAGCCCAAAGTCACCCAGAAGAAACACAAAAAAAAGAAAAGCTGGAAGAAAACATATAATACATAATATACAAACCAGCTCCCCCTCACGAAAGGCCGTAAGGGCTCACGACTCCAAGCTCACTCCTCAAGGCAACAAATCTGGAGCTATCCAAAGGCTTGGTGAAGATATCGGCTAACTGAAGTGTAATATTTTAGAGTGGAAAATCCTTGATTTGGGTTGTTGTTGGACCCACCGGTGATCTGAAAGGTTGGAAAAAATACAGGAGTGTGAAAAACCCCTGTTTTTTCCTCTTTTTCCCCACCTAACCTTTTCTTTTCCTTTTCCCTTCCCTCTTTTTTTTCTCCTTGGCTGCATTTTTTCCCCTAGCTCTCCCTCCAGCGCCTCTTCTCCTTGTCCCCCTCCCTCTTGGTCAGCAAGGGCAGCAAGCAGCAAGCCTCCTCCTGGTCCTCCTCTCCTTCCCCTCCCCCTCCCTCTCCATTGGTGGCGCCTCCATACCCTCATCCATTTCGGCCAGCCAGCAAGCAACAGCAGCTCTTCCTTCTTCCTCCCTCTTGTTGGTAAGTGGATTCAAGTTATTTTGAGGTTCTTGCTGTGCTAATGGAGGTCCTAGCTGGTGGGGATGGTTCTAGGGTTCTTGGATTTGGGTATTTTGGAGGGAAAATCGCACTAGGGTTGGAGGGAACTCTGTTCAGATTTTGGGCTGTGCGCAGACCAGTCTTGCGACAGTGTTTTGGGCAAGAAAGAATTGTTTCCTGAGTAGTTGGCTGTAGAGAAAGTTGTAACTCGTGTTCTTAGGTTTAATCAGAGTTCCAGAACACAAATTTCCATTCAGCCAATTAAAAGTTGTGACCTTTTTAGTGCAGACTGCTCTGATTTAGTTTGTGTTGGTAGCTGAGATTTTAAGCTGCTGTTTAGGTTATTTCCATGTCGAATTAGAATCTTTGGTTGCCTGGAGAAAGTTATAATATTTCCTGTAGATCAATAAAATGTCCTTGTTTTCTTGATTTGGGTTCCAAAATCAAAAGTTATGCTATTTTGAAGTTGCTACCCTAAAACTGCAATCTGCTAAAAAATTCAGAATCTGAACTGAAACTAAAAGTGCAAGTTGAGGACTTTAAGCTCTGTTTCTGAATGAATGGCTATGGGTTAATTGTAGGTTATCCTCTTGTGGTCATTTAGAGCCCAAGAACTCAACTTTTAGCTTAGCCAATTGAAAGTTATGCACATTTTAACATGGACTGTCCTGAGTTAGAATTAAAGTCTGTAGTCTCTGTACATCTCTAAGTTGTGAAATTTTGGTGCATCTCCTGAATGAAGGGCTGTAGGGTAATGCTAGTTTATCCTTTTATGGTCAATTAGAGCACAAGGACACTCATTTTGGTTAAACCAATCAAAAGATATGCTTGTTTTAGTAAACGCTGTCCAGACTGAATGTTTAACATTTGTAGCCTCTGTTCATTTCAATTCTGGGACTGTTTGAGGCATATTTTAAATGATTGGCTGTAGAATAAAAGTTAGATTATCCTCTAGTGATCGTTTATAGTACAAGAACTCAAAATTTAGATTAGCCGTTTGGGAGATATGTTAAATTTCGTGCTTGCTGTCCAGAAATCCCTCTTGTTGGTAATTTTGGGGCTATTTTGAATTAGGGTGTAGAAGTGTGGTAGGTTGTGTGAAGCATATAGTTTATGAAAATGAATTTGCAAATGCTATTTTCAGGTGGTGTATCCTCAAGAGTGGCATCATCCTCGTGCCACCCCCCTCCCCGCGGTTGAGGCAAGTGTATCACTAGTATGATACTAGGATATCGAATTCTTGCTAAGCATTATGATTATGTTTTGTTGAAAGATTTTGAAATGGTTGTGGTGAATGCATATTGTATTATATGGGTAAAAGAGAAACGCTAAATGAGTATGGATTTAAAGGTTATGTTAAGGCTATTGGTTGACTTGATGATGATGGTTAGATTTATGTTCATGTTGATGGAGATGTGAATGTTGAAATAGAATGTATTTGCCATTCATTCATTCGTTTCATTGCATTTATGCATTCATAAGAGAAGAGGCGACCCATACTGATGTGGGCCTCTGTGCTCACACGTAGTGAGCACGAAAGTCCTACCTCGTAGTCCCATTCACCGAGGTGAATGGGAGCGAGACAATAAGAGTAGGCCCCTCCACGGGATGGAAGGGAATGAGAGGGTGCACACCGACGGGTGTGCACTCTGCATACCGGTATTTTCTATGAAAGGTGCATCCATGAGCATACATATTGCATTGCATCTTTAATGATGATTCTTGTGTTAAATGGTAATGTATAGCGTTGGGATAGAGTCGTGGACTCATCCAAGAGATTTAATGAGGCTTGTATGAGTCGTGGACTCATCCAAAGAGTTTAATGAGGTATGTGTATTAAATGAGTAATGAAGTGAGTGTGGTAACCGCCGGTGATATCATTGTTTATGGACTTGTTGATTGGTATAAGATATGTGTTTATGCTATTGCTTAAAATTATTAACTGGATAATTATGTGTGGATATGATACACTTTGCTGAGTTTTGAACTCACGCTTGTTTGTGTTGTTTTATTTTAGGTACCTCCAGGCGGCATTTTTGGGGAGAAGGGCTAGCACCACTTCACTCACATTGATCATCATGTAGTTAGATTAGTTGCTATACCACTTTTAGAAATGCTGCTATATTAAAGAACTTGTTCTTTTGGATGGTTAGCTTGTAAGTAGCTTGATGGCATGATAGCTTAAATTCTTGTATCTTTGGTTATGGGGTGGCTATACTCTTAATTCCTCTTTTGCTTCATGGTGGTTTTTTTTGGGTAGGCTTACTTATCCATGATATATATGTTGCTTAGTTGGATATCCTGTTGGGCAATGTGTATGTTTTATATATTGAAATTTGTCTTTTGTCTGCTAAGTGGATGTCTGAGTTTTAGGGGAGGTGCTGCCGAAATTTTTTTTTAGTTTAATTCGGCAATCTACTAGTTTGTTAGTTGCTTTGCATTATTTTTCTTCTAATGCTGGGTGTTGTTGAGGGTGTGACATCCAGGGCATGTGGGGTGCTGGGGTGTTACAGTTGGTATCAGAGCGGGCTTTAGGTCCGTGGTATGTGAATTTAGTAAATTACTCTAGAGTAAACTAAAAAGTTGACATGGAAAAGTACAAACATGGCATAGGTATTTACTCTTTAAAAATTTGGCCTTAGGGCAATAACCTTAAAATCTGAAATAGATTGGTTAATTAACTTAAAACTTGACACACTCTATTGCACAGTAGAAAGGGGATGGGTATCATTGCATTACGTTTAGATGTTGTATTTGAGCCTTGATTTTGAATTCTAAAGGTGTTGATGCATATTGCTTTGATTATGAAAGAATTATTTGAATCAGTATGTTTATGTGATTTGGTTAAGCCGAAAGGTTATCAGCCTTGTTCTTTTGGTCGTGTTAAGGGTCTTGGTTGTGGTTGTGGCCAGTTAGAGTCACCACTTGAGGTCTAGGAACCTCTTGTAGGTGAGCGTCGTCGTTGGTTGCGGCATAGTTTAGAGAGTGGGTAGATAAGGTTGGTTTCTTTTGTTCGTCTTCGATGATTGGAGACCAAGGAAAAGTTTTTGGTAATGAGTCTTGACTGGTTATTCCTTCGACGGGTTTTGGTAATGGGCTTCGTTGTGTATCGTGGGTTGCCTTGTGAAGAAGATTATTGTGTTGTGCATGTGGTTGTTGTTCTCTTCATTTAAAAGAAGTTATTGAAGTTTTGATGAAAAACATAAGTCGTGTGGATTTTGGGTGTCAAGGCTTTATCACAAAAGAATTGGTTGATCATTTGGTTTTTCCCCCTTTGCATCCATCTTCCTTCGTGGAAGTTGAAAAAAAAAATTGAATTGAGAGTTGGTTGAGGAGTTGTTCCATGCCGGAGTTTGGGAATTTGAGAGTCGAGTTCTCTTGTGATTTATGGTTGGGTTTTCTGGAAAAAAAATGTTTATTGGTGTTGTTTATGCTTAAGAATTGTTGTTGGGGTCACACCAATTATTCCAAGGATGGGTAACCCACGAGGATGTTTAAAACTTTAAGTCTGTGATGCATAGTTAGAAAATTGAGTCGATGTAAGCTACCAATGTGGTTAAAATGAATTTGTTGATTGTTTAAAGACAACCTAATTTAGTGTGTTGGTAGAGAAAGATTAATCGAGATGGTAGGTGATTCTACAGTAAAAGTTGATGAGAATTTATTGCAATTCGTTGTGAGCTATGGAATTAATTGGAAGTATGGGATGGTGTTCCCGTAAGGCTAGTATTGATTATAATGGAAAAGGTCTAGAATGATCCACTTGATGACTTACTATAGCTAGGTGTTGGTGTAAAACAATGGAGTATGACGATGTAAAGTCATGAGCGTGTTGGCCTAAATTGATTATAGATCATTTATTGTTATGTGTCAATAAGATGACTTAATAAAGGTGTAATCAAAGAATAAGGACATATGGGAAGTGTGAATTGGTGCTTGGGTTAGTCCTTGGCAAAGGTTTGACTTGGAGCCTTATTGGTGAAATATGTGTAGTGGAGGGGGATAGTTAATTGTTGGAGTTAGTTATTGGTTGAATGCTCTGGGAACACTAAAATGGTGGTTCATCCAGGTTAGTAGACCAAAAGAAATTGTTGACGTGCGTCTTATGTTGAATTAACTGTTAAGTTAATTGGTTGAAGAAGTGATGACGTGGTTCTCCTTGTTGATTGTCATGATATAGACTTGGTTAGGGCGTGATGATACAATGACCAGTGATGGTTATATGAATAGGAGAAGGTAATTAAAGGAAGATAGGGTTTTGTAAAGTAGGTTCAAACCTGTTGGGCTTTTAAGGATACCTTTGATGAATATGAAACCTTTAATGGCAAGGGTATTGGATATTAGGAATGGTGGGATTTGAAGTAAACATTCTTTTAAAGGTTTACAAATTCAATTGATCGTATGGTCTTTTAGGATGCATGCCTTTGGGTTAAGGCGTTTTAATTAGTGTGCAATAGAACTCCCCTATTTAAGTTTGCATTTTGACAAGTTGCGGAGTTAGCTTTGATGATTGAAATTGAGGATGAAAGAATGTTTAATCAGGAAGAAATTTGTTGATGGTTTTTGAGATGCTTCATTTCTTTGAACCATGCCAATTTTTGTCTTGGCTAAGTTATTTAGCTTAAGTTATGAATGTGGGATTTACACTTAAGAGTGTATGGTTGGATCATGCTTATTAGCGTACGCAGCGGATTAACTTTGGAAATACTATGTGAAGGGAACACCTATGGACATGAAGGATTGTATTGGAAGCTCTAAGTTGAAAATATTTATGACCCTATTTTGTCTAGAGTTGGATTTAATTGGAAATGCATGTGGTATTTGTGATTATTTAAAAAAATATAAATCTTATGAATGTTTCATAAGTGATTTTTGATGGGTAAGTGGCTTTTGTTGGGAATAAGTTTCC
The DNA here is from genome assembly GCA_036346275.1 of Otatea glauca. Taxonomy (NCBI): domain Eukaryota; kingdom Viridiplantae; phylum Streptophyta; class Magnoliopsida; order Poales; family Poaceae; genus Otatea; species Otatea glauca. The sequence goes on along the minus strand of CM070716.1, from coordinate 6,384,070 downwards.
CTTTCTTGTAAGACAAAATGATGGCGGTTGTGCGCATAGATATTTGACTTAAGAATCGGTTTTCTCTTCCAAATGTTCGCTTTGGTTAACGTGAGAGGTTTTGCGTTGGTAGGAGCGAGCCGATTTATTTTGGTTAATATGAAGACTTCGTCAAGGTTTTGTGTGGGTTTCTCTTTAATTTGAGTTCTCTCCGATGCAAATTTTATCATATTGACTGGCAAATGATAAAAAGTGACTTATGTGATGCAAGAGAATTGAGTTTTGCTTTGCTATTTGGCTTGGGAAAAGCAAATGAGTGATCATTGGGTTTTGTTGAGTTTCTCACCAAGGTTAATTTTAGCGCATTGAGCTCAAGGTGATGTATATGATTCATTTGGTTCAAGAAAGTTGTATTTCTTTGGCGTTCTAGACTGAGTTAAGAGTATGAATGTTTATGGTATGTTGTTGAGAATACTAAAGGATTATACTCTTGGACTTGGTTATCGAGTGAAAGTATGTGAGGGCGAGACCGTCTTAGGAAGAGAACCATTGTGGTTTGGTAACGACTTGTGATCCTAGCTTGAACTAAGTGTTGACCATAAGTGGTTTAAGGGTGGGTTATGATGGAGGTTTTGACGTCTTGGTCCAAATTTTGTTGGGAGTATCGTTTGGTTGTAGGGAGGGCGATAGCAATTGATGTAAAGTGTTCTGTTGTGAATATTTATTTTAGCTAGTTGTCCCTGGGTGTTAAACAGGTCAGATTAAAGTTTTGTGATTGAAGCTGAAGTGGGAGTTGGAAGTTGAGTTTAGAGGTTAATACCCTATTCTTTTGTATAGAATCTTTGGTAAAAAGAAATAGTGTGCTTCAGTGCCAAAAGAAAAGTATGGTTTGATTTACGTCGGGTTGTTGCGATGGTGGTATGTCATGGAATCTAGACTAATGATTGGTTGATTATGGATTATGATTGGGAAGGCATTGAGTTTGCGTGTTGGAGCCTCACTTGTATGAGTAGTAGCGTGAGTCGCTTAGGTTAAGTCAGAAAGATTTCTAAGTCCCTCGTGGACTTTGTGTCGTATAGTTGGCGTGCTGGGAATTCGGGGTCGAATTCCTGTAAGTGGGGGAGAATGTAATATTTTAGAGTGGAAAATCCTTGATTTGGGTTGTTGTTGGACCCACCGGTGATCTGAAAGGTTGGAAAAAATACAGGAGTGTGAAAAACCCCTGTTTTTTCCTCTTTTTCCCCACCTAACCTTTTCTTTTCCTTTTCCCTTCCCTCTTTTTTTTCTCCTTGGCTGCATTTTTTCCCCTAGCTCTCCCTCCAGCGCCTCTTCTCCTTGTCCCCCTCCCTCTTGGTCAGCAAGGGCAGCAAGCAGCAAGCCTCCTCCTGGTCCTCCTCTCCTTCCCCTCCCCCTCCCTCTCCATTGGTGGCGCCTCCATACCCTCATCCATTTCGCCAGCCAGCAAGCAACAGCAGCTCTTCCTTCTTCCTCCCTCTTGTTGGTAAGTGGATTCAAGTTATTTTGAGGTTCTTGCTGTGCTAATGGAGGTCCTAGCTGGTGGGGATGGTTCTAGGGTTCTTGGATTTGGGTATTTTGGAGGGAAAATCGCACTAGGGTTGGAGGGAACTCTGTTCAGATTTTGGGCTGTGCGCAGACCAGTCTTGCGACAGTGTTTTGGGCAAGAAAGAATTGTTTCCTGAGTAGTTGGCTGTAGAGAAAGTTGTAGCTCGTGTTCTTAGGTTTAATCAGAGTTCCAGAACACAAATTTCCATTCAGCCAATTAAAAGTTGTGACCTTTTTAGTGCAGACTGCTCTGATTTAGTTTGTGTTGGTAGCTGAGATTTTAAGCTGCTGTTTAGGTTATTTCCATGTCGAATTAGAATCTTTGGTTGCCTGGAGAAAGTTATAATATTTCCTGTAGATCAATAAAATGTCCTTGTTTTCTTGATTTGGGTTCCAAAATCAAAAGTTATGCTATTTTGAAGTTGCTACCCTAAAACTGCAATCTGCTAAAAAATTCAGAATCTGAACTGAAACTAAAAGTGCAAGTTGAGGACTTTAAGCTCTGTTTCTGAATGAATGGCTATGGGTTAATTGTAGGTTATCCTCTTGTGGTCATTTAGAGCCCAAGAACTCAACTTTTAGCTTAGCCAATTGAAAGTTATGCACATTTTAACATGGACTGTCCTGAGTTAGAATTAAAGTCTGTAGTCTCTGTACATCTCTAAGTTGTGAAATTTTGGTGCATCTCCTGAATGAAGGGCTGTAGGGTAATGCTAGTTTATCCTTTTATGGTCAATTAGAGCACAAGGACACTCATTTTGGTTAAACCAATCAAAAGATATGCTTGTTTTAGTAAACGCTGTCCAGACTGAATGTTTAACATTTGTAGCCTCTGTTCATTTCAATTCTGGGACTGTTTGAGGCATATTTTAAATGATTGGCTGTAGAATAAAAGTTAGATTATCCTCTTGTGATCGTTTATAGTACAAGAACTCAAAATTTAGATTAGCCGTTTGGGAGATATGTTAAATTTCGTGCTTGCTGTCCAGAAATCCTCTTGTTGGTAATTTTGGGGCTATTTTGAATTAGGGTGTAGAAGTGTGGTAGGTTGTGTGAAGCATATAGTTTATGAAAATGAATTTGCAAATGCTATTTTCAGGTGGTGTATCCTCAAGAGTGGCATCATCCTCGTGCCACCCCCTCCCATGTTGAGGCAAGTGTATCACTAGTATGATACTAGGATATCAATTCTTGCTAAGCATTATGATTATGTTTTGTTGAAAGATTTTGAAATGGTTGTGGTGAATGCATATTGTATTATATGGGTAAAAGAGAAACGCTAAATGAGTATGGATTTAAAGGTTATGTTAAGGCTATTGGTTGACTTGATGATGATGGTTAGATTTATGTTCATGTTGATGGAGATGTGAATGTTGAAATAGAATGTATTTGCCATTCATTCATTCGTTTCATTGCATTTATGCATTCATAAGAGAAGAGGCGACCCATACTGATGTGGGCCTCTGTGCTCACACGTAGTGAGCACGAAAGTCCTACCTCGTAGTCCCATTCACCGAGGTGAATGGGAGCGAGACAATAAGAGTAGGCCCCTCCACGGGATGGAAGGGAATGAGAGGGTGCACACCGACGGTGTGCACTCTGCAATACCGGTATTTGCTATGAAAGGTGCATCCATGAGCATACATATTGCATTACATCTTTAATGATGATTCTTGTGTTAAATGGTAATGTATAGCGTTGGGATAGAGTCGTGGACTCATCCGAAGAGATTTAATGAGGCTTGTATGAGTCGTGGACTCATCCAAAGAGTTTAATGAGGTATGTGTATTAAATGAGTAATGAAGTGAGTGTGGTAACCGCCGGTGATATCATTGTTTATGGACTTGTTGATTGGTATAAGATATGTGTTTATGCTATTGCTTAAAATTATTAACTGGATAATTATGTGTGGATATGATACACTTTGCTGAGTTTTGAACTCACGCTTGTTTGTGTTGTTTTATTTTAGGTACCTCCAGAGCGGCATTTTTGGGGGAGAAGGGCTAGCACCACTTCACTCACATTGATCATCATGTAGTTAGATTAGTTGCTATACCACTTTTAGAAATGCTGCTATATTAAAGAACTTGTTCTTTTGGATGGTTAGCTTGTAAGTGGCTTGATGGCATGATAGCTTAAATTCTTGTATCTTTGGTTATGGGGTGGCTATACTCTTAATTCCTCTTTTGCTTCATGGTGGTTTTTTTTGGGTAGGCTTACTTATCCATGATATATATGTTGCTTAGTTGGATATCCTGTTGGGCAATGTGTATGTTTTATATATTGAAATTTGTATTTTGTCTGCTAAGTGGATGTCTGAGTTTTAGGGGAGGTGCTGCCGAAATTTTTTTTTTAGTTTAATTCGGCAATCTACTAGTTTGTTAGTTGCTTTGCATTATTTTTCTTCTAATGCTGGGTGTTGTTGAGGGTGTGACATCCAGGGCATGTGGGGTGCTGGGGTGTTACATGAAGGTCACTCTCTACGAACTGAAGCGCGATATCTCCCTTCTCCACTTGGTCTCTAAGGAAGTGATATCTAATATCAATGTGTTTGGTCCGGGAATGCTGCACTGGGTTTTTAGCAATGCAAATAGCTGAAGTGTTGTCACATGGCACACTCTATATATCTAACCCAAAGTCCCACAAGGTTGATCTCATCCAGAGAACCTAGCTACAGCAACTGGCTGCAGCAACATACTCGGCCCCAGTAGTGGACTGTGCAACTCCGGACTGCTTCCTAGATGACCAAGAAACAAGAGAAGTGCAAATGAATTGGCAAGTGCTAGAAGTGCTCTTCCTATCTATCCTACAGCCAGTAAAGTCGGCATCGGAAAAGGCTCTAAGAGATAGACAAGAAGAAGAAGAGTACCAAATACCATAATCATTGGTAGCACGAAGGTACCTGAAGATGCGCTTGACCGCCTGGCGGTGAGAGGCGCGAGGAGAAGCCTGAAATCGGGCGCACAGACACACAGCGAAATATATGTTCGGCCTCGAAGCAGTGAGATATAGGAGAGAGCCAATCATGCTCCGGAACTCCTTCTGATCAGCAGGCTCACCATCCAAAGTAGGAATTCTTGAACTCCGTGCCATTATCACTGCGTATAGCTCGTAATGCACTTGGGAGCTCAATAGATAACCTACTGACTAAACCCCTGAATTGAGAAAAAGTCTCATCCTTCGAGGCCATGAAAAACACCCAAGAATACCTCGAAAAATCATCAACAATGACAAGAACATACCACTTCCCACCACCGATCGCACTTTAGCCGACCAACAAAGGTCCATATGTAAAAGCTGTCCGGTGCATCATCATCACTACGGTGACTAGAGGATGAGAAGCGAGAACCATCTTGCCATGTCGGCAAGGAGAGCAAACTCGTCTTTGACCATCTTAAGTTTGGGCAAACCCGAATGAGATCGTGGCTGCTAACTCGGGTCAAATGATCAAAACCAATGTGACCAAGTCTCCTATGCCAGAAGGAGAGATCACGAGACTCAGAAGCAATCAAACATCGAAGAGAGTCTCCAGAAGAAGCAGAAAAATCAGCACGAAAGACTCTCCCAAATCTAGAAATCCCAAGAACTAACCCTCCGATGAATCAAGGATTCTACAGCATTACTCTTGAAGCTTACCTCGAAAGAGTCATCGATAAGTCGAGAAATAGAGAGCAGATTGTATTGCGACTTACTTACTAAGGCAACATCTTTAAGAATGAAATTTTGGTTAATGCGGATGGTACCTTTAGCAATGACTCTACTCAAGAAGCATCCCGAAAGTGATCAACTCATCACCCGGGGCTCGGAATAGGAAGAGAACCATCGAGAATCTCTGGTCATATGACGAGAACAACCAGAGTCGATAATCCAAACATCTCCTTCCCCATCCGATTTAACCCGATCAAGACATAAGAGAGAAAGATAACTCAAGATCGGGATAAAGTGAAGACTTGGGAACCCAATCTCAACCACACGATGCCTCGTAGTACCAATACACGTAAGAAGACCGACTCGAGTGTCTCTCTGTCGCTTAACCTTAACATGATCAAGAGCAACTCTAGTAGATGATTTAGGAGCCGAATCGGGTTAGCCCGCCGTGGTGCAAAAGCTAGACCATCCCAGTGAGGCTTCCTAAAAATCCTACCAGAGAACACCCCACGCCGCTGATTTTCACCTCGGAGGGGAAAACGAGGAATATCAAAAGGACGGCGGAAAGACTAACTACGAACAGCTCCAAGACTAAAACTCGAAGAACCAGCATGAAAACCGAGTCCTAGACGCTGCCCCAAAACAGGCGACTCTCTAACCTGTCTAGAAGCAAAGTGTACCTTAGAGCACTCAAAATGCTGGGATGACCTCAATACCCTAAGAGCAACAACACGCCACGCCGAGTGATCTTGGCGCGCCAAGCGTAAATCTACTAGGTGACCATCCTTCTTACAGAAGGTGCATGTGTACTTCGCCTTGCTAAAGACAGAAGCAACAGGAGTAACACCCTTCTGGTCAGAAGTCCTATGGACAATCCCAGCAGATCTAAACACGATGGTACTCACTCTAGGAGCTACCACAATCTCACCACTCCTGTAGCCGCGCACAATGGTGGGAGAATGTGCCCGAGCGTGCTCTAAGGGATCAAATCCTAGACCTTGATTGAATCTACTAATCTTGGATTGGTCTAGAATAAGATTGAGCTTCTTCTTGCCTCCAACAAACTTCTCGAGAGTGCTCATAAGATACTGGCAATCTCGAAAGAAAGAAGCACAAGAAGAACAGGGGGAAGGAGAGGAAGAAGAAGAACCAGAAAGAGAAAGAGAAGATCTCTCAGCACGTGCTTTTTGTTCCCCTAGCACGGCTGCCTCAATCTTGAGGGCCTCATAAGAAACGCAAGGAGCATCTCTAATCCTAAGGGTTTGGTCTTTTAACTTCTTCCTAAGCTCGACATGGATTTGATCCACATCATCCTTAACCCCAACACACAGCAGGCAACCAGTTTTTTATTTAACTAGTAAGTCCTTAGAAAGTTGATCACACTTGACATTCAAAGCATCATTGTCAAGTTTTAGTTGCCTACAGCCCTCACATGAGCTGACTGGGTCCTTAGAAGCATGCAATTCAAGTTCATCATTTCTAGCAGAAAGCTTTCTAAGGTGTTCGCTCATCGCATCAATTTCGGCAAGCAATTTAGGGCAATTAGCACAAGAAGGAGTAGAGTGAGCATGAAGAAAACTAGCATCTAGTGGAATAGCATCAACAGAATTATCGCTAGCATTCTTCAACTTAAGACTATTTAATTCAGTCAACACACTATCATGTATAGTCCTTAAGTTCTCCAACTCCACAAGAATAGCATCACACAAAGAGCAATCATCAGTGACTCGGGAGGGAGAAGATCTAAGAGAAGCTAACTTCCGAGTCAAGGTACCTACTTCCTTCTCAAGCTCCGTACACCTAGCTCTAGCTCTAGCATGAAATTTTCCTAGTTTACAGAAAGCTTCATTGAGCTGGTCATAGGAGGGTACCTCGTCCGAGTCATTTGTCAGAGCTCGGAGTCGCTGATGCCGGTGGCGTCCCCCATGAAGCACATGCCGAGAAGTCGTCGCCGCCCTTCTTCTCTTGCGGTTCATCCTCACCCTCGTCGCTCCATGTCTCCGTGTCGGAGAGGTTGATGTCGTCAAGCGCGGCGAGGACGCGGTGCAAGAGCTTCTTGTTTTTGGAGAAGTTGCGGTACTTCTTCTCATGCATCGGCTCACGAACTGGAGGCTTCTTTTTGCGGTTCTTGTCGATGTAGTCGTTCTTTGCCGAACCGCCGGCATCATTCTTAGCCTTGTCCAGTTTGGGGCAGTTTGCTCGAATGTGGTTGGGGCCACCACACTCGAAATAGGTGATCATCCCACCTCTCTTCCTCTCTCTCACTCTCTTGTATGCATATGAAAATTTGCGAGCAAGAAGAGCAAGCTCATTTTCTGGAAATTTTTCCAGTTGGTCATCGCTTAGCTCGCAAAGGGCGGAGAAAGAAAAACCAACAGAAGAATCAGAAAGAGAGGATCTAATGGGATCGGTGACCAAAGCCATTGACTGAGACTTCGTCTTCCGCGAGACGACGTCGATCTCATGAGTCTTGAGGCGGGAATAAAGCCCGTTAAGAGTCAAGGTCGACAGGTCAGTAGTGTCCTTGATGGTGGTCACCTTCATCTCCCAAACGCGCAAATCGAGTGCGGTCAAGAAATGTCGAGCATTATCCGAGTCAGGGTATATACAACCAACTGCTCGAAGATCGCTCAAGATCTTGGTAAAACGACCGAAGCACTCATCAAGACTCTCACCAGCGTGTTGTTCAAACTTGTTGAACTCACACTTGAACTGGTCCTGCCTCACGGTCTTGATTTGAGTAGTGCCCTCATAGTAAGAATCGAGGGTCACCCAAATATCGTGAGCGGAATGAAGGTGAGAAATCCTATCATACTCACTGCGGCTAAGACCCTGTATGAGGATGTTCCTTGCCTTAGCGTTCGCCTCAACGTCGGCCATATATCCGGCCGTGACGTTTTCATCAGCAGGAACCTCATACGGGAGTTTCACCTTCTACCATATCAGGAAGCCCTAGGCAGTGATGTATGACTCCATCCGCGATTTCCAAAACAAAAAATCAACTCCAGCAAAAATGGGAGGCTTGGTGGAATACTTGTCCATCGCCATGGCTCTTGAGACCGGTCAAGATCTATGGAAGAGCAAAACCGGCTCTAATACCAATTGAAAGATCGAAATGGCGATCAGAGGGGGGTGAATGATCCCAAATAAAATTTCCCCCACTCAAAGTACTCCAAACACTCTTGCAATAAAAATCTAAAGCACCCAAATATTTTCGTTCAAACTGGTGCTTCTCATATTCACACACCCTCCAAAACCCAGAACAATTAGACAACTATGTGTACCCCTAGCTTGCATGGATAAGAACCATGAATCATATGAGGGTTTTTTTAATCACAATCCTGGTTGTCAAGTGTCCAAACAAAAGAGGAATCAATTCAAAAGACTTCTTTTCTAAAAGAGATAAGGCTAAAATACCAAAGTCTCTTTTCAGAAAAGTTAAAGTAGATTTTCAGAAATTGTCCTCAGTTGGAACAGGCGGTTGGTGAGTTTCTGTTGTTCTAAAATTTTTGGGAATTTTTTCCCTGTGAGAAGTAGAGTCATGAAACACTCCACCAAAAATCACCTCAGAAAGCGTTGTAGAATAAGAATGAAAAATCAAGCAATACGGAAGGTCAGGAACTTCGACCAGAAAGTTTGAGGCTCGGTTTTCACTTCATAGCTCTCAAACGGTGCAACCAGTGGACTCAAGAAATTGTATACAGATGTATATATGAGTCCTGCACCTTCTCCAAAAAGAATCACTTAAAAATGAGTTTTATGTATATTTATAAAAATAAAATACTGACTGCTGCGTGAAGAACAAGTTCTGGACAGATTTGCAAATTGATAAAAAACTTGATCTCTAGTCTATCCAAGGGTGTAAGAAAGATGTAAAACCAAATGAACACCCTAAATACATCCTAGAAGAACAGCATTTAGAAGGAGGGGAGGCAAATCCAAATTGCATAAATGTAAATTGCAAAAATGTTAGTGCTGAATTTAATTGCGGAATTTAAGTGCATAATGTAAATTGCGTAATTTAAATGCGTAATGTAAATGCACAAAGAAAAGAAATGATTTGAGGAAACATTTCATTTCTTGAAGGAGAGGTTACAAAGCCTCACATTCATGTGGGCAAAGGTCAAAGGAGCATCAAAAACCTCAACACCTTCAACAGGAGGAGGCTACCCCTCCACCCCTATTTATACTACTCTTGGGCCACCTACCACCATTGGATGAGTCCCTCAACCCTAGAGCACTCATCTAAGGGCTAGGATTAACCCACACACACAGCCATGCAAGGGCTAACCCAAAACCCACACACATACCGGGTTTTCTTGCACGTTTTTCAAAGCATACTACCTAGACCCGCTAACCTATCAACTAGACCTCAATCCGACGGCGCTCATTGATCCACGCGGCATCTAGCTTGCATCATCTCCTTTCCTTGTCTTCTTGACTTACCCGGACTCAGTCTCCATTCATCTTCCGGCGATCTCCCAACCGTGTGGACCTCCGACGCTCCTCGCCTAGTCCTGGTCATCCTCCGCCTCACCATGACCTAGCACCGTCGCCCTGCAACCATCAAAAACAAGGAAACACATCACATAGCAATGCCCACAATGATATGCAATAAACCCATCCAACTCATCACTACCACGCCCATACGACCGGTACTGCCACTCCTGGCAGAGACAGCTCAAATTGCTTCATTTTGAAAATCAATCCAAATCAAACTCAAACTTGAGCACACCTTGCTCAAATAAAGTCAAATACTCATCACAAACATGGATGGACCTCCACATGGTCCTTCAGAATGGGACAAGGTGGTTAAAGGATAGGTAATAGCCGATTTTATAACAGGACATGAGACTAATGCCGATCTTGTATCTGTAGCCCCTTGGCAAATATTTTGTCATAGATCGGTATGCCGAGAGGGCAATGGTATTGGAATAGTGCTGGTTTTGCCTAAAGGACATAGTTTTGAATTAGCATTCACGCTAAGTTGTCAGTGTTCTAACAACCAAGCCGAGTACGAAGCAATACTTAGAGGCCTACAATTACTCGAGAATATCGGAGTTGATTCTGCTGAGGCCTAAGGTGATTCTTTATTGGTTGTACAGTAGGTTAAGGTGGAGTTTAACTGTTATGATGAAATTTTGGTCAAGTATTTAGAGCAGTGCCTTGTTGTAATCGGCTTATTCACCTCTTTCTCTATTAGTCATATTCCTTGGGAAATGAATGATAAGGCTAACTTACTAGCTCAGCAAGCATCGGGCTATAATGTTTTTTTGACCATGACTCGTTATTTCTCCAAGTGGGTTGAAGCAACCCCACTCAAGAAAGTTACAAGTATTGAAGCCATTGGATTTGTTACGGAACATATTACCCATCGGTTTGGGATTTCGCATACTATTTTGATCGATCAGGGTACCGTGTTTATGTCCAATGACTTTCAGAATTTTACCAAAAGTTTGGGTATTAAGCTATTGAACTCATCGCCTTATTATGCTCAAGCTAATGGTCAAGGCGAATCATCCAATAAAACTTTGATTAAGTAAATGAAAAGGAAGATTGAGGAAAAGCCAAGGAATTGACATGCAACGTTGTCGGAGTCGTCATGGGCTTATCGACTTACGTATCATGGTTCGACGAAGTTATCTCCCTACCAATTAGTTTATGGGCAGGAAGCCGTCCTGCCTGTGGAAATGAATATCGACTCTATATGTATAGCTAGGCAAAATGGTTTGTTAGCTCAGGATTACAAGGATTTAATGGTTGATAATTTAGATGAGTTGGCTGAATTGCGTTTGCACACGCTAGATCGGCTTAAAAAGAACAAGGCAAGGGTTGCGAGAGCATACAACAAAAAGGTAATACCTAAATCGTTTTGTGAAGCCGATTTAGTTTGGAGAATCATATTACCTGTCAGCTCTAGGGATAATCGATTTGGTAAATGGTCTCCTACGTGGGAAGGACCGTATAAAATAAATCAGCTTGTGGATAGAAATTCCTACATTTTGGAGACTTTGGAAGGTGTGGTATTTTCTAAGGCGATTAACGGAAAGTACTTGAAGAAATACTACCCTAGCGTCTGGGTTAGTTCCTGATCGGCTATGAGGAGTTATCGGTTGGGAGGCCATATTAACTTGTTGCAGTTAATTCTGGCTAACTAGAAGTATAAAGCCAGTTACACACATTGAGAAGGGATCAAGATATGAATAAACAATCGGTTAAACAGTCGATTGACATTACAAAGATACTTAAAACATTCCAAAAAGTGTTTTCGAGCAACCAATATTACAAGCATTCATAATTGTTTGTCCCCATTACAAGTGATTCGTCATAAGCCGATTAAAGTCCAGAGTTAGGAAGTTTGGCTCCAAGTGCAGAAAGTGCAGCTGCAGCCTTCGTGATTATCTGCTATACCGCGTCGAGAACTTTGGTGTCTTCTTCAGCGCTGCTGGGTATAGGGGTGACTTTAGCCGACTGCTTCCTAACTTCAGCCATGACCAGGGCGATCTCAAGCTTCTACGCCTTGATAGCCGATGTCAACTCTGCTAGTGTCTTCTAGCCTTCAAAAAGTTGTGAAGTTACCTTGGCTAGCTTGGCTTCAAGGAACTTCTTGGTCGTCTCTAGCTTTAAAGTCACCTCTTTGTGTGCCTTGGTATTTTCATCGAACTTGAGCTTCTTAGCCTTGGTGTTGGCCACCATCTTGTCCAAGGCCTTCTGATCAGCTTCCTGAGCCTCCCTTAGAGCGATTCTTGTCTTGGCCGCAGCGACATCAGCCTTTCTATCGTTTAGATGATAAACGTCCAACAGAGCTGCCATTGCCTCTGCAGGGAGGTTGGCTTCGACCATGGCCATAGCGCTGCAGAGGGGCTTGGTGTCTTCACGAAGCTTGGCCGATGGCGATATCACTAGGTTAAACAGCTTGTTCAGCTTCTCTTGCATCCCTGGAGCCAACGTAACCGCAACTGATGCGTCCATAGAGACAACAAGGATCCGCTGGATTTTTGCTGAGTAGTTATCTATGGCTACCACTTCGCCATCATCTAAGTCTGACAGAGTGTAGCCTCGCGAGTCGCTCTGGGTCCTTTGTCGTCTGGGAAGATGGTGGCGGAAGCTCAGATGCGACAGTTGGTAAATCGGTCAAAATGTTGGCCGCTTGCACTGAAGGAGAAAGCTGGGGTTGCAAAATGATTCAAGAATCAGTTAAGCCGATGTAGTAAAGTAATTGTTGCGAGAATTTTTTTTTTCGAAAGAAGCTTACCTCGCTAGTAGCCAATGCGCGTGGGGAGCTTTCTCCTAACTACTCTTGAGGCTTAGAGTCTCTGCTGGCCAAGACCTTCTTGTTGGTCCGAACGCGCTTCTTTTCTGATAAGAATCGGTTGCAAATGTTATTCATGAAAGACTTTGGAAGGGTAACAATCATTAAGCCAATGGCTATATACTCACTTGGTTGTTGTTTCTCTATATCCGATAGAGAAGGGGCTTGAATGCCCAGTATGCGAAAAGTATAACTTGAGAGACCAGTCAACTGGCGTGGTCTTTTGTTGGGTTGACCGCTGCCCGATGGGCCAGTAACTGTCTTCTTGCGGTTGCTTTGGTATGTAAAAAGAAGAAAATCCGATTAATAAAAGTTCGCAAAATGGAAGTTGAAAAAGCAAGAATCTACTTTAGTTGATACCTCGTCAGTTTTATTTACAACACTGGTGTTAGTATATCCTGACAAACTAGCATTGTTGTTAGAATCGCTATTGTTAGTAGCTATCGTCGACTTGGGGAGATCTGGAAAAAATTGAGTAATGACAGCCGATGCAGTCTTCTTTGAATATAAAGCTGCAACGATAGCCGACCACCATGAAGAGAAGCAACCTGCTCTAGGGTATTCAAGAAGAAATGCGGCAAGTCTTTAGCTTGAAGATCGTCAGCTATGTGCAGTACAATGTTAGTCGCTGCTGCATTACGGACTCATTCCCTGGGTTTAAGCCAATCGAGCAACTAGAAGCATGGGGGAACTTGCCCAAAGCCCAATTGTCTGGAGTATACTGTCGGATGATAGAATTCTTATGATGGTTGGAAAGTCCGATTCCTGGTATGAAGACCGATAGATAACACACTTGGAGAAATGAACAACTTGTAAAGATTTAAAGTTTCATCAAGCATTTATTGTTGTCGACTGATGATACTAGAAGGATGGACTAGGGTAATCGGCAGCCTCTCTATAGCCGAAGAAATCCTGCTGATTGAAGTCACCATTATCAAGCTGCAGGAAGATTGCCAGGTACTTTCTGGAGCCGATAGGGGTGGCTTTAGACTTATTTCCAGAACAAAGGATGAATCTTTCCCCATATGATCGGCTTTGTCTATATTGAATTTCTTGGTCCTCTGGAACCTCTTCTCGTGGAAAGGGTGTTTCGTTGGCTGGGTGAAGGTTGAACGGTCGGTTGAATATACAGTACAACCAAGTTTGCACAAACCACAGCGGACCTCCCACATTGCCAACAGTGTACTCGCCTAGGCCAGTAAAGAGCCGACAGTAGATGATGTGCATCATATGGAAAACCGCGTCGAGGAGCATCTTCCCTATCGCTAACCGATGATATGTCTATGTTGGCCCGAGAGATGCACCGCACAAGAGGAATCTATCTAGCTACATGTTCAAGAAAGCAACATGCTCTTTGTCCGATACAGGGCCGGTCCCTTTATTATCACCAATATATTTGCTTCAGCCTTCTCCCCTGGTGTGAATGAGTTTGTGATGGGGTTTGGCATTGAAAGCCAATATTTGATCCCTATCAGGCCTTAGGCAGCAAAGCTGAGCTACGTCTAGGAGGGTTGGGCCAACTGGACCCGTTCTAAACATGAATGCGTTAAAAGTGTCCGACCAAAAATAGCAGGCTGTGGCCACTAAGGGCTAATTGGCTTCCGGGTTGGCTAAAGATAAGGGAAGACACTTGGCTATCCCCATATTTTCCCATTCTACCCTCTTATGGGCTGCAAGCTGATTATACCAATCCCTCTACCCTTTTAATGCTGTCGGTCAAGCTCTAAAACTTTTGCTCTATCCATCTATATTATACTCAGAAGCCAATAAAGGGAGACGAGAAATTTCTTGGTTTATAACTATATCCGAGTCAAGATTTCCTATCGGTCCTAGATAATATTGATCAGTGCTGTCGGGAATGGGAATAAATACCCCTGCTGAGAATCCATTCAGCCGATTGAAAATTGGTTGGGATGAGAACGCTGGAGGTTTGTTGATTGAGGGAGAAGTCCAAGCCGATGGCAGAAAATCTGAGAGCTCATGTGTGTGAAAATGACAGTATGGGGACCTCATATTTTAGGGGGTGAAAAAAGTGGAATGGCGAGAAGAATTTTGAGAGGATGTGTGCAGTTAATAGTGAAGATACGCGTCTCAAGATTTTACGGCGCTATAAATAAAGCGATTACCCATGGGAATGTCGCGTCAAGTCGATGATAACAGAAGCCGATGGAGAAAGTTTTTGGAAGATAACATATTATCCCCAAAAATAGGGGGCATATGTTTGCATCAGAATTTGGTAAGGTATGTCCAAATTGTCAGACTAAGAATCAAGAGGTATCTTAGCCGATATCAGATAAGGAAAAGATGATTTGAAGGTGTATTATGACTTATATTCATTTTAAACATGGGATCTGTCCAAGTAGAGGCCAATACATATCATGGTGGACAACGTGTCAGAGTTGGATAGGATCGGCTGATGTGCTATAAAAGAGGTTCGAGGGCAAGCGAGAAGAACAACACAATTAAATCAATCAACTTGCATTACTTTTATTTTCGTGTTGACTAGGAGTAGCTTTGTAATTTAGTCTTTTCCTGTGATCTGTCTTCGATCAATAAAGTTGTGCATCGCTGATTATTGGTCATCTATACAAGTGTGCTTTTAGTGTATCGGCTGGGCAGTTTTTGGGTTTTATAGTTCATGAAAGAGGAATTTCAGTTAATCAAGAAAGGGTCAAAGTTGTAGCCAAAACTACGCCACCAACCTGCAAAAAGGACTTACAGAAGTTGATCGGCAAGATTAATTATTTACGATGTTTTATTTCAAATTTGTCTTGCCGTATTAGTTCATTTACCCCACTATTAAAATTAAAAGATAATCAAGACTTTGTCTAAGGAGCCGATCAGCAGAAAACTTTCGAGAGCATAAAGGATTATTGGTCTAATCCTCTAGTTTTAGCCGCACCTCAAAAAGGTATACCATTTAAATATATATATCAGCTGAGGAGGCGACAATTGGAGATGTTTTGGTGCAAAAGATTGACGGTAAAGAGCGAGTTATTTTCTACTTAAGTCGACGGTTAATTGATGCAGAAACCAGGTACCCTTTTGTAGAAAAACTCTGCTTGTCATTATATTTTGCTTGCACGAAGTTAAGACATTATATTTTAGCATCGGCTTGTAAAGTTATTTGTAAAACCGATGTTACAAAATATATGTTGTCAGCT
The DNA here is from genome assembly GCA_036346275.1 of Otatea glauca. Lineage (NCBI taxonomy): Eukaryota > Viridiplantae > Streptophyta > Magnoliopsida > Poales > Poaceae > Otatea > Otatea glauca. The sequence goes on along the minus strand of CM070716.1, from coordinate 6,368,404 downwards.
CTAATTTTGCAAAGTCAACTTGGTAAATGGGTATACACGCTCATCGAGTTTGACTTGCGTATAATCGGCTAAAGCTGTTAAGGGTAAAGTGATTGCCGATTTTATAATAGGACACAAAATTGATATGGATGCCGATCTGATATTTGTTGCCCCTTGGCAATTATTTTTTAACGGATCGGTATGTCGAGGGCGATGGTATCTAAATAATGTTGATTTTGTCAAAAGGGTATAATTTTGAGTTCACATTCACGCTGAATTGCAGGTGTTCCAATAATTAAGCCGAATATGAAGTATTGCTTAAAGTCCTATAGCTACTCGACAACATCGAAGTTGATTCTGTTAAGGCTTATGGAGATTCTCTGTTGGTAGTCCAACAGATCAAAGGAGAATATAACTGCTATGATGAATTTTTGATCAAATATTTGGAGTAGTGTCTCAATATAATCGGCTCATTTACTTCTTTTTCTATTTGTCATATTCCCCATGAGTCAAATGATAAGGTTAACTTGTTAGCTCAACAAGCATCAGGCTATAAAGTTTTTAGCCGATTAGAGAAATTCGAGCTGATAGAAAAAATGATCATGTGTATTACCACCAATGGTTTGAGAACGAAAATAGTGGAGTATTTAATCGATCCTTCAAAGCCCACAGATCGGAGAATCAAGCGACAAGACCTAAAATATGTCCTCTTTGACAATGTACTTTATTATTGGACTTTAGAGGGTTTGTTATTGAGATGTCTTGAAGCCAAAGAAGCTAAAGTGGCCACGGGAGAACTGCATGAAGGTATTTGTGGAACCCATAAATCAGCTTATAAGATGAAATGGTTGTTAAGGCATACTAGGTATTTTTGACCGACAATGTTGGAAGATTATTTCAAATATTACAAGGGATGCTAGACTTGTCAGAAATTTTGCAACGTGCAATTGGCTCCAGCATCGGCTTTGCATCCAATTATTAAGCATTGGTCGTTTAGAGGATGGGGAATAGATGTAATCGGACAAATATTTCATGCGTCAAGTAAAGGCCATAAATTCATATTGGCCGCTACCGATTATTTTTCTAAATAGGTTGAGACAATCCCGCTTAAAAGGGTTACAAGTATTGAAGCTATCAGATTTGTTAAAAACATATTGTCCATCGATTTGGAATACCATAAACTATTACGATCGATCAGGTCACTGTGTTTATGTCCAATGAGTTTTAGAGTTTTGCTAGGAATTTGGGTATAAAATTGTTAAATCCATCACCCTATTATGCTCAAGCTAATGGTCAATCCAAGTCGTCAAATAAAAGTTGATTAAGCTAATCAAAAGGAAACTTTGAAGAGAATCCTAGGAACTGGCATGTGACGTTATCGAAGTCATTATGGGTCTATCGGATTGCGCACCATGGTGCAACAAAATTATCGCCTTACCAATCGGTTTATGGATAGGAGGCTGTGTTGCCCTTGGAAATCAACATTGATTTAGTAAGAACGGCTAGACAAAATGGTTTGCCGGCTTAAGATTATAAGGATTTAATGATCGATAATTTGGATGACTTAGCAGAATTACATTTATATACGCTGGATCGGCTTAAGAAGAATAAGGCAAGGGTTGCAAAGGTTTACAATAAAAAGGTGATGCCTTAGTCATTTTGTGAAGCTGATTTGGTGTGGAAGACTATATTGCTTGTTGGCTCTAGGGATAATTGATTTGGCAAGTGGTCTCCGACATGGGAAGGACTATATAAGATCCATCGGTTTGTGGATGGAAATTCTTATATTTTGCAGACACTAGAAGGAGTGGTGTTTCCTAAAGCGATTAATAGTAAATACTTAAAGAAGTATCACCCAAGTATTTGGGTTGGCTCCTAATTGGATAGGGAAAGCTATCGATCATGAAAAGCTAAATTAACTCGTTGCGGTTAACTCTAGCTATAGATCATAACAGTAGAAATAAAGCTAAAGCATATTACAAACATCACACTGGCAGATAAGGTTCAGAAAAACATAAGAAAAGCATAAATAATAATTGGTTAAACAGCCGATTAAAAGTATTTTACAAGACATTCAAAACATTGTTTTTGAGATAACCTTTTCCCATTACAAACATTAATCATTCTATTTTTAGAAGATTGGTCGATTACATAGAAGCAGTGAAAGCCGATTATATCCTAGCATTGTTGAGCTTGGCCCCGAGACCTGGCAGCACAGCGGCAGCCTTAGCAATAGTCTGCTCCACATCTTCAAGGATATTCTCATCCTCTTCGATGTTTCCAGGCAAAAGAGTAACCTTGGTCGATTGCTTCTTCACTGCCACCACGACCAGGCTAGGTTCGACCTTTTGGGTATTCAAAGCCAATGTAGAGTCCACTAGCATTTGCTGGCCTTCAAATATCTGCTTATTGATTTTAGCCAACTCTGCTTCAAGGAATTTTTTGGTCGCCTCCAATTTCAATGTCACCTATTTGTTGAGCTTGTGGGACTTAGTGTCTTCATCATATTTGGCATTCTTGGCTTTGGTGTCAACTATCATCCGATCCAGAATCTTTTGGTCTTCTCGCTGCGCATCCCGAACTACAAGTATGGCCTTGGCTACATCGACTGCCTCTCTCTTCTCATCAAGATGGCATATATTTAACAATGCATCCATCACTTCTTCAAGCAAGTCGGCTTGTACTGCGGCCATTGCATCTCGTAGCGGCTGGGCGTTTTCAAGAAGCTTGGCCGAAGGTGTGAACAGGAGTCCAAAGAACTTGTCCAGTCTCTCCTTTGCGCCTAGGGCCGACGCTACTGTGGTCGATGGATCCTTGGACACACAGAGAATCTGTTGGATTTCCTTAGTATATGCGTCTGTGGTTACCTCCTCATCATCCTCCATGTCCGACAAAGTAAAGCCTAGTCTATCGATAAGAGAGTCTGTCGGCTTGGCAGTTGATTCTATGACGGGAGAAGTCATGGCCTAAGGAGTTGCCTACGATGGTAGAGGAGGGAGTTCAGATTCTACAACTGATATATCAGCCAAAATGTCGGCCACTTGGGTCGAAAGGGAGAGTTGAAGCTGCAAGAACAAATTTATTAGAGATTATCAATGGGAGAAGTCATGAATCGACTAATACTCATATTTACCCTATCGGAAGCCAATCCACGTGGAGAATGGTCGCCTGATCCCTCTTTGGCTAGAGGACCTTTGGAAGTAACGATCTTCTTATTGGTTTGGCCACGTTTCTTTTCTCTTAAGAAGTTGGTTAATAAGTATCGGTTTATACCCAAGGTTATGAAGAAATCAAATTATAAGCCGATGATTGTATGCTTACTTGGTTGTTGCTTTTCGTAATTAGAAATAGAGGGGCTTGGACACCAAGAGTGCTCGATGAGTAGCCTGCTGTCGGGACCCGAATATACAAATCCAGACACCCTGTGTATATCATACTAGTCCAGGATCACGCTAGTGCACACAACTTCAACATAGATAAATATCACAATCATACACAGTGGAAACATAATAAAGACATCATATAATAAATAAGACATAGTTGAATGACCTTAGGGTCAAACTTACACTTATTAAGCCTCGATGGCTCTGAATCAAAGCAAATAAATAGCAGCAGAACGAAGAACGTCAGTGAATCCCATCAACATGCCACAGGCATCTGACAAGGTTCAACTCTTAGATATTCGCCTCCTCGTGGAACTCCATCTCTTTCGAAGGTGTAGACTTCTCCTCAACTGATGATTTGGTTGTTGGCAAGTGTGAGTACTTAAAGCACTCAACAAGTTGTGCATAGAATGCAATTCTAACATAACTATATGCAAGGCTTATCCAATGGAATGTCTAATATGACTATTTTGTAGTAAGCACCATTTATAAATGAATACTTTAAATAGATTGAAAAGACACTAAAACAAATAACAGTAAGTAATAACTTTCAAGTATTTCTCAAGTAAACCTGGCATCCAACCCTAAATCATATTTCCATCTTTCTAATTTCATCCAACCTTCCCATCCAAGTTTCATTTTAATAAAGTCTAACCCTTAACAGTAATTCCCGAGCATTGCTCAACACCGCGAGCACGGCTATTCGAATAGATTTTACACTCTGCAGAGGTTATGCTCTTTACCCACACGACATGATCGTCTCTTGTTGCCATGCAATTAACGCACTTCCTTTGGTGTGTCAGCAGAGAGATCATGACAAAGCCTTTACAATGCTCTGTCTAAACCCAGTACTACTCACTAAGGTTTCAACACTGGTGGGACTAGTTACCACATCCAGGACCCCCCTCTTGCACCATGTGAGACTACCCGTGCGAGGACTAGTTACCACTACCCAAGGCTCACACCACCACAAGTAGTACCAAAGCCTAGACATAACAAATTAATCAGCAGGTCCGTCCCATTACAAACATGTGATTGCATGATTGACTCAAGTCAAATGCTTGCAAGGTTAAGTCCTCAGGTTGACCAAGGCAAGACTAACCAGAAATTTACCATTACCAATATACCATCCATTTCCATTAAAAATAATGCGACCGCCCAAATACCACATTGGCCCACCATAAATCCTTGCCACATGCCTCAGTCTAAATCATTTTACCACCCCAGTTAACTACCATGCACCATGTGCCATCAACAACATTGTGTGACAACACATGACACACATTTTCATAAACACATTCCATATTCCATTAAGTAAGATTAAATTTGTTCACATAAAATGATATCAATAACTCATTGCAGGGCTAAGCAAACTATTCGCGTTCTAGCCAACCCATATTGGCAAATAATAGATACCAACATATAAAGAACTATACTAGGGTGACAAATGAATCATGGCATACAAATGACAAGGTAGATATAACTCAATTTGGACGAATAGCTAATTCCCAAATTAATTGAAACAAGTATCAATTGAATTAGCATGCAATAGTTTAAAACAATATAACTTTAAAAAATGGTCTCAACTTGATCAAAGCACAACTTGACTTCAAACAGCTCTGAATCCTACTCTGGACCTTTGTCTTGGATTAGCTCCTTGCTCACGACTACCTCGGCACTTCAACGTCTACGCGAAACAGATTATAAAGAAATAAATACCAAAACCAGAGAGCAAAATCAAATGAAAAAATTAAATAAAATTCTCCATTAAATAGAGTTTGATTTTAAAAAATTTTAAAAACTAGAATCACCTCAATCGAATCTCGGATGCAAAAGATATAGCTATTCAAAGTTTAAAATAAAAGATAAATCAGAAAATTGGAAAAACCGAATTATTTTTATATTGAAAAATAGCATTTATGACATCAAGCTGACTTCAGCACCGAATATGATTTTTGGCTAATTATTTTTTTGAAGAAAAACCGAATTATGACGTCACGCTGACGTCATGCGACACGTGGCACAATTTATGGCGACACGTGTCACTAGCGCATGGACTCGGTCCACGGCACAGAGCGCAAGCACGGTGGACACAGTCCATGATGCTTCGAGCATCGCGCATGCCACGCAGCGGCATGTGACTAGTCACGACGCCAGTCGAATCTGGTGCGCACGGATCTGATCCAACGGCTGAGGTTTGCGAAACACGTGGAGCGGCTTCGACCGATCGATCGCGATCTGATGGCCCAAGCCTGAGGATGAGGTTGAGACTGAGGCGACTAGGATTGTGACAAGCGGCACAATGGGGTTCATATGATCTGAATTGGACGGTTAACAATTGCACGATGAAAAAGGGCGACACGGTAGAACCGATGAGCGACACGTGGACGGAATCTAGCCGCTACCTTGAGATCCGACGGTTGATGATGCTTCCCAGGCGACGGCGATGGCACGGTGGCGTTCTACACTGGAGTCGAAGAAGACGACGGGCACAACGGGGCTCCCGAGGATCTCCGGCGATGATACCTAGCGCGTTCGAAGCGTCTTGACGCGTGAGTACACAGGTACCAACGGTGACGGCGGAGACAGCTCAACAACAGCGGAAACACGCGAAAAACTATGGCAGCATAGGAAAGAACTTCGGCGAGCTCACACAGGTGAATGGTAGCGTCTTGGCGTGTGCAACTTGACCAGAAGATGAGACGCGGGGTGGAGAAAACGAGGGTGGCGGTAGGCATTAAATAGGCGGATTGGGAAGCGCGGCGCGAAAGTCAAAGACGATTTCGTGGTGGTGGTGAAATCCAGCGGGGATATGGATTGCAAATGTGGCTCCATCGTAGATGTCCACACGGCAGAGATCCGACGGCTCACATGCACGGGCGACGCGACACAAAGGTAGCCGATGGATCAAGATCCAACAGCGACAGAGCAGCACAACTAGGGTTTCGCTGCGGCAAGATTCGCGGGCCGACGGTGCGGGCAGATTGGGCCTGGTCCACTGGGCTCGGCCCAGAACTATTCATGTGATTATTAAATTATTTCCGAATTAAAATAAATCAGCAAAATAGATTAAGCCAAATAAAATAGCAAAATTACCAGGAAAAATCCAGAAAAATCCAGAAAATACTTTAAGACATTTAGAACTTAAATAAAATATTTCTAACACAAGATCATCAGTACTTTTCACTAAATAAATAAAAGATAGCAAAAGGCTTAATTCAACTAATTCAAAAATAAATTAAATAAAATCCCAAAAAATTCATAAATAAAGGAGAAGCATAATAAATCCATAAGAAGCAAAATTTGGGATGTTACACCTGCCAAAGCTGTCACGGTAGGGCATGGCTGCTTGCTGGATTGGCCAACGCCCGATGAGTCAACTGGGTTCTTTCTCGCTTCTTTGGTCTGCAGAATTGAGAAAAGCCAATCAATAAAAGTTTAGAAATATTTGAGAGGATTTTTTATGGGTAAAATCTAAATTTAGCCGATACCGCACTAGTAATATTAAATGTACTTGTGTTAGTATAGGCTGATGAGCTAGCATCGCTGCTAGTACTCGAGCCACTACTAGCGGAGTTAGTTGGTGTCAACTCAACAGGTGGCAGACTCGGGAAAAATTCGATGACCACCGCCGACACAGTGCGCTCCGTAGGGAATAATACTGTGCAAATAGCTGACCACCAGTTGGTGAAGTTGTCTGCCCTCTAGGTCTGCAAGACGAAGTGTGGAAGTTTTTGTAGTTGAAGATCGTCGGCTATATGCAAGGTGATATTGGGGCTAGACAAAATGACAAACCCGATCCTTTGGTCTGATTCGATCAAAAAGCTGGAAGTTCGAAGGTACTTGACCAAATCCCAACTGTCTGGCATATACAGATGGGTGATACAACTCATAACAGGGCTGGTAAGTCCGATTTCTTATGTGTAAGACGATAGATATCGCGCTTGGCGACAGAAAAATCTTGTGCAAGTCCAACGTCTCTGCGGACATTTCATTGCTATCGGCTGCCAGGTGAATAAACGATGGTCTGGGAAAGCTGTTGGCTTCCTTATAACTAAAAAAGTCATTCTAACTGAAGTTCATTTGACTGAGCTAAAAGAAGAAAGCCAAAAATTTTATTGCTCCGATTGGGGTAAGTCTTGGCTAGGTGCAGGAGCAGAGGATGAATTTTTTGCCGAATGATCGGCTATCCCTAAACCCAGGCTCTTAGCCTTTTGAAGTTCCTTCTAGAGGGTAAAGGGTGACTTCAACTGAATCAATGTTAAAGGGTAGGCTAAAGATGTAATACAGCTAGGCTTGTATGAACCATAAAGGACCGACAACATTACCAACTAAATACTAGTCCATTCTAGTAAAAAGCCGACTACGGATTGCGTGTTTCATCTGATATACTGCTCCCAAGAAAACCTCAGCCCTCATCTAGTTATTCTGCTATAACTTGATATACTTGTGTCGGCCCAAGTGATGCCCCGCAGAAAAGGAATCGGTCAAGCCACATGTTTAGGAAGCAACATGTTCCTTATCAGAAACTGGGCCGATTCCTTGCTATTGTTAATATACTTGTGCCAGCCCTCTCCCTTGGAATGGCTTAATAAATGTCAGGGTTTGGCGTTGAAAGCCGATAGCTGGTCTCCATCGGGCCTCATTGGAGCCTCAAGCAGCAGAGTTGCGCCACGTCCAGGAGTGTTGGGCCGATTGGACCCGTTCTAAACATGAACGCATTAAGCGTATCCGACCAAAAATAACATGATGTGGCCACTAAGGGCTCGTTGGCCTCTGGATCGGCCAATGACAGATGAAGACACTCGGCTATTCCCATCCTTTCCCATACTGGCCTTTTCTGGGCTGCAATCTGATTATACCAATTCCTCTAGTCATTTAGCGCTATTGGCCAGGCCCTAAAGCTCTTACTCCATCCTTCTATATTATACTCGGGAGCCGACAGGGAAAGACAAGGTATTTCTTGTTCTATAACGGCCGATGGATCAATATTTTCTAGCTTTCCTAAGTAGTATTGGTTGTTGCTGTCGGGTATTAGGATGAGTACCTGACTAAGATCCATTGAGCCGATGTGAAAGATTATGCAAGCTGACAAAGGTTGCTGAGCAGGAGCTTGAAGTATGAAAAATGAAGATAAAGTCGATAGCAGAGGGTCTGAGAGCTTGAGCGCGCGAAAATGATGAGTGAATGGACCTCATATTTATAGGGGAGAAAAAGGTGAAAAGGCGGGAGGTATCTTGAGTAATTTGCGAGCGGTTAATGGTGAAGATACGCGTCTCAAGATTTTACGGTGCCATAAATGGAGCAGTTACTAACAGCGACGGTTTAGATATTATGTTAAGCCAATCAACGTTAAAGCCAATGAAGAAGATTTTTGGAAGATAACCTGTTACCTCCAAAAAATAGGGGCCATACGTTAGCACCCAAGTTTGGCAAGATATGATAAATTTGTCAGGCTAAAGAGAAAAATAGAATTTTTTTAGACGATATCGGTTAAAAAGGGAAAAGTTAAGTTAAAGATAGGATCACGACCGACGTTGATTCAAAGATAAAATTTTATCATTACGAAGGTCGATACAGATCACGGTTGGCAGCATATTGGAGAAGGATACGATTGGCTTATGTGCTATAAAAGACGATCAAGGGCGATCAGAAGAAATATATCCAATCAATCAAACAACTTGCATATACTTTTATTTACTTTTTCTTGTCGACTAGGAGTAGTTTTGTAATTTAGAATCTCCTTTGTAATTCGATTTTAATCAATAAAGTTGCGTATTGCCGATTGTTGATTTTCCTCGATTACGCCAGATTGGTTTTCTCTGATCTTATTGCACATCGCCTTCTTCGGAAAAATCTACCTTTGTCAACCATTTAATCAGTCCTAATAGGCTATTTAAATTTATCGTTACCTTTGATTTGATCGACTTCTTACAGCTATTTAGATCTTTGCGATTATCACATTAGATCGGCTTTGAGCATATTTTCATATATCTTGCCAACTGCAAGATCAAATCAGCTGGCACGCCTCAAACCTCTTGAAGCAGGTGTTCGCGTGTGTTTCTGCTGATTAATCTATCGTCATATTTTTTGGCGCAACGCTAATCTTAGAAATTCATTCAATCGTTAGTACTGAAAAACCATTCTTTGCAATAGAGAAGGATGAGTCGAGCAACCTCCCGCAGTGTAGTTTGCAGGATCATGGCAATTGGAGACAAAGCAGGGGAAGGGAGCTACGAAGCAATGAATATAGTATAGTTTCAGAGGTGTTACAGACATAATGTTAAACCAAATTAGCTCAAAACAAACAAATACATGGGATCCAAAATTGTAATTACTCCACTTCTAACCATATTTTCTCTTCAGGTTTTATTTCTGGACCAAAATCATCAGGGTTTGGTCATTTTGGCGTACAACACCATGTCACCACAAGGCAATTCTACTTGAGAATAGTAAGAACGACCATCTCAGTTCTGGAGAGATTCATGTGGCTCTTAAATACATTAGCACTTTTTTTTCGTTTTCCAGTACCACAGGATGCATAAAACCACTCCAGAACAGGACATATAACAAATATCAGATGCAACTGAAACCAATGATATCGGATTCAATGAGCAAAACAGTCCTAGCTGTTACAAACCAACAAGAGGGAACACTAACCAAACATCTTGGGTGATCAGCAAGCTCAAGTAAAAGCAAGAACCCTTTTCATTTGCATGATGCTGCACAACTCCACCATCCTGAAATTATAATATGCTTATTTCAGCCATCCTCAACCCCAAAAAGATGCTTTCAGTTGAGTTAGCACTACCCCCTAGCCTGCTCTATGATCATTGATCGGGTCCAATGCATACAACCGACACACTTACATAGCAAAGATATCATCTCTACTAAATGTCAACCGAGTTAAACACTCTCCAAGGTTCATGATCACCACCTACGAAACCGAGTGTAGGATGGTTGTATAAAGAAAAAGGCAATTAAAAATTGTCACTAACTGAACCCATAAATATTGCATACGAATTATTCAATCCCCGAATTCTGGCCAAGTACATCCCAAATCACAACCATCTAACTTTACTTGACAATTACTGAGAACAACATAAGCCATAAAAAAGGTGATGCCATTACAATAATCAATTCAAAACCAATAAAAAAAACATATGTGGCAAAGATAAAAGAGGGAACATCAAGGTAAGTAAAACTCAGCATCAGAAGAGCAAATTGTCAAATTTTAGTGCCAAAAACAAAGCAATGAGACCATATCCAGACACAAAATAGAAATCTTTTACAAACATCTGAAACACAATTAACACATCAACAATTCTTAGTGCCCATAACCTGATAAATCGCAAGTCTTAACAGAGTTAGAAAGCTCTAAGGCGTATCAAGTTACCAACATAGTACAGCAAACAGGCATCAAGCCACAAATCATAATTCCCCTTTCAACTAGACACTGCACAACTCTACCCTTCACAAACTTTTGAGTAATTGGATCCACCCTTCTACTTGCAATCGTAAAGAAAAAAGGTGGTTTCACCTCAAGGTAAAACCTCCAGCTCTTTATCAGGTCATAGCTTGATAGGGATTTACAATCACCGGCTACCGAATCCAAACATGGTAGTCATGTAAATGTAGAAGTAAAGCATGCATGTATCAAAACAAAAGGTGGCATCATGTGTCCCCCTTAAGCTCGGTTTCTAGCCAGGCCAACAATTATTTTAGGCCCTGTTTCCTTTTTAATGGAAACAGAACATAGGTAATCAGTTTCAACCAGACCAACACATGCCCTGCGAAAATTATCGGACTCAACAAAATCCCCCACATCCATGTGTGCCGAATCCTAGTTGGCAAATCAACAAGCAGAGAACAAAAGAAGCCACAACAATAATAACACAATTATCATCACATAATTGCATTAGCAATATGGTAGTAACATGTAAGAGCAAAGGCACAGCATGTGTAATAATAAGAAAATAAAACAGCGGGATGTAGGATATCTTGTGTCCTCTGAACTTTGGCTTCTAACCGGGCAAACAACTGCCCTTTTAACCAGAGAAAGAACTCATGTTTGCTTTTAAACAGTAATCCGAATCAACAAATGCCTACAGAAATCCGGACAAACAAATGCCAACGGAAATTATTGGACTCAAGTCTTTAAGATCGCAGAAATCCCCCACATCCCGAATTATCTAAGTTATAGACAATCCTAATGGGCAAATCAACCAAGCCACGGCAATAACGCCATAATAATCATCACACAATGGCATCAGCACTTGTTGCAACAGCATGTACTAAATTAAAAAGAAGGTAATCCGACAATTATTAAAACTGCCTCAAATCTACCAACATCTCATCACATCACAAACCACCGATACCATCAAATCCACGACGGCCTACCATAGATAGTGCCACACTACTAGAGCAGAAATTGCGACTAGGAATACAGAAAGCTTAGATCTTGTCGATGTCCTCGTCCTCGAACTGGACGTAGTCGTTCTCGCCTTCGCCGTCCTCGGGCCCGTCGACGTCGACGCCCTCGTTGAGCCTGAGCGTGTCGGGGAGCTCGCCGTAGGCCTTGAGCAGGCGCGCCTCGTCGTTCATGTACTTGAGGATGACGTCGGCCTTGTCGTCCTGGTAGTCGCGGAGGCCGACGAGGATGATGTCCCCGGCGGCTATCCAGATCTTCTTGTGCATTTTGCCGCGGATGTGGCAGAGGCGCTTGGTGCTGTCGACGCAGATGGCCTCGCAGCGGCCGTTGCCGAGCATGCGCGTCACCTGCGCGTACTCCTGCCCGTCCTCCTTGAACACCAGCTCGCGCTTGTCGTCGTCCGCCTCGTTCTTGCCTCGCTTCCGGTTCTTACCTCCCTTCCCCTTGTTCTTCGGCATGGCGTCTGCTTGCTCTTATTCTTTTTCTTCTCCCTCTGCTAGACGAAAGCTGCGAAACCCTGGCTTCTAGATCGAGATGGGGGGCGGTGGTGCTGCGGCGCGCGGTTTTCTGGGCTGCCGCGGCTGGCACTAGAAGGTGTGGGCCCTCGGATTTCGGGTTGGAGGGGGTGGACGGTCGAAATTTTGATTTCTGGGGATAAGCGGGGCCCACATGGAACAACGAAGCGAGGCGTCAATTCTTTGCGAATTGTGATTTATGAATCGAATTGAGGTTGAAGTTGGACTGGACATGAAAAAACTGCGGCTTTACGCTGTACCCGTCTAGGGGATTTTGATTTCGAACCTGAAACAGTACTTTTTTTTCTTTGCCGGCCAAGTAATTTTAAGAGAGAATTCGATCTTCTTTTGTACTTGGCGTTCTACTACAATTATTAAGGTATGTTGATGGAGTTCGTTTTGTTATCGCGATTGCTGAGTCGCATATATACATCTTGCAACTTATTTCAGATTACTGGATGGTATACTCCCTCACAAGGTTTCAAATACCATTTTCAGTTCATATCTGTCCTCCTTCGAAATCCGAAATTTCAAGCGAGATTTCAAAATTTCGAACAAAATTCAAACGAGGATGGCGCGGATCTGGCTCGGCACCTCGGCCTGGACGGCGAGGACAACGTAGATCTAGCTCAAGGGGGAGCTCGGCGCCTCGGCCAGGACGACGAGGATGGCGCAGAGTCGTCGGACGGAGAGGACGGCGCGAGGGCGAGGGGGAGCTTGGCGCGGAGAATGGGGGAAAAAAGGTCGAAGCTCGACGCGAAGGGGAGGCAAGGAGCTCGGCGCGAGGATTTGGCGCGACGGGGAGGCGGGGAGCTCACCGTGGAGAATGGGAGAATGGGGAAAAGGGGGAGCTCGGTGCGGAGAAATGGAGAATATTTGCGCAGGCGCACGAGAAAAAAATTGGAGAAGCTGGGGTTCGATCCCCCGATCGATCGCATCGCAGATTGAACGGGCGGCTTACGAACCGAGCTTACGCTATTTTACGTGTGTATTGCATCCGATCTGGTTTTGTTAACTCGCCGCCAACCGAAAACTGAAATATCTCAGCGAGATTTTGATCCCTTCTAGTCCCTCGGTCTAAGTTTATAAGACATATTTTTTTAATGAACTTATCTATAAATATATGGTGTATTCATATTCTAATAAGAAAAAGTGTGATGTTCCGTCGATATCCTTAATAAACATATATGTTTGTTTCATATTCTTTATATATATATATATATATTAAATATAGTACTTAGCGATAATAATTAAAGACAATTTAATCATTTATAATATTTCTTAATCTATGCATCAAGAAGAAATATACCTCGTACACTTAAACGGACGGAGGAACCGGTAAAAGAAGAAGAGAAAAATGTGTCTCTTGAGGAGTGCTTAATGTCACGTTGATCTATACCCCTTTATAATGCACCTAAATATTCTTTTCTACGTCCACCCCAAATAATGCACCCCACTAGAGATGACCCAACCTTCATGCACCCAATAACGTCCCCAGAAATTTGCCTCCATCAAAATTAACCTCTCAGATCTTTCCTCAGCTTTACTCACCCACATCCGATGGCCATTATTTAATGTGTCTAACTCATCCCTGTGGCCTACAACAGATCTCTCCCCACCTCCAGCATCATCTCAAGGAAAAGGAAACAAATATCCTGGAATTAAGGAAAAGGAAACAAACGTTCTAGAAAAAGAAAAGACCATATATTATGCGCTGGAAAAAGAAAACCGGAAGACATGACACTATATTAGTAACTATGATTGATTGTTAGGTGGTCTTTGGCATTGCGTCATTATCTTTTTGGTTCGTCCCCTCCGTAAACAAATGCAGTTGTAAGCCCAATAGACAAGTAGTACCGTCCAGATTGCATGAAATCTAATTCCATTACTGAGAGCATCTAGACCCCCTATTTTTTATTTATAATTATTATGCAGGTTTTAGTGTTAATGATCAACAAGCTTACTTAGTATAAGCTGAAAAAGCTATATTTGAAGAAAAAAGCTAATGTATTTATTTTTTAGTTTTGGCTTGGGAGTTGATTCAAGCCATATAGCTAGAATATCCGTACTATTAGGAGGGATTATACACAAGTAATAATCTTGTTTTATATGCTAGAATCATTAATATAAATTGGAGTATAAGGGCATTTCACATCTCTCACTCAAAAATCCAATATCCCTTTCCTTAGCCAAAAAGAGTTCATTTTCGGATTAACTCTAGTTAGTTCGGCGCTGAAGAAAATCAAGTTCCAAGTTCTAACCGAGCGCACCCCATGTACGTCGGATCGACATTTTCAGTCCGACACCAAGAACTCTCTTTTGATTTATTTCAACCGAGCGTACACCGTTCACGACGGACTGATCTGAATTCATCCTTGTCTTCAAGTCCGACGTATGTTTTCTTTTCACTCTGAACAAATTTCTAGTCTGTGTTAAGAATTACTTTACTCAAATCTTAACCAAGAACATGCCGTTTGCTGCGGACCAAAATTATGAGTGAACGCCGGACCAACTTTTTCGATCCGGCGTAAACGTGTTTCTCTCTGGTAAAAACGAGCAGCTTTCTCTTTTACGCTCGACCAACTTTTTCAGTCCGGCGCAAACACTATTTTGCTGGGATCCAAATAGAACAAAACATGTGTTCACCGGACCAATTTTTTTAGTCTGGCACATACTTTCTTTACCAGTACATATATACGACGGACCATTTTTTTTGGTCCGGCGCAAATGGGTCAAACTGAGTACAATAATACTTCTCCAATCTTATTTACCCCGGAATAACATTTTCAGTCCGGCGCGTGAGTATATTTTAACATATGACCCATACACCTTAAAATTTTTATAAAAAGGGCAGTAGTTGACCTATCTCATCCATCCTACTAACCCCTAACGGGCAATTGGCATGTACAATGGTTATTTCTGTTCGAACTCTATATATACAGTGCTTGAGTTCACTAAAAAAAATAGAGCTATGCACATACGCATTCTTGACATTTTGAACACCGTTGACATCTTTCAAATCAATTACAACTCTTTGATCTTTTGCATTCCTAAGCCTTCATTCCATCAAAAAGTTTGAGCTTCAACTCATAAACTACAAACATTCATTCTGAACATTTAGAGTTTTTGCTCCAAGCTGAGTCAGTTTGCATCTAGCTACTGAACCAAGAGACAGGGCTTGTGGATAGTCTATTACTCTTGAAACTAGCTATTCCTAGACGGTTGGAGAAGTTGTTGGTGCGACCTATCCAACAGAGATTGTGGAAGGCCACCATTGCTGTGAAAGGTTGAGACTCACCTCACCGGAATGGTGGAAGAGTCAAGTTAGTGAAAGATCAAAAGCCACTGAGATTGGCTATTTGGTGGAGAAATACTTCTGAAGAAGTGCTCTAACGGGGACATAGGAGATTGATCTCCGAACCTCGGTGAAAATCCCTTTGGTCATTCTGATATTGCTTTATTTTTGTGTGTTCAACTTAATGTCTGTAATCATTCAATTTCCTCTTCATTTCTGATCTTACTAAAACATAATTGTGCTGAATTTCTATTTGAACTCTTATCTGTTGCTATTTTTATTAAGAAAAGTTTTTCTTAAAGATTAAATGATTTTAAAGTTGCCTATTCACCCCCTCTAGGCCAACTTGATCCTTTCAAGTGGTATCAGAGCAACGTTACCCGTTTTTAAAAGCTTAACAGCTTGGGTAAAATGGCCGAGGGAATAGGATCAGCTACAGTAAGTGTAGGAAGGGTTCCTATTTTTGATGGCACAAATTATGCTTATTGAAAAATTAGAATGAGGTGCTATCTTGAAGCCGTAAGTTATGATGTGTGGAGAGTCACAGAAAGACCTTTGCCTCCATGTGTCATACCTGAAGGGCAACACTCTTCCTCAAAACCTACTCCCGGGGAAATAAGAAATTTGCAATATGATGCTCAGGCTAAAAATGCTATCTTTTCTTGTCTTATAATTGAAGTTTTTGATAGAGTCAGCAATCTTTCTACTGCTTATGATATATGAACTACTCTTCAAGAGATTCATGAGGGTACCTCTGATGTAAAAGAGGAAAGATACTTTATTGTCAGAGAAAAATTTGATAAATTCATAATGCTTCCTCAAGAAAATGCTAATAACATGTTTTCTAGACTAAACTATCCAATAGTGGTGATCTAAAGAAGCTCACACCTACTAAACTATTGGGCAAGATCTTAGCTCATGAACTTACCTTGGTTGATGAAATTGAGACCAGGAAGAAGTCTATTGCTCTCAAGGCCAAGGAAAAAGTTCAAGATTCCTCTGATGAAAAAAGGAAGAAGATTCAAGCTATGAAGAGGATGAAGATGTAAGAAAACTGGCATTGCTCATGAGATCAGCAAATAAAATCATGAGAAGGGTAAATGCCAAAGGTAAGTCATCTAACTATTTCTCAAAAAGAAACCCTTTCTCTAACATTGTCTGCTTTGAGTGTAATGAGAAAGGACACATAGCTGCTCGTTGCCCAAATAAAAGTAACAAGAAGGACAAGAGCAAGAACAAGGATGACAATGATGAAGAGAAAGCTCAAGGAAGCTACAAGAAGAGTTATCGCAAGAAGTGCTACTCCAAGAAACATTGGAAAAAAGGGAAAAAGGAGGCACACATTGGTGAATGGATCACTAATGAAGAAAGCTCAAGTGAAGAATCCTCCTCTTCCTCAGATGAAGAAGAGCTAAGGTCCAAAGGACTAGCTGGGCTCACTCTGGATGAATCCACACCACCTTCACCTTCATCTTCACTACCACTATGTCTCATGGCCAGAAATGATGAAGACAAGGTGAGTGATTCTCCTTCTTATGAAGAGCTAGTAGAGATCATTAAAGAACTTAATGATGCCCTATGTGTTAAAACTGCTAAAGATAAAACTCTTAAGAAAAATGTTACTAGCTTGATGAATAAGAATGATCTGCTCATTGCTAAAGTTGAAACTTTTGAATCTGTCATTAAGACCATGCATGAAAAATATGATGTGCTAGAAATTAGTCAAAATGAGCTCATAGATAAACATGAAAAACTTTCACATGCTCATTCTGTACTAAAATCTGATCATAGTCTTCTTACTGATTCTCATGATTCTTTGAAAACCACACATATACAACTTGTTAAAGATTGTCGACGATCGGGACCATCGATCGCAGAAGAAAGAAAGGGGATGCGAGGTGTTAGCTCGGGAGCGGGACCTGAGGTCGCGCTCGTTCGGGGGCACCTAGCGTCGCAGGGAAATCATCCAAGAAGAGATACCGGACACGAGATTTATAATGGTTCGATCCCCCAAGGTCGGGTAATAGCTCTACTCCAGTCTTGCCCTGAGGCGAAGGGTGTATTAGCAGCTCTGTGGGAGAGTACAAGGACAGGGCCCGAGCAAGAGGGGCAGGGGGCCGTGCCGTTCTTCTTGGTAGGTGTTGCGTGTCGTGTGTTGTCCCTGTCATCTGTTCGTTGTTTTTTTCTTAACGGTTGGGGCAACCTATTGCTTTTGTAGCCCTCAGGGAACCTTGCTGCTTGGTCCCGAGGCCGACGTCAGGAGCCCGCGATGATTTGACGGAGGCTCGGAAGTCGTCGCTAGCTGTTGAGAGTCTGACGGGGAGCTGTTGAGATCTTGACGGGAGCTGTTGAACCCTAGTTCCCACGTAGGGGTAGGTAGGGTGCTGATTCTCACGCAGGGGAGAGTTTTACACAAGATAAAAATAGAAATGTTACAAATGTACTTTCCTTTGGCGACCGTGGGAGCGTCGAGGTCGAGGCCGAGGCACCGAGGTAGAGGGTGCCTACCCCTGCGACGGTGCCCGAGCTCGAGCTCGCCGGTCCCAAGACCAATCATCGGGGGAGCACCACCTAGGTCGGAGATGAGCCCCCGGGTTTGCGAAAAGCCGCTACGAGGCCGTGGGGGGATGCTTACACGTGGCGAGGATACCGATCTCTGACAGCTAGCCCCCAAGACTCAAGGGACGGCCCTGAAGCTCGGGGCGGCCTCGGGCCTTATTGTCTCTTGAGAAGGGATCGACCTTTTGGCCGAGCTCGGCAGTCCCCGAGGCCGACCTTGCATGCCAAAACGCTCCAAGGACCTTGTAACATCCCAAAATTTGAGTTTTCAAAAATCTTTTGTTTAGTTCATCTTTCCAAAAATCCCCGCTGATTTTCTCGCTTTAATAAAGCTTAATCTGAAATTTTCTAATGCTAAAATAATTTAATTTGACTAATATAAACTTCAATTAAAATAAATTTAGTTTTATTTGAGTTCATTGTGCTTCAATGAATTTTCTGTAATTTTTTGATATTTTTCGGAGTTCGTTTGCTATTCATTTGGAAATTAATTTAAATTAAGCCTCTTGTTAAATCTAATTAAATACTGTAAAATTTTAAATAAAGTTTGGTTAAAAATATTTTATTCAAGCTCCAAATGTCTTAAAATATTTTCTAGAATTTTTTTTAGAATTTTTCTGATATTTTTATTGCTCTAAACGAATTATTTTAATTTTTGGAATTATTTTAATTCAGGAATGGGCTAAATCGACATGGCAGCTCCAGATCCGGCCACATCATCGCCTAGCCTCAGCCTTCCGATCTCCATCCGACGCACCACAATGCGTCGCGTCACCCGGTACTGTTCATTATGCACCAGGTGTTCGATCCGATCCGTTTTCAATCCAAATTCGGTTTTTCTTCGTGTTTCCTTGTATGGCACGACTCCCCATCCTATATAAGTGTCCTAAGACCCCTCCCACGCAGCCCTAATGCCCAGAGCACCTCCCAAACCCTAAAATCCGCCGCCATGACTTTTCGGTGCGCCGCCATCGTTGGCCGATCTTGGCGTCGTGTTCCCCGTTGTTCCAGTGAGTTTTTCTGAAATCTACTTGCGTCATCTCGTGCCTTATGGTCAGATCTATCTCTCCACCAAATTTGGTGCAGTTCCATCCGCGAAATCAAAAGTTACGGCCGTTCTAATCTCAAATCTTGCTGCTGCCCGTTCTCCTCGGTTTTTGCGAGTTTGACCGTGAAACTTTTTCTGTAGACTCCTCTTGATGTGCTCTACACGGTGCTCACCCTAACTCAAGGTTTGACCTATGGGATTTGTGCAGAAAAATCAATCCTCCCCTATCAGACTGTGTTCCAACGGCAGAAAACTTCGTCGCGCGTTCCCTGTTGATCCAGATGGTAAAACTCAGATCCGTTCACGTCATATTGTGCCAAATGATCCCAGATAGTTCTCTGTATAATTTGGTTAGGTTCCATCTATTATTTTAATAGTTATGATCGTTTGATCTATTGGCTCCGGCACTGCTCGTCGACGCTTTGTGATCCGTCCGCTGGGTTGCTTCCAAATCTGGATATACCGTTGAGTTTGTGTCGCCGCGTTCTACGTGGTGCTTACTTTCCCTTTGCTGTTTCATCCTCCGAAAATTTTAATATTCGTTACCGTCGCCTTTTTGCCACCGCCGTGCGTCGTCTTGTGCCGCCAACCATTTTGGTTTGTCGTGGCCATGTCATTCTGTCCAGAAGATCTTTATCCCTTGTTTTTCCCACCGTTGAAGTTCATTGATCCCCGGTTGCCGTCAAAGCCATATTCTAGAATCTATCCGACGTCTTTTGGCCTAGTCCTTCGTATCGGTGCGGATTTCGGTTCGCCATATTTGGTAACCTTTAATCGCAGAGCCAACCCTACCATCCTACCCTATGCCAAGTGTATTCATCCTTGAATCGTTTCGCTCAAACCCGGACTTAACCCTTGGTCCAATTTGTCGTTGCGTCACGATATGTGTACCCCGTAGATCTCAAACCAAATTTGAGACATGTCATGACCTCGCTGCCCTATCTTTCAATCGAGAGTTGCCACCTTATAATATCATAAGTGTTCCGTTAACGCTTCACCTTCATCGTTAACATTCCGTCGTTAACGTCCCGTCGTTAACATCCCGCCATTAACGTTCCATCGTTAACGTTCCGTCGTTAACCTTCCGTCGTTAACATCCCGCCATTAACGTTCCGTCGTTAACCTTCCGTCGTTAACGTCCCGCCGTTAACGTTCCATCGTTAACGTTCCGTCGTTAACCTTCCGTCGTTAACGTCCCGCCGTTAACGGTCCATCGTTAACGTTTCGTCGTTAACGTCCCGCCGTTAATGTTCCATCGTTAACGTTCCGCTGCTAACGTTTCCTTGTTAACGTTCCGCCGTTAACGCTTTGCTCTCACTTCGCTATCATCGCATACGCGCATTCCAGCAAGAGCGTAGCGCGATGTCATTATCCTTTCTATCGTCCTATCGTGATCTAACCCCATTCCTTGTGAGTTTGGCTTTACCTTTCTATCATCTGCAAAGCCGGACCAAAACCTAACTTAAGACCGGTTCGATGGACTGAGTTCATCGTGAGCCGCGCTGCCGGTATTGCGGTTTTCCTCGTTGTGTCCACCGTAGTAAGATATTTGTACTGTCTTACTACATATCGTCATCGCCCTGTTATCGTCAAGTCTCTTCTTTGATGTATGACTGAACCCCAGATCGGATCGCACTGAATGTCGATTCCATCCGTCCTTGTCTTATCCCTGAAAATCTAATCTGCCATTAACCTAGAATTCATTCGTGGACTTGGTCGATAGACCATTGGCCATATGTCATATCCTGGTGCCATATCTATTCTTTTAGTCTATCTTTCTTTTGTTTGACTGTGTATTTGTTTAGTCAACAAAAGTCAACATTGAACATCAGTTTAGTTCATCATGAACTAACATATCTTTATGGACCAGATCTATAGATCAAGAGCCCATATGTCAATATCTATCCAATCGAGTTAATTAATCTCAAGGATATCCTCGAATATACTCCGCCTTTCCCTAATTATCGATCAGAACCTTCTCGATAAATCTTCCAAAGCCTATTCTCTTTCATCCGATCTTCGATCAAATCTAAGTTCCTAAATTCAATCCTTCCGCTCAGCATCAATCTAATATTAAATTGGAGTTTATTTGAATTGCTTTTGAGTTTTGTTGTATTAGTGCTTCTTTGTCGTTAGACGTGTCGTCCAGAAGTTACCCGAAGTAGCTGAAGGACGAGGAAGTCGAAGCATTCGATTGAAGAGCCAAAGGTTGAGGAAGCCGAAGATCAATTAAAAAGAGTAAAGAGCAGTTTATAGCAAGTGCCAGGCAAGTTGTGCTTTGATCATGTTGAACCTACGATTACAAAAAACTGCTATATTGTTTTACTTCATTGCATATTATTTGACATGTACAAATGTCTTCAATTAAATTTGGGACTTAGCTATTATACCCAATTGATCTATACCCTACCTTGCCATTTGTATACCATGATATATTGTCACCCTAGATTGGTTCATTATAGTTGGTTAGTAATAATAATCAACATGGGATGGTTAGAATGTATTAGTTGCTTAGCCATGCCACGTCATCACATGTACTTTAGTCTTTGATAAATAATCTTGACTAATGGAATATGGAACGATGTTATAAACCTGTGTGTCATGTGTGGTCACACGATGAGATTGAGTTGTGGTGGCGAGAGGAATAATCTTCAGGTTTTCGAAAACTCGCTTCTTGATGCCTTTGATGATTTGCCCGTTGGCACGCTCGACCGCTCCATTGCTCTGCAGGTGGCCTACCGAGGCGTATCAGACCTTGGTTCCCCTATCTTCGCAGTATTCTTGGAACAACTCGCTGGTGAACTGCGTCCCATTGTCGGTAATGATCCTGCAAGGGACCCCATACCTTGAGACTATAAATGAGCGGAGAAACCTCACCGCGGCCGGGGCCGTGATGGCCGAGACTGGCTCGGCTTCGACCCATTTCGTGAAGGTGTCGATGGTGACAAATAGGAACTTATTCCCCCCGACTGCCCGCGGGAAGGGGCCGAGGTTGTTGAGGCCCCAGGTCGAGAACGGCCCGGCAAGGGGGATGGTCTGTAGGGCGTAAGCCAGCTGGCGAGTCTTCCGGGTGTGGAACTGGCAAGCTCGACAGATGCGGACGATGTCCCGCGTATCCTGGAGCGCCGTCGGCCAGTAGAAGCCCATCCGGAATGCCTTCCCGACCATAGTCCTGAAAGAAGAGTGAGCACCGAAGAGGCCCGAATGGATGTCGTTAAGCAAGTATTTACCTTCCTCCGGGGTGATGCACTTGGCAAGGACGACCAGGGCGCCCCATCGGTACAGTTGACCGTCGACGAGACCGTAAGAGCTCGCACGACACCTGAGCCTGCTGCCCTCAGCTGGATCGGGCGGGAGTTCGCCAAGGTTGAGGAACTTGACAATCGGGTCCATCCATCATGGAACGCTCTCGAGGAGGCCCACTGAGTCTTCTGGCCGTCGAGGTCGGGGCTGACAGGGTCTTGAGGATGACATCCGATGGAATCTCGTCATCGAACGACCCGAGCTTGGATAGGAGATCCGCGCCAGAGTTATCCTTCGTGGGAACGTACCCGATCTCAAGGTTCTTGAACCATTTCTCCATTTTGCATACCTCGGCGAGGTACTTTGCCATTGACGGCTCTGAGCATTGGTAGTCTTTGGTTTACTGGTTGACAATGAGTTGAGAGTCTCTGTCGGGACCCGATTATGAGAATCTGGACCCTCTGTGTATTCTGTGCTAGTCCAGGATCACGCTAGCACACACAGTCTTTACAGGGTTGAACATCACAGACATTCACAACGATACCATAATAAATAGTGCAAACATTTATATAAACTGAGTTGTACGACCTTATGGTCTCCTTACATAAATCAGCCACGCAGGGCTTACATTATGAGAGTAAACAGGATACAGCGGAAAACATATAAACTTCGTGGAAGCTTTCATCTTTCCACAGGCAACCGACTGGGCTTGCCCCCTAACTGTCCGGATCTTCAATATACTCCTCCCAGGCCGGCGTAGACTCCTCCACTGATGTTGGGATTGATAGGCAAGGAGGGGTGAGTACTCAAGGCACTCAACAAGTGAAGGACCATGTGGAGGTCCATCCAAGTTTGTGATGAGTATGTGACTTTATTTGAGCAAGGTGTGCTCAAGTTTGAGTTTGATTTGGATTGATTTTCAAAATGAAGCAATTTGAGTTGTCTCTGTCAGGAGTGGCAGTACCGACCGTATGGGAGCGGTAGTGATGAGTTGGATGGTTTATTGCATATCATTGTGGGCATTGCTATGTGATGTGTTTCCTTGTCTTTGATGGTTGCAGGGCGACGGTGCTAGGTCACGGTGAGGCGGAGGATGACCGGGACTAAGCGAGGAGCGTCGGAGGTCCAGACGGTTGGGAGATCGTCGAAAGATGATCGGAGATGGAGTCCGGGCAAGTCAAGAAGACAAGGAAAGGAGATGATGCTAGCTAGATGCCACGTGGATCAATGAGGGCCGTCGGATTTAGGTCTAGTTGATAGGTTAGAGGGTCTAGGTAGTATGCTTTGAAAACCGTGCAAGAAAACCTGGTATGTGTGTGAGTTTTGGGTTAGCCCTTGCATGGCTGTGACTGTGGGTTAATCCTAGCCCTTAGATGAGTGCTCTAGGTTTGAGGGACTCATCTAAGGGTGGTAGGTGGCCCAAGAGTAGTATAAATAGGGGTGGAGGGGTAGCCTCCTCCCTTGGAAGGTTTTGAGGTTTGTGAATGCTACTTTGAGCTTTGCCCACATGAAATTGAGGCTTTGTAACCTCTCTTTCCAGAAATGAAAGTTTTATCCATCCAACTCTGAATTTATTTTGCGCATTTACATTATGTCTTTACTTTACACAATTTAAATTCAGCATTTACTTTCCTGCAATTACATTCTCGTAATTTGGATTTGCCTCCCCTCCTTCTAAATGCTGTTGATCTTGGATGTTTTGAGTGTGTTCATATGGTTTTACATCTCTTTTGCACTCTTGGATTGAGTAGAGAACACCTTTTCTTTCAAGTTCCAAGTTTGTTTAGAACTTGTTCTTTGCGCAGCATTTAGTATTTGATTTTTATACAAATATAGAAAAATCCTTTTTAAGTGATTCTTATTGGACGAGGTGCGGAACTCTGATATCCACTTGCAGAAAAATTTTGGAGTTCACTTGTAGCACCGTTTGGGCGACATGAGGTGAAAACCGAGCCCCAAACTTTCTGCTCGAAGTTCTTGACTAACTATGTTCTTCGATTTTTCCTGTTTTTTTCGTAAGGCTTTTTGAGGAGAAATTTGGTGGAGTTCTTCACGACTCTGATGCTCATAGGGAGAAAATTGCTCAAAATTTTGTGAGCTGCACAAACCCACCAACCTCCTGTTCAAATTGAGGACAAGTTCTGGAAATTCTGCTTTTGCTTTTCTGAAAGTGACTTTTGTGATTTGAATTGATGTTCTTTCTAAAAGCAAGAGTTGGATTGATTCCTCTTTATCTTGGACACTAGACAACCAGGATTGTGACTAAAAAATCCCCACATATTTTATGGTACTTATCCATGCAAGCTTGGGGTACACATAGTTGTCTAGTTTTTCGGGTTTTTCACGATTTCCTTTGAGCGATCTTATCGAGTTTTTTTTGTTGGAGTATTTTGGGGGAAAATTTATTTGCGACCATTCACCACCCCTCTGTTCGCCACCTCGGTCCTTCAACAAGTAATGCACAGAATGCGGTGCTATTACTACATGCAAGGCTTATTCCAAAGAAGGCTTATTTGGTTCTTTTGCATCAAACATCATTTTTAAACTAGCATCTTATTTAGATTAAAAGCAGTGAAAATAGTTATATATAATGCTAAGTTCTTCAAGTGGTTTTTCTTCAAAGATTCTCGGCACATAGCCTTAAACATTTTATTCTTAGCACCGGCACACAACCACCCTTCCCACATTTTATTTTTCAAGATCTACCCCTTGACTGTAATCCCCGAGCAATGCTCAATACCGCGAGCACGGCTATTCGAATAGATTTGACACTCTACAGAGGTTGTACACTTTACCCACAAGTACAGCCGCTCACCACACAGGTGATTGCCCGTAACAAAGCCTTTCAGGAACCTCTACCTTAACCAATGAACCTCTCCGATATCGCCTTCACTATCACTTCCCTCACACACAGCCGAAGTATAGGACAGGACAACACCGTAGGATGGGCACCTAGCCGCAAAGACAGTACGCTCCCCACACAGCTACACCCCGCATCTTGTCACCCTGAGGTATAAGAGCAAAGATATCAGAACCCTAATCAACTAGGCCTGTCCCATATCAGACATGTGGTTGTACGGGTGATTCAGGTCAAAGGCTTGCAAGGTGAGGTCCTTAACTGACCAAGGAAAGAATTCCAAAACTCAACAAAGGCACACACCCCAATGTGGCACATGACTCACATCACTCATCAACCCATTGCCACACAGCCCACTGGCACAAAGCCTCTTGCCACTTGCCCCGCCTAAATCATTGCCCACCCTGCTGATTATTGTTCAACACATGCCAAAATAACTCAACATCGATGCATGAACCACACGTGTCTCTCAGACTCAATCTCATCATGTGGTATCATCACACCACTTTCAAAATACATTCAATATTTTGTTAGTCAACATTGATACATTTTCCGAAAGATCATTCATGACTCGTTGCAAGGCTAAGCATCTAATCACGGTCTAGCCTCCCGTGTTGGCATCATATTAATATCCAACAAATACGCATAACCTTAGGGTGGACAATGATTTAAAGGCATACAAATAGTAATTTCAAGGTGGTGATAACAATATGGGTTGATTAGCTACATACCCCAAATCAATTTAAATACATTTAAACAAATTAGCATGCATAATTTCAAAGCATAAATTACATTTTAAAATCTGGGAACAAAATGATCAAAGCATCACTTGCCTTCAAAGAGTTGCTGGTCTTGATCTGAAGTGCTGAACTCTCCTTCAAAACTTTCCGGCAAATTTGCGTCTATGCGTAAAAATAACATATGCAATAAATAATCAAAACAGTAGACTATATAACCTCAAAAATTCAATTAAAATTCACCATTACAAAGATAACAATTTTACAAATATTTAGAAACTAGAATCACCTCAATCGGAGTTCAAATGCAAAAGTTATAGCCTTTCAAAGTTTTCAATAAAATATAAATCAGAAAATCCGATTTGTTTTAATTATTTTTATATGGAAAAATTGGAATTTATGACGTCAGCATGACCTAATGATGACGTCAACACCGAAATGAAATTCGGTCGAAATATTTTTATATATAAAAATATTTATGACGTCAGCAATGACATGTGGCAGCATTCTGGTGCCGCCACGTCGCCTCGGTCTATGGGCTCGGTTCACGGCTCGGATCGGTTCCACTGTGGACTCGGTCCACTAGCACAGTGCACCCACGCGGCAAGATCCGAGCCGTTCCTTGAGTCAACGGTCAGATCCACGCGCTACACGCACTGCCTCGAAATCTACGCGACACGCGTCGCACATCCGACGGTCGCTCGGATCCAACGGTCAGATCCCCGCGCCGACTCGACGACGCTTCGCGTTCTGTGCCTCCACGCGTCGCGCATCCGGCAGGACTCTTGGATCCAACGGCTGGATCTCACGCACATTCGGCGGCATCTCGGTTCACGCGAGGCCACGTGGCAAGATCGCAGCGGTGCGCCCGAAAGCAACGGTCGGATCTGGTCTTCGCCCCGGTCAATGCGCACACGCGTCTGCACACGATTCGATGGAGGCGCGGTGTCATCTCCGCCGCACGTTCAAATCTAAACGGCGCGGATTCACGCGTCACAGCTCAACCCTCAACTACCGTTTAGATCTAATCTAACGCCCACGGTGCACCGAGCCGACATCGCTCATCTTAACTACGCGCGCAATCTCACGCCTACACTAACGATCCAACGGCTGAGATCTAAACAAACACAGAAACTAAATCTAATCACCACCGTTCAATCTAGATCTAATGGTCAAGATTAACGCTAGGATTTAAAATGAAGGGAAACACGTGGGCGAACCGAAGCGTGCGATGATCGAATCGAGCGGTGCGGCGAGGCCGGGTCGGTGGCGCAAAAGAAGGGTCACGGAGTCGGGAAGACGACGCGATCGGCGGCGCTAGAGGGCGATTTCGACGAGAAGAACTGACGGGGTCGACGCGTCTTGGTACGGCGAACTCGACGGAGACCTTGGGGACGGTAGAACCTTAACGGACGGTGAGCAAAGGGCAAGGAACTGCGGCGAAGACTTCAGCGAACTTCGGCGAGCTCTTGAGAGCAAACGGCGGCGACTCGGGAGGCGTGCGAGGAGTTAAAAGATGCAGTGAGAGGAGCTCTGCCAGGCGCGCTACTCGGTGCACTTTAAGGAGCCTTGACGTGAGCGCAGCGGTGAAATGCAAAACGCCGCAGGCGTAACTCCGCGATTAGCGCGGCGGACGGATCCATCACGAGCGCCCGTGGACTCGACGGATGGCGCGCTACGCGCGGCGCGGCACGCACCAAGAACCGCTCGATCAAGATCGACGCGCGATTCTAGTGTTTCTGAATCGGCGGGCTAAGCACAGTGCTAGGCCAGCCCAGTACTATTCACCCGATTTTTAAAACATTTCTGATTAAAAATAAATCAGATAAATAAACAAAGCCAAAATAAATAGCAAAAATACCTGGAAAAATCCAGAAAAATTCTAGAAAATACTTTGAGACATTTGGAACTCAAATAAAATATTTTTAATAAAACTTTACATAAAATTTTCCATTATTTAATTGATTTCAAGAAAGTCCATATTTGAATAAATCCAATTAAATTTCAATAAATTCCCAAAAATTCTCAAGGATGAAAAATACTACAAAATTTAAATTAGCCGAATTTCAGGGTGTTACAAACCTCCCCCCTTAACAGAATCTCATCCCTGAGATTCAGGGCTGACTACAGAAATAGGTCAGGAAACTCCTTCTTTAGATCTTCTTCGCGTTCCCACGTTGCTTCACTTTCCGAATGGTTGCTCCACTGAACTCTGCAAAAACGCGTTGACTTGTTCCTTGTCTCTCTGTCCATTATGTCCAGAATCTTCACCGGATGCTCTTTATAAGTCAGATCTTCTTGCAGCTCGATTGCTTCCAAAGGTGTTTGCTCTTCCGGTACTCGGAGACACTTCTTCAATTGCGACACATGGAATACATCATGTACCCCTGCCAATGACTGCGGCAGCTCCAGTTGGTACGCAACTTCACCTTTGCGACTCAGAATCTTGAATCGTCCGACATATCTAGGTGCGAGCTTCCCTTTTGCATGGAATCTTCTGACTCCTTTGAGAGGGGTGACTATGAGGTACACAAAATCTTCAGGTTCAAAGCTCAACTCCCTTCGACGATTGTCGGCATAGCTCTTCTGCCTTGACTGAGTAATCTTTAATCTCTCTCTGATCATAGCGATCTGCTTTTTCGCTTTCTGAAGTATATCCGGACCAAAAACATGTTGTTCGCCAGTCTCATTCCAGTTCAATGGTGTTCGACAGGATCGACCATACAAAGCTTCAAATGGAGACATCTGTAAACTTGCCTGCTAACTGTTGTTGTAGCTGAACTCGGCATAAGGCAAACACTTGTCCCATGAAGTAGCATATGCTAAGGCACAGGCTCTCATCATATCTTCCATTATCTGGTTAACTCTCTCAGTTTGACCATCTGTCTGTGGATGGTATGCTGTACTGAAGTTCAAACAAGTCCCCATTGCTTCAAGTAGCTTACCCCAAAATCTGGAAGTAAACTGAGTTCCTCTGTCTGACACTATTTCCTTCGGTACTCCGTGCAAACAGACAATTCTTGCCATATAAAGTTCTGCTAACCGGTCTCCAAAATAAGTGGTCTTTACTTGTATGAAATGTGCCACTTTAGTTAATCGATCTACTATGACCCAGATAGAATCATATCCACTTTGAGTTCTGGGTTGAAGGACCGAGATGGCGAACAGAGTGGGGGTGAATGGTAGCAAATAAATTTTCCCCCAAAATACTCCAACAAAAACCTTGACAAGATCGCTCAAAGGAAATAGTGAAAAACCCGAAAAACTAGACAACTATGTGTACCCCTATCTTGCATGGATAAGTACCATAAAATATGTGGGGATTTTTGAGTCACAATCCTGGTTGTCTAGTGTCCAAGATAAAGAGGAATCAATCCAACTCTTGCTTTTGGAAAGAACATCAATTCAAATCTCAAAAGTCACTTTAAGAAAAGCAAAAGCAGAATTTCCAGAACTTGTCCTCAATTTGAACAGGAGGTTGGTGGGTTTCTGCAGCTCACAAAATTTTGAGAATTTTTCTCCCTATGAGCATCAGAGTCGTGAAGAATTCCACCAAATTTCTCCTCAAAAAGCCTTACAGAAAAATAGGAAAAATCGAAGAACACAGTCTGTCAAAAACTTCGAGCAGAAAGTTTGGGGCTCGGTTTTCACCTCATGGCGCCCATACGGTGCAACAAGTGTACTCCAAAATTTTTTTCCAAGTGGATATCAGAGTCCCGCACCACCTCCAATAATAATAACTTAAAAAGGATCTTTGTATATTTTTATAAAAATCAAATACTAAATGTTGCGCAAAGAACAAGTTCTGAACGAAGTTGGAACTTGAAAGAAAAGATGTTCTCTACTAAATCCAAGAGTGCAAAAGAGATGTAAAACCATATGAACACACTCAAGACATCCAAGATCAACAGCATTTAGAAGGAGGGGAGGCAAATCCAAATTGCGTGAAAGTAAATTGCGAGAATGTAATTGCGGGAAAGTAAATGCTGAATTTAAATTGCGTAAAGTAAAGACATAATGTAAATGCGCAAAATAAATTCAGAGATGGATGGATAAAACTTTCATTTCTGGAAGGAGAGGTTACAAAGCCTCACCTTCATGTGGGCAAAGCACAAAGGAGCATTCACAAACCTCAAAACCTTCATGGGAAGGAGGCTACCCCTCCACCCCTATTTATACTACTCTTGGGCCACCTACCACCCTTGGATGAGTCCCTCAACCTAGAGCACTCATCTAAGGGCTAGGATTAATCCACACACACAGCCATGCAAGGGCTAACCCAAAACCCACACACATACCGGGTTTTCTTGCACGGTTTTCAAAGCATACTACCTAGACCCGCTAACCTATCAACTAGACCTCAATCTGACGGCCCTCATTGATCCACACGTCATCTAGCTAGCATCATCTCCTTTCCTTGTCTTCTTGACTTGCCCGGACTCCGTCTTCGATCATCTTCCGGCGATCTCCCAACCGTCTGGACCTCTGATGCTCCTCGCCTAGTCCCGGTCATCCTCTGCCTCACCATGACCTAGCACTGTCGTCCTGCAACCATCAAAGACAAGGAAACACATCACATAGCAATGCCCACAATGATATGCAATAAACCCATCCAACTCATCACTACCGCGCCCATACGGCCGGTACTGCCACTCCTGGCAGAGACAACTCAAATTGCTTCATTTTGAAAATCAATCCAAATAAAACTCAAACTTGAGCACACCTTGCTCAAATAAATTCAAATACTCATCACAAACATGGATGGACCTCCACATGGTCCTTCAATCTCCCCCTTGATGAGTATATTGACAAACAACACAAAAGGCATAAATTTGAGTTTGAATGAGAGAAGAAGAAAGCAATTTGATTGCAAAGCCAAACTTGGTCTAGAGAGAAAGATATAAAATCATGACCAAGTTGGCAGAAAGAATTTAGAGCAAGGCCATGAAAAGAGCAAGTTTTCCACAAAAGCTCTAAAAACCAATCGTAAGTGCCAAATGTGATTATGATCCATAAAAAATAGCAAAGATTTACAAAGATCATAAGAGCCAACAAGCTTTCACATTTTTATCTCTCTCTTTTTTTTAATGATGCCTTTTCTACATTTTCTCCCCCTTTTGGCAATATAGGCATCAAAATGGAATCTTCTCCCTCTTTTTATGTATGCTAGAAATGCAATCGAAAGAGCTTTGAAGATTATCCAATTGATCAAAATGGAAGGATATTACACCAAGCTTGTCAATTTCAGAAGATGACTAAACTAAGACATGTCCAAGTGCAAATACGAGCTTAGTTTTGAATATATCATTTTTAGCAAGATTTGACAAGTGCAATACTTAGCTTTAGTTTCAAAAATAGAAGAATAGCCACTCTAAGGATCAAAAGGAAAACCTAGAGTTCAACCTACTCAACACTTTGGGAAATCTAGAAGAGCATACAAGGTCCTTCGGGCTCATTTATCACTTAATGCAAATTTTGATTCATCATCATACAAGACATAGCGGGGTGCAAATGTTTGACATTATTTGCATTCTTTACCCACATATGTCTTTGTTTTTAATTTATTTGCATTTTCTTTTCACAACCAATTGACTTAAGCCGTATGCGACCATCTCAAGATGAACGCTTAAGAGGATGGTCTAGGTCAAACACGATGTATTCCAAGTTCATCCCAAGTGCAATGGGAAGCGGTCTTGTGAATGCAAGGTGTTGAGTCGTATGTGCACAAGAAGAGTCAATTTTGTTTATTTTTCATTTTTAGCACAATGATTCATGAGCAATTGAAGGACTCTAGCATGGATCAAACTAGTTTCACCCAAGTTGCTATAGGGACTCTAGAGAACTCCAAAATTTCTCGAATTATGGCACAAACCTCTAGAGAAGAAACCTAGCAAGTAAAAGCAACAAGTTTCATCAAGTTTTTCATTTAAGGCTTATTTCATTTTTTTTAACATAGCAAGTTAAATGAACTTGGACATATCTAAGCTAGTGATTTCCTCCATATGATGTAGCATGGTGTATAGCATGAAGAAGAAATCAATTGCATAATAGACAAAGCTCATTAAATAGGAAATGCAGTCTATATGCAATGCACGAACAGATTCCCAAACTCCCCCTCAACAAAAGAATCAATTTTAAGCTCAAATCTGGTTAAAGTTGAGTTATTATCAAGATTAGCCATAAAGAAAACCCGAATGAACTCAATAAAAACCAGAAAAACAGAATGAGGAGAAGAAGTCGAGAAACTGCAAAACTGGATGGCTATTGAGTATAGATAAGATAGAAGAGACTCACTACATCTCAGACTCGCTCTTATCTTCCCCAGAGATTGACATAGGGAAGCTGACTCTAGATCCCAACTAAGGAGTGCACACAGACCCTGTCTACTCAGGAGGCCCAATACCTGCTAGACTTATAAGACTGTGAGGGAACTCAACCAAGAGAGAAGAGAGAATAGCTAATCACGCATAATAGCAACCTAAAGCACAAGATAATAGGTCCATGCAAGGCATGCCAGAAGTCTAAGTGAGTGAACTCAACTCAAGAAAACAAGCCCAAAATCACCCAGAAGAAGCACAAAGAAAAGAAAAGCTGGAAGAAAACATATAATACATAATATACAAACCAGCTCCCCCTCACGAAAGGCCGTAAGGGCTCACGACTCCAAGCTCACTCCTTAAGGCAACAAATCTGGAGCTATCTAAAGGCTTGGTGAAGATATCGGCTAACTGAAGGTCACTCTCTCTGATCAAGCGCGATATCTCCCTTCTCCACATGGTCTCTAAGGAAGTGATATCTAATATCAATGTGCTTGGTCCGAATGTTGCAATGGGTTTTTAGCAATGCAAATAGCTGAAGTGTTATCACAGAAGAGTGGCACACTCTCTATCTCTAACCCATAGTCCCGTAAGGTCGATCTCATCCAGAGCACTGCTCTGATGAATCGTCAGCAAGAACATACTTGGCCTCGGTGGTGGACTGCAACCCTGCATCGCTTTCCTAGATGACCAAGAAATAAGAGAAGTGCCAATGAATTGGCAAGTGCTAGAAGTGCTCTTCCTATCTATCCTACAGCCAGCAAAGTCGGCATCGGAAGAGGCTCTAAGAGATAGACAAGAAGAAGAAGAGTACCAAATACCATAATCAGTGGTAGCACGAAAGTACCTGAAGATGCGCTTGACCGCCTGGCGGTGAGAGGCGGGAGGAGAAGCTTGAAATCGAGCGCATAGACACACAACGAAATGTATGTCCGGCCTCGAAGCAGTGAGGTACAAGAGGGAGCCGATCATGCTCCGAAACTCCTTTTGATCAGCAGGCTCACCATCCTCATCGGGCTCGAGGACAACAGTGGTGGCCATAGGAGTCATTACCGGCTTTCCATCAGACATATCAAAGCGCCTCAGAAGGTCACGGGTATACTTGCCTTGATGCAAGAAAGTACCCTCCCGAGTCTGCTTGATTTGGAAGCCAAGAAAGTAGCTCAACTCGCCCATCATACTCATCTCAAACTCTGTGCTCATCACCTCAGAAAACTGAGACACAAGCGAATGAGACGAGCCACCAAAAATGATATCGTCCACATAAATCTGGAAGAGAAGGAAATGCGACTCATGGTGTCTGATAAACAGATTCTTGTCTACTACGCCTATTTTGAAGTCATGGCTGAGAAGATAAGACTTGAGCCTCTCATACCATGCTCTGGGGGCCTGCTTGAGTCCATACAGAGCTTTGGAAAGCTTGTATACATGACTCGGAAACTTAGGGTTCTCAAATCCTGGAGGTTGTTTGACATAAACCTCTTCCTCAATATAGCCATTGAGGAATGCAATCATGACATCCATTTGATAGAGCTTGAAGCCCTGGATGCGAGAGAATGCAAGCAGATCCTAATAGCCTCTAGTCTACCTACAGGGTAAAGGTCTCCTCAAAGTCGGGACCTCAACCCGAGAAAACCACGTGCAACTAGCCTAGCCTTGTTGCGAATGACAACCCCATCCTCATTCTGGCTTGTTTTTGAACACCCACTTGGTCCCAATGACATTATGACCGGATGGACGTTCTACAAGCTGCCGACTTTGTTCCTCTCGAAGTTTTCAAGTTCCTCATGCATAGCATTAGTCCAAGACTCGTCGATAATGCATGAGTCACATCCTTCGCTCAAAAGAGGCAACGAAGGCGAGAGTGAAGGTAGAAAACTGGATAAACCTGATTTTGAGCGAGTGACTCGCTCAAATAGATCGCCGATGATCTGATCAGGTGGATGAGAACGCTGAATATGAAGGAAGGTCCGAAGGTATGGCCTCTACCTCATGCACGTAAGAGGCGGGAGCAGAGCCACTAGTCGAATGAGAGTCGAAGGCAAGGGTTGGCCTTCCGAGGTGCGTAAATGGAAGCAGGAGGCACCTCGGTGTAGAGGGATGGATCAAGTGGAACACCATCATCTCCATCATCCTCATCCTCTACAAAGATGGTCTCGGAGGAAGAAGAAGAGCCTGAAATATCGGGTCTAGCTCCTGGGCTAGCCTCATCAAAGGTCACTTCACAGGTCTCTATGATCCTATGCGTATCGGAACTCCAGACCCTATAGCTACGAGAAGAAGTCGAATAACCCGAAAAGATACCATCGGAAGAACGAGACTCAAACTTATCCAGTTACGGACTTCAAAATAAAACACTTGCAACCAAACACACAAAAATGAGAAACACTGGGCTTTCGCCCATACCTCAACTCGTAACAAGTGCGGTGCAAATGTGCTCTCAAGAATACACGATTAGAAACATGGCAAGTAGTAGCTATAGCCTCAGCCCAAAACTTCCTAGGAGTACGGTACTCATCTAGCATCGTCCTGGCCATTTCTACCTGGGTCATGTTCTTCCTTTCCACTACGCCATTTTGTTGAGGGACGTAGGGAGAGGAGAATTGATGCTCCAAACCAGACTCCACACAGAAACTCTCAAAATATGTGTTCTTGAACTCCGTGCCATTGTCATTTGCACAGATAGCTCGTAGGGCACCAGGGAGCTCAAAAGACAACCTATGAACCAAACCCCTAAAATGGGTAAAAGTCTCATCCTTCGAGGACATGAAAAACACCCAAGAATACCTCGAAAAGTCATCAACAATGACAAGAACATACCACTTCCCACCCACTAACTGCACTCTAGCTGGACCAACAGTGTCCATATGTAAGAGCTGTCCTGGTGCATCAGTCATCACAACAGTGACTGGGGGATGAGAAGCAGCAACCATCTTGCCATGTCGGCAGGGTGAGCAAACTAAGACTTTGACCATTTTGAGATTGGGCAAACCACGAATGAGATCGTGGCTGCTAACTCGGGTCAAATGATCAAATCCAATGTGACCAAGTCTCCTATGCTAGAAGGAGAGATCACGGGACTCAGAATCAATCAAACACCGAAGAGAGTCTCCAGAAGAAACAGAAAAATCAGCATGGAAGACTCTCCCAAATCTAGAAATCCCGCAAACTAACCCTCCTGATGAATCGAGGATTCTACAGGCATTACTCTTACAACTCACCTCGAAAGAGTCATCAATAAGCTGAGAAACAGAAAGCAAATTGTATTGCAGCTTACTTAATAAGGCAACATTTTTAAGAAAGAAATTATCATTAATGCAAATGGTACCTTTAGCGATGACTCTACCTAAAGAAGCATCCCCGAAAGTTATCAACTCATCACCGGGGGCTCGGACTAGGGAAGAGAACCATCGAGAATCTTCGGTCATATGACGAGAACAACCGGAGTCGACAATCCAAACATCTCCTTCCCATCCGATTAACTCGATCAAGACACAAGAGAGAAAGATGACTCAAGATCGGGATAGAGTGAAGATTTAGGAACCCAATATCAACCATACGACACCTCGTAGTACCACCACGTAAGAAGATCGACTCGAGTGTCTCTCCGACGCTTAACCCTAACAAGATCAAGAGCAACTCTAGTAGATGATCTAGAGCTGGCGGGTTGGCATGCCGTCTTTGCAAAGCCGAACCACCCGGTGAAGCTGCCTAAAACTCCTACCAGAAAACACATAACGTCGCTGATATCTACCTCGATGAGAAAAACGAGGAATATCAAGAGGTCGGCAGAAAGACTGACTACGAACAGCTCCAGGACTAAAACTCAAAGAACTAGCAAGAAAACCGAGTCCTGGACGCTACCCAAAAACAGGCGACTCTCTAACCTGTCTAGAAGCAGTGTGTGCCTTAGGAGCACTCAAAGTCTGAGGATGACCTTGAATACCCTTAAGGGCGACAACACGCCACGCCGATTGATCTTGGCGCGCCAAGCGTAAATCTACTAGGTGACCATCCTTCTTACAGAAGGTGCATGTGTACTTCGCCTTGCTAGAGGCAGAAGCAATAGGAGTAACACCCTTCTGGTCAGAAGTCCTATGGACAACCCCAGCAGACCTAAACGTGGATTCGAGGCAGTGCGGTGTGACGCGTGAGATCTGACCGTTGATTCAATGAACGGCTCGGATCTTGCCGCGTGGATGCACTGTGCTGGTGGACCAAGTCCACGGTGGACCCGACCCGAGCCGTGGACCGAGTCCATAGACCGAGGCGACATGGTAGCACCAGAAGCTGCCACGTGACGTCCTGACACCATCGCTGACGTCATAAATATTTTTATAATTTGCCCGAATTTTATTTTGGTGCTGACGTCATCATTAGGTCATGCTGACATCATAAATCCCAATTTTTCAGTATAAAAATAATTCGGAAAAAAAATCGGATTTTCTAATTTCTGTATTTTCAGATTTTATTCAAACTTCAAATGGCTATAACTTTTGCATTTTAACTCGGATTTGGGTGATTCAAATTTCTAAAAATTCATAAAATTGTGATCTCTTTAATGGTGAATTTTATTTGAATTTGTGAGGTCATTTAGTCTTCTGTATTAGTTATTTATTGCATATATTGTTTGTACGCGTAGACGCAAATTTGCCGGAAGGTTTCGAGGAAGAATTCGTCGCTCAAGACCAAGCTTCGGACCACGACCAGCAACTCTTTGAAGGAAAGTGGTGCTTTGATCATTTTGATCCCAGATTTTAAAATGTAATTTATGCTTTGAAATTATGCATGTTAATTTATTTAAAGTGAATTTAAATTAAATTGGTTAATGTAGCTAATCAACCCATATTGTTATTGTCACTATGAAAGTATTATCTGTATGCCCTGAAATCTTTGTCACCCTAAGTTTGATTGTATTAGTTGGATGTTAATATGGTGCCAACACGGGAGGCTAGACCGTGAGTAGATGCTTAGCCTTGCAACGAATCATGAATGATCTTTTGGGAAAATGCTACAATATTGATTAAAGAAATATTGAATGTATTTCGGAAGTGGTGTGATGATGCCACATGATGAGATTGAGGTACAGAGACCTGTGTGGTTCTGTACCGATGTTGAGTTATTGCTGGCATGTGTTGCACAATAATCAACTGGGTGGGAAATGATTTAGACTGGGGCAAGTGGCAGGAGGCTGTGTGCCAGGTGGGCTTGTGTGGCAATGAGTTGATGAGTGATGTGAGTCTGTGCGCCACATTGGGCTGTGTGCCACTGTTGAGTGTTGGAAGTCTTGCCTTGGTCAGTTAAGGACTTCACCTTGCAAGCCTTTGATCTGAGTCACACGTACAACCACATGTCTGGTATGGGACGGACCTAGTTGATTAGGGTTCTTTTATCTTTCCTCTGTGTGGAATATAAGAACCCGGGTACCCTCATGACAGGCCCAAGAGGGAGGGCCAGAAGATACTCCACGCGTCAGGCCCCACTGCCGTGCGCAAGGGGGTACTTTCTATAGATAGTTGAGCATATATTTAGTTATGATAGATACGGTTGTAATCCAAATCGTTAATAGGGTAGATAAAGATGTAAACTCTATCCTATTAACCCACTAGAATCTTGTAACCGATCGGAATCTCCAAACCAATCAGGACTCTGTAAGCCGCCCCACCTCCGCTATATAAGGGAGAGGGCGGGCAACAACATAGGGATCCGATCATCCAAGCATAGAGCAGTCAAGCCCTTGAACATAACACACCTTATATCGCCCAGAGCATATTGCGCTTTGAGCGACCCCAGATCCAAGAGGTCAGCATAATTCCAGCACGCAGGGTTAGGGTATTACCTCCATTACTGAGGGCCTGAACCTGTCTAAAATCCATGTCTTGTGTGACCATCGAGTTTGAGATCCAGCGCCTACGCCATAATTTCATTGCCGACTACAAAAGTCGACAGTTGGCGCGCCAGGTAGGGGCAGTGCTATAATCTTTTCCTACAGACTCGATGGCAGCGATCGGCGGAATCACCACCACCTTCATCTCCGTCCAGGCTTTCCGCTTCGGGAGCCTGGACTTCGTCGCAGATGCGCGCGGAGAACTTGTCCGCCTAGACTAGAACTAGATCCAATTTGGTAAAGATCAGGCCGACTCATTTCAGGTATGTCACTTTGACTTGGCCAGCAAACCAGTCCGCGTCGCGAGGAATTGCTGCGATCTTCCTGGCATCTTCACGATAGAAGAGCAGAAGACCGATCTCCAATGCCAACAAGAAGAACAGGAAGCTGCGGGGGAAGATCGTCTTTGTAAGGGTAAGGAGGTGCAGGGGCGATCGCTTCGATCTTGCGGCCGTAATGTCCGCGAGGACCTCCTGCAATCCAGGTTGGGAGATCAAGCCGTCTTCCACACGCCAATGCAGAACGTCGTCGCCTTCAAGACGCTTCTTGACAAACTGGACCCGATGATTGAATCGGATAGCCCGGTGGCCCCGATCGTGGCCAAGATCAAGGCCATGGTGACGGCGGCCGCAATTCAGCAAAATCAGGAAAAGCCGGTAGGTGAAGCGCACTCGCGCTCCCACGCAGCTTTCGGCACGGCCACGAGCCTAGGCCTATTCCCCGAGCGCCACCTTCGGCACGGCCACGAGCCTACGCCTGGGCCCTGAGCGCCACCTTCGGCACGGCCACGAGCTACGCCTGCGCCCCGAGCGCCACCTTCGGCACGGCCACGAGCCTACGCCGCGCTTCGAAGGCCATCTTCAGACGGCCACAAGCCACGCCGCGCTTCGAAGCGCCACCTTGGCGACGGCCACGAGCTACTCCTGTGCCCCGAGCGCCATCTTTGGCACGGCCACGAGCCTACGCCCGCGCCCCGTGCGCCACATTCGGCACGGCCACGAGTCCCGCCCGCGCCCCGAGCGCCACTTTCGGCACGGCCATGAGACGACGCATGCGCCCCGAGCGCCACCTTCGGCACGGCCACGAGCCACATCCGCGCCCCGAGCGCCACCTTCGGCATGGCCACGAGCCTACGCCTGGCCCCGAGCGCCACCTTCGGCATGGCCACGAGCCACGCCTGCGCCCCGAGCGGCGCTTGCATCTCATCTACAAGCCTACGCCTACGCCACGAGCAAAGATGGCATGATCGTCAGCAGCACATGGAGCATAAAGCAGCTAAGTCGCTTTCAACTCAATTATGTCATTATAAATAAAATTGTTGACTGAAAGTGCATCTAGGCACTTATGTTATTTTGGTGATTAATGACAAACGCATATAATGATAATCTATGAAATTGAGTAAATGCTTAACTTAGTGCTTAACAAATGACAAACCTCTAATATGATTATATTGGTATGAGACTAACTTGTTATTGCCTAGTTGAGTATCAGTCTCATCTATTTAGAGGAAAATCAAGTGGGATGGTTAAGCAAAGATAAGGTATGCAATTTTGGTATATATTCTATATTTGTTATTGCATTCCTTTCGTGCAAATGCATAGTGAACTCCAAGTAGCATGTTGATTATATATATGAACATTGGTTCATGTCATATTTATTTGTGCATATATATTCATTTGAGTTCATTATGTGCTTTGTTTTTAGTATGCATGTATTAACTAGAGTTAAACTTCATATTGCTATAGATTGACTTGGTGCATGCATGTTTTAGTTGTATATCTTCTCATGCAATTCTCTTAGTGAAGTTTAATCTAGTGTTGGATCACATATTTACTCTTATTCCAAATAT
Organism: Otatea glauca; assembly: GCA_036346275.1. Taxonomy (NCBI): domain Eukaryota; kingdom Viridiplantae; phylum Streptophyta; class Magnoliopsida; order Poales; family Poaceae; genus Otatea; species Otatea glauca. Next base: position 6,328,304 of record CM070716.1, on the reverse strand, counting down.
TATTTGCACATGTACAATTCGTGTACATTCTATCATGTGCTTCATTTAAGTAAAGACTGTGATCCTTGCCATGATTTAATTGATTCATCATATTGGCAATTATCTCTCTAGTGCATATAGATCAATTACATATTCATCATGATGTACTTAGTAGAGAACATTTCTTATGTCAAGTGTTTCCATTTATGTTGTGCTTCCTTATATGAAACACTTGTTGTAATCAATTGTTCACAAATATCAACTTGTTTATATCTATTGGGCTTTTGGGACTAATGTCTATCATAAGTGGATTGGAAAGACTTAGGTCCCGTATGTGTATGATGACCAAGGTATCTTGGAGGATGATCGTTAAGTCGAGGTCAACAAGGCGGCGGTGTCACCAAGAGTTGAGGACTAAGTCAAGATCGACTTGGCGTGGAGATCGTCAGAGAGGATGATCAAGTCATTGTTGATAGGACGAGAGTCTCATGAGGTGAATCGAGTCGAGTTGGACAAGGCGAAGATGTCATCAATTATATGGTGAAAGTCTTCATGCATCGACATTAAGAAAGAAGACGGCAAGTGACTATTTCTAGACTTATATTATCTTTGATTTAATTTGAGTCTAAGGATTGCCGTACTATTAAGAGGGATGCGATGTCGAATGACTTTTAGATGTGTCAAGTGCTCAAGTGATCCATCCTTGTGAAACTTAGAAAGAGAGTGGTGTTGGTGGTGCCGGAAAGTGAGAGTTGTAGGTCTCCCTTGGATTCTTTGTGAAATCTGTATTTATCCTTTGAGTTTTTGGTAGTGAAACCTTGTTAGTTGTGTAGCCCTCGTTTTTAGCTTTCGGTAGAGTCCAAAATCACTAAAATCGGAGTTCGGAGTCAAAAGTTATGCTCGTTTTTGTCGGGCTGCTCAGTGCTGTTCGGACTATCCGGATATTCCGGACTATCCGAACATATTTCCGGACTATCCGGGTTGGGTCTCTCTGTTAGCCTTTCTTATCTAGTCCGGACTATCCGGACTTAAGTCCGGAGTCTCCGGGTTGTGTGCGGTTGTCTCCAACGGCTAGTTTTTGGGGACCTCTATATAAAGCCCCCTTCTTCCCCACTTCAAAAGGGGGTGATCCCACTGATTTGAGGAGCTTTTATCCTATTCTTGAGCCCCCCAAAACACCTCTTTACCCTTAGATCTAAGTGATCCCTTTGGTGAGAAGGGTTGGGAAAAGTTTGAGAAGTGAGGTGCTAGGTTGAGTAAGTTTTGAGTTGTTTGAGCACTTGATTTCATCTCCAAGCTTGTTCTTCATGAGCATTTGTTACTCTTGGAGGTTGAGGACTCCTAGACGGCTAGGAGGTCGCCTACGAGCCACCGGAGCTTTGTGTGGTTGGCCGTGGGAAGTTTGTGAAGGCCGGTTCCGCCTCCGTAAGGGAAGGAATCAAAGGAGTGAAGACCGGCGAGTGCATTTGTGCAACACCGGGAGGAAGAGGGTTGAAAGAGACCTCGGCTAAAGTGTGACCGAGCCGCCTCAACAGAGACGTAGGATCCCCTCAAGGATCCGAACTTCGAGTGAAAAATCATCGTCTCCAAGTTTGCTTCTTACTCTTGCTTTAGTATTTGTTTTTGAATCTTGAAATTGCCCGATCTACTCTCTTGTTGTGTTTGGCTCTAGATCTACATCATCCCCATGTACCTGATAGCATTTAGATCTTTTGTATTCAAGTAGATTGTTGAAAAATTGCAGGGATTTAAAATCTCATTTCGAGGTCTTAAATCCGGAGTATCCGGACTTCCGAACCCGGATAGTCCGGACATTTCGGAGTATCCGGATAAAAATCCCGAACACTCCGGAATTAGACCCTCGGGAGATTTTATTTAGCTGCAAATTTTTTATTCCGCTGTATTTAGTTACAAAGTTTTTAATTCGCCTATTCACCCCCTCTAGGCGAAATCCCCTGTCCTTTCAATTGGTATCAGAGCAAGGTCTCTCTTTTTATTTGACTTAACCGTCTAGAGAGTAAAGGATGTTTACTAGAGGATTAGAGCACTCACATAATCAACTTGTGTTAGATGGCACAAATTATGCTTCATAAAAATTAATTATGACTTCTCATTTTAAATCCATGAGCCCCCAAATATGGTGGATCGTAGATGTCGGCTTTTCCTCTCCATTGAATGAAGTTGCTCCAACTGAAGGAGAGAGGAAATGCCTACATCTCGACGCTCAAGCTACTAATGTTTTATTTTGTGTTGTGAGCGATGAAATTTTTGATAGAATATGCAATCTCAAGAGCGCTCATGAAATGTGGATAAAGCTTCAAGAACTATTTGAATCATCCACTTCTATTGAGGATTGCACTAAGGAAAAGATGTCGGGAGATGAAACATCAAGCTCCACCTCAAGCTCAAGTGATGAAGAACCGACATCTCCATCAACCTCAACCTCCGTCTCAAGTGACGATGAAGATGCTCTTCCATCACAAATCCGTTGCTTCATGGCGAAAGGTAAGAATGAGGTAAGTGACGATGATGATGATGATGAGCTCACTTATAATGAACTTATGAATTTGCTAGAGGAGTTCAATAAATGTCTTGGAAAGGAGAAAAAGAAATATAAAATTTTGAAGCTTGAACATGAATCACTTCAAAATAATTATAATAGGCTTCAAGAAAAATCATGAATCCCTCCTTTCCAAAGAAATTCATAAGCCTAAGGTGGATATAGGAATCTCATGTGATTTAATTGATGAAATGTCTTGCTTAAATGTTAATCCTAATATTTCATCAAAATTTGACACATCCACCTCTTGCAATGATTTACCTTGTTGCTCAAATTCAAATGTTTCTACTTCCTCTATGCATGTTGAGACTAACCTTGCAGAGGAAAATAAGGAGCTCAAGGCCCAAGTCATTAGATTAGAAAATGACTTGAAGAACTGTGTAAAGGGAAAAGCCGTTCTCGACGAGATCTTGAGCAAGCCAAGGGCGCCTCAAGATAAGCAAGGACTCGGCTACATCTCCAAGAGGGAGACTAGCAAGATGAGGCACAATGCAAGTCACACGAAGACTATCAAGTGCTTTGCTTGCAACAAGAAGGGACACTTCGCCTCCGTGTACCCTAATAAAGTGGAAATCAAGCCACAACCATCAACAATGGGGCAAACCGACAAAGAGCAAGTCAAGAAAAAGAGACGCTCAAAGCCTACTTGCTACAATTGTCGAAAAAAGGGTCACATCGGTAAGGATTGTCCCAAAGGTATTACTCCTAAGCCTATTATTGTCAATGATCATTATTTGCTTAGGAAGGACAAAAATGGCAATGTGTTTGCCAAGTTTGTCGATTCTCCCAAGTATTTGCAAAATTATGATATTCAATTGCTTAGGAGAAATGAATCTAGAAATGTGTTTGCTCAAAATGCTAGACTTCCTAAGACACCGAAAAATCATGTTGATCATGTGCTTAGGAAAAATAACAATAGCAAACCATTTGCTAGATTTGCTAGATCCTCTAAGCCAATGCATAATTTCAATTATCATATGCTTAGAAGAGATCAAACTAGAAATGGTTTTGCAAAATATCATTGCCCTCCTAAGCCTTTTCATAAAAATGCCAATCATTTGCCTAGGAGGAATAATTATTGCAAACCTATTTCTAATTATGTTAGTCAATTCAATAATATTCAAATTAGGACCATTTGGGTTCCAAAATCTATTGTGACTAACATTGTTGGACCCAACAAGGATTGGGTACCAAAAACCGCCTAAAAGATTTTTAGGCAATATGAGATGGATTGGACGTTTGGCTTATTCAAAAGGAGAAGATGACTTAATCATTTGCAAAATGGAGCCAAGCATGAGAATGATCAATTCAATCTTGAGCCAATGCCATCTCGGGTAACAAGTATTTAATTTGATTCTTATAGCTTATAGCCTTGTGTAGGTGTTGGCGTCAAAAACTTGATGTAGGGTTTCGACAAAGAACACACCGCATTTAACACCGGTTCAGAGTGCGGTCGATTTGACACATGAATCGACAAGGTAAAAACAATAAAATTCAAACAAAGCCGATCGTTAAGATCAATCGGCTTAAACTCGATCAGCTTAAAGTCGATCAAGATAAAGGTATCGGATAAATCTAACTAGCGATTAAAGCTAATCGGAGGATAAAGCGCGATCAATTACAAGAAGGCGATGCGCAACAAAATCGAAATAAACCAAACACAGGGTGTGGCGAGGATGATCAACAATCGGCGATGCGCAACTTTATTGATCAAAATCGATTACAAAGGCTAGATTACAAGAACTACTCCTAGTCGACGGGAAAAGTAGATGAAAAGTAAAAGCTAGTTGATTGTGTTGTGTTGATGATCCTTCGCAGCTTGCTTTGGCTCTTCTTTTATACCCTTGACCGATCGTGTCCTATTCCAACACGCTTCAAAGTCCATATCCGTATCGGCCTTATCTTGAGAGGTTGTTTCCTAAAATCTTACGCTTTACCAAACATCTCGGATTCTTTCCAAACCTCCGTTAGTTTCAGTATCTTTAATTTTATTTGCTCGATTTAGATTAACTTGCGAATTTTGGTGCAAACATATGCCCCTATTTTTAGAGATAACTTGTTATCTGTCAAAAATCACAATTATCGGCTTGTGCAATCGGCTAACGCTTGATCTTCACCTATTAACCTTTGCTTTATTCGCGCCGTATTTCTCGACATGCGATTAGTGCGTTTTAATCGCTCCCGCCTTTGGGATTCACTTCCGCCGTTTCAAATTTTTACCATGCTATAAAATGCGGCCCCACCTTGGTCATTTCTCACGCGCACAAGCTCTCGAAACTCGGATAATCGGCTTTTGTTTATCCATTGCTCGGTTTCCATCGATCGGCTTGCATACATCTTCTCCAATCGGCTTGCTAAGATCGGTGAAATGGACGCGAGTCGTACTCATTCGATTCCTAACATGAAAGATCGAGATTTTCTTGGTCCGATAGGAAACCTAGACGCCAAAGACAATAATTAGCCAAGATATTCCCGTCTTCCTTTATCGGCTCTGCATTCAACATAGAGAGTGGATAAGAGCTTGAGGCATGGCCGATGGCAGCAAGGGATGGAGATCTTGGTATATCCGTGGCCGCTCAAAAAGAGGGAATGGGAAAAATGGGTATAGCTGAGTGTATTCCTCTCTCTTTAGCCGATCCGAAGCCAATGAGCCCTTAGTGGCCACGGCTTTGTTATTTCGGGTCGGAGACCTTCAATGCCTTCTTGTTTCGACCGGTCCCATCGGCCCGACTCTCATGGACATAGCCCAATTGTGTTGCACGAGGCGGATGGTGAACAAATATCGGCTTTTAGTGGCAAACCGAAATACAAGCTTATTCAATCTAAAGGAGAAGGTTGGCGTAAGTACATTAATAACAATAATAAAGTGAGCGGTGGTATCGGATGAAGAACATGTCGCTTTTACAACTTATGGTTAGACCGATTCTTGTTCGTGGTGCTTCTTTAGGACCAACACAAGTGTATCGACTAATGGCGAGAGCGATTGGTAGAGGGCCGTCGGCTAGCATTGGGAAAGATGTTCCTTGGGCGGTTTATCAAATGATGCATGTAATTAGAGTCGGCTTTTTACCGGTTTGCCAAATTCTGCGTCGGCAATGTAGGTGGTCCCCTTTGGTTTATCCAAATTTGGTATCTTGTTTATTTAGTCGATCTTTCAAACTGGATCCTCTCAAGATTCAAAGATTCCTCGCGAAGATACACGGAAAATGCGAGACGAATTGAGCGGTAGATCTTATGGCGAGATATACATAATGTGCTCTGGCAAGAAGAGGATATCTCGATCGGCTTGAAAAATATTTATCTTTCTTCTGAACACGGATAGCAATGATTTTAACCAACAAGATTTCTTGATTATACCAAATATGGCCGATTTTGAATGGCCATCATTTCTTCATCTAAATTCGATTCAAAATGCAGAATCGACTTTGGATTTTATCAAAATTTTATCTCTCCCGGTATCTTTCACGTCGGCTTCAATACCGTGAATCGTACTTTTCAACCTTCTTATGAATTTTACCATCCTTCCATCTTTGCGAGACAATTGGGTTTCGGCCAAGTGATCCCCAGCCTTCCACTTCTCGACCTGGTTCAACCTAGGACTAGAGTGCGATCCTTAGCTGCAGCCAACATGGTCTTAGAGATAGCCGATGATTTGCAGATCAAATCTTTGCCACATTTCATTTTGAACAATCGTCGCTCTAGCCGATTCACTTCATGGTGGTCTTCAATTGCTGACGCACTTCTCCTTGATCGCACTCCATCGGCTTTTATCGATGCCCTCTTCCCAGACATTCCTGAGCCGATGGTGACTAATGATTCAAGTGACGATTCGAGCTCGGATACGATATCTGAGTTTTATAAATATTACTAGCGAGGTATTTAGTCGATTTAGCTTTTCTTTATCGTAGCCCATATGAATCAATCTCATTGGTGTCTTCTTTTTGCAGACTAAAGCTGCGGCAAGAAGCCGATTGATGCTCTGCGACTAGCAAAGGAAAGCGACCACGACGAGCAACCTGCACTTCATCGTTATACATCGGCTCCTTGGGCATTCAAAGCCCATCTTTATCAGATTTAGAAAGGCAACAGCAACCAAGTAAGTCATGCTCAAACATCTTTTGTTCTTTTTCATTGTTTCGTTAACTGACTTTCAGCCGATGAATATGTAGAAAAGAAGAAGTCGAAGTCCACCAAAGTCCCTGCCAAGAAGAAATACTCTAAACTACAGGAACAAAGTGGCGAGAGTTCACCTCACGAATCGGCTACTGCTCAGGTATCTACAAATACAAATCTCGATTCAGCCCATCGGTCTAGATTTAGATCATTGGTTCTTATTACATTCTTTTTCCACTGCGCGATCGGCTCAAGTGGCGAACATCACGGCAAGCTTGCGGATATATCGCCAAAGAGTCATTGCTTCCTCGGTGATGCGGCACTAACAACTCCTGCCGTCCCGAGACTTGATCCATCCAACGTCCTTGGCTTCAACTTATCGACTTGGTTGATCCGAGAGATCTTTGCACCGATGATTATATCTCGCAATCGAACATCATTGCGGTTTCAAAAACGACGGCCGCTGTCTCATCGGCTCTGGAATGCAAGATCGCCTCAACGGGCTCTTTGATTTGGTGTCAAGGCCTCAATCGAGATCTGAATAATAATCACCGATTCAAGATGCTATGGCTGCGATCGAAACCGAACTACCGCCAGAAGCCATGGCTGCACTGCTTGAAGTATGTCATTTGGATGCGAAGAAGGCTCGTGGTGGCGGTCAAGAAAGGAAGAAAAAGAGAGCAGCCAAAGAAGCCGACAGAGAATCCTTGACAAAATGATTGCAGAGACTAAGGCAAAAAGAAAATTTTGATGTGACCATGGAGTCTCTGAAGGCTAACAAAACTTCTCTTCAAAAGTTAGAAGTCACTAAGAAATTTCTTGAGGATGGTATCAAAGACAATGAAGCTTATCACTGAGAGCCAAGATTCTCTTGAGAAAACATCATCCGCTGCCAAGGAACAGAGGGTAGAAATAGCATCAGCTGTGGCGGCCTTTAAAGAACAGTCGGCTAAACTTGTACTTATCCCAGGCAGTGCAGCGGAAGATGACAGAATTCTGGATGAAGTACAAGAAACAATCGCCAAAGCGGCTGGAGCACTGTCGGCTTTAGGAGCACGACTCCCAGGTTCTGGGATGTAAAACTTATTTGGTCGTTTCAAAACTTCTGAATCTTATGAATGCCTGTAATTTTGCTATGTGTACAATCGGCTGTTTAACCGATTTTATTTTGCTTATATCTTGAGTTTGCAATCCTTTCAGCTGATTAACAGCATCGTGTTAATCCTGGCTCTGAACAAGGTTTTAGTCGGCTAAGCTCCGATCCAAATGCTAGGATAGTATTTCTTTAGGTATTTCCATTAATTGCCTTAGGCAAGACATGCCCTTCCGCATTTCCGATGAAATACGAGTTTCCACCGACCACCGATTAATTTTATATGGCCCTTCCCACGTGGCGACCATTTTCCGAATCGGTTATCCTTAGAACCAACGAGCGATAGTTTTCCACACTAAATCGGCTTGATCGAAAGATTTAGGCATGACCTTTTATTATGCGCCATCGCTACTCGATCTTGTTCTTCTTAAGCCGATCAAGTGTAAACAAGCGTAACTCGCTAACTCGTCCAAGTTGTCTATCATTCGTCATTGTAATCTTGAGCCGACAAACCATTTTGTCTGGCTATTCGTATCGACTCAATGTTGATCTCCACGGGTAGAACGGCTTCTGTCCGTACACCAACCGGTAAGGTGAAAGCTTCGTCGCTCCATGATAAGATAGCCGATAGGCCCAAAGTGACTCGATAGTGTTGAGTGCCAATTCCTCGGCTTTTCATCAATCTTTCTTTTGATTAACTTGATTAGTGTTTTATTAGGCGACTCGGCCTGTCCATTGGCCCGAGCGTAATCTGGCGAAGAGTTTATGATTTGATCCCCAAACTCGTAGCGTAACCACGAAACTCATTAGACATGAATACCGTACCTTGATCGGTCGTGATTGTTTGTGGTATTCCAAACCGATGGGCGATATGTTCATTCACAAAATTAATCGCCTCAACGCTAGTTACCTTTTTGAGTGGTATAGCTTGACCCATTTTGAGAAATAATCGGTTGCGGCCAAAATAAATTTATGGCCTTTACTCAAGCAGAAATATTTGGCCGATTATATCTATTCCCAACCTCTGAGCGGCCAAGGTTTGATAATTGGATGCAAAGCCGATCTTTGGTGCTAGTTATGCGTTGCCAAACTTTTGACATGTCGACATCCTTTGTAATATTTGAAGCAATCCTCTAGCATCGTCGGCCAAAAATAACTGTCGCCTAAGCATCCATTTCATTTTATGTGCCGATTGGTGAGAACCACAAATGCCTTCATGCACTTCACCCATCGCCACTCGGGCTTCTTGACCTCAAGACATCTTAGCAACAAGCCTTCCATAGTCCGATAATCAAGATATCGTCCATGATAACGTACTTCAATGCTTGTTGCCGTATCCTTCGTTTAAATCGGCTTAGATGGATCGACTAGATAGTTTTTATTTGCGTCCTCCAATCAGCAATATCCGTGCACATTATTGCTTTATCTACGATTCGGTTTCGACTTGGCCAACATCTTTATACCACGATGCTTGTTGGGCCAAAGCATTGGCTCTATTGTTCAATTCTCGAGGAACATGACCGATAGAAAATGATGCAAAAGAGTCGATGATTTACGTGCATTGCCTAAATATTTTAATAGCACTTCATCTCGACATTGGTATTCTCCTTTTATTTGTTGTACTACTAATAGTGAATCACCATATGCCTCAACAAAGACTTACTCAATATTTTCCAACAACTGTAAGCCTTTGAGTAATGCTTCGTACTCGGCCTGGTTGTTTGAACATCGGCTATTTAGCCGGAATGCAAATTCGAAGCTATGTCCTCTAGGTGAAGTGAGTACAATACCGATACCATATCCTTCCTCGCATACCGATCCATCAAAGAACAACTGCCATGGTGCCACCAAGACTAAGTTTGCCGCTGTGTCATGTCCTGTTATGAAATCGGCTAGGACTTGTCCTTTGACTGCTTTGGCCGATTCGTATGATAAGTCGAACTCGACCAAGGCGTAAGCCCATTTGCCAAGTCGACCTCGCAAAATTGGAGCTGACAATATATATTTTATGACATCGGTTTTGCGATAACTTTACAAGCCGATGCTAGTATGTAGTGCCTTAGCTTTGTGCATGAGAAGTACAATGATAAACATAGTTTTTCGATAAAAGGGTACCTGATTTCTGCATCTAGCAACCGTCGGCTTAAATAAAAGATAACCTTCTCTTTACCATGTACCTCTTGCGCCAAAACAGCTCCAATAGTATCTTCTTTAGCCGAGACATACAATCTGAAGGAATACCTTTTTGGTGCGGCCCCAGGATGGAGGGTTGGATAAATACCTTTTACTTCACAAAGCTTTACGATCGGCTCCCATATAAATTCCTTGTTTTCTTTCAACTTCAGCAATGGGGTAAAAGCACGGATCCTACCAGAGAGGTTCGAGATGAACCGACGGAGGTAGTTAATTTTGCCGATCAATTTTAGTAATTCGTTTTTACATGTTGGTGGCTTAGTATTGGCTATGGCTTTGACCCTTGTTTGGCTGACTTCGATTCCCCTTTCGTGTACCATAAAGCCTAAAAACTGTCCTGCCGACACACCGAACGCACACTTGTAAGGATTCATCTTCAAACCGTGCGCTCTTATGTTTTTGAACACCCTCTCCAAGTCGGCCAGATGTTGGAAATCTTCTGCAGATTTTACCACTACATCATCTATATAAATTTCAACGATGTGGCCGATTAAATCGTGGAAGATCAGATTCATTGCTCGCTGGTAGGTTGCTCCAGCGTTTTTCAAGCCGAAAGTCATTACAGTCCACTCGAATAACCCTATTGCACCGGGACATCTGAAGGCTGTCTTTGGTATATCGGCTTCTGCCATGAGTATCTGGTTATACCCGGCATTACCATCCAGAAAGCTTATGATCTTGTTTCCTGATGCAGCATCGATAAGCATATCGGCTATTGGCATAGGGTATTCGTCTTTTGGCGTCGCTTTGTTCAAGTCTCTAAAGTCGACACATACTCGAAGTTTTCCATTTTTCTTCATTACTGGAACGATGTTGGAAACCCATTCAGCGTATCGGCAAGGGTTGATAAACTTTGCTTGCAACAATCGTTCTATCTCTTCTTTTATGACTTGGTACAAGGCTGGATTAAAACGCCTGGGATACTGTTTAAACGGCCGATAGCCCGATTTTATAGGTAGCCGATGTTCCACCAGTTGACGGCTTAATCCGGGCATTTCATGATACTCCCAAGCGAAACAATCTTTATAATTTCTAAGTATTTTTATTAGCTCTTCTTTGTATTTCACATCTAAATTTGTACTGACAAAAGTTGGTCTTTTCCTATCACCGTTACCTATATCGACTTCTTCAAGCAAATCGGTAGACGTGAACCCTTGCCCCAACTTTTCTATTTCTTCAAAGTCTTCTATGGCTTCGTAGCTATCCGTTGTTTGCCGATAGCTTTGCATTTTGTCCTGTAGCGCCTTCAATGTTTTCTTGTCCCCATCGGCGCAACACCCGTTTGCCGATCAAAGGTGTCGAGCTTGACATCGATCGGCATAAGTCCGTTTGCTTACGCATATGAAATCGCAGTCGTCCAGCGCCATACCCGATATACAGCCAGCTTCTTCGTGTTGCCAATTCGCATTGGAGCTAGCCATGGCGATGTGCGCTGATGTATCGGCTGTAACGACCTCGACTTCTTCTCCGTTCCATTGAACGAGCGCTTGATGCATGGTCGATGGGATACAGCAGTTTGCATGAATCCAATCCCGTCCGAGCAAAGACATCTGTAATTTCTTTTGGCGTCAATTACAAAGAACGCTGTCGGCAAGGTCTTGCTACCGACAGTCAGCTCTGTGACCATGACACCTTTTGCTTCTGTAGGGTCGCCTGTGAAGTCATTCAGAACCATGTTAGTTTTGATTAAGTCTTCGTCAGACTTACCCAGTTTTTTACATGTTGTGTATGGCATTAGATTCACCGTGGCGCCTCAGTCTACCAAATCCTTGATATCGGCTTGCCATTTATATATCCTTTCAGTCAGAGGTTTGGATGCGGTGATCGTCTTTGGGTTTCTCAAAGATGGCGCTCTGCACTCGAACATAATCGAGCAAGCGCCTCTTTGGCGATTGATTCGACTTTGAACTCGGCGGCAATGTGAACACCATGTTGACATCCATGGGAGGTGTGTCATCCCGAATCATGGGAGAATCCAAGTCGTCAGCCGATTCGAAATCTTCTTCGGCTTGCTCTTTTCTTCTCCACTCTTTCTTGGCGCATCTCATTAGACGAAGTTCATTAAACAATTCGTCTCTCTTTTTCTCGGCATCGGCTTCACGAATTTCTTGTGTCCTTAGCCTCTGAAGCCGTCGTCGTTGTGATTTGCTCAGGCCTAATGGGCACCACCTGGGTTTAGGTTCCACCGGCTTTCGTATCTGGCCAGCCAAGTCTCCTTGATCAGAACTAGTCTTGTGTGTTTTGGCTTGACTTTGTTCTTGATTCGGTTTAGATAATCTTTCATGGACCGGCCTTCTGTGACTTTTGTTTTGCTTTCTAATCGGCCCAGATAGCCTATGTCTGGCCGATTGCGTTGGCCAATCGTCTCGAGGATAATGTTCCATCGGGCAGGTATACGGTGATGGCAACGCTACTCTCCTCTCCCAGCAAAATTGCCAAAAGGGACACTTTCTATGTGCCCACTCCACGTTCTCTGTGCGGTACAAATTATCCGACCGGCGGGTATGATGCAGTGGTCGGCTGTTCATCCTTTCATACTTCTCCATTAATTGTGAGAACGTTGGACCAAACCTTTTCGCGGGCCGTCTAGATGGAGATTTCTCTGCTTTGTACCATTTACCCACATGGGGATTCCCTTGGGTTTGATGGTCCTTGAATTTTTTCCTTCTCGATCGGCTTCTATTTGTAAGGAACCGATGGTAATTTTCAGTGTCTGGCCGCCGTCCGAGCTTGATTGTATGTCGACTTGTCGATCTTTTTTCTGCTCGTCTTGCATCGGCTCTTTTCCTTTAGCCGAGCAATGTACCATATTGATAGGAAACGGATCAACATCTACCTGCATGGTCGGCTCATCGGCAAACTTCAACCGACCATCTTCAATAGCGGTGGATCATTGACTAAGATATTGCGATCATTAGTGTTATGTGAATAAGAATGATGCCACTTGCAATACCTGCGTTTTTTGATCTCATCGGGCGACGGTATCACATGTCCCTCCGGCAATCGTATTATCTTTTCTTGCAGAAGTAAATCAAAAATACGATCACACTTGGAAACATCGAAAGAGTATTTGACCTCCGATTTGTTCCTAGTCGGCTTAAGCCAAGAACAGACTAAGGATTTCTTGGATCCTTTTACCCATTCGGCTATGTTTATTTCTGCTTCCTCGTCTTCCGACGAATCACTAGGACAATATTCAACCATATTGACCTTAGCCTTATCCTTTTCCTTGTTGTTACTATTTTTAAATCTACCATTAAACACCTTATTGTCAGTGAATCGGCTTTCTTGAGCCGATACGCGATGCAATAAGTGGCTAAGGTCGGTGAATTCCTGCCCACCGAATTTCTCCCTAAGAGGAGGATCAAGACTTGAAATGCTAAATCGGCGAGTTGATTGTCGTGCATGCGCTAAAACACGATTCTGATTTCTCTAAACCTTTTGATGTAATCTGTTACCGATTCTCCAAACTTTTGGCGAATGTAACTCGATCCAAATTCTTAACTCTAAACCGCCTAAAAGAAGTATTCATGGAATCGGCTTTCCAAATCGTTCCATAAATGGACCGAATTCGGAGGCAAACAAGTGAACCAAGTAAATGCTGCCCGAGATAAAGATAACGGAAATAACCTAATTTTTAACCCGTCGGATGGGCGCTTCACGCATTGTGCGATAAAGCGTCCAACATGCTCGAGGTAGTGATAGAATCATCCCAAGAGAATTTGGCAAAGTCCGGGACTCAAATTATGAGGGTAAGGCATGCGATCTATGTAATCGAGTGCGGCTTTCTATAGCCGATCACTTTTCCTTTTGGTTGTATGCCAAACCGATCCCTCAAAACGCAGTGCAGATCGATCGGTCCAATTGGCATTATCGCCACCGCACAAAGAGCCCTTGATAATGTCGATCATAATCTGCATCCTGCCCCCCGAGTGCAAGCTCGGGTTGCCAATTATGCCGTGCGTCGGCAATCGATTATACTGATCGTGCCGATTATGCCTAATTTGTGGTTCCGGCACCGGGATAAATGGTTCTGAGTACGTTACTACCTGTGTGGACCCGGGTTTCTAAGCAGGGTAGGCTCTTGGGGATATCTCTCGGAGCCAATCGGCTGTGAAACCGATTGGGGAAAAGCGTAAAAGGAGCCGACGGTGGTAGATTGATGGATGGATCATACTTAGCGGCGTCGGTATAGGCGTGGTAATGGCTCACCCCACTTGACCGAGGATCCCTAGGCAATATGACCGTAGGTTGTGTGGGCATCATCGTGGGAGGTGAGGTCATAGCCAATGGTTTAGGATCGGCTGGTGTGCTCTGCGTGTTTTGTGATACTGAAAAAACAGGATAATTTGGCAGAGCTTGTAGTGGGTCATGCAGGCTTCCTGACGAGGCTAACTCCTGGGCAATAGATTTAACGCTATTTGCTATCATCGACTTAAGAGTCATTACCAGAGCCGATGATTGGTTTATTAAAGCATGGTGCACAGATTGGTTAATCATAGCCAATAATTCGGCCTGAGCGGGTAGATATCGACTTACCGTTTCTGCTGCACCTGTGTCTCCCAGGGTATTGACCGTCGGTAGGGCGGATTTTTGTGTAACGCCACGTCTAGTCTTTTGGTAGCAATTTAGCATCATCTCTTCTAACGCGGCTTTTCGATCTTCAATCTCTTGACGTTGTTCTGCGGTTAAATCGTCCATTGTTGGGACGATTATAGCTTCTGTGTTGAGATCGACGGCGGAATCGACTTCCAGCGTGGACATTGTCCCACCGGCGTGCCAAGAGTGTGTTGGCGTCAAAAACTTGATGTAGGGTTTCGACAAAGAACACACCGCATTTAACACCGGTTGAGCGTGCGGTCGATTTGACTCATAATCGACAAGGTAAAAACAATAAAATTCAAACAAAGCCGATCATTAAGATCAATCGGCTTAAACTCGATCGACTTAAAGCCGATCAAGATAAAGGTATCGAGATAAATCTAACTAGCGATTAAAGCTAATCGAGGATAAAGGCGATCAATTACAAGAAGGCGATGCGCAACAAAATCGTAATAAACCAAACACGGGTGTGGCGAGGATGATCAACAATCGCGATGCGCAACTTTATTGATCAAAATCGATTACAAAGGCTAGATTACAAGAACTACTCCTAGTCGACAGGAAAAGTAGATGAAAAGTAAAAGCTAGTTGATTGTGTTGTGTTGATGATCCTTCTGCAGCTTGCTTTGGCTCTTCTTTTATACCCTTTGGCCGATCGTGTCCTATTCCAACACGCTTCAAAGTCCATATCCGTATCGGCCTTATCTTGAGAGGTTGTTTCCCTAAAAATCTTACAGTTTTACCAAACATCTCGGATTCTTTCCAAACCTCCGTTAGTTTCCGTATCTTTAATTTTATTTGCCTGATTTAGATTAACTTGCCGAATTTTGGTCAAACAGTTAGGTTATATTGCATTATTCATGAAAATCAATTTAGATTGCTTGTTATATGCTTGCTCATGCTTATTAGTTGTTTTGATTGCAATCTTGAGTAAGTTTGGGACAGTAGCATATTAAGGAGGAGTGTTAATTCATATCCATGTATATTACATCCCTACATGTGCCCATATTTATATAAGTGCTAATATATATTTTCAAAATCAAGCCATTTAGCCAAAAGTCAAAATTTTGTATACCATTAGTATTCTTGTGAGAAACTAGTTGCAAAATGTATACAAATATATTTGAAACGTTTTTCAAAGGTTTTGGCTTCACAAAATCTATTTTGAAAAGAAAATGAGTTTCATGATCAAAATCTAGATAGTAGTATCTTGTTTTGGATTTAAATTTATAATTTTCATAGAATTAAATGTAAAATGAATTTGAAAGTAATTCCAAAACGAAAATCCTAGAGTTGGTCATTCTTAACAATTCTTGTGTTCAAAAGACCTTCAAAAGACCAACCTAGCGAAAGTTATTCGATTTTGAAACTCGCCAAAAAACTATATTTGACCCATAATAGTCATATTATTGCACTTAGTGAGTTTCTCCATTTGGACCGGATCTTGTGTAGTATCTTGGTTCAAAATGGTATCTTAGACTCATACATAAAATTCAAATCTCTATATCTCATCTTATTCTTCATTTGAATCTTGTGTTGAAATATTTGGCTTTGTTTTACAAATAGCTATTTCAAAAGGACCATTTTGGTCAAAAGTCAAATCTTATGTTTAAAAGGCCCAAAATTGTAAAAAGCTTTGTAAAAGTATTCTAATATGTATTTCAAATGTTTTACAAGCTTTCAAAATGAAAATTCTATATTGAAATCAAAATTGGCCAAAATTTTTGGTTTGAAATAAAATAGCTTATTTAAGCATATTGCTCAAATCTTAGCGTTCAAGTTGGATTTCATTATAAATTTTGGCTAGAAACCATCTTGATAATCAATTCTAAGCCATGGAAATTGAAATTGCATGAAGTCCAAATTAAGTTGTATTTTGAGGCTTTTTATGAAAAACTATTTCCTATTTAACTTGCTTCAAAAAGGGATAAAAGCAAAATATTTGTTTGAAATGCAAAATCTTATGAAAATAGTCTTATAAAATGTTTTCAAATGCATTTAAATTGTTTTCAAGTATCTAACCCTTGGCTAGAAGCTAAAAGTCAAACTTTGGCCTCAAATGGATCTTATATGATCTTGTTTTTGAATTAAATGAAATATTTTTATAAGTTAAAATCTATTGAGTTTTTGAAAAAGTGGTCAATACAAAACTCATAGGGTTGGTCATTTTAAGCATTTCTCTAGTTCAAAGTTTTTCCAAACGACCAACCGTTCAAAAGTAATAGCCATTTGAATTTGGCCAAAATCATCCATTTGACCCAAAATGATCCATTGTTGCATTTTGTGGATTTCGCTATTTGAATTGGATTTCTTTGTATATCTTGGATTGAAATGGTATTTCTTTCTCACACAAAGCTATTAAAGTTCAAATATCCATAAATTTCAATCCGGAATGCATTTTGAGCATTTGGTGAAAATTCAATTTCTTTTCAAACCTACAAAGCGCATTTTGCCATATCTTTTGAACGAAAATTCCTTTTAATGAAATTCTTTTTGGGAAACCTTCTAAATAGTCCAATGTTTATTTATAAAAAGTTTCAAACCATTTGGACTCAATTTGAATTTTTTTTGACTTTTCTTCTCTTTGAGTAAAAATCATGCCTACAAAGCAAAATTTGGCATATATTTTGATTGGAGACTCCTTTTTGGAAAATTATTTTTGGAAAAGTTTCTTGGGAGTCTAAAGAATGTTTCTGCAAAATTTCAAATAATTTCAACTTAATTTGAAATAGTTATGGCCTTTTCTCTCTTTTGATCTTATTTGGCATACTCTCGCATTATGTTGGATTTTACGATTTAAATGGATTTGATTATGCAAATAGGCTTATAAACATCTCTCTAACTCATATGAAGCCACATAAGTGCACATTTCCATTCAAAACTCACTTGGTTGCCCTTTTGAGGAATTGATGAAGATTTTTATCCTTTATGTGTTTCAAATGCAAATTTCACCACATTTCTCAAAGTAAAATTGATTTATTGAAAATTTTTGTTGGAAAACCATCTCTTGAATATGGAATTCATATCTGCAAATTTTCAAATTTATTTGAACTCATTTGCAAAAATGTTGTCTTCTTTTGACTTAGTGTCAAAATCAAACCTCAAATGCCCAATTTGATCTAATTTTGGATTGGAGGGTGATATTTGAGAAATTATTTTTGGAGAAGTCTCTTGGATGTCCATGGAACATTTATGCAAAATCTTATGGCTATTGAGCTTCATTTGATCAAGATTTGACCCAAATTCAAAATGTTCAGTTTGCTGAAATTTCAAGTTTAGGCTGATTGTGAGGCTGATATGTGATTTTTGTATCTCCAAATGGGTTCATAATCAGAGGAGAGTCTTATAACATATTTTGATCCTCTATATTTGGACTTCATTGTCTAATGTTTTCAGAATTTATGAACCTTGTTTAAACCATCTTTCAGCCCTATCAAAAAGCTTAAATGGAATGTCAAAACTGAATTTTTCAGCATATTACACTTTTCAAATCTTGCATACCTTTAAGACGATTTGAGTATTTCCTTGTGATGATGTAACATCCCAAAATTTGAGATTTGGAATGTTTGAATTAAAAAAAAATAAACCATTTGCATTTTCTTGAATTAATTCCAGCTTAATTTGAATTTTCCATTAATGAAAGGATTTAATTTGACTAAACTATTCATCAAACTCAAGATTTTTCTGTATTTTTGGGGATTTTTCTGAATTTATTTGCTATTTATTTGAATTTATTCGCTTTTATTTGAATTTCTGCATTTTTCTTAAATCGGAAAATGAATTTTATTTCAAAAAGCCCATCTGGGCTGAATCTCCTCTCGGCCCGAGCCCGCGCCTCGCCCAGTAACCGCTCCGCCCGCCCGCTCGCTCGACGCACCTCGTCTGCAGCGACCGCCACCACGCCGTGTCGGCGCCGATCGCGCGACACACGTGTAGCTGCGATTGCGCCACGTTGCCGCGCCCGCGTGCCCTAACCCTAGCCGCCGCCGCGTCGAAACCGCGTCCGCCGCCGCCCTTGGAGTCCGGGTCGGACACGACCTTCGAGGCTGCTATTTAAGCCGCCGCGCGCCGCTTCGGTTGCCCTACTTTTCGCTGCCCTAGCCGCCGCCGTCGCTTCACGCGAGCTCGCCGAAGTTGACGCCGTGCCCGAACTCTTCCGCCGCCCCAATCGCCGCCGCCGAACCCCCTCCGCCGTTGCCGCTTGCTCGCCTGGACTCGTCGCATCGCCCTTTCCCCGGCCGCCTTGTCCCCGGCGCGATCCATCGCCGTGCGCCGTTCGCCGCACCTTCTTCCTCGCCTCCTGTAATTCCCGCGCCGCCACTCCGCCGTCGCTCCTCGTTGCGAGCCTCGGCCGATCAATCGTTGGTGTGCGGCTCAGATTGTGCCACGCCCCTCGCCGCCGTAGCCCCGCTTCTAGCCCTCTCGCGGATCGTGTGGCGTGGCGCTGCGTCGGCCACCGGCGTGGCGCTTGCGTCGGCCGAGCCGCCCGCGTTAGCGAGGACGTCAGCCGTGCGCCGGTGCACGATGAATCGGCGCCATGCCGTGGACCCAGTCCACCGTGAACCCGATGACGTCAGCGTTGCGCAATAAATCGCTTTTTCAGTACAAAAATAATTCCAGAAATTCTGATTTTCCGATTTTCTGTATTTTCTCTGAATTTAATTTTCCAAAAGCTCGTTCTCCCTCATACGAATTCCGATTGAGGCGATTCAAGTTTATAATTTTTTTCTAAAATCAAGATCTATCTTCCAGAGCCATTTATTTTCAGTTTTGAGCTTGTTTGAGTCTCTGTTTTGTATTTATTTGGTTTCGTTGCTTCTTTTCCGGTAGACGCTAATTTCGAGGGAGCGAACGAAGACTTCGAAGACCAAGATTCAGCACTAGACCAGCAAGGCAAGTCGTAACCTTTGATCATATTGATCCTATGTTTGCAAAACTAATTTACTTTTATACAATTGCATGCTATTTTAGGTATCAATGCTTATTTAATGGGAGTAGATGTATACCTAGTTGACATTATGCCACCTTGACTAATTGAATGCCATGTACCCATTGTTAAACCTAGGTTGGGACATTACTAGTTGGACATAATCATTATACCAACATTGGGTTCCGTAGTTATGCTTAGACATGCTTAGATATACGTTGGGATTCATGTCACATGTTGAATAATGTTAATCTTGACTTAATGAGATACTGAATCGTGGCCGTTAGCCACTGTTGTAAAATTTGGTGTACCATGGCGGGGTTTGCCATTGGTCTTGGTTGAACGAATTGTTTTCCCTCGGGCAAGTGATCGTGCAGTAAAGGGGGTGCTTTCTAGCACATTGGGACGTGGATGTCTTGCCTGAGACAATTTAAGGACTTAATCTTGTGTGCCATTGAACTGGGCCTAACCGTACTACCACATGTCTGGAATGGGACAGACTTAGCTGATTAATTTGCAATGTCTAGCCTTGAGTACTGCCAGTTGGTGGTGTGGGTTCCGGGATGGACGGGTAGATTCGTAAGGCGCAAGAGGGGGCCCTAATGGGCGAAACCTTAGCGAAGCGTCTGAGTTTAGACGATTGCATTGTAAAGGCTTTGTTATGATATCTCTGCGGCACACCAAAGGAAGTGTGTTATTAACGTTTGCACAAAGAGATGTTCATGTCTTGTGGGTAAAGTTGTACAACCTCTGCAGAGTGTAAAACTATTCGAATAGCCGTGTCCGCGGTCATGGACAAAGCCCGGGAATTTCACACGGGGTATAGAGTGTTTCATAAAATGTGGAATGTGGAATTGTTGGGTTGTGAACGGGGAGTTCACTGTTGTTTTGTTGTCTATCATTGATCTATCAATCATTTATTTATTTATCTTTTCATAAATATGCTTTCAATCTATTTATTTATTTCAATTCAAGTTACTACTTTCTGCAAATGAAACATATACCCATCCTTGTCAAGCCGTGCATGAATATATTGCATCAATTCCCTACGGCTTGCTGAGTACCTTTGTACTCACGGCTTTATGCCCTTGTTGATCAGTTGCTGAAGGAGATAATGAATCTCATGAGGAGGAATTCTATGAAGACTACGTGGATTAGGAAGGCGTTCCCCAGACGATTGCCTGTGGCATGTCGAATGGCTCAAGGCATCTTTTCCGCTGCAATAGTATTTGTTTCTTAAGCCTTAAGGCGTAATGGTGTAAACATTGACCATAAGGTCGTTTGCTTTATTCAATAATAAATTGCTTCTTCTTAGTTAATTCGTTGTATGGAATGGTATTTCATCTATGTTTCCACTGTGTGCACTAGCGTGATCCTGGACTAGTGCAGTATACACAGAGGGTTTCGGATTTGCAAATCCGGGTCCCGACAGATGAAAACTAAGGTAACTCAATTTATTGCTCCATGATTCATCTAAAATTATTTGGGAGCTCATTTGCTGTTGTTTGCATCCTCATGACCATTTCAAAGCGAGATTTCTTTTCCCGAAACCTTCGGTTCAGCATTCACTATTTTCAAGCTTTCGAGGTTTTCCTTTGCTCAAATGAATTTTCGGTCTTCATAGCCCTCGAAGAGAATTTCGAGACGGATCTGTTTCGCGTTGATGATTTTTGCATTTGAGCAATGGTTTAAAAGCTATAATCGATTTTGTGCTGCTATTTGCATCTTTTTGAGATTTTAAGAGTTTTAAATTGGAATCTTGGCAAGCCTTTCAAGATGAAAACTAAGTGAACTTATTCATTGCTCCAAGATTCAAAGTGGAGCATATCTATTTAAGTTTTTATTCCAATGAAAGTGCATCTTTTGGCTAAGTTCTTTTGGAAATTGGATTTAATTGTACCTTAGCCTCAAAATGTTTCCTCTCTTGCATAACTCGGAGTTTATTATGGAAAAGAGAAAATTTCCCTTGTAAGCTCAAGAGTGAGTTTGAATGTGTTTCACCCATTATCTCTCTTACAAGTGGATGTCAAGATTAAATTTGAATGAGTTTCAAATATTTTCATTATAAAGTGATGTAATAAAATCTTTAATTGATATCTTGAATTGTTTTATATTGCATGCAAAGAGTATTATCATGTATATCATCTATATCGTGCATGTTGTACTTAGACATTATCAAACTAACTTGGGTCAAATTAAAAGATATTTGTTCCCGAAAATCGTGTGCTTGTCTATTGATGTTTAAGGTATTGGAAAAGGGGTCATCTTCAACGGTGGGATGAAGGAAATGGAGAGAAGCTCCATAGTCCGAGGGATCTAAGGTCGGGCGCGGTGATCATGACCAATTCGAACATGCGGTGGACAAGAATCGACAAAGGGTCGTATTTATTTTTTGACCATATTCAATAATGTTTTTGCACACCATTATGCTAAATTGTGTCATTCTAAATGGTGTTGTCTCTTTCAATTGGTATCATTAATTGGTATCTTTCGAGAGGTATCCTCTAATCCTAAATTGTTTTGAAGTGTCATCTAACTTGCATTTGGAGTTATCAAGAATTAAAAGGTACATATTGGTGACACATTGCAAAGAGGTATACCCTTGATAAGTTTATAAAATTCTTGATCATGAAAGTGCATCTTACTTATACAATTTTGATTCATGATTTTGTATACATCTTGTGATCATATAAGCAATTCCATCTTGTGTAATCTTCTTTATATGATCTTGATTGTTAGAATTTAATTTGATCAAGAGCATGTGCTTAAATTATATAAATTTGCTATATGATCTTGATGTTTAAAGAATAAATCTTCTCCATGTGAAATCATATTTGTGTGTCATGTTTAAGCATCACTTATATCCTGTGAATCATGACTACTTTAAATTTATATAATTAGAAAAATATATTACCTAAATCTTGGAAATAATTGGTATCATATCTTGCCTAGATTTAGGGGGAGCTTAATATTATTGTCCTATTACTAGCTCCTTATTTTTTTATCCCTAATCTTTTTATTGAGTGTGCAATCAAAGGGGAGAACAGATAAGCACCTTTCTGGGATTAATGACAAAAGGGGGAGAATTTATGGATTTATCAATTGTCCCCTAATCGACTGACAAAAAGGGATGATTTGTAAGTATTATCTCTTATTGTTTCTTCATGCTTGTTTTAATGCTAAATATCTTAATATTGTCATTTGGTGCAATTGATAATAGGTTTGTCATAAATCACCAAAAAGGGGGAGATTGAAAGTGCATCTAGGCACTTATGTTATTTTGGTGATTAATGACAAACGCATATAATGATAATCTATGAAATTGAGTAAATGCTTAACTTAGTGCTTAACAAATGACAAACCTCTAATATGATTATATTGGTATGAGACTAACTTGTTATTGCCTAGTTGAGTATCAGTCTCATCTATTTAGAGGAAAATCAAGTGGGATGGTTAAGCAAAGATAAGGTATGCAATTTTGGTATATATTCTATATTTGTTATTGCATTCCTTTCGTGCAAATGCATAGTGAACTCCAAGTAGCATGTTGATTATATATATGAACATTGGTTCATGTCATATTTATTTGTGCATATATATTCATTTGAGTTCATTATGTGCTTTGTTTTTAGTATGCATGTATTAACTAGAGTTAAACTTCATATTGCTATAGATTGACATGGTGCATGCATGTTTTAGTTGTATATCTTCTCATGCAATTCTCTTAGTGAAGTTTAATCTAGTGTTGGATCACATATTTACTCTTATCCAAATATTATTTGCACATGTACAATTCGTGTACATTCTATCATGTGCTTCATTTAAGTAAAGACTGTGATCCTTGCCATGATTTAATTGATTCATCATATTGGCAATTATCTCTCTAGTGCATATAGATCAATTACATATTCATCATGATGTACTTAGTAGAGAACATTTCTTATGTCAAGTGTTTCCATTTATGTTGTGCTTCCTTATATGAAACACTTGTTGTAATCAATTGTTCACAAATATCAACTTGTTTATATCTATTGGGCTTTTGGGACTAATGTCTATCATAAGTGGATTGGAAAGACTTAGGTCCCGTATGTGTATGATGACCAAGGTATCTTGGAGGATGATCGTTAAGCTGAGGTCAACAAGACGGCGGTGTCACCAAGAGTTGAGGACTAAGTCAAGATCGACTTGGCGTGGAGATCGTCAGAGAGGATGATCAAGTCATTGTTGATAGGACGAGAGTCTCATGAGGTGAATCGAGTCGAGTTGGACAAGGCGAAGATGTCATCAATTATATGGTGAAAGTCTTCATGCATCGACATTAAGAAAGAAGACGGCAAGTGACTATTTCTAGACTTATATTATCTTTGATTTAATTTGAGTCTAAGGATTGCCGTACTATTAAGAGGGATGCGATGTCGAATGACTTTTAGATGTGTCAAGTGCTCAAGTGATCCATCCTTGTGAAACATAGAAAGAGAGTGGTGTTGGTGGTGCCGGAAAGTGAGAGTTGTAGGTCTCCCTTGGATTCTTTGTGAAATCTGTATTTATCCTTTGAGTTTTTGGTAGTGAAACCTTGTTAGTTGTGTAGCCCTCGTTTTTAGCTTTCGGTAGAGTCCAAAATCACTGA
Source organism: Otatea glauca (assembly GCA_036346275.1). Classification (NCBI taxonomy): domain Eukaryota; kingdom Viridiplantae; phylum Streptophyta; class Magnoliopsida; order Poales; family Poaceae; genus Otatea; species Otatea glauca. The sequence continues at coordinate 6,304,210 of CM070716.1, read as the reverse complement.
AATCGGAGTCCGGAGTCAAAAGTTATGCTCGTTTTTGTCGGGCTGCTCAGTGCTGTTCGGACTATCCGGACATTCCGGACTATCCGGACATATTTCCGGACTATCCGGGTTGGGTCTCTCTGTTAGCCTTTCTTATCTAGTCCGGACTATCCGGACTTAAGTCCGGAGTCTCCGGGTTGTGTGCGGCTGTCTCCAACGGCTAGTTTCTGGGGACCTCTATATAAAGCCCCCTTCTTCCCCACTTCAAAAGGGGGTGATCCCACTGATTTGAGGAGCTTTTATCCTGTTCTTGAGCCCCCAAAACACCTCTTTACCCTTAGATCTAAGTGATCCCTTTGGTGAGAAGGGTTGGGAAAAGTTTGAGAAGTGAGGTGCTAGTTGAGTAAGTTTTGAGTTGTTTGAGCACTTGATTTCATCTCCAAGCTTGTTCTTCATGAGCATTTGTTACTCTTGGAGGTTGAGGACTCCTAGACGGCTAGGAGGTCGCCTACGAGCCACCGGAGCTTTGTGTGGTTGGCCGTGGGAAGTTTGTGAAGGCCGGTTCCGCCTCCGTAAGGGAAGGAATCAAAGGAGTGAAGACCGGCGAGTGCATTTGTGCAACACCGGGAGGAAGATGGTTGAAAGAGACCTCGGCTCAAGTGTGACCGAGCCGCCTCAACAGAGACGTAGGATCCCCTCAAGGATCCGAACTTCGGGTGAAAAATCATCGTCTCCAAGTTTGCTTCTTACTCTTGCTTTAGTATTTGTTTTTGAATCTTGAAATTGCCCGATCTACTCTCTTGTTGTGTTTGGCTCTAGATCTACATCATCCCCATGTACCTGATAGCATTTAGATCTTTTGTATTCAAGTAGATTGTTGAAAAATTGCAGGGATTTAAAATCTCATTTCGAGGTCTTAAATCCGGAGTATCCGGACTTCTGAACCCGGATAGTCCGGACATTTCGGAGTATCCGGATAAAAATCCAGGACACTCCGGACTTAGACCCTCGGGAGATTTTATTTAGCTGCAAATTTTTTATTCCGCTGTATTTAGTTACAAAGTTTTTAATTCGCCTATTCACCCCCCTCTAGGCGACATCCCCTGTCCTTTCATTGACTTTCCTGACTTGCTAATTAGTTGACCCACAACTAAGCAGTAAGTCGGGGGCTACACCTAATAGTGTGCGCATGCGCACATCTTTTTCTGAGTTGTATTTTTCTTCTTTTGCTTAACGATTGCAAGTGAATCCGAGTGCGATAACTCCGAGTTGTGAAGCTCTGACCCCATGAACTGCGAACTTTAGTCACCCAAAACACGTGCCTAGGAAAAAGAGACATGAGCCGACTCCCAATGCTCGGGGGCTAGACTAGTCGGGCAGAGTGCTTAAACAAAAAGAGTCAAACCACTCGGATGAATTCAAAATCAATAAGGAAAAAGAGTAAAAAACTCTAAAATTATATATACACCAGTCGGACATCACATCCGAGTGAATTGTTTTTACATTGCCTAAGTTCTGCATATACATGATTTCAGGGCTACTAAATTTGGATGCGACGTGTGTGAGCCAACGCTTCAACGACGACATCAGCAACTTCGGCGATGAATGAATTTAAAGGGAGCGGCACTGAATTTTGCCTTGAGCGGGAAAAGCGTTTTGACTTCTGCATATCGTTTGGGATACGGTATGTCCCAAGATGAGCCGACTGCCAGAATTCCAATAGTGGGGCACGGAACCACTCGGAAAGTTTAAACGTGTGGAGCTCTATTGAGTCCTTCACGATCTCTTTGCCTACAACAGGGCACTTGGCTGTAAAGGAAAACTAGTCGTGAAGCTGCATCAAGAACTGGAAGCACTCGGCGTGAAGCATGAATCAGATGGGCAGCAACCAGGAAGGCGGCAACTCGATCGCAAAGGACTCGGGGGCTACTGTGGAATATAAGAACCCAGGTACCCTCATGACAGGCCCAAGAGGGAGGCCCAGAAGATACTCCCCGTGTCAGGCCCCGCTGACGTGCGCAAGGGGGTACTTTCCATAGATAGTTGAGCATATATTTAGATATGATAGATACGGTTGTAATCTGAGTCGTTAATAGGGTAGATAAAGATGTAAACTCTATCCTATTAACCGACTAGAATCTTGTAACCTATCGGAATCTCCAAACCGATCAGGACTCTGTAAGCCACCCCACCTCCGCTATATAAGGGAGAGGGCGGGCAACAACATAGGGATCCGATCATCCAAGCATAGAGCAGTCAAGCCCTAGAACATAACACACCTTATATCGCCCATAGCATATTGCGCTTTGAGCGACCCCAGATCCAAGAGGTCAGCATAATTCCAGCACACAGGATTAGGGTATTACCTCCATTGCTGAGGGCCTGAACCTGTCTAAAATCCCTGTCTTGTGTGACCATCGAGTTTGAGATCCAGCGCCTACCCCATAATTTCATTGCCGACAACAAAAGTCGACACTCTGATACCTCAGGGTGACAGTACACAGGGGTGTATCTGTACGGGGAAGCGTACCTGTGCTACGGCTTGGTGCCCATCCAACGGTGATTGATCTGCCTATACCTCGCCTCTGTGTGAGGGAAGTGATAGTGAAGGCAATACCGAAGAGGTTCTTTGGTTAAGGTAGAGGTTCCTGAAAGGCTTTGTTACGGACGATCACCTGTGTGGTGAATGCTTGTATCTTGTGGGTAAAGTGTACAACCTCTGCAGAGTGTAAAATCTATTCGAATAACCGAGTCCGCGGTATTGGACATTGCTCGGGGATTACAGTCAAGGGTTAGATTTTCAAAAATAAAAATGTGGAATGGGTGGCTGTGTGCCAGTGTTAAAAATGAACTGTTAAGGCTGTGTGCCGAGAATCTTCGAAGAAAAACCATTTGAAGAAATTAGTATTATTATAATTCTTTCACTGTTTTAATATAAATAAGATACCGCTTTAAAAATGCTGTTTGAAGCAAAAAGAACCAATTAAGCCAATCCTTTGGAATAAGCTTTGCATATAGTAATAGCGCTGCATTCTGTGCATTACTTGTTGAGTGCCTTGTGTACTCACCCCTCCTTGCTTATCAACCCCAACATCAGTGGAGGAGTCTACACCAGCGTGGGAGGAGGAGTACAATGAGGATCCGGACAATTAGGGGGCAAGCCCAGTCGGTTGCCTGTGACAAGATGAAGGCTTCCACGATATTTATTTTATTCCGCTGCTATTTCTTTTACTCTGAATAATGTAAGCCCAGCGTGGCTGATTTTATGTAAGGAGACCATAAGGTTGTACAACTCAGTTTATATGAATGTTTGCACTATTTATTCTTATATCGCTAGGAATGTCTGTGATGTGCAACCCTGTAAGACTGTGTGTGCTAGCGTGATCCTGGACTAGCACAGAATACACAGAGGGTTTGGATTTGGAGATTCGGGTCCCAACAGAGGTGGTATCAGAGCAGGCTGACTCTAGGACTTGACCCTAGTTAGGTTGTGTCCGGGAGGATAAAACTATTTTCTAAACTTTAATCAACTTGAGAAGAATATCAATGAAATCTCGACTTATCTTTTCTCTCTTGCTTCATATCTATGCTGAAATCTTATTATTATATGTTTAATTTAAACGAGGTTTGTTTTGGCAGATGAGGATGATCCACACCTATGGAGAGCGCACTGGAGGATTCGCCGCTGAGTTGTGGCGTATGATGTAGCTGCTCGGAGTTTTCGACAGGCCGCTTTATCAGGGGACCACTTTGGTGCGAGCAGGACTTGATATCGCCTGGGATGTCAAGATCACTGTTTACGCCCGAGAGAGGACAAGGGCGAGCCGTCCTATTTACATCACCACCACGAGGACTTCTTTTGAGGCCGGGATCCAGGAGACGGCACGTCTTGCGATGCGGCAAATTGCCCGTCCTTACTCCGCCGAGTTGGAGGGCACTGTTTTTCGTCAACACCCGCGCCGAGATAATCGCTATGACAGGGTGGAGCTCATGGAGGAGGATGCCACGATCACTCATCTGGCAAGGTATGTCATCACCCAGGAGGACGCCATGGATGAGAGTCCAGGAGCTGCAGAGGACCCGTGATGAGGTCACGGAAGCGAGGACTCAACTGCGGGAGGGCTTAGCTCACTCCATGCAGAAGATCCAGAGCCGGAGATGGCCTGTATGGACTGAGCACGAGCGATCCACGAGCTACACGATCCGAGATCCGTGGAGCCAAAGCAGAGGCACCAGTCAGAGAGCCGCCGACACGAGAGCAGCGACCACAGGACCAAAGCAGAGTCGATGGGGTCGTTTGCACCACCGTGCGATGGGTCATCGGACCGATTCACCCGATGCGAGCACCCGCCAGATATGCCGGGAGCCACAGCCGGGTTGGCTCGATGAGTGATCGAGTCTAGTCAGGTGTAGTGTCGACACTAGAGTGTTTGAGTCGCGTCTTTTGTTTCAGAGTCACCATTAGGTGTGAGTCGTTGTGGAGTCCTATGTTTGTTTACTTGTTTTTGGTTGTTAGTGTCTGGTATGTGTTGCATTGCCCTTAGGCACTTTTGAGCAACCATACTACCTTATATTATATCAATAAAGTTGCTAAATAATTTAAGTTACACCTGTTTCCCCCGCATAAGTTCTTTTACTTGTCTATGCTTTCTTCTTTTCTTAACCTTGGAAGTTTGCAACAGATGGTGAGGACTCGCGGAAACACTGGAGCCAGCGGAAGTGGAGCTAATCAGGCTGACAACCAGAATGAGGAGCCAATTCCACAACCACTGCAAGTTGATATGCAGAATCTGGGAGCCTTTCTGGCTGCCCAAACTCAACTCATGAACACGATGGTGCAGACCATGAAGCAGATCTCCAATCAAGCTGCTGCGAATGTTCAACCTAGGGGTAACCATGGACCACACCCCTATTCAAGGTTGTCGGAGTTTATGCAAACTCGTCCACCCACCTTCTCAGGCAACGCCAATCCGATGGAAGCGGACGACTGGCTAAGGACAATCGAAAGGAAGCTGCACATTACCCAGTGTGTTGGACATGAGAGGGTGCTCTATGCCTCTCATCAACTGGAAGGAACTGCCGCAGAGTGGTGGGAAAACTTCTGCGCAGCTCATGAAGACCCACAGAGTATTACGTGGGAGGAATTCACCTCAGCTTTCCGCCAATACCATGTACCGGAGGGTATCATGGATCTCAAGAAGGAGGAATTCCGGAATCTCAAGCAGGGTGGCCAGTCAGTGGCCGACTACTTGAATAAGTTTACCCAGCTAGCACGCTACGCACCAGAAGATGTAGCTACGGACAAGGCCAGACAATCCCGCTTCATGAAGGGATTGAATGCAGGGTTACAAGTGGGACTGATCACCCACACATTTCCAGACTTCCAAGAGCTGGTTAACAAGGCTCTTATTCTGGAGGACAAGCGCCGAGAGTTGGATGACAATCGAAAGCGCAGAATGGCGCAACAAGGAAGACGTCCGGGCCAGCAGAGGCAGAGGACGGCACCCCAACAGTTCATCCGGTTCCAACCTGAGGCGGTGATGAGGCACCACCGCGGCAAATCGCCGATGGGCCGAATGCCGGACTCTAGCGTAAGCGTAGTACGGTGGAGGAACCTCACAGGCAGCAGGAAGACGTTGTTATCACTGCAACGAATTGGGGCACTTCGCCAACAATTGCCTGAAGAAGGGAGGTGTCACCCCGGTCCGATTTAACCTGGGGAATACGCCTACAAGGAATCTTGCACCAACTGTGAGCCGCGGAGCATCGACATCAGCAACTCCATCTCAAGGAACTGCACGAGGCCGAGTCAACCACATGACAGCAGATGAAGTCGAGCGACTCGGCTGTTATCGGTAAGTTCTAGTAAACTCGATCAGCATCTTTTATTTGACTCCGGAGCATCACATTCATTTGTGTCTCAAGATTTTGCTGTTCGCAACAATTTGGATATTGTGAAACCTAAGTGTGTACTTGTAGTCCAATCCCCTGGATCAGAACTCCGATCCAATGTAGGATGTTTTGGGGTGAGGCTAATAATTAATGGAATAGAGTTCCTAGCGAACTTAATTATATTGAATACCCAAACCCTGGATGTTATCCTGGGAATGGATTGGTTATCCAAACACAAGGCAGTGCTGGACTACGAAAAAAGAGTTATATCAATCGAGAGCCCAGAAGGGAGAAGGGTTGAGTTTGAAGCAAAAGTAGTACGAGATGGACAATTAATGGTCAACAGCATGAAGACTGTCAGCTTGGAGGAAGTTTCCATAGTCAATGAATATCCGGATGTTTTCCCGGAGGATCTACCTGGAATGCCGCCGGAAAGAGATATCGAGTTCGTGATAGAGCTTGTTCCAGGGACAGCTCCAATAGCTAAGAGACCTTACAGGATGTCCATGGAGGAATTAGTGGAAATGAAGAAGCAAATTGAAGAGCTGCTGGAAAAAGAATTTATAAGACCTAGTTCATCGCCATGGGGAGCACATGTCTTGTTCGTTAAGAAGAAGGACGGGAGTTTTAGGATGTGTATAGACTATCGTGCACATAATGATGTGACGATAAAGAATAAGTATCCGCTACCCAGGATCGATGATCTATTCGATCAGTTGAGAGGAGCAGGAGTCTTCTCCAAGATTGATCTCCGATCGGGATACCATCAACTTAAGATCCGATCAGAGGATATTCCAAAAACTGCATTTTCGTCAAGATATGGACATTACGAGTTTACAGTGATGTCCTTTGGATTGACAAACGCACCAGCATATTTCATGAACTTAATGAATAAGGTTTTTATGGAATATCTGGATAAGTTCGTCGTTGTGTTTATAGATGATATCCTTATTTATTCCAAGACGAAGGAAGAGCACGCCGAACATTTAAGGCTAGTCCTTGAGAAATTGAGGGAACAACAGTTGTTTGCAAAATTTAGTAAATGTGATTTATGGAAGAATAAGGTTGAATTTCTTGGACACATAATGACTGCAGAAGGAGTTGTGGTAGATCCAAAGAAAGTGGAGACAGTTTTGCATTGGGAGCAACCGAAGACGGTAACCCAAATCCGTAGTTTCCTTGGAATGGCGGGATATTACTGTCGTTTCATCGAAGGATTCTCCATGATTGCGAGACCTCTTACGCAATTGTTGAAAAAGGAAAAGAAATTCTTATGGACACCTGAGTGTGAGAAGAGTTTTGAGGAGTTGAAGAAACGATTAACATCAGCACCTGTATTAGTTTTACCTTACGTTCATCAAGGCTTCGACATCTATTATGATGCATCGCATCATGGATTGGGATGTGTATTGATGCAAAACCGAAAGGTAATCGCATATGAATCAAGGAAATTGAGGCAGCATGAGGAGAACTATCCGACTCATGATTTGGAATTAGCTGCTGTAGTGCATGCCCTAAAAATATGGCTTCACTATCTCCTTGGAAACAGATGTGAAGTGTATACTGATCATAAAAGTCTTAAGTATATCTTCACGCAAGCTGACCTAAATGTGAGGCAAAGAAGATGGCTAGAACTAATCAAGGACTACAATGTTGGAATTCATTACCACCCGGGTAAAGCCAATGTTGTGGCCGATGCCTTGAGCCGGAAGAACCACAGCGTAAATATGCTGTTAGAACCAAGTCAGACCGAGTTGTGTAAGGATTTCCAGAAGCTAGGATTGGAAGTGGTACCAGAAGGATTTTTGGCTACCTTGGAATTAAAACCTACCCTGGAAGATCAGATCAGGGAAGGGCAGAAAGATGATGACAAAATCAAGAGAATTAAGGACAAGATGGATGCAGGCAAGGCAAAAGATTTCAAACTGGATGAGCAAGGTACTATGTGGTTTAAAGGGCGCATTTGTGTGCCGAATAAGAAAGAGCTAAAGCAGCTAATTTTGGAGGAAGCCCATGACTCCAAGTACTCAATTCATCCAGGAAGTGCAAAAATGTATCAAGATTTAAAAGAAAGATTTTGGTGGCCAAGCATGAAGTGAGAAGTTGCCGAATATGTTGCATTATGTGACATATGCCAAAGAGTCAAAGCTATGCATCAGAGGCCAACAGGATTATTGCAGCCCCTAAAGATACCTGAATGGAAATGGGAAGAGATCGGTATGGATTTCATAACCGGTTTACCCAGGACTCGGAATGGGTATGACTCTATATGGGTTATAGTGGATCATTTGACCAAGGTTGCACATTTTGTACCTGTGAAGACCACTTACTCGGGCGATAGGTTAGCAGAACTCTACATGTCAAGAATTGTTTGCTTGCATGGAGTGCCGAGGAAGATAGTATCGGACAGAGGTACCCAATTTACCTCAAGGTTTTGGGGTAAATTGCATGAGGCAATGGGGACTCATCTGAACTTCAGTACATCATACCATCTGCAGACAAATGGTCTAACTGAGAGGGTTAACCAAATATTGCAAGATATGCTGAGAGCCTATGCCTTAGCATATTCTACTTCATGGGACAAGTGTTTGCCTTATGCTGAGTTCAGCTACAATAACAGTTATCAAGCGAGTTTACAGATGTCTCCATTTGAAGCTCTGTATGGTTGATCCTATCGAACACCCTTGAATTGGAATGAGACTAGGGAACGGCATGTTTTTGGACCGGATATTCTTCAGCAAGCGGAAGAACAGATCGGTACGATCAAAGAAAGATTAAAGATTGCACAATCAAGGCAGAAGAGTTATGCCGACAATCGTCGCAGAGAATTGAGCTTTGAACCTGAAGATTATGTATACCTTAGAGTTACACCACTCAAGGGAGTCAGGAGGTTTCATGCAAAAGGGAAGCTTGCACCAAGATACGTCGGACCATTCAAGATCTTGAGCCGTAGAGGTGAAGTTGCATATCAGTTGGAGTTACCGCAGTCTTTGGCAGGAGTGCATGATGTATTCCATGTATCACAATTGAAGAAGTGTCTCCGAGTACCTGAAGAGCAAACACCTTTAGAGGCAATCGAGCTGCAAGAAGATCTGACTTACAAAGAGCATCCGGTGAAGATTCTGGACATAATGGACAGAGAGACAAGGAACAAGTCAACGCGTTTCTGCAGGGTTCAGTGGAGCAACCATTCGGAAAGTGAAGCAACGTGGGAACGCGAAGAAGACCTAAAGAAGGGGTTTCCTGACCTGTTTCTTTAGTCAACCCTGAATATCGTGGACGAGATTATGTTAAGGGGGGAGGTTTGTAACACCCTGAAATTTACTCTAATTTAAAGTTTTGTAGTATTTTTGGTTTTTGAGAATTTTTGAGAATTTATAAGAATTTAATTGGATTTATTCATTTGTGACCTTTCTTGAATTCCATTAACTTCATGCAAAAGTTTATACAAAGTTTTATTCAAAATATTTTATTTGAGTTCTAAATAGCTCAAAGTATTTTCTGGAATTTTTCTGGAATTTTTCTAGTATTTTTTGTTATTTTCTTGGAATATTTGAATTTCTAGAATTATTTTAATGAAAAAGGTTTTAAAAACGGCTATGAACAGTAATGGGCCGAGACCGTTGCTGTGTGCGCCGCCGGCCTAACGCGCCAGAAACCCTAGCCACCGCGTATCTGCACCGTTGGATCGGGATCCAGTGGCTGCCGTTGCGCCGCGTCAACCGCGAACGTGCGCCATCGGATCGTCGCTGCTTGGACGGCCGTGATGGAGCTACGTCGGTCCGACCGGGCGTAATCGCCGGAGTTAACGCCGCCGAGCTTTTTCGCTCGTTTCACCAGTGTTTGCGCGCACGTCGAGGCCCCTTGAAGTGCACCGAGCAGCGCGTCTGGCAGAGCTCTTCTCGTTGCATCTTTTGACTCCTTGCACACACGTCGAGACGCCCCAGAGACTCTGCTCTAGCTCGCCGTAGTTGCTCTAGTGCGCCGCCGTAGTCTTTCGCCTTTTTCTCGCCGTCCGTTGAGTCTCCGCCGTCGCCGAGGCCACTGGAGTTGCACTCTCGCCGAGACGCGTCGAACGCGCCAGTTCTTCACGCCGGAGAAGCCCCGTAGCGCCGTGGGCTGCGTCGTCTTCCCCAGCTCCGGCAACCTTCGCTTCCTCTCCGCCGTCGTCTTCATCGAGCTCCGTCGACCGTTCGATCTGCATCGCATTGTTCTGGTACGTCCACGTCGCTGCTCCCTTTTCTTACCAAGCGTTAATCTTGACAGTTAGATCTAGATTGAACGGTGGTGATTAGATTTTGTTTCTGTGCCTGTTTAGATCTCAGCCGTTGGATCGTTAGTGAACGCGCGAGATTGCACCGCGTCGCTAGGGTGAACAGTAAATCGCTCCGGTAACCTGCGCCGTCGGATTACATCTAAATGGTAGAGATTAGATCTGGTTTTGCCTTAAGGATCCGCGCCGTTTAGATTTGAACGTGCGGCGGTGATGGCGCCGTACCCTCGCCGAATCGCGTGCCGACGCGTGGGCATTTTGACCAGAGCAGCGACCAGATCTCGTCGTCGATTTCGAGCGCACCACTGTGATCCTGCCACGTGGCCACGCGTGAACCGAGACGCCGCCGAACGTGCGCGAGATCCAGCCGTCAGATCCGGAAGTTCCGTCTGATGCGCGACGCGTGGAGGCGCAGAAAGCGATGCGTCGCCAAGTCAGTGCGTGGGATCCAGCCGTTGGATCCGAGCGACTGTCGGATGCGCGACGCGTGTCGCGTGGATTCGAGGCAGTGCGGTGTGACGCGTGAGATCTGACCGTTGATTCAATGAACGGCTCAGATCTTGCCGCGTGGATGCACTGTGTTGGTGGACCAAGTCCACGGTGGACCCGACCCGAGCCGTGGACCGAGTCCATAGACCGAGGCGACGTGGCAGCACCAGAAGCTGCCACGTGTCGTGCTGACGCCATCGCTGAAGTCATAAATATTTTTATAATTCGCCCGAATTTCATTTTGGTGCTGACGTCATCATTAGGTCATCATTTTGTTCCCAGATTTTAAAATGTAATTTATGCTTTGAAATTATGCATGCTAATTTATTTAAAGTGAATTTAAATTAAATTGGGTAATGTAGCTAATCAACCCATATTGTTATTGTCACCATGAAAGTATTATCTGTATGCCCTGAAATCTTTGTCACCCTAAGTTTGATTGTATTAGTTGGATGTTAATATGGTGCCAACACGGGAGGCTAGACCGTGAGTAGATGCTTAGCCTTGCAACGAATCATGAATGATCTTTCGGGAAAATGCTACAATATTGATTAAAGAAATATTGAATGTATTTTGAAAGTGGTGTGATGATGCCACATGATGAGATTGAGGTCTGAGACACGGTGTGGTTACATGATCGATGTTGAGTTATTATGGCATGTGTTGCACAATAATCAACCGGGTGGGAAATGATTTAGACTGGGGCAAGTGGCAGAGGTCAGTGTGCCAGTGGGCACATGTGGCAATGAGTTGATGAGTGATGTGAGTCATGTGCCACATTGGGTGTGTGCCACTATTGAGTGTTGGAAGTCTTGCCTTGGTCGATTAAGGACTTCACCTTGCAAGCCTTTGATCCGAGTCACCCGTTCAACCACATGTCCGATATGGGATGCACCTAGTTGACTAGGGTTCGATATCTTTCCTCCGATACCTCGGGGTGACGGTACAGGGGTGTATCGTATGGGGAGCGTACGTGCTACGGCTTGGTGCCCATCCAACGGTGATTGGCCGGTCCTATACTTCGGCTCTGCGTGAGGGAAGTGATAGTGAAGGCAATACCGGAGAGGTTCTTTGGTTAAGGTAGAGGTTCCTGAAAAGCTTTGTTGCGAACAATCACCTGTGACAGTACCTGTATGGAAGTATGGTGACCTGTGTGGTTCCATACTGATGTTGAGTTATTGCTGGCATGTGTTGCACAATAATCAACTGGGTGGGAAATGATTTAGACTGGGGCAAGTGGCAAGAGGCTGTGTCCCAGGTGGGCCTGTGTGGCATTGGGTTGATGAGTGTTGTGAGTCTGTGTGCCACAATGGGCTGTGTGCCACTGTTGAGTGTTGGAAGTCTTGCCTTGGTCAGTTAAGGACTTCACCTTGCAAGCCTTTGATCTGAGTCACCCGTACAACCACATGTCTGGTATGGGACGGACCTAGTTGATTAGGGTTCTTTTATCTTTCCTCTGATACCTCAGGGTGACAGTACACAGGGGTGTATCTGTACGGGGGAGCGTACCTGTGCTACGGCTTGGTGCCCATCCAACGGTGATTGACTTGTCCTATACCTCGGCTTTGTGTGAGGGAAGTGATAGTGAAGGCAATACCAGAGAGGTTCTTTGGTTAAGGTAGAGGTTCCTAAAAGGCTTTGTTACGGACGATCACCTGTGTGGTGAATGACTATATCTTGTGGGTAAAGTGTACAACCTCTGCAGAGTGTAAAATTTATTCGAATAGCCGAGTTCGCGGTATTGGACATTGCTCGGGGTTTACAGTCAAGGGTTAGATCTTCAAAAATAAAAATGTGGATTGGGTGGCTGTGTGCCAGTGTTAAAAATGAACTGTTAAGGCTGTGTGCCGAGAATCTTCGAAGAAAAACCATTTGAAGAAATTAGTATTATTATAATTCTTTCACTGCTTTAATCTAAATAAGATACCGCTTTAAAAATGCTGTTTGAAGCAAAAAGAACCAATTAAGCCAATCCTTTGGAATAATCTTTGCATATAGTAATAGCGCTGTATTCTGTACATTACTTGTTGAGTGCCTTGTGTACTCACCCCTCCTTGCTTATCAACCCCAACATCAGTGGAGGAGTCTACACCAGCGTGGGAGGAGGAGTACAATGAGGATCCGGACAATTAGGGTGCAAACCCAGCCGGTTGCCTGTGGCAAGATGAAGGCTTCCACGACATTTATTTTATTCCGCTGCTATTTCTTTTACTCTGAATAATGTAAGCCCTTCGTGGCTGATTTTATGTAAGGAGACTATAAGATCGTACAACTCAGTTTATATGAATGTTTGCACTATTTATTCTTATATCGCTGTGAATGTCTGTGATGTGCAACCCTGTAAGACTGTGTGTGCTAGCATGATCCTGGACTAGCACAGAATACACAGAGGGTTCGGATTTGTAGATTCGAGTCCCGACACAAGGTTGCCTGCTCTGGCTCCTCCGGATCTGGGTCTTGAAGCTCAAAAACTGGCTCAGGCTCAGGTCCATAGAGAGCCATCTCCAGCTCATGAATCCTCTACATAGCGTGAGCTATGTTCTCTCGCAATTGAGTTCTCGCCTTCGTGACCTCGTCGCGGGATCTCTGAAGCTCCTAGACTGTCTCATCCATGGCCTCCTCCTGAGCGATTACATACCTCGCCAGGTGAGTGATCGTAGCGTCCTCCTCCAAGAACTCCATGCTGTCGTGGCGATTATGTCGGGACCCGGATTTGCAAATCCGAAACCCTCTGTGTATACTGCACTAGTCCAGGATCACGCTAGTGCACACAGTGGAAACATAGATGAAATACTATTCCATACAACGAATTAACTAAGAAGAAACAAATTATTATTAAATAAAGCAAACGATCTTATGGTCAATGTTTACACCATTATGCCATAAGGGCTTAAGAAACAAATACTATTGCAGCGGAAAAGATAAACCGAACCATTCGACATGCCACAGGCAATCGTCTAGGGAACGCCTTCCTAATCCACGTAGTCTTCATAGAATTCCTCCTCATGATATTCATTATCTCCTTGACAATCGATCAACAAGGGCATAAAGCCGTGAGTACAAAGGTACTCGAAGCCGTAGGGAATTGATGCAATATTTTCATGCGGCTTGACAAGGATGGCTATATGTTTCATTTGCGTAAAGCAATAACTTGAATTGAAATACAATAAATAGATGGAAAGCATATTTATGAAAACATAAATAAATAATCGATAGATCAATGATAAACAACAAAACAACAAAGTGAACTCCCGTTCACATCCCAACAATTCCACATTCCACATTTTATGAAACACTCTATACCCCGTGTGAAATTCCGGCTTTGTCCATGATCATGACGCGCTATTCGAATAGTTTTACACTCTGCAGAGGTTGTACAACTTTACCCACAAGACATGAACATCTCTTTGTGCAATCGATCTTAACACACTTCCTTTGGTGTGTCGCAGAGATATCATGACAAAGCTTTTACAATGCACTGTCTAAACTCGGTACTGCCCGCTAAGGTTTCGCCCTTTAGGGCCCCCTCTTGCGCCTTGTGAATCTACCCGTCCATCCCGGAACCCACACCACCAACTGGCAGTACTCAAGGCTAGACATTGCGCGGGCTGGCGAAGCAGGCCGAGCGGGCGAGCGAGGCGGGCTGGGCCAAGGCGGGGCAGCTGGGCCGAGGCGAAGTGGGCCGGGGAAATGGGTTGGGCCACAGAGGTTTCGGCCCGAAGGCTTTTTAGAAATTAAAAAGATTTTCAGATTTAAGAAAAAACCCAGAAATTCAATTAAATGCAAATAAATTCAAATAAATAGCAAATAAATTCAGAAAAATCCCCAAAAATACAGAAAAATTCCTTGGAGCACAAGGAGCGTACCTGTGCTACGGCTTGGTGCCCATCCAACGGTGATTGACTTGTCCTATACCTCGGCTTTGTGTGAGGGAAGTGATAGTGAAGGCAATACCAGAGAGGTTCTTTGGTTAAGGTAGAGGTTCCTAAAAGGCTTTGTTACGGACGATCACCTGTGTGGTGAATGACTATATCTTGTGGGTAAAGTGTACAACCTCTGCAGAGTGTAAAATTTATTCGAATAGCCGAGTTCGCGGTATTGGACATTGCTCGGGGTTTACAGTCAAGGGTTAGATCTTCAAAAATAAAAATGTGGATTGGGTGGCTGTGTGCCAGTGTTAAAAATGAACTGTTAAGGCTGTGTGCCGAGAATCTTCGAAGAAAAACCATTTGAAGAAATTAGTATTATTATAATTCTTTCACTGCTTTAATCTAAATAAGATACCGCTTTAAAAATGCTGTTTGAAGCAAAAAGAACCAATTAAGCCAATCCTTTGGAATAATCTTTGCATATAGTAATAGCGTCAGTATTCAGACATTACTTGTTGAGTGCCTTGTGTACTCACCCCTCCTTGCTTATCAACCCCAACATCAGTGGAGGAGTCTACACCAGCGTGGGAGGAGGAGTACAATGAGGATCCGGACAATTAGGGTGCAAACCCAGCCGGTTGCCTGTGGCAAGATGAAGGCTTCCACGACATTTATTTTATTCCGCTGCTATTTCTTTTACTCTGAATAATGTAAGCCCTTCGTGGCTGATTTTATGTAAGGAGACTATAAGATCGTACAACTCAGTTTATATGAATGTTTGCACTATTTATTCTTATATCATTGAATATCCGTGATGTGCAACCCTGTAAGACTGTGTGTGCTAGCATGATCCTGGACTAGCACAGAATACACAGAGGGTTCGGATTTGTAGATTCGAGTCCCGACACAAGGTTGCCTGCTCTGGCTCCTCCGGATCTGGGTCTTGAAGCTCAAAAACTGGCTCAGGCTCAGGTCCATAGAGAGCCATCTCCAGCTCATGAATCCTCTACATAGCGTGAGCTATGTTCTCTCGCAATTGAGTTCTCGCCTTCGTGACCTCGTCGCGGGATCTCTGAAGCTCCTAGACTGTCTCATCCATGGCCTCCTCCTGAGCGATTACATACCTCGCCAGTGAGTGATCGAAAGCGTCCTCCTCCAAGAACTCCATCTTTGTCGTGGCGATTATGTCGGGACCCGGATTTGCAAATCCGAAACCCTCTGTGTATACTGCACTAGTCCAGGATCACGCTAGTGCACACAGTGGAAACATAGATGAAATACTATTCCATACAACGAATTAACTAAGAAGAAACAAATTATTATTAAATAAAGCAAACGATCTTATGGTCAATGTTTACACCATTATGCCATAAGGGCTTAAGAAACAAATACTATTGCAGCGGAAAAGATAAACCGAACCATTCGACATGCCACAGGCAATCGTCTAGGGAACGCCTTCCTAATCCACGTAGTCTTCATAGAATTCCTCCTCATGATATTCATTATCTCCTTCAGCAACTGATCAACAAGGGCATAAAGCCGTGAGTACAAAGGTACTCAGCAAGCCGTAGGGAATTGATGCAATATTTTCATGCACGGCTTGACAAGGATGGCTATATGTTTCATTTGCAGAAAGCAATAACTTGAATTGAAATACAATAAATAGATGGAAAGCATATTTATGAAAACATAAATAAATAACTGATAGATCAATGATAAACAACAAAACAACAGTGAACTCCCCGTTCACATCCCAACAATTCCACATTCCACATTTTATGAAACACTCTATACCCCGTGTGAAATTCCCGGGCTTTGTCCATGACCGCGGACGCGGCTATTCGAATAGTTTTACACTCTGCAGAGGTTGTACAACTTTACCCACAAGACATGAACATCTCTTTGTGCAATCGATCTTAACACACTTCCTTTGGTGTGTCGCAGAGATATCATGACAAAGCTTTTACAATGCCTTGCCTAAACTCGTCTTCGCCCGCTAAGGTTTCGCCTTTAGGGCCCCTCTTGCGCCTTGTGAATCTACCCGTCCATCCCGAACCCACACCACCAACCGGCGGTACTCAAGGCTAGACATTGCGCGGGTGGCGGCGGTAAGCCGAAGGGCGAAGCGGGCGGCCGGGCCAAGCGAAGCGGTGGCCGAGGCGGTGGGCGGGAAATGGGTTGGGCCACGAGGTTTCGCCCAAGGCTTTTAGAAATTAAAAAGATTTTCAGATTTAAGAAAAAACCCAGAAATTCAATTAAATGCAAATAAATTCAAATAAATAGCAAATAAATTCAGAAAAATCCCCAAAAATACAGAAAAATTCCTTGGAGCACAAGGAACCCAAATAAAACTGAAATTCCTGATTTTGATGAATAGTTTAGTCAAATTAAATCCTTTCATTTATGGAAAATTCAAATTAAGCTAGAGTTAGTTCAAGAAAATGCAAATGGTTTATTTTTGAATTCAAACATTCCAAAACTTCAAATTTTGGGATGTTACAAACCTCCCCCCCTTAAATGGAATCTCGACCCGAGATTACGGGTCATTAGGAAAAGGTGGGGAAACTCGGACTTCAGATCCTCTTCTCGCTCCCAAGTAGCTTCCTCTTCTGAATGATTGCTCCACTGGACCTTGCAAAAACGGATGATCTTGCTTCTCGTGATACGCTCTGCGATATCCAAAATTTTCACTGGTTGCTCCTTGTAGGTAAGATCCTCTTGCAGATCAATGGCTTCCAATGGCATCTGTTCCTCTGGCACACGTAGACATTTCTTCAACTGCGATACATAGAACACATCATGGATTCCGGCAAAAGACTGAGGCAATTCTAACTTGTAGGCAACCTCGCCTCTTCGTTCCAAGATTTTGAACGGTCCCACATATCTAGGGGCAAGCTTTCCTTTTACTTGAAATCTCTTAACTCCTTTGAGAGGGGTGACTCTGAGATAAACATAATCATTGTGCTCGAAACTCAAATCTCTGCGACGGTTATCTGCATAACCCTTTTGTCTGCTTTGAACGATCTTCAAGCGGTCTCGAATTAGCTGAACTTGCTCTTGACTTCTTGCGATATGGCGAGGCCAAACAATTGTCTTTCTCCTGACTCCTTCCAGTTGAGAGGAGTTCTGCACTTTCTCCCATATAATGCTTCGAAAGGCGACATCTGCAAATGGCTTGATAACTATTGTTATACGAAAACTCGGCATACGGCAAACACTTGTCCCACTTGGCACCATAAGTTAAGGCACAAGCCCTTAACATATCCTCAAGAATCTGATTCACACGCTCAGTCTGTCCATCTGTTTGAGGGTGATAGGCAGTACTGAATCTGAGGTGAGTCCCCATGGCTTCATGCAGACTCTGCCAAAAACGAGAGGTAAATTGGCTTCCTCTATCAGATACTATCTTCTTAGGCACTCCGTGAAGACTGACGATCCTTGACATATATAACTCTGCTAATTTATCTCCTGCATACGTAGTCTTAACTGGAATGAAGTGAGCTATCTTAGTCAATCGATCCACTATTACCCAGATCGAGTCATAACCTGCTTGGGTCTTAGGAAATCCGTAATGAAATCCATACCGATTTCTTCCCACTTCCACTGGAATCTTCAATGGTCGCAGCAATCCTCATCGGCCTCGATGCTCGCCTTGACCTTCGCGGACATCACAAAGTGCAACATACTCTGCAATCTCACGCTTCATACTAGGCCACCAATACCTTTCCTTGAGGTCTTGATACATCTTGGTACTTCCAGGATGAATGGAGTATAAAGTCTCATGCGCTTCCTTGAGAATCAACTCCTTAAGCTCTTTCTGATCTGGTACGCAAATACGCTTCTCATACCAAATAGTACCTTGTTCATCTTTAGTGAAACTTGGGGCTTTTCCTTTCTTCATATTGCTCTTAATCTCCTTGATATCGGTATCATCAACCTGTGCTTCTTGAATCTGATCTTCCAACGTAGGGCGTACTTCCAAAGTAGCTAAATACCCTTCCTGAACCAATTCCAAACTAAGCTTCTGAAATTCCTTATAGAGGGCTGGCTAACTTTCCTTAATCATCAGAGTATTGCAGTAGCTCTTTCTACTCAAAGCATCAGCTACGACATTGGCCTTGTCTGGATGATAATGAATCCCAATGTCATAGTCCTTAATCAATTCCAACCATCTTCTTTGTCTCATATTGAGGTCAGCTTGGGTAAAGATATACTTCAAACTCTTGTGATCAGTGTAAACTTCACAACGATTACCAATGAGATAGTGACGCCAAATCTTTAAAGCATGCACTACGGCTGCTAATTCCAAATCGTGGGTAGGATAGTTAACTTCATGTGGCCTTAGTTGTCGCGAGGCATACGCTACAACCTTCTTCTCTTGCATTAGCACACAACCGAGTCCTTGTCGGGATGCATCACAGAATATCTTAAAATCCTTCCTATTATCCGCGGGATAAGCCTTTGAGGCGATTGTCAAACACTTCTTTAGCTCTTGAAAACTTTGCTCACACTCTGGTGTCCAAACAAATTTCTTCTCCTTCTTTAAGAGTTGAGTGAGCGGTCTAGCTTTTCTAGAAAACCCTTCTATGAAACGGCGATAATATCCCGCCATTCCAAGAAAACTTCGGATTTGGGGTACCGTCTTAGGTGACTCCCAACTTAGCACATCTCGTACCTTTCCAGGGTCAACAGCGACTCCTTCTCCTGATATGACATGTCCTAGGAAAGCAACTTCTTTCATCCAGAACTCACATTTACTAAACTTTGCATAAAGCTGATTCTCTCTTAGCTTCGTTAAAATTTGGCGCAAGTGATCCTCATATTCTTCCTCATTTTTGGAGTAGATTAGAATGTCATCGATGAAAACAACAACAAATTTATCCAAATATTCCATGAATACCTTATTCATCAAGGTCATGAAGTAGGCAGGGGCATTGGTCAATCCAAAAGACATCACGGTATACTCATACTGTCCATACCGAGTAATAAAAGCTGTTTTGGGTATATCCTCTTGACGAATCTTCAACTGGTGATATCCTGATCTCAGATCAATCTTTGAGAACACTCCGGCTCCTTGAAGTTGGTCAAACAAATCATCGATTCTTGGTAGAGGGTACTTATTCTTGATGGTGACCTCATTGAGTGAGCGGTAATCTACACACATTCTCTGAGTTCCATCTTTCTTTTCAACTAGAAGAACTGGCGCTCCCCATGGCGAAGAACTTGGTCGAACAAAACCTTGATCCTGCAGCTCTTTGATCTGTCTCTTTACTTCAGCTAACTCATTAGCAGGCATCCTATAAGGTCTCTTGGAAATGGGTGGCGTTCCAGGAACTAGTTCTATCAAGGACTCTATATCTCGATCCGGTGGCATCCCAGGCAACTCATCCGGAAACACATCAGGAAATTCATTGGCGTCGGTACATCTTCAAACTTATTCCTTTGGCACTACAAACTTTAATCACTTGGATGATCCAAGCGGCTTGAACTTTTAACTTGGCTCCATCCGGGTGGTTAGGGTGATCTCTATTCCCACAATCCAAAATCGCTTGGTTCTTGGAGAGCCAATCCATTCCTAGGATCACATCTAGGGACTTGGTGTCTAGGACAATAAGGTTGGCTAGAAATTCTACCCTCAATTAATATCTTAACCGGGGCAGCCTTGGTTCGTACTCAAATCGTAACTGAGATTGCACTAATAAAGCGGTCTTAAGACGCATTGTCTTTAATTGATGCTTTGCAAGAAAACTTCGAAAACAAGCGAATCGTAGCTCCGAATCAAACAAAACCATGGCGGATCTTTGAGTTGACTAGGAGCTTACCTAGTATGACATCCGTGCGGTGGGCATCCTCGTGGTGGCGTGATTCACACGGCCTCTTCCGGTGACGCGACGGAGTCTGGTGGCTTGATTGGGAGTGCAGGGCACTCCACGTCCCGATCTGGGGCGGGGTCTTGGTGGCGTAGATCCCAAGTTGAAACGGACTGGCGTCACAGCTTGCTTTCTGGGGCAATTGTTGGCATAGTGACCGAGTTCATGACAATTGAAACATGTGACTCCTGCAATGGATTCTTGTTCCTCCGAGGTGGATTCTTTGTTGGTGTTGAGGTTGCGATTGCCTGAAGGAGCTGGGCGAGGTGCTGGTGCAGTGTTCTAAATGCATTCGGAGGAGTGAAACGAGCAGGCTGTTGAGCATTTGTTCTGACTCTCTGCTGGTGACTCTGATGGGCTCCATGCTGCATCATCTTTCTCTTACGGGATTCTTCCAATTCCCGACGAGATTCCTCAATAAGCATAGCTTTATCTACAAGGTGCTGAAAATCTGCATAGTCATTGCCAATGACTTGCACCTTTAGTCTGGATTGAGTCCACGCTTGAACTTCTTCGCGAGCATCATCCGTAGCTACATCCTCCGGAGCGTGGCGGCGAGTTGAGTGAACTTATTGAGGTATTCACTCACCGACATCCCTTCTTGCTTAAGCTCTCGAAATTCATTCTTCTTCATCTCCACTTTTCCATCGGGGATATGAGAGTGGCGAAGCGATGGAAAACTCGCCAAAGTGATAGTCGAGGATCATCATGGCGGCACTATAGTTCTCCCATCATTCAATGCAAGCGGTGCCCTCCACCGGTGATGGCGGCATAGAGAACCTTCTCACGATTGGTGCCTTTGGGCAATTTCAAGCTTCTTCTCAATGGAGCGGATCAATCATCGGCGTCCAATGGTTACGAAGAGTTGGAGAAAGTTGGCGGACGAGTCCTCATAAATTCTCGCTAGCTTGGACCGAGGCGAGCTTGAGGAGGTGCAATGGCGACTTGGTTTTGTTGGTTCAACAGATTTGCTAGAAAGCTGCATGCAGTTCTGGCGATTCATCATGTTGTTCATGTTCTGCATCATTGTATTCATTAGCTGAGTCTGAGCTGCCAGAAAATGTCCCATGTTCTGGTCTATCACTGTTGGCGGTGGCGGTGGATTGGGGTTGGAGTTGGTGTTGGCACTGGCACTGGCATCAGCGGGCGAACTGCGACCGGCTCTAGAACGGGTGTCAACCATCTGAGGTGAAGCACAAGGGTTGATAGGTAAGAGGAAAAGCGAGAGCAGTGGTAAGATCATCTAGGGGAGAAGGTAATACCCAGGGACAAAAGGATACAGCCGAAAGGCTTCAAATTAAAGGGGCAAATAAAGCTTTTTCAATTAAAGGTATGGTTGTAACACCGTGCTTTGGGCAAGTGTACAACATACCATACACTCAAGCAAAGAAAATCTTAGTATACGCGGACTAAACGTAACTAAACTGAAAGGGAAAGACATGCTCAAACACCGCTGAGCACAAAACCCTATCTTATATGGTAGTCTTCTCGGATATATCTTTGATGGCTTGATTCATCATCTCCCTTGATTTGATTCCTTGCAAAAGGCTCGAGGTTTTGAGAAGTTTCATAAGATAAATTCAATTTAAATTTCGAAACCATGTTTCAGCAAAGGAAAGGAATAAGAACCTAAGAATAAGGCGAGGAGGCGAAAACTATTAAGTACCAATTTTGTTGGTTTGATTTAGAAAATAATTTTGAAGTCCATGCTAACTAGGATAGCGACCTACGGTCGATATGGCTCGATACCATCTGTGCGGGACCCGGTTTGCAAATCCGAAACCCTCTGTATCTTGCACTAGTCCAGATCACGCTAGTGCACACGATGGAAACATAGATGAAATACCATTCCATACAACGAATTAACTAAGAAGAAGCAAATTATTATTAAATAAAGCAAACGATCTTATGGTCAATGTTTACACCATTATGCCTTAAGGGCTTAAGAAACAAATACTATTGCAGTGGAAAAGATAAACTGAACCATTCGACATGCCACAGGCAATCGTCTGGGGAACGCCTTCCTAATCCACGTAGTCTTCATAGAATTCCTCCTCATGATATTCATTATCTCCTTCAGCAACTGATCAACAAGGGCATAAAGCCGTGAGTACAAAGGTACTCAGCAAGCCGTAGGGAATTGATGCAATATTTTCATGCACGGCTTGACAAGGATGGCTATATGTTTCATTTGCAGAAAGCAATAACTTGAATTGAAATACAATAAATAGATGGAAAGCATATTTATGAAAACATAAATAAATAACTGATAGATCAATGATAAACAACAAAACAACAGTGAACTCCCCGTTCACATCCCAACAATTCCACATTCCACATTTTATGAAACACTCTATACCCCGTGTGAAATTCCCGGGCTTTGTCCATGATCATGACGCGCTATTCGAATAGTTTTACACTCTGCAGAGGTTGTACAACTTTACCCACAAGACATGAACATCTCTTTGTGCAATCGATCTTAACACACTTCCTTTGGTGTGTCGCAGAGATATCATGACAAAGCCTTTACAATGCACTGTCTAAACTCGGTACTGCCCGCTAAGGTTTCGCCCTTTAGGGCCCCCTCTTGCGCCTTGCGAATCTACCCGTCCATCCGGAACCCACACCACCAACTGGCGGACTCAAGGCTAGACATTGCAAATTAATCACCTAGATCTGTCCCATTCGGACATGTGGTAGTGCAGTTAGGCCCAGTTCAATGGCGCACAAGATTAAGTCCTTAAGTTGTCTCAGGCAAGACATCCACATCCCAATGTGCTAGAAAGCACCCCCTTTACTTCACGATCACTTGCCCGAGGGAAAACAATTCGTTCAACCAAGACCAATGGCAAACTCCGCCATGGTACAACAAATTTTACAACAGTGGCTAATGGCCACGATTCAATATCTCATTAAGTCAAGATTAACATTATTCACATGTGACATGAATCCCAACGTATATGTAAGCATGTCTAAGCATAGCTACGATAACCCAATGTTGGTGTAATAATTATGTCCAACTAATAATGTCCCAACCTAGGTTTAACAATGGATACATGGCATACAACTAATCAAGGTGGCATAATGTCAACTAGGTATACATCTACACCTATTAATTAAGCATTGATACACAAAGTAGCATGCAATTGTATAAAAGTAAATTACTTTTGTAAACATAGGATCAATATGATCAAAGGATTACGACTTGCCTTGCTGATCTAGTGCTGAATCTTGGTCTTCGAAGTCTTCGTTTGTTCCCTCGGAATTAGCGTCTACAGGAAAAGAAAGCAACGAAACCAAATAAATACAAAACAGAGACTCAAACAAGCTCAAAACTGAAAATAAATGGCTCTGGAAGATAGATCTCGATTTTAGAAAAATTTAGAAACTTGAATCGCCTCAATCGGAGTTCGTATGAGCGAAGCAGGCCTCCAAAGATTAAATTCAGAGAAAATACAGAAAATCAGAATTTTGGATTTATTTTTGTCTTGAAAAGCGATTTATTGCGCAACGCCGACGTCGGCCGGCTCACGGTGGACAAGGTCCACGGCGCGCGCCGATTCACCGTGCACCGGCGACGGTGGCGCAGCGGCCGACGCGGCATTAGGGCCGCAGCGCGCCGCGGCCACGCCGCGCGGCGCATCCAACGGCGGCAATCCGGCGGAGGAACCAAGGCGTCTGGCGGCGGAGGCGTGGAAACGATCCGGGGCGCCATCGAGATTGGACGGCCAGGTTCCTCGGCGAGGAGCAACGGCGGCGGCGCGAACTCACCGGACTTGAGAAGAAGATACGGCCGACGGCGAGATGTCGATGGATCGACGCAGCGTGGGTGCGGATCCGGAAGAGAACGGCGAGAACTCAATGAGACCCACGGCTGCGGCGGAGAGACACCGGCGAAGAAGCGAGCGGTGGAAGGGCTCGGGCGCGGCGGAGAAACTCCGGCGAGCAAGAACTCGGCGGATCGCGGTGGCTCGGGCGGCAAAGAGGGGCAAAGGTGCGGCGCGCGAGGAACCTCGGGAGGGTTGCGGTGAGGCTTTATAGCCTCGAGAGCAGCGCAAAGGGCGCGCACGGGCCTTGAGCGTGGCGGCGGACTCGGCGGCAGCGGCGGCTAGGGTTTCGCTGCGGCCGATGGCGTGGCGCAATCCTAGCCTCCACGCCTTGGCGCCGTCGGACGGCCATCGGCCTGGTGGCGAAGGCAGAGCCGAAGCGGCGAGCGAGGTAGGCGCAAGCGGGCGGTGGGCCGAGGCGAAGTGGACGGGAAATGGGTTGGGCCACGAGGTTTCGACCCGAAGGCTTTTAGAAATTAAAAAGATTTTCAGATTTAAGAAAAAACCCAGAAATTCAATTAAATGCAAATAAATTCAAATAAATAGCAAATAAATTCAGAAAAATCCCCAAAAATACAAAAAAAATTCCTTGGAGCACAAGGAACCCAAATAAAACTGAAATTCCTGATTTTGATGAATAGTTTAGTCAAATTAAATCCTTTCATTTATGGAAAATTCAAATTAAGCTAGAGTTAGTTCAAGAAAATGCAAATGGTTTATTTTTGAATTCAAACATTCCAAAACTTCAAATTTTGGGATGTTACAAACTATCTCGGCACGGATGGTGACGAAAGACAGTAGCATCCAATTCTGCGGAGTAGGTGCAGGCGATCTGCCGCATCGCAAGACGTGCTGTCTCCTAGATCCCAGCCTCGAATGAAGTCTTCCTGGCGGTGAAGTAGACAGGACGGCTCACCCTCGTCCTCTCTCGAGGATAAACAGTGATCTTGACATCCCAGGCGATATCAAGTCCTGCCCGCACTACAGTGGTCCCCTGGTAAAGCGGCCTATCGAAACCTCCAAGAAGTTGCATCATACGCTATGGCTCAGCGGCGAATCCTCCATTGCGCTCTCCATATGTGTGGATCCTCCTCAACTGCCAAAACAGACCTCGTTTAAAAACCAAACATAACAACATAAAATGAAGCATAGGTATGAACAACAGAGAAAAGATAAGTCGAGATTTGATTGATATTCTTGCTCAAGTTGATTAAATCTTAGAAAGTAGTTTTATCCTCCAGACACAACTAACCTAGCTAGGGTCAAGACCTACAGTCAGCTTGCTCTGATGCCACCTCTGTCGGGACCCGATTATGAGAATCTGGACCCTCTGTGTATTCTGTGCTAGTCTAGGATCACGCTAGCACACACAGTCTTTACAGGGTTGAACATCACAGACATTCACAACGATACCATAATAAATAGTGCAAACATTTATATAAACTGAGTTGTACAACCTTATGGTCTCCTTACATAAATCAGCCACACAGGGCTTACATTATGAGAGTAAACAGGAAACAGCAGAAAACATATAAACTTCGTGGAAGCCTTCATCTTTCCACAGGCAACCGAATGGGCTTGCCCCCTAACTGTCCGGATCTTCAATATACTCCTGCCAGGCCGGCGTAGACTCCTCCACTGAGGTTGGGATTGATAGGCAAGGAGGGGTGAGTACTCAAGGCACTCAACAAGTAATGCACAGAATGCGGTGCTATTACTACATGCAAGGCTTATTCCAAAGAATTGGCTTATTTGGTTCTTTTGCATCAAACAACATTTTTAAACTAGCATCTTATTTAGATTAAAAGCAGTGAAAACAGTCATATATAATGCTAAGTTCTTCAGATGGTTTTTCTTCAAAGATTCTCGGCACACAGCCTTAAACAGTTCATTCTTAGCACCGGCACACAGCCACCCTTCCCACATTTTATTTTTGAAGATCTACCCCTTGATGTAATCCCGAGCAATGCTCAATACATGAGCACGGCTATTCGAATAGATTTGACACTCTGAAGAGGTTGTACACTTTACCCACAAGATCTGACCGCTCACCACAGTGATTGCAGTAACAAAGCCTTTCAGGAACCTCTACCTTAACCAATGAACCTCTCCGGTATTGCCTTCACTATCACTTCCCTCACACAGAGCCGAAGTATAGGACAGGACAACACCGTTGGATGGGCACCTAAGCGGCCACGGTACACTCCCCACACGATTACCCCGTGTCTTGTCACCCGAGGTATCGGAGGAAAGATATCAGAACCCTAATCAACTAGGCATGTCCCATATCAGACATGTGGTTGTACGGGTGACTCAGGTTAAAGGCTTGCAAGGTGAGGTCCTTAACTGACCAAGGCAAGACTTCCAACACTCAACAGTGGCACACAAACTCACTTCACTCATCAATCCATTGCCACACAGGCCCACCTAGCACAAAGCCTCTTGCCACTTGCCCCAGTCTAAATCATTTCCCACCCCGTTGATTATTGTGCAACATATGCCAGCAATAACTCAACATCGATCTGAAACCACACAGGTCTCAGACTCAATCTCATCATGTGGCATCATCACACCACTTTCAAAATACATTCAATATTTCGTTTGTCAACATTGATACATTTTTCGAAAGATCATTCATGACTCGTTGCAAGGCTAAGCATCTAATTACGGTCTAGCCTCCCGTGTTGACACCATATTAATATCCAACAAATACGCATAACCTTAGGGTGGACAATGATTTAAAGGCATACAAATAGTAATTTCAAGTTGGTGATAACAATATGGGTTGATTAGCTACATACCCCAAATCAATTTAAATACATTTAAATTAATTAGCATGCATAATTTCAAAACATAAATGACATTTTAAAATCTGGGAACAAAATGATCAAAGTATCACTTGCCTTCAAAGAGTTGCTGGTCTTGATCTGAAGCTTGATCTGAAGTGATGAACTCTCCTTCAAAACTTTCCGGGAAATTTACGTCTACGCGTAAAAATAATATATGCAATAAATAACTAAAACAGTAGACTATATAACCTCAAATGCACAATTTTACAAATTTTTAGAAACTGGAATCACCTCAATCGGAGTTCAAATGCAAATGTTATAGCCTTTCAAAGTTTTAAATAAAATATAAATCAGAAAATCCGATTTGTTTTAATTATTTTTATACGGAAAAATTGGAATTTATGACGTCATCATGACCTAATGATGACGTCAGCACCGAAATGAAATTCGGCCGAAATATTTATATATATAAAAATATTTATGACGTCAGCAATGACACGTGGCAGCCTTCTGGTGCCGCCACGTCGCCTCGGTCTATGGGCTCGGTTCACGGCTCGGATCGGTTCCACCATGGACTCGGTCCACCAGCACAGTGCACCCACGCGGCAAGATCCGAGCCGTTCCTTGAATCAACGGTCAGATCCATGCGCCACAACGCACTGCCTCGAAATCTACGTGACACGCATCGCTCATCCGATGGTCGCTCGGATCCAACGGTCAGATCCCCGCGCCCACTCGGCGACGCTTCGCGTTATGTGCCTCCATGCGTCGCGCATCCGGCGGGACTCCTGGATCCCACGACTGGATCTCGCGCACGTTCAGCGTTGTCTCGGTTCACGCACGGCCACGCGACAAGATCGCAGCGGTGCGCCCGAAAAGCAGTCGGATCGGTCTCGCCCGGTCAGCGCGCTGCAGCGTGCGCACGCGCGATTCGGTGGACGTGCGGTGTCATCTCCGCCGCACGTTCAAATCTGAACGGCGTGGATTCACGCGTCACAGCTCAACCCTCAATTACCGTTTAGATCAAATCTAACGGCCCACGGTACCTGAGCTGATTACTGTTCATCTTAACTATGTGGCGCAATCTCACGCGTACACTAACGATCCAACGGCTGAGATCTAAACAAACACAGAAACTAAATCTAATCACCACCGTTCAATCTAGATCTAACGGTCAAGATTAACGCTAGGATTTAAAACAGAAGGGGAAAGAAGTGGACGAACCAGAAGCGTGCAATGCGGATCGAACGGTCGACAGGGTTTGGCGAGGTCGGCGGTGGCGCAGAAGAGAAGGCTGCCGGAGCTGGGGATGACGATGCGGTCGGCGGCGCTAGAGGCGATCAAGCGAGAAGAATCGATGGGTCGGCGCGTCTTGGCACGTCGAACTCGGCGAGACAGGGGGGGCGAGAACCTCAGCGGACGGTGAGCAAAGGGCAAGGAATCTGCGGCGAAGACTTGGCGAACCGGCGAGCTCTTGAGGGCAAGCGGCGGCTCGGGGGCTGCGAGAGTCAAAAGATGCAGCGAGAAGCTTTGCGAGCGCGCTACTCGGTGCGATTTAAGGAGCCTCAGCGTGCGCGCTGCGAGCGCGAAACAAGCAGCAGCTCGTGGCGTTAACTCCGGCGATTACGTGGGCGAAGGGCGTGGCTCCATCACGGCGTCGCGTGGCCTCGTCGGATGGCGCCTGCGCAGGCGGCGCGGCAAGCGGCAACCGTTCGATCAAGATCAAACGGCGCGATTCTAGGGTTTCGGCGAACTGGGCTGGGCTAAGCACAGTGCTGGGCCGGCCCAGTACTATTCACCCAATTTTTAAAATATTTCTTATTAAAAATAAATCAGATAAATAAACAAAGCCAAAATAAATAGCAAAAATACCCGAAAAAATCCAGAAAAATTCTAGAAAATACTTTGAGACATTTGGAACTCAAATAAAATATTTTCAATAAAACTTTACATAAACTTTCCCATTATTTAATTGATTTCAAGAAAGGCCATTTTTGAATAAATCCAATTAAATTTCAATAAATTCCCAAAAATTCTCAAAGATCAAAAATACTACAAAATTTAAATTAGACCAAATTTCAGGGTGTTACAGTCTCCCCTCACGACCAGCCGGCGAATGCCAAACGATTTGCATGCCCGAAGGCCAGCCAAGAGGGACTCGTACTCCGCGACATTGTTGGCCGCGGGAGAGGTGAAGCGAATCACGTACTTCAGATGATCTCCCTGAGGGGTGATAATGAGGACGCCAGCCCCCGAGCGCTTAAACGACCTTGAGCCGTCGAAGAACATGGTCTAGGGACCTTTTTCCTCAGCCTCGGGTTCGGGGGTGGGCTCGGCTGTCTCCTCGACCACAAAGTCGGCAAGCGCCTGCGACTTGACGGTGGAGCGCACCACGAACCGAATGTCGAATTCGGCTAACTCCATGGCCCATTCGGCGATACGGCCTCCTACCTCCGGGTTCCTTAAGATCTCGTCGAGCGGAAACCCACTCGGGACGACCACGGCGTGCTCCTGAAAGTAATGCCGGAGCTTGCGTGAGGCCATGAAGAGGGCATAGAGCAGCTTCTGGACCTGGGGGCAGCGCTCCTGCGGCCCATGGAGCACTGCACTGACGTAGTAGATCGGCTGCTGCAGACCATCTCGCTCGGCCTCGGGGCGATCTTGATGGCTTTGTCTTTGCGACCGCCGAGTAAAGCGGCGATGTCTCGCCAGTGCGAAGTCGTGAGTAGTGGGCGGCTCGAGAGGTATGATTTCAGCTCGTCGAAGGACCGCTGGGCTTCCGAGGTCCATTTGAAACCACGATGCTGGTGCAAGGCTTTGAAGAAAGGTAGCCCGCGCTCCCCGAGCCTTGAGATGAATCGGCTGAGGACGGCTACGCGGCCGGCGAGGCATTGAACATGCTTTGCGGATGCTGGGAAGGCCATCCTCTCGATGGCCTCAATCTTTTCTGGGTTCGGGCCTACGCCCGAGCCCCCGATCATGTAGCCGAGCACCTTTCCCGAGGTTGCACCAAAGACGCACTTCTCGGGGTTGAGCTTGACTCCATGCTTGTTTAGGTTGGCGAAGGTCTCCGCGAGGTCGTTGACATGGTCGGCTTCGGAATAGCTCTGGACGATGATGTCATCAATGTAGACCTTGAGATTCCGCCTGATCTGAGGGTCAAAGGTCTGGGACATCAGCCGCTGGAACATTGCCCTGGTGTTGCGGAGGACGAATGACATAGTGGTGAAGCAGAATGTTCCGAATGGCATGATGAAGGCCGTCTTGTCCTCGTCACCCATCGCGAGCTTGACCTGGTGGTAGCCGGAGTAGGCGTCGAGGAAACTCAGCATCTTGGCATTGGTGGTGGAGTCCACGATCTGATCTATGCGTGGGAGAGGAAAGTTATCCTTCGGGCACGCTGAATTCAAACCCGTGTGGTCGACACACATTCTCCACTTTCCGCCTTTCTTTTGTACAATTACAGGGTTGGCCAGCCATTCGGAGTAATCGACCTCACGAATGAAGCCGGCATTTAGGAGTTTGCCGAGATGCTCCCTGATTATCGCTACCTTTTCGGGGGAGAAACGTCGTAACTTCTGGTACACGGGCCTGCATTCAGGCCTCGTTTGTAATTTGTGCTCAATCACCTCCCTTGGGACCCCAGGCATGTCTACCGGTTCCCATGCGAATATGCTTTTGTTGCTGCGGAGGAAGGTGATGAGCTCGAGCTCCTATTTTGGGTCGAACTGGGCGGCGAGTTGGACACATTTGTCCGGGTTCTCCTCCTTGAGCCGCACGGTCTTGGTCGGGCCGCCGAGCTGGATCGTCGCCTTCCGGCGGGCGTCCTTCTGTGCCACCTCGGGGTCCCGCTGAGGGAGCATGCCTGCAATCGCGAGGACCTTCTCCTCACAGTAGTGCGCCGTTTTGAGGTCACCTCGGACGGTTATGACACCCTGGGGCCCAGGGAATTTCATGCAACAGTGGTCGTAGTGGCTCGCTGCCATGAACTTGACGAAAGCCGGCCGCCCGAGGATAACGTTGTAGGGGAGATCGCCATCTACGACCTCGAAGGTGACTAGGTTGGTGCGGAAGTTCGCCGAGTCACCAAAGATGACGGGCAGAACCACCTGCCCGAGTGGAGTGGTCGAGCTCCCCGGCATGATGCCGAAGAAGGGGACCGCTATGCTCCTGATCCTGGACCGGGGAATCTACATCCAGTCCAGCGTGCTAGCTAAGAGCAGGTTGAGGGAACTCCCTCCATCAACCATAACCCTCCTGACCATGGTGTTGCTTATGGTCAGGCGACGATCAAGGTGATCTTAAGGTCCTTGAACATTCCCGGGGGAGCGTCGCCCTGGGAGAAGGTGATTGGAACGTCGGCCCATTTGCAAGGCTGGTCGGCAGGCTTGACAGCTGAAGCTTGGTACACAGTGCGCGCGGCGCCCGCCGGGATTGGTATGCGGACGAACCGCCGAAGATCATATCAACACGACGGTCGCCCTGCTGGAGCTCCAGGTTGAGGCCCTCTGGCCCCTCATGGGCGACGCCCTCATCAGGCAACCCACCCCCCTTCAGGAGTGTGGGCATCTCCCCACGCCCATTGTAAAAGGTGTTCAGTTTGAACTGCCAAGCCCTACAGCCCCTCAGGTCATGGCCGACGGCCTGGTGGAACAGACAAAATTTGTCCGGGTCGTACCTAGGCCTAGCTTTGTTGGCGGGAGGTCGGGCGTCACCCCGTTGCAGGTCAGCCCGACGCTGCCCCTACTGCGGCGGGGCACGACGCTGCCCTGGTTGGGGTTGACACTGCGCTGGACGTCACGACTGACCACGCTGGGGCAGAGGATCATCGTGGTCGGGTTGCCGCACCTCCATTACCTTGCGCCTGGCGTCGGCCGCAGCGACCACTCGCGGTGGGCCGCCAGCATCGCGGCAACCTTGCACTTGCTTCTTGACGCGCGGGTCTGGGCCAGCAGCCTTTGCGGCAGACGGCCCAGGCTCGCCGGGGATGCGGCCGAGCTTACCCTGGTTTTCTGCATCCGCTTAGCATTTCATCCTTCGGAACAGTCTTTTGACACTGAGGTCGGTAGTGAACTTGAAGGCCTTGATGACGGCTTCGCTGGAGATGTTTGGGATTGAATTCCTTGCGCGGGTGAACCGGCAGACGAAGTCGTGGAGAGGTTCACCCTTGCCCTAGATGATACGGTCCAGGTCCCTTTCCTGTCCAGGGCACTCGTAGCAACTCTGGAAGTTTGATCGGAGAGTGCTTCGCACTTGGCACCACGAATAGAAGGTGCCAGGAGCCTGGTTGAAAAGCCAGGTGTGAGCAGCGCCGTCCAGGACGGTAGGGAGGTAGTTGGCCATCACAGCCTCATCCCCGCCGGCCGCCAGGATCGCGGTGGAGTAGATTGAGAGGGACTCGTCGGGGTTCTTGGTCCCGTCGAGCCGCTCCATCACGGCGGGCCAGAAACAAGTCAGCCAGCGCACCCGACGAAGGTTGACGGAGTACACTAGGCAACCGTAGGGCAGGGCAGCATGGTCGCCGCTACTACGGTCAGAATCGCCATCAGCGAGGTGATCAAACTCGAGCCGACGGCGCACCCCGCGTCGGGCTCAGTGGATAGGAAGGGCGTCGTCAGGGCAGCGATGATTGCGGACCTTCTGACGCATGGGCGGAATGTCCGGAGACAGACCTCCGGAGGCGTCGCTACTTGAGCGAACGCTGCCGCATCTCTGCTGATTGCGGGAATACCCGCGTATCAGACCTGCACCCCGGTGAGGTGGGGACGACTGCGGAGAGCCCCTGTCCCGTGGGTACGGAGTCGACCGGCAAGGGCGGCGGTGGCCGCGCGATGAACTGCCATCGCTTCTTAGGGAGCAAGGTTTGTGTGGCCGTCGACGTTCTTGCTGCGAGGGGGTGACCTCATCGGCCACCCTGCCAAGCTCCTCAGCAAGGGATCAGCGAAAGAGCACCGTCCTTGCCCGGGTGGGATCAGCCATGACCCGGGCGATGGCCCGCAAACGTTCCCGGTTGGGATCGTCCTGACGAGCAGGGCTGTGATGCCCAAACAAGGTGTGGAGCCCCGCACGCTCTTCCCGTCGGAGGGCGGTGATGGTCTGGTTGATGGCAACCCGGACCAACCGACGTGCCTCCTCCACGGCTTCTTGGTCACCGCACTTGCTCCCGCGCTTGCCTCGCGGCTGCCGGCCTTGAAGGCCAGGCGCTCGCGCTGCGACATCGAAGGTGAGAACATGGAGGTGGAGCCTTCATGCTAAGGAACCGTGTCCGGGTCCAGCCTCGTTGACGGTGACATGCTATCATCGGAGCCGAAGGTGCTGGCGACCCTGGAGCGGTGAACTCCGAATGAGCGAAACGCGGGCCCCACGGTAGGCGCCAGCTGTCGACGATCGGGACCGTCAACCGCAGAAGAAAGAAAGGTGGATGTGAGGTGTTAGCTCGGGAGCGGGACCCGAGGTCGCGCTCATTCGGGGGCACGAAGTGTCGCAGGGAAATCATCCAAGAAGAGATACCGGACACGGGGTTTATACTGGTTCGAGCCCCCAAGGTCGAGTAATAGCTCTACTCCAGTCTTGCCCTGAGGCGAAGGGTGTATTAGCAGCTCTGTGGGAGAGTACAAGGACAGGGCCCGAGCAAGAGGGGCAGGGGGCCGTGCCGTTCTTCTTGGAAGGAGTTGCGTGTCGTGTGATGTCCCTGCCTTCTGTTCGTTGTTTTTTTTTCTTCACGGTTGGGGCAACCTATTGCTTTTGTAGCCCTCGGGGAACCTTGTTGCTTGGTCCCGAGGCCGACATCAGGAGTCCGCGGTGATTTGACAGAGGCTCGGAAGTCGTCGCTAGCCGTTGAGAGTCCGACGGGAGCTGTTGAGATCTTGACGGGAGCTGTTGAACCCTAGTTCCGACGCAGGGGTAGGTAGGGTGCTGATTCCAACGCAGGGGAGAGTTTTACACAAGATAAAAATAGAAATGTTAAAGATGTACTTTCACTTGGCGGCCATGGGAGCGATGAGGTCGAGGCCGAGGCGTCGAGGTCGAGGTTGCCTACCCCTGCGGCGGTGCCCGACCTCGAGCTCGCCGATCTCGAGCCCGATCATCGGGGGAGCATCACCTAGGTCGGAGATGAGCCCCTGGGTCCGCCGAAAGCCGCCACGAGGCCGCGGGGGGATGCTTACACTTGGCGAGGGTACCGATCCCTGACAAAGATCACGATGAATTGCTTGATAAATACTATGAGCTAGAAATTGACAATGAGATGCAGATTAGCAAATCTAAAAGTGTATCATCTTGTAATGTTTCTATTAACTATGATTTGCTTTCTGATGAACTACTTATTCCTAGCTCATCTAGCATTTGTAGTAGAAATTGCAAAAATGCTTTGTGTGCTAAAGAACTCATGACAGAAAACAATGAGCTAAAATCCAAGGTGGCTAAATTTGACAAAGGCCAAGAAAAATGCTTCCTTGGTAGTCTCACTCTTGATAAAATTCTTGGGGAACAAAAGATTGTTCTGGGTAAAAAGGGATTAGGTTACAATATCAAATCTGTGACTAGAAAGAATGAACAGCCAAAACCTACGATAAATTTAATCAAGAGTAGGACTCAATGCTGTTACTGACATAATAACAATCATACCTCTAAAAATTGCACTTTTGCTAGTGCTTCATATGCTAAGGTAAATAGAGGATGCATGGTTGATGCTCATTACATGCTGTTTAAGGATTTTAGGGGTAAAATGAATGTTAAATATGTTGGCCCCTCTAATCTGGACAAAAATCTTAAAGCTATTTGGGTGGTTAAGTCCTTACTTACTAATCCATTTGGCCCCAAAGTTGTTCAGACTAACACTAATGGACCCAAAAGTATTTGGGTACCTAAAATCAAGGAATGAACACTATTTTAGGTGAACTACAAGAGCGGTGGCTGGCACTGGGTTATTGACAGTGGCTGCACATAGCACATGACTGGTACCTCAAGGATGTTCACCTCAGTTGAAAAAGAGATTGATCCAAGTCATAAAATCACCTTTGGAGATAATAGTAAACGAAAGTTAAAGGGAAATGGTAAGATAGCTATCTCAAATGATCACTTTATTGAAAATGTATTACTAGTCGATTCTTTAAATTTTAATCTTTTATCTGTTGCTCAACTTTGTTATTTAGGATTCCATTGTACCTTTTCTATTAATGGGGTAACAGTTTTTGACAAAGATGAAAAGCTTATTTTTAAAGGTCTCAGATTTCAAAATCTCTACCTCGTTGATTTTAACTCTAACTCCTCATGCATTTCAACTTGTCTGCTTGCTAATGTTTCACTTGGTTAGCTTTGGCACAGACAACTTGGGCATGTAGGTATGTCTAATCTCAAAAAGCTTTTAAAAAATGAGCTAGTAGTGAGCCTAAAGGATGTTAAATTTGAAAAGGATAAACTTTGCAGTGCTTGTCAAGCTGGCAAGCAAGTAGCTAACTCTCATCCTGCTAAAAATATCATGTCTACTACTACACCTCTAGAACTTTTGCATATGGATATTTTTGGTCCTACATCTTATGCAAGTATAGGTGGCAACTCATACTGCCTTTTAATTGTGGATGATTTCTTTAGATTCACTTGGGTATTCTTTTTGCCAAATAAAAGTGAAGTCGGAAAAATGTTTAAAACTTTTGCAAAAAGGGCTCAAAATGAATTTGACTGCCCTATTAAGAAGATTAGAAGTGACAATGGATATGAATTTGTCAATACTAACATTGTTGAATACTGTGATGAGTTAGGTATAAAGCATGAACTTTCAACCACATACACTCCTCAACAAAATGGTGTAGTTGAAAGGAAAAATAGAACTCTCATAGAAATGGCAAGGACAATGTTGGATGAATATAACACTTCTGATATTTTCTTGGCTGAAGCCATCAACACTGCATGTCATGCGATCAACAGGCTCTATCTTCACCGACTTCTCAGGAAAACCTCATATGAGCTCCTAGTAGGACGAAAACCTAATATCATATATTTTCAAGTATTCGGATGCAAGGTATATATCTATAAAAAGAGAACTTACTTGGGTAAATTTCAAAAGAGGTGTGATACAAGTATCATGCTAGGTTACTCTTCTAAATCCAAAGCTTATAGAGTTTTCAATAATTCAACTAGTTTAGTAGAGGAAACATATGATGTTAAGTTTGATGAATCTAATGGCTCACAAGGTGAGCATGAGAATCTAGATGATGTAGGAGAAGCTCTAAGAGAATCTATGAAGAAAATTGAAATTGGTGAGATCATGCCTAAAGAAGACCAAGATGATCTACCAACAATATCCATAGCCCCTCAAGATGGATCACAACTCGAAGAGGATGAAAAGAAGGATGGAGGACCAAGTTTCATAAAAAGTCATCACACCATTACAAAAGATCACCCTGTAGATCAAATCATTGGTGAATTTAGTAAAGGTGTTCAAACTCGTTCTAAACAAACTTCTTTTTGTGAACATTACTCCTTTGTTTCATATGTTGAGCTGGTGAAGCTTTAAAGGATACTGACTGGATTATGGCAATGGAAGAAGAGCTCAACAAATTTGAAAGAAACAAAGTTTGGAAATTGGTGGAAAGACTAACATATCATAATGTCATTGGCACAAAGTGGGTCATCAGAAATAAACAAGATGAAAATGGTGTGGTCACTCGTAATAAAGCAAGGCTGGTAGCTCAAGGATACACTCAAGTTGAAGGCTTGGACTATGGAGAAACATATGCACCTGTAGCTCTACTTGAGGCCATACGGTTCCTTCTAGCCTTTGCATGTCATTTCAATATCACTTTGTTTCAAATGGATATTAAAAGTGACTTTCTGAATGGAATCATTGAAGAAACTGTATATGTTGAACAACCTCCTGGTTTTGAAGACATCAAATTTCCAAATCATGTATACAAGTTATCCAAGGCACTATATGGTTTAAAACAAGCCCCCAGGGCATGGTATGAGCGCCTTAGAGATTCTCTACTAGAAAAGAATTTCAAAATTGGGAAGGTTGATCCAACACTGTTTCTAAAAGACTTCAATGGTACATTAATGATTTGCCAAATTTATGTTGATGTATCATCTTTGGAAGTACTAATCTTTCTCTGTGCAAGGAATTTAGTAATCAAATGGCTAAAGAATTTGAAATGTCAATGATGGGAGAGCTTACATTCTTTTTGGGATTTCAAGTTAAGCAATTGAAGGAAGGGACTTTCATCTCACAAGAAAAGTATACTAAAGACCTTCTCAAGCGATTTAATCTGGAAGAATGCAAGCCTCTTAAAACTCCAATGGCAACAAATACACATCTTGATCAAGATGTGGGAGGTAAGTCTGTTGACCAAAAATTGTTTAGATCTATGATAGGCTCATTACTCTATCTGACAGCATCTAGGCCAGACATCTTGTTTAGTGTATGCATGTATGCTAGATTTCAAGCTGCACCTAAAGAAGTGCATCTTAGTGCAGTAAAAAGGATTTTAGATACTTAAAGCATACTCCATGTTTTGGCTTGTGGTCCCAAAAGGTGCTTCTTTTGAACTTCTTGGCTATTCAGATTCTGATTATGCCGGTTGTAAGATTGATCGAAAAAGCACCTCTGGGGTTGTCACTTACTTGGAAGATCTTTAGTATCCTTGTGTTCAAAGAAACAAAATTCAGTAGCACTTTCAAGTGCTGAGGCTGAATATGTTGGTGCAGACAGTTGTTGTGCTCAAATTCTTTTTATTAAAGAAACCTTTTTAGATTATGGTGTTATGTTTGAAAAGGTGCCTCTGTTATGTGATAATGAAAGTGCACTGAAAATAGCCAACAACCCAGTCCAGCATTCTAGAACTAAGCATATTGAAATGAGGCATCACTTCATACATGATCATGTTGCTAAACGTGACATTATGCTTAGTCACGTCAGGACTGAGGATCAATTGGCTGATATTTTCACAAAACCACTTGATGAGGCTAGATTTACATAATTGAGGAATGAACTAAACATTCTTGCTTTTTCAAATGTTGCATGATTCTTTGAAAAAACACACTAAGGGGGAGTCAAGACTGCTTGCTATGCACATCTTGCTATCTTTATGTGAACAAAGTAAATTACTAGTGCTGAAGTAATTATAAGACTATATTTTAAATGAAAAGTTTACTTGAAAACTGAAATTCATAAAATTGCTGCTGAAAGCCTTCTCTATCTCTATTGCTATATTATACTTTCCTAAAACAAAGTGATTAGGTTAAGTAAGCTTCAGAAGAAAAATACTTATACGAAATTTTGAAAACTTTAATTACCCAGCACATGAGTATTTTCTTTGAGCTTAAGTCAATCATACTCATGCTCTTATGAAAACTAGGGCTCAAATATTTCCTTTTTGACTCCAACGTCTCCTGAGTTTATTGGTTGACTGTTCTTGATCGTAAGATTTTTCTAATATCTCTCTACCTATTTATGTATGTTATTCTTAAAAGGGGATCTTTGAAAATCTTTAAATTTAGCTATATCTGTATTTTTCTGATTCAGAAAAGCTGTCCATGTATCACGGACTTGTATATGAACTGTAAACAGAGAGGTTTCCAACTACGGTGGACCAAGAATTCCTCATACGGACTCGGTCTGGCGTAGATGGAAGGTTATCTGTTGTAAACGAAAAACAGTCCGGGGCACACACGACAATAGCTTTTTATCTCAAAACTTATATTTTTCAAACCGTGTTCTTCTCGAGACTCTT
The DNA here is from genome assembly GCA_036346275.1 of Otatea glauca. Taxonomy (NCBI): domain Eukaryota; kingdom Viridiplantae; phylum Streptophyta; class Magnoliopsida; order Poales; family Poaceae; genus Otatea; species Otatea glauca. The sequence continues at coordinate 6,265,496 of CM070716.1, read as the reverse complement.
ATCCCTGCAAATCTCTTCAAAATACTCATCTTGGATCCTCTGGTTTCCAACTACCCCTTCATAAAGAAACCTCCTCAAAGTAAGGCAGTTGCAGACGTGACTTTCCCACATTTGTCCGGATTCCAATTACTGCAAGTAACTTCCTGTTTTTACTCTTGGGGACTTGTGCTATTTATATCTCCATATCCTTCAGAAATTTCTCAAGCATGCTTGCGCCTCAACAATCCTCTCGCAAATTTTCTCTTGAGCACAAGTTCATCTCTTCATCGAAGCACATCCTGATCGGGTGATTTGCAACGGTGCTCCTGATTACTCAAGACATTGCTTCTAGGATCTTGCTGTTCGTCAGCTGCTGTCAACAAGGTCAGTTCTTTTTGCTTGAAGAAATCTTAGTCAAAGATGAGGTCAAAGAATCCAAATAAGAGAGGTCTTCTTGAGAAAATTACTGATAAAGTTAAACGGAAAAAGAAATCTAGAACTGATAGCTCGAGTCGACCTCGACCTTGATTACAACTAGAAGATACTCATTAACCTGGTAGGGTGCTGAAAAAGGTTACTACCTCTAAACCTCCAAAAATAGGAAAACAGCCAGTGCATTATGATTCCTCATCGTCTTCAGAAGACAGTGATTATGAGCTTAGTGCCAATGTCTCTTCTGAGGAAGAAATAGAGCTTAGTGATGAAGTCGATATGATAGTTGGGCAAGATCTAGCAACTTTGGGTGGAAAGAAACTGAGAGCTGCTAGACTCGTGCCAGAGAAGATATGGTTTCCTCTTGATAGACCTCCTCTGAATGAGCAATTCATCACTACACTCCAAAAAAACATCTTTTTGGGTTACAAAAACAGGAAAAATAAAAGTGGAAAACCTAAGTCAGCCCTGTGCAGGCATCAGTATGTAGATTGGAACCAAATCAGCTCAATTCTTGTCTCAAATAGAATACTTGATTGTGTAGGTTCTACACCTAGTCTTGCTGCTCTAATGTCATCTGCTGGGCCAGCTTGGAATGAAAATAGAATTTTGGAATTTTATGCATCTCTTCTAGTGAATAAGAATAGGCACTATATTCTGTTCACAATTGATGGAATGAAAAGGAAAGTCAGATCTCCTTAGTTTGGAGCTGCCATCAGTGCCTCAAGTCCTTTGCTGAACAGAACTAGGATTCTTGACAGAATGTTTCTCGTAACACATGGAGGCAGATTGGAGATATGCCAGATTTGCATGTGTTAGCCCACATTTACATGAATATACAATAGCCTGGTTTCAATGCAAAAGGGTAAATTGTTTATCTTTTGAGGCCAAAGCTCTGTTACTGATACTCAGGCACACTATTTACCCAAAATCTGGATATAAAGAGGGAGTAACACCATATCTTGCTTGGTTGCTACATCTGATCCTGTCAAGGCAACCCATTGATCTGATTGATTACATCTTTGGAGAGATGGAAGAAGCAATCTACAGGAAGATGGGCAGTCCTCTCCCTTTTGCTATGCAGATTACTCAGATGTTGTTTGCTCAAGGGATCATCTCCCAGAATGAGATAAACAGGGATTTTTATTGTAGACCTAAAAAATATAAGATGCCCAAGCAAGTTAGACTTCTCACTCCTCCACCACCAGTAGTGCATAAGCCAAGTGCTCAAGAAGATACTGAGGTAAATGATAGTTCAGACAGTGATAGTGGAGGTCATAGACAAACTCCAAGTCTACCTGCTCCAAGTCACAGCTATCATGATCAGGAACATTATTCTCCAGCTTATCATTTTCCTGCCTATTCACATCATGATATATCTTCAGAAGTTTTGGGCTACAGTTTTGAGCATTTGAGTCAACAGAGATCTAGACAACCTGAAGGTACTGAAATTCTTGTCAGCTCAGAGTCTCATCCTGAAGATGAAGAAATTCATAAATTACAAGAACTGGCAGCTGCAGCTAGGTTCATGGAGGCACAAAGATTTCCATCAGCAGCCCATGAACATGAAGCAGGTGGTTCTAGGCATCCTCAAGTCATTATGCCAGCCCTAGCTCATCAATCCTCTGAGGATTCTCATCATTCTCACCACTCTCAATTTTCTAAACCTGAATCTTCACATGATTATGGTCAGCAACCATCTTGGTGGGACTCTCAGCCAGGATGGTTCACCTCTTTTGAGCAGCAATATAGCTCTGATCTCAAACATGCTCAAGAAGGTTTTGAAGAAGAAAGAAGATTGGCAGCCCAGAGACACAATGAGCAAATGGCAGCCATTCAACAACAACAAGAAATGCTGCAAAAGATCTGTCAAGACCACGCAAATTTCAGGGATGGAACTTACAAAAGGTTTGATATGATCAGAGGCAACCAATGGGATCTGAAAAAATAGATAGGAGAACTTAAAGCTGAACAGTTGGTGGTCCAGGACAAATTATATGACATCAACAAAAAGCATAATGCCCAAGATGCCAAAATCGACAACTTTGCTCAGACTATGTACAGGAACTTTGAGAAAACTGGTACTGCTTGGATTGGCAAGGGGACGAACTAGAATACCTTAGGGGTTTCTCTGAAGATGCAAGAAACAACTTAGTCTCCAATCAAGAACAAATTGTACAGCTTCTGCTTGACCAATCTAATAACACTCAAGAACTGATCAGAGATGTCCAGCATAACTTCAATGAGCTAACCTTCAATCCTCAGCCTGGTGATCCTAATTATCCCAGTTGGCATGATCAAGCAATGGCTGCTCCACATTCTGAATCTGACCAAGGGGAAGCACCTTCCTCTCCTCCAAGAAGAAATACAAGCTCCAGAATGATAAGCATGCTGAAGAGAAAATTTTCCAAATGCAAGAAGTAACCTTTTTGGCAATTGATGTTAAAGGGGGAGAAGAATAGTTAAGGAAAAATAGTTAAGAATAGTGACATAAGTCTCTTAGTATCTTAGTAGTCTATAAAAAAATAAGACTCTTAGCAGTCTCTATGTCTATCTTAATGATTTATGGATTTTTGGACTACTTATTGATATCTGAATCTGTATGATCTATGGATTTTGCTTGAACTTGTTCATATTTGTTTGATCTTGCTTTACTTCTGAATTATGAATAAGTTAAATATCTTAATCTTTAAGACTTATTGACATTTGTTTAATGTTACCTCAAGTTAATCTAGACTTTTCTGAAAAACCCTTTCTGAATGACTTTTGTATTGCCCTATGTTCTCAAACAAAATTCATCCTAGGCATTCATTCAGGGGGAGTATGAAATACTCTGTATCATGTAAAAAAATTATTTGTCCTACCAAACTAACTTTTATCTACAGGAAAAGAAATAAGTAATTCTTCTTCAGCTCTCTAAGTATAAAATAAAAGATATGGTCATCAATCACCAAAAAGGGGGAGATTGAGAGCATCTAGGCCCCCTATTTTTTAGTTATGATTATTATGCAGGTTTTGGTGTTGATGATCAAGAAGCTTATTTAGTATAAGTTGAAAAAGCTATATTTGAAGAACAAGGCTAAGGTATTTATTTTTTAGTTTTGGCTTGGGAGTTAATTCAAGTCATATAGCTAGAATATCCGTACTATTAAGAGGGATTATACACAAGTAATAATCTTGGTTCATATGCTAGAATCATTAAGATAAATTGGAGCATAAGGACATTTCACATCTCTCACTCAAAAATCCAGATATCCCTTTCCTTAACCAAAAAGAGTTCTTTTTCGGACTAACTCTAGTTAGTCCGGCGCGAAAGAAAATCAAGTTCCAAGTTCTAACCGAGCACACTCCATGTACGCCGGACCGACTTTTTCAGTCCGGCACCAAGAACTCTCTTTTGATTTATTTCAACCGAGCGTACACCGTTCACAACGGACTGATCTGAATTCATCCTTGTCTTCAAGTCCGGCGTATGTTTTCTTTTCACTCTGAACAAATTTCTAGTTTGTGTTAAGAATTACTATACTCAAATCTTAACCAAGGACATGTCGTTTGCTGCGGACCAAAATTCTGAGTGAACGCTGGACCAACTTTTTGGTCGGCATAAGCGTGTTCTCTCTGGTAAAACCAGACTTTCTCTTTTCGCGGACCAACTTTTTTAGTCCGGCACAAACGATATTTTGCTGGGATCCAAATAGAACAAAGCATGTGTTCACCGGACCAACTTTTTTAGTCCGGCACAAACTTCCTTTTGCAGTACATATATACGACGGACCATTTTTTTCGGTCCGGCGCAAATGGGTCACACTGAATACAATAATACTTCTCTAATCTTATGTACCCCAGACTAACATTTTCAGTCCTGCGCGTGAGTATATTTCAACATATGACTTATACACCTTAAAATTCTTATAAAAAGGGTAGTAGTTGACCTATCTCATCCATCCTACCAACCCCCAACGGGCAAATGGCAGGTACAACGGTTATTTATGTTTTGGCTCTATATATACATTGCTTGGATTCACTAAAAGAATAGAGCTATCCACTACACATTCTTGACATTTTGAACACTGTTGACATCTTTCAAATCAATTACAACTCTTTGATCTTTTGCATTCCTGAGCCTTCATTCCATCCAAAAGTTTGAGCTTCAACTCATAAACTACAAACATTCATTCTGAACATTTAGAGTTCTTTCTCCAAGCTGAATCTAGTTTGCATCTAGCTACTGAACCAAGAGACAGGGCTTGTGGATAGTCTATTACTCTTGGAACTAGCTATTCCTAGATGGTTGGAGAAGTTGTTGGTGTGACCTATCCAACAGAGATTGTGGAAGGCCACCATTGCTATGAAAGGTTGAGACTCACCTCACCAGAATGGTGGAAGAGTCAAGTTTGTGAAAGACCAAAAGTCACTGAGATTGGCTATTTGGTGGAGCAATACTTCTAAAGAAGTGCTCTAACGGGGACATAAGAGATTGGTCTCTGAACCTCAGTGAAAAACCCTTGAGTCGTTCTGATATTGCTTTATTTTTGTGTGTTGAACTTAATGTCTGTAATCATTCAAGTTCCTCTTCATTTCTGATCTTGTTGAAACAGAATTGTGCTGAATTTCTATTTGAACTCTTATCTATTGCTCTTTTTATTAAGAAAAGTTTTTCTTAAAGATTAAAAGATTTTAAAGTTGCCTATTCACTCCCCTCTAGGCCAACTTGATCCTTTCAATTATGCCCTATTCATCCTGTTGTAAAATGATGACGCGCATAGTATATCAAACACAATGTGCCGATCGAATAGCAAGAACAATCACGAAAGCACACACAATATAAGGAGTCAAAACTCTATCTCTTTATTAAATTGATTCTCTTGTAAAAGGGGTACCATATTTACTACGAAAGTCTACAAGAGATAGATTTGGATTCGCCTACAACGAGATAGAGTCCAAACGTATTTGAAACAACTAGGACTTACAGTCTAACTATATCTCAACACTTCCCCTTAGGCGAATATCGTGTAATACATATGTCTAATCAAAAATTCATCTCAAAACCAATGGGAAAAATTTGATAGAGAAAAGAGTACATTGCACTCGCACATTGTGTTACACTAGTTGCCTCATTAAAAACCTTTATGTGAGATAACTTCAGAAAAACTCACCAAGGGAAAGTACAACATTATAATCTTCTAGATTTAAAGTAATATCTTTAGGATTATGCTAAGGGCCATAGTTAAATGATTTACTCCCTCTAAACTCTGCATATTTCTAAGTTTTCTCATTCCAATGCCATAAACACATCTTTGAAAAATAGATGTTGACAACGATTTAGTGAACAAATATGTTAAATTTTTACATGACTTAGTTTGCAGAATCTTTACCTCACAAATCGTTTTGAGTTCGTGAGGATAAAAAAGTTTAGTTTATGGGCAAAAGCCTTTGTGATATTGCTCTTTACTTAACCCCTTTTTATTTGTGCAACACAAGCAGCGTTATCTTCATAGATAATTGTGAGGGTATCGACGGTGTTAATGCCACATGACTTTTGGATATAACTAACCACACGTCTCAGCTAAACACACTCTTGTGTGGCATCATATAATGCTATAATGTATAAGTGGTTGATAGAAGTAGTTAGCAATGTCTGTTTAAAAGACCACTAAGAAATGATTGTACCATCACAGAGAAATACAAACTAGTATGAGATTTGGCATTGTGGGGATTAGATAAATAGTCAGTATCCATATATCCCACTATGGTCATGTCTTGGTCCTTCCGGTAAAATAATCCAAGATCTTGTGTACCTTGGAGGTATATGAGCAAAATCTTGACACCTGCCTAATGTCTTCTAGTTGGAGCTACACTGTGTCTAGATAGCAAATCTACCTTAATGCAATATTAGGCCTTATGCAATTCACAAAATATATAAGTACTCCAATGTCGCTTAAGTATAGGACTTCAGGTTTTAAGACTTCTTTATTTTCCATTATTGGTCTGAAATGGTCTTTATACACATAAAGGGATCTTACTACTATAGGGTTCTTTAAAGGATGAGATTTATCCATATTAAAATTTTCTAATACCTTCGTGGTATAGGGAGACTAGTATATAACAAAATGTTGTACGTCATTGCGTAGTTTACAAATTGCCGTTGGATGTGTGATTGGATTATCTAAGGATCTGCTAGAATGTCTCCTTCTGGTTTGAGAGATTGATATATATATTATAACTGCAAATGTTTTTTGTCTGTGAGTGGATGTCCTATTTACAAGAGAGGTCGTGCGAAATTTTGTACATTTCGGAGACTTAGTTTTAAGCCGGTTTGAAGAGTTAATAGGTTGGTTTGAGTATTTTAGTCTTGGTAATAGGTTTGGTGTCTCGTTTGTTAATTCTTTGTTAAGCTTGAACTTCATTGTGGAGTTTGTCTTTTGTGTTAGTGTTTACGATCGATTTGAACAAAATAGATGATCCTTCTTATTTATTCTTAAACTTAGCAATTTTTAGTTTCAATTTTCTTTTGCCTTTTCTTTTCTTCTTTAGTTGTTATATGTATTGAGTGCGATACATATATATATAAAAATACATACATTTGGATATATATATGGATATATATATATATACATTTTTTTTGTAAAAATGACAGATTAAATTCGTGGGTTTATTAAACCCACGAATTTAGGTTTATTAAACCCACGAATTTAGGTTTATTAAACCCACGAATTTAACTCAGATTCCCAATTAAATTCGTGGGCTTGGCAGAAACCCACGAATTTAACTTAAATTCGTGGGTACCCACGAATTTAATTAATTAATTTCGTCGAGTTAAATTCGTGAACTAAATTCGATGGTTTGCTCACAATTTAAATTAAATTCGTGGGTTTTAGCTTAAATTCGTGGGTTTTTGGCCCACGAATTTTTCCCTGATTCTTGTAGTGTTTCTACGCGATATGGACACTATGAGTTCACAGTAATGTCATTTGGATTGACTAATGCCCTGCATATTTCATGAACATGATGAATAAGGTTTTCATGGAGTATTTGGATAAGTTTGTTGTAGTCTTTATAGGCGATATCTTAGTTTTCTCGAAGGCGGAGGAAGAGCATGCGGAACATTTGAAGATGGTTTTGGAGAGGTCATGAGAACATCATTGTATGCTAAGTTCGACAAGTGTGATTTTGGAAGGAGAAAGTTGAATTTCTTGGACATGTAATGACTACTAAAGGAGTTGCGATTGACCCAAGCTAAGTGGGCCTTGATGTGCATTAGGAGCAAGCGAAGTGCATTACTCGATCCGTAGTTTTACGGGAATGGCGGGATACTACCGTCGGTTCATAGAGGGTTCTCGACAATTGGTAAACCCACGACACAGTTGTTGAAGAAAGAAAAGAAGTTTGCATGGGCGCGAGTGCGAAAAGTTTTATGGAATTGAAGAAGCGTTTGGCAGCGGCCCCGTTTAGTATTGCGGACGTGCGAGAATGGATTTGATATTTATTGCGATGCCTCGAAGCAAGGCACAGGATGTGTGTTATTGCGAATGGCAAAGTTGTTGCTTATCGTCAAAGCGATTGAGACCGCATGAAGTAAATTATCCGACGCATGATTTGGAGTTAGCTGCCGTAGTGCATGCTTTGAAGATATGGCGTCATTATCTCATAGGAAATAGATGTGAGATATATACTGACCATAAGAGCCTGGAATACATTTTCACTCAAGCAGATCTTAATATGAGACAACGAAGGTGGCTGGAGTTAATCAAGGATTATAATGTGGGAATTCTTTATCACCCCAGAAAAGCCAATGTAGTAGCAGATGCTCTGAGTCAAAAGAGCCATAGTGCAAATACGCCGTCAATGGAGGATCAACCAGAGCTATGTAAGGAATTTCAAAAGTTAAGGTTGGAAGTTGTTCCGCAAGGAATCATAGCTGCACTGGAGGTAAAACCAACAACGGAGTGCAGTTAGAGGAAGCGGAAGGATGACGATAAAATTTCTAAGATCAAGGCTAAAAAGGAGGAAGGCCTAGCTGTGGATTTCACTCTAGATGAGCAAGCACCATGTTCTTCAAATGCCGAATTTGTGTACCGGATGCAAAGGAGCTGAAGCAACTGATTCATGAGGAAGCTCACGATTCCAAGTACTCGATTCATCCGGGGAGTGCTAAGATGTACCAAGATTTGAAGGAGAGATTTTGGTGGCCTAATATGAAGCGTGAGGTGGCTGAGCATGTTGCTCCATGTGATGTATGTCAGAGAGTAAAAGCCATGCATCAAAGACCCGCTGGTTTATTACAGCCGTTGAAAATTCCGGAATGGAAGTAGGAGGAAATTGGTATGGACTTTATCACCGGTTTACCTAAGACTCAGAGAGGTTATGATTCGATTTGGGTTATTGTGGATTGTTTGACTAAGGTCGCTCATTTCATTCCGGTGAAGACCACTTACTCCGGAGATCGTTTAGCAGAGTTGTACATGTCAAGGATTGTATGCTTGCATGGAGTGCCCAAAAAGATTGTGTCAGACAGAGGAACCAAATTCACCTCGAGATTTTGGAATAAGTTGCATGAAGCAATGGGGACTCATCTGAATTTCAGTACAGCATATCACCCGCAGACAGATGGTCAGACTGAGAGAGTAAATCAGATTTTGGAGGATATGTTGAGAGCTTGTGCTTTAGCTTATGCTACGTCTTGGGATAAATGTTTGTCGTATGCAGAATTCAGTTACAATAATAGTTACCAAGCTAGCTTGCAGATGTCGCCATTTGAAGCGTTGTATGGACGTGCTTGTCATACTCCGTTAAACTGGAATGAAACAGGAGAGCGTTTGGTGTTTGCGCTAGATATTCTCGAGGAAGCAGAAAACCAAGTTGCAATGATCAGAGAGAGATTGAAGATAGCACAATCAAGGCAGAAAAGCTACACAGATAACCGTCATCGAGATTTGAGTTTCGAGCCAGAAGATTATGTGTATCTCAGGGTTACCCCTCTTAAGGGCGTTAAAAGATTTCACGTTAAAGGGAAGCTTGCACCAAGATATATTGGTCCGTTCAAGATTCTGAGCCGTCGAGGAGAAGTAGTTTATCAGTTAGAGTTGCCTCAGTCTTTGACAGGAGTGCATGATGTATTCCATGTGTCGCAGCTCAAGAAATGTCTCCGAGTGCCAGTGGAGCAAACCCCGTTGGACGCAATAGAGCTGCAGGAAGATTTGACTTACAAGGAGCAGCAAGTCAGAATTTTGGATGTTATAGAGCGCAAGACTAGAAGAAAGTCTATCCGCTTCTGCAGAGTTCAGTGGAGCAATCATTCTGAAAGTGAAGCAACCTGGGAGCGTGAAGAAGATTTGAAGTCAGAATTTCCAAACCTATTCTCTAGTTAGCCCTCAATCTCGGGGTCGAGATTCTGTTAAGGAGGGAGGTTTGTAACATTCCAAAATTTTGACTAAATATTATTTTATAGCTTAATTGTGCAATTATGATTTTCTGGAATTTTATTTGGATTTTTTTGGATTTAAATGAATTGATTTTAATTTAAGTATATTGACCTTTTTCTTAAAACTATTTAAATTTGTGCAAAGTGAAAATAAAGTTTTGCCAAGAATATTTTATTTGAGTCCAGAATGTCTCAAAGTATTTTTGAGATTTTTCTTGGATTTTTTCTTAATAATTTATTTGCCTAAAAGTAATTAAAGGAATTTATGTATTTATTTTAATTGATAAAACCAAAAAATTTCGTTTAACAGTAATGGGCCGAGCCCATGAGCTGTGCGTGCGACGGCCCATGTGTTGAGGTGCGCATCGCCAGTTGTTGATCTTGCATCGGGCGGTCAGGAGCGATCGCGCTGGAGATCCAACCCTAGCTCTAGCTGACCGTGAGATCGGGATCGGACGATTAGGAGTGGGCCGTACCGGTTTAGGAAAGGGAAGATCGTGTTCGTTAGTTAGTTCGGGCGGATCTGATCCAACCACGTCACCGCGAATCGCAGCCGTTCGTCCGCCATCGGATGGTTGCCAGTCGTCGTGTTCGCGAAGGACTCGGACGCTGCCGTCGTATCCGAGCTGGGCATCGCCGTCGCGTCGATTGGTTTCCTAGAGCCGTACGCGACCGTAGAGGCTATTTAAGGGGCCTGCAGCCTCTCCGAGGTTCATCTTGGTGTGCCGCGGCTTTCGGTCGGAACCGTTTCGCGAGAGTTCTATCGAAGCGCGCCTAGGAGCTCGCTGGAGTGAAGGGCGCAGCCGCCGCAGTTTTCTTCAAAAGAGCGCCGTCGTTTCGTCATCTGTCGCCGTGTGTGAGGACCTCTGAGACCGTCGCGACAAGCGCGTCGGATCGAGTCGGATCGAGCGAGAAGCTCACCGTGCGCCGGCGGCCGTCTTCTTCTTGGCGTCGATGAGTGCCGCGATCGCGTGACTTAGATTCGGTCGGGGCTAGCCATAGCCGTCGGATCTCCAGCGAGGGATCAGGATCTAGCCACGAAAGGTTGAGATCAGTAGCCGTTAGATGCGATCTGTGCGGTGGGTTTTCCGCCGCAGAGATGGGCCAATCGGACGCCGCCGCATGACAGGAACGGGTGCTGAGGCGTCGTGGACCGAGTCCACCGTGGTTCAGCGCTGCGCCGTGGACCGAGTTCATGCACCGCAACACGTGTCAGCGTCGGATTGATTCTGGTCGGTGGACGTCATGCTTGCGTCATAATTGCATTTTTCAATTGGAAAATAATCCGATTGGAAATTCTATGATGATGACATCATCATGATGTCATGCTGACGTCATAAATCGGTTTTTCAGTTTAAAAATAATTCTGTTAAATTCGGTTTTCTAATTTCTGTAATTTCAGTATTTATTCAAAACTTCAAAAGGTTATACCTTTTGCATCTTAACTCGGATTTGAGTGATTCAAATTTCTAAAAATTCGTGAAATTGAGATCTATTTAATGGTGAATTTTATTTGATTTTTTGAGTTCATTTGCTCTCTGTTTTGGTATTTTTTTTTTCTCTTTCGGTACGCGTAGACGTTGAATTGTGCGACGCTTCGGAGGAAGATCCAACAACTCAAGAGCAAGCTCCAGATCAAGATCAGGACCTATTCCAAGGCAAGTTGTGCTTTGATCATGTTGAACCCATGTTTATAAAATTACTATATTTGTTTTACCCTGTTGCATATTATTTCAAGTATACAATTGTTTCAAATTAAATTGGGACTTAGCTATTATACCAATTTGATCTATACCCTACCTTGTCATTGTATGCCATGATCTATTGTCACCCTAGATTGGTTCATTATAGTTGGTTAGTAATAATAATCAACATGGGATGGATAGACCGTATTAGTTGCTTAGCCATGCCACGTCATCACATGTGATTGAATCGTTGATAATTAATCTTGACTAATGGAATATGGAACGATGTTATGAACTTGTGTGTCATGTGGGATCACACGATGAGATTGAGTTGTTGTGGCGAGTCATGTCGCATAGCGATGTTGAATTGTTGATGGCACGTGGTGCTAGTAATCAACTTGGGTGATAATCATTTAGATTGGGGCAAGTGACAAGGGGCGAGTATGCCAAGGTGGGCCTGATGGGTAGAGGGTCTGAGGATGTCTTGCCTCGATCACTCTAAGGACTTAACCTTGCAAGCCTTTAACTTGAATCAATCATGCAACCACATGTCTGGTATAGGCCAGCCTAGCTGATTAATTTGCAATGTCTTAGCTTTGGTACTATCGTGGTCGGTGTGAGTTCCCGAGTTATGGAGTAATTCACATGGCGCAAGAGGGGCCACGGATGTGGTAACCAGTCCACGGTGTTGAAACCTTAGCGGGTGAGTACGGGTTAAGCGAGTGCATTGTAAAGGCTTTGTTATAATCACTCGCCTTGGTGGTGTTTGGTTGTATCATGTGGGTAAAGTGCATAACCTCTGCAGAGTGTGAAACTATTCGGATTGCCATGCTCGCGGTATTGAGTAATGCTAAGGAATTCTGATTAAGGGTTAGCTTAATTAAATGGACAACTTGGTTAGGATGGCGGAATGCCATGTGGAAGATTAATTTGACTTAGAATTGGAAACTTGGTTTACTTGAAATCTTGAATCTATTTATTGTTATTTGTTTCTGATCTTTACAATCTATTTATTGTATTTGTTCATAAATGCTGCTTATTGCAAAATAGCCATGATAGCCTATCCATTGGAATAAGCCTTACATATAGTTACATAGAATTGGATCCTGTGCACAACTTGTTGAGTGCTTTAAGTACTCACCCTTGCCAACAACGATAATCAACAGTCGAAGAATCTACACCTGTGTTGGAGGAGGAGTTCCAGGAGGACACGAGTCATTAGGGTCCGAGCTTTGTCGGTTGCCTGTGGTGAACTGATGAGCTATCTACGTTTTCTATTTTCCGCTGCTTAATTCTTAGCTTATATTTCCCGTTTTGCCCTGCGTGGCTTAATAATGTAAGTCGGTCATAAGATCATACACTTAGCTATATCAATAAATGGAGTAATATTCTATTATCGTTGAGTATGATGTGATATGTACCGATGGTGAGCTGTGTGCACTAGCGTTGTGATCCTGGGACTAGTGCGGTCAACATAGTGGGTTCGAATAGGTGGATTCGGGTCCTTACAATGCCTAAGCAATATTTGGCTTTATCTAAATATTTCATCTCAAACTCCGTTGTGAGGAAAGAACTTGCTTCATTTATCTCCTCTGTGGTTTTGATAATCTCATATCATCGATATAGACTAAGATGATACATAATACATTTTGGGATTTCTTTATGAATACACAAGGACAATCATTATTATTATGGTATCCCTTCTTTAGGAGGAACTCACTAATTCGGATGTACCACATTCCTCCCTACTGTTTCAATCCGTATAGCCACTACTACAAAAAGGCTTATATTAGACGCCTCATCACAAACGGTTCCTCAAAACCGTCTGTGACGATTAACATCTCTGACGGTTTTATATTGAAACTGTCAGTGACATCATCAGAAATGGTACTATTCAAAAACCGTCAGTGATATACATCAATGTCACAGACGGTTTTATATAATAAAATTGTCTGTGATAATATCTTAGATGGTTTTATAAAAAAACCATCTGTGATAGCAGGTTTTAGCCCAGACTGTTTTATAGTAAAACCGTCTGTGATAGATCGCTGACGGTTTTATAATAAAACCATTTGGGATACTATGTTTACCATTGACGATTTCTGTATAAAACCGTCTATGATATCTCTCAGCGATATATAATACAGAGGCCTGGGCCACTTGGTGCAATTTAGGGTTTCGGGATCTATTTTTCATTTGGCTGCGGCTGTGAGGCGATTTGGTAAAAGAAGACCGTTGATTTTGAAGGGTGATTGAGGATCCATTTGATTTTGGTGATCTAAGGTTAGTAATGGTGTCTAATTGCAGTAATTTCAAGATCTAGCTTGGTAAGGAGAGAATTTGATGATTTTGTAGATCTAGCTTGTAGATTCATGTGTTCTTTTCTATATAAGGGTAGTAATGGGGTTTTAATTGCATTATATTCATGATCTAGCTTGGCAAGGAGAGAATTTGAAGAGAGATTGTATATAGATGTAGCTTGTAGATCCATGTACTGATCTTTTCTATATTTAAGCAGGTTAGTATATAATTTCTTGGATTCTAATTAATTGCTTTATATTCAAGATATTACTTAGAAGAGAAATTTGAAGATTGTTTAGATCTAGCTAGCTTGTAGATCCATGTGTGGTCTTGTTGATCTAAGGTTTAGTAATGGGTAATTACATTATATTCAAGATCTAGCTTGGTAAGGAGAGAATTTGAAGATTGTTTAGATTTAGCTTGTAGGTCCATGCATGTGCAAGTTCTTTGTGATCAAAGGTTAGTAATTGGTTAAATCTAACTGTATTATTATATATAAGATTTAGGTAGCTAGTTTGGTGAAGAGAGAATTAATTTAAAGATTGTGTTTAGATATCTAGCTTGTAGACCCATTTGTTTGTTTTGTTCGAAGGTAGTAATTGGTTATAATTTAGTAATGTGTGCACACGGACACCTAGTGTACTTTAATATTTAACATTAAATGCTATATGCTTGGCGTAGATGGACCGAACCTAGATGTACACTAAGAACCGTGTGAGTGCCGAGTACATTATGGTGTCTCCGCTTTTAGAAGAGCTACATAAGAGGATATGTTTAATAAGAGGGTGCAGTTTATGTCTTGTCTATGCATTGACTGTGAGAATCTGAAGATGTTTCGAAACTTTACGTAGATCGAAGCACACTTGATTATGAGGGGTTTCAAAAGGGGGTATACATGTTGGACCAGTCACAGTAAAGAGCAGGAGATATAGGAAGTAGGTAGTATTAACATGATCGACGAAGTCAATGATATGTCGGATGATCATATCGATTGTGGTTCCGATGAGGACAGGTTGTAGGAAGATAATCTGAATCAGATGCTACGCGATGCAGAAGGGAACCGTGATGATAGAGAATATGGTAAATTCCGGGGGTTGATGGAGGACTCGGAGAAACCTTTGTTCCCAGGTTGCAAGTCGAAATACACAAGGTTGTCATCTATGCTTGAACTGCTGAAATTGAAAGCAAGCAATGGTTGGTCCGACAAGAGTTTCACAGCGCTGTTACGTCTATTGGCGGACATGCTTCCCGAGGCAAACGAGTTGCCGACAACCACCTACAAAGCTAAGAAGGTTCTTTGTCCCTTGGGAATGGATGTAGAAAGAATACATGCATGTCCGAACGACTGTTTCCTGTACCGCCAAGAGTACGCGAACTTGCACATATGTCCTGTGTACAACGCATCCCGGTACAAGCGTAAGAGTCATTCAGATGATGACAGTGAGGGCATCCAGGTGATGAAAGGACCTCCTGCTAAGGTGGCATTGTATATGCATATAATTTCTCGTTTGAAGCGTTTGTTTGCGAACCCAAATTAGGCAAAACTGTTGCGTTGGCACTCAGATGAGCGTAAGAACGATGGAATGCTAAGGCACCCTGCTGATTCCATCCAGTGGAGAAACATCGATAGGAGATTTCAAGAATTCGGTGTGGATTCGAGGAATATAAGGTTTAGATCAAGTACAGATGGAATGAATCCTTTCGGTAACATGAGCAGCCGGTATAACACTTGGCCAGTGAATCTCTATATCTACAACCTTTCTCCTTGGTTGTCTATGAAGCGAAAGTACATTTTGTTGTCTGTACTTATCCAAGGACCGAAACAACCTGGGAACGATATTGATGTGTACCTAGCACCATTGGTGGAAGATCTGAAAACGCTATGGGTTCCCGGAGTACAGGTATGGGATGCGTACAAACGAGAGAACTTCACTTTGCACTGCCTTTTGTTCTGCACCATAAATGATTACCCTGCCCTTGGTAACCTGTCAGGCCAGAGTACAAAAGGAACTAAAGTCTGCACTCACTGCTTAGACAATACTGAGAGTGTGTGGCTGAATCACTCGCGCAAAACCATTTACATGCATCACCGTAGGTTCCTTCAGAGGAATCACCCATATCGCAAGATGAAAAAACAATTCGATGGAACGAACGAAGACGGTTCAACTCCAAAGCCTTTAAGTGGGATAGATGTTCATGATATGGTTAAGAACTTGGATGTTGCATTTGGAAAGGGGCATAAATCGAGGTCTCGTGAGAAGAGCATGTGGAAGAAGATATTAATATTTTGGGACCTACCTTATTGGGAGCACCTAGAAGTTCGGCATTACATTGATGTGATGCACATAGAGAAGAATGTTTGTGATAGCTTGATTGATCTCTTATTGAATATTAAAGGCAAAACAAAGGACAATATCAATGCACGGCTTGACTTGGTCGATATGGGCATAAGACCTGAGTTAGCACCGAAAGAGACGGATACAGGCCGAACATACTGCGAACCTGCTTGTTACACTTTGTCTAAGGTCGAGAGAACTGAACTATGCCAGTGCTTGCATGGTGTAAAAGTTCCATCCGGTTACTCCTCTAACATGAAGAGACTTGTTTCGATGCAAGATTTGAAATTCATTGGCACGAAGTCTCATGATTGTCATGTGCTGATGACACAAATGCTCCGTGTGGCAATTAGAAGTATTTTGCTAGTCAAGGTCCGGGAGACAATCACGAGGCTATGTTATTTCTTTAACACAATTGCTTAGAAAGTCATCGATCCCGAAGCACTAGATGCACTGCAGGTTGAGGTGGTGATGACTCTATGTAATCTTGAGATGTATTTCCCTCCGTCGTTTTTCGATATCATGGTCCATCTCGTTGTCCACCTTGTGATAGAGATAAAGATATGCAGGCCCGTGTTCCTATATAGCATGTACATATTCGAGAGGTATATGGGAATTCTCAAGTCCTACGTACGGAATCGATCTTGGCCGAAGGGTAGCATTGTCAAAGGTTATACAACCGAAGAAGTCGTAGAGTTCTTGCTGAGGACATCACTATCTTTGATATAGCCACACCGACAACTCAACGACAAGATGGAATGATGAAAGAACCAGTTACGCGAGCTCGTGCACGTCAGCAAATGGTCAACATAGTGCTATGGAATTATGGAGAATCACCATCTCGTGAAGCAGACAGAATACGCCAGCATGTAAAGAAGATGAAGACTCCTCATACAGATGGGCCGGCCCAAAAGGAGGCGCCATGCATCATGGAGGAGGTGCCATGGCCAAGTTGGACCTAGCTCACGGCTGGCCCAAGGTGGCTAGGCGCCCCCCTCCTAGCCCACATGGCCCAACTGCACAGATTAGTACCATATGGCTTAGTGCTTAATCTCTGGCGGCCCTTACATTAATATAAAGCATGTAATAGGAGCCACAACGGATTTGGGTTTTGTTTAAGAATCGGTTTAGCTTCTTTGCTACTGTCCGTGTAAGCACGTGTTGATTAGACCATCTGCGCACGTGTAAACAAGACTCCAAATTTCAGATTGGTTTGCCTAAATTCAAATAATCATATTTGCAATTTCAGATTGCTTGTTATCTTGTTCTTGCTCGTTCTCGATTGTGTGCAGGATCGTTGTTCGTGCTCCGGCAGGAACAACCAAACAGGAGATTGGTGTACCGGTTGCTAAGGCGCAAGCGTCGTGGACGGTTGTAGTCGGGCCGCTAATGTCGAACTCCGAATCAGATCGAGAGTTCCTTCGTCTCTCATCGAAAGATCGGGCCACTTAATCTCTCAGTTGGTATCAGATTCTCTAGGTTGCTCGGTGAGAGATTCCACCCTCACTTAATTAGTAGATTGATTTTTCTTACCTATTGTCCAGCAATTGCCAGATTATCAATTTTCGATTCCAAGCCAATTTGAGCCTACGCTATGTTTTTTTAGTTACATAGATTGAATTTGCATTACGTGTTGATTCATTGCTGGTCGTAGTGTCTAGTTTGATTAGAGTTTCGAATTCGTAGTCACCCAGGCGTCACGCTATTTCATTTTTGCCGCCTCTCAACACTCCTCACCGCTGCATTGTCTTCCTTCAAACCACACACCCTAGTCATATTTGAGTCCTCCCTCCACTCGGTTTGGAGTTCCATCGTTGTCAACAGCAACACTTCTTTTCCTTGGCCGAAGTTCTTTCAAGCACGCCGCTTTGCTTTCGTGTTCTGGTATCTATCTCCTTTAATTATCGTGCTGCCTATATATATAAAAAAGAAGGAAATCTGAGCTGAACCACCTCTCTACTCTCTCCACACCATTTTGCTGCATTTGCCAATCCGTCAAATTTTGGTGCACAATTCAAAGTGTAGAGAGAGAGAGAAAGATCTGGTGAGTCTGGTAAAAGAAGGGTGTGTCTGGTGAGTGTTGTTTGGAGCCCTTTTGAGTTTGTTATTCAGTTTTAGGGCTCCCACAAAAAAAACAG
Organism: Otatea glauca; assembly: GCA_036346275.1. Taxonomy (NCBI): domain Eukaryota; kingdom Viridiplantae; phylum Streptophyta; class Magnoliopsida; order Poales; family Poaceae; genus Otatea; species Otatea glauca. The sequence goes on along the minus strand of CM070716.1, from coordinate 6,247,204 downwards.
GACAGCAAGGTACAAAGAGGGAGAAAGATCGAAATAAAAAAGAAACTGCTTGCTGTTTTTGCTTTGTGATGTGTTCGTTTTGCCTAGCGGTGACATACATCTGTGATTCGATTCACGTCTCTATTTCAGTCTAGGCCTAGGACCAGCATATATCGACTTGAATTCTTATTCAATTTGTGCGACTATTTTGGCATTAGCGTTTTCATTTGCTACCATATTAGCTGCCTATAGCTACACAAATACTCCAACTGTTCCGATAATTGCTACTTGCACCGGTACATTATATCTTTTGACGTTTGACTTGCCGGTTGCCGACAACTCCTGTTTCGTTTGGTCAGAATTGGTAAGCCTTTGATTAACAAGTAGAGAGTTGAGTGCCTTTGTTAGCCACATCCTGGTAGTTGATAGGGCAACTTAACTCTTGTGTTTGCTTGTTTTCCTCTCTTGTTTTTCATCTAACCATGTCGAGAAAGAAGATAATGTGCCCTCTCACTCACCCCGTACACGACTCATCATACAACACTTTGATCGACAAGTACGGGTGCGTACTGAATATCTGGAAGAGGATGTACGAGTGACCAATGAGCGCCTTGGTCAGCTTGAAGCTGCACAAATTGAGACTAATTTGTCTCTCACGGCCGTCAATGCTTCACTTAACCAAATTCTCACTCGCCTTGATGGATTGGGTGGTACCAATACAGTTCACGAGGTGAATGACCGACGACAATGGGATGACACTCATGGAGCATTGGGAAGTGACGTGGCCAATAATAATGATGATGAATATGTTGCTAACACTGAGGTTGGGGAGGTAGATGCACGTCTACGTCGTCGACGTCAACGCAACCGCACTGGTATGGTTCCTTTGCAACATAACGTATGTGCAATTGACGCCTCACTTGGTAAGCTCAAATTCACAATCCCACCTTTTGATGGCAAATATGATCCTGATGCTTATCTTCAATGGGTATAAGAAATTGAACAAAAATTTGATTGCTATGATTATCCAGATGACAAACGAGTTAAAGCTGCCACTAGTGAATTCTTCGCCTTAACTTCGTTTGGTGGAGCGAATATAAGCATAAAAATCCAAATCTTGCACGTGCTTGGGAAGACTTAAAAGAATCATGCGCTCTAGATTTGTTCCTTCATATTATGCGCGTGATCTTTTAAATAAATTGCAACAATTGAGGCAAGGTAGTAACTCTGTAGAAGAATATTATCAAGAATTGCAAATGGGTATGCTTAGATGTGAGCTAGTTGAGAATGAAGAAGCTGCCATGGCTAGGTTTCTGGGTGGGTTAAATCATGAAATTCAAGATATTCTCGACTATAAAGAGTACAATTCCATCACCCGTTTGTTTCATCTTGCTTGCAAAGCTGAACGAGAAGTGCAGGGTCGACGTGCAAGCACAAGAGCTACCTTTTCTACAGGTCATGCTAACAATTGGACGCCTCTACACCCAGTATTACTACTGCTCGTGCTACTCCTTCTGCTCCTACTTCGACAACTTACGAGGCTCGGGTTTTTTCCGTTGTTGCTTCCAAAGCATCCGCGGTAAGGAAAACAATTGCACCGGACCTTCCTACGAGCTCATCATCTGTAGCATCAACTGGCAGGACTCGAGATGTGCAATGTCATCAATGCAAAGGCTATGGACATATCAGGAGCCAATGTCCAAACAAGCGTGTTTTAATCATACACTATAACGGTGAGTATTCTTCTGCTAGTGATATTGATGAAGATACACATGCTTTGCTAGCTGATCCTGCAGAAGACGAGGAGGAGCATATTGCGGCTGACCATGCCGATTGCTACAAAAGCCTCATCGTACAACGGGTCCTGAGTGTTCAAATGGGACAAGCGGAACACAATCAACGAAACAATTTATTCCATACTAAGTGTGTGGTGAAGGAGCGCTCGTGCCAAGTGATCATTGATGGTGGCAGTTGCAACAACTTGGCTAGCTCCGACATGGTGGACAAGCTCTCTTTGAACACTCGACCTCATCCTCATCCATACTATGTTCAATGGTTTAACAACTCTGGTAAGATCAAGGTAACACGCTTAGTTACATTTCCTTTGTCTATTGGTTCATACCATGGTTCTGTTGATTGCGATGTTGTGCCGATGCAAGCATGTTCTATCTTGTTAGGAAGACCATGGCAATATGATAACAATTCTACTCATCATGGTCGATCCAATCAATATTCCTTTGTGCATAATGGAAAGAAAATTGTTTTGCATCCAATGTTGCCAACTGCTATTCTGAAAGATGAGCTTGCTAGAGCTAACAAATTGCGAGAAACTGAACATGCAAGTCAAATTGTGGATAAATCTAAAAATGAGATCAAACTGAAAGGTGCTTGTTTCTTCACTACGAAGTCAGATTTGAATGAGCTCATCCATGACAATTCTACCTGCTATGCTTTGGTTTGCACAGATGCTTTGTTTTCTCTAGAAGATCTGCCTATTACTTTGCCTCCTACTTTCACTCACCTTTTGCAGGAGTATAATGATGTATTTCCAAAGGAGATGCCTCCAGGTTTACCACCAGTCCGAGGGATTGAGCATCAGATTGACCTCATTCCTGGAGCACCTTTACCAAACCGTGCACCATGCCGAACAAACCTTGAAGAAACAAAGGAGATATAATGCCAAGTTCAAGAATTGCTCGACAAAGGGTATGTACGTGAATCACTTAGCCCTTGTGCTGTCCCTGTCATCCTAGTACCCAAAAAGAATGGATCATGGCGTATGTGTGTTGACTGTAGAGCAATCAATAATATCACTGTTCGATATCGTCATCCTATTCCTAGGTTAGATGATATGCTAGATGAATTAAGTGGCTCTACTGTGTTTTCGAAAGTAGATTTGCGAAGTGGGTACCATCAGATAAGAATGAAATTGGGCGATGAATGGAAAACTGCTTTTAAAACCAAGTTTGGATTATATGAATGGTTAGTTATGCCTTTTGGGTTAACTAATGCACCTAGCACTTTCATGAGACTAATGAACGAGGTTTTATGCAAATTCATTGGTAAATTTGTGGTGGTCTACTTTGATGATATTTTGATCTATAGCAAATCACTTGAGGAACACTTAGATCATTTGCGTGCTGTTTTTCTTTGCTTTCGTCATGCGCTTGTTTGGTAACATCGAGAAGTGCACCTTTTGCAATGATCGAGTCTCTTTTCTTGGTTATGTTGTCACTCCACAGGGCATTGAAGTTGACCAATCAAAAGTTAAAGCCATACAAGGATGGCCAGTACCTAAGACGGTGACACAGGTGAGAAGTTTTCTTGGTCTTGCAGGCTTCTACTGGCGCTTTTTGAAGGATTTTAGCACCATTGCCGCGCTGATGAATCACCTAACAAGAAAGGCAGTTCCGTTTGTTTGGACTAATGATCACGAGACTGCCTTCAACATCTTGAAAGATAAGTTGACACATGCACCCTTACTCCAACTTCCAGATTTCTCTAAAACATTTGAGCTAGAATGTGGTGCCAGTGGAGTAGGCTTGGGAGGTGTTCTTTTGCAAGAAGGCAAACCTGTGGCATACTTTAGTGAAAAATTGAGTGGGCCTCGTTTGAACTATTCTACTTATGATAAGGAACTTTATGCTTTAGTTTGAACTTTGGAAACTTGGCAACATTATTTATGGCCCAAAGAATTTGTGATTCATTCTGATCATGAGTCTCTCAAACACATTCAAAGTCAAAACAAACTGAATCGTAGACATGCTAAATGGGTTGAATTCATATAATCTTTTCCCTATGTTATCAAACATAAGCAGGGAAAAGAAAATGTGATTGCTGATACTTTGTCTCGACGTTATGCGTTGCTTAATAAACTTGACTTCCAAATCTTTGGATTAGCAACCATTAAACAACAATATGCTACTGATGCTGATTTCAAAGATGTTTGGCTGCATTGTAAAGACAGAAAAACATGGAACAAATTTGTCCTCACCAAGGATGGATTTGTATTTCGCGCTAACAAGTGTGCATTCCAGTGAGTCCGTTCGTTTGTTACTTTGCGGGAGGCACATGGGCGCCTTGATGGGACACTTTGGTGTCAAAAAGATGGAGGATTTACTTGCTAGCCATTTCTATTGGCCCAAGATGCGCCGAGACGTTAAAAGGTATGTAGCTCGCTGCATAACTTGTCAGAAGGCAAAATCTCGTCTTCAACCCCACGGTTTGTATATGCCTCTTCCTGTCCCCTCTTTACCTTAGGAAGACATTTCCATGGACTTTGTTTTAGGATTGCCTCAAACTAAGAAGGGGAGGGATAGTATATTTGTGGTGGTCGATAGATTCTCTAAGATGGCTCATTTCATACCATGCCATAAAACTGATGATGCTACTCACATTGCTGATCTTTTCTTTCGTGAAATTGTTCGCTTGAATGGTGTACCAAATACAATTGTTTCAGATAGAGATGCTAAATTTCTTAGTCATTTTTGGAGAATTCTATGGGCTAAATTGGGGACTAAATTATTATTCTCAACTACTTGTCACCCCCAAACTGATGGACAAACTGAGGTTGTTAATAGAACACTTTCTACCATGCTAAGGGCTGTGTTAAAAAAGAACATTAAATTGTGGGAAGAATGCTTGCCTCATGTTGAGTTTGCTTACAATAGATCCATGCATTCTACTACCAAGATGTGCCCTTTTGAGATTGTATATGGTTTTGTACCTCGTGCTCCAATTGATTTATTGCCACTACCATCTTCTGAAAGGATTAATTTTGATGCTAAGCAACATGCTGATTTGATGCTAAAATTACATGAGTCAACAAAAGAGAATATTGAAAGAATGAATGCTAAATATAAACTTCTTTAGTGAAGGAAGAAAGCACTTAAAATTTGAACCTGGAGATCTTGTTTGGTTACATTTGCGCAAAGATCGTTTTCCCGAGTTACGGAAATCTATGTTAATGCCGCGAGCTGATGGTCCATTTAAAGTACTTGAACGGATTAACGATAATGCATATAAGCTTGAGTTTCCTGCAGATTCTGGGGTTAGTCCCACATTTAACATCGCAGATTTGAAGCCCTACTTGGGTTCCGAGGAGGAGCTTGAGTCAAGGACGACTCCGATGCAAGACGGGGAGGATGATGAGGACATCACTATCTTTGATATAGCCACACCAACAACTCAACGACAAGATGGAATGATGAAAGGACCAGTTACGCGAGCTCGTGCACGTCAGCAAATGGTCAACATGGTGCTATGGAATTATGGAGAAGCACCATCTCGTGAAGCAGACAGAATACGCCAGCATGTAAAGAAGATGAAGACTCCTCATACAGATGGGCCGGCCCATAAGGAGGCGCCATGCATCATGGAGGAGGCGCCATGGCCAAGTTGGACCTAGCTCATGGCTGGCCCAAGGTGGCTAGGCGCCCCCCTCCTAGCCCACACGGCCCAACTGCATAGATTAGTACCATATGGCTTAGTGCTTAATCTCTGGCGGCCCTTACATTAATATAAAGCATGTAATAGGAGCCACAACGGATTTGGGTTTAGTTTAAGAATCAGTTTAGCTTCTTTGCTACTGTCCGTGCAAGCACGTGTCGATTAGACCGTCTGCACACGAGTAAACAAGACTCCAAATTTCAGATTGGTTTGCCTAAATTCAAATAATCATATTTGCAATTTCAGATTGCTTGTTATCTTGTTCTTGCTCGTTCTTGATTGCGTGCAGGATCGTTGTTCGTGCTCCGGCAGGAACAACCAAACAGGAGATTGGTGTACCGGTTGCTAAGGCGCAAGCGTCGTGGACGGTTGTAGTCGGGCCGCTAACGTCGAACTCTGAATCAGATCGAGAGTTCCCTCGTCTCTCATCGAAAGATCGGGCCACTTAATCTATCAGTTCTGCGTCGATTACATGGCTCATGTCGAACCAATAGGTGTGCCTCAATCTCACCATGAGGGGAGACTCCAGGGCATCGGGACCATTAGAAGGAAAGCAATCACTCCTGATCTGGCTGCCTATGCTCAAGCTCATTTCACGGTTTTGCAACACATGGCTGTAGTGTCCCCGTACATCGATGAGCATAAGCACTGGCTACGGCAAGAGAATCTGACGCGGTAAGAGTCTTGGATCACGAGACAGCATAACCTTCAGTTTAACAGATGGCTGAAGGAGCCACCCATCACTGGGACCTCGTCAGGTGATACGCTCACATGGTTGGTAATGAGATGCTCGAAATTTGAAACACTTAACTTTGTGTATATATGCATCTGATTTATTTAATAAAGTTTCCTTTTCTTTACTGATATTGCTTCATCTAGAATTCCATATACATTATACATTATCCACTATCGATTGTAAGTCAAGGAGGCCAAACTCTGGTTTTACCTCAGCATTGAAGGTCCGTCTGGGATAAAAACTTTCATAAACGGTTCTTATACATAACCGTCTACGATAAAATACTATCGTAGATGGTTCTAATATAGAACCGTCTGCGGTAAAATACTATCACAGACGGTTTTGTTTAAGAACCGTCTGTGATGTTATTATAACAGACGATCCTAAACTAGAACCGTCTGTGATAGGGGAGCCCTATAAAAAGGCCACTCTTGCAGATCATTCATTCTCCACTCCAGCGCTCAAAACCCTAGCTAGCTTTGTCTCCCAAGCCCTGACGCTTCGTCTCCCATTTCGACGCCTGCCCCCAACCTCGATGCTGCCCCCTCGTCAACGTCGGCTCGACGCTGCCCCCTCGCCGAGGCTGCCCCCTCGTCGACACCGCCTCGACGCCGCCCCTTTGCTGAGGCCACCCCTCGTCGATGCATCAACTTGGTGGAAACAATCAGCTTTTCCTGGTAAAGTACCACTGATTTGCTCTGGCTGTTGATTGTAGGTCATGATCTGTCTGTTCATTGACACTATTACACGCATGCATGCATATATACTTTCAGTGAGCTATGAGCATATGTATGTTCGTTCTTAACATCGTCTAGTGGCATTCTTTAAGGTCCGATGAATGAATGAACCTATAGGTTCTTTATGAATTTTGTTAGCACGAGACAGTGGAGATCCTATCAGAATTTGAACAAGCATCAAAGTCAAAAGCCACCACGTGTGGTTCGCTGTATGAAATTCCTCAAAACAACTAAATTAGCTAGACGATGTCGGCTTTCTCAATGTCAACTTCAGTTTACTTGCGCATGCACTTAATCAAGAGTTCAAGTTCGTCGTTCTCGGTAAATTAGTACACTTGTGTTTGTGCTTATACACTAGAATTGAGAAAACATCGAACGACATGGAACTCCTTGTCACTAAGAAAACGCCCAATCAAGTAACAATTGTGTTGGAAGAGGCCGATCTGGAGCGAATTCGAGGACATCTTTGTGCCTTCTTGCTCAGTCAAATCTTAAATGAAAAAGGCGAGTTCCACGCTACCTTGTAACTTCAGGAGTTGTATTTTTTTCTGAATTACCATTTGGGTTAATTGTCAAACTTGTGCTGTGGATTTGTGAATTGTAGTTGTGCATTGAATTAATTGGTTAATGGTATTGAGTTCCATTTGGTTAATATATCTGAGTTCATTTCTGAAAGAGATGTGTCGTGCAATATTAATCTATACATAATCTGCTTCGTGATGTGATGTAATCTGAGTTGATTGATGAAATGGATATAATACCTGTAATCTGAAATGGTTGTAATGTTTGTAATGTGAGTTTAGTTATTCTGTAATCTGTTTTTTCCAGAGGGCATGGCTAGCATTTCTTGAGGCTAGCCAATAAATAGAAAAATGGTTGTCTATTGGAAGTCTTATCACAGACGGTTTTTAATTAAAAATGGTCTGTGATGTAATGATGTAACACACGGTTTCAAGCTAAAACCATCTATGATATCATAACATCACAAACAGTTTTTTATTAAAAACCATCTGTGATGTTATGATATCATAGACGGTTTTACTTTGAAACCATCTGTGATATCTGTCGGGACCTAATTCTGAGAATTTGGACCCTCTGTGTATTCTGTTCTAGTCCAGGATCACGCTAGCACACACAACCTTTACAGGGTTGAACATCACAGACATTCACAACGATACCATAATAAATATTGCAAACATTTATATAAACTGAATTGTACGACCTTATGGTCTCCTTACATAAATCAGCCATGCAGGGTTTACATTATCAGAGTGAACAGGAAACAGCGGAAAACATATGAACTTCGTGGAAGACCTCATCTTTCCATAGGCAACCGACTGGGCTTGCCACCTAATTGTCCGGATCTTCAATATAGTCCTCCTCCCAGGCCGGCGTAGACTCTTCCACTGATGTTGGGATTGATAGGCAAGGATGGGAGAGTACTCAAGGCACTCAACAAGTAATGCACAGAATGCGGTGCTATTACTACATGCAAGGCTTATTCCAAAGAATTGGCTTTCTTGGTTCCTTTGCATTAAACAGCATTTTTAAAACTAGCATCTTATTTAGATTAAAAGCAGTGAAAACAGTTATATATAATGCTAAGTTCTTCAAACAGTTTTTCTTCAAAGATTCTCGACACACAGCCTTAAACAGTTCATTTTTAGCACTGGCACATAGCCACCCATTCCACATTTTTATTTTTGAAGATCTAACCCTTGACTGTAATCCCTGATTGATGCTCAGTACCGCGAGCACGGCTATTCGAATAGATTTGACAATCTGCAGAGGTTGTACACTTTATCCACAAGATACCGTCGCTCACCACACAAGTGATTGCCTGTAACAAAGCCTTTCAGGAACCTCTACCTGACCAATGAACCTCTCCGGTATTACCTTCACTATCACTTTCCTCACACAGAGCCGAAGTATAGGACAGGACAACACCGTTGGATGGGCACCAAGCCGTAGCACAGGTACGCTCCCCCACACAGATACACCCTCGTGTACTGTCACCCCAAGGTATCAGAGGAAAGATATCAGAACCCTAATCAACTAGGCTTGTCCCATATTAGACATGTGGTTGTACGGGTGACTCAGGTCAAAGGCTTGCAAGGTGAAGTCCTTAACTGACCAAGGCAAGACTTACAGCACTCAACAGTGGCACACAGCCCAATGTGGCACACAGACTCACATCACTCATCAACCCAATGCCACACAGGCCCACTTGGCACAAATCCTCTTGCCACTTGCCCCAGTCTAATCATTTCCCACCCCGTTGATTATTGTGCAACACATGCCAGCAATAACTCAACATTGGTACAGAACCACATAGGTCTCTGTACCTTAGTCTCATCATGTGGCATCATCACACCATTTTCAAAATAAATTCAATATTTCATTAGTCAACATTGATACATTTTTCGAAAGATCATTCATGACTCGTTGCAAAGCTAAGTAGCTAATCACGGTCTAGCCTCCCGTGTTGGCATCATATTAATATCCAACAAATACGAATAACCTTAGGGTGGACAATGGTTTAAAGGCATACAAATAGTAATTTCAAGGTGGTGATAACAATATGGGTTGTTTGCTACATATTCCAAATCAATTTAAATATATTTAAATAAATTAGCATGCATAATTTCAAAGCAAAATTTACATTTTAAATATGGGAACAAAATGATCAAAGCATCACTTGCTTTCAAAGAGTTGTTGGTCTTGATCCGAAGCTTGATCTTGAGCGACGAACTCTTCTTCAAGATTATCCGGCAAATTTGCGTCTACGCGTAAAAAAAATAACATAGAAAATAAATAACCAAAACTGTAGTCTAGAAGATCCCAAAAATTCAAATAAAATTCATAAATAAAAATATCTCAATTCTATTAGAGACTGGAATCACCTCAATTGGAGTTAAAATGCAAAAGTTATAGCCTTTCAAAGTTTTAAATAAAATATAAATCAGAAAATCCGATTTGTTATAATTATTTTTATACAGGAAAATTGGGATTTCTGACATCAGCACATAAATGAAATTCGGTCGAAATATTTTTATATATAAAAATAATTATGAAGTCAGCTATGACGTTAGCATGACATGTGGCGCCTGCGGTGCTTTGCCCGCGTCGCTTCGATCTATGGACCCGGTCCATCTGATACGCTCGGTCCACCGTGGACCCGATCCACGAACAATAAACACGGCTCCACGATGATGTCGAGATCGGCGTCGAGCGGCGCCTCGAGATTCGTGCACGAACACGTGTCACTATCTCGGCCATCGCTCAACCTACGGCCAGATCTTAGCCACGTGGCGAAATCGTGGCCGTCAAAGGATTCAACGACCAGATCTCACACGCATGCAGCGCCACGATTTCCGCGCTGCCATGCGGCACGCATCTGACGGTGCGCCTGAATCCAACGGTCAGATCCCACGCACGCCTGGCGACGCCTCGGCTACGCAGCGACACGCGGCGCAATCGCAACGGCGAACCCGAAATCGACGGCTGGATCTGGTCTCTGCCACGGTGAAAATGCCCACTCGTCAGCACACGATTCGGCGAGGGTACGACACCATCACCGCCGCACGTTCAAATCTGAACGGCCCGGATCCTTAAGGCAAAACCAGATCTGAACTCAACCGTTCTGATCCGATCCAGCGCGCGAGTTACCGGCGGTTTCGCTTCATCTTAACTACGCGGCGCAATCTCACGTGTACACTAACGATCCAACAGCTGAGATCTACTAAAAGACCTAATATCCAGATCTAATCTATGCCGCACATCACAGATCTAACGGCTACGATCTAATCCAAACGTAAACAGAGAAGGGCTAAGTGGACGTACCGTACCGGTTGGATGGCGATCGAATGGTCGACGGAGCTCGCGAAGGTCAGCGGCGGCGAGGAAGGACAGGCTGTCGGAGCTAAGGAAGACGGCGCAGACGATGACGCTACGGTGGCTCTCCAGCGTGAAGAACTAGCGCGTTCGACGCGTCTTGGCGAGATCGGTACTCCGGTGACCTCGGCGACAGCGGAGATGCAACGGGCGGCGAGCAAAAGACGAAAGACTACGGCGGCGCACTCGAGCAACTACGACGAGCTAGAACGGAGTCTCTGGAGCGTCTCGACGAGCGTGCGAGGAGTCAAACTGAGCAGCGTGAAGTCCTCTGCACGACGCGCTAACCGAAGCCCTAAAAAGAGCCCCGACGTGCGCGCTACAGGTAGCGAAACCGGCGGCCTTCAATGTCCACGACTCACCGGTGATCTCGCGTAGACAAGGCGACGTGGCGCAATCCTGAGCATCCACGCGGACTCGATTGGACGGCTGCCAACGCTTGGCGACGCGGCGCAACTGCGAGCGTTTGATCGGAATCGGACGACGCGCGGCTAGGGTTTTCAGGGTGTTGGGCTGGGCTAAGCACAGTGCTGGGTCGGCCCATCACTGTTCATCTGATTTTCAAAGCTTTTCTAATTAAAATAAATCAGATAAATAAACAAAGCCAAAATAAATAGCAAAAATACCTGGAAAAATCCGGAAAAATTCTGGAGAATATTTTGGAACATTCTGAACTCAAATAAAAATATTTCCAACAAAACTTTGTATAAACTTTTGCATGAATTTAATTAAATTCAAGAAAGGTCATAAATGAATAAATCCAATTAAATTCTTATAAATTCTCAGAAATTCTCAAAAATAAAAAATACTCCAAAATTTAAATTAGAGTAAATTTCAGGGTGTTACAAACCTCCCCCCTTAACAGAAACTCATCCTCGAGATTCAGGGCTGACTATAGAAACAGGTTAGGAAACTCCTTTAGATCTTCTTCGCGTTCCCACGTTGCTTCATTTTCCAAATGGTTGCTCCACTGAACTCTGCAAAAACGCGTTGACTTGTTCCTTATTTCTTTGACCATTATGTCTAGAATCTTCACCAGCTGCTCTTTATAAGTCAGATCTTCTTGCAGCTCGATTACCTCCAAAGGTGTTTGCTCTTCCGGTACTCGAAGACACTTCTTCAATTGAGACACATGGAATACATCATGCACTCCTGCCAAAGACTGTGGTAACTCCAACTGATATGCAACTTCACCTCTACGGCTCAAGATCTTGAATGGCCCAACATATCTGGGTTTGAGCTTCCCTTTTGCGTGGAATCTTCTAACTCCTTTGAGGGGGGTGACTCTGAGATACACAAAGTCTTCAGGTTCAAAGCTCAATTCCCTGCGACGATTGTCGGCATAGCTTTTCTGCCTTGACTGAGCAATCTTCAGTCTTTGTTTGATCATGGCGATCTGCTCTTCCGCTTTCTGAAGTATATCCTGACCAAAAACATGTTGTTCGCCAGTCTCATTCCAGTTCAATGGTGTTCGACAGGATCGACCATACAAAGCTTCAAATGGAGACATCTGTAAACTTGCCTGATAACTGTTATTGTAGCTAAACTCGGCATAAGGCAAACACCTTTCCCATGAAGTAGCATATGCTAAGGCACAGGCTCTCAGCATATCTTCAAATATCTGGTTAACTCTCTCAGTTTGACCATTTGTCTGCGAATGGTATGCTGTACTGAAGTTCAAACGAGTCCCCATTGCCTCTTGCAATTTACCCCAAAAACTTGAGGTAAATTGAGTACCTCTGTCAGACACTATTTTCTTCGGTACTCCGTGCAAACAGACAATTCTTGCCATATAAAGTTCTGCTAACCGGTCTCCGGAATAAGTGGTCTTTACTGGTATGAAATGTGCCACTTTAGTTAATCGATCTACTGTGACCCAGATGGAATCATATCCACTTTGAGTTCTGGGTAAACCGGTTATGAAATCCATACCGATCTCTTCCCATTTCCACTCAGGTATCTTTAAGGGCTGTAATAATCCCGCTGGTCTCTGATGTTAGTGTTATGCCCTTGAGGCAATCATTTAGATGATTGTAACATGACTATGTTTATGAATAATAATATGATTATTGGTCCAATGAATGTATATCATTGTATTGATCAACAAGTATGTGACTTGATTATGAAGCTCTTTACTTAATGATGTAATTCGATAAATATCTCTGATCGGATATCATCGTATAGGACTACGATGAATAGATCAGCACATGTAGTGATCGATGATCATGCTTCATAGATCATGGGATATGGAGATATACGCATTAATTTGGATTGAATCCGTAATTAATGAACCTCGTGGGCTTAGCATGCTGGTGGGCCCTGGTTTAGGGTTTCATCTCGTGGCTATATAAGGAGGGGAGGAGGGAGGGCGCAGAGTGTGCTTTCCACGGTTTAGGTTTGATTCACTTGAAACCCTAGCCTCCTCCTCTCGCGCCCTGCCGAGCGACTAGGTGCTTGCACACGACGCACGCGTTCCATCTCGGACGTGTGGACTCTGCGGTGGCGTTGCTGCGATCGCGGCGTGGGAGGACGATCCACGGCGAGGCGAGGACGATCCACTACATCGACGCAACGATCGCGGCGAGGACGAACCACTACATCGACGCTGAAGGATTCCGCAATCGCGCATCTAGTGGTAATCTTATCTATGATCCCCTTCTTGCGGTAGCTTTACGGTTCTTGTGTAGTTTTTTTGTGCTAGCGTAGCATACCGCGTTTCCCTTCATCTGATGCATTCCTTTGACTCTTTGACATATGTCACATAATGCAACATATTCGACGACTTCCCGTTTCATGCTTGGCCACCAAAATCTTTCTTTTAAATCTTGATACATTTTTGCACTTCCTGGATGAATTGAGTACTTGGAGTCATGGGCTTCCTCCAAAATTAACTGCTTCAGTTCCTTTTTGTTCGGCACACAAATACGCCCGTTAAACCACATAGTACCTTGCTCATCCAGCTTGAAATCCTTTGCCTTACTTGCATCCATTTTGGACTTAATTCTCTTGATTTTGTCGTCATCTTTTTGTCCTTCCCTAATCTGATCTTCCAGGGTAGGTTTTACTTCCAAGGATGCTAAGAATCCTTCTGGCACCATTTCCAATTTTAATTTCTGGAAATCCTTACACAATTCTGCCTGACTTGCTTCCAACAGCATATTTACACTATGGTTCTTTCTGCTCAAGGCATCTGCCACCACGTTGGCTTTGCCAGGATGATAATGAATTCCAACATTATAATCTTTGATTAACTCAAGCCATCATCTTTGCCTCATATTTAGGTAAGCTTGCGTGAAGATATACTTAAGACTTTTATGATCAGTATACACTTCACATTTGTTTTCGATGAGATGGTGACGCCATATTTTCAGTGCATGCACTACGGTAGTTAATTCCAAATCATGAGTTGGATAATTCTCCTCATGCGGCCTCAATTGCCTCGATGCATATGCTATTACCTTTCGGTTTTGCATTAGCATGCATCCCAATCCCTGGCGCGATGCATCACAATAGATGCCGAAGCTTTGATGAACGTCAGGTAAAACTAATACAGGTGCTGATGTTAATTGTTTCTTCAACTCCTGGAAACTCTTTTCACACTCTGGTGTCCATAAGAATTTCTTTTCCTTTTTCAACAATTGCATAAGGGGTCTCGCAATCATGGAGAATCCTTCGATGAAACGACGGTAATATCCCGCCATTCCAAGGAAACTACCGATTTGGGTTACCGTCTTCGGTTGTTCCCAATGTAATACTGCCTCCACTTTCTTTGGATCTACCGCAACTCCTTCCGCAGTCATTATGTGTCCAAGAAATTCAACCTTATTCTTCCAGAAATCACATTTATTAAATTTTGCAAACAACTGTTGTTCCCTCAACTTTTGAAGAACTAACCTTAAATGTTCGGCGTGCTCTTCTCTTGTCTTGGAATAGACAAGAATATCATCTATGAACACGACAACGAACTTATCCAAATATTCCATAAAAACCTTATTCATCAAGTTCATGAAATATGCTGGTGCATTTGTCAAACCAAAGGACATAACTGTAAACTCGTAATGTCCATATCTTGACGAGAATGCAGTCTTCGAAATATCCTCTGATCGGATCTTCAATTGATGGTATCCCGATCAGAGATCAATCTTGGAGAAGACTCCTGCTCCTCTCAACTGGTCGAATAGATCATCGATCCTTGGTAGCGGATATTTATTCTTTATCGTCACGTCATTGAGTGCACGATAGTCTATACACATTCTAAAACTACCATCCTTCTTCTTGACGAACAAGACAGGTGCTCCCCATGGCGATGAACTAGGTCTTATAAACCCTTTTTCCAACAGCTCTTCAATTTGTTTCTTCATCTCCACCAATTCATCCGTGGACATCCGGTAGGGTCTCTTGGCTATCGGATCTGTTCCTGGAACAAGTTCTATAACGAACTCGATACCTCTCTCCGGCGGCATTCCAGGTAAATCCTCCAGAAAAACATCCGAATACTCTCTGACTATTAGAACATCTTCTAAGCTGACGGCCTTCATGCTGTTGACCATCAACTGACCATCTCGCACTACTGTCACTTCAATCTCAATCCTTCGCCCTTCCGAGCTCTCGACTGACATGACTCTTCTTCCACAGTCCAACACTGCCTTGTGCTTAGTTAGCCAATCCATTCCCAGGATAACATCCAGGGTTTGGGTATTAAGGACGATTAAGTTCGCTAGCAACTCTACACCATTAATTATTAGTCTTACCCCAAAACATCCTACTTTTGACCGGAGTTCTGATCCAGGGGATTGGACTATAAGCACACATTTAAGATTCACTATATCCATATCATTTTGAACAGCAAAATCTCGGTAAATAAATGAATGTGAAGCTCCAAAATCAAATAAAACAGTAGCTGGTACTGAATTTACTAGGAACTTACCCAGTACAACGTCTGTTGCATTCTGAACCTCATCCGCGGTGATGTGATTTACTCGGCCTCTCGCAGTTGCTTGAGACGGAGTTGCTGATGATGATGCCCCGCGGTTCACATTCGGCGCTGGAGTCCTTGCGGGTGTGTTTCCTAGGTTAAAACGGACTGGGGTGACACCTCCTTTCTTGGGGCAGTTATTGCCAAAATGCCCCAGCTCATTGCAGTGACAACAACGTCTTCCCGCTGCCTGAGAGTTCCCTCCAGTCTGTACCACCATTCTGGCCGGATTTTGAACATTCTGGCCCACTGGACGGTTTGCCGGCAGTGGTGCCCTATCACCACCTCTGGGTTGGAATCGGACAAATTGTTGGGGTGCTGTCCTCTGCCTCTGTTGGCCCGAACGACCTCCTTGTTGCGCCATTCTACGCTTTCTGTTGTCATCCAACTCTCGGCGCTTGTCTTCCAAAATAAGAGCCTTGTTAACCAGCTCCTGGAAGTCAAGGAATGTGTGGGTGATCAGTCCCACTTGCAGCCCTGCATTCAATCCCTTCATAAAGCGGGATTGTCTTGCTTTGTCCGTAGCTACGTCCTCTGGTGCGTAGCGTGCCAACTGAGTAAACTTATTAAGGTAGTCGGCCACTGATTGGCCACCCTGCTTGAGATTCTGAAATTCTTCCTTCTTCAGATCCATGATACCTTCTGGCACATGGTATTGGCGGAAGGCTGCTGTGAACTCCTCCCATGTGATGCCCTGAGGATCCTCATGCGATGCACAAAAGTTTTCCCACCATTCTGCGGCGGTTCCCTCTAATTGATGAGAGGCATAGAGTACCCTCTCATTTCCTACACATTGGGTTATGTGCAGCTTCCTTTCTATTGTCCTCAGCCAATCATCCGCTTCCAACGGATTAGCATTACCCGAGAACATAGGTGGGCGAGTCCTCATAAACTCTGGCAGTCTTGAGTAGGGGTGTGGTCCATGGTTACCCCCATGCTGAACATTTGCAGCAGCTTGGTTGGAAATCTGCTGCATGGTTTGCATCATGGTGCTCATCAACTGAGTTTGGGCAGCTAAGAAAGCTCCCAGATTCTGCAGATCAACTTGCGGTGGTTGAGGGATTGGCTCCTCATTCTGCTTTTCCGCCTGGTTGGCACCACTTCCGCTGGCTCCAACATTGCCACGAGTCCTCACCATCTACCAGCACAACTTTGGTCAAACCTCAGTTTAAAAAAAACAGAGAATAGTGAGAATTCAGCATGGATATGAAGTAAGAGAGAAAAGATAAGTCGAGATTTCATTGACATTCTTGCTCAAGTTGATTAAATTTTAGAAAATAGTTTTGTCCTCCAGACACAACTAACCTAGCTAGGGTCAAGACCTACAGTCAGCCTGCTCTGATACCACCTCTGTCGGGACCCGATTCTGAGAATCTGGACCCTCTGTGTATTCTGTGCTAGTCCAGGATCATACTAGCACACACAGCCTTTACAGGGTTGAACATCACAGACATTCACAACGATACCATAATAAATAGTGCAAACATTTATATAAACTGAATTGTACGACCTTATGGTCTCCTTACATAAATCAGCCACACAGAGTTTACATTATCAGAGTGAACAGGAAACAGCGGAAAACATATGAACTTCGTGGAAGACCTCATCTTGCCACAGGCAACCGACTGGGCTTGGCCCCTAATTGTCCGGATCTTCAATATACTCCTCCTCCCCGGCCGACGTAGACTCTTCCACTGATGTTGGGATTGATAGGCAAGGAGGAGTGAGTACTCAAGGCACTCAATAAGTAATGCACAGAATGCGGTGCTATTTCTACATGCAAGGCTTATTCCAAAGAATTGGCTTTCTTGGTTCTTTTGCATTAAACAAAATTTTTAAGAATAGCATCTTATTTAGATTAAAAGCAATGAAAACAGTTATATATATGCTAAGTTCTTCAAAAAGTTTTTCTTCAAAGGTTCTCGGCACACAGCCTTAAACAGTTTATTTTTAGCACTGGCACACAGCCACCCATTCCACATTTTTATTTTTGAAGATCTAACCCTTGACTGTAATCCCCGAGTGATGCTCAGTACCGCGAGCACGGCTATTCGAATAGATTTGACACCCTGCAGAGGTTGTACACTTTACCCACAAGATACAGCCGGTCACCACACAGGTGATTGCCCGTAACAAAGCCAACCTCTCCGGTATTACCTTCACTATCACTTCCCTCACACAGAGCAGAAGTATAGGATAGGACAACACCGTTGGATGGGCACCAAGCCGCAGCACAGGTACGCTCCCCCACACAGATACACCCTCGTGTACTGTCACCCCAAGGTATCAGAGGAAAGATATCAGAACCCTAATCAACTAGGCCTATCCCATATCAGACATGTGGTTGTACGCATGACTCAGGTCAAAGGCTTGCAAGGTGAAGTCCTTAACTGACCAAGGCAATAATTCCAACACTCAACAGTGGCACACAGCCCAATGTGGCACACAGACTCACATCACTCATCAACCCAATGCCACACAGGCCCACTTGGCACAAAGTCTCTTGCCCCTTGCCCCTGTCTGAATCATTTCCCACCCCGTTGATTATTGTGCAACACATGCCAGCAATAACTCAACATTGGTACAGAACCACACAGGTCTCTGTACCTTAGTCTCATCATATGGCATCATCACACCACTTTCAAAATAAATTCAACATTTCATTAGTCAACATTGATACATTTTCCGAAAGATCATTCATGACTCGTTGCAAAGCTAAGCAGCTAATCACGGTCTAGCCTCCCGTGTTGGCATCATATTAATATCCAACAAATACGAATAACCTTAGGGTGGACAATGATTTAAAGGCATACAAATAGTATCAAGGTGGTGATAACAATATGGGTTGATTAGCTACATACCCCAAATCAATTTAAATACATTTAAATAAATTAGCATGCATAATTTCAAACCAAATTTACATTTTAAAATCTGGGAACAAAATGATCAAAGCATCACTTACCTTCAAAGAGTTTCTGGTCTTGATCCGAAGCTTGATCTTGAGCGAAGAACTCTTCTTTGAAATTTTCTCGCAAATTTGCGTCTACGCGTAAAAAAAATAACATAGGCAATAAATAACCAAAACAGTAGTCTAGAATACCTCCAAAATTCAAATAAAATTCATAAATAAAAATATCTCAATTTTACAAATTTTTAGAGACTGGAATTACCTCAATCGGAGTTAAAATGGAAAAGCTATAGCTTTTCAAAGTTTTAAATAAAATATAAATAAAAAAATCCTATTTGTTATAATTATTTTTATATGAAAAAATTGGGATTTATGACGTCAGCACAGAAATGAAATTCGGCCAAAATATTTTTATATATAAAAATATTTATGACGTCAGCCTTTGGTGCTGCCATGTCGCCTCGGTCTATGGACCCGGTCCACAGTTCTGCTCTGGTCCACCGTGGACCCGGTCCACAGAAAAATGCACCTGGCCCCACCTGATGACGTTAGCACTGACGTCAGGTGACTGCCTCGAGATTCGTGCACGAACACGTGTCACTATCTCGGCCATCGCTCAACCTACGGCCAGATCTTAGCCACATGGCGAAATCGTGGCCGTCAAAGGATTCAACGGCCAGATCTCACACGCATGTTCGGCTCAGTGGCTCCTCGATTTCCGCGCTGCCACGCAGCACGCATCTAATGGTGCACCTGAATCCAATGGTCAGATCCCACGCACGCCTTGCATCGCCTCGGCTATGCAGCAACACGCGGCGCAATCGCGACGGCGCACCCGAAATCGACGGCTGGATCTGGTATCCGCCACAGTCAAAATGCCCATGCGTAAACAAGCGATTCGGCGAGGGTATGGCGCCTTCACCGCCGCACGTTCAAATCTGAACGGCGCGGATCCTTAAGGCAAAACCAGACCTGAACTCAACCGTTTGGATCCGATCCAACGGCGCAGGTTACCGAAGCAGTTTACTGTTCATCTTAACTACACGGCGCAATCTCACGCGTACACTAACGATCCAACGGCTGAGATATACTGAAAGACCTAATATCCAGATCTAATCTATGTCGCACATCACAGATCTAATGGCTACGATCTAATCCAAACGTAAACAGAGAAGGGCTACGTGGACGTACCGCACCGGTTGGATGGCGATCGAACGGTCGACGGAGCTCGCGAAGGTCGACGGCGGCGAGGAAGCACAGGTTTCCAGAGCTAAGGAAGACGGCATAGAAGACGACGCTACGGTGGCTCTCCGGCGTGAAGAATTGGCGCGTTCGACGCGTCTTGGCGAGATCGGTACTCCGGTGACCTCGGCGACGGCGGAGATGCAACGGGCGGCGAGCAAAAGATGAAAGACTACGGTGGCGCACTCGAGTAAGTACGGCGAGCTAGAACGGAGTCTCTGGAGCGTCTCGACGAGCGTGCGAGGAGTCAAACTGAGCGGCGTGAAGTCCTCTACACAACGCGCTAACCGAAACCCTAAAAAGAGCCTCGACGTGCGCGCTATAGGCGGCGAAACCGGCGGCCATCAATGCCCACGACTCACCGGTGATCTCGTGGAGGCGAGGCGACATGGCGTAATCCTGAGCGTCCACGCGGACTCGATTGGACGACTGCCAACGCTTGGCGACGCGGCGCAATGGCGAGCGTTCGATCGCAATCGGACGGCGCGTGGCTAGGGTTTTTGGGGTGTTGGGCCGGGCTAAGCACAGTGCTGGGCCGGCCCATCACTTTTCCTATTGATTTTCAAAGCTTTTCTAATTAAAATAAATCAGATAAATAAACAAAGCCAAAATAAATAGCAAAAATACCTGGAAAAATCCAGAAAAATTCTGGAGAATATTTTGGAACATTCTGAACTCAAATAAAAATATTTCCAACAAAACTTTGTATAAACTTTTGCATGAATTCAATTAAATTCAAGAAAGGTCACAAATGAATAAATCCAATTAAATTCTTATAAATTCTCAGAAATTCTCAAAAATAAAAAATACTCCAAAATTTAAATTAGAGTAAATTTCAGGGTGTTACAATATCTTCTATCACAGACGGTTTCTAATCCGTCTGTGATATGCCGTAACATCACTGACACATGGTTATAGACGGTTCGGGAAACCGTTTGTGATGACGGTTCCGAACCGTCTGTGATAAGCCTTTTTGTAGTAGTGAGCGATCTCTACAGATTGACGCTATACATGTGAAAGTTCAAGCTCCATTAATTTGGTTTTGGTGTTAATGACAAATCTAATATTGAGACTAACTCTTTTGATAATCATAATATTGATTAGTCTCAATTGTTAATTAATCACAAATCTTTTTATGAGACTAACTATTTTGTTGAGCTTAACTCTTATTAGTCTTTTTTTGGATGAAAAAGATGGAAATATCAAATGTATGCATTCGAGTTCATATTATCATATCTTGTTGCATTCCTTGGATATAATATTCATGATCATATTGATAAATCCAAATATGAGACTAACTCTTTAATTGAGTATACTTTTGTTTAGTCCCATCACATTGAAAAATGGAAATCCCAAAGGTATGCATCCAATACAACTCTATTATTTTCTAGATGCATTTCTTGTATTTAAGATAAAGAATGAACTTCACCGTAGCCTCAATCTTAACATGCGCGTAATGTTTCTAATTCCATATATACATGAATGCACACATTTAGGAGGAGTTCATGCTTTATCTTCAAGTCTCAATAGTATTGATCCATTTCCATCATTCCATATAAATTGGATCATTATTTTGAAACCCATCGAATTGAGTATATGAAACTTGTGTAGTTGAAATATATTCATAAAAATTTAAATACTATTTAAATTGTGTTCGGTTGTCGTTTAATCATCAAAGAACTAGATCAATGGATCTAGACTTTGCATCATGTGTTGATGGTGTTCTTTGTTGATTAAGGACAATAAAAAATGCTTGAGTATATGAAGCTTTAGTAGCACTAGTATACTCAAGACAAATATAAAAATTCATTCAATTGATTTGGGTTGTGATCAATCATCAAAGGAGTAGATCAAAGGATCTTGGGGCACTCATTATGTGTTAACGGGGGTGCATTGATGATTGGGACAACCATGTTTGTTGGACTAACTTTTTCCTTGAGGTTGTGGATATTGGTTAAGTCCAATGACATGAAGACTTTGGATGACAACATGTATCGATGGTCATCAAGTAAAGGTTTGGGACAAAGGATGTCATCATGTGTTGATGAGCATCAAGAATACATCTTGGCGAGAAAAAAAGTTCATCATGTGTTGATGAACAAGACATGGACCTGCACTTGGAGAGAGGATGATCGTCATCAATAAAAAGCTCCAAGCAGATGTGCACAAGGCAAATGTATAACTAGTATAGGGCTAATGTTGTGTTCCTAGTCTTTTACCGGTCTCGGTTTTTTGTTGGGAGATCGGGTTGCTAGTATAGGTTGCCGTACAATTAAGAGGGGTCAAATCTTATAGCTTGAGTCTTGTAATGTGTTGATGGCTCAATCCCGCGTGCACTAGCTCACCTCTTGATTTGGTTTTTGTATGGAGCAATTATTTGTGAATGTATTTTGCAAATAATCGTAACTCATGCTTGCTATCTTATTAACTTGATTCTTTGCATGGAGCTAAATATTTGCGAATGTGTTTTGCAAATAGTTGTAGCTGATGTTTGATGTTGTTCTGCAAAATGTTGAAGTTCATGCAAGTACTCTTTCTTGGCATGTGACTAGAATTTGCAAATGTGTTTTGCAGATTTCTTGAGATCATGTGTTGATTATCACATGGCTATGTTTGAGTTCATGTGTATTCTTTGTGCCTTTGTTTCCATGGATTTTTTATTTGCAAATGTGTTTTGCAAATAAGCTGATGTTTATGAATTTAGTTTTCGAGCATGTGACTATGATTTGCAAAAGTGTTTTGCAAGTTGTTTTCATCATTAGTTGATCATCACATGGCTTAAGATTTAATATTGTTGACTCTTGCTAGCTTGTAGTCACGCTCTTGATCAAGTCTATGAGGGGGATTTCTAGAAATTTCAGATTTTAGACTTGAGTGGCTACGTTGGAGTTTTTTTATATTTGGAAATATATATGGTTAATTAAATATTTAAAAATGGTAGAAATTGTAGCCCTCTTGATAAGCTTTTTATAGAGTCCAAGATCACCTAAAGCGGACTTTGGAGTAAAAAGTTATGATCGTTTTAGTTACTGAAATAGTTGTACTACCGCCCCTACATGATCGGTAGTACCGCCCGAGTGATCTACCGGTCCTAAATGGGTGATAGCACTGCCCCAATGATATTACCTCTCCAAAAGGTGGTAGTTATTTTCCAGAGAGGTATTTTTGGGTTGAAATGGTTGGCTGTTGCTCTAGCACCTATTTGAGATATTCTTGTGAGAGCAAAACCTCAAGAGCTCATAAAGCTATATTTGAGTGATTTGAGATGCAAATGAGCTAGTGTTTCTTGCGTAGAATATCTTTTGTGTTCCTTTGCATTCTTGTGAGCTAGTGTGAGCCTATTCTCTTAATTGTGCATGTGTTGCACATTGTGAGCAAGGAGAGAAGGTCTCTAGTTGCATGTGTTGCATCAAGAGAAGGATTGAGCATCCTTGTGCATGTGTTGCACTTGATGAGGATGAATCAAGAGGTTTGACATATTATTCTTGGTGTTTGCTGACACCTAGAACACGTGGAGGCGTCATGGTCCGGTGATCTTCTCAAGAGGTTTTGAGAAGGCCCGGCGAGTTGTGAAGGTTGGAGCTCACCTACCCGGAGGGGAAAGAGTTATCGCTAGTGTATTCGAGGTACTTGTTTAATTCGTGGAGCCACTCCAATTCGTTTGGGCTTACGTCAACGTGGGGGAGACCGGCAAGTGTCCGAACACCACAGTAAAAATTGTGTGTCAATTGTGGTTTGCTTTCTAATTCTCATTTACATTCTTGCAATTTACATTCCTAGAATTAAATTTCTTAGTTGTCAACCTAGGATCGTAAACCTTGATAGTAGACCTAGGTTGTTGGTGTACATAATTGAGACTAGACGATTTAGGCCTTGATTGGATAAAACCATTTGATTTACCCTTTCGCATGTAAATTAGGTTTTGGCCAAAGTAATTTTAGAGAATAATTTTTAAAACCGCCTATTCACCCCCTTCTAGTCGGCATCCTCGATCTTACAAGTGGTATCAGAGTTTGGTCTCTCATTTATTAGGCTTTACCACCTAGAGAGAAAAAATGGCGACTATGGGTTTAGTGCACCTTGATGAGACACCTATGTTTTATGGCACAAATTTTGCTCAATGGAAAAATCACATGTCATGTTATATTAAAACGATGAGCCCCAAAATTTGGTGGATCGTAGATGTCGACTTTTCATCACAACTAGATTATATTGCTCCAACTCGTGGAGAGGAGAAATCCCTACATCTCGATGCTAAAGCAACTAATTCTTTATGTAGTGCTTTGAGTGTAGAAGTGTTTAATCAAATTTGCAATCTCAAGAGCGCCCATGCGATGTGGACTAAACTTCAACAAAAATATGAATCATCCACATCAACCAATGAAGATTGCATTGATGAATGGATATCGGGAGAAGAAATCTCAAATTCTTCCTCAAGTGATGATGAGCCTTCAACTCCATCCTCATCAACTCATTGCTTAATGGCAAAATGTAAAAATAAGGTATATAATGATGATGAGCCCTCTTATGATGAATTAATGGACATGCTTAAGGAGCTCAATGAGTATCTTGGAAAGGAGAAGGCTAAATATAAAATTTTGAAGCATGAGCATGACTCACATCAAAATAATTATAACATGCTAAAGGATGAGCATGAGTCTCTTCTCCACAAGGAACTCATTAAGCCTAAGGTGGACATAAGCATTACTTGTGATACTCGTGATGATATGCCTTGCTTGATCACTAATCCTTGCATTTCATCAAAGGTTAGTATGTTCAACTCTAGCGATAATTTAATTGATATGCCTTGTTGCTCTAATGAAATTGTCTCTAGTTCCTCCATGTCTCTTGAGACTAATCTTGTAGAGGAAAATGAATGCCTAGGTCATCAGGTTGAGAGATGACTTGAAGAAGTGCTACAAAGGGAAGGCGATCCTAGATGACATCCTAAGCAAGCAACGATGCTTGCATGACAAGAGTGGGATCGACTTCATCTCCAAGAAGAAGGACAATAGCAAGACAAGTTATAATTCATGACACATGAAGAATTACAAGTGCCTAGGATGCAATGAGAATGTTCACTTTGCCTCGGTATGCCCAAACAAAGAGGATGACAAGTCAAGATCATCAAGGAAGAAGCAAACCGGCAAAGAGCAAGACAAGAAGATGAAACGAGGAAGAAATAGTCAAACTTGCTACAATTGCCGGGAAAAGGGACACATTGGTAAAGAATGTCCAGTGGGTAGCCTGTTATATATAATGATCATTATTTCCTTAGGAAGGATTAAAATGGCAATGTGTTTGCTAAATTTGATAATTCTACTAAAATTATTCAAAATAATGATAATCATGTGCTTAGGAAGATTAAGAATAAAAATGTGTTTTCTAGATATGCTAGATCCTCTAAGCCTATTCATAACAATGTTAATCATGTGCTTAGGAAGGATAAATTTAGCAAAACAATTGCTAGACATGTTAGTTCACCTAAGAATATTATTGCTAGGGCTATTTGGGTGCCCAAATCTATTGTGACAACTGTTAGTGTTATGCCCTTGAGGCAATCATTTAGATGATTGTAACATGACTATGTTTATGAATAATAATATGATTATTGGTCCAATGAATGTATATCATTGTATTGATCAACAAGTATGTGACTTGCTTATGAAGCTCTTTACTTAATGATGTAATTCGATAAATATCTCTGATCGGATATCATCGTATAGGACAACGATGAATAGATCAGCACATGTAGTGATCGATGATCATGCTTCATAGATCATGGGATATGGAGATATCATCTATACATTGTGGACGCATGTTGAAGAACATGGGTTAGACAGACCCGCAATGGGACACTGCGAGAATGTTTCATTCTTACGTGTGATCAGTGTATCTCATACCTAGTAGATGTATGATCCTTAGACCTGAGATTGTCATATTCCCTACATGTGTAATAGTTTTCCTTGGGGCTATCAAACACTACTTCCTAACCGGATAGTTATAAAGGTAGCTTTCATGTTTACTATGAAACGTGCGAGGGAAGTGAGCAATAAGATGGAATTTGCCACTCCAATGACACGGAGATATATGACAAGGCCACTCGTGTGATATGATTAAGGAAGTGCATGGCCATGCTGTGATTGAGGAGTCAATCACAACTTATTAATATATCACGGATACGAGAGATGGATTGAATCATCAAAGGATGACATGCTTCTCGCCTTGAGATCAATCTTCATATACTTGGCAAAGGGATTATTACATGAGTACTTTTGATAGGTTCATCGATTTGATCATAGTATGTTTGGGAGTTGGCATATTTTGCAAGAAGCCACTACCAACTATTGGATTGAAAAGGAGTTTTCCGAATCCACGCCCAAACGTCGTAAACCTGCAGGTCACACACTTAATGGTGGGGCGCATTAATTTGGATTGGATCCGTAATTAATGAACTCGTGGGCTTAGCACGATGGGCCCTAGTTTAGGTTTCATCTCGTGGCTATATAAGGAGGGGAGGAGGAGGGCACAGGTGTGCTTTCCACGGTTTAGGAGTGATTCACTCAAACCCTAGCCTACTCCTTTCGCTGCCCTGCCGAGCGACCGGTGCTTGCACACGACGCACGGCGCCCATCTCGGACGTGTGGACTCTGCGGTGATGCTGCTGTGACTACGGCGCGGAGGACGATCCACGGCAAGGCGAGGACGATCCACTACATCGACGCAACGATCGCGGCGAGGACGATCCACTAC
Source organism: Otatea glauca (assembly GCA_036346275.1). NCBI lineage: Eukaryota > Viridiplantae > Streptophyta > Magnoliopsida > Poales > Poaceae > Otatea > Otatea glauca. Next base: position 6,220,532 of record CM070716.1, on the reverse strand, counting down.
ATCGACAAGGCGAAGGATTCCGCAACTGCGCGTCTAGTGGTAATCTTATCTATGATCCCCTTCTTGCGAGTAGCTTTCTGGTTACGCGGTAGATTTTTTTTTGTGCTAGCGTAGCATACCGCGTTCCTCTTCAACAACATTTGTGAACCCAACCGTGTTTCGATATGAAGAGGTGCCTAAATGTTAAATAGGTACTTTGGAGATGCATTGGAGGCTTGGCTCAATCAAGAAAAGGTGATTTCATCAGATGCAAAATGGAGCCAATCATGAGGACGATCACTTCAATTATGAACCAATGCCATCTCGGTAACAAGTATTTAAATTGATAATTTTAGTTTATAGCCTTGTGTAGGTTATATTGTATTTTCATGAAAATCAATTTAATTTGCTTGTTCATGTTCTTGCTTATGCTTATTAATTATTTTTTATTGCTATCTTGAGCAAGTTTGGGGAGTGGTACATTAAGGGTGAGTGTTAAATCATAACCATATATATCACATCCCTATGTATGCCCATATATATAAGTGCTAATATATTTTCAAAATCAAGCCATTTAGCCAAATGTGAAAAACCTTAGTAACTATTAATAATCTTGTGAAAACTGGTTGAAAAATGTATAAAAATGCTTTCAAATGGTTTTTGAAGAGTTTTGACTTTATAAAAATCAAATTTCAAAAGAAAATGGATTTCAAGTCCAAAATCTAATTACTAGTTATTGTTTTGGATTTGAACTTATAATTTTCATATAATAGATTGTAAAAAGATTTTGAAAATAGCTCCAAAACGAAAAACATAGAGTTGTTCATTCTTAACAATTCTCGTATTGAAAAGATTTTCAAAAGACCAACAAGGTTATTTGATTTTGAAACTCAACCAAATACTTATATCGATCCATATTGGTCATATTCTAGCACTTTGTGTGTTTCACCTCTTGGACCGGATTCTTCTTTCAAAATGGTTTTTTAAACTTAGACATTCTAATTCCAATCAAATATCTTTATTTTTGCTTCTTCTGATATTTCTTTAAAATGATGCTGAAAACATATGCATGCATATACTTTTATTTGAGCCTCTTTGGTCAAAAGTCAAAAATATTGTTTAAAAAGCCCTTATTTGTGAAAATCTTTGTAAAAATTCTCAAATATGTATTTCAAATATTTTACAATGCTTTCGTATTAAAAATCCCTATTTTAGAAACAAAATAGCAAAGTTGAACACAAATAGATCTTATATGATCTTAATTTTGGATTAAATGATATATTTCTATAAATCAAATTCTATTGAGATTTTAAAAAAATGGTAAATATAAAACTCATAGGGTTTGTCATTTCAAGAATTTCTTTAGTTCAAAGTTTTTCCAAACGACCAGCCGTTCAAAAGTTATAGCTATTTGAATTTGGCCAAAATCTTTCATTTGATCAAAATGACCTATTCTTGCATATTGTGGGTTTTGCTATTTCAATTGGATTTCTTTTTGTATCTTGTCTTGAAAAAGTATTTCTAACTCATACAAAGTCATGAAAGTTCAAATCTCCATGAAATCCAAGTTGAATTGCATTGTGATGCTTTGATGGTAATTCAATCTCTCTTTATGCCTACAAAGCGCATTTGGCTATATCTTTTGAAAAAAAATTCCTTTTGAGGAAATTATTTTTGAGAAACATTCTAACTAGTCCAAAGTTTATTTCTGGAAATTTTCAAACCATTAGGACTTTATTTGAAAAAGTTGACTTTTCATCTTTGAGTAAAAATCATACCTACAAAGCAAAATTTGGGATATCTTTTGATTCGAGACTTCTTTTTCAAAAATTATTTTTGGAAAAGCTTTTTATGATCTCAAAGTATGTTTCTGAAAAATTTAAATAATTTCAACTTCATTTGAAAAAGTTATAGGCTTTGATCAAATGCTGAAAATGAGACTTTTCCATGTTTTTGAGCTGATTTGTGATTTTTGTATCTCCAAATCAGATCATAATTTGAGGATACGATATTTGTAAGATTTGATGCTCCATAGTTGGTCTTTTGTGCCAAATTTTATCAGATTTATTGGAGTTTATCTCACCAGCTTTTCAGCGCTCTTTTGAAGCTCAAATGAATTGTCAAAGTATGAAAACCTCAAATTTTCAGTTTCTGAAATCTTGTGGTTTTCATATCTTCAAATTGGCTTCAAGTTGGAAGAAACTCTCAAAAAAAACTTGAGCATGTTTAAATGTATTAGCTCCAAGATTTATCTTAGAATCCCTTTAGAGCTTGTTTAATCAAGTTTTGTTTGTTTGAAAGAGGCTCTCCTTTTGGCTATGTCATAGTATCAAGTTGATCTTGAATTGACATATGGTGTTGATCTTTGAGAAAATGAGCTTGTTTTAAAACAAATGTAGAATATATGAAACCAGGTGTCTTCATAACCGGCCTAGAAATGCCTGAGGGAGAGACAGGGCCCAATGGAAGGCCCATAGGATAACCTCTACGCCAAGCCTTGCTGCCGTGCGGAAGGGGATACATCCAAGAGATAGTTGAACATATATTTAGATATAAGAGATACGGTTGTAATCCGAGTTTTTAGCAGGGTAGATAAAGATGTAAACTCTATCCTGTAACAGATTAGTATCCAATAATCGATCGCAATTCTTTAACCGATCGGGACTCTGTAAACCGCCTCACCCCCATTATATAAGGGAGAGGGCGGGCAACAACAGAGACATAGAGCACACAAGCAATCATAGATCCAAGAGATCCACATAATCCCAACACACAAGCCTAGGGTATTACCTCCTCCGTCGAGGGCCTGAACCTGTCTAAACCTTTGTCTTGTGTGACCTTCGAGTTTGAGATCTAGCGCCTGCCCCATAAATTTATTGCCGACTACAAAAGTCGACAGTTTCAGGCCCTCGATCCAGATCTAATCCAGATCCAATCTGGTAAAGATCAGACCGACCCATCCCAGGTATGCCACTCTGTTTCATCCAGCAAATCAGTCGGCGTCGCGAGGAGTTGCTACGATCTTCGTACAATCTTCAAAATAGAAGAGCAGAAGACCGATCTCCAACGCCAGCAAGAGATTCAAGAAGCTGTGGAGGAAGATCGTCTTCTTCGTAAGGGTAAAGAGGCACAGACCCTATCGCTTCAATCTCGCGGGCGCAATATCCGCGAGGACATCCTGTAATCCAGGTTGGGTGACCAAGATGTCTTCCATACACCTCTCCAGAACGTCGTCGCCTCCAAGACGCTTCTCGACACGCTGGACCCGATCATTGCATCGGACAGCCCGGCAGCCCCGATCATGGCCCAGATCAAGGCCATGGTGACTGCGGCAGCAATTCAGCAAAATTAGGAAAAGCCGATAGGAGAAGCGCGCTCACACTCCCATGCGGCTACCCACGTCGCTAGCAGTCGGATTGCTACCAGTCGGAGTACCGGCAGTCGGCGCCCAATACAACTAGTCGGAGATGCCCGCCAGAATCTCAACCGCTACCTTCACTGAGACATCACCGTCAAACGGCAAGAGCGGGACGAGGAAGAACGACGCTGGCGCTACGACGACTACGAACGTTTCGGCATCGGTCACGATCGACGAAGCAGCCAAAGGTACGACGACTGCAATGACTATAGAGACCATCACCGCCGAGGTTGGAATGACAACGACGATCGTCGAGTCATTGGCTCGCCGCGCCGAACTCCACCCCGACGTGTTGATGACGATCGCTGAGCCCGAGGCTCGCCACACCGGACTCCCCCTCATCATGACGACAGATCCATCGACGGGATCCGAGCGTTCACTTCTCGACTTCGCCGAGTAGTCTGGCCCGAAGGTTTCAACCCCAAGGGCATTGTAAAGTTTGACGGGGAACGAGATCCGGAAGCTTGGCTGCAGGTCTAAAGCGGCTGGGGGCAATCAAAACGTTATGGGAAATTATCTGCCAGTCAATCTCACCCCTTCAACTCAAGCATGGCTCACAGGACTTCCTACGAACTCGGTGGACTCCTATAGCGATCTCTGCGATCAATTTATCACTAACTTTCAGGGAACCTATGAGAGGCCTGGCACGCCATGGGACCTATATCAGCTTCATCAAAAGAAAGACGAGACACTGAGAGATTTCATCCGGCGTTTCCTGTAGAAGAAGAACACCATCAGGCATGTATCTGATGCAGTGGTGGTAGCAGCCTTTCAGAAAGGGGTCAGCGATCCTGATCTGATTAAGAAGATGTCCAGGAAACCACCAGCCTCTGTAAAGGAGATGTTTGCATTGGCCGATCGCTATGCCACGGCCTCCGACGCCCTGGCCGAGGGACAAGAAGATCGCCCACAATAGAAGAACAAGGATGACAAGGCCGAGTCCTCCAAGCACAAAGACAAAAAACGGAAAGGCGAGGAGCTAGTTGCGGTAGCAGAACACAATCGGCCCCGAGTCGCACGAAGGGAGGTACTCGCCTACAATACCGTCATGGAGGCGATTTGTCCTTTCCACCCTAAAGGTAAGCACGCCGCTAAAGACTGCTTTACTCTGAAGCGTTTTGGGCGCGAAAGCAACAAGCAGCCAGATCCAGCGAACGAAGAGGCGGCCAAGAAGAAGGACCCTCCTAGCGAGGACGATTATCAGGAACACGAGCATGAGTTGAACTACATATACGGGGGTTCCACCGGATACGAGTCCAAGCGGAAGCAAAAGCTTACCGCTCAAGAGATCAATTCGGTGGAACCGGCAACCCCCCAGTATCTAAAGTGGTATGAAGTCCAATCACCTTCGATCGCACGGATCACCCCAATCGAGTTCTACATCCAGGTTAGTACCCTCTAGTGCTCGACCCTATTATTAGCAGTGTAAAGCTCAAGAAAGTCTTGATTGATGGAGGGAGTGGACTGAACACCCCCTGCTCCGAGCTAAGGCCGAGCTCACAGCCGTTCCACAGGGTGATCCCTGGGGTGTCTTCGTTTCCTCTCGGGCAGATTTCTTTGCCTATCACCTTCGGTACCAAAAGCAACTATCAGACCGAGTATGTAAATTTCGAGGTAGCGGATTTAGAGATAGCGTATCACGCTATCTTGGGAAAACCCGGTCTGGCTCGGTTCATGGCCGTCCCGCACTACACCTATTTGATGATGAAGATGCCGGGATCCAAATGCGTCATCACAATTTGCAGCGACATCAAGCGATCTCTGGAATGTGATCGAGAGAATTGTGAACTTGCTGAGCTGCAGGAGGCAACCGCTGAGGGGAAGAATATCCAGGCAGAGGCAGCCACGTTGCAGGAAGAAGACGAAGTCCCATCCAAGAAGCAGGCCACGTCAGGGATAAAGCCTGGCGAAGGACCAAGAGAATTATCCTCGACCCATCCGACTCGTCCAAAATGACTCTGATCGGGATAGGGCTTGGGGATAAATAGGAAGATGTGCTCGTCACCTTCCTTCGGGCTAACAAGGACATCTTTGCCCGGAAACCATCCGACATGCCGGGTGTTCCTAAGGAGGTGATCGAGCATTCTCTACACGTCGACAAAAAGGCAAAGCCAGTCAAGCAGAGACTCCGGCAGTTCGCTCCAGATCGTCGGAACGCCATCAAGCAGGAGATCACCAAGCTATTACCTGCAGGTTTCATCAAAGAAGTGTAGCATCCCGATTGGTTGGCAAACCCTGTGCTTGTTCAAAAAAGAATAAAACTTGGCGCGTGTGCGTTGATTATACTGATCTCAACAAGGCATGTCCGAAGGATCCCTTTGGGCTACCTCGAATTGATCAGGTGGTTGACTCAACCGCCGAGGGCGAGATCCTGAGTTTCCTCAATGCCAACTCAAGGTATCACCAGATTCGCCTAAAGGCGGAAGATCACATCAAGACTTCATTCATCATGCCCTTTGGGGCCTTTTGCTATACCACGATGTCGTTCGGGTTAAAAAATGTTGATGCAACTTATCAGCACGCAATACAGCAGTGTTTTCATGCCCAACTCGGACGCAATGTGGAGGCATATGTGGATGATGTCGTGGTAAAGACTCGGGAGAGGAAGGACCTTATCGCCGACCTAACCGAGACATTCGAAAGTCTAAGGGCCTTCAACATGAAGCTTAATCCCGAGAAGTGTGTTTTCGGAGTATCTTCGGGAAAACTGCTCGGGTTTATCATCTCCCAACAAGGCATTGAAGCCAATCCAGAGAAGATCAAGGCCATATCAAATATGGAACCGCCGACTTACCAAAAGGACGTCCAGAAGCTTGCAGGTTGCATGGCCGCACTCAGCAGGTTTATTTCCCGGCTATGTATGCGAGGTATGCCATTCTTTAAACTCCTCAAGAAGCAGGACAAGTTCCTATGGACGCTCGAGGCACAGCAAGCGTTTGAAGATTTGAAGACCTTCTTAATGACACCCCCGGTCTTGGTTTCACCGATGCTGGAGGAACCTCTGCTACTTTACATCGCGGCAACAACTCGCGTAGTCATCGCTGCAATCGTCGTAGAAAGGGAGGAGTCGAGCCATGTGCAGAAGATCCAACATCCGATCTATTTCATTAGCGAGGTCCTGAGTGAATCTAAGGTGTGGTATCCAAAAGTGGAAAAATTATTATACGCCGTACTTCTTACATCTCGCAAACTCAAGCACTACTTCCAAGAACACATTGTTTCGGTGGTCACCTCCTTCCCGCTAGGAGATATACTTCACAACCAGGAGGTCACCGGGAGAATTGCAAAGTGGGCAGTCGAGTTCAAAGACTTTGATATCTTATTCAAGCCTCGCACAGCCATCAAATCTCAAGCACTCATCGACTTTTCTGCCGAGTGGACAGAACTTCAAAACCCAGCGGTTGTCAAGGAACTCGAGTATTGGATGATGTATTTCGATGGTTCCCTCATGCTCAGCGGTGCGGGGCTGGTATAGTGCTCATATCACCAAGTGGAGAACGGTTAAGGTACGTTCTGCAAATACTTTTTCTCGCATCAAACAACGCCGTCGAGTACGAGGCACTCATGAAGAGGAACGAGGTATGCTACACTAGCACAAAACAAAACTACCGCATAACCAGAAAGCTACTCGCTAGAAGGGGATCACAGATTAGATTACCACTAGACACGCAGTTGCGGAATCCTTCGCGCGTTGATGTAGTGGATCGTCCTTGCCGCAGTCGTTGCATCGATGGAGTGGATCGTCCTCGCCTCGCCGTGGATCGTCCTCCCACGCCGCAGTCGCAGCAGCGTCACCGCAGCAGTCCACACGTCCAGGGATGGAACGCCGTGCGTCGGTGTGCAAGCACCTGGTCGCTCGGTAGGGGCAGCGAGAGGAGGAGGCTAGGGTTTCGGGTGAATCACTTCTAAACCGTGGGAAAGCACACCCTGCGCCCACCCTCCTCCCCTCCTTATATAGCCATGAGATGAAACCCTAAACCAGGGCCCATAAGCGTGCTAAGCCCACGAGGTCCATTAATTACGGATCCAATCCAAATTAATGCGTCCCAGCCCATTAAGTGTGTGACCCTGCAAGTTCACGTACATTTGGACATGCATTCGGAAAACTCCTTTTCAATCCAATAGTTGGTAGCGGCTCCTTGCAAAGTATGCCAACTCCCAAACATACTATGATCAAATCGGACAAAACCTATCAAAAGTACTCATGTAATAATCCCTTTGCCATGTATATGAAGATTGAACTCAAGGCGAGAAGCATGTTATCCTTTGATGATTCAATCCATCTCTCGTATCCGTGATATATTAATAAGTTGTGATTGACTCCTCAATCACGGCATGGCCATGCACTTCCTTAATCATATCACACGAGTGGCCTTATCATATATCTCCGTTTCATTGGAGTGGCAAATTCCATCTGATCGCCACTTCCTCTCGCACGCTTTATAGTAAACATGAAAGCTACCTTTATAACTATCCGGTTAGGAAGTAGTGTTTGATAGCCCCAAGGAAAACTATTACACATGTAGGGAATATGACAATCTCAGGTCTAAGGATCATACATCTACTATGTATGAGATACACTGATGGCACATAAGAATGAAACATTCTCGCAGTGTCCCATTGCGGGTCTATCTAACTCATGTTCTTCAACATGCGTCCACAATGTATATATGATATCTCCATATCCCATGATCTATGAAGCATGATCATCGATCACTACATGTGCTGATCTATTCATCGTTGTCCTATACGATGATATCTGATCAGAGATATTTATCGAATTACATCAATAAGTAAAGAGCTTCATAAGCAAGTCACATACTTGTTAATCAATACAATGATATACATTCATTGGACCAATAATCATATTATTATTCATAAACATAGTCATGTAACAATCATCTAAATGATTGCCTCAAGGGCATAACACTAACAATCCCCCACTTGTATTTGAGTTAATCAATTAAGTATCTAATACCAATAGACCTCGTGTGCGCCTCATGCTTAAGCTGTGGCTGTGGCTTTGTCAACGGATCGGCCACATTGGCTTCCGTATGTACTTTGCATATTCTCACGTCACCTCTATCCACAATCTCGCGAATAAGGTGAAAACGTCGGAGTATGTGTTTAGATTTCTGATGTGATCTACGCTCTTTTGCTTGGGCAATGGCACCACTATTATCACAATAGATGTCCATTGGACTAGAGGCACTAGCGACCACACCAAGCTCTGTGATAAACTTGTTAATCCACACAGCTTCTTTTGCGGCCTCCGAAGCCGCAATGTACTCCGCTCGTCGTAGAGTCGGCCACCGTGTTTTGCTTGGAACTCTTCCACCATCGCTCCTCCATTTAGTGTAAACACAAACCCGGATTGCGATCGAAAATCATCTTTGTCAGTTTGGAAGCTTGCATCGGTGTAACCCTTTGCAACCAGATCTTCCTCACCACCAAAAACAAGGAACATACCCTTAGTTCTTCTCAAGTAGTTCAGGATATTTTTTACGGCTATCCAATGACCATCACCAGGATCTGCTTGGTATCTGCTCGTGACACTTAGAGCATATGAGACATCTGGGCGTGTACATATCATGGCATACATAATAGACCTAATAGCTAAAGCATATGGAATCTTGCTCATCCTGTCTCGCTCATCAGATGTCGAAGGATACTGATTCTTGCAGAGACTGATGCCATGTGTGTTAGTGTTATGCCCTTGAGGCAATCATTTAGATGATTGTAACATGACTATGTTTATGAATAATAATATGATTATTGGTCCAATGAATGTATATCATTGTATTGATCAACAAGTATGTGACTTGCTTATGAAGCTCTTTACTTAATGATGTAATTCGATAAATATCTCTGATCGGATATCATCGTATAGGACAACGATGAATAGATCAGCACATGTAGTGATCGATGATCATGCTTCATAGATCATGGGATATGGAGATATCATCTATACATTGTGGACGCATGTTGAAGAACATGGGTTAGATAGACCCGCAATGGGACATCGCGAGAATGTTTCATTCTTATGTGTCATCGTATCTCATACCTAGTAGATGTATGATCCTTAGACCTGAGATTGTCATATTCCCTACATGTGTAATAGTTTTCCTTGGGGCTATCAAACACTACTTCCTAACCGGATAGTTATAAAGGTAGCTTTCATGTTTACTATGAAACGTGCAGAGAGGAAGTAAGCAATAAGATGGAATTTGCCACTCCAATGAAACGGAGATATATGACAAGGCCACTCGTGTGATATGATTAAGGAAGTGCATGGCCATGCCGTGTTTGAGGAGTCAATCACAACTTATTAATATATCACGGATACGAGAGATGGATTGAATCATCAAAGGATGACATGCTTCTCGCCTTGAGATCAATCTTCATATACTTGGCAAAGGGATTATTACATGAGTACTTTTGATAGGTTCTGTCGATTTGATCATAGTATGTTTGGGAGTTGGTATACTTTGCAAGAAGCCACTACCAACTATTGGATTGAAAAGGAGTTTTCCGAATCCATGTCCAAACGTATGTGAACCTCGCAGGTCACACACTTAATGGGTGGGACGATTAATTTGGATTGATCCGTAATTAATGAACTCGTGGGCTTAGCACGATGGGCCCTAGTTTAGGTTTCATCTCGTGGCTATATAAGGAGGGGAGGAGGAGGGTGCAGGTGTGCTTTCCCACGGTTTAGGAGTGATTCACTCAAACCGTAGCCTACTCCTCTCGCTGCCCTTGCCGAGCGACTGTGTGCTTGCACACCGACGCACGACGCCCATCTCGGGCGTGTGGACTCATCGCGTGACGCCGCTGATCGCGGCGTGGGAGGACGATCCACGGCAAGGCGAGGACGATCCACTACATCGACGCAACGATCGCGGCGAGGACGATCCACTACATCGACGCTGAAGGATTCCGCAATCGCTGCCTAGTGGTAATCTTATCTATGATCCCTTCTTGCGAGTAGCTTTCTGGTTTCGCGGTAGATTTTTTTTGTGCTAGCGTAGCATACCGCGTTCCTCTTCAATGTGACATTGGCATGAAACCTCTCTTGGATTCATGCATATTGAACCTTTACAATATCTTGTCAATGTATGTTTCCTGACTTAATCCAATTAACCTTTTTGATCTATCTCTATAGATTTTTATGCCCAAGATATAGCATGCTTTCCCAAGTCCTTCATTGAGAAACTCCTTTTCAATGAAGTCTTAACATCTTCAACCATAGGAATATCATTCCCGATCAATAATATGTCATCCACATACAAAATCAGAAACACAAGTGCACTCCCACTAGCCTTCTTATAAACACAAGGCTCTTCTTCTTTTTTGATAAAGTCAAAACCTTTGACCACTTCATCAAAACGAATGTTCTAACTCCGAGATGCTTGCTTTAACTCATAAATGGATCTTTGAAGCTTGCATACCCTTTTAGAATATTTAGGATCAACAAAACCTTCAGGTTGTATCATGTATACATCCTCAGATAGATTCCCATTAAGAAAGGCTGTTTTGACATCCATCTGCCATATTTCATATTCGAAATATGCAGCAATAGCTAAAATGATCCGGACAAACTTGAGCATGGCTACCGGTGAGAAGGTTTCATCATAGTCAACTCCTTGAACTTGTTTGAAACCCTTTGCCACCAACCGTGCCTTATAGATCTGAACATTTCCATCTACGTCTATCTTCTTCTTGAAAATCCATTTGCATTCAATGGTTTTTACACCATCAGGAGAATCGACCAAGTTCCAAACTTGATTTTCATGCATGGATTGAATTTCGGATCTCATGGCTTCAAGCCATTTTTCAGAGTTTGGGTCCATCATTGCTTCTTCATAAGTCGTGGGCTCATCATTGTCCAACAATAATATGTCATTTCCATATCTTATAGGTACATGACGTGGCCTCCCCGACCTACGTGGGGCTGGAGTCTCTTCCACAGGTTGTACAACACTTTGTACATGTTGTGAATGTTTAGTTGTAGCTTGAACATATTCATGTGATTCTCGAACTTCATCAAGATACACATCACTCCTACTGATTTCTTTTGAAAGAAACTCTTTCTCCAAAAAGACACCATTTCGAGCAACAAAAACTTTGTTCTCATTTCTTTTGTAAAAGTAATATCCTTTTGTTTCTTTAGGATACCCCACAAAAAAGCATTTTTCTGATTTAGGTGCGAGTTTATCTGATTGTAAACGTTTTACACAAGCCTCACATCCCCATATCTTGAGAAATGACAACATGGGTCTTCTCCCAGTCCATATCTCATATGGCATCTTCTCAACGGATTTTGATGGGACCCTACTCAAAGTGAACGCAGCTGTCTCTAGAGCGAAACCCTAGAAGGATAATGGCAGATCTGTTTGGCTCATCATTGACCGAACCATATCTAATAAAGTTCGGTTTCGTCGTTCGGACACGCCATTCCATTGAGGCGTTCCAGGCGGAGTAAGTTGCGGAACGATTCTGAAGGACCATGTGGAGGTCCATCCATGTTTGTGATGAGTATTTGACTTTATTTGAGCAAGGTGTGCTCAAGTTTGAGTTTGATTTGGATTGATTTTCAAAATGAAGCAATTTGAGTTGTCTCTGCCAGAGTGGCGACTGGTCGTATGGACGCGGTAGTGATGAGTTGGATGGTTTATTGCACATCTTTGTGGGCATTGCTATGTGAAGAGTTTCCTTGTCTTTGATGGTTGCAGGGCGACGGTGCTAGGTCATGGTGAGGCGAAGGATGATCGGGACTAGGCGAGGAGCGTCGGAGGTCCAGACGGTTGGGAGATCACCGAAGATGATCGGAGACGGAGTCCGGGCAAGTCAAGAAGACAAGGAAAGGAGTTGATGCTAGCTAGATGCCGCGTGGATCAATGAGGGCCGCTTGATTGAGGTCTAGTTGATAGGTTAGCGGGTCTAGGTAGTATGCTTTGAAAACTGCAAGAAAACCCAGTATGTGTGTGGGTTTTGGGTTAGCCCTTGCATGGCTGTGTGTGTGGGTTAATCCTAGCCCTTAGATGAGTGCTCTAGGGTTGAGGGACTTATCCAAGGGTGGTAGGTGGCCCAAGAGTAGTATAAATAGGGGTGGAGGGGTAGCCTCCTTCCGTTGAAGGTGTTGAGGTTTTTGATGCTCATTTGAGCTTTGCCCACATGAATGTGAGGCTTTGTAACCTCCCCTTCCAGAAATGAAAGTTCTATCGATCCACCTCTGAATTTATTTTGCGCATTTACATTATGTCTTTACTTTACGCAATCTAAATTCGGCATTTACTTTCCCGCAATTTACTTTCAAGTAATTTGGATTTGCCTCCCCTCCTTGTAAATGCTGCTGATCTTGGATGTTTTGAGTGTGTTCATATGGTTTTACATCTCTTTTGCACTCTTGGATTGAGTAGAGAACATCTTTTCTTTCAAGTTCCAACTTTGTTCAGAACTTGTTCTTCGCACAGCAGTCAGTGTTTGATTTTTGTAAAAATATAGAAAAATAATTTTTTAGTGATTCTTATTGGAGGAGGTGAGGGACTCTGATATACACCAGTAGAAAACTTTTGGAGTTCACTTGTTGCACTGTTTGGGCGCCATGAGGTGAATACCGAGCCCCAAACTTTGTGCTCGAAGTTCTTGAGCATACTGTGTTCTTAAATTTTTCTTGTTTTTTCTGTAATGCTTTTTGAGGAGAAATTTGGTGCGATTCTTGACGACTCTGATTCTCATAGGGAGAAAAATTCTCAGAATTTTGTGAGCTGCAGAAACCCACCAACCTCCTATGCAAATTGAGGACAAGTTCTGGAAATTCTGCTTTTGCTTTTCTGAAAGTGACTTTTGTGATTTGAATTGATGTCCTTTCTAAAAGCAAGAGTTTGAATTGATTCCTCAATATCTTGGACATTAGACAACCAGGATTGTGACTCAAAAATCCCCACATATTTTATGGTACTTATCCATGCAAGCTTGGGGTACACATAGTTGTCTAGTTTTTCGGGTTTTTCACAATTTCCTTTGAGCGATCTTGTCGATGTTTTTGTTGGAGTATTTTGGTGGAATTTTTATTTGCGACCATTCACCTGTCACACCCAGAATTTGAATTCCGAACACTTTGTGTGATACACTAGTCCAGGATCACGCTGGTGCTCACAGATACAACAGAGATGAATACCATCACACATACATAGCGGAAAAATAATGATAATGTATTTAATTCAAATTAAACTGTTAAGACCTTATGGTCAGTCTTACAATATTAAGCCACGCAGGGCTGAGTTCAGAGTAAATAAATAATAGCAGCGGAATTATAAAATTATTCGTGGCGCCTCAGTTTGCCACAGGCAACTGACTGGGCCTTCGCCTTAGTTAGCCGGGTCATCGTTCTTCTCCTCATATGCTTGCAGTTCTTCATCTTCTGATATTGTGATTATGGAGGGGTGAGTACATTGGTACTCAACAAGCCATGCACAGAATGCATCCTAATATGCTACATGCCAGGCTTATTCCAATGGAATGGCTTAAAGGTTAATTTGCGATAAAAGCATTTAACAAGTACATAGGTAGATTCAAAAGCAAGAAAAAAACAAGTAGAACTAATAATAACTTTTCCGTTATGTAAAAGCATTTCCACATCCTAATGCGCATTTCCATCAACTTCTTCTTTAACCCAACCACATTTTTAACAAAGTCTAACCTTGATCTGTAATTCCCGAGCAATGTCCAACACCGTGACACGGCTATTCAATAGTTTGTACACTCGCAGAGGTTATACACTTTACCCACACGAGATAGTTAAACACCACACAAAGTAGTAACCATAACAAAATCTTTCAAACTTCTATCCTCGCATGCGCATTCTCCGGTATAGTCCCCACTGTCCCTTCCCTTTTGCGGAGCGGAAATACAGGGCTAACGTATACCGTTGAAGAGATGTAAGACCGATCCGGTAAACACTACACCCTTCTTTCCATATCCATATCCACAACTACAAAACCCACCTGAGGTCTCACATGCTAAGACTTCGGAATCATACTCAACTAGGTCTGTCCCATACCAGACATGTGGTTGTATGTTAGGCCCAGTTCAAAGGCTTGCAAGGTTAAGTCCTTAGGTTGACCGTGGCAAGACTACCCAAAGTTCACAAAACCAAATTCAACAACATCATTCCCATGTGCCACATCTGGCCCTCCATTAATCACTTGCCACTTGCCACAGTCTAAATTATTTTACCACCCTGGTTGATTACCGTGCACCTTGTGCCATCAATAACATCAACACACGTGTCACATTCTCAAAATGTTTTTCATAGTTCTTTAGTCAATATTTCATCGTTCCCATGGAATAGTGTCAATGAAGCGTACCGCTTGGCTAAGCATACCTACTTCGTTCTAACCATTTCCCATTGGCGACTAGTATTGACCAATTTAATAGTTCCCATCTTAGGGTGACAATGAATTTATGGCATACAAATACCAGGAACAAGGAATCGATAACAAGTGGTGATTTAACTAAACCCAAATTATTTTAAAGCTTTTATAATTTAATTAGCATGCATAATTTAAATCAACATAATATTTAAAAACATTAGGAGCAAGATGGTCAAAGCATAACTTGCCTTCGTAAAGCAAATGAGTCTTGGTCTAAGCCTTGGTCCGAGCTTGATCCTTGAAATCTGCGTCCTCACACAAATTTCGACGCCTACGCTGAATGATAAGAACCAAATGAATACGCAAAACAACGTATAAACACACATTCGTAAACTCCCGCAAATCAAACTAATTCATAACATTATGAAAACTTCCAGATAATTAATTTAGCATTTTCTAAGGTTTATAAAATTTATTTTGACATTTTTGGACGATAGTTTAGGAGCTACAAAAATCGTAGATTTGGACTTTCCGTGAATATTTTAACAAGACAAATTTATTTGAAAATTTCAGTAAATTTAACATAGCTAGGTGTTGATTTTTGCTCATTTACAAAATATGTCTCATGTAGATTGAGCTAAAACGAATTTGTAGCGAAAAAAAAATTTCGCGATTTGTGGACGATTCATGTACAAATAACAAACCGGCTGGAAGCATGCAAGGTACTATTCATCATATATAAGAGTATACTTCATGCGCTTTCTCGGTGGCTATCTTTGCTACGAGAGAGACAAAGAAATACAAGGTTGGTCTCAGGCCGACGGTCGGCGAGCACGCGGGACCGCGAACGTGGCGACAAAGAAAGAACGACGGTGCCAAGACGTGATCGTAGTTGCTCGTTGGTAGCAAATGACGCAGGAAATCGAATCAACGCCTAAAAAATACGATACATACTAACATATATATGTAAACACAAGACAAATACTAACATATACTTACATATATACATGCGTACATTCCTATTATATCCATGTATACAAGACTATCTACTAGAACATGTATAAGCGCTCATGATTCGACCTAAAATATATACATATACAAGCCTAACATATATATCCAAACTGACTTATCTGCAAGCATACACACATATACATGCACAAATACACACAGCGGAATCATCCGACGGCAAAGTTAAAGCACGCGCAAGGGAGAAGAGAGAGTACCGACGGCGCGGACAAAGACAGCCAAGCCTTATCGCTTGTGTAGGAAGAGGCGAGATCGAGACAATCAGCAACAACAAATACAGATCGATGAGCGTGAAAGGAGACAACTGCGGAGTTCGCCAGCAGCGTCCAAGCCGGAGAAATGGCAGGAGACGTGGAGGGTGAAGAGGAACACAACCAAAACGCTGGGGAGGAAAAACAGCAGGTAAAGGAAAGATTAAGAGGTGATTAGGAGTAGTAATCGAAAGGAAAGGAAAAGGCGTAAGAAACGGCCGGGAGGAGCAAATCATGCGATAGATTGAATGACTCATTACGTGTCTGCTCGGTTGAATTTCCGAAATTGAATAAAGGCAGGTCAAACACGATTGAGATAAATTAGCTAAAGGCCTCTAAAAACTTGGAAAAAACTCTAAATTACTAGGGAATATTTGAACCCTAGCGGTTGGTTTCAGATTTTTTGATATATAGATTTTCTCAAAAATTCTTTTAGTGAAATGTACACTTGTGCAGATGTTTATAAAATCAACAACTTAATTTATATATCAAGTTTTTGAAAATATTCGATAGGAACATTCTTGTTTTTCCATGTCGTTATTTTAAACTAAATTTTTAAATTTTATGCGCACGTGACACACACAATCTTTATTTTATAAGATTAACTCAAAACGGCTTAAGATCGAATTAACTTCAAAAAATCCAAATACATTCCCGAAAATTTCTAATAATTTCAGAATGCCATAAATATATTAAAAGTAAATTTTGGGACGTTACAAACCTCCTTAATGTAATCTCGCCCCGAGATTCGTATCAAGCAAAGAGAAGGTTGGGAAATTCCTTCTTCAGATCTTCTTCACGCTCCCATGTTGCTTCGTTCTCGAGTGATTGCTCCATTGAACTCGCAGGCGAATTGTTTTATTCCCGGTTTCTCGCTCACCGTGTCCAAGATCTTGATTGGGTATTCCTTGTAGGTCGATCTTCCCGCAATTCTATCTCTTCGAGGGTGTCCGCTCTGGGCACTCAAGGCACTTCTTAAGTTGAGATACATGGAACACATCATGCACTCCGCCAACGATTGGGGCAACTCCAACCGATATGCGACTTCACCTCTACACCAAGATCTTGAATGGACCCACGATCTTGGAGCAAGTTTTCCTTTGGTGTGAAACCTTTGACTCCTTTGAGCGGTGTGACTCGAGATATACATAATCCTCTGCTCAAAGCATAACTCATGGCGTCGGTTGTCAACAGAACTCTTTTGCCTTGATTGTGCATCTTGATCTTTCCCTAATCATGGCAATTTTTTCTCAAAGATCGATAAGAATGTCGGGCCCAAATATTTGACGTTCACCCGTCTCATTCCAATTTAACGGTGTTCGACATGGACGGCCATATAGTGCTTCAAATGGAGACATTTTTAGGCTGGCTTGGTAACAGTTGTTATAGCTAAATTTCACAGATGGCGACATTTGTCCCATGAAGTGACATATGACAGAGCGCAAGCCCTTAACATATCCTCGAGTATCTGATTTACTCTTTCAGTCTGACCATCTGTCTGTGGATGGTATGCCGTACTGAAATTCAAACGGGTGCCCATTGTCAGATGCAACTTATTCCAAAATCTTGAGGTAAATTGAGTACCTCGATCCGATACTATCTTCTTTGGTACACCATGCAAGCACACAATTCGCCATATATAGCTCAATAGGCGATCTCCTGAGTATGTGGTTTTCACCGTATAAAATGGGCTACTTTGGTTAGGCGATCAACTATAACCCATATCGAATCAAAACCTTGTCGAAGTTCGGTAAACCGTAATGAAATCCATACCGATTTCCTCCCACTTCCACTCGTGTACTTTCAGAGGTTGCAACATCCCGCTGGTCTCGATGCATTGCCTTCACTCTTTGACATATATCACACAATACGACGTGTTCGGCTACTTCTCGTTTCATGTTTGGCCACCAGAATCTTTCCTTGAGATCTTGGTACATTTTTGCACTTCCTGGATGAATTGAGTACTTGGAATCGTGTGCTTCCTCAAGTATCAATCGCTTGATTCAGTTTATGAGGTACGCAGATTCTATTTTCCATCCACAAGGTACCTCGCTCATCTACTCTAAAGTCTTTGGCTAAGCCTTCATCCATCTTGGATTTGATCCTATGAATTTTATCATCATCCTTTGACCTTCCCTAATATGTTCTTCTAGGGTCGGCTTTACTTCCATGGTAGCCATATATCCTCTAGGTACGACCTCCAATCTTAGCTTATGAAGCTCCTTACACAAATCAACCTGGTTTTCTGGAAACCACCACATTTAGGTGGTGGCTTTTCCGACTCAAAGCATCGCCACCACATTTGCTTTTCCTGGATGGTAGTGGATTCCGATGTTATAATCCTTGATTAACTCCAACCATCTTCTTTGCCTCATGTTAAGATCTGATTGAGTGAATATATACTTTAAACTTTTGTGGTCAGTATATATTTCACATCGGTTTCCGATGAGATAGTGGTGCCATATTTTAAGGGCGTGCACTACAACAGCTAACTCTAGGTCGTGAGTTGGGTAATTCTGCTCATGTGGCCTTAACTGCCTTGATGCATAAGCCACTACTTTGCCGTTCTGCATCAGAACACATCCAAGTCCCTGACGCGAAGCATCACAGTATATATCAAAGCCGTCCTTAACATCGGCAACACCAAGACAGGTGCCGAAGTTAGACGCTTCTTCAGTTCTTGGAAACTCTTCTCGCACTCTGGTGTCCATACAAACTTTTTATCCTTTTTCAACAACTGCGTAAGAGGTCTTGCAATTGATGAAAAACCTTCAATGAACCGACGGTAATATCCCGCCATTCCAAGAAAACTTCTAATCTGGGTAACTGACTTTGGTTGCTCCCAGTGTAACACTGCCTCCACTTTCTTTGGGTCGACAGCTACTCCTTCGGCAGTCATTACATGACCCAAGAACTCTACCTTCTTTTTCCAGAAGTCACATTTGCTGAATTTGGCATATAGTTGGTTTTCTCTTAGCTTTTCGAACTATCCTTAAGTGTTCTCGCATGCTCTTCTTCCGTCCCGAGTAGACTAGTATGTCATCAATGAAAACGATAACAAACTGTCCAAGTATTCCATGAATACTTTGTTCATCATATTAATGAAATAAGTGGGGCATTGGTCAATCCAAAAGACATGACCGTGAATTCATAATGCCCATACCTTGACGAAACCGTCTTTGGTATGTCCTCGGTTCGTATTTTTAATCGGTGGTATCCGGATCGAAGGTCTATCTTAGAGAAGACTCCGCTCCTCTTAATCGA
The DNA here is from genome assembly GCA_036346275.1 of Otatea glauca. Classification (NCBI taxonomy): domain Eukaryota; kingdom Viridiplantae; phylum Streptophyta; class Magnoliopsida; order Poales; family Poaceae; genus Otatea; species Otatea glauca. The sequence continues at coordinate 6,201,216 of CM070716.1, read as the reverse complement.
TCAAAAGATCGTCTATCCTAGGTAAAGGATATTTATTCTTTATCGCCACCTCATTTAGTGCACGATAGTCTATACACATTCTAAAACTTCCATCTTTCTTTTTAACGAATGTAATCGGTGCTCCCCACGGCGATGAGCTAGGTTTAATGAAACCTTTTTCCATGAGTTCTTCAATCGCTTCTTCATCTTCACTAGTTCTTCCGTGGACATCCTATAAGGCCTCTTTGCAATAGGTGCTGAACTGTGCACTAGCTCAATCGCTAACTCAACATCCCTATCCGTGGCATCCTCGCAAATCTTCTGAAAACATCCGAATGTCTTTTACCACCGGCACTTCTTCTAGACTAACGGTCTTCATACTATTGACCATAAATTTTCCATTTTGGGCTGTGGTTGCTTGAAATTCCACTTTTCTCCATCTTGGTTCTCTCAGACACTACTCGTGGTCACACCAATACCGCTTTATGTTTGGTGAGCTACCCATTCCGAGGATTACATCCAAGGTTTGGGTGCCTAGCACAATTAGATTTGCTTGAAACTCTACCTCGCTTATGACCAGCTTAACTCCCAAACATCCTAGGTTAGATTGAAGTTCCGACCTGTGATTGCACTACTAGTGTGCACTTAAGTTTTCTCGCCCAACCCATTCCCCACAAAGAAAGTCTTGAGAGATGAATGAATAATGTGAAGCACCGTAATCAAATAAAACTGTAAGGTGTATCGAGTTAATCAAAACGCACCCCATATTACGTCCGTGGCATCTTGAGCTTCAAAGCGGCCAGACATGGTTCACGCGCCTCGGACGATTGTCGACGGTGCAGCTATGGATTGATTGTTTCACGGTTTGCTACCTGTGGCCGGTGCCTTCGCTTGTTGGCCCCAAGTTGAAGCGAATCGGGTCATATTGCCTCTCTTTGGACACCGATTGGCAAAGTGTCCTGGTTTATTGCAGTTGTAGAAACGCTTCTCAGATTTTGATTGATTGAACCCGTGCATTATTCCTCTCGCTTCAAGGCCCTAAAGCCTTGACTCAAGATCCGGCAAGAAACCGTCCTCTGATTGGGCGGTTGAGGTTTGAATTTTGCAAATTGCCGAGGATTAACTCTCACCTCATCCGATTCGGACGCCCCTTGGCTCCGACATCCGCGCTATGTCCTCTCCTATTTCTTTGCGCTTATCTTCAAGAATGAGCACCTTATTGACAAGCTCTTGAAAGTTTGGGAACGTGGGTGATCACCCTATTTGAAGCCAGAGTTCACCCTTCATGAATCGGACTGTCTCGCTTTATCCGTTGTTACATCTTCCGCGCATATCGAGCCAATTGAGTAAATTTGTTCAAGTAGTCGGCCACCGTTGGCCACCCCGCTTGAGGTTCCAAATTCTCTTTCATAAGATCCATGATACCTCGGGTACATGGTATTGGCGAAGGCTATTATGAACTCCTCCCACGTGATACTGAGGATCCTCGTGCGAAGCACAAAAGTTTTCCCACCATTCAAGGCGGTTCCTCTAGTTGGTGAGAGCATATAGTACCCTCTCATGTCCTACACATTGAGTTATGTGTAACTTCCTTTCGATAGTTCTCACCAATCATCCGCTCCAACGGATTGGCATTGCTCGAGAACGTGGGTGGACGTGTCCTCATGAACTCGACAGCCTTGAATAGGGTGTGGTCCATGGTTACCCCTTGTGGAACGCTTTGCGGCAGCTTGATTGGATATCTCACGCATTGTCCGCATCATTGTGTTCATCACCGGGTTTGAGCAATGAGAAAACTCCCAAATTCTGTAGATCCACTTGCGGCGGTTGAGGAATTGGGTCCTCGCTTTGATCTCCTGCTGGTTAGCTCCACTTCCGCTAGCACCAGCGTATCACAGTCCTCACCATCCGCTGGAAACTTCATGGTTAAGAGAGAAGAAGGAAGCATAGGCAAGGAAAGGAACTTATACAGGGAAACAGTGTAACATAAATTATTCAAGAACTTTATTAATTTAGTAAATGGTATGGTTGCTCAAGTGCCAAAGGCCATGCAACACATACCGACACTCACATACGAGTAATCAAACATTAAGACTCAACAACGACTCACACCTAATGGTGACTCAAAAGACGCGACTCAAGCACTCGAGTCTCGACACCACACTAACTAGACTCAATAAGACTGACTCAACATTTGAGTCAACTCTAAAAGAAAATAGACTCTCGACATCGAACCATCCGGTGCGTCCTCCCGAGGGTATCTGCGCAAGGTGCGGCAAGATAGGGGCAACCGGTCCCGATGCCCTACAAAGAGCCGCAGACGATCGACCCCACCGACTCGCTAGTCCCAGCCACGCCGCTCTCTGTGCGGCGGCGGCCGCCAGACCGGTGCCTCTCGCCTGCTCCTCCGGATCGAGATCGTGCGGCTCTAAAATCGCTCAGCTCAGTCCATACAGAGCCATCTCCAGCCCGGATCCTCTCGCATGGAGTGAGCTAAGCCCTCCCGCAGCTTGAGTTCTCGCCCATGACCTCGTCGCGGGCTCTCTCGCAGCCCCGGACTGCCTCGCCCATGGCCTCTTCTGAGCGATGACATACCTCGCCGATGAGTGATCGTGGCGCCCTCCTCCAAGAGCTCCATCCTGTCATGGCGATTATCTCGACGCGGATGGTGACGGAAAACAGTGCCTCCAACTCGCGGAGGCACGGCAACTGTCGATCGCAAGACGCGCCGCCTCTCGGATCCCGGCCTCAAATGTAGTCCTCCGGCGGTGATGTAGATAGGATGGCTCGCCTCGCCCTCTCCCGAGCATATACGGTGATCTTGACATCCCGTGCGATATCAAGTCCCGCCCGCACTACAGATGGTCCCCGATAGAGTGGTCCGTCAAGCCTCCAAGAAGTTGCATCAAGCGCCATAGCTCGGGCGAATCCTCCAAAGGCGCTCTCCATAGGTGTGGATCGTCCTCATCTGCCAAAAGGTATCCTCGTCAGCTCTTGGAATTTTAAAACAAAGTAACCACGAGAATTTCAGCAAAAAGGAGTGAATAGGAAGAAGGGATGAGACAGGAGTAATTTTATTTTCTTGTTCACTTTTAGATTTAGAAAATAATTTTCACCTCCCCAACAACCATTCTAGCTAAGGGTCTGTCCTACAGTCAGTATAGCTCTGATACCACCTTCTGTCGCACCCGGAATTTGAATTCCGAACACTTTGTGTGATACACCAGTCCAGGATCACGCTGGTGCTCACAGATACAACAGAGATGAATACCATCACACATACATAGCGGAAAAATAATGATAATGTATTTAATTCAAATTAAACTGTTAAGACCTTATGGTCAGTCTTACAATATTAAGCCACGCAGGGCTGAGTTCAGAGTAAATAAATAATAGCAATGAATGATAAAATTATTCGTGGCGCCTCGCTTTACCACAGCAACTCGATCGGGCCTTCCCTTAGTTAGCCGGGTCATCGTTCTTCTCCACATATGCTTGCGCTTCTTCATCTTCCGATATTGTGATTATGGAGGGTGAGTACATTGGTACTCAACAAGCCATGCACAGAATGCATCCTAATATGCTACATGCCAGGCTTATTCCAATGGAATGGCTTAAAGGTTAATTTGCGATAAAAAGCATTTAACAAGTACATAGGTAGATTCAAAAGCAGTAAAAAAAAACAAGTAGAACTAACAATAACTTTTCCAGAAGTTATGTAAAAGCATTTCCACATCCTAATCCGTACTTCCATCAACTTCTTCTTTTAACCCAACCACATTTTTAACAAAGTCTAACCCTTGATCAGTAATTCCCGAGCAATGTCCAATACCATGGACACGGCTATTCGAATAGTTTGTACACTCGCAGAGGTTATACACTTTACCCACACGAGATAGTTAAACACCACACAAAGTAGTAACCATAACAAAATCTTTCTAAAACTTCTATCCTCGCATGCATTCTCCCAGATAGTCCCCACTGCCCCTTCCCTTTATGGAGCGGAAATACAGGGCTAACGATATCGTTGAAGAGATGTAAGACCGATCCGTAAACACTACACCCTTCTTTCCATATCCATATCCACAACTACAAAACCCACCGAGGTCTCACATGCTAAGACTTCTAATCATACTCAACTAGGTCCGTCCCATACCGCATGTGGTTGTATGTTAGGCCCAGCCAAAGGCTTGCAAGGTTAAGTCCTTAGGTTGACCGTGGCAAGACTACCCAAAGTTCACAAAACCAAATTCAACAACATCATTCCCATGTGCCACATCCGCCCTCCATTAATCACTTGCCACTTGCCACAGCCTAAATTATTTTACCACCACGGTTGATTACCGCACCGTGTGCCATCAATAACATCAACACACGTGTCACATTCTCAAAATGTTTTTCATAGTTCATTAGTCAATATTTCATCGCTCCCATGGAACAGTGTCAATGAAGCGCATCGCTTGGCTAAGCATACCTACTTCGTTCTAACCATTTCCGTTGGCGACTAGTATTGACCAATTTAATAGTTCCCATCTTAGGGTGACAATGAATTTATGGCATACAAATACCAGAACAAGGAATCGATAACAAGTGGTGATTTATCTAAACCCAAATTATTTTAAAGCTTTTATAATTTAATTAGCATGCATAATTTAAATCAACATAATATTTAAAAACATTAGGAGCAAGATGGTCAAAGCATAACTTGCCTTCAGTAAAGCAGCGAGTCTTGGTCTAAGCCTTGGTCCGAGCTTGATCCTTGAAATCAAGCGCCTCACACAACGACGCCTCACGCTGCAATGTATAAGAACCAAATGAATACGCAAAACAACGTACAAACACACATTCGTAAACTCCCGCAAATCAAACTAATTCATAACATTATGAAAACTTCCAAATAATTAATTTAGCATTTTCTAAGGTTTATAAAATTTATTTTGACATTTTTGGACGATAGTTTAGGAGCTACAAAATCGTAGATTTGGACTTTCCGTGAATATTTTAACAGTACAAATTTATTTGAAAAATTTCAGTAAAATTAACATAGCTAGGTGTTGATTTTTGCTCATTTACAAATTTTGTCTCATGTAGATTGGAGCTAAATCGAATTTGTAGCGAAAAGACAATTTCGCGATTTGTGGACGATTCATGTACAAATAACAAACCGGCCGGAAGCATGCAAGGTACTATTCATCATATATAAGAGTATACTTCATGCGCTTCTCGGTGGCTATCTTTGCTACGTGAGAGAGACAAAGAATACAAGGTTGGTCTGCGCGACGGATCGGCGAGCACGCTGGACCGCGAACGTATGCATAACAAAGAACGACGACGGCGCGACGGTGTTAAGACGTGATCGCAGTTGCTCGCTGGCAGCAGCGACAGCAGGAAATCGAATCAACGCCTAAAAATACGTATACATACTAACATATATATGTAAACACAAGACAAATCCTAACATATACTTACATATATACATGCGTACATTCCTATTATATCCATGTATACAAGACTATGTACTAGAACATGTATAAGCGCTCATGATTCAACCTAAAATATATACATATACAAGCCTAACATATATATCCAAACTGACTTATCTGCAAGCATACACACATATACATGCACAAATACACACAAAGGAATCATCCGACGGCAAAGTTAAAGCACGCAAGGAGAAGAGAGAGTACCGACGGCGCGGACAGCAGCAGCAGATCGCTTGGTGTAGGAAGAGGCGAGATCGAGACAATCAGCGCAACAAATACAGATCGATGAGCGTGAAAGGAGACAACTAAGCGGAGTTCGCCAGCAAAGCGCCCAAGCCGGAGAAAATGGTAGGGAGACGTGGAGGGTGAAGAGGAACACAACCAAAACGTTGGGGAGGAAAAACAGCGAGTAAAGGAAAGATTAAGAGGTGATTAGGAGTAGTAATCAAAGGAAAGGAAAAGGCGTAAGAAACGGTGGGAGGAGCAAATCATGCGATAGATTGAATGACTCATTACGTGCTCTCGGTTGAATTTCCGAAATTGAACAAAGGCAGGTCAAACACGATTGAGATAAATTAGCAAAAGGCCTCTAAAAACTTGGAAAAAACTCTAAATTACTAGGAATATTTGAACCCTAGCGGTTGGTTTCAGATTTTTTGGTATATAGATTTTCTCAAAAATTCTTTTAGTGAAACAGACACTTGTGCCGATGTTTATAAAATCAACAACTTAATTTATATATCAAGTTTTTGAAAATATTCGATAGGAACATTCTTGTTTTTCCATGTCGTTATTTTAAACTAAATTTTTAAATTTTATGCGCACGTGACACACACAATCTTTATTTTATAAGATTAACTCAAAACGACTTAAGTTCGAATTAACTTCAAAAAATCCAAATACATTCCCGAAAATTTCTAATAATTTCAGAATGCCATAAATATATTAAAAGTAAATTTTGGGACGTTACATCACCCCCCCTCTGTTCGCCATCTCGGTACTTCAGATTCCACATTGCTTTAGATGATCACCAAACTCTTGGCTCAAGTATTCGCCACCACGATCTGATCGTTAGTATTTTATTGATTTGCAAAATTGATTTTGTACTTCGTTTTGAAACTCTTTGAACCTTTCAAAAGTTTTAGATTTATGCCTCATTAATAGATATATCCATATCTACTAAAGTCATCGGTAAAAGTTACAAAGTACTGAAACTCACCCCTAGCAGTCGAGCTCATTGGTCCACATACATCTGTATGTACTAGGGCCAATAATTCACTCGCTCTCTCACTAAAACCTGTGAAAGGGGCTTTTGTCATCTTGCCAAGTAAACAAGATTCACATGTTTCAAATGATTCAAAATCAAATGAGGTTAGAAGTTGATCACCATGGAGCTTCTTCATGCGCTTCTCATTTATATGACCTAAGCGACAATGCCATAAAAAGGTAGGGTTGAAATCATTAGGCCGATGCCTTTTTACATTAATGTTATAGACAGGTTTCTCTTCGAGTTCAAGGACGTACAACCAATCTACAATGGGGCAACGACCATAATACATATCATACAAAAATATTGAACAAACAAAGTTCTTTATTCTGAAATCATAACCTTCATGTTCCAAACAAGAAGATGAAATAATGTTTCTACTCAAAGATGGAACAAAATAACAATTATTGAGTTCTAAAACCAATCCTGAAGGCAAATGCAATGGGTATGTGCCAACGGCAAGACCAGCAACTCTTGCTTTATTCCCCACGCGAAGATCCACTTCTCCTTTAGCCAAGTCTTTACTCTTTATCAGCCCCGACATCGAATTGCAAATGTGAGCAACCGAACCGGTATCATATACCCATGAGCTGAGTGAAGAAGTAGCAAGATAAATTTCTATAACATTAATACCTGAAGTGGAAACCACATTTCCATTCTTCTTATCTGCTAGGTACTTTTCACAGTTCCGTTTCCAATGTCCTGATTTCTTGCAATAGAAGCATTGGGTATCAGGTTGAGAGCCAACTTTAAGCTTCTGAAGCTTAGTTTTGAGTCTTGCGATCTCATCTTGAGCCTTGCCCTTTCCCTTGCTCTTTCCCTGCCCCAGACCTTAGCCTTCCTCTTTTGAATGCAGCTTGTTTTCAACCATCATCACATGACTGGGTTTTTTCTTAATGCTTTCCTCGGCAGCCTTGAGCATCCCATGTAGCTTGGTTAGGCTCTTCTCCATGCTATTCATATGAAAATTCATAATGAATGGCTCAAAGCTCTGTGGCAGAGACTGGAGAATAACATCTGTGGCCAAACCGAGGCTAAGGGGAAACTCAAGTTTTTCCAATCTCCCCATGTAACCAATCATCTTGATCAAATGAGGGCTGACTGGACTGCCTTCAGCCAGCTTACAAGCAAATAAAAGCTTTGAGATACCATACCTCTCAGCTCTTGCTTGATTCCCAAACATGCCCTTCAAGCCCACAATCATATTGCAAGCATCCTGGTCCTCATATTGCTTTTGGAGCTCATAGTCCATGGTGACAAGCATGAGACAACTGACCTCTACATAAGCATTAACATGTTTTTCGTATTCAACCTTCAAATTGCGAGGAGCATTTTCGACTGGTTCATCAGGAATTGGATTCTCTAGAACATAGTCCTTCTTTTCATGCTTGAGAACAATTCTCAGGTTGCGATACCAATCAACAAAATTAGTTCCATTAAGTTTTTCCTTTCCAAAACCGATCTCAAAGCAAAACCAGTGTAGCAGAGTAGGAGAAGGTGCCATTGAACTACAACAAAGACATGCAAAGATTCTAAGCACTATGTTTATGTAAAAATTTTATTAAACATTTTAATAAAAGACACTCCTATTTTATGTCCCTTTATAGACACATAGTGAGTATTCAAGATCCATATTCATCGAACACTAGTGAGCTTTGGCATCACCGCTAGAAATTTAATGACATAGGTAAGCAACACCTTTGCTAATTACATCTTATGTTACTCTTGTTTGTTGAGTATGAAAACAAGTAATGAATGCCTCCATCAACTTGACTCATGGCCAGTCAACCTGCCCCAAGGGCTCACATGAGGGAGGAGCACTTCCGCTTTCGGTGCCAATTAAGAAACCTGCCTCATGTGTGTTTTCCTAGACACCAATTGTCTTGTATAGGTTCCTTCATTACTGAAATCAAATCCCAACCACTTATGTCCTCAAGCCCAAAACCGTTTTGATAGCTTGATTAAATCTACCATTGTTATGCGTGATGTGTCCAACACATCCCTATCATCTATTAAGATAACCATTGATATACTACTTTGGCAGTCATATCTATAACGATCTAAATTCTTGATAGGTGCAACAATTGGATGGACATTTTGATTTAAAATTTTAACTATATGGATGAACAATATCTACTAAGAACATGGCATCACATGCAATGAGCATAAAGAAAATAGCAAGGATTAAACACACATCCACAGAAAATCAAAATAAGCTGTGAAATAGCATGGCCCTTAGCATTAAAATCTCCATCATCATGCTTGTTTGTTCACCTTTCCACCTTGCTTGATTTGTTCACCTAGCCACCTTGCTTGATACCATCGTCTTCATCATTATGGATGCAACGCATTACAACTTTTGATAATGAATTTTACATGAGGGTTTGAAGCATCACAAGTCGACACGCAGGTCGTTATACAATTTAAATAGCCTTATGGCTTGACACGGCACGCAGGCCATGTGGAAATAACATGCATCACATACACATAGGCCATACTATTTCACATAATTCCTTGCAAAAATGAGTTAAACAAAAGCAACCCTACGACTCCGGGGTTCAAGGGGCAGCGCCCGCAACAGCCCCCATCGGCCGCTCACCAAGCGGGTCCGAGGTAGCGCTTCAAGCGGGTCCAAGGGGCAGATTGACCAAATCCGATCTAATCTGATTGGCTTGGTCCCATATGGTTACATTTCAGAAACCCTGATGGCGGTAACCCGACCGGTACGGGCAATGTCGTACCATGAACGGACTCACCCAAATCAATATTGAATCGGTTTGCGCTTACCATGGATCAACAAGATTGACCCAATCCAACTCAATATAATTGGCTTGGTCCCATATGGATACGTTTCAGAAACCCTGATGGCGGTAACCCGACCGGTAAGGGCAACGTCATACCATGAACAGACTCACCCATATCAAGATCGAGTCGGTTTGCACTTTCCTCAAACCATAAACCGATCGATCTCATCGATGGCTGCTGTCACCAATTCATCACATGAACCAGCTGAACATGTAATAGATCCAATCTACTAACCTCACACATCATATGTGCAACATCCAGATCACAAAACTATGCGAGATGGCTCTGAAACCACTGAAGAGGAATGCGGTGTGCTACACTAGCACAAAAAAAACTACCGTATAACCAGAAAGCTACTCGCAAAAAGGGGATCATAGATTAGATTACCACTAGACGCACAGTTGCGGAATTCTTCGCGCGTCGATGTAGTGGATCGTCCTCGCCGCAGTCGTTGCGTCGATGGAGTGGATCGTCCTCCCACGCCGCAGTCGCAGCAGCGTCACCGCAGTAGTCCACACGTCCAGGGATGGAACACCGTGCGTCGGTGTGCAAGCACCTGGTCGCTCGGCAAGGGCAGCGAGAGGAGGAGGCTAGGGTTTCAGGTGAATCACTTCTAAACCGTGGGAAAGCACACCCTGCGCCCACCCTCCTCCCCTCCTAATATAGCCACGAGATGAAACCCTAAACCAGGGCCCATCAGCGTGCTAAGCCCACGAGGTCCATTAATTACGGATCCAATCCAAATTAATGCGTCCCAGCCCATTAAGTGTGTGACCCTGCAGGTTCACGACGCTTGGACATGGATTCGAAAACTCCTTTTCAATCCAATAGTTGGTAGCGGCTCCTTGCAAAGTATGCCAACTCCCAAACATACTATGATCAAATCGGACAGAACCTATCAAAAGTACTCATGTAATAATCCCTTTGCTAAGTATCTTAAGATTGAACTCAAGGCGAGAAGCATGTCATCCTTTGATGATTCAATCCATCTCTCGTATCCGTGATATATTAATAAGTTGTGATTGACTCCTCAATCACGGCATGGCCATGCACTTCCTTAATCATATCACACGAGTGGCCTTATCATATATCTCCGTTTCATTGGAGTGGTAAATTCCATCTTGACTGCTCACTTCCCTCTGCACGTTTTATAGTAAACATGAAAGCTACCTTTATAACTTTTCGGTTAGGATGTAGTGTTTGATAGCCTCAAGGAAAACTATTACACATGTAGGGAATATGACAATCTCAGGTCTAAGGATCATACATCTACTATGTATGAGATACACTGATGGCACATAAGAATGAAACGTTCTCGCAGTGTCCCATTGCGGGTCTATCTAACTCATGTTCTTCAACATGCGTCCACAATGTATATATGATATCTCCATATTCCATGATCTATGAAGCATGATCATCGATCACTACATGTGCTGATCTATTCATCGTTGTCCTATACGATGATATCCGATCAGAGATATTTATCGAATTATATCAATAAGTAAAGAGCTTCATAAGCAAGTCACATACTTGTTAATAATCAATACAATGATATACATTCATTGGACCAATAACCATATTATTATTCATAAACATAGTCATGTTACAATCATATAAATGATTGCCTTAAGGGCATAACACTAACAACTCATCCATGGGCTCCGTATCGCCATATCGCTCGGTATCCGATGTTTGACGGTTCGTGGAGATTCAATGCTTGTGGTCAATCAGGTGCAAAAAGAATGGTCCTGCATCGAAGACAACATGGCTGCCTATTGCCAGGAGGTACGCAAGCTTGAAGGCAATTTTGACAGATTGGAACTTGTTCATGTGCTCCGTCGGGACAATGAAGCGGATGATGAGCTAGCAAAGATGGATTCGCCGCACCACGCTGGCTCGTGGGAGTATTCGTCAAGAAATTCATAAGCCCACAATAAGCACTCGCCAAAGTCGGACATCCCAGCTGGAGAAGAACGAGAAGCGTAAGTCCCGATCATGACCTCGATTGACACTCAGATCCGACTATTTGACAAAGGATGAGCTACCTAAAGACCGCATGCAGGCCGAGCGAATAATGCGCCAAAGCAAGAGCTATGTGGTGATCAGGGTAGAACTCTATCGCAAGAGCTCCTCTGGTGTACTACGACGATCATATCAGAACAAGAAGGAAGAGATCTTCTCAAAGAAATCCACTCGGGAGTTTGTGGGAATCACACGGCGTCATCAACCCTAGTTGGCAAGGCTTATCGTCAGAGATTTTTCTGGCCGACTGCTGTCACTGATGCAGAGGACATCGTCCAGACATGCGAAGGATGTCAGTTCTTTGCGCGATAGGTGAACAAACCAGCACAGGAACTGCAGACCATCCCAATCACCTGGCCGCTTGCGGTCTGGGGGCTTGACATGGTAGGACCTTTGAAGAAGACTCAAGGTGGTTACACTCATCTCTTCGTGGTCGTCGATAAATTCACCAAATGGATTGAGGCCAAGCTAGTCGCCACAATCACAGCCGCTAAGGCCAAAGGATTCTTCCATGAAATCGCGGTTAGGTTCGACGTACCAAACCGAATCATCACGAATAACGGCACCCAATTCAGAGGTGACATATTTCAAGACTGGTGCAGCAAACTCGGCATAAAGATTTTCTTCACATCAGTAGCACACCCCCAAAGCAATGGGCAGTTCTCGGGTCGGATCGTCCTTTCCTTCAAATGCGTATCTCAGATGGACTCGCTCCTTCAGAGGTTGTATCCGGCGAGCAGCAAAATGAAGGGTCAGACCAACTCCCGTGAGACCATCTCCCTTTAATTGCCAGGTGCCAGCCTTTATTGGAAGTTTTGAAGGGAATAGCAAAGTAGCTTTTCTTTAACCCCTCCCGCAGCTGAAATCCGGCTCCCCCAATTACCTTGGGGTCGCTCTTTGAGGGATAAGGTTTCAAAAGGTAAAAATGACGTAAGAGATCGAAATAGGGGCGGATGCCCAAGAAAGCCTCACAGAGGTGAATGAAGAGGGAGATTTGCAAGATGGAATTGGGATTCAAGTTCACCAATTCAATGCCGTAGAAGAAGAGAAGACCAAGAAGAAAGGCGCAGGCAGAAATGCCCAGCCCGCGTTGGAAGAAAGATTCAAAGACCACAACTTCTTCGAAACGAGGAGTAGGGATGGATTCACCTGCGCCCGGTCGTGCAGAGATTAAAGCCAGGGCTGGAAGAACCCCGTCATCCACCATGGATTGCAACCGCTCTTCCGTCGTCACTGAGGTGGTCCAATCCTGAGGCAAAGGCTGTGAGAAGGTGTCTTTGGAAGAATGAGAAGACATTTTCGGAGGAAATGATCAACGGCGGCGCAAAGATGCAAGTGGAACAACAGTTAACCCTAGCGGCGGAGAAGTCGGAGAGACAAGGAAGAAGAAGAGGCAGGAGTGCACGATGGGAAAAATGAACCATCGGCTTAGTCCTTAAAGGGTGGAAAAATCAGGTTTTCGCCGAACCAGCAGGAAAAAGATTGCAGGACACCTCACCATACCCTATGCATCGTAATGATTTGCTAGCCCGGCGTCCTGACATACGGAGGTAGTCGTGGTTTGACCAAGTCATATTTGGGACACGTTGCTCCCCACGATGGGATATAGGTATCACTCGCCCAAGAGCCGTGCAATTCCTAAAACATCCCAAGTCGGACCTAGAATATATCCTACGACGATTGGATACGAAAATCACCCGACCAAAGAGCCATGCAAGCTTCGATACACCCCAAGCTGGGTCTAAGCTATGTCAAACGACAATCATGGAAAACACTTGAAAAGATATTGCTTTATTATATATAAAGTTCCCCACGCATTATGCCTAGGAAAATGTTTTCTTACATTTACAGAAATATTACACCTCTCCGCGGCGAACACGTCCAAGCGCCTCCACGAGAGCGTCCCTAGCCCTTTAAAGGACGGGGAAGATCTAGAGGAAGGCATCGACGGAGACACAGTTGAGGGCGACGGCTTCTTCTTCCGCCCATTCGGCAATGGCAAGGTCGAACGACGCTCACACCTCGGCGAGTTCAGGGTCCCGGCCGTCCATGAAGATCCTTCAGGAAGAAGGTGGAGGTCAAAGCAGGAAGATGGAGGACTAAGTGTGAGAGAAATCTAAAAGTGCTGGCTCACCTTTTATAGCTGATACCGCAAGGTTGAAGTAAATGCGAAGATGTAAAGACATCAGAAGCCGTGGAGACTTAGAGTAAAGATAGTTCAGAAGCCAAAGAGGTTTTTGGAAAAAGAATTGACTCAAGAGGTCAAAACAACTTCGAAGACCGTCCGGGGTTATATTCGAGTCCTTCATAATCCCCTTGTTGCAAAGAAAAGCATTCAAATCAAAGAAGAAACCAGTCAGAGGTTTATGCTAGAAGCTGAAAGCACAGATCCAAGTTGAGTCCCAGATAAAGATATAGCAACCGGATCATGAATCACTCGGGGGCTACTGTGGAATATATGAAACCAGGTGTCTTCATAACCGACCTAGAAATGCCTGAGGGAGAGACAGGGCCCAATGGAAGGCCCAGAGGATAACCTCCGCACCAAGCCTGCCCAATCTTTCATGGTACAACGATGATAGCTTCGTGACGCTCGCACTCAAATGGCAAAAGAGCCAATTCAAAAGCGAGAAACTGGTCACACAAACCGCGATCAACACAAGAACGCGAATTGAGTGGAGTAATATCACTACTACAGAAAGGGGTATATTAGACGCCTCAGCACAGACGGTTCTGAGGAACCGTCTGTGACAAATAATATTACTGATGATTTTATACTTTAACCGTTAGTGAAATTATCACAGACGGTACTCTACAAAAACCGCGATGATATACATCCATGTCACGAGCACGGGTTTAATTAAAACCGCTCGAATATATCACGCATGCTTCTTTCATAAAACCGTCAGATATCACATATTATCCTAGACGGTTTTGTAGTAAAACCGCTCGCATTTCTATGTTTATCATTGACGGGTTTTCTCAGAAACCGCTCGAGATTTCTATCGGCTGTATAAAATACAGAGGCCCGAGCCACTTCGTGCATTTTTAGGGTTTCGAGATCTATTTTCATTTGGCTGCGGCTGTGAGGCGATTTGGTAAAAGAAGATCGTTGATTTCGAAAGGTGATTGAGGATCCATTTGATTTTGGTGATCTAAGGTTAGTAACGTGTCTAATTGCAGTATATTCAAGATCTACCTTATTAAGAATGGAATTTGATGATTTTTTAGATTTAGCTTGTAGATATTCATGTGTTCTTTCTTTGTAAGGGTAGTAATGGGTTTTAATTGCATTAACACTAAATGTTGTATTGCTTGGCGAGATGGACCAAGATGGATGTACACTAAGAACCGTGTGAGTGTTTAGTACATGAATGGCGCCTCCGCTTTTAGAAGAGCTGCAGAAGAGGATATGTTTAATAAGGGGCAGTTTATGTCTTGTCCGCATTGATCGTGAGAATCAAGATGTTTCAAACTTTGCGCAGATCGAAGCACACTTGATTATGAGGGGTTTCAAAACGGGTATACATGTTGGACCACCACGGTGAAGAGCAGAGATACAGAAGCGGTATTAACATGGTCGACGGTCAATGATATGTCTGATGGTCATATTGATTGTGGTTCCGATGAGGATAGGTTGCGGAAGATAATCAATCGATGTCGCGTGATGTAGAAGGCAACCGTGATGATAGAGAATATGGTAAATTCCGTGTCTTGATGGAGGACTCGGAGAAACCTTTGTTCACAGTGCAAGTCGAAATACACAAGGTTGTCATCCGTGCTTGACCGCTGAAATTGAAAGCAAGCAACGGTTGGTCCGATAAGAGTTTCACAAATACGCTATTACGCTTATTGGCGGACATGCTTCCCGAGGGAAACGAGTTGCCGACAACCACCTACAAAGCTAAGAAGGTTCTTTGTCCCTTGGGAATGGATGTAGAAAGAATACATGCATGTCCGAACGATCGTATCTGTCACCGCCAAGAGTACGCGAACTTGCACATATGTCCTGTGTGCAACGATCCCAGACAAGCGTAAGAGTCATTCGGATGATGACAGTGAGGGCACCTGGTGATGAAAGGACCTCCGCTAAGGTGGCATGGTATCCGCCTATAATTCCTCGCTTGAAGCGCTTGTTTGCGAACCCAAATGAGGCAAAACTGCTATGCTGGCACTCGGAGGAGCGTAAGAACGATGGAATGCTAAGGCACCTCGCCGATTCCATCCAATGGAGAAACATCGATAGGAGGTTTCAAGAATTCGTGAGGATCCGAGGAATATAAGGTTTGGATTGAGTATGATGGAATGAATCTTTTCGGTAACATGAGTAGCCAGATAGCACTTGGCCCGTGAATCTCTATCTACAACCTTCCTCCTTGGTTGTGTATGAACTGAAGTACATTTTGTTGTCTCAGATTTATCCAAGGACCAAACAACCTGGGAACGATATTGATGTGTACCTAGCACCATTGGTGGAAGATCCGAAACACTATGGGTTCTCGGGCAGTACGGATGCGTACAAATGAGAGAACTTCACTTTGCACTCGCTTTTGTTCTCGCACTATAAATGATTACCCCGCCCTTGGTAACCTATCGTGCCGAGTACAAAAGGAACCAAAGCTCGCACTCACCGCTAGACAATACCGAGAGTGTGTGGTCAATCACTCACGCAAAACTATTTACATGCATCACCGTAGGTTCCTTCTGAGGAATCACCCATACCGCAAAATGAAAAACAATTTGATGGAACGAATGAAGACGGTTTAGCTCCAAAGCCTTTAAGTGGGATAGATATCCATGATATGGTTAAGAACTTGATGTTGCGTTTGGAAAGGGGCGAAATCGAGGTCCCGTGAGAAGAGCATATGGAAGAAGAGATCAATATTTTGGGACCTACCTTATTGGGAGCACCTAGAAGTTCGGCATCGATCGACGTGATGCACGTGGAGAAGAATGTCCGTGATAGCTTGATTGGTCTCTTATTGAATATTAAAGGCAAATCAAAGGATGATCAATGCACGCCTTGACTTGGTCGATATGGGCATAAGACCTGAGTTAGCACCGAAAGAGACAGATACAGGCCGAACATATTGCGAACATGCTTGTTACACTTTGTCTAAGGCCGAGAGAACTGAACTGTGCCAGTGCTTGCATGGTGTGAAAGTTCCGTCCGGTTACTTCTCTAACATGAAGAGACTTGTTTCGATGCAAGATTTGAAATTAGTTGGCATGAAGTCTCATGATTGTCATGTGCTGATGACACAAATGCTCCCTGTGGCAATTAGAAGTATTTTGCCAGTCAAGGTTTGGGAGACAATCACGAGGCTGTGTTATTTCTTTAACACAATTGCTCGTAAGGTAATTGATCCCCGGCACTAGATGCACCGCAGTCGAGGTGGTGATGACTCTATGTAATCTTGAGATGTATTTCCTCCGTCTTTTTCGATATCATGGTCCATCTCGTTGTTCACCTTGTGACAGATAAAGATATGCGGCCCGTGTTCCTACGTAGCATGTACCCATTCGAGAGGTATATGGGGATTCTCAAGTCCTACGACTGAAATCGATCTCGCCGAGGGTAGCATTGTCGAAGGTTATGCAACCAAGAAGTCGAGAGTTCTGCGCCGATTACATGGCTCAGTCGAACCAATAGGTGTGCCTCGATCTCGCCATGAGGGGAGACTCGTGGCTTCGGGACCATCGGAAGGAAAGCAATCACGCTCGATCCGGCTTCCTATGCTCAAGCTCATTTCACGGTTTTGCAACACATGGTCAGTAGTGTCCCGCACATCGACGAGCATAAGCACTGGCCGCGTAAGGGAATTCGACGCGGCAAGAGCCTTGGATCATGAGACAAAGATAACCTTCGGCTTTAACAGATGGCTGAAGGAGCGACCCATCACTAGGACCTCTTCAGGTGATACGCTCACATGGTTGGCAAAAGGGCCAACATTTACAGTTGTAACATGGAAAGGGTACGACTTAAATGGGTACACATTTTACACGAGAGATCAGGATATGAAGAGCACAAACCAGAAGAGCGGTGTACGCATAGATGCGTTCAACACCGTTGGGTCAACGAGGAGCTCCTACTATGGGTTCATAGAGGATATTTGGGAGCTTGACTATGTACTATTCAAGATCCCCTTATTTAGGTGTCGTTGGGTCCACCTCCAAAGACGTGAAGGTTGACAAGCACGGTGTCACTATCGTTGACCTCGACGCCGTCGGATACCAAGATGAACCATTCGTACTCGCTAACCAAGTCGCTCAAGTATTCTATGTAATCGACCGCCCAACAAGAAGAGACATGTAGTTCTTCAGGGAAAAGGAGGATTGTCTGAGTAGAGAATGTAGTAGATGAGGAAGAATACAATCAATTCAAAGAGTTGCCTCCTATCGGAACGAGCATCACAAATCCAGAAGAACAACCCAAGAAGCTAGCTACGCACGCGTCGATCATCATGAAGGGCTAATTTTTATACAAAAGAATAAGCAAGTGGAGTTATGATTTTAAGTGTACTCTAGAAGATAATATAGTTGTTTGTAATGAGATGCTTGAAATTAAAAACAACTTTGTGTATATATGCATCTGATTTATGTAATATAGTTTTCTTTCCTTTACTGATATTGCTTCATCTACAATTCCATATACAGATACATTATGTCAAGAAGGCCAAACTTTTGGATTTACCATAGCAATGAGTCTGCTTAAATCTTCATCACGATGGTTCTAATATAGGACCGTCTGTGATAAATTAATATCACGAGATGGTTTTGTTACATAACCGTCGCCATATAACTATTTCGCACGGTTATAATATAGAACCGTCAGGATAATAATATCACGACGGTTCTATTTACGAACCGTCTGTGATATTTTTATATCGACGGTTCTTATGTAGAACCGTCTCGTGATATGGGTGACCTATAAAATGCGCACTCGCAGACCGCTCATTCTCCACTCTTCCACTCACGCGCCAAAACCCTAGTATTCGCTCTCCACCCCGTCGCCGACGCCCCATCGCCGACGCCGCCCCGCTGTCGACGCCTCCCCATCGCCGACTCCTCCCCTCATCGACGCCTCCCATCTCCGACTTCCCCCGACGCCTCCCCATCGCCGACCCGCGCGACGCCTCCCCATCGCCGACTCCTCCCCTCGCCGACCTCCCCATCTCTCCCGACCCCGCCGACGCAAAGCACCATCGCCGACGCCCCATCGCCGACGCCGCCCCGTGCCGACGCCTCCCCATCGCCGACTCCTCCCCCTCGTCGAACCAGGTACAAATGAACTGAAATTTAATTGTTGAATCGTGGTGATTTATGATTTGATTCTGTCTGTTTAGGTGTACTTCAACAAGATTGTTTAGGACCTAGGAGATATACTAATCGCTCACACATGAATGTAATGTGCAATGCCACCAAATTTTATTTATTATCCTGCTGTGATTAATCTATTTGTGTATGCATTTGTGCTGGCCTTTTTTTCAATCCTGTTGTTGACCAATTGGATATGTAGTTGAATGGCATCTTTGGTTTCATTTGTGTCAATTTCGATGGAGATATTTTCAGGATTTCTGAAAATGGTGCTATAATGACTTTGGCTATTACATGTTTATTTTATTCTGTTGCATACTGAGATGCTTAGGGAAGCAAATATCAAGAAGGTGCATGAAAATCTTTTGAGGTTGTGAAGAAAAGAAATTATGTTCCTGTTATGAATAGAACTTTTTACATTTACCTATTGTTTCATAGCCTTTTAATGCACTTATGTGCTGCATGTGCTCTAATGGGTGTATACATAATTGTCTGCATGAAGATCCACTTTTAGTGAAGGTGAATAAGGCAAAAAAAAATTGCCGGATTAAGGGAAAATCCCAAAAAAAAAAGCAGAACAACCATGCTTCTCTCAACTTACCTTCTTACCTTCTTTGAACTACCTTTGTACCCATTAAATAAAAGCAGCCATCAATTGGTAGCCTTCCATTTTTGTTTATTTGTCTTTCCTGTTGTGCCACGACATCCAGCCTAGATTGCAAGATGGTGTCCCCTCATTCGTCGTCTGAAGGATGTGATGAGTCATCCAAAAGAAAACCTCCTCGAGGTCCAAGAGGAGCAAATAAAAGGCCCATAGAACGATATACCATCACGGCGGTTGATCGAAAGGATGGGGCCCCCACCGAACCAAGAAAGGCAGTGAATGCATTTAGGACATTATGCGGGATAGTCGCACGAACGGGTCCCCATCACTTGTCCATCCCGAAGTCGCCGATCGATGAGAGCCGCAACGACTTGGTGATGTAAATTATGTCCTTGTTCGATATCCCGTAAGACTTTGTGATCTTAGTGCGACAAAGATGCCTTCGCTAGTGGCGGAAAGGCGTGGAAGAATTTCAAGAGCACGCTTGTCAAGGAATATGTCAATAAGACAGGACTCCTTCTCTAAGTACGGGTTTATTATCGAGGACGATGGCAAAATTTTGTTGAGGCGAAGACGACGGATGAATTCGCAAGGCCAAAGTGAAGCCCACAAGGCCTCGCAGTAAGGAGCACCCACCCCACAGACTTGGCACCACTGGGTACGCGGGAAGAGGGACCAATGGGAGAGGGAGGACGAGGAGGCTCAGGCGCCATTTGCAAGTATCGTTGACCGACGCGCCGTAGACTGGCTCGAGCAAGGTCAAGTGCCACGCCTTCCGCACCGCCTCCTTTACAAACCCCATGGACGAGGAAGTCTCGCCAACGATCGTAAGATATTGACTTCCAATTTTGTACGTAATTTGTCCATAATTTCGTAAGTGAATTAACTTTTGGGATCTTGCGGTAGCGTTGAGTACACAATCTTCCGCGGCACTTTTTGCCGACAGGAGAAAGATGTACTCTCCACACCTTGGGAAACAAGGAACACCACAGCACGCGAGGCGTTGGGGTTTTGTTCTCTGAAGTCCGGATTTCAGTGCACTGCATAAATACCGAGTAGGAAGAGAACAAAAGCAGAGCGAGAGGAACGACTGGTACAAAGTATTGAGGAAAGACTAAGAGAAGAATTCAACAATAAGATAAAAAGCCTCGAGGAAAGGCTCAATAATCAGCCTGCGCAAGTCCCAGAATTATGTGCGCAAATCAGCCCCACTACCAAAAAGAGCTGCTGTGCGTCCGCCACTCCCACAGCTGAACATGGGAAATCTCCTGTCTGTGAAATCAAGGTACTTATATATATGTCTTGCATGCTCCATACAAATAGCTGTTGGACGCAGTAGCTAAGTCTGTACTGTTATGTAGGTGGCCACGCGGTACACTCTCCAAGTGAGACTTGTCTGTGGGGCCATTCTTATTTCGCCGCCTGTGGGTCGCGATCCGCTTATTGAAGGGGCGCGGTGCACGCACCCTTGTGGCAACAGGATTCACGAAGGTTAGTGTGGACGGTGTAAACGATAATCTCAAGACTGTCCCACTACCGATGCCCCCAAACGATGAGATTGTGACACTGGGGGATGCCATTCATACTTTTATCCAAGGGCCCAAAGAATGACATCTCCTCGACGCCCGCCCTCCATCACCGAGCTTCCCAACTGCTCGAGTCATGTGTCGCACTCGTGAGGGCACCAAATCGGCCCCGTGCCCCTGCATTAAAAGACATTGTGCGGGATGGTGCCCACTGCCTCCGTCTGCGTACTACTTATGGCGTAAAAAGTCAAGGGCAAATCGGCGGATCACGAAGAAATTGACTATCCAATTACCCCACCGCCCGAGTATACCAAATAGGAGAGCCTTTTGTAACCGGAGAGCGATGATGAACCTTTCTATGGCTTGCGTTAGATTGCGAAATTGGTGCATGGAACATGCTAAAAGCCGCAAGAACGCATAACGAGTATCTCGGTCGGTTTCAAGCCCGAGCATCTATTCAATGAGTCATTGGGGATTCTTCACACCCGACTTCAAGGACCTTTTGACGATTCAACCTCGACGCCTCGACGCCAAGCTCTTGAGATGCCGGACATTGTAAGTGTGTGCATTCACAAAGTACATTCGTAATATCGATAAAAGTCATATATATATGACTCAATGCTTTCGTATATTTAGATACATGATCCGAAGCGAGATGTAACAAACAACCGTGGGTTTCGGACCCACACATAGTCTCCAAGCAAACAATGGACAGAGATTACGGATTTGTCGATAACACGCTTGAGAGGCCTTGGCGGCTCAAAAAGATAAAGAGTTCATACTTATACCCCACAACCTGGTAAGTGCTAGTTTGATTTGCACTATGCTCACAACTCGCTCATTAATTGACCATGCCGACATACCCGTAGGTTTCATTTGGTACTCATTGTAATTCATCCATCGACGAATCGGTCATTTACCTTGATTCCTTACAGAGTGGCAGCCACGACTTACAATCTATCGCAAAATTAATCACCTGTAATTAATCACGCTTCCTCCAAAGATAACATGCTCATGTAGGTTGTTCAAACATGTATGTTTCTCCGAATAGCCGAGGCTAACCTCTTGCAATCATGTAGCGCTCAAAGTGTACAAAGCTTATGGAGGGCCTTCGGCAAGGACAGGCGAAGTCAATCACGATTTGAAGTTTTCGTATCCATTGACACAATAATCCTAAGTAAACTATGTAATAATGAGTTTGGAACTAACCAAATCTATATTTGCAAGTGCCACCAAGAGGACATGGGAATAACTGCTGTGGATTTTACGCTTGCCACAACATGAAACTCCTTGTCACTAAGAAAACGGCTAATCGGGTAACAATCGCGTGGAAGAGGCTGATCCGGAGCGAATTCGAGAACAACTTTGTGCCTTCTTGCTCACCAAGTTATAAACAAAGAGGGCGAGTTCCACGCTCAGATAACTTGAGGAGTCGATTTTTCCGAATTACCATTTGGGTTAATTATCAAACTTGTGTTGTGGATTTGTAAATTGTAGTTGTGTATTCTATTAATTGGTTAATGCTATTGATTTACATTTGATTAATATATCTGAGTTCATTTATGAAAGAGATGTGCCGTGCAATATTAATCTATATGTAATATGCTTCGCGCTGTGATGGAATCTAATCAGTTGATTGATGAATTGGACATAATAATGCCTATAAGCTGAAATGGTTGTAATGTTTTTGTTACATGAGTTTAGTTATTCTGTAGTCTGCTTTTTTCCAGAGGGTGTGGCTAGCATTTCCTGAGGCTAGCCAATAAATAGAAAAACGGTTGTCTGCTGGAAGCCTTATCACAGACGGTTTTTAATTAAAACCAGTTTGTGATATAAATATTTAACAGACGGTTTTTAACTAAAACCGTCTGTGATGTAATGTTTTAACAGACGGTTTCAAACAAAAACCGTCTGTGATATGATAATATCACGACGCTTTTTTAGAAACCGCTCAGAATGTGAAATATCACAGACGGTTTCTGAACCGTCTGTGATATGGCGTGACATCACTGACACATGGTTACAGACGGTTCGGGAAACCGTCTGTGATGACGGTTCCAAACCGTCTGTGATAAGTTTTTCTGTAATCGTATAGATTCAGTGGACAATCACAAGAACATGCCGTTCTTGACTTGCACCAACACTAACAAACCCATGAACGGGAAGAACTTATCAAGAACACATGGTATTTGCGCCACAAACAACCATGGCTTATGCTGTCTATTTCTGAACATCCAAAAGTCCATTCCAGATGGAAATTCATAAGTATTTATACTAGGAACATCCCTCCTAGCTTAGGTGTGAAACTATACAAGAAACTAAAGGAGTTTTCTTGGGTAGATAAAAGGTTCAATGCCTTGGAGTTGGACAGCAAGATATGGTCTCGCGCAGCTTTTGACAGCCTGTGCAACTCCCACCAAAACAGTCATAACTCCCACCTTGGAAGTCCAAATGATGCACGGTTTGAAATGCTAGAAACTAGACTTCAATATCTTTCCATCCATTTAGCCCAAGGATATGTTACTTGTCGTGATTAGCAGCAGCATCATGATCAAATGGATGGACAGATTTGAGTGAACCAACCTTGCTCATGTAACTCTTCTTTGCCTTCCATTCCAATGGATCGCTGTCAATAATTCTAAAAAATATGGATCCAAATAGAATTCCTTTCTTAGGTGACATATTTCCAAAAGAAAGGGATATTACTCCTGGTGGATGCATGACCAAGTCACCTTTCTTCTCTCCGAGGTTTGCATTCCAATTCTCAGCCTGTAGCACATTATCAACACAACCTGCATCGGTCTTGTGACTCACTTGCACTTTAGCAGCAGCAAAACAAGTAATGTGATTATTTGTAGACTTAGAGTCATGAGACGATACAACAATAGAGGATATATCTGCATCATCCCCTCCCTCTTCAAGCGAAACCGTCCTCGGTTTCGAGTTGTTCTTCAAAACACTCTTTAGCTTAGTGAGGATGTCACAATAAATATCATTCCCACTTTTGGGCAGCAAAGAAACAAGAACATGCTAGTACCATGTAGGGAATGATATTCATTGTGACATGCTAGAACAATGAAATCGAGGACGGTAGTACCATGTAGGGGCGGTAGTACCATAGTTCGGGAGCATGGCGCCAAACCCGGATCTAGAGCGTAGTAAAGTCTGGTGGTAATTGCCCCGAGAATGTAGCCTCCACTCTCATCTTGACTTCGTCTTTAAAGCCCTTTATTTGACTTGGTAACCGCCGGCTTCTTCAAACCAAGCCTAGCCCGACCTTACTAGCTCGAGCTGGGCCCTCATTCTCCTGCTCGAGCTCGAGCTCACTGGTCAAGAGCTCGAGCTCGGGAATGCGCGCTTGAACTTGTGGGATACACCACTCAAGCTTGAGGGGTGTTTACTTGCACAGAGGTTACTAATCCTCGATAGCTAGCCCCCGAGACTCAAGGAATGATCCTGAAGCTCGGGATGTTCTTGAGTCTGATGACCTTGAGGGGGGGTCAGCTTCCTGGTCGAGCTCAAAAACTCTTGAGCTTTAGCTTAGGTCCAGAATCGCCTGGAGGTCTTTGATGTAGATGTGCCCAGAAACGCTCGGGCTTCGACGCTTCATCTTCGAGCGGGGAAGTCGAGGGTGCGGTTCACGATGCTTCGTCTTCGAGCGGGGAAGTCGAGGGTGCGATTCGAGATGCTTTGCGTCCTTCCTCAGAAGTTCTAGCGTGCCTTTTGAGGCGTAACTGGCGCCAATTGTGGATAATCGGGCTCGTTTAAATCCCGAACTGTCGCCTTCCTCAGAAATTCCCCAAATTCTTTATTGTACCAAGCCCTAGCACTTTTTCGCCTCCTTGTCTTCCTGATATCCATCTGCCACGTTTCTTCTTCAAGCAAACCACTGCTAAAGGCCATGGCCAAGTTCGGGAAGAGCACCTTGACCCTGGAGAGGATGAGGGAGCTCGAGGCGCTGGGACTGCTGGACCCAACAACCTAGCGACTGTCGGGTGGAGAGACTGAGCGGCATCCGCAGGAGGACGAGCTCGTCGGCACCGAGCACTACACGCTCTTCAGGCTGCACACGCCGAAGAATGATTTCCTGGTGGCAATTCTCGCGCAATGCGAGACGAGCTAGTCAACCTGGTACCCAATTCCATCCTTCTTCTATCCATTTTCTCTCATCTATGCGAGGGGTTCTTGAGGATTCTTTCCACCCCTTCACTTTTCTTCTGTTTCTACTCCCTGTTCCATACCGCGAAGGACCCCGTGGTCGGGTGTAACATCCCAAATTTGGCCTATAGTTTCACTTATGTGCATTTTGGTGATTTTTTGAACTTATTGGATTTTCTGCAATTTAATTGAATTTATTTCAATTAAGTATATTGAACCTTTGGTGCAAGCTAATTATATATAGATAAAACTAATATGAAGTTTTGCCAAAAATATTTTATTTGAACTCAAAATGTCTCAAAGTATTTATGAAAATTTTCTCGGATATTTCCTGATATTTTAATAACCTTAAATGAATTAATCTAATTTCGGGAATTATTTTAAATTAAAAAGCTTTTGAAAAATCGGTGAACAGTACTAGGCCGAAGCCCAGCACTGTGCGCGCGCAGCCCTGCGCTGTGAGGCCCGCTAGCCCGCTTCACCGCCGTCGCACGTGTGGACCGTTGGATCGGATCGTGCGGTCCTCTTTCCTCGGCGAAACCCTAGCGTGTGAGCCGTTGGATCGAGATCAAGCGGTCGGGATCACTTCGCGTTGTTTTTGAAAGATTTGATCGCATCCGTTGATTTTGGAAAGGGCGGATCAGATCGTATCGCCCAGGAATCAATTGTGGCCATTCATCTTGGATCGGACGGTCGTCGGTCGTCGTCTCCGATTCGGTTTCTGGGTTCGTCGACGCGCGCCGTCTCTGCCGCAGATTGCTTAGGGTTTCCTTCCCTGCGCGCATGCCAAGGCTATAAAAGCCGCAACCCGCACTCCGATGTTCCTCGTCCCCTTGCGCAACCAGTAGCACTAGCCTCTTCGCTTGGTTCGCACCCGTCGTCGCTCGGGAGCTCGCCGTAGTTGCGCAAGCACCGCCGCTAGCTTTCTCGCGTTTTTCACCGCCGTCAAGCCGCCGTTCGCAGCATCGGTTCCAGATTCAGGCTTGTCGCGTCGAGCCGCACCGAAGCTGCTACTTCTTCTCGCCGATTCGCGCCGAAACACCGTTCGGGTGATCTTCTTCCTCTGCTCCGGTGCCAGTTCGCCGCCGTGCTGCCATCTTTGTCTCGGAGCTCAGACAGCCGTTGGATCTTTCGTGGAAGTCTCAGATCGTGCCTCGTCGCTTCGTCTACAGTGAACAGCTCGACTAAGTGTGGACCGTTGGATCAGGTCTGTTCGGTTGAGATCGCGCCGCGTGTGCGTTAGAGCAGTAGCCGTCGGATCGTCGCCCAGGAGCACGCCGCGTGTCGAGCATCAGCATGGGCGGCGTCGCAGCTAGTTCGGCGTCAACGCGTGGCGGGCGCGTGGCGCGAGGCACCGTGAGCCGCGTCCACGGCTGACAAGAGGCGGTTCCGTGGACCGGGTCTGTGCGCCAGGTGACGTGTCAGTGCCTGATTGGCTCAGGCCAGGGCTGACGTCAGCATTGCGCAATAAAAACCTTTTTCAATAGAAAAATATTTCGGGAAATTCGGAAATTCTATTTTCCGTATTTCAGTATTTATTCAAACTTCAAATGGCTATATCTTTTGCATTTTAACTCAGATTTGAGTGATTCAAATTTCTAAAAAATTGTAAAATCAAGATCTATTTATTGGTGAATTTTATTTTATTTTTGTAGTTTTTTTGCTCTCTGTTTTGGTGTTTATTTGCTATTTTTGCATCGTTTCGCGTAGACGTTCTGCTCGGTGATCCGGAGGAAGATTCATCGCTTCAAGACCCAAGCTTAGACCAATACTAGCACCTACTCCAAGGCAAGTTGCGCTTTGATCATGTTGCACCCAATTACACCAAATTGCTATTTTGTCTTTTAAATTATGAATGATATTTTATGTGTATAAATGATTTCAATTAATCTGGAAATTAGATGATATGCCTAATTGAATTAAATCACACCTTGTCAAATTTATGCCATGATCTAATTGTCACGTTAGGATGTGGAATTATAGTTGGTTAATATTAATAATCAACATGAGACTAGTTGGACCGTCGTAGATTGCTTAGCCATGCCACGTCATCACATGTGTCCGAATGTTGTTACTTAATCTTGACTAATGGAATATGGAACAATGTTTAAGAATTTATGTGTCATGTGTTGTCACACAGTGCTATCAAGTTGTCATGGCAAAGAGGTCACACAACTAGATTGAAATGTTGGTGGCACGTGGTGCTTGGTAATCAACTGGGGTGGTAATGTTTTAGATTGGGGCAAGTGGCAAGGGTCATGTGCCAAGGTGGGCCAGGATTGGCAAGGGTATGTGGAAGTCTTGCCTTAATCACTTTAAGGACTTAACCTTGCAAGCCTTTGACCTGAGTCTTTCTTGCAACCACATGTCTGGAATGGGACAGCCTAGCTGAATAATTTGTGAAGCCTAGATTTCGGTGCTGTCGTGGTGAATAGTGAATCTCGGGTTTACGGCTTAACTCACATGGTGCAAGAGGGGGCCCCTGTTGTGGTGGTTTAACCCTTTAGTGTTGAAACCTTAGCGAACAGTACTGGGTCTAGATGTAGCATTGTAAAGGCTTTGTTATGATCACTCGCCTTGGTGGTGTTTGGTTGTATCGTGTGGGTAAAGTGCATAACCTCTGCAGAGTGTACAATCTATTCGAATAGCCGTGCTCACGTTATTGGGCAATGCTCGGAATTACAATTAAGGGTTAGACTTTTGTTAAACAAAACTTGTTGGGATGGCCAAAAGCATGGGAGGTGGAAATTGATTTAGGATTGAAACTTAGTTTACTTCGTAAATGTCAATCTATTAATTATCATTATTTGTTTTATCGCTTTTCAATCTATTTATCAGATTCTTGTTAAATGCCGCTTTATTGCAAAATATCCTTATTAGCCATTCCCTTGGATTAAGCCAAGCATATAGAATATTAGACTTGCATTGCTGTGCACAACTTGTTGAGTGCTTTATGTACTCACCCCAACAACAACAACTTCAGAAGAGGAAGAATCTACGCCTTTCGTGGAGGACGATTATATGGATGCGAATGCTTAGGGTCCGAGCCTCGTCAGTTGTCTGCGGTGAACTGGGGAGCTACTACGCTTAATTATTTTTCCGCTGCTGCTTATTTGCTATTTCTTTTATATGCCCTGTGTGGCAATAATCATGTAAGACAACAGTTACTATTAATTATTAAAGTTATGCTATATTCCGCTGTGTATGAATATGATAGCATCTATGTTTAGCCTGTGTGCACTAGCGTGATCCTGGACTAGTGCGGTATACACAGAGGGTCCGGATTTGCAAATTCGGGTCCCGACATCGGGTGTCTCTACTTCTAGTTGCGGACAGGGCTTTCTTGCTCCTTCCCCCAAATCCAAACTCGGGACTCCCTCGATCCGTGGACAGAGAGGTGGTTCTATCTGAAGAAAGGAGAGGGGGGCACGCTCGTGTACAACGACATCCCCCGTCGACAGCAAGCGCCAGACCCTCGAGCCCGAGGACTCGGCGGTCGACCAGGAGGCCCTCGCCGCCATCCACATCTGTGCAACGCGCGGCCTCACCGGGCAGGTCATCGTCCACGACTATCTGCAGAACCAGGTGTTTCCTCTGCGAAAGAGGGTGCACCCATTCTTCGAGATCCGAGGGGATGACGACCTCACCCGGGAAAGTCCCAGTGGTAAGCCTTCTTCGAGCTTGATTTTCCTTGAGCTTGTTTGAGCTTCTTTTTAACAGTCTCCTCTTTTCCTATAGCCCCGCTGGAGTCTTGGGTGGCAGTGAGAATGCAGGAGACATTCGGGAAGACGACTTTCTCCTACACTACTGCCGACCCCATTCCCAAGAACATCTTGGGGCAGAGCAGTGAGGTAATACACCCCTTACCAGCACCGAGCTCAAGCCACCTCGAGCTCGTGCTGACTTTGCTCAATCACGCAAGAGAATCGGTGTGGGGACCCGAACCTGCAGATCCGGACCCTCTGTGTATTCTGTGCCAGTCCAGGATCACGCTAGCACACACAGTCATACAGGGTTGCACATCACAGACATTCACGAAGATATAAGAATAATTAGTGCAAACATGTATATAAACTGAGTTGTAATGACCTTATGGTCTCCTTACAGATAAGAAAGCCACACAGGCTTACATTATTCAGAGAAAAGAAATAGCAATGAACATAAACAACTGTCGTGGAAGCCTTCATCTTGCCACAGTAACCGACCGGGCTTGCCCCTAGTTGCTCGGGTCCTCAATGTACTCCTCCTCCCAAACCGTGTAGTCTCCTCCACCGATGTTGGGGTTGATAAGCAAGGTGGGATGAGTACACAAGGCACTCAACAAGTAATGCACAGATGCAACGCTATTACTATATGCAAAGCTTATTCCAAAGGTTGGGCTTAAATGGTTCTTTTGCATCAACAAAGATTTTTAAACCAAGACCTTATTTAATTTAAAGCAATGGAATAGTTATAAGTAATACTAATTTCTTCAAATGGTTTTTCATCAAGATTCTCGACACACACCTTAATAGTTCATTTTAACACTTGGCACACAGCCACCCCTTCCACGCTTTGTTTAAGAAAATCTACCCTTGATCAGAATCCCGAGCAATGCTCAATACCGTGAGCACGGCTATTCAATAGTTTTGACACTCTGCAGAGGTTGTACACTTTACTCACAAGATACACCGCCACCACACGTGATTGTCCGCAACAAAGCTTTTCGAACCTCTACCTTAACCAAAGAACCTCTCCTGTATTGCCTTCACTATCACTTCCCTCACAGAGCCAAGTATAGGACCGCCAACCACCGCTGGATGGGTACCAAGCCGTAGCACGTGCGCTCCCCATACAGATACACCCCGTGTCTGTCACCCCGAGGTATCGGAGGAAAGATATCGTAACCCTAGTCAACTAGGTCTGTCCCATATCGTACATGTGGTTGTACGGGTGACTCGGATCAAAGGCTTGCAAGGTGAAGTCCTTAATCGGCCAAGGCAAGACTTCCAACACTCAACAAAGGCACATAGCCCATTGTGGCACACAGACTCACAACACTCATCAACCCATCGCCACACAGCCCACTCAGCACACAACCTCTTGCCACTTGCCCCAGCCTAAATCATTTCCCCCGCTTGATTATCGTGCAACACATGCCAAGAATAACTCAACATCGATGCGGAACCACACAGTTATCAGTACCTCAATCTCATCATGTGGCATCATCACACCACTTTTCAAAATACATTCAATATTCCATTAGTCAATTTTGTAGCATTTTTCCGAAAGATCATTCATGACTCGATGCAAGGCTAAGCATCTACTCACTGGTCTAGCCTCCCGTGTTGGCACAATATTAGCATCCAACTAATATAATCAAACTTAGGTGACAATGATTTAGGCATACAATTAATAATTCAAGGTGGCATAACAAAATGGGTTGATTAACTACATTATCCCAAATCAATTTAAATTTATTTTAAATAAATAAGCATGCATAGATTCAAAGCATAAACTACATTTTAAAAACCTGGGATCAAAATGATCAAAGCATCACTTGCCTTCAAAGAGTTGCTGGTCGTGTTCAAGCTTGGTCTTGAGCGACTAATTCTTCCTCGAAACTTTCCGGCAAATTTGCGCTCTACACGAACAAACAAAATATACAATAAAAATCTAATACAGAGGACTAAATGGCCTCAAAATTCAAATAAAATTCATCATTAAATAGATCATAATTTTATGAATTTTTAGAAATTTGAATCACCCAAATCCGAGTTAAAATGCAAAAGTTATAGTCATTTGAAATTTGAATAAAATCTGAAAATACTGAAATTAAAAATCCGATTTTTCCCAATTATTTTTATACTGAAAATTCGCATTTATGACATCAGCATTGCATCATGATGACGTCAGCACATAAAAGAATTTCGCCAAAATATTTTTATATATAATATATTTGTGACGTCGCCGATGACGCCAAGACGACACGCGGCACGCCTGCAGGCCGCCACGCCGCTCTGGGTCTATGAACTGGTTCACGGCTCGGCTCGTCTACCGTGGACTCGGTTCACTGTAATGATGCAAAGAACGCGGCAAGATTCGAGCCGCTCGCTGAATCAACGGCCGATCTCCTCACGCGCGCCGCAGCGCCGAGATCGCGGCGACACGCGTCGCGCGCATCCAATGATCGACCACGCATCCAACGCGGCGACGCCTCTCCACGCCCACGCGCCGCACATCCAACGGTGCGCTCAGATCCAACGGCCAGCACCGCGCCGTCACTGCGACGTCTCGGTTCATGCGACGACACGCGGCGCAATCGCGACGGTGCACCCGAAATCGACGGCTGGATCTGGTCTCCGCCCCGGTCAAAACGCCCACGCGTCAGCACGCGATTTGGCGAGGGTACGGTGCCATCTCCGCCGCACGTTCAAATCTGAACGGCGCGGATCCTTAGGGCAAAACCAGATCCAATCTCTACCGCTTAGATCTAATCTAACGGCCCACGGTACCCGAGCGGTTTACTGTTCAAGGCGCGACGTGGCTCAATCCTACGCGTCCAAAAAAGATCCAAGGGTTCGCATTAAATCTAGCCGCAGAATCTAGATCTAATCCCTACCGTTCAAACCAGATCTAACGGTACAGATCTACTCTAGAAGAACACAAAGACAAGAGACGTGGACGAACCAGAAGCGTGCGATGAAGATTGGACGGACGACGAAGCTCGGTGAAGGCGACGGCGGCGCAGAAGAAAAGGCTGCCGGAGTTGAGGAAGATGACGCAGCCCACGACGCTACGGGGCTTCTCCGGCGTGATGAAGTGGCTCGTTCGACGCGGCTTGGCGGAAGGATTACTCCGGTGACCTTGGCGACGGCGGAGAGAAACCGGCGGCGAAGAAAACGACGAAAAACCGCGGCGGCACAAAGACGCAACTACGGCGAGCTCGCTCAGGCGCTAGAGAGGGTCTCGGCGTGCGTGCGAGGAGTCGAAAGACGCGGCGCGGAGGCCTCTGCACGACGACTTCAACGGGGACTTAAGGACTGCCTCGACGTGCGCGAAACTGCCGGCGGAAATCACGGCCATCAAAGCCCATGTCTCTCCGGCGATCTCGCGGGGACGAAGTGACGTGGCGCGATCCTGTGCGTTCGTGCGGCGATGATCCGAAGGCTCACGCGCACGGGCGACGTGGCACACGCACAGGCGTGTGATCCGGATCGGACGGCTTGGGCGGGGCGGCGCTAGGGTTTCGGCGGGGCGGGCTGCGGCACGCACAGTAATGGGCTCGGCCCATTACTGTTCAACTGATTTTAAAATCATTTCACATTTAAAATAATTCTAGAAATTCAATTAAATCATTTGGAGCTTTTAAAATAGCAGAAAAATTCTAGAAAAATTCCAGAAATTACTTTGAGATATTTGGAACTCAATTAAAATATTTGCAATAAAACTTTGCAAAAACTTTTCCATTATTCAATTGTTTTCAAGAAAAGCCCTATTTGAATAAATCCAAATAAATTTAAATAAATTCCCAAAAAAATTCACAAAAATAAAAATACTCCAAAATTTAAGTTAGAGCAAAAATTAGGGTGTTACAAACCTCCCCCTTAACAGAATCTCGTCCCCGAGATTCAAGGCTGTCTACAGAAATAGGTTAGGGAACTCCTTCTTCAGATCTTCTTCTCGTTCCCATGTTGCTTCACTTTCCGAATGGTTGCTCCACTGAACTCTGCAGAAACGTGTTGACTTGTTCCTTGTCTCTCTGTCCATTACGTCCAGAATCTTTATCGGATGTTCTTTGTAAGTCAGATCTTCTTGCAGTTCAATTGCCTCCAAAAGTGTTTGCTCTTCTGGTACTCGAAGACACTTCTTCAGTTGTGATACATGGAATACATCATGCACTCCTGCCAAAGATGGCGGTAACTCCAACTGATAAGCAACTTCACCTCTGCGGCTCAAGATCTTGAATGGTCCGATATATCTGGGTGCGAGCTTTCCTTTTGCAATTAACCTTCTTACTCCTTTGAGAGGTGTGACTCTAAGGTACACAAAATCTTCGGGTTCAAAGCTCAGTTCCCTGCGACGGTTGTCAGCATAACTCTTCTGCCTCGATTGTGCAATCTTCAATCTTTCCCTGATCAGGGCGATTTGTTCTTCCGCTTCAAAGAATGTCGGTCCAAAAACATGTCGTCACTGTCTCATTCCAATTCAATGGTGTTCGACAGACCGACCATACAAAGCTTCAAATGGAGACATCTGTAAACTCGCTGATAATCGTTGTTGTAACTAAACTCAAAGATAAGGCAAACACTTGTCCCATGAGGTTGAATATGCTAAAGCGCAGCTCTCAACATATCTTCCAATATCCGGTTAACCCTCTCGCTTTGACCATCCGTGCATGGATGGTAGGTCAGATCAAGTTCAAACGAGTCCCCATTGCCTCATGTAGCTTACCCCAAAATCGGAGGAAAATTGGGTACCTCTCGTCCGACACTATCTTCTTCGGTACTCCGTGCAAGCAGACGATCCGTGCCATATAAAGTTCTGCTAACCGGTCTCCGAAATAAGTGGTCTTCACGGGTATGAAATGTGCCACTTTAGTTAAACGATCTACTATGACCCATATAGAATCATATCCACTTTGCGTTCTGGGCAATCCGGTTATGAAATCCATACCAATTTCTCCCATTTCCATTCAGGTATCTTTAGGGGTTGTAATAGCCCTGCTGGTCTTTGGTGCATAGCTTTGACTCTTTGGCATATGTCACATAATGCAACATATTCGCGACTTCGTTTCATGCTTGGCCACCAAAATCTTTCCTTTAAATCTTGATACATTTTCGCACTTCTGGATGAATTGAGTACTTGAGTCATGAGCCTCCTCGAATTAATCGCTTCAACTCCTTTTTGTTCGGCACACAAATGCGCTCTTTAAACCACATAGTACCTTGTTCATCCAGTTTGAAATCTTTTGCTTTGCCTTCATCCATTTTGCCCTTAATTCTATTGATCTTATCATCATCTTTCGCCCTTCCCGATCCGATCTTCCAGTAGGTCTTACTTCCAAAGTTGCTAGGAATCCTTCCGTACCATTTCCAGCTTCTAATTTCTGAAATCCTTACACAATTCCGCTGACTGCTTCCAACAAAGATATTTACACTGTGGTTCTTTCTGCTCAAGGCGTCTGCCACTACGTTGGCTTTACCAGGATGGTAGTGAATTCCCACATTATAATCATTGATTAACTCTAACCATCTTCTTTGCCTCATATTTAGGTCACTTATGTGAAGATATACTTAAGACTTTTATGATCTATACACTTCACATCTATTTCCGATGAGATGATGACGCCATATCTTTAGTGCATGCACTACAGAAGCTAATTCCAAATCATGGATCGGATAGTTCTCCTCATGTGGTCTCAATTGCCTCGATGCATAGGCAACTACCTTCATATTTTGCATCAACACGCATCCCAATCCCTGACGCGATGCATCACAATAGATGTCAAGCCACGATGAACGCGGTAAAACTAATACAGCCGATGTTAATCTCCTCTTCAACTCTGAAAAATCTTCTCACACTCAAAGGCCCATAAGAATTTCTTTTCCTTTTTCAACAATTGCGTAAATGGTCTCGCAATCGTAGAGAATCCTTCGATGAATCGACGGTAATACCCCGCCATTCCAAGGAAACTGCGGATCTGTGTTACCGACTTGGGTTGCTCCCAATGCAAACCGTCTCCACTTTCTTTGGATCTACCGCAACTCCCGCTGTCATTATGTGTCCAAGAAATTCAACCTTATTCTTCCGTAAATCACATTTGCTAAATTTCGCAAACAACTGTTGCTCTCTCAACTTTTCAAGGACTAGCCTCAAATGCTCGGCGTGCTCTTCGCTCGTTTTGGAATAGATAAGGATATCATCTATGAATACGACGACGAACTTATACAAATATTCCATAAAAACCTTATTCATTAAGTTCATGAAATATGCTAGTGCATTTGTCAAACCAAAAGACATCACTGTAAACTCGTAGTGTCCATATCTTGACGAAAATGCAGTCTTCGGGATATCCTCTGATCGGATCTTCGCTGATGGTATCCTCGATCGGAGATCAATTTTGGAGAAGACTCTGCTCCTCTCAATCGGTCAAACAAATCATCGATCCCGGTAGCGGATACTTATTCTTTATCGTCACATCATTGAGTGCACGATAGTCTATACACATCCTAAAACTCCCGTCCTTCTTCTTGACGAATAGGACAGGTGCTCCCCATGGCGATGAACTAGGTCTTATAAATCCTTTTTCCAGCAGTTCTTCAATTTGCTTCTTCATTTCCACCAATTCCTCTGTGGACATCCTGTAAGGTCTCTTAGCTATTGAGCTGTCCTCGAACCACTCTATCACGAACTCAATATCTCTATCTGGCAAGATTCGGTAAATCTTCCGGAAAACATCCGGATATTCATTGACTATGGAAACTTCTTCTAAGTCGATACTTTCATGTCGTTGGCCATCAATTGTCCATCTCGCACTGATTTTGCTTCAAATTCAATCTTCTTTCCATCCGGGCTCTCGACCGATATGACTCTTTTTCCACAGTCCAGCACTGCCTTGTGTTTGGTTAACCAATCCATTCCCAGGATAACATCCAAGGTTTGGGTATTAAGGATGATTAAGTTCGCTAGGAACTCCACTCCATTAATTATTAGTCTTACCCCAGAACATCCTACTTTAGATCGGAGTTCTCATCCAGGGGATTGGACTATGAGCACACATTTAAGATTCACTATTTCCATATCATTTTGAACAGCAAAATCTCGGGAAATAAAAGAATGCGGTCGAAATCAAATAAAGCAATGAGTGGTAATCGAGTTTACTAGAACTTACCCAAGACAACATCCGTGGCATTCGCACTTCATCCGTCGTAATGTGGTTGACTCGGCCTCGTGCGCTTCCTTGGGATGGAGTTGTCTTTGTTGATGCCCCGCGGTTCACGATTGGCGGAGTCCTTGCCGTGTGTTCCCAGTTAAAGCGGACCGGGTGACACCTCCTTCTTAGGGCAATTGTTGGCAAAATGCCCCATTTCATTGCAATGATAGCAACGTCTTCCCACCGCTCGAGAGGTTCCTCCATCGTACTACGCTTCGGTGAGTCTGAACATTCGACCCATCGGGCGATTTGCCGCAGTGGTGCCCTATCATTGCCTCCTGGCCGGTACCGGATGAACTGTTGGGGTGCCGTCCTCGCCTCTGCGCCCTCGACGACCTCCTTGTTGCGCCATTCTCGCTTCTGTTGTCATCCAACTCTCGGCGCTTGTCCTCTAAGATAAGAGCTTTGTTAACTAGCTCTTGGAAGTCGTGGAATGTGTGGTGATCGGTCCCACTGCTACCTCGCATTCAATCCTTCATGAAGCGGGATTGTCCGGCCTTATCCGTAGCCACGCCCTGCGTGCGTAGCATGCCGCTTGGGTGAATTTGTTCGTAATCGCCACCGACCGCCCCCGCTGAGGCTCCGAATTCCTCCTTTTGAGATCCATGATACCCTCGGGTACATGGTAATCGCGGAAAGTCGAGGTGAATTCCTCCCACGTGATACTCTGTGGGTCCTCATGAGCTGCGCAGGTTTTCCCACCATTCTCGCGGCGGTCCCTTCGAGTTGATGAGAGGCATAGAGTACCCTCTCTTGTCCTACACACCGGTAATGTGCGCTTCCTTTCAATTGTCCTTAGCCAATCGTCCGCCTCCAAAGTGGATTGGCGTTGCTCGAGAAGGTAGGTGGACGGGTTCTCATAAACTCCGACAACCTTGAGTAGGGGTGTGGTCCATGGTTACCCCTAGCTTGAACATTCGCAGCAGCTTGGTTGGATATCTGCTGCATGGTTTGAACCATCGTGTTCATAAGTTGAGTCTGGGCAGTCAAGAAGGCTCCCAGGTTCTGCATATCGACCTGCGGTGGTTGAGGAATCGGCTCTTCATTCTGGTTGTCCGCCTGGTTAGCTCCACTTCCGCTGGCTCCAACATTTCCACGTGTCCTCACCATCTGTTGCAAGCTTCCAAGGTTAAGAAAAGAAGAAAGCATAGACGAGTAAAAGAACTTATGTGGGGAAACAGTGTAACTTAAATTATTTAGCCACTTTATTGATATAATATAAAGCGGATGGTTGCTCACAAGTGCCTAAGGGCAAAGCAACGATACGAGACACTCACAACGAAAAACAAGTAAGCAAACATAGGACTCTATGACGACTCACACCTAATGGTGACTCTGAAGAAAAAGACGCGACTCAATTATTCGAGTCTCAACACTACCTCGACTAAACTCGATCACCATCGAGCCAACCCGGCTGCGGCTCCCCGAGCATACACCGGTGGGTGCTCGCATCGGGCAACCGATCCTCAAGACCTCGCACTGGTGCAAAGACCCCATCGACTCTGCTGGTCCCGGCTGCTCGCTCTCCTGCACCGGTGCCTCTGCCTGCTCCTCCGGATCCGGATCGTAACTCCGGGGATCGCTCGGGCTCGGGTCCGTACAAAGCCATCTCCAACTCCTGGATCTTCTGCATGGAGTGGGCTAAGCCCTCCCGCAGCTGGATCCTCGCCTCCGTGACCTTGGCGCGGGTCCTCTGCAGCTCCTGGACTGTCTCGTCCAAGGCGTCCTCCTGGGCGATAACATACCTCGCCAGGTGGGTGATAATGGCGTCCTCCTCCACGAGCTCCATCCTGTCAAAACGATTGTCTCGACGCGGATGGTGACGAAAGACGGTGCCCTCCAACTCTGCGGAGTAAGTGCGGGCAATCTGCCGCGCTCGCTCGACGCGCCGACTCGGATTCCGGCCTCAAAAGAAGACCTCCTGACCGTGACGTAGATAGGACGGCTCTCCCTCGCCTTCTCCCGAGCATACATCGTGATCTTGACATCCCAGCGACGCCAAGTCCTCGCCGTGCATCACCAAGTCCTCGACACGCTGGTGCATCAAAACCTCCGAGCAATCGCATCATACGCCATAACTCCGCGGCGTATCCTCCAGTGCGCTCTCCATAGGTATGGATCATCCTCATCTGCCAAAACAAACCTTGTTTAAATTAAACAGAGAATAATAAAAAAAAATTCAGCATAGGTATGAAACAAGAGAGAAGAGATAAGTCAAGATTTCATTGATATTCTTGCTCAAGTTGATTAGGTCTTTAGAAAATAGTTTTACCCTCCTAGGCACAACCAAACTAGGGTCAAGTCCTACACCACCGCTCGATACCACCTCTGGGGACCCGAACTCGCAGATCCGGACCCTCCGTGTATTCTGTGCGATCCAGATCACGCTTAGCACACACACATACAGAGGTTGCACATCACGCACATTCACGAAGATATAAGAATAATTAGTGCAAACATGTATATAAACTGAGTTGTATGCGACCTTATGGTCTCCTTACGATAAGAAAGCCACACAGGCTTACATTATTCAGAGAAAAGAAATAGCAATGAACATAAACAACTGTCGTGGAAGCCTTCATCTTGCCACAGCAAACCGATCGGGCTTGCCCCTAGTTGCTCGGGTCCTCAATGTACTCCTCCCAACCTGTGTAGTCTCCTCCACCGATGTTGGGGTTGATAAGCAAGGTGGGATGAGTACACAAGGCACTCAACAAGTAATGCACATGTGATGCAACGCTATTACTATATGCAAAGCTTATTCCAAAGGTTGGGCTTAAATGGTTCTTTTGCATCAACAAATTTTTAAACCAAGACCTTATTTAATTTAAAGCAATGGAATAGTTATAAGTAATACTAATTTCTTCAAATGGTTTTTCATCGAAGATTCTCGGCACACACCTAATAGTTCATTTTTAACACTTGGCACACAGCCACCCTTCCACGCTTTGTTTAAGAAAATCTACCCCTTGATCAGTAATCCCGAGCAATGCTCAATACCGTGAGCACGGCTATTCGAATAGTTTTGACACTTTGCGGAGGTTGTACACTTTACCCACAAGATACACCGCCACCACACGGTGATTGTCCGCAACAAAGCTTTTCGAAACCTCTACCTTAACCAAAGAACCTCTCCAGATTGCCTTCACTATCACTTCCCTCACACAGAGCGAAGTATAGGACCGCCAACCACCGTTGGATGGGTACCAAGCCGTAGCACGTGCGCTCCCCATACAGATACACCCCGTGTCTCACACCCCGAGGTATCGGAGGAAAGATATCGTAACCCTAGTCAACTAGGTCTGTCCCATATCGTATATGTGGTTGTACGGGTGACTCGGATCAAAGGCTTGCAAGGTGAAGTCCTTAATCGACCAAGGCAAGACTTCCAACACTCAACAAGGGCACATAGCCCATTGTGGCACACAGACTCACAACACTCATCAACCCACGCCACACAGCCCACCAGCACACACCTCTTGCCACTTGCCCCGCCTAAATCATTTCCCCCCGCTTGATTATCGTGCAACACATGCCAATAACTCAACATCGATGCGGAACCACACAGTCACTGACCTCAATCTCATCATGTGGCATCATCACACCACTTTTCAAAATACATTCAATATTCCATTAGTCAATTTTGTAGCATTTTTCTCGAAAGATCATTAATGACTCGATGCAAGGCTAAGCATCTACTCACGGCCTAGCCTCCCGTGTTGGCACAATATTAGCATCCAACTAATATAATCAAACTTAGGGTGACAATGATTTAGGCATACAATTAATAATTCAAGGTGGCATAACAAAATGGGTTGATTAACTACATTATCCCAAATCAATTTAAATTTATTTTAAATAAATAAGAATGCATAGATTCAAAGCATAAACTACATTTTAAAACCTGGGATCAAAATGATCAAAGCATCACTTGCCTTCAAAGAGTTGCTGGTCGTGTTCAAGCTTGGTCTTGAGCGACGAATTCTTCCTCGAAACTTTCCGGCAAATTTGCGCCTCACGCGAACAAACAAAATATACAATAAAAATCTAATACAGAGGACTAAATGGCCTCAAAATTCAAATAAAACTCATCATTAAATAGATCATAATTTTATGAATTTTTAGAAATTTGAATCACCCAAATCCGAGTTAAAATGCAAAAGTTATAGTCATTTGAAATTTCAATAAAATCAAAATACTGAAATTAAGAAATCCGATTTTTCCCAATTATTTTTATACTGAAAATTCGCATTTATGACGTCAGCATTGCATCATGATGACGTCAGCACATAAAAGAATTTCGCCAAAATTTTTTATATATAATATATTTGTGACGTCGTGATGACGCCAAGACGACACGCGGCACGCCTGCAGGTCGCCACGCCGCTCGTCTATGAACTGGGTTCACGGCTCGGCTCTCGTCTACCGTGGACTCGGTTCACTGTAATGATGCAAAGAACGCGCAAGATCCGAGCCGCTCGCTGAATCAACGGCCGATCTCCTCACGCGCACCGCAGCGCCGAGATGCGCGCGACACGCGCCGCGCATCCAAACGATCGAGCACGCATCCAACGCGGCGACGCTCGGCTCCACACCTCCACGCGTCGCACATCCAACGGCGCGCTCAGATCCAACGGCCAGCACCGCGCCGCCACTGCGACGCCTCGGTTCATGCGACGACACGCGGCGTAATCGCGACGGTGCACCCGAAATCGACGGCTGGATCTGGTCTCCGCCCGGCCAAACGCCCACGCCAAAGACGCGATTTGGCGAGGGTACGGTGCCATCTCCGCCGACGCTCAAATCGAACGGCGCGGATCCTTAGGGCAAAACCAGATCCAATCTCTACCGCTTAGATCTAATCTAACGCCCACGGCACCGAGCGTTTCATCGCTCAAGGCGCGACGTGGCTCAATCCTACGCGTCCCAAAAAGATCCAAGGGTTCGCATTAAATCTAGCCGCAGAATCTAGATCTAATCCCTACCGCTCAAACCAGATCTAACGGCATGATCTACTCTAGAAGAACACAAAGACAAGAGACGTGGACGAACCGTAAGCGCATGATGAAGATCGGACGGACGACGGCTTCGGTGAAGGCGACGGCGCGCAGAAGAAAAGGTGCCGGAGTTCGGAAGATGACGCACCCACGACGCTCGGGCTTCTCCGGCGTGATGAAGTGGCTCGCTCGACGCGGCTTGGCGGAAGGATTACTCCGTGACCTTGGCGACGGCGAGGGAAACCGCGCGAAGAAAACGACGAAAAACCGCGGCGGCACAAAGACGCAACCACGGCGAGCTCGCCAGCGCTAGAGAGGGTCTCGCGCGCGTGCGTCGAGTCGAAAGACGCGCGCGAGGCCTCGCACGACGACTTCAACGGGACTTAAGGATCGCCGACGCGGCGCGAAATCGCCGGCGAAATCACGGCCATCAAAGCCCACGCCTCCGGCGATCTCGCGGCGACGGCGGACGTGGCGCGATCTCGTGCGTTCGGCGGCGATGATCCGGCGCTCACGCGACGGGCGACGTGGCACACGCGACAGCGTCGCGATCCGGACGGACGGCTTGGGCGGGCGGCGCTAGGGTTTCAGCGGGGCGGGCTGCGGCACGCACAAGAATGGGCTCGGCCCATCGCTCAACCGATTTTAAAATCATTTCACATTTAAAATAATTCTAGAAATTCAATTAAATCATTTGGAGCTTTTAAAATAGCAGAAAAATTCTAGAAAAATTCCAGAAATTACTTTGAGATATTTGGAACTCAATTAAAATATTTGCAATAAAACTTTGCAAAAACTTTTCCAGTATTCAATTGTTTTCAAGAAAAGCCCTATTTGAATAAATCCAAATAAATTTAAATAAATTCCCAAAAAAATTCACAAAAATAAAAATACTCCAAAATTTAAGTTAGAGCAAAAATTAGGGTGTTACAACCGGGGGCTCTAGGAGACGGCGAGGCGCATGCTGCCGCTGCCCAGAGCGAACCAGAGCAAGAAGGCGGGTAGGAGGCCTGCCCCAGATGCCCTAAGCAACAGCAGCACCCCCAAGAAGCGACACGTTGAGTGGGCTGACCGCATGGTAGTAAGTCGAACCTTGCCGAGCCCGGGAATGCTCGAGCTCGAGCTAACTTCTTTCATCAATTTTTTTATCTTCTTCTCATCTTCTTGTAGCAACAAAGGTCAGCGGCCGCTGCGCGGTCCCCGAGCTCACCATCGGGGCAGCAGCCCTTGACACAGAGCGCTGGAGTGGTCAGCGTGGGGAGCCTGGAGCTCACGCGTGCTCTGAGGTCTTAGCCGCGCAGTGTCCAGGGAGGGGATGCTTCCCCTACCGCAATGGGATTGAGATGTCAAGACATCCCTCCCCCTCCTAGGAGACGGAGGCTCATCACACAGGTATGTGCGAACCTTGGTTGTAGCGTAGACTTTTCCCTTTCTTTCGCTTAGCGATTTCCCCCGCTGCAGACCTCGAGCGCCCTACGTGCAGTGACCATGATTATTGTCCAGGGCGAGTCTGAGGATGAGGACGAGGACGCAGATGACTTCCTTTTGGTCCACCGGGCCCGCTCACAGCAAGCCCAGGCCGCCGCGGCGCCTTCAGGGGGCAACCTTGTCAGTGACTCCAACCAAAGGCTCACCGAACCAAGCGTCGACCTGGAAGGGGCCACTGCGGGAGTCGAAGCCGTGGACGTCCTGACCTTCGAAGCTGGGACCATCGAGACCAACGGAGTCGGGCTCGAGGTCGGGCCTACCTCAACAGGCGAGGTCGAGGTTCCTGCGGACGCGGTCGAGTTTGAGGTTCCTGTAGAAGTGCCAGGTACGTCGAAACACCCAAGTCTGCACCTGTTGTTTCTTGTTCTCGTAACTTAGTTTTTTTATTTTTTTATATTTGTTGCTTTCTTCAGTAGTCTCGGTTCCACCCGAGCTACCACCTACCTCTACTGGGACAACCCAGGTCGAGACTTCGGTTGGCGGGACCAACTCAACGCCAGAGGGGGCCAACGTGGCTGCCATGTCCCCGGTCGGGGATTTTGCGAAGCCCGAGGTGGTCGTACCGGGCGTACGGCTCGTCGGACCACACCGCTAGAGGTTCGAGGAGTGGCTTGATCAAGTAAGTCATGCTTGAACCCGTGTGCCTTCTTATCTGTTGTCGTAATCCATTTTGGTTTCCGCAAGCACTGGGTCTGATCGCCTAGGGGCTCCAAAGCCTACGCGGGCATTCCACTGAGCTTCAAGTGGTCTTCGACTGGGTGGAGGAGCGCGACACGTACGTCCTCCACCTCGAGGAGAACCTGATGATTGAGCTAGAGGAGGTGGTGTGACTAACCGCGGCCCACTCCTCTGAGCTCTCGTAGGCCATCAACGCCTAGCGTGAGAGGTCGAACGAGGCCCTCGAAGCCCTCCGCGCGAAGGTAGTGAGGAACATCGAGTCCGAGCGCACGATGCTGGCGGGAGCCCTCGAGACTGTGCACGGGGAGGCAGAAATGCTTCGCAACCAGATTGCGGAGCTCTTCGCTGCTCCGACGAAGGCCTCCACTGAGCTCGAGGTGAAGGTGGACGAGCTCGAGGAGAAACTAGGGCGAGCGACCAGGACGGGGGAGAGCACCCTGGCCCAACTCCAAGATGAGCGCAACCACACCGCCAGTTCCGTAGCCGAGGTGCATCGACTGCAGGGGGAGCTCTCAGCGTCAAGGGCGAGGGTCGCTGAGCTCGAGCAGGAGAAGCTTGCCCGCGACATGGCTGACCTGTAGGTAGGAGAGTAGATAGGAAGAGGGACAAGAGCAACTTGTACGCACTTGTAAGTGTAAATTTGCAAAAAAGAAATAAAGTTCCTTTTTGATGTTCGAAATTGGATGAAGAGACTTAGCTCATTAGTATCCCCTTGTTCAGCTCCCGCTGTGGTTGAGTTCGAGCAACGCTGGCCTCAGGCACAGGAGGTATACCTTGAGATCTTTTGTCGTTGAGACCCTAAATTAATACCTTCGTCCTGAACAAAGAATTTAAGACGAAGTCATTTTAATAGTCATGTCTTCGAGCGAGAACAAGCTTAACTCTAACACGAGGTCAAGCTATTAG
This sequence comes from Otatea glauca, assembly GCA_036346275.1. Taxonomy (NCBI): domain Eukaryota; kingdom Viridiplantae; phylum Streptophyta; class Magnoliopsida; order Poales; family Poaceae; genus Otatea; species Otatea glauca. Next base: position 6,157,068 of record CM070716.1, on the reverse strand, counting down.
TAGGCTCTCCTCGAGCTCGGGGAACTCTTTGAGGGCGGTCTCTAGTTCAAGTCCTGCTACAGGGGAGTAGTCGTGATGCGATGAGAATCGGTTTACTGCTGACGTGACCCCTGGAGGTGAACTCTGAGACCGTAACACTCAGGTCGAGGTGCAGGAGACGCAAAGAAATAGAAAAGACTTAAGCATCTCGAAGTCGGGAACACTTGGGCTTGGTCTTTGGTCCAAACCCTGCTACAGGGGGGAGTCGTAATGCGATAAGAATCGACTTACTATTGACATGATTGTAACACCCTGAAATTTGGTCTAATTTAAATTTTGTAGTATTTTTGATTTTTGAGAATTTTTGGGAATTTATTGAAATTTATTTGGATTTATTCAAATATGGCCTTTCTTGAAATCAATTAAATAATGGAAAAGTTTATGTAAAGTTTTATTGAAAATATTTTATTTGAGTTTCAAATGTCTCAAAGTATTTTCTAGAATTTTTCTGGATTTTTTCGGGTATTTTTGCTATTTATTTTGGCTTTGTTTATTTATTTGATTTATTTTTAATCAGAAATATTTTAAAAGTTGGTTGAATAGTACTGGGCCAGCCCAGCACTGTGCTTAGCCCAGCCCAGTTCGCCGAAACCCTAGAATTGCGTCGTCTGATCTTGATCGAACGGTTGCTGTTGCCCTGCGTCGCCCGTGATGCCCGTGATGGAGCCACGTCCCTTCGCCCGCGTAATCGCCGGAGTTAACGCCGCCAAGCGTTTTCGCTTGTTTCACCGCCTGCAGCGCGCACGTCGAGGCTCCTTAAAGTGCACCGAGTAGCGCGTCTGGCAAAGCTCCTCTCGGTGCATCTTTTGACTCGTCGCACGCTGTCGGGACTCGAATATGCAAATCTGGACCCTCTGTGTATTCAGCACTTGTAACATCCCGAAAAATGCAATAATATAAAAATTTAAATTTTTAATTTGAATATAATTGTTTCTGATTTATCCTGACATGATTGGAATTTATTTGGAATTTCCTGGGTTTTTGTATTGAATGAAAAAATCAAACAACTAGAATTAAAGAACGGATAATGGTAACAAGATAAAATGGTAAAAGTAAAAATTTGGAAAAATTTCCATGGAACCCTAATCATACTGGTAAGTCAGTAAAATCAACAAGTAAAATTTTATGCATAGAAAAATGGGTAAATAAAATGAATGACACCTCTTTTGACTAAAAACAGTGCAAGTCAGAATTTGTGTAAAATATCAGAAAATTATCTGGAGGTATAAAAATTACCATAGCACCCTTATAGCAGTGTTTACACCTGGTAAAAATATCAGGATTTGATCATGTGGGAAAAGCCCTCTAATAATTCAAAAACAGAAACAATCAAAAACTAGAAAACTTCATGTCAAAATTTTTATAAAATATTAACTTGATATTTTGACTTGAAATTTTTATGGAGATATACATAAGCTAAAATGAACACTTATAAAAAGTTTTTAAGATAATTGTTATGATTTATACCCCTAAATAAATAAAATACCGAAATACAAATCAGCATACCCACAAAGGTCGTAATTTTAATTAATTAATTATAGGATATTTTGGTCTTAAATTTTTACTGAAGGAGGAAAAATTCCACAGCATGTCGGTCAAAAAGTTTAGAAATTGTTCAACTTGATTTGTTAGCATTTTAATGCAATTACAGAACGGTCGGGTGAAGTTTATCTCCTTGCCTCGTTTTCTCTCACCGACGTGTGGGCCCCATTCGCTGGAAGCAACCAGAGTAGCTTTCTCACCCTGCCCGGTGGCCCCGGGACCAGCTCGTCAGCCCCTGGCCTCACTGCCTCCCTCTTCCTCCCCTCTCGCTCGAGACAAACGCGAAGAAGTCTGCCGAGCCTTCGCGCCGCCTTCGCCCAATTCAGCGCATTTGCCGCGTCGCCCGCTTGATCGCTGCCATGCCCTACCCTTGGTTCTCCCGTGCCATGCCCTGACCTGCTCGTGTCACTTCTTGCCGCCGAGACTTCACGCCAAATCGTCGCCTAGCAACAGAACCGAGCCACAAATCTGTTTCGGCGTTCAAACCCTGTGAATCCATCTAACGCCGGCTATAAGTACCGGGATAGCATCGCAATGAGCTCCCTCTTGTCTTGCACATCGCTTGAACTAAGTAATCCAGTTGAAACCCCCTTTCTTCGCCATTTCGCTGGAAGACCCGAAAAGAGGGGAAAACTCGAATTCGAGTGACTCGGTGAGAATAGATTCAATTCTTTGATCCTGAAGCTCCCTCATGATCTGGTGAACTCATCCCTCTTGCAAATTTCAGTTTTCCTCTGCTGATCAACCGCCACCGCTGCACTCACTTCTTCCCCACGGCCGGCCGACGGTGGCGGCCCAACCCGCCACTTCTCCGAGCAAGCCAACCACCAAAATGGAACCCCGGCGTCACGTGGATACTTAAAACGCTACCGATTCCACCGGAGCTAGCTTCCATTTCTTCCCCGGCGAACCGCACCTCCCTCCGCCGCATGTCGCCGGTGGCAGCTCTTCCCGGCCGTCCCCGCCGGTGATCGACACCACCCCCGAGTGCGTGATGACTCACTGATGCTAGCCATGCCCTTCCCTTCGCCGGAATCCCGCCGGAGCTTCGTCGCCGTCGACCCCTAGCGCCGCCCCTGTTTTTCCCTCACTGCACCACGGGCCCCCACTGTCAGCCACTCAAAAAGAGTCCAGTGCAGCGGTAAAAGACGTCTTCTCTGCTTGAAAGCGTATTTTCATTTTTCAGTTTATTTTCAATACCCGAATTAATTCAAACATTTATAGCTTTTGCATTATAACTTCAAATTGCATGAAACAAAATTCTAAATTCATCTAAAATCATGTAGTTTCATAATATGAAATAACATTTTGGAAATGTTCAGTGGTTAAATTTGAAATTCAAATTTAAAAGAAAAGGGCTAAAAACACACTTCATATTATAAAGTTGTGAACTAACTTAAAAATGAATGGAATCAATTTTAGTGAAATCCTTGTACTTACAGAAGTTCAAATATATAAAAATATTTAAATTTCATTATTGTTTGAACTACTTTCAGTTAAAGATTGTATTCAGTGCACTAGGAATTCAAATATACATAATTTGAGTAAACGAAATATAGAATAAGTAAAAATTGAATTCTAAATATTGTCATGGCAGTAGAATACCTTAATTTACCAAAATAATTAATATATGAATTTGATTTGAACTATCTTGAAAAATGTGAAATAACTTAAGTATAAAATGTATATGCATATGCATATAGGATCAAATAGTCAATATAGAGAGCAAATGAATTCAAATGATCACCAAAACAGTTTTGCTATATTTCTAGCAGTACAAAGATTCCAGATAAAAAAAATATTTAAAGTTTAATAGGTAAAACAATAAATGTTTAATAGCCAAAGTGTAAATACTTGCATGATATAAATAGCTATAACTTTCACAACTAAACTATGAATTTGATGAAACCAAATCCAACAGCCTTGAAAAATAGTAGTCTTACTGTTTATACAAAAATACCTTATGTTTGTTCTAGGTTGAAATAAAATAATGTCAGACCGTAATGATCACTTATAGAAGAAACACTTCGGATAGAAGCCAAATATCACGGAACTAGTTTTAAAATGTTGTTAGAGTCACATCCTGTTAATGCCTGAAAAATGAGTAGATTATCTTGCATGGTGTAGTCGCAATCTAATATCAAAAACTGAACCCTTAGCGAGTAGTAAATTGAACTATCAAGCTTTTTCATCGATCCGTAGAACCTCTCGTCTAAATGCAAAAACTATGGAAATCAGTTTAGGAATCATATTTAGGATATGGTCTATTATATTCTAGAAAAATACTTCCTTTACAACTCACTTTTCAATTAAATCATGCTAGCTGAATACCTCTAAAAAGTATGTTTGTCATAACTTTTAATGTCACATAAGCGTTTTCAACTAAGAAAATAATGTCTCCTCCAAAAGCTAAAATGTATGAAATCAGCTTAGAAGTGTTATTCAAGCTATAGGTTATCTAATCCCAAGAAATAATTTGATTTCGTCATGTTCTGCATATAAACCTTATAGTCGAATAATCCTTAGTTTTATGTTTAGCGAACCTTACCGCAATCGGAATAAATGAACCTTGTAATAAGGAATTTGTACTTAATATTTTTGTATCACCAGAACCTTCTTAAAAACTATAAATAAATCTATTTAGCTAACTTATCAGTCATAACTTATTTAAACCCTTCGTATGCAGAATCTTAAGGCTAAGTGCTATTAGCATAACCGTTTTGATTTGTGTTTTACTTCTTTTAATCTGAATAATTTTAGCATCTATAATTCGAAGTTTTAAATACTGGAATTCATAATTTTAGCCTCTTGAATTCGTAATTCAAGAATAGTTAATCTGTTAAAGAAAACCTCGCTTTGTTATCTCAAACCATTAAGTATGTGAATGTGTAAGTATCTAAATCATGAGATCCTCAATAATTCAAACCCTAAATCATCCCTGTTTTCTGCAATGAATCTTTATTTGATTTTCTGTCTTTCTTCTTTTCGCCCTTACTGAAGTTTATTATTTGCTACATTTTCCGATCGATCGACGTAGAATCCGACGCCTTCCTCCGTCGCTTGCCTCCGTCAGCCGTGATCGCATCTTCGTCGTAACCGATATATAAGCAAGGCAAGCACCCTCCTTTGACCATCTTGATCCCAGTATTTAATTTGCATTGTGTTTATTAAAATGTTTAATGCGTGCGTTTACTTCCTGTAAATTTGCTATTTTGTGGTACTGGTAGTTATACCTGTTTCTCATGAAACCTCCTTTATAAGTATGGACATGTGAACCTTGACAAACCTAGATTAAGCTTAGACATTAATTAATGTTATCATGGGTATATTCGATTTCATAATTAGCCATGCTTAGCCATGCTTTTGGAACTAATGAGGTTGATGATCAGATCAAAATTTGTTTCTGAGAAATGGAAAATGTTGGAAATGAAGCTGTTGGTTATGGGTACTTTGATTAAAAACCCAAAATAAAACTATGGTTTTGGATGCGGGTGATTATTGGCAATAGCCGGATGTGCAGAGGGATTTGTACGTAGTGTAGGGTGGAGTATCGCCCGTGTCACAGTAAGGACCGAGCAATGGGACGCTTTTGATCCAAGAAACCCGTGCAACCACTAGTGGTGGTATGGGACATCATTAAACCAATTAAGTTATCTAGTTTAACTTTCCACATTGGTAGGCTGAAGCAGTACGGGCCTTCCTTTCGGGGTTTGCTCGACGGGGTGCCCACACCGAGGTGTTGGGAACAACACTTAACAATATAACGGTGTGCGCCACGTCTATGGGGAGTTCCAACATTCCTATGCTCGAGTTCTCCCAAAGATAGCGTGGGTTTTATCGTCCCGGTGCTGGTGCAAAGTTAAATTAGATAATGTAAAGGTTTTCGTCATGAACATTCTGGCCACACGCCAAAGGTGCGTGAAACTTGCGGCAAAAAGAAAAGGTTATGACTTGTGGGTAAAGTTGTACACCTCTGCAGAATGTAAATCTAATCGATTAGCCGTGTCCACGGTCAAGGACACTTGGTGAAGTCATTCCAATGTTAGTTTTGGTATTTTCTAAAATGGGTATGGTTTGGAACTTGTTTAGCAGCTTTTGTTTTCATGTCAAAGGATCGACATTGATGGATTCCATTTCTGGATTATTCGATGCTCACGAAGGGTTGTGAGTATTAATTATGCTTTACTTATTTCATATCAGTCAATTATGCTTTTATAAATTCCGTTTGCAAATAACTTGTTTTACAATGTCAATTCTGCTGTATGCAAATTAACTGTAGTAGCCTCCTTTGAAATGGTATGCATATATTATAGGCTTTGCTCAAGTCTTGCGGAGTACGAATGGACTCACCCTTGCTTATATGTGGTTTTTTAGGTGGATAAGTTAGCAAAGCTTCGAAGGTTTCTTTCGTCGCAGGTTGCGGGATTTTCTTCGTCGAATCTTTCTAGGGATTATGCCTTGTCAGTTGCCTGTTGGTTTTGGATGGGCACACAACAAGACCTTGCTTCTTTTGCTGCTATAAATCTGATTTTTAACAATTTTCTTTATGTAATAGCTTCCGCTTAATAATATTTGTTGTATGGTTGTTATTCCAATTGGTGTATGTGCGTACTAGCTACTGATCATGGGACTAGTACGGAATGCACATTAGATTTCCATTTTTGCAAGTTTGTGAAAATGGGGGTCGTTACAGTTGGTATCAGAGCTATACTGACTGTAGGATAAACCCTAGATAGAATGGTCGTTAGCATTAGAATGATCAAATTCAAAACCTTATGTGCAAAAGTTACCATATTTGCAAAATGTAGATTTTGCTATCCTTTCCTCATTCTTAAATTCTTATCCTTACCACTACTTTCATTTTGATTTGTAAACAAATCCTTCTCTTTCCTTAAAGATAGTTCATCTTCGCTATCTTGCTTGCAAATGAAGACTACAAGGTCTACGCCAATATTTTCAAGGAAGCCGACAATGCTTCACTAACCTCGACAAAGTTGATGTAGAACTCGAAGATTCTACTTCGCAAAGAGATAGCATCACCTGATAGTAAATTTCTGAAGATTAGAATATATTAGGACCCACCTTAAGATAAGAACCCTTGCGCATAGCATATTATTTGCTCTAGTTACATAAAGCATTTTATGTGGTGTTTATAACTTGCTGTTTGATGATTGGTTTATTTGTCAGGATTGATTTATGTGTGAGCTTAATCTCTAGGTTAAAGTTTCGCAATAAGGTGTCCTTATGTATAAATACGAAAAACTTAACCCATAGGATAAATTGGAAATCATAAGGTAGCTCATCTCTCTTTTCTATAAGTTTTCTTCCAACCTTATCCTTCTTTTGTAGAACTTTCCCTTTGTGTAAATCATTATGATCATTAACTTCTCAAGTCTAATCAAGATTAATAGTATAATTACCGTTACTATTGACTTCTTGAAACCACACCATCCGTATATGAACTAATGCCAATATCTCGCCATATTAGTAACCACAAATTTACCTAAATCACTTTTGGATAATCAGAATCTGATTCTACCCATAACAACTTTTGACTATACCTCAAAACTCATTCTATTATTTTGTTTAGATCTTATACCATGAATTTAAGTAAGAATCAGAATAGTCTTATGTTTTCAGAATAAAATTTTGAATGGTCGTCGAAAGGAAAACTAGGAACATCGAAAGTCTTACTTTCTAAAAAGTATGTGCCCAAAAAAAAACGAAAACGACAAGTTCTTTTCGAGAAATAGTTTCGCTAACAAGTCAACAACATCGTAATGCCTACATCAACAAACTCTAGAAGATGGAGATAATGAAGCATCAAACCTCTCTGACTTCATAGAAACTTTGGATCATCGACACAACAAGTAGTGCAAAAGTTAAAAGAGACTTATCGTCAAATGGCCTATTTTAAAGATAGTACTATCCAAATTACACATTATTTTAAACTACATAATAAACCCCTTATGTAGAAATACATATGATTAGGATAGAAGAAGAAAAATATTAGATATCCCTCCCACATACTAAGATTGAACACATACAAATTTACTGTGTTTTTGCAATTTTGTTTTGAAACTTCTGTATTGCTTTCGGGTTACTCTCGTAAATGTTAAACCATTAGGTTGAAATTTACGATGTGCCAACCCTTATTTAATAAGAAAATTTAATTAAGAATATTTTAAGGAATGAAAAGTCGCCTTATGAACTAATAACTACCAAATAACCAACCTTGAAACAATGTTTTAAGGAATGAGACACTGTCTTATAAATTAATCAGCAATTACCAAATCCATATATAGGTTATTCTCAAAATGATATTTTAATCAACAGAATGTTGCTTTGTAAAACGGATAACTTTCATTTAACCATATCCTTCCAATTTCAATATTTTGAAGACACCTCCGACACAATCCATTAATGCATCTACTGAATGTAATGAATTATAAAATTTTCAACCGTTATAATCAACCTTCGGCTCTTCCCAAATAACTCTAGTTGAGACGTATCCTTTCAGTTATCTCAAACATTTTATCATACTGTGTACCTCTTCTTAAGTTAGCTTATTTTGCTAAAGAATCTCGGTATAAATTGCTAGCACTCCTCATTCACTTCGTGAAACCCAACAGAATTCTGTCAAAATAACTTTGTCCTAAAAATCATTGTTACAGGATGTCTGTGACAAGATCCCTCGGCAAAAGACTTGGAAAGTGAAGCCATGCTAAGCTTTCAGCCACCTAATGATAATTTTACCTTAGTCCAGCCAAACTCCCAACATTTAGTACAGAACAATTCCAACCTTGGCTCAATTCTTGCCAGAAAAGGAAATGGTTTAGATCAGAAGCCTACTCCTACATTTCACTCAATACCTAAACGATGTTCTTTGAAGTGTTGCCAACCCAACCAATCTGAAGATCGTGCTTGCATTCGCTGTGGAGAAATAGGACACACTGCTGATGAGCATGCAATAAATTGCTCCAGCTGTGAAGGAAATCATTCTCCTGGAAAATGTCCCATGAGCAATATCACTTGTTACCTTTGTGAAGGTCATGACCATTGCCCAGCTCAATGTCCCCTAGGTCCGATAGTTGCCAATACAATTCAACATCAGCGAGAGAAATTTCGGGCCTAGTTGCTCAAAATTTGGCAATCAGAAGGGAAAAACTAGCTACACAGAAAATATTACCTAAGGAGTTAAAGAAGCAACACATAGACTTTGATCGCCTTCATCCAGGAAGTAATAAATGGCCATCGCCATCAGCATGTTTCTTTTGTGGTGAAGAAGGTCATTGGGCAAGGGAATGTCCGCAAGCTGAGATTAAAAAGGAAGATGGTATTGAGAATCCAATCATACCCACCAAGACGCCACAAGAGAAGCGTGAGTGCTTCAACTGTCACAAGAAGGGTCACCTTGCTAAGCGATGCCCGCAAGAAGAACAAATATTTTCTGCAACCGTGGTCATACCAGAAGTTATATCAGTTAAGATTATAACTCCAAGAGTAGGAGGAACAAAATCTGAATCAGTTTACTCGAAGAATCAGTTCAAGAAGAGGTGCTTGAATGAAGACGCTTGCCCCAAGAGGAATTCTGCTCAATTCCATCCTGAATTTCAACCATCATTTGTTCATTCCTCCAACAACACTTGTGAACAGCCATCTGGTATCCAAAACCAGGCAACTAATGTTACATGCTTTTACTGTCGTGAGCGTGGACATTATGCCAACAAATGCCCAAGGAAGAAGAGAGATCAACTTCGTTCTCAAGGCCAACAAGCCCCTATCCCTGCATTTACTCCAACTCAAGATATCAATCATGGCATACCTAACACAATGCCAGGTACATCTTATACAAATATAGTTTCTGTCAGAATTTAGATTAATTTGAAATCATTGTGTCTAATCTTAAAGTAATATTTCGATAAGCGGAATATTGCCTTATGAATTTAACTGAACTCTCATCAAAATATATCTTATCTTAATCCTTCAAATGGCCAGTAAGATATCAAATGCTAAACTTCCAGTTTTCATTTTTAACCATTGCTCGATCAATCCTCTATCTGTTTTATAACATCAGTGAATAATCCTCTATTGTTTCGAATAAGATGGACATCGCCGCTTGCGTCAATCGAGAAGAATCTCATCACTTCACCAAAATCTACCCGAGAAGAGTTCTTCATCTCGTTAAGGATGATATCAGTGAGTTCCAAGTTATATCAAGACCTAGGAAGCATCAAGTACCTAGAACGACCCCTGCCTCGATGTCAGGCTTATGTAAAGATCTTCCTTATGTAATTACACCCGATACCTAATGTAATATTGAAAACGTCCTTTATATATGCAATTCCTACAATCAACCTTTTTACTTTGTACAATATATTCCTTCATAATTGCCAAATATGAAGAAAATCAAAACCCTCTGTCTATCAAGATGATCAAGTGAATTAAATCATCAGGATCATTTTATAATCCTCCTACCTCAACTCAAATCAAGAATTATCTTACCTTGTTCTCAATCTAAAGACAACCTAGAATAATATTCATTCTCATCTAATTTCATCAACTTTTGTTAAATCGTGCAGATCAACCATTATATTCAAATATCATTTCTTGATGATAACATTTAATTCTTCCCAAATGAATCGAGAAACAAACATTAATTCTTTCCCCTCAAATATTCTAAACATATCATATGTCACTCTCTAAATTAGATTATCATTATCAACAATCCTAGTTATGCAATCAAAACAGATATATAGTAATATTCCTCATCTGCTTACGCGAAACCCAAATAGAAATCTTCTCCATTCTAGCCACATCACTTTGGAATCGCAAGAACGATGTTTTGCAAAGCGACTATATTGGAAACAAGAAGACGAGGAAACAACAAGACCACATCCAAGAAAGAAATTTTCGAACCCATTTAGTCCTTGCAAATCTTGGGGACGAGATTTCTGTAAGGGGGGTAGATTTGTATCATCCCGAAAAATGGAATAATATAAAAATTTATATTTTTAATTTGAATATAATTGTTTCTGATTTATCCTCACATGATTAGAATTTATTTGGAATTTCCTGGGTTTTTGTATTGAATGAAAAAATCAAACAACTAGAATTAAAGAACGGATAATGGTAACAAGATAAAATGGCAAAAGTAAAAATTTGAAAAAATTTCCATGGAACCCTAATCATACTGGTAAGTCAGTAAAATCAACAAGTAAAATTTTATGCACAGAAATGAATGACACCTCTTTTGACTAAAAACAGTGCAAGTCAGAATTTGTGTAACATATCCGAAAATTATCTGGAGCTATAAAAATTACCATAGCACCCTTATAGCAGTGTTTACGCCTGGTAAAAATATCAGGATTTGATCATGTCGGAAAAGCCCTCTAATAATTCAAAAACAGAAACAATCAAAAACTAGAAAACTTCATGTCAGAATTTTTATAAAATATTAACTTGATATTTTGACTTGACATTTTTATGGAGATATCCATAAGCTAAAATGAACTCTTATAAAAAGTTTTGAAGATAATTGATATGATTTACACAACTAAATAAATAAAATACCGAAATACAAATCCTGTACAGTCCACAGTGTCAGAATTTTAATTAATTAATTATAGGATATTTTGGTCTTAAATTTTTACTGAAGGAGGAAAAATTCCACAGCATGTCGGTCAAAAAGTTTACAAATTGTTCAACTTGATTTGATAGCATTTTAATGCAATCACAGAACGGTCGGGTGAAGTTTATCTCCTTGCCTCGTTTTCTCTCACCGACGTGTGGGCCCCATTCGCTGGAAGCAACCAGAGCAGCTTTCTCTCCCTGCCCGGTGGCCCCGGGACCCGCTCGTCAGCCCATGGCCTCACTACCTCCCTCTTCCTCCCCTCTCGCCCGAGACAAACGCGAAGAAGTCTCCCGAGCCTTCGCGCCGCCTACGCCCAATTCAGCGCATTTGCCGCGTCGCCCGCTCGATCGCTGCCACGCCCTACCCTTGGTTCTCCCGTGCCATGCCCTGACCAGCTCGCGTCACTTCTTGCCGCCGAGACTTCACGCCAAATCATCGCCTAGCAACAGAACCGAGCCGCAAATCTGTTTCGGCGTTCAAACCCTGTGAATCCATCTAACGCCGGCTATAAGTACCGGGATAGCATCGCAATGAGCTCCCTCTTGTCTTGCACATCGCTTGAACTAAGTAATCCAGTTGAAACCCCCTTTCTTCACCATTTCGCTGGAAGACCCGAAAAGAGGGGAAAACTCGAATTCGAGTGACTCGGTGAGAATCGATTCAATTCTTTGATCCCAAGCTCCTCATGATCCGTGAACTCATCCTCTTGCAAATTTCAGTTTTCCTCTGCTGATCAACCGCCACCGCTGCACTCACTTCTTCCCCACGGCCGGCCGACGGTGGCGGCCCAACCCGCCACTTCTCCGAGCATGCCAACCACCAAAATGGAACCCCGGCGTCACGTGGATGCTTAAAACGCTACCGATTCCACCGGAGCTAGCTTCCATTTCTTCCCCGGTGAACCGCGCCTCCCTCCGCCGCATGCCGGTGGCGCTCTTCCGGCCGTCCCACGGTGATCGACACCACCCCCGAGTGCGTGATGACTCACTGATGCTAGCCATGCCCTTCCCTTCGCCGGAATCCCGCCGGAGCTTCGTCGCCGTCGACCCCTAGCGCCGCCCTGTTTTCCTCATCGCACTGCTGGCCCCCACTGTCAGCCACTCAAACAGAGTCCAGTGCAGCGGTAAAAGACGTCTTCTCTGCTTGAAAGCGTATTTTCATTTTTCAGTTTATTTTCAATACCCGAATTAATTCAAACATTTATAGCTTTTGAATTATAACTTCAAATTGCATGAAACAAAATTCTAAATTCATCTAAAATCAAGTAGTTTCATAATATGAAATAACATTTTGGAAATGTTCACTGGTTAAATTTGAAATTCAAATTTAAAAGTAAAGAGCTAAAAACACACTTCATATTAAAAAGTTGTGAACTAACTTAAAAATGAATGGAATAAATTTTAGTGAAATCCTTGTACTTACAGAAGTTCAAATATATAAAAATATTTAAATTTCATTATTGTTTGAACTACTTTCAATTAAAGATTGTATTCAGTGCACTAGGAATTCAAATATACATAATTTGAGTAAAAGAAATATAGAATAAGTAAAAATTGAATTCTAAATATTGTCATGGCAGTAGAATACCTTAATTTACCAAAATAATTAATATATGAATTTGATTTGAACTATCTTGAAAAATGTGAAATAACTTAAGTATAAAATGTATATGCATATGAATATGCATATAGAAGCAAATAGTCAATATAGAGATCAAATGAATTCAAATGATCACCAAAACAGTTTTGCTATATTCCTAGCAGTACAAAGATTCCAGATAAAAAAAATATTTAAAGTTTAATAGGTAAAACAATAAATGTTTAATAGCCAAAGTGTAAATACTTGCATGATATAAATAGCTATAACTTTCACAACTAAACTCTGAATTTGATGAAACCAAATCCAACAGCCTTGAAAAATAGTAATCTTACTGTTTATACAAAAATACCTTATGTTTGTTCTAGGTTGAAATAAAATAATGTCAGACCCTAATGATCACTTATAGAAGAAACACTTCGGATAGAAGCCAAATATCACAGAACTAGTTTTAAAATGTTGTTAGAGTCACATCCTGTTAATGCCTAAAAAATGAGTAGATTATCTTGCACGGTGTAGTCGCAATCTAATATCAAAAACTGAACCCTTAGCGAGTAGTAAATTGAACTATCAAGCTTTTTCATCGATCCGTAGAACCTCTCGTCTAAATGCAAAAACTATGGAAATCAGTTTAGGAATCATATTTAGGATATGGTCTATCATATTCTAGAAAAATACTTCCTTTACAACTCACTTTTCAATTAAATCATGCTAGCTGAATACCCCTAAAAAGTATGTTTGTCATAACTTTTAATGTCACATAAGCGTTTTCAACTAAGAAAATAATGTCTCGTCCAAAAGCTAAAATGTATGAAATCAGCCTAGAAGTGTTATTCAAGGTATAGGTTATCTAATCCCAAAGAAATAATTTGATTTCGTCATGTTCTGCATATAAACCTTATAGTCGAATAATCCTTAGTTTTATGTTTAGCGAACCTTACCGCAATAGGAATAAATGAACCTTGTAATAAGGAATTTGTACTTAATATTTTTGTATCACCAAACCTTCTTAAAAACTATAAATAAATCTATTTAGCTAACTTATCAGTCATAACTTATTTAAACCCTTCGTATGCAGAATCTTAAGGCTAAGTGCTATTAGCATAACCGCTTTGATTTGTGTTTTACTTCTTTTAATCCGAATAATTTTAGCATCTATAATTCGAAGTTTTAAATACTGGAATTCATAATTTTAGCCTCTTGAATTCGTAATTCAAGAATAGTTAATCTGTTAAAGAAAACCCTGCTTTGTTATCTCAAAACCATTAAGTATGTGAATGTGTAAGTATCTAAATCATGAGATCCTCAATAATTCAAACCCTAAATCATCCCTGTTTTCTGCAATGAATCTTTATTTGATTTTCTGTCTTTCTTCTTTTCGCCCTTACTGAAGTTTATTATTTGCTACATTTTCCGATCGATCGACGTGTAGAATCCGACGTTCCTTCCTCCGTCGTTGCCTCCGTCAGCCGTGATCGCATCTTCGTCGTAACCGATATATAAGCAAGGCAAGCACCCTCCTTTGACCATCTTGATCCCAGTATTTAATTTGCATTGTGTTTATTAAAATGTTTAATGCATGCGTTTACTTCCTGTAAATTTGCTATTTTGTGGTACTGGTAGTTATACCTGTTGTCTCATGAAACCTCCTTGATAAGTATGGACATGTGAAACTTGACAAACCTAGATTAAGCTTAGACATTAATTAATGTTATCATGGGTATATTCGATTTCATAATTAGCCATGCTTAGCCATGCTTTTGGAACTAATGAGGTTGATGATCAGATCAAAATTTGTTTCTGAGAAATGGAAAATGTTGGAAATGAAGCTGTTGGTTATGGGTACTTTGATTAAAAACCCAAAATAAAACTATGGTTTTGGATGCGGGTGATTATTGGCAATAGCCGGATGTGCAGAGGGATTTGCACGTAGTGTAGGGTGGAGTATCGCCCGTGTCACAGTAAGGACCGAGCAATGGGACACTATTGATCCAAGAAACCCGTGCAACCACAAGTGGTGGTATGGGACATCCTTAAACCAATTAAGTTATCTAGTTTAACTTTGCACATTGGTAGGCTGAAGCAGTACGGGCCTTCCTTTCGGGGTTTGCTCGACGGGGTGCCCACACCGAGGTGTTGGGAACAACACTTACCAATATAACGGTATGCGCCACGTCTATGGGGAGTTCCAACAATCCTATGCTCAGAGTTCTCCCAGCATAGCGTGGGTTTTATCGTCCCGGTGCTGGTGCAAAGTTAAATTAGATAATGTAAAGGTTTTCGTCATGAACATTCTGGCCACACGCCAAAGGTGCGTGAAACTTGCGGCAAAAAGAAAAGGTCATGACTTGTGGGTAAAGTTGTACACCTCTTCAGAGTGTAAATCTAATCGATTAGCCGTGTCCATGGTCAAGGACACTTGGTGAAGTCATTCCAATGTTAGTTTTGGTATTTTCTAAAATGGGTATGGTTTGGAACTTGTTTAGCAGCTTTTGTTTTCATGTCAAAGGATCGACTTTGATGGATTCCATTTCTGGATTATTCGATGCTCACGAAGGGTTGTGAGTATTACTTATGCTTTACTTATTTCATATCAGTCAATTATGCTTTTATAAATTCCGTTTGCAAATAACTTGTTTTACAATGTCAATTCTGCTTTATGCAAATTAACTGTAGTAGCCTCCTTTAAAATGGCCTGCATATATTATAGGCTTTGCTCAAGTCTTGCGGAGTACGAATGTACTCACCCTTGCTTATATGTGGTTTTTTAGGTGGATAAGTTAGCAAAGCTTCGAAGGTTTCTTTCGTCGCAGGTTGCGGGATTTTCTTCGTCGAATCTTTCTAGGGATTATGCCTTGTCAGCTACCTGTTGGTTTTGGATGGGCACACTACAAGACCTTGCTTCTTTTGCTGCTATATCTCTGATTTGTAAGAATTTTCTTTATGTAATAGCTTCCGCTTAATAATATTTGTTGTATGGTTGTGATTCCAATTGGTGTATGTGCGTACTAGCTACTGATCATGGGACTAGTACGGAATGCACATTAGATTTCCATTTTTGCAAGTTTGTGAAAATGGGGGTCGTTACAGCACTAGTCCAGGATCACGCTAGTGCACACAATCTCAACATAGATGAAATATCACAATCATACACAGCTGAATAATAAATAAAGATTTCATCTATTAATATAGAACTATTGAACGACCTTAGGGTCAAACTTACACTCGTGAGGCCTTGGTGGCTTCAACTCAAAATAAATAAACAAAGAATGAATGAAGAACGCCGATTTAATCCCATCAATATACCACAAGCAACTGACAAGGTTCAACTCCTAGATAAATCGCCTCCTCGTGGAACTTCTCCTCCTTCGAAGTTGAAGTCTTCTCCTCAACTGATGATTTTGTGTGTTGCAAGGGGTGAGTACATAAAGCACTCAACAAGTTGTGCACAGAATGCAAGTCTAGTATTATATATGCATGGCTTAGTAGAAAGGTAAGGTTATCATGGCTATTTTGGCAAGAAAGCAAAGATTTATAAAAGAATACAAGAAATAGATTGAAATTGCAGTAAAACAAATAATAATAATAGATAGATTCAACATTTGACAAGTAAACCAAGTTTCCAATCCTAAGTCAAATTCCACTTTCCATGGCATCCTGCCATCCCAATAAGTTTTGTTTAACAAAATTCTAACCCTTAACTGTAATTCCCGAGCATTGCTCAATACCGTGAACACGGCTATTCGAATAGATTATACACTCTGCAGAGGTTATGCACTTTACCCATACGATGTGATATTCTCTTTGTGCCTGGCCATTAGCACACTTCCTTTGTTGTACCGGCAGAGAATTCACGACAAAGCCTTTCAGGAACCTCTACCTTAACCAAAGAACCTCTCCGGTATTGCCTTCGCTTTCACTCCTCTCACACAGTGCCAGCCGAAGTATAGGACAGGCCAACACCGTTGGATGGGCACCAAGTCAGAGCACGTGTACGCTCCCGCATGCAGATACACCCCAGATATCTGTCACCCTGAGGTATCAGAGGAAAGATATCAGAACCCTAATCAACAAGGTCTGTCCCATTCCAGACGTGTGGTTGCAAGTAAGACTCAGGTCAATGGCTTGCAAGGTTAAGTCCTTAGGATGATCGAGACAAGACTTCCACATACCCCTACCCATCGGGCCCACATTGGCATGCTCGTCCCTTACCACTTGCCCCAATCTAAAACATGATCACCCCACTTGATAACCAAGCACCATGTGCCTTCAACAATTTAACCTCGTTGCGGGACATCCTCTCGCCCTCACAACTCAATCTCATCGTATGACCACACATGACATACAAGTTCATAACATCGTTCCATATTCCATTAGTCAAGATTAGTTATCAATGATTCCAGAACATGTGATGACTGGCATGGCTAAGCAACTATTACGGCCTAAATCCTCCCATGTTGATTATTAATATTAGCCAACTATAATTCCACATTCTAGGGTGACAATTAGATCAAGGCATACAATTGTCATGGTAGGATATTGATCAATTTGGTATCATATCTAATCCCAATTTAAATTGAAAACAATTGTATACTTGAAATAATATGCAATAGAGTAAAAACAATATAGCGATTTTGTAAACATGGGTTCAACATGATCAAAGCACAACTTGCCTTAGAAAAGCTTTTATTCTTCCCCTGGACTTTGGTCTTGAGTCGACGAATTTTCCTCGGATGTGTCGCACAATACAACGTCTACGCGTAACGAAGGAGAAAGCGAATAAATACCCAAAATAGAGAGCAATATCAACTCTAAAAATTAAATAAAATCCACCATTACATAGAGCATGATTTTACAAATTTTTAGAAACTGGAATCACCTCAATCGGAGTTTAAATGCAAAAGATATAGCTATTCAAAGATTGGAATAAATACTGAAATTGCTGAAAATAGAAAATCCGAATTTATTGAATTACTTTTACACTGGAAAATAGCATTTATGATGTCATGCTGACCTCAGCATAGAAATGATATTCGACCGAATATTTTTCTGAACAAAAACCCGGTTATGACGTCATGCTGACGTCATCAGACACGTGGCCCAATCGGGTGCTGACACGCGGCACAACCACGGTGCGACACGCGGGACCGGCGTATGGACAAGATCCACGGCCGACGCTAGTCCACGGTGAACCGATGGCACTGTGCCCGTGCACCAGCTGACGCAAGCAGGCACGTGGCACCTTTGGATGGATGACACGTGGCACAGATCCAACGGACACGAATAACACACGCGGCGGCGATAATCTCGACCGTTCATTTCAGATCGGACGGCAGAGATCAAAGGCGGTGACGTCAGTGAAACCGTCGGTGGCGACGCCTCGATTTTCGCACGACACGCGGCAGCACAGGACTGGCCCAGTGTGCGGTGCGATCCCAACCGTTCGGTTTGAATCCGACGGCTCGGATCTAACAACCACAACGACAGCAGCGGGGACACGTGGCATGATCAGAACCGACCGAGGCGGGATCCAACGGCGGCGACGGGCGAAGCAACTGACGATGACTCGGCGAGATTGGAACCGCACGATAAAGATCTAATGGCTAAGGTTGATGGAGCTGTTTACTGTAGAAAAGGCGACGCGGCTTGATCCTTACTACTGGTTGCAGATCAGACGGTCGATGGCGCTTCCCGGGCGGCGGTGATGACACGGCGGCGTTCTTCACCGGAGTCGAGGAAGACGACGAGCAAAATGGCGCTCCAGAGGATCTCCGGCGACGTCTTCTAGCACGTTCGAAGCGGCTCGGTGCGATGAGTACACGGGTACCAACGGCGACGGCGGAGACTCAACGGACGGGGAGCAAGCGGCGAAAAACGACGGCGGAGACTCAACGGACGGGGAGCAAGCGGCGAAAAACGACGGCGGAGGCTTCAGCGAACTTCGGCGAGCTCGCACGAGCGAACGGTGGCGGCTCGGGATGCGGGTGCTAGGGCAAAAAGGGCAGCGCAACGAGGCAAACCTCGGACAAGGTGCGACGGCGGCTTAAATAGCCTGGGGAGGCACGCCAATCACGGAAACCAAGACGGGGGCAGACGCGGCGCGCGGAGATTGCGGCGGCTAGGGTTTCCTAGCGACAGCGGCGGCGCGGGGCGACGTGGCTCCTTCCGGACCGCACACGGGGCACAGATCCGACGGCTCACACCGAGCAGCCACGCGGCTCGACGAAACACGTCGGATCGAGATCAAATGGCGGGGCGCTCTAGGGTTTGAGGCAGCGCGGCACGGAGTCATCTCGACCGTCCACACGGCGAGCATCAGACGGGCGAAGCGAGCGGGCCGGGCGGAGGCAAAGGTAGGCCGACGAGGGCCGGGCCGAGCGGAAATAGGAGCGGGCCGGCGGGAGATTCGGCCCGAGGAGATTTTAGAAAATTAAAATCATTTCCGAATTAATATAATTCCCTGAATTCAAATAATTAGCAAATAAATTCAGAAAAAACTCCAAAAATACAGAAAAATTCCTTGAAGCTCAATGAACCCAACTGCGACTAGAAATCTTTTGTTTGAGGAATATATTAATCAAAATAAACCTTTTCATTGTTTAGAAAAGTCAAACTAAGCTGAGATTAATTCAAGAAAAATGCAAATGGTTCATTTTCAAGTTTAAACATTCCAAACGCAAATTAAATGTTCCCAAGAAAGATCATTCATAATTTTCTCAGAATACTCAAAGATAATAAAAGAGGCTCAATTAAATAAATACAACATGAAATAATTAAAATTCAAGAAAATTTCAAATAAAATAGAAAAGCACAATAAAAATCAAGAAAAGCAAAATTTGGGGTGTTACACACGCCTCCCGAGCCGCCGCCGTTTGCCCTCAAGAGCTCGCCGAAGTTCACTGAAGTCTTCGCCGCAGTTCCTTGCCCTTTGCTCACCGTCCGTTGAGGTTCTCCTGTCCCCAAGGTCTTCGTCGAGTTCGTCGTGTCAAGACGCGTCGACCCCCGTTAGTTCTTCTCGTCGGATTCGCCCTCTAGCACCGCCGACCGCGTCGTCTTTCCCAGCTCCGGCAGCCTTATCTTCTACGCCACCACCGACCTCGCCGAACCCGGTCGACCGTTCGATCCGCATCGCACGCTTCTGGTTCATCCACATCTTTCACCTTCTGTTTTAAATCCCAGCGTTAATCTTGACCGTTAGATCTAGACTGAACGGTGCTGATTAGATGTAGTTTCTGTGCTTGTTTAAGATCTCAGTCGTTGGATCGTTAGTGTACGTGTGAGATTGCGCTGCGTAGTTAAGATGAACAGTAAACTGCTCGGGTACCGTGGGCTGTTGGATTAGATCTAAATGGTAGTTGTGGGTTGAGCTGTGTCGCATGAATCCACGCTGTTCAGATTTGAACGTGCGGCGGAGATGACACCGCACCTCCTCCGAATCGCGTGCAGACGCGTGTGCGTGTTGACCGGGGCAGAGATCAGATCCGAATGTTGCTTCTGGGTCCACTGCTGCGATCTTGCCGCGTGGCCGCGCGTGAACCGAGACGCCGCCGAACGTGCGCGAAATCCAACCGTTGGATCCAGGAATCCCGCCGGATGCGCGACGCTTGGAGGCGCAGGACGCGAAGCTTCGTCGAGTCGGCGCGGGGATCTGACCGTTGGATCCGAGCAACCGTGAGATGCGCGACGCTTGTCGCGTGGATTCGAGGCAGTGCAGCGTAACGTGTAAGATCTGACAGTTGATGCAAGGAACGGCTCGGATCTTGCCTCGTGGATGCACTGTGCTGGAGGACCGAGTCCACGGTGGAACCGATCCGAGCCGTGAACCGAGCCCATAGACCGAGGCGACGTGGCGGCACCAGAGGGCTGCCACGTATCATGCTGACGTCATCGCTGACGTCATAAATATTTTTTATATATAAAAATAATTTGTCCGATTTTTATTTCGGTGCTGACGTCATCATTAGGTCTTGCTGACGTCATAAATCCGATTTTTTCCGTATAAAAATAATTAAAACAAATCGGATTTTCTAATTTATATTTTATTTAAAACTTGGAAAGGCTATAACTTTTGCATTTGAACTCCGATTGAGGTGATTCCAGTTTCTAAAAATTTGTAAAATTTTGTTATTTTTAATGGTGAATTTTATTTGAATTTTTGAGGTAATATAGTCTACTGTTCTGGTTATTTATTGTATATGTTATTTTTACGTGTAGACGCAAATTTGCCGTAAAGTTTTAAAGGAGAGTTCATCACTTCAGATCAAGCTTCGGATCAAGACCACCAACTCTTTGAAGGCAAGTGATGCTTTGATCATTTTGTTCCCAGATTTTAAAATGTATTTTGCTTTGAAATTATGCATGCTAAATTAATTAAAAATGAATTTAATTTAATTTGGGGTATGTAGCTAATCAACCCATATTGTTATCGCCACCTTGAAATTACTAATTGTATGCCTTTAAATCATTTTCCACCCTAAGGTTATTCGTATTTGTTGGATATTAATATGATGCCAACACGGGAGGCTAGACCGTGATTAGAAGCTTAGCCTTGCAACGAGTCATGAATGATCTTTCGGAAAATGTATCAATGTTGACTAATGAAATATTGAATGTATTTGAAAGTGGTGTGATGATGTCACATGATGAAATTGAAGTACAGAGACCTGTGTGGTTCTGTACCGATGTTGAGTTATTGTTGGCAGGTGTTGCTCAATAATCAATTGGGTGGGAAATGATTTAGACTGGGGCAAGTGGCAAGAGGCTTTGTGCGAGGTGGGCCTGTGTGGCAATGGGTTGATGAGTGATGGGAGTCTGTGTGCCACATTGAGCTGTGTGCCACTGTTGAGTGTTGGAAGTCTTGCCTTGGTCAGCTAAGGACTTCACCTTGCAAGTCTTTGAACTGAGTCAACCGTACAACCACATGTCTGGTATGGGACAGACCTAGTTGATTAGGGTTCTGATATCTTTCCTATGATACCTCGGGGTGACAGTACACGAGGGTGTATCTGTGTGGGAGAGCGTACCTGTGCTACCGCTTAGTGCCCATCCAACGGTGTTGGCCTGTCCTATACTTCGGCTCTGTGTGAGGGGAGTGATAGTGAAGGCAATACCGGAGAGGTTCATTGGTTAAGATAGAGGTTCCTGAAAGGGTTTGTTGCGGACAATCACCTGTGTGTTGAACTGCTGTATCTCGTGGGTAAAATGTACAACCTCTGTAGAGTGTCAAATCTATTCGAATAGGCGTGTTCGTGGTATTGGACATTGCTCGGGGATTACAGTCAAGGGGTAGATCTTCAAAATTAAAATATGGAATGGGTGACTGTGTGCCAGTGTGAAAGTGAATTATTAAGGCTGGGTGCTGAGAATCTTTGAAGAAAAACTATTTGAAGAACTTAGCATTATATATATAACTATTTTCACTGCTTTTAATCTGAACAAGATGCTAGTTTAAAAATGTTGTTTGATGCAAAAGAACCAAATAAGCCAATTCTTTGGAATAAGCCTTGCATGTAGTAATAGCACCGCATTCTGTGCATTACTTGTTGATTGCCTTGAGTACTCACCCCTCCTTGCCTATCAAACCCAACATCAGTGGAGGAGTCTACGTTGGCCTAGGAGGAGGATTATATTGAAGATCCGGACAGTTAGGGGGCAAGCCCAGTCGGTTGCCTGTGGCAAGATGAAGGCTTCCACAAAGTTTATATGTTTTCCACTGTTTCCTGTTTACTCTGATAATGTAAGCCCTGCGTGGCTGATTTATGTAAGGAGACCATAAGGTCGTACAACTCAGTTTATATAAATTTTTGCGCTATTTATTATGGTATCATTGTGAATGTCTGTGATGTTCAACCCTGTAAAGATTGTGTGTGCTAGCGTGATCCTGGACTAACACAGAATACACATAGGGTCCAGATTCTCAGAATCGGGTCCCGACAGAGGAGGTATCAGAGCAGGTTGACTGTAGGTCTTGACCCTAGCTAGGTTAGTTGTGTCTGGAGGATAAAACTACTTTCTAAGATTTAATCAACTTGAGCAAGAATATCAATGAAATCTCGACTTATCTTTTCTGTCGTTATGTTTGGTTTTTAAATGAGGTCTGTGTTGGCAGATGAGGAGGATCCACACATATGGAGAGCGCACTGGAGGATTCGTCGCTCAGCTATGGCGTATGATGCAACTTCTTGGAGGTTTCGACGGGCCGCTTTACCAAGGGACCACTGTAGTGCGGGCAGGACTTGATATCGCCTGGGATATCAAGATCATTGTTTATGCTCGAGAGAGGATGAGGGCGAGCCGTCTTATCCACATCACCGCTAGGAGGACTTCATTCGATGCCGGGATCTAGGAAACAGCACGTCTTGCGATACGGCAGATTGCCTGCACCTACTCCGCAGAGTTGGATGGCACTGTCTTTCGTCACCATCCGCGCCGAGATAATCGCCACAACAGGATGGAGTTCTTGGAGGAGGACGCTTCTACCACTCACCGGCGAGGTATGTCATCGCCGAGAGGAGGCCATGGATGAGACACCCAGAGTCTGCAGAGAGCCCGCGACGAGGTCACTGAGGCGAGAACTCAATCATGAGAGAACTTAGCTCACGCTATGCAGAGGATTCATGAGCCGGAGATGGCTCAGATGGACTGAGCGAGCCGCTTTGGAGCCGCATGACCCGGATCCGAGGAGCCGGCAGTAGCCTTGGGACCAGCCTAGTCAATGGGGTCATTTGTACCACCGCAGAGGAGTCATCGTGACCGATTCGCCCGATGCCAGAGCACCCGTTGGTGTATGCTCCGGGGGAGCCGCAGCCGGGTTGGCTCAATGAGTGATCTAGTCTAGCTGGGTGTAGTGTTGAGACTCGAGTGTTGAGTCGTGTCTTTGTTTCAGAGTCACCAGTAGGTGTGAGTAGTTAATTCTTTTAATGTTTGTTTACTTGCTTTGGTGTGTAAGTGTCTAGTATGCGTTGCATTGCCCTTAGGCACTTGTGAGCAACCATACTATTTTATATAATATTAATAAAGTTGCTAAATAATTTAAGTTACACCTATTTCCCCCGCATAAGTTCTTTTACTTGTATATGCTTTCTTCTTTTCTTAACCTTGGAAGCTTTCAACAGATGGTGAGGACTCGTGGCAACGTGGGAGCTAGTGAAAGTGGTGCCAACCAGGCAGGGAACCAGAATGAGGAGCCAATCCCTCAACCACCGCAAGTTGATCTGCAGAATCTGGGAGCTTTCTTAGCTGCCCAAACTCAGTTGATGAGCACTATGATGCAAACCATGCAGCAGATTTCCAACCAAGTTGCTGCAAATGTTCAGCAAGGGGTAACCATGGATCACACCCCTACTTGAGACTGTCAGAGTTTATGAGGACTCACCCACCTACATTCTCGGGCAATGCTAATCCGTTGGAGGCGGATGACTGGCTGAGGACAATAGAAAGGAAGCTACACATAACCCAATGTGTAGGAAATGAGAGGGTACTCTATGCCTCTCATCAATTAGAGGGAACCGCCGCAGAATGGTGGGAAAACTTTTGTGCATCGCATGAGGATCCTCAGGGTATCTCATGGGAGTTCACAACAGCCTTTCGCCAATACCATGTGCCAGAGGGTATCATGGATCTGAAGAAAGAGGAATTCAGGAATCTCAAGCAGGGTGGCCAATCAGTGGTCGACTACCTGAATAAGTTTACTTAGTTGGCACGCTACGCACCAGAGGACGTAGCTACAAACAAAGCAAGACAATCTTGCTTTATGAAGGGATTGAATGCTGGGTTACAAGTGGGACTGATCACCCACACATTTCTGTACTTCCAGGAGCTGGTTAACAAGGCTCTTATTTTGGAAGACAAGCGCCGAGAGTTGGATGACAATCGGAAGCGCAGAATGGCGCAACAAGGAGGTCGTCAGGGCCAACAAAGGCAGAGGACGGCACCTCAACAGTTCGTCCGATTCCAGCCCAGAGAAGGTGACAGGGCACCACTGCCGGCAAACCGTCCAGTGGGCCAGAATACTCAAACTCCGGCCAGAACGGTGGTACAGTTCGGAGGAAACTCAGAAGCAGCGGGAAGATGTTGCTATCACTGCAACGAGATAGGGCATTTCACCAACAACTGCCCCAAGAAAGGAGGTGTCACCCCTGTCCGTTTTAACATGGGAAACACACCCGCAAGGAATCCAGTGCCGAATGTGAGTCACAGAGCAATGTCATCAGCAACTCCGTCTCAAGCAACTGCGAGAGGGCGAGTTAATCACATCACCGCGGATGAGGTTCAGATTGCAACGGACGTTGTACTGGGTAAGTTCCTAGTAAATTCAGTACCAGCTACTGTTTTATTTGATTCTGGAGCTTCACATTCATTTATTTCCCGAGATTTTGCTGTTCAAAGTGATATGAATATAGTGAATCTTAAATATGTGCTTATAGTCCAATCCCCTGGATCAGAACTCCGATCCAAAGTAGGATGTTCTCGGGTAAGACTAATTGTGAAATCATGTGCTGAAAAATTGGCTGAGTAATTAAATTGGCATTGCAATGTGGTTGTGCTTATGGTATGTGATGTGCTTTTGCACATGTTGTTTTAGATGTTTGCTTGATATGCTTGTGATAGCATGGTAATAGTTTTGCTTGATGCAATGCGCTCGTGTGAGTGGTTGCATGGATTGATGTTGAGTCAAGTCGTGGACTTGTGCTCGGAGTTGTTTCTTGTTTATTCATGTGCAGGTGTTGCTCGAGGGCGAACGTGGTCGATGACGGGACCGGAACTATGTTCATGGATGAACTGAGGTTCGGGACTAGGTTCAGGGAGGAACTGAGGTCTTAGTGGTCAAGGATGTCATGCGGGACGTTCGGGCTAGAGAACGGTGCACATGGAGGCTGGTTAGTCACGTGAGTGCGGCAGGTGGGCCGTACGCGTGCAGTTGTAATCGTTTGGGGCAGTTTGCATGTATTGGGCCATGTTGGGCCAGGTGGATATGCATGCGAACTGTTGCTCATTATAAATAGGAGAGGGATGTCTCCTGTTTAGATGAGAGAACTTGGTATTAAGGTTTGTACTCTTTTGTTGGGAGTACTGTAACCAGACTAGCCAAAAGAAATAAAAAATTCAGAAATTCCTCACCCGACCGAGCAACCAGCGAGTAATTTTCCAGCTTCTACAAGATTCAGACGCTACAAAGATCGTGTTATAGCAAATCGCGTTGCTACGGTGATTACCGCGCATCGTTCACGGAGGTTTGCTACAAAGGCCTTCGTTTTGATTGCCCTGTTTTGTTTTTATAGATTGGTTCATTGTCTCTCTTGATTGAACGAGTTTAATTTTGATTTGATCCATCCAAAACCTTCCTAGAGTATCAACTTAGAGTCCGTGAAAGTTTCGTTGGTTAATCTTTTGTAGATTGTGATTATTTCATTAGGAAGGATAACAATGGCATTGTGTTTGCTAAATTTGTTAATTCTCCTAAGACTATTCAAAATAATGATAATCATGTGCTTACGAAGATTAATGATAGAAATGTGTTTGCCAGATATGCTAGATCCTCTAAGCCAATTCATAACAATGTTAATCATGTGCTTAGGAAGGATAAATTTAGCATAACAATTTCTAGACATGTTAGTTCACCTAAGAATATTATTGCTAGGGCCATTTGGGTGCCCAAATATGTTGTGACCAATATTTGTGGACCCAACTGTGTTTCGGTATCAAAAGGTGCCTAAATGTTAAATAGGTACTTTGGAGATGCATTGGAGGTTTAGCTCAATCAAGAAAAGGTGATTTCATCATATGCAAAATGGAGCCAAGTATGAGGACGATCACTTCAATCATGAACCAATGCCATCTCAGTAACAAGTATTTAAATTGATAATTTTAGCTTATAGCCTTATGTAGGTTATATTGCATCTTCATAAAAATCAATTTGATTTGCTTGTTCATGTTCTTGATCATGCTTCTTAATTATTCTTTATTACTATCTTGAGCAAGTTTGGGGAGTGGTACATTAAGGGGGAGTGCTAAATTATAACCTTCTATATCACATACATATGTGTGCCCTTATTTATATAAGTGATAATATATTTTCAAAATCAAGCCATTTTGCCAAAAGTGAAAAATCTTAGTAACTATTAGTAATCTTGTGAAAAACTAGTGGAAAATGTATAAAAATACTTTCAAAAGTTTTTCCAAGAGTTTTGGCTATATAAAAACAAATTTCAAAAGAAAATAAGTTTCAAGTGCAAAATATTGTTACTACTATATTGTTTTGGATTTAAACTTATGATTTTCATAAAATAAATTGTAAAAGATTTTGAAAATAGCTGCAAAACAAAAAATATAGAGTTGGTCATTCTTAACAATTCTCGTATTCAAAAGATTTTCAAAAGACTAACATATCAAAGGTTATTTGATTTTGAAACTCAACCAAAAACTTCTATTGACCTATATTGGTCATATTCTAGCACTTTGTGAGTGTCACCTTTGGACCAGATTCTTAGCCATATCTTGGTTCAAAATGGTGTTTTAAACTCAGACATACTTTAAAGACCATGTGGAGGTCTACCCATGTTTTGTGATGAGTATTTGACTAAATTTGAGCTTGGTATGCTCTGGTTTGAGTTTGATTTGAATTAGATTTTCAAATTAAAGCAATTTGAGTTGTGTTTGTCTCGAGCGGCTCTACCGGCCTCAAGTATCGCCCTACCGACTTGTGGTCAAACGATTCGAGTAGATAGGTAGTAGGTATGTATTGAGTAGAAATGTTGCTGGGTCGAGCACTCTGTAGTTAGCTCAACTCGAGTCCTTTGTTTAACCAATTGTTACACGATATCATGTTATCGTAGACTTGGTATCGAGTTGAGGTCGATAGACTAGATATCAAATTTGACATGTGGTCGATCACTCGATGTGGTCGAAACGGTGGTCGAGTTTCTACTCGAGCGAGGATCTGACTTGATGGTGGCAACTCGATGAAGTTGATACAGTGGTTGGTAGCAATGACTTGTTGAATGATGCAATTGGGTGATGATTGCATATCCTTGTTGGACTTTGCTATGTGATGTGTTTTCCTTGTTTTTCATGGTTGCAAGACGACGGTGCTAGATCATGGTGAGGTGGAGGATGACCGGGACCAGGCGAGGTGTGCTGGAGGTCCAAATGATCGAGGATCGCCGCAAGATGATCGGAGACGGAGTCGCTGCAAACCTAGAAGACAAGGAATGGTTGAGATACTAGCTAGGAGCTACTTGGATCAAGGAGGGCCGTCGGATCGTGGTCTAGGTGATAGAGTAGCAGGTCTAGTTAGTATGGGTGTGTGTCAGAGTCATTCCTAGCCTTTGATGTTGATCCTTAGGGTAGAAGGAACTCATCCAAGGGTGGAGGGTGACTCAAGAGTAGTATTAGAGGGGGAGGGGTAGCCTTCCTTCTTTTTAAGGTTTTCAGAGGTTTTGGCTCCTTTGAGCTTTTTGCCCACTTTGTTATGAGGTTTTGTAAACCTCCCTTCTAGGAATGCAAAACATTTTCTCTTATGCTTGAATTTACTTTACGCATTTAAATTCAGTAATTAAATTCCATAATTTACATTCTTTCAATTTGCTTCTTGCACATTTGGATTTGCCTCCCCTCCTTCTAAATGCTTGTGGATCTTGTGCTGGGGATGTATGATTGATGGATGAGTCTTCTTCGGACCATATCCCAATCATCTAGGCAAATCTTGTATTCTTTTTTGCAAGAAACCGACCTTGAATGCTTAAGTGTTTCATTCTTCCAGATCATGTTTGAGGGTTTTTTGGACTTGAGTTCTTGCTGGCTGTGACGTGTGGGAGGTTATCCAAGATCAGCTTGATCATCAAAACCCCACGAGCATGTCCAAGATCAAGTTCTCAAGTTTTTCTCAAACTTGGTGTGTTCTTCCTTCAATGTGAAAAAGGTTGGAACTTTGACGTCAATCCTTGCAATTGAAGATTGGAATAAGTTCCTGACATCCTTAGGAACACATCTACCAAGTTTCGTGAGTGTTTGTCCAGCCGATGAAAAGATTCCTCAAATTAGCTTTTGAGTTCGTGTTGTTCTTGGCTCTGTTCTTCCTGCTGCTTTTGAGCCTAGTCATACCGCCCTTTGTGTAGTCATACCGGATTCTAGTGCTACCGGATTCAATCTGGTCATACCAGACTTGCAGGAAAACTTCTTCCATTTCATTTGCTCTGTTTTATTGAATTGTCTGTGGGCTTGGTTGGATCATTTTGAGTGAGAAAACTTTATTTGGATCATTCACGCCCCTGATCGCCATTTCGGTCCTACAATACTAATTCCATCAAATTTCTTCTTATTTTCTTCTTTTGATATTTCTTTAAAATGATGTTGAAAACCATATGCATGCATATCCTTTTATAGGTTGAAAATGTGTCAAGTTGTCACTGACACCATTCTAGAGCACCGGAGAGGAAGCAACCACATCACCAGAACCGTGACGTCATGCTCATGCCATAGGCGCACTCCTTCATCATCGCCGACAACTCTATGTCCCCGTGTCACCATCGATGTGGCATGACCCGGTGATTGACACGTGGCTTCCACGGTGATGCGGACATCACAGACCAGCTAACATCCACATCCACAACATCCATCTCTAACCAACAGCTACCTCAACCACCAGTTCAACCAATGACTCGAGCATGAGTCAAGGAGCTTAATCAACAGGTGAAAGTTGCTCCTTAGCCAGTATGGTTCATACAAGAATTGGTTGCTATCTAATAGTTCTACATGATTTTCTGTTCTCTGATGTGAGAAGGCATCCGACCAGTTTGCGACTCATGCCGACCAGTCTGCAACCAATACCTACTAGTTTATGACCATTGTCGACTAGTTCTAGCGACCACGACCACTGAAAACAAGTACCTTCGACTGCAACTATTCCTCAACAATATCTGCGACCACTCAGGGCATTATTTGCATCCAAGGGTATTCGTTGACAAGTATAGCGATTACTACTCTATAATATTTGTTAAATGGCTAAGTGTTCTGTTGTCAGTTGTGTTGTCTTATGTTGGAAAGTTTGTCGGGATGACAGCATATTTCTTTAACCGAATTGGACATGGTTTTCGTTTCTATTAGGATTAGTTTCCTTAGAAAAAGTACGCGCATCCTACATCTAAGAGTCATGTTGAATAGCAACAGATCTCTTTAGTCGTAAGTTTAGGGGAGTCCGTTTGTATCTACTATAAATACTTAAGTACTGTGTCATTGTAAAGCAAGACTACAAATAATCAGAAAAAGCTATTCTTCTTCATTCTTGGGGTTTATGCTAAGCGTTGCCTATTGGGAATAGGGATTATTTTTTAGCTAGTACCAGCATTTTTTGTGTAATCTATTTAGGGTGATTGCAGGATCAATTGGTCTACTTTCCCATGGTTGAGTCGACTTTGGATCACGAGTGTGTTCTTGGGTGAATTCACATGGCGCAAGTTGTTGTATTGAGACAATGGTTGCCGCCAACTTATTCATCAGGGTTCACAGATCCTAGTTATATCGATCCTACGTCATGAAGATAGGACACCCCCGTATCATCTTGGTATCAGAGCAACGGTTTCCAATTAGGATTATTTACCCTTAGATTAGTTTTATTTTTTTCCTATTTTTGAAAATTGTCCCACAAAAAAATTATACCCATAGTTCAATTTGTTATTTGGTGAGTTTGTTAGGTTTTATTCTGAAAGATCAAAATGGCGATCAGAGGAGGGGTGAATGATCCCAAATAAAATTTTCCCCTACTAAAAGTACTCCAAACAATCTCGCAATAAAAATTTGAAACACCCAAAGATTTTCCATCAAACTGGTGTTTCTCAGATTCGCACACCCTCCAAAACCCAAAGAATTAGACAACTATGTGTACCCCTAGCTTGCATGGATGAGAACTATGAATCATGTGAGGGATTTTTAATCACAATCCTGGTTGTCAAGTGTCCAAACAAAGAGGAACCAACTCAAAGACTACTTTTCTAAAAGAGATAAAGCTAAAACACCAAAGTCTCTTTCCAGAAAAGTAAAAGCAGATTTTTCCAGAAATTGTCCTCAATTGGAGCATGTGGTTGGTGAGTTTCTGTTACTTTAAAATTTTTAGGAATTTTTTTCCTTGTGAAAAGTTGAGTCCTGAAAAACTCCACCAAAAATCACCTCAAAAATATTTGTATAATAAACATGAAAAATCAAGAATAACAGACAGTCAGGAACTTCGACCAGACTATTTGAGGCTCGGTGTTCACTTCATAGCGCTCAAACGGTGCAACCAGTGGACTCAAAATTTTTTACAGAGATGGATACATGAGTTTTACACCTTACCCAAGAAGAATCACTTAAAAAGGAATTTTCTAGATTTGTATAAAAATTAAAGACTGAATTCTGCGCGAAGAACAAGTTCTGGACAGATTTGCAATTTGATAAAAACTTGATCTCTAGTCTATCCTAGGGTACAAGACAGATGTAAAACCATATGAACACCCACAAGACATCCTAGAAGAACAAATTTGGAAGGAGGGGAGGCAAATCCAAATTGCAATAAAGTAAATTGCGAGAATGTAAATGCCGGAAAGTAAATGCTGAATTTAAATTGCGCAATTTAAATGCGTAAAGCAAATGAAACATGAACATAAATGAAGAACATTTCATTTTTGGAAGGAGAGGTTACAAAGCCTTACATTTCATGTGGGCAAAGCTCAAAGGAGCATCAAAAACCTCAAAATCTTCAAGGGGGGAAGGCTACCCCTCCACCCCTATTTATACAACTCTTGGGCCACCTACCACCCTTAGATGAGCCTCTAAACCATAGAGTGTCGGGACCCGATTATGAGAATCTGGATCCTCTGTGTATTCTATGCTTAGTCCAGGATCACGCTAGCACACACAGTCTTTACAGGGTTGAACATCACAGACATTCACAACGATACCATAATAAATAGTGCAAACATTTATATAAACTGAGTTGTACGACCTTATGGTATCCTTACATAAATCAGCCACGCAAGGTTTACATTATCAGAGTAAACAGGAGACAGTGGAAAACATATAAACTTTGTGGAAGCCTTCATCTTGCCACAGGCAACCAACTGGGCTTGCCCCCTAACTGTCTGGATCTTCAATATACTCCTCCTCCCAGCCCGGCGTAGACTCTTCCACTGATGTTGGGATTGATAGGCAAGGAGGGGTGAGTACTCAAGGCACTCAACAGGTAATGCACAGAATGCGGTGCTATTACTACATGGAAGGCTTATTCCAAAGAATTGGCTTTCTTGGTTCTTTTGCATTAAACAACATTTTTAAAACTAGCACATTATTTAGATTAAAAGCAGTGAAAACAGTTATATATAATGCTAAGTTCTTCAAACAGTTTTTCTTCAAAGATTCTCGACACACAGCCTAAACAGTCCATTTTTAGAACTGGCACACAGCCACCCATTCCATATTTTTATTTTTGAAGATCTAACCCTTGATCAGAATCCCGAGCAATGCTCGATCATGAGCACGGCTATTCGAATAGATTTGACACTCTGCAAAGGTTGTACACTTTACCCACAAGATACAGCCTCTCACCACACAAGTGATTGCTCGTAACAAAGCCTTTCAGGAACCTCTACCTTAACCAATGAACCTCTCCGGTATTACCTTCACTATCACTTCCCTCACACAGAGCCGAAGTATAGTATAGGACAGGACAACACCATTGGATAGGCACCAAGCCGCAGCACAGGTACGCTCCCCTACACAGATACACCCCCGTGTACTGTCACCCCAAGGTATCAGAGGAAAGATATCAGAACCCTAATCAACTAGGTCTGTCCCATATCAGACATGTGGTTGTACGGTTGACTCAGATCAAAGGCTTGCAAGGTGAAGTCCTTAACTGACCAAGGCAAGATTTCCAACACTCCACAGTGGCACACAACCCAATGTGGCACACAGACTCACATCACTCATCAACCCATTGCCACACAGGACCACTTGGCACAAAGCCTCTTGCCGCTTTCCCCAGTCTAAATCATTTCCCACCCCGTTGATTATTGTGCAACACATGCCAGCAATAACTCAACATTGGTACAGAACCCCACAGGTCTCTGGACCTCAATCTCATCATGTGGCATCATCACACCACTTTCAAAATACATTCAATATTTCATTAGTCAACATTGATACATTTTCCGAAAGATCATTCATGACTCGTTGCAAAGCTAAGCAGCTAATCACGGTCTAGCCTCCCGTGTTGGCATCATATTAATATCCAACAAATACGAATAACCTTAGGGTCGACAATGATTTAAAGGCATACAAATAGTAATTTCAAGGTGGTGATAACAATATGGGTTGATAAGCTACATACCCCAAATAAATTTAAATACATTTAAATAAATTAGCATGCATAATTTCAAAGCATAATTTACATTTTAAAATCTGGGAACAAAATGATCAAAGCATCACTTGCCTTCAAAGAGTTTCTGGTGTTGATCCGGAGCTTGACCTTGAGCGACGAACTCTTCTTCGAAATTTTCCAGCAAATTTGCGTCTACGCGTAAAAAAACATATGCAATAAATAACCAAAACAGTAATATAAAAGACCTCAAAAATTCAAATAAAATTCATAAATAACAATATCTCAATTTTACAAATTTTTAGAGACTGGAATCACCTCAATCGGAGTTAAAATGCAAAAATTATAGCCTTTCAAAGTTTTAAATAAAATATAAATCAGAAAATCCGATTTGTTATAATTATTTTTGTACTGAAAAATTGGGATTTATGACATCATCATGACCTAATGATGACATCAGCACAGAAATGAAATTCGGGTGAATTATTTTTATATACAAAAATATTTATGACGTCAGCATGACACGTGGCAGCCTCTGGTGCTGCCACGTCACCTCGGTCTATGGACCTGGTCCGCGGTTCGGCTCTGGTCCACCATGGACCCGATCCACAGAACAATGCACCTGGCCCCACCTGATGACGTCAGCACGGACGTCACTGCTGACGTTAGGCGATAGCCTCGAGATTCGTGCACGAACATGTGTCACTATCTCGGCCATCACTCAACCTACGGCCAGATCTTAGCCATGTGGCGAAATCGTGGCCGTCAAAGGATTCAACGGCCAGATCTCACGCGCACGTTCGGCTCAGTGGCGCCTCGATTTCTGTGCTACCACGCGGCACGCATCTGACGGTGCGCCTGAATCCAACGGTCAGATCCTACGCACGCCTGGCGACTCCTCGGCTACGCAGCGACACGTGGCGCAGTCGCGACGGCGCACCCGAAATCGACGGCTCGATTTGGTCTCCTCCACGGTCAAAATGCCCAAGCGTCAGCACGCAATTCGGTGAGGGTACGGCGCCATCACCGCCGCACGTTCAAATCTGAACGGCGCGGATCCTTAAGGCAAAACCAGATCTGAACTCAACTGTTCAGATCCTATCCAACGGCGCAGGTTAACGGAGCGGTTTACTTTCATCTTAACTACGCGGCACAATCTCACGCGTACACTAACGATCCAACGGCTGAGATCTACTAAAAGACCTAATATCCAGATCTAATCTATGCCGCACATCACAGATCTAACGGCTACGATCTAATCCAAACGTAAACAAAGAAGGGCTACGTGGACGTACCGCACCGGTTGGATGGCGATCGAACGGTCGACGGAGCTCGCGAAGGTCGGCGGCGGCGAGGAAGGATAGGCTACCGGAGCTGAGGAAGACGGCGCAGACGACGACGCTACTATGGCTCTCCAGCGTGAAGAACTGGCGCGTTCGACGCGTCTTGGCGAGATCGGTACTCCGATGACCTCGGCGACGGCGGAGATGCAACGGGTGGCGATTAAAAGATGAAAGACTACGACGGCGCACTCGAGCAACTACGGCGAGCTAGAACGGAGTCTCTAGAGCGTCTCGACGAGCGTGCGAGGAGTCAAACTGAGCGGCGTGAAGTCCTCTACACGACACGCTAACCGAAGCCCTAAAATGAGCCTCGACGTGCGCGCTACAGGCGACGAAACTGGCAGCCATCAAAGCCCACGACTCACCGGTGATCTCTCGGAGACAAGACGACGTGGCGCAATCCTGAGCGTCCACGCGAACTTGATTGGATGGCTGCCAACGCTTGGCGATGCGGCGCAACGGCGAGCGTTCAATCGGAATCAGACGGCGCGCGGCTAGGGTTTTCGGGGTGTTGGGCCGGGCTAAGTACATTGCTGGGCCGGCCCATCACTGTTCATCTGATTTCAATGCTTTTCTAATTAAAATAACTAAGATAAATAAACAAAGCCAAAATAAATAGCAAAAATACCTGGAAAAATACTGCAAAATTCTGGAAAATATTTTGGAACATTGTGAACTCAAATAAAATATTTCCAACAAAACTTTGTATAAACTTTTGCATGAATTTAATTAAATTCAAGAAAGGTCACAAATGAATAAATCCAATTAAATTCTTATAAATTCTCAGAAATTCTCAAAAATAAAAATTACTCCAAAATTTAAATTAGAGTAAATTTTAGGGTGTTACATAGAGCTTCCATCGAGGGCTAGGATTTACCTACTCAACCAGCCATGCAATGGTTCACCCAAAACCCACAACACATAATGGGTTTTCTTGCACGGTTTCAAAGCATACTAACTAGACCCGCTATCCTATCAACTAGACCGCAATCCGACAGCCCTCATCGATCCGAGCAGCATATAGCTAGCATCACATCCATTCCTTATCATCATGGCTTGCACGGACTCCATCTCCGATCATCTTCCGGCGATCCCCGACCGTCTGGACCTCCGACGCTCCTCGCCTAGTCCCGACCATCCTTTGCCTCACCATGACCTAGCACCGTCGTCCTGCAACCATCAAAAACAAGGAAATACCTCAAATAGCAATGCCCACAAAGATGTGCAATAAATCCATCAAAGTCCTCTCATTAAAATTCATTTTTACTCGATCTGACAGGTAGGACCGGGAAAATAGAGAAGACCTTAAATTGCTTCCAATTGAAAATCTATTTCAAATCAAACTCAAACAAGAGCAACCCAAGCTCAAATTTAGTCAAATACTCATCGCAAATCTAGATAGACCTCCACATGGTCCTTCAATCTCCCCCTTGATGAGTATATTGACAAACACAACAAAAGGCATATGATTTGAGTTTGAAGAGGATGAAGAAGAAAGCAATTTTTTAGTTGCAAAGTCAAACTTGGTCCAAAGATAGAAATTGGAACCATGACCAAGTTGACGAAGAGGAATTTAGATTTTAGAGTTAAATTTAAGAAAGAGCAAGTTTTCAACAAAAACTCTAAAATCCAACTAAACATGTCAAATGTGATTATGAGATTATGATCCAAAAGAAGTAGTAGCATAGTTTTACAAAGATCATAATAACCAAATAAGCATTCACATTTTTATCTTTTTAGCGATGCCTTTTCTACGTTTTCTCCCCCTTTTGACAATATAGGCATCAATTTTTTTATGTATGCATGAAATGCAATCGAAAGAGCTCTGAAGATTATCCAATTGATCAAAATGGTAAGATATTACACCAAGCTTGTCAATTTCAGAATATGACTAAACTAAGACATGTCTAAGACCAATACATTTTATCAAAAAGCTTAGTTTTACAATATTTCATTTTAGCATGATTTGACAAGTGCAAAACTTAGCAAAGTTTCAAAGCTAGAAGCAAAACCACTCAATGATCAAATGAAAAACCTAGAGTTCAAACTACTCAACACTTTGGGGAATTTTGAAGTGCATATAAGGTCCTTCAAGCTCATTTTTCAATTTATGCAAATTTTCATTAAGACTTTAAAAAACATAGCGGGGTACAAATGTTTGACATTATTTGGATTCATTACCCACTTATGTGTTTGATATTTGCATTTTTTTAAATTGACTCAAGCCTTTTTCGATCATCTGAAGAGTAACTCTTAAGAGAATGATCTTGGTCATACACAATATATTCCAAGTTCATACCAAGTGCAATGGGAAGCAATCTCGTGAATACAAAGTGTTGAGATCAATTTTGCACAAAAGAGTCAATTTTTTTTTATTTTCAATTTAGCACATATGAGCAATTCTGAAGGACTCAAATATGGATCAAACAAATTTCACCCAAGTTGCTATATGGACTCTAGAGAAATCCAAAATTTCACAATTCATGGTAAAAACCCCTAGAGAAGAAACTTAGTAAGTAAAAGCAACATGTTTCGTCAAGTTTTCATTTAAAGCTTTCAAATTTTTAGATTTTAATAAGCTTAGCATGATAAATGGACTTGGACATATCTAAGCTAGTGATTTTCTTCAAAAGATATAGCATGATGTATTTCATGAAGATTGAGTCAATTGCATAATAGACAAAGCTCATAAAATAGTAAATGCAGTCTAAATGCAAATGCACGAACAGATTCCCAAACTCCCCCTCAACAAATGAATCAATTTTAAGCTCAAATCTGGTTAAAGTTGAGTTATTATAAAATTAGGCATAAGGAAAACCAAAATAAACTGAATAACAACTAGAAAAACAGAATGAGAAGAAGTCGAGAAACTACAAAACTGGATGGCTATTGAGCATAGATAAGATAGAAGAGACTCACTACGGCTCAGACTCGCTCTTATCTTCACCAGAGACTAACATTGGGAAGCTGACTCTGGATCCCATCTAAGGAGTGCACACAGACCCTGTCTACCCAAGAGGCCCAACACTTGCTAGACTTATACATAATATACAAACCAGCTCCCCCTCACGAAAAGCCGTAAGGGCTCACGACTCCAAGCTCACTCCTCAAGGCAACAAATCTGGAGCTATCCAAAGTCTTGGTGAAGATATCGGCTAACTGGAGGCCACTCTCTACAAACTGAAGCGCGATATCTCCCTTCTCCACATGGTCTCTAAGGAAGTGATATATAATATCAATGTGCTTGGTCCGAGAATATTGCACTGGGTTTTTAGCAATGCAAATAGCAGAAGTGTTGTCACAGGAAAGTGGCACACTCTCTATCTCTAACCCATAGTCCCGCAAGGTCGATCTCATCCAAAGCACCTGGCTATAGCAACTGGCTGCAGCAACATACTCGGCCTCAGCGGTGGACTGTGTAATTCCAGACTGCTTCCTAGATGACCAAGAAACAAGAGAAGTGCCAATGAATTGGCAAGTGCCAAAAGTGCTCTTCCTATCTATCCTACAACCAGCAAAGTCGGCATCGGAAAAGGCTCTTAGAGATATACAAGAAGAAGAAGAGTACCAAATTCCATAATCAGTGGTAGCACGAAGGTACCTGAAGATGCGCTTGACCGCCTGGCGGTGAGAGACGCGAGGAGAAGCTTGAAATCGAGCGCACAGACACATAGCAAAATGTATGTCCGGCCTCGAAGCAGTGAGGTACAAGAGGAAGC
Organism: Otatea glauca; assembly: GCA_036346275.1. Taxonomy (NCBI): domain Eukaryota; kingdom Viridiplantae; phylum Streptophyta; class Magnoliopsida; order Poales; family Poaceae; genus Otatea; species Otatea glauca. The sequence continues at coordinate 6,118,848 of CM070716.1, read as the reverse complement.
CAATCATGCTTCGAAACTCCTTTTGATCAGCAGGCTCACCATCCTCATCCGGCTCGAGGACAGCAGTGGTGGCCATAGGAGTCATCAGGGAGCTCAAAAGGCAACCTTTGAACCAAACCCCTAAAATGGGTAAAAGTCTCATCCTTCGAGGACATTAAAAACACCCAAGAGTATCTCGAAAAATCATCGACTATGACAAGAACATACCACTTCCCACCCACTGACTGCACTCTAGCTGGACCAACAGTGTCCATATGTAAAAGCTGTCCTGGTGCATCAGTCATCACAATAGTGATTGGGGGATGAGAAGCAGCAACCATCTTGCCATGTCGGCAGGGAGAGCAAACTAAGTCTTTGACCTTTTTGAGTTTGGGCAAACCCCGAATGAGATCGTGGCTGCTAACTCGGGTCAAATGATCAAATCCAATGTGACCAAGTCTCCTATGCTAGAAGGAGAGATCACAGGACTCTGAAGCAATCAAAAACTGAAGAGAGTCTCCAGAAGAAACAGAAAAATCAGCACGGAAGACTCTCCCAAATCTAGAAATCCCGCAAACTAACCCTCCTGATGAATCGAGGATTCTACAGGTATTACTCTTAAAACTCACCTCGAAAGAGTTATCAATAAGCTGAGAAACAGAAAGCAAATTGTATTGCACCTTACTTACTAAGGAAACATCTTTAAGAATGAAATTGTCATTCATGCAAATGGTACCTTTAGCAATGACTCTACCTGAAGAAGCATCCCCGAAAGTGATCAACTCATCACCGGGGGCTCGGACTAGGGAAGAGAACCATCGAGAATCTCTGGTCATATGACAAGACCAACCGGAGTCGACAATCCAAACATCTCCCTTCCCCATCCGAAGAACCTAATCAAGACACAAGAGAGAAAGATGACTCAGTACTGGGATAGAGTGAAGACTTAGGAACCCAATACTGAACCATACGACACCTCAAAGTACCAGTCACAGAAGAAGACTGGACTCGAGTGTCTCTCTAATGTTTAACTCTAACAAGATCAGTAGAAACTCTAGTAGATGATGAACTAGGAGCTAAAACTGGGTTGTCCTGCCATGGTACAAAAGCCGAACCAGCCCAATGAAGTTGTCTAAAACTCCTACCAGAAAACACCTCATGCCGCTGATATCTACCTCGATGAGAAAAACGAGGAATATCAAGAGGACGGCAGAAAGACTGACTACGAACAGATCCAGGACTAAAACTCGAAGAACTTGCATGAAAACCGAGTCCTGGACGCTGCCTAAAAACAGGCGACTCTCTAACCTATCTAGAAGCAGTGTGTGCCTTAGGAGCACTCAAAGTCTGGGGATGACCCTGAATACCCCTAAGAGCAGCAACACACTCACACCGAGTGATCTTGGCGCGCCTGAAGCAGAAATCTGCTAGGTGACCATCCTTCTTACAGAAGGTGCATGTGTACTTCACCTTGCTAGAGGCAGAAGCAACAGGAGTAACACCCTTCTGGTCAGAAGTCCTATGGACAAACCCAGCAGACCTAAACACGGTGGTACTCACTCTGGGAGCTACCACAATCTCTCCACTCTTGGAGCCGCGCACAATGGTGGGAGGATGCGCCCGAGCATGCTCCAAGAGATCAAATCGTAGACCTTAATTGAATATACTAATCTTGGATTGGTCTAGAATAAGATTGAGCTTCTTCTTGCCTCCAACAAACTTCTCGAGAGTGCTCATAAGATACTAGCAATCTCGAAAGAAAGAGGCACAAGAAGAACAGGGGGAAGAAGAAGAAGAAGAACCAGAAAGATGAGCTCTCTCAGCACGTGCATTTTTCTCCCTCAGCACGGCTGCCTCAATCTTGAGGGCCTCACAAGAAACGCAAGACGCATTTCTAATTCTATGGGCTTGGTCTTCTAATTTCTTCCTAAGCTCGACATTGATTTGAAGGACCATGTGGAGGTCCATCCATGTTTGTGATGAGTATTTGACTTTATTTGAGCAAGTTGTTCTCAAGTTTGAGTTTGATTTGGATTGATTTTCAAAATGAAGCAATTTGAATTGTCTCTGCCAGGAGTGGCAGTACCGGTCGTATGGACGCGGTAGTGATGAGTTGGATGGTTTATTGCACATCTTTGTGGGCATTGCTATGTGAGGAGTTTCCTTGTCTTTGATGGTTGCAGGGTGACGGTGCTAGGTCATGGTGAGGCGAAGGATGACCGGGACTAGGCGAGGAGCGTCGGAGGTCCAGACGGTTGGGAGATCGCCGGAAGATGATCGGAGACGGAGTCCGGGCAAGTCAAGAAGACAAGGAAAGGAGTTGATGCTAGCTAGATGCCGTGTGTATCAATGAGGGCCGTCGGATTGAGGTCTAGTTGATAGGTTAGCGGGTCTAGGTAGTATGCTTTGAAAATCGTGCAAGAAAACCCGTTATGTGTGTGGGTTTGGGTTAGCCCTTGCATGGCTATGTGTGTGGGTTAATCCTAGCCCTTAGATGAGTGCTCTAGGGTTGAGGGACTCATCCAAGGGTGGTAGGTGGCCCAAGAGTAGTATAAATAGGGGTGGAGGGGTAGCCTCCTTCCCTTGAAGGTGTTGAGGTTTTTGATGCTCATTTGAGCTTTGCCCACATGAATGTGAGGCTTTGTAACCTCCCCTTCCAGAAATGAAAGTTTTATCCATCCACCTCTGAATTTATTTTGCGCATTTACATTATGTCTTTACTTTACGCAATTTAAATTCAGCATTTACTTTCCATAATTACATTCCCGCAATTTACTTTCAAGTAATTTGGATTTGCCTCCCCTCCTTCTAAATGCTGCTGATCTTGGATGTTTTGAGTGTGTTCATATGGTTTTACATCTCTTTTGCTCTCTTGGATTGAGTAGAGAACATCTTTTCTTTCAAGTTCCAACTTTGTTCAGAACTTGTTCTTCACGCAGCAGTCAGTGTTTGATTTTTGTAAAAATATAGATACATCCTTTTTGAGTGATTCCTATTGGAGGATGTGCGGGACTCTGATATAAACCTGCATAAAAATTTTGGAGTTCACTTGTTGCACCGTTTGGGCGCCATGAGGTGAAAACCGAGCCCCAAACTTTCTGCTCGAAGTTCTTGAGCATACTGTGTTCTTAGATTTTTCCTGTTTTTTCTGCAAGGATTTTTTAGGAGAAATTTGGTGGAGTTCTTCAAGACTGTTATTCTCATAGGGATAAAAATTTTCAGAATTTTTTGAGCTGCATAAACCCACCAACCACCTGTGCAAATTGAGGACAAGTTCTGGAAATTCTGCTTTTGTTTTTCTGAAAGTGACTTTTGTGATTTGAATTGATGTCCTTTCTAAAAGCAAGAGTTTGAATTGATTCCTCTTTATCTTCGACACTAGACAACCAGGATTGTGACTCAAAAATCCCCACATATTTTATGTTACTTATCCATGCAAGCTTGGGGTACACATAGTTGTCTAGTTTTTCGGGTTTTTCACAATTTCCTTTGAGCGATCTTGTCGAGGTTTTTGTTGGAGTATTTTGGGGGAATTTTTATTTGCGACCATTCACCCCCCCTCTGTTCGCCATCTCGGTCCTTCAATTGGTATCAGAGCCGGTTCTGCTCTTTCTAGATCTTGACCAGTCTCAAGAGCCATGGCGACGGACAAATATTCCACCAAGCCTCCCATCTTTAATGGAGTTGATTTTCCTTTTGGAAGTCCCTGATGGAGTCATACATCACGCCTGGGCTACGATATGGCGAAGGTGAAACTCACGTATGAGGTTCCCACGATGAAAATGTCACGCCATCAATATGGTTGACGTTGAGGCGAATGCTAAGGCAAGGAACATTCTCATACAGGGTCTTAGCCGCGGTGAGTATGATAGGATTTCTCACCTTCGCTCCGCTCACGAGATTTGGGTAACCCTCGATGCTTACCATGAGGGCTCTACTCAAATCAAGACTGTGAGGCAGGACCAGTTCAAGTGCGAGTACAACAAGTTTTATCAACGCGCTGGTGAGAGTCTCGACGAGTATTTTGGTCGGTTTACAAAGATTTTGAGTGACCCCCGAGCAGTTGGTTGCATATACCCTGACTCGGACAATGCTCGGCATTTCTTGACCGCACTCGACCTTCGGGTTTGGGAGATGAAGGTGACCACCATCAAGGACACCACCGACTTATCGACTCTGACTCTTGACGGGCTTTATTCCCGCCTCAAGACTCATGAGATCGATGTTGTCTCTCGGAAGACAAAATCTCAGTCGATCTTCTTCTGATCCTTCTATTGGTTTCTCTCTTTCCGCCCTTTGTGAGCTAAGCGATGACCAACTGGAAAAATTTCCAGAAAATGAGCTTGCTCTTCTCGCTCGCAAGTTTTCTCATGCATACAAGAGGGTGAGAGAGAGAAGAGAGGTGGCATGATCACCGCTTGAGTGTCGTGGCCCCAACCACATTCGGCGAACTGTCCCAAGCCGGAGAAGGGCAAGAACGGCGTTGGCGGTTCGGGCAAGAACGACTACACCGACAAGAACCGCAACAAGAAGCCTCCAGTTCGTGAACCGGCGCAACGAGAAGAAGTACCGCAACTTCTCCAAGAACAAGAAGCTCTTCCACCGCGTCCTCGCCGCGCTTGAGGACATCAACCTCTCCGACACGGAGACATGGAGCGACGAGGCGAGGATGATCCGCAAGAGAAGAAGGGCGGCGATGACTTCTCCGGCATGTGCTTCATGGCCGACACCAACGACATCGACGACTCAGAGCTCTACAAATGACTCGGATGAGGTACCCTCCTATGACCAGCTCAACGAAGCTTTACGCAAATTAGGAAAATTTCATGCTAGAGCTAGAGCTAGGTGTACTGAGCTTGAGAAGGAAGTAGGTACCTTGACTCGGAGTTAGCTTCACTTAGATCTTCTCCTCCCGAGTCACCGATGATTGCTCTTTGTGTGATGCTATTCTTGTGGAGTTGGAGAACCTAAGGACCATACATGATAGTGTGCTTGCTTGAACTTGATGGTCTTAGGTTGAAGAATGCTAGCACTAGTTCTATTGATGCTATTCTGTTGAGGCTAGTTTTCTTCATGCTCACTCCACTCCATCATGTGCTAATTGCCCTAAATTGCTTGTCGAAATTGATGCCATGAGCGAACACCTTAGAAAGCTTTACGCTAGAAATGATGAACTTGAATTGCATGCTTCTAAGGACCCAATCGGCTCATGTGAGGGTCAGAAGCAACTAAAACTTGATAATGATGCTTTGAATGTCAAGTGTGATCAACTTGCTAAGGATTTACTAGTTAAGTCACAAACTGGTTGCTTGCTGTGTGTTGGGGTTAAGGATGATGTGGATCAAATCCATGTCGAGCTTAAGAAGAAGTTAAAAGACCAAACCCTTAGGATTAGAGATGCTCCTTGCGTTTCTTGTGAGGCCCTCAAGATTGAGGCAGCCGTGCTAAGGGAACAAAAAGCACGTGCTGAGAGATCTTCTCTTTCTGGTTCTTCTTCTTCCTCTCCTTCCCCCTGTTCTTCTTGTGCTTCTTTCTTCCGAGATTGCCAATATCTTATGAGCACTCTCGAGAAGTTTGTTGGAGGCAAGAAGAAGCTCAATCTTATTCTAGACAATCCAAGATTAGTAGATTCAATCAAGGTCTAGGATTTGATCCCTTGGAGCACGCTCGGGCGCATCCTCCCACCATTGTGCGCGGCTCCAAGAGTGGTGAGATTGTGGTAGCTCCCAGAGTGAGCACCACCAAGTTTAGGTCTGCTGGGGTTGTCCATAGGACTTCTGACCAGAAGGGTGTTACTCCTATTGCTTCTGCCTCTAGCAAGGCGAAGTACACATGCACCTTCTGTAAGAAGGATGGTCACCTAGTAGATTTACGCTTGGCGCACCAAGATCACTCGGCGTGGCGTGTTGTTTGCTCTTAGGGTATTAAGGGTCATCCCGGACTTTGAGTGCTCCTAAGACACACACCGCTTCTAGACAGGTTAGAGAGTCGCTTTGTGTTTGGGCGGCGTCCGGACTCGGTTTTCATGCTAGTTCTTTGAGTTTTAGCCACGGAGCTGTTCGTGAGTCGATCTTTCGTCGTCTTCTTGATATTCCTCGTTTTCCCATCGAGGTAGATATCGTGGCGTGAGGTGTTTTCCGGTAGGAGATCCAGCACCTTCTTCGGGATGGTCCGGCTTTTGCACCACGGCGTGCCAACCCGCTTTGACTCCTAGATTATCTACCAGAGTTGCTCCTGATCGTGTGAGAGTTGAGCGTCAGAGAGAAACTCGAGTCCAGTCTTCTTCTGTGGTTGGTACTCTAAGGTGTCGTATGGTTCAGTATTGGGTTCCTAAGTCTTCACTCTATCCCAGTACTGAGTCATGTTTCTCTCTTGTGTCTTGATAAGGTTCGTCGGATTGGGAAGGGCGATGTTTGGATTGTTGACTCCGGTTGTTCTCGTCATATGACCGGAGATTCTCGTTGGTTCTCTTCCCTAGTTCGAGCCCCCGGTGATGAGTTAATCACTTTTGGGGATGCATCTTCAGGTAGAGTCATTGCTAAAGGTACCATCTGCATTAACAAAAATTTCATTTTTAAAGATGTTGCCTTAGTAAGTAAGCTGCAATACAATTTGCTCTCTGTTTCTCAGCTTATCGATGACTCTTTCGAGGTAAGTTTCAAGAGTAATGCCTGTAGAATCCTTGATTCATCAGGAGGGTTAGTTTGCGGGATTTCTAGATTTAGGAGAGTCTTTCGTGCTGATTTTTCTGCTTCTTCTGGAGACTCTCTTCGATGTTTGATTGCTTCTGAGTCCCGTGATCTCTCCTTCTGGCAAGGAGACTTGGTCACATTGGTTTTGATCATTTGACCCGAGTTAGCAGCCACGATCTCATTCGGGGTTTGCCCAAACTCAAGATGGTCAAAGACTTAGTTTGCTCTCCTTGCCGACATGGCAAGATGGTTCTCGCTTCTCATCCTCCGATCCCGTAGTGATGGTGATGCACCAGACAGCTTTTACATATGGACCTTTGTTGGTCCAAATAGAGTGCGATCGGCAGGAGGAAGTGGTATGTTCTTGTCATCGTTGATGATTTTTCTAGATACTCTTGGGTATTCTTCATGGCCTCGAAGGATGAGACCTTTTCTCACTTCAGGGGTTTGATCGAGAGGTTGTTTATTGAGCTCCCGGTGCATTACGAGCTATCTGCATGATAATGGCACGGAGTTCAAGAATTCCTACTTTGAGAGTTTTTGTGTGGAGTCGGTTTAGAGCATCGTTCTCTTCTCCCTACCCCTCGTGAGAATGGCGTAGTGGAAAGGAAGAACAGGACCACGGTTGAGATGGCCAAGGCGATGCTAGGCAGTCTGATACTCCTAGGAAGTTTTGGGTGAGGCTATAGCTCTTTGCTTGCCATGTTTCTAATCGCGTGTTTTTGAGAGCACATTTGCATCACACTTCTTATGAGTTGAGGTATGGGCGAAAGCCCAGTGTGTCTCATTTTCGCGTTTTGGGTGCAAGTGTTTTATCTTGAAGTCCGTAACCTAGATAAGTTTGAGTCTCGCTCTTGATGGTATCTTTCTAGGTTACTCGACTTCTTCTCGTAGCTATAGGTGCAGGCGTTGATGCGCATAGGATCATAGAGACTGTGATGTGACCTTTGATGAGGCTAGCCGGAGCTAGACACGATGTTTGAGCTCTTCTTATCCCTCCGAGACCATCTTTGTAGAAGATGAGGATGATGGAGATGATGGTGTTCCACGGATCCAGTCCCTCTCTACACCGAGGTGCCTCCTCTTTCCATTTACGCACCTCGGGAGACCAGGCCCTTGCCTTGAGCTCTCCTTGGTAGTGGCTCTGCTCCTACCTCATCTGTGCATGAGGTAGAGGCCACTTCTGCTTCTGGTCCTCCCCGTCATATCCAGAAAGCTCATCCACCTGATCATATCAGATCTATTTGAGCGGGTCACTCGCTCAAAATCAGGTTTGTCCAGTTTCTGCCTCCACTCTGCCTTTGTTGCCTCCTTTGAGCCGAAGGATGTTTCTCATGCATTATCCGATGAATCGTGGATTAATGCTATGCATGAGGAACTTGAGAACTTTGAGAGGAACAAGGTATGGCAGCTTGTCGAGCCCCTATCTGGTCATAATGTCATTGGGACCAAGTGGGTGTTCAAAAACAAGCAGAGTGAGGATGGGGTTGTCATTCGCAACAAGGCTAGGCTAGTTGCACGGGGCTTTTCTCAGGTTGAGGGTCTTGACTTTGAGGAGACCTTTGCCCCTGTAGCTAGACTAGAGGCTATTAGAATCCTGCTTGCATTCTCTGCATCCTAGGGCTTCAAGCTCTATCAAATGGATGTCAAGAGTGCATTCCTCAATGGCTATATTGAGGAAGAGGTTTATGTCAAACTACCTCCAGGATTCGAGAACCCCAAGTTTCGAGTCATGTATACAAGCTCTCCAAAGCTTTGTATGGACTCAAGCGAGCCCCAGAGCATGGTATGAGAGGCTCAAGTCTTATCTTCTCAGCCATGAGTTCAAAATGGGCATAGAAGACAAAACTCTGTTCATCAGACACCATGAGTCTAATTTTCTTCTTGTCCAGATTTATGTGGACGATACCATTTTTGGTGGCTCGTCTCATTCGCTTGTGTCTCAGTTTTCTGAGGTGATGAGCACAGAGTTTGAGATGAGTATGATGGGCGAGTTGAGCTACTTTCTTGGCTTCCAAATCAAGCGGACTCGGGAGGGTACTTTCTTGCATCAAGGCAAATATACGTGACCTTCCGAGGCGCTCGACATGTCGATGGGAAGCCGGTGATGACTCCTATGGCCACCATACGTCCTCGAGCCCGATGAGGATGGTGAGCCTGCGATCAAAAGGAGTTTCGGAGCATGATCGGCTCCCTCTTGTACCTCACTGCTTCGAGGCCGGACATACATTTTGCTATGTGTCTGTGCGCTCGATTTCAAGCTTCTCCTCGCGCCTCTCACCGCCAGTCGGTCAAGCGCATCTTCAGGTACCTTCGTGCTACCACTGATTATGGTATTTGGTGCTCTTCATCTTCTTGTCTATCTCTTAGAGTCTTTTTCGATGCCGACTTTGCTGGCTGTAGGATAGATAGGAAGAGCACTTCTGGCACTTGCCAATTCATTGGCACTTCTCTTGTTTTTGGTCATCTAGGAAGCGATGCAGGGTTGCAGTCCACGGCGAGGCCGAGTATGTTCTTTGCAGACCGATTCTTTGTAGCAGTGCTCTGGATGAGATCGACCTTACAGGACTATGGGTTAGAGATAGAGAGTGTGCCACTTTTCTGTGACAATACTTCAGCTATTTGCATTGCTAAAAACCCAGTGCATCATTCCCGGACCAAGCACATTGATATTGGATATCACTTCCTTAGAGACCATGTGGAGAAGGGAGATATCGCGCTTCAGTTCGTAGAGAGTGACCTTCAGTTAGCCGATATCTTCACCAAGCCTTTGGATAGCTCCAGATTTGTTGCCTTGAGGAGTGAGCTTGGAGTTGTGAGCCCTTACGGGCTTTCGTGAGGGGGAGCTGGTTTGTATATTATGTATTATATGTTTTCTTCCATCTTAGCTTTTCTTTTCTTTGTGTTTCTTTTGGGTGACTTTGGGCTTGTTTTCTTGAGTTGAGTTCACTCACTTAGACTTCTGGCATGCCTTCCATGGACCTCTTTTCTTGTGCTTTAGGTTGCTATCATGCGTGATTAGCTGTTCTCTCTTCTCTCTAGGTTGAGTTCCCTCACAGTCTTATAAGTCTAGCAAGTATTGGGCCTCCTGGGTAGACAGGGTCTGTGTGCACTCCTTAGTTGGGATCTAGAGTCAGCTTCCCTATGTCAGTCACTGGGGAAGATAAGAGCGAGTCTAAGTCGTAGTGAGTCTCTTCTATCTTATCTATTCTCAATAGCCATCCAGTTTTGCAGTTTCTCGGCTTCTTCTCCTCTCATTCGGGTTTTCTTTATGCCTAATCTTGATAATAACTCAACTTTAACCAGATTTGAGCTTAAAATTGATTCATTTGTTGAGGGGGAGTTTGGGAATCTATTCATGCATTGCATTTAGACTGCATTTTCTGTTTTATGAGCTTTGTCTATTATGCAATTGATTTCTTCTTCATGCTATACACCATGCTACATCATTTGAAGAAAATCACTAGCTTAGGTATGTCCAAGTTCATTTAACTTGCTCAGCTTAAAAATGAAATAAGCCTTAAATGAAAAACTTGATGAAACTTGTTGCTTTTACTTGCTAGGTTTCTTCTCTAGAGGTTTGTGCCATAATTTGAGAAATTTAGGAGTTCTCTAGAGTCCCTATAGCAACTTGGGTGAAACTAGTTTGATCCATGCTAGAGTCCTTCAATTGCTCATGAATCATTGTGCAAAAAAAATGAAAATTAAACAAAATTGACTCTTCTTGTGCACATATGACTCAACACCTTGCATTCACAAGACCGCTTCCCATTGCACTTGGGATGAACTTGGAATACATCGTGTTTGACCTAGACCATCCTCTTAAGAGTTCATCTTGAGATGGTCGATACGGCTTGAGTCAATTGGTTGTCAAAAGAAAATGCAAATAAATTAAAAACAAAGACATATGTGGGTAAAGAATTCAAATAATGTCAAACATTTGCACCCGCTATGTCTTGTATGATGATAAATCAAAATTTGCATTAAGTGATAAATTAGCCCAAGGACCTTGTATGCTCTTCTAGATTCCCCAAAGTGTTGAGTAGGTTGAACTCTAGGTTTTCCTTTTGATCCTTAGAGTGGCTATTCTTCTATTTTGAAACTAAAGCTAAGTGTTGCACTTGTCTAATCTTGCTAAAATGAAATATTCAAAACTAAGCTCGTATTTGCACTTGGACATGTCTTAGTTTAGTCATCTTCTAAATTGACAAGCTTGGTGTAATATCCTTCCATTTTGATCAATTGGATAATCTTCAAAGCTCTTTCGATTGCATTTCATGCATACATAAAAAAATTGATGCCTATATTGCCAAAAGGGAAAACGTAGAAAAGGCATCACTAAAATGATAAAAATGTGAATGCTTATTTGGTTATTATGATCTTTGTAAAACTATGCTACTACTTCTGTTGGATCATAATCTCATAATCACATTTGACATGTTTAGTTGGATTTTAGAGTTTTTGTTGAAAACTTCTAAAATCTGAATTCCTCTTCGTCAACTTGGTCATGATTCTAATTTCTATCTTTGCACCAAGTTTGACTTTGCAAATAAAAATTGCTTTCTTCTTCATTTTCTTCAATCTCAAATTTATGCCTTTTGTGTGGTTTGTCAATATACTCATCAAGGGGGAGATTGAAGGACCATGTGGAGGTCCATCCATGTTTGTGATGAGTATTTGACTTTATTTGAGCAAGGTGTGCTCAAGTTTGAGTTTGATTTGGATTGATTTTCAAAATGAAGCAATTTGAGTTGTCTCTGTCAGTAGTGGCAATACCGATCGTATGGACGCGGTAGTGATGAGTTGGATGGTTTATTGCACATCTTTGTGGGCATTGCTATGTGAGGAGTTTCCTTGTCTTTGATGGTTGCATGGCGACGGTGCTAGGTCATGGTGAGGCGAAGGATGACCGGGACTAGGCGAGGAGCGTCGGAGGTCTAGACGGTTGGGAGATCACCGGAAGATGATCGGAGACGGAGTCCGGGCAAGTCAAGAAGACAAGGAAAGGAGTTGATGCTAGCTAGATGCCGCGTGGATCAATGAGGGCCGTCGGATTGAGGTCTAGTTGATAGGTTGGCGGGTCTAGGTAGTATGCTTTGAAAATCGTGCAAGAAAACCCGGTATGTGTGTGGGTTTTGGGTTAGCCCTTGCATGGCTGTTTGTGTGGGTTAATCCTAGCCCTTAGATGAGTGCTCTAGGGTTGAGGGACTCATCCAAGGGTGGTAGGTGGCCCAAGAGTAGTATAAATAGGGGTGGAGGGTAGCCTCCTTCCCTTGAAGGTGTTGAGGTTTTGATGCTCATTTGAGCTTTGCCCACATGAATGTGAGGCTTTGTAACCTTCCTTCCAGAAATGAAAGTTTTATCCATCCACCTCTGAATTTATTTTACGCATTTACATTATGTCTTTACTTTACGCAATTTAAATTCAGCATTTACTTTCTCGCAATTACATTCCCGCAATTTACTTTCAAGTAATTTGGAATTGCCTCCCCTCCTTCTAAATGCTGCTGATCTTGGATGTTTTGAGTGTGTTCATATGGTTTTACATCTCTTTTGCACTCTTGGATTGAGTAGAGAACATCTTTTCTTTCAAGTTCCAACTTTGTTCAGAACTTGTTCTTCGCGCAGCAGTCAGTGTTTGATTTTTTTAAAAATATAGAAACATCATTTTTGAGTTATTCCTGTTGGGGGAGGTGCGGGACTCTGATATAAACCAGCATAAAAAATTTGGAGTTCACTTGTTGCACCGTTTGGGCGCCATGAGGTGAAAACCGAGCCCCAAACTTTCTGCTCGAAGTTCTTGAGCATACTGTGTTCTTAGATTTTTCCTGTTTTTTCTGTAAGGCTTTTTGAGGAGAAATTTGGTGGAGTTCTTCAATACTCTGATTCTCATAGGGATAAAAATTCTCAGAATTCTTTGAGCTGCATAAACCCACCAACCTCCTGTGCAAATTGAGGACAAGTTCTGGAAATTCTGCTTTTGCTTTTCTGAAAGTGACTTTTGTGATTTGAATTGATGCCCTTTCTAAAAGCAAGAGTTTGAATTGATTCCTCTTTATCTTGGACACTAGACAACCAGGATTGTGACTCAAAAATCCCCACATATTTTATGTTACTTATCCATGCAAGCTTGGGGTACACATAGTTGTCTAGTTTTTCGGGTTTTTCACAATTTCCTTTGAGCGATCTTGTCGAGGTTTTTGTTGGAGTATTTTGGGGGAATTTTTATTTGCGACCATTCACCCCCCCTCTGTTCACCATCTCGGTCCTTCAGGATTTTATCCAAGTCCCCCTCAATCACAGAACATCGCAAGCAACTTTCTTGTGACTTATCTAGTAAGTCCTCAGCAAGTTTAGCACACTTGACATTTAAGGATTCATTGTCAAGTTTTAGTTGCCTCTGACCCTCACATGGTATTGGGTCCTTAGAAGCATGCATTTCAAGTTCATCGTTTCTAGAAGAAAGCTTCCTAAGGTGATCGCTCATGTTATCAATTTTGGCAAGCAATTTAGGGCAATTTGAACATGAAAGAGTAGAGTGAACATGAAGAAAACTAGCCTCAACAGGAATAGCATCAACAGAACTAGTGCTAGCATTCTTCAACCTAAGACCATCAAGTTCAACAAGCACACTATCATGTATAGTCCTTAATTTCTCTAACTCCTCAAGCACGGCATCACACAAAGAACAATCATCAATGACTCGAGAGGAGAAGATCTACGAGAAGCTAACTCCCGAGTCAAGGTACCTACTTCCTTCTCTAGCTCCATACACCTAGCTCTAGCTCTAGCATGAAATTTTCCTAATTTGCAGAAAGCTTCATTGAGCTGGTCACAGGAGGGTACCTCGTCCGAGTTGCTATAGAGCTCAGAGTCGCTGATGCCGTTGGCGTCGGCCATGAAGCACATGCCGGAGAAGTCGTCCCCGCCTTTCTTCTCTTGCGGATCATCCTCGCCCTCGTCGATCCATGTCTCCATGTCGGAGAGGTTCATGTCGTCAAGCGCGGCGAGGACACGGTGGAAGAGCTTCTTGTTCTTGGAAAAGTTGAGGTACTTCTTCTCACGCCTCGGCTCGCGAACTGGAGGCTTCTTCTTGCGGTTCTTGTTGATGTAGTCGTTCTTTGCCGAACCGCTGCTGTCGTTCTTTGTCTTCTCCAGTTTGGGGCAATTAGCCTGAATGTGGTTGGGGCCACCACACTCGAAGCATGTGATCATGCCACCTCTCTTTCTCTCTCTCTCACCCTCTTGTATCACTACTACAAAAAAGCTTATCACAGGCGGTTTGGAACCGTCATCACAGACGGTTTCCCGAACCGTCTGTAACCATGTGTCAGTGATGTCACGCCATATCATAGACGGTTCAGAAACCGTCTGTGATATTTCACATTACAGACGGTTTCTAAAAAAACCGTCTGTGATATTCGGTTTTTGTTTGAAACCGTCTGTTAAAACATTACATCACAAATGGTTTTATTTAAAAACCGTCTGTTAAATATTTATATCACAGACTGGTTTTAATTAAAAACCGTCTATGATAAAGCTTCCAGCAGACAACCATTTTTCTATTTATTGGCTAGCCTCAGGAAATGCTAGCCACGCCCTCTGGAAAAAAGCAGACTACAGAATAACTAAACTCATGTAACAAAAACATTACAACCATTTCAGCTTACAGGCATTATTATGTCCAATTCATCAATCAACTGATTAGATTCCATCACAGCGCGAAGCATATTACATATAGATTAATATTGCACGGCACATCTCTTTCATAAATGAACTCAGATATATTAATCAAATGTAAATCAATAGCATTAACCAATTAATAGAATACACAACTACAATTTACAAATCCACAACACAAGTTTGATAATTAACCCAAATGGTAATTCGAGAAAAATACGACTCCTCAAGTTATACGGCGTGGAACTCGCCCTCTTTGTTTATAACTTGACCGAGGAAGAAGGCACAAAGCTGTCCTCGAATTCGCTCGGATCGCCTCTTCCAACGCAGATTGTTACCCGATTAGCCGTTTTCTTAGTGACAAGGAGTTCCATGTTGTGGCAAGCGTAAAATCCACAGCGGTTATTCCCCTGTCCTGCTGGTGGCACTTGCAAATATAGATTTGGTTAGTTCCAAACTCATTATTACATAGTTTACTTAGAATTATTGTGTACAAATGGATCCGGAAACTTAAAATCGTGATTCGACCGTCTGTCCTTGCGTAAGGCCCTCCATAAGCTTTGTACACTTTTGAACGCGCTACATGATTGCAAGAGGTTAGCCTCGGCTATTCCAGGAGAAACATACATGTTTGAACAACCTACATGAGCATGTTATCTTTGGAGGAAACGTGATTAATTACCTGGTGATTAATTTTGCGATAGGTTGTATGTCGTGGCTGCCACTCTGTAAGGAATCAAGGTAAATGACCCGATTCTTCGATGGATGAATTACAATGAGTACCCAGTGAAACCTACATAGGTATGTCGGCATGGTCAATTAACAGAATAGAGTTGTGAGCATAGTGCAAATCAAACTAGCACTTACCCTGGGTTGTGGGGTATAAGTATGAACTCTTTATCTTTTTGAGCCGCCAAGGCCTCTCCGACGTATTTATCGACAAATCCGTAATCTCTGTCCATTGTTTGATTGGAGATTATGTGTGGGTCCAGGAAACCCACGGTTGTTTGTTCTCTCGCTTCGGATCATGTATCTAAATATCTGAAAGCATTGAGTCATATATATATGACTTTTATCGATATTACGAATGTACACTGTGAATGCACACACTTACAATGTCCAGCATCTCAAGAGCGTGGCGTCGAGGTTGAATACGTCAAAAAGGTCCTTGAAGTCGGCTGTGAAGAATCCCCCCGATGACTCGTTGAATAGATGCTTAGGCTTGAAACTGACCGAGATACTCGTTATGCGTTCTTGCACTGGCTTTTTAGCATGTTCCATGCACCAATTCTGCAATCTAACGCAAGCCATAGAAAGGTTCTTCATGCGCTCTCCGGTTACAAAAGGCTCTCCTAGCTGGTATACTCGGGCGAGCGGGGCAATTGGATAGTCCAATTTCTTCGTGATCTGCTTCGATTTGCCCTTGACTTTTTTGCCATAAGTAGTCCGCACGGAGACGAGTGGGCACCATCCGCACAATGTCTTTTAATGCGGGGCACGGAGCCAATTTGGTGCCCTCCCGAGGTGCGACACATGACTCGAATAGTTGGGAAAGCTCCGGTGATGGAGGGCGGGCGTCGAGGAGATGTCGCCTTTGGCCTTTGGATAAAAGTATGAATGGCATCCCCCAATGTCACAATCTCATCGTTTGGGGGCATTGGTAGTGGGACAGTCTTGAGATTATCGTTTACACCGTCCACACTAACCTTCGTGAATCCTGTTGCCACAAGGGTGCCGTGCACCAACGCCCCTTCAATAAACGGATCGCGACCCCGGCGGCGGAATAAGAATAGCCCCACAGACAAGTCTCACTTGGAGAGTGCACCGCGTGGCCACCTACATAACAGTACAAACTTAGCTACTGCGTCCAACAGCTATTTGTATGGGGCATTCAAGACATATATATAAGTACCTTGATTTCACAAACAGGAGATTTCCCATGTTCAGCTGTGGGAGTGGCGGACGCACAGCTGCTCTTTTTGGTAGTGGGGCTGATTTGCGCACATAGTGCAGGACTTGCGCAGTGATTATTGAGCCTTTCCTCGAGGCTTTTTATCTTATTGTTGAATTCTTTTCTTCGTCTTTCCTCAATCCTTTGTACCAGTCGTTCCTCTCGCTCTGCTTTTGTTCTCTTCCTACTCCGGTAATTGTCTGAGTCGCCTGGAAATCCGGACTTCCAGGGAACAAAATCCCAACGCCTCGCGTGCGACCAGTGTGTTCCTTGTTTCCCAAGGCTGTGGAGAGTACATCTTTCTCCCTGTCTGGCAAAAAAGTGCCCTCGGAAGATTGTGTACTCAACCCTACCTGCAAGATCCCAAAAAGTTAATTCACTTACGAAATTATGGACAAATTACGTACAAAATTGGAAGTCAATATCTTACGATCGTTGGCGAGACTTCCTCGTCCGCTGGGTTTGTAAAGGAGGCGGTGCTTGGAAGGCGTGGCACTTGACCTTGCTCGAGCCGGTCTCGGCGCGTCGGTCAACGATACTTGCAAATGGCGCACAGGCCTCCTCGTCATCCCTCTCCCATTGGTCCCTCTTCCCTGCGTACCCAGCGGTGCCAAGTTTGTGGGGGTGGGTGCTCCTTGCCTGCAGGGCCTTGTGGCCTTCACTTTGACGCACGAATTCATCCATCGTCTTCGCCTCCACAAAATTTTGCCATACGTCCTCAGTAATAAACCCGTACTTAGAGAAGAGAGTCCTGTCCTTATTGACATATTCCTTAACAAGCGTGCTCTTGAAATTCTTCCATGCCTTTCCCGCCACTAGCAGTGCATACCGTCGCACTAAGATCACAAAGTCTTCTGGGATATCGAACGAGGACATAATTGCTGTCACCAGGTCGTTGCGGCTCTCATCAGTCAGCGATTCCCAGGATGGACAAGTGATGGGGACCCGTTCCCATGCGACTATCCCGCACAATGTCCTAAATGCATTCACTGCCTTTCTTGGTTCGGTGGGGGCCCCATCCTTTCGATCAACCGCTGTGATGGTATATCGTTCCGTGGGCCTTTTATTTGCTCCTCTGGACCTCAAGGAGGTTTTCTTTTGGATGACTCATCACATCCTTCAGACGGCGAACGAGGGGACACCATCTTGCAATCTAGGCTGGATGTCGTGGCACAACAGGAAAGACAAGTAAACAAAAATGGAAGGCTACCAATTGATGGCTGCTTTTATTTAATGGGTACAAAGGTAGTTCAAAGAAGGTAAGTTGAGAGAAGCATGGTTGTTCTGCTTTTTTTTGGCATTTTCCCTTAATCCGGCAATTTTTTTTGCCTTATTCACCTTCACTAAAAGTGGATCTTCGTGCAGACAATTATGTATACACCCATTAGAGCACATGCAGCACATAAGTGCATTAAAAGACTAAGAAACAAGAGGTAAATGTAAAAAGTTCTGTTCATAACAGGAACATAATTTCTTTTCTTCACAACCTCAAAAGATTTTCATGCACCTTCTTGATATTTGCTTCCCTAAGCATCTCAGTATGCAACAGAATAAAATAAACATGTAATAGCCAACGTCATTAGAGCACCATTTTCAGAAATCCTGAAAATATCTCCATCAAAATTGACACAAATGAAACCAAAGATGCCATTCAGCTACATATCCAATTGGTCAACAACAGGAATGAAAAAAAGGCTAGCACAAATGCATACACAAATAGATTAATCACAGCAGGATAATAAATAAAATTTGGTGGCATTGCACATTCTGTTCATGACAACAGTGAAGTTAGTATATCTCCTAGGTCCTAAACAATCTTGTCGAAATACACCTAAACAGACAGAATCAAATCATAAACCACCACGATTCAACAATTAAATTTCAGTTCATCCGTACCAGGTTCGACGAGGGGGAGGAGTCGGAGATGGGGAGGCGTTGGCGCGGGGCGGCGTCGGTGTTGGGAAGGCGTCGACGATGGTGCTGCGTCGGCAAGGGGGCGGGGTCGGAGATGGGGAGGCGTCGGCGAGGGGAGGAGTCGGAGATGGAGGCGTCGGCAGCGGGGCGGCGTCGGCGATGGGGCGTCGGTGAGGGGCGGGTCGGAGATGGGGCGTCGGCGAGGGGAGGAGTCGGCGATGGGGAGGCGTCGGCAGCGAGCAGCGTCGGCGATGGGGAGGCGTCGGCGCGGGGGCGGAGACGAATACTAGGGTTTTGAGCGCGTGAATGGAAGAGTGGAGAATGACAGATCTGCAGAGTGCGCATTTTATAGGTCACCGATATCACAGACGGTTCTACATAAGAAACGTCTGATATAAAAATATCACAGACGGTTCGTAAATAGAACCGTCTGTGATATTAATTTATCACAGACGGTTCTATATTATAACCGTCCGAAATAGTTTATATGGCAGACGGTTATGTAACAAAACCGTTTGTGATATTAATTTATCACAGGCGGTCCAATATTAGAATCGTCTGTGATGAAGATTTAAACAGACTCATTGCTATGGTAAATCCAAAAGTTTGGCCTTCTTGACATAATGTATAATGTATATGGAATTGTAGATGAAGCAATATCAGTAAAGGAAAGAAAACTATATTACATAAATCAGATGCATATATACACAAAGTTGTTTTTAATTTCAAGCATCTCATTACAAACAACTATATTATCTTCTAGAGTACACTTAAAATCATAACTCCACTTGCTTATTCTTTTGTATAAAAATTAGCCCTTCATGATGATCGACGCGTGCGTAGCTAGCTTCTTGGGTTGTTCTTCTGGATTGTGATGCTCGTTCGATAGGAAGCAACTCTTGAATTGATTGTATTCTTCCTCATCTACTACATTCTCTACTCGACAATCCTCCTTTTCCCTGAAGAACTACATGTCTCTTCTTGTTGGACGGGTCGATTACATAGAATACTTGAATAGCTTGGTTAGCGAGTATGAATGGTTCATCTTGGTATCCGACGCGTGCGAGGTCAACAGTAGTGACACCGTACTTGTCAACCTTCACGTGCTGGAGGTGGACCCAACGACACCTAAATAAGGGGATCTTGAATAGTACATAGTCAAGCTCCCAAATATCCTCTATGAACCCATAGTAGGAGCTCCTCGTTGACCCAACGGTGTTGAACGCATCTATGCGTACACCGCTGTTCTGGTTTGTGCTCTTCATGTCCTGATCTCTCGTGTAAAATGTGTACCCATTTAAGTCGTATCCTTTCCATGTTACAACTGTAAATGTTGGCCCTTTTGCCAACCATGTGAGCGTATCACCGGAAGAGGTCCCAGTGATGAGTCGCTCCTTCAGCCATCTGTTAAACTCAAGGTTATGCTGTCTCGTGATCCAAGGCTCTTGCCGCGTCGAATTCTCTTGCCGCAGCCAGTGCTTATGCTCGTCGATGTACGGGGACACTACAGCCATGTCTTGCAAAACCGTGAAATGAGCTTGAGCATAGGAAGCCGGATCAGATGTGATTGCTTTCCTTCCGATGGTCCCGAAGCCCTGGAGTCTGCCCTCATGGCGAGATCGAGGCACACCTATTGGTTCGACCTGAGCCATGTAATCGACGCGGAACTCTAGGACTTCTTCGGTTGCATAACCTTCGACAATGCTACCCTCCGGCCGAGATCGATTTCGTACATAGGACTTGAGAATCCCCATATATCTCTCGAATGGGTACATACTACGTAGGAACACGGGCCCGCATATCTTTATCTCTGTCACAAGGTGAACAACGAGATGGACCATGATATCGAAAAACGCGGAGGGAAATACATCTCAAGATTACATAGAGTCATCACCACCTCGACTGCGATTGCATCTAGTGCTTCGATCGATTACCTTCGAGCAATTGTGTTAAAGAAATAACACACCTCGTGATTGTCTCCGAACCTTGGTAGCAAAATACTTCTAATTGCCACGGGAGCATTTGTGTCATCGACACATGACAATCATGAGACTTCATGCCAACTAATTTCAAATCTTGCATCGAAACAAGTGTCTTCATGTTTGAGGAGTAACCGACGGAACTTTCACACTATGCAAGCAGCGCGATTCGATTCTCTCGGCCTTAGACAAAGTGTAACAAGCGTGTTCGCAATATGTTCGGCTGTATTTGTCTCTTTCGGTGCTAACTCGTGTCTTATGCCCATATCGACCAAGTCAAGGCGTGCATTGATCATGTCCTTTGATTTGCCTTTAATATTCAATAAGAGACCAATCAAGCTATCACGGACATTCTTCTCCACGCATCATGTCGATGCAATGCCGAACTTCTAGGTGCTCCCAATAAGGTAGGTCCCAAAATATTGATCTCTTCTTCCACGTGCTCTTCTCACGGGACCTCGATTTACGCCCTTTCCAAGCGCAACATCCAAGTTCTTAACCATATCATGGATATCTATCCCACTTAAAGGCTTTGGAGCTAAACCGTCTTCGTTCGTTCCATCAAATTGTTTTTTTTCATTTTGCGGTATGGGTGATTCCCACGAAGGAACCTACGGTGATGCATGTAAATAGTTTTGCGTGAGTGATTCACCACACACTCTCGGTATTGTCTAGCGGTGAGTGCGAGCTTTGGTCCCTTTGTACTCGGCACGATAGGTTACCAAGGGCGGGGTAATCATTTATGGTGCGAGAACAAAAGCGGTACAAAGTGAAGTTCTCTCGTTTATACGCATCCCATACACATGCCGGGAACCCATAGTGTTTTCAGATCTTCCACCAACGGTGCTAGGTACACATCAATATCGTTCCCGTGTTGTTTGGTCCTTGGATAAGTCTGAGACAACAAAATGTACTTCCGCTTCATACACAACCAAGGAGGAAGGTTGTAGATACAGAGATTCACGGGCCAAGTGCTATGCCGGCTACTTATGTTACCGAAAGGATTCATTCCATCTGTACTCAATCCAAACCTTATATTCCTCGTATCCTCACCGAATTCTTGAAACCTCCTATCGATGTTTCTCCATTGGATGGAATCAGTATGGTGCCTTAGCATTCCATCGTTCTTACGCTCCTCCGAGTGCCAACGCAACAGTTTTGCCTCATTTAGGTTCGCAAACAAACGCTTCAAATGAGGAATTATAGGCAGATACCATGCCACCTTAGCAGGAGGTCCTTTCATCACCTGGGTGCCCTCACTGTCGTCATCCGAATGACTCTTACGCTTGTACCGGGATGCGTTGCACACAGGACATATGTGCAAGTTCACGTACTCTTGGCGGTACAGGATACAGTCATTCGGACATGCATGTATTCTTTCTACATCCATTCCCAAGGGACAAAGAACCTTCTTAGCTTTGTAGGTGGTTGTCGGCAACTCGTTTCCCTCGGGAAGCATGTCCGCCAATAAACGTAACAGCGCTGTGAAACTCTTATCGGACCAACCGTTGCTTGCTTTCAATTTCAGCAGTTCAAGCACGAATGACAACCTTGTGTATTTCGACTTGCGACTGTGAACAAAGGTTTCTCGAGTCCTCCATCATGACCGGAATTTACCATATTCTCTATCATCACGGTTGCCTTCTACATCACGCAAAGATCATCGATTGATTATCTTCCCGCAACCTATCCTCATCGGAACCACAATCGATATGACCATCCGACATATCATTGACTTCACGACCATGTTAATACACGCTTCTGTATCTCCTACTCTTCACCGTGGTGGTCCAACATGTATACCCGCTTTGAAACCCTCATAATCAAGTGTGCTTCGATCTGCGCAAAGTTTGAAACATCTTGATTCTCACAATCAATGCACGGACAAGACATAAACTGCCCCCCCCCTTATTAAACATATCCTCTTCTGCAGCTCTTCTAAAAGCGGAGACGCCATTCATGTACTCGGCACTCACACGGTTCTTAGTGTACATCCATCTTCGGTCCATCTACGCCAAGCAATACAACATTTAGTGTTAATGTAATTAAAACCCATTACTACCCTTACAAAGAAAGAACACATGAATATCTACAAGCTAAATCTAAAAAATCATCAAATTCCATTCTTAATAAGGTAGATCTTGAATATACTACAATTAGACACCGTTACTAACCTTAGATAACCAAAATCAAATGGATCCTCAATCACCTTTCGAAATCAACGGTCTTCTTTTAACAAATCGCCTCACAACCGCACAGCCGCAGCCAAATGAAAATAGATCCCGAAACCCTAAAAATGCACCAAGTGGCTCGGGCCTCTGTATTTTATACAGCCGATAGAAATCTCAGACGGTTTTACAGAAAACCCGTCAATGATAAACATAGAAGTACAGACGGTTTTATAATAAAACCGTCTGTGATATATGACAGACGGTTTTATTACAAAACCGTCTGGGATAATATGTGATATTACAGACGGTTTTATGAAAGAACCGTCATGATATATTCGAGCGGTTTTAATTAAACCCTTCTGTGACATGGATGTATATCACTGACGGTTTTTGTAGAGTACCGTCTGTGATAATTTCACTGACGGTTAAAGTATAAAACCGTCAGTGATATTATTTGTCACAAACGGTTCCTCAGAACCGTCTGTGCTGAGGCTTCTAATATACCCCTTTCTGTAGTAGTGTATGCATGAGAAAACTTGCGAGCAAGAAGAGCAAGCTCATTTTCTGGAAATTTTTCCAGTTGGTCATCGCTTAGCTCGCAAAGGGCGGAAAGAGAGAAACCAGCAGAAAGATCAAGGAAAGATCCAGTGGGATCAGTGACCAAGGCCATCGACTGTGATTTCGTCTTGCGAGAGACGACGTCGATCTCATGAGTCTTGAGACGGGAGTAAAGTCCATCAAGAGTCAAGGTCGACAAGTCGGTAGTGTCCTTGATGGTGGTCACTTTCATTTCCCAAACTCGAAGATCGAATGCGATCAAGAAATATCGAGCATTATCCGAGTTATGGTATATACAACCAACTGCTCGAAGATGGCTCAAAATCTTTGTAAAATGACCGAAACACTCATCAAGACTCTCACCAACGTGTTGTTCAAACTTGTTGTACTCACACTTGTACTGATCCTGCCTCACGGTCTTGATTTGAGTAGTGCCCTCATGGTAAGCATCGAGGGTCACCCAAATCTCGTGAGCGGAACGGAGGTGAGAAATCCTATCGTACTCACTACGGCTAAGACCCTGTATGAGAATATTCCTTGGCTTAGCGTTTGCTTCAACGTAAGCCATATTTTTGGCCGTGACGTTTTCATCAGCAGGAACCTCATATGGGAGTTTCACCTTCTGCCATATCAGG
The DNA here is from genome assembly GCA_036346275.1 of Otatea glauca. Taxonomy (NCBI): domain Eukaryota; kingdom Viridiplantae; phylum Streptophyta; class Magnoliopsida; order Poales; family Poaceae; genus Otatea; species Otatea glauca. Next base: position 6,095,289 of record CM070716.1, on the reverse strand, counting down.
AAGCCCTGGGCAGTGATGTATGACTCCATCCGCGATTTCCAAAATGGAAAATCAACTCCAGTAAAAATAGGAGGCTTTGTGGAATACTTGTCCATCTCCGTGGCTCTTGAGACAGGTCAAGATATATGGAAGAGCAAAACCAGCTCTGATACCAATTGAAAGATTGAAATAGCGATCAGAGGGGGGTGAATGATCCCAAATAAAATTTTCTCCTACTCAAAGTACTCCAAACAATCTCGCAATAAAAATTTGAAACACCCAAAGATTTTCCTTCAAACTGGTGTTTCTCAGATTCGCACACCCTCCAAAACCCGAAGAATTAGACAACTATGTGTACCCCTAGCTTGCATGGATGAGAACCATGAATCATGTGAGGGATTTTTAATCAAAATCCTGGTTGTCAAGTATACAAACAAAGAGGAATCAACTCAAAGACTACTTTTCTAAAAGAGATAAAGGTAAAACACCAAAGTCCCTTCCAGAAAAGTAAAAGCAGATTTTCCAGGAATTATCCTCAATTGGAGCTGCTGGTCGGTGAGTTTATGTTGCTCTAAAATTTTTAGGAATTTTTATCCCTGTGAGAAATTGAGTTTTAAAACACTCCACCAAAAATCACCTCCAAAAGCTTTGTAGAATAAACATGAAACATCAACCATTACAGACAGTTAGGAACTTCGCCATGAATGTTTGAGCCTCGGTTTTCACTTCATAGTGCTCAAACGTTGCAACCAGTGGACTCAAATTTTTCTCCAGAGATGGATATATGAGTGTTGCACCGTATCCAAGAAGAATCACTTAAAAAGGATTTTTGTAGATTTTTATAAAAATCAAGGACTGACTCCTGTGCGAAGAACAAGTTCTGGACAGGTTTGCAATTTGATAAAAACTTGATCTCTAGTCTATCCTAGGGTACAAGAAAGATGTAAAACCATATGAACACCCTCAAGACATCCTAGAAGAACAGAATTTAGAAGGAGGGGAGGCAAATCCAAATTGCAATAAAGTAAATTGCGAGAATGTAAATGCGGGAAAGTAAGTGCTGAATTTAAATTGCGTAATTTAAATGCGTAATGTAAATGCGTAAAGGAAATGAAACATGAACATAAATGAAGAACATTTCATTTCTGGAAGGAGAGGTTACAAGCCTCACATTTCATGTGGGCAAAGCTCAAAGGAGCATCAAAAACCTCAAAACCTCCAAGGGGGGAAGGCTACCCCTCCACCCCTATTTATACAACTCTTGGGCCACCTACCACCCTTGGATGAGCCTCTAAACCCTAGAGCATCCATCAAGGGCTAGGATTTACCCACTCAACCAGCCATGCAAGGGTTCACCCAAAACCCACAACACATAATGGGTTTTCTTGCACGGTTTTCAAAGCATACTATCTAGACCCGCTATCCTATCAACTAGACCGCAATCCGACGGCCCTCATCGATCCGAGCAGCATCTAGCTAGCATCACATCCATTCCTTATCTTCATGGCTTGCACGGACTCCATCTCCGATCATCTTCCGGCGATCCCTGACCGTTTGCACCTCCCACGCTCCTCGCCTAGTCCCGGCCATCCTTTACCTCACCATGACCTAGCACCGTCATCCTGCAACCAAAAAAAACAAGGAAATACCTCACATAGCAATGCCCACAAAGATGTGCAATAAATCCATCAAAGTCCTCATTAAAATTCATTTTTACTCGATCTGACCGGTAGCACCGGGAAAACAGAGATGACCTCAAATTGCTTCCAATTGAAAATCTATTTCAAATCAAACTCAAACAAGAGCAACCCAAGCTCAAATTTAGTCAAATACTCATCACAAATATGGATAGACCTCCACATGGTCCTTCATATTCAATTAGATGCATTATCATGTTTGCCAATCTTATGTTCTTTGTATTGCCTATTTTTGTGTTGTTTCCATTTGTTGACATTTGTCTTCGCTGATCAATTGTCTGACCGTGTGATTGTTGTGTTCGAATATTTGTGTTCCTATCAACAGTTATTATTCTTTAGAGTACATTAAACCTGGAAAATACCAAAAGTATTGATTCCTATCCTTTGTGAGCCAATCATTCTTTGTGAAAACTTTGATCCGATTGAGACTGGCTATTTGATATTGCTTCTAGGCTATTCATTTCGCGTCAATTAGTACAACTTGTGTTATAGCCTCCTTATGAGGGTTATCAAGTACTTCTCTCATTGATTTTGGCCACATTGAATCGAAAAAAGAAACAAAAGAATTACTATACATTGAAACAAAGAAAGATTAATTCTTTAGTGTAGGCAAGACGATTAAAAAAAGTGTGCTGATCAAACCGTGACAGAGAGAAAACCCTAGCTGATGTTCAGATTGTGTTGATTTGTAATTTGAGCAATCTAAGCATGTCATCTTTAAAGCAATTAGCTAGTGTCTCTCTATAATCTTTGCAATAAGAGCTCTGTTGAAATCTTTATCTAGCTCATTCTTTTGATTGCATCAGGTTCCATTATCCTTGTGTGTGAGTTGACTTTGAATTTTTCTTATTCTGAGTTGGCAACTAAGGTTCTAGAATTCTAGTTTGGAGTATTACTTAATTTTACAATATCCACAATCAGTATTGCGTAGGATATACAGTAACCCTCCAAGCTACACATATTAGCCATTGTTCAACTGCAACATCCGACCAGTGAATTCACTTGAGCAATCATCTCTAACTCGCTTGCCGACACCGAAGAACAAACAACCTCAATTCCAAGAAGGGTTCATAAGAACGTTGGTTTGTAAGGGAGAGGGTGAGGTTTGAGTGAGTAGTCCAAAAAAGCATAACCTTAATTGTATTCTTTATTTTGTGTTTGTACTAACTATGGCAGATAACACCGAAAGATCAGCTGTGATGTTTGTCACTCAAGAAACTCTTGAAACTATGACTAACGATTTTAATGCACAACTCAATGAAAACATGAGCATTTTGCGTCGTGAAATCATTGAGCAATTGATAGGTGAATTTGATAAATGGCTGAACGAAATATGTGACCAAGAAAGAGGCAATGAGTTCAATGAAACCGAAGTTGAGATAATAATGCTCATCTGGAACGTGAGCCCGACATAAGGAGAGATCGAGCTGTAGCAAATGCAGTCCGACCACCCTGACCGAGGAGGTAAGTTGACGACCATGGTCCAAGAAGAGTTCGAGAGCATGGTGTCGAATATCTAAACATGGGGTATGTGTCCAAAAAGGATACGTGGAGGATATGTCCTAACGACATGCAGAAATTCTAGATATCACCGGCCCGATTATGAGGGATATGATATAGGCGGGAAAGATAACTCCATATCAGGAAGGACTCGATCGCTTTCCCCTTGCGAGGAAACTAACTCGAGTATGCCTGGTATAGATGGCAGTTTGGATATGACATGCGGATTACGCGGTGATAGACTCCTCATCGGCTACAATCTGGTACTCCAAACAGACTACAACTTGACTTGAGGACAGTCTACCCTGACTATATAAGGCCAGGGGTAGGGGTCCTTAGGAGAGCAATGGGAAAAAGGCAAAGCAATTATCAGAAGATTATCCATTTAGAGCTTTTTAGCAAGTAGTCTGTTTTGCGCATAGAGCTCATGAGCCGACGAAGCCTGTTTCGTCATCCTCTATCCAGGGATCACCTCTCTTGGGGCTACTCCAAAGTCGATGATGCCAATAGGGACAATCCTGGAAGTAAGCATTTGCAATACTTGTGTTTTCCTTACCTTAGTTGATGAGTAGCGAACTGACTTGCTTTTCTCCAAATCTGCTTGACTCGAACATCTCCTCTAGGCTGAGCAAGATGTTCCAATGCTCAGAACCTGGCATTTGCGGCATTGAAGCATACTCGCTAGCCAATTCTCGGCCAGAGGTGAGTACTGTTTCATGGTTCACAATGTATCGTTCGTACGTCTGTTTTCCACTTTAACCAAGCACTTCCTTAGGAAGCCAAGTTTGATGATAAAGGCTGGCCGATTGTGGGAGCCATCGACCTAGAGGACAACGAGCCGATCCAGGACGATGATCAAGCATCGGGCTCTGCCCCCACTTGTGTTGTCTCCCCTTTGAACGATCCGACGCCTACCATCATCCCGAGTGACGGTGGAGTAGCCTGTAACATCCCAAAATTTCATTTCAAAAATAGGATAATATTTTTTAAAATTATTATTTTTATCGGTTGTCTCAAGTTTATTTGTTTCCTCTTAATTTTCTGGATTTCTCTCGAGTTCAAAGGAAAAATACTTTTGCCAATTTTTAGAAAAACTTAAAACTATTTCCTTAAAAAAAATAAAAACCCTATTTAGGTTGGAATTAGTTTTAAAAAAATATATATATCACAAGGAACTTCGGTGAATTTTCCCATTATTTGTTAAAATCCTGATTTCAAAATCTTTCCAAAAGTCTCATCAATTAAAATATAGTTTGGAGACAAAATAAAAGATTTGGTTTTGCTAAAACTATCTTATTTAATATAAATAAACCTAAGGGAATTTCTGCGAAATTTCCGACATTTGTCAAACTATATATTTTCTAAAGCCTTTCCGAAAGCTTTAACAAAATAAAAATATATGTGGATATAAAAATAAAATATTTGGTGGTACCAAAATATTTTATTTGATCTCAAAATGTCCTAATTAAACTCCCTGAATTTTCTTAGAATTTTTGGGGTTGTTTTAGTATTTTCCAAATTAAAAAGATATTAAAAACAATATAAAAGTATTTACTGTACACGAATGAAATTATTATTTTATGTAATAATATTTTATTTGTGTTACTAAGTCTGTGGGTCACGTTCCAGATTTTTCTCTGATTTTTAAACGGTTGTTTGATATTTATTTCGATTTTATGGGTGATACTTCATAATTCGGATTAAATAATCAGTAACTGCTACAGTAATTCCGGCAGATTTTCAGGCATAACTTCGGTGAGCTCTCCTGGTCACTCCCGATCTTAATTTGATCTGAAATTTTTACCAGAGCTTCCTCTTGCTGTCCTCTACCTCCAGTAAAATCAGATTTTGCAAATGCCTACCGGAGCACCTCCGGCCAGCGATTTCTCTCCCAACTCTGGCGAGCTTTTCCCGTTGATCCATTGCTCCTTCGTAGCTGAAAATTGAACCATAGACGCCTCTCCTCATTCCCCACATCATACTAAAAGATCAGCAACAGAATCGCAACGGAGATCCCTCGGCAAGCCTTTTTCCCTAACTCCGGTAAGAACTTCGGCGAGCTCTACAGGGCGCTTCCGAACTCCGTTCATCCTCAAATTGTTTGTGGAGCACCCCCATGAAGGTTGCAACACCTCTGTGAAACAGTTTTGGAAAATTCCAAACAGAGCTCTGCCGGCGACCCTTTTTCTCCTACAACGTCGACGAGCTCTTCCGGTGCGCCGCCATCGCCGGCCGATCTTGGCATCACGTTCCCCGTCATACCGTTGAGTTTTTCTGAAATCCTCTCATGTCATCTCGTGCCATATGGTCAGATATATCTCTCCACCAAATTTGGTGCAGTTTCATCCAGGAAATCAAAAGTTATGGCCGTTCCAATCTCGAATCTTGCCATCACCCGTTATCCTTCGTTTTTGCGAGTTTGACCGTGAATTTTTTTCTGTAGACTCCTCTTGATGTCCTCTACACGGTGCTCACCCTAACTCAAGGTTTTGTCCAAGGGATTGCTGCAGAAAATTCAATCTTCCCGATCGATCGCGTCGTCGTCGGCGAAAATTTCGTCGCGCGTTCCCCGTTGATCCAGAAGGTAAAACTCAGATCCGTTCACGTCATATAGTGCCAAATGATCCCAGATAGCTCTCTGTAAATTTTGGTTAGGTTTGATCCATTATTTTAATAGTTATGATCGTTTGATCTATTAGCTTTAGCAGCCGTTTATCGGCAGTTTGTGATCTGTCCGTTGGGTTGCCTCCAAATCCGGATATACCGTTGAGATCGTCTCGCCGCGTTCTACGTGGTGCTCACTTTTCCTTTGCTGTTCTATACACCGAAAATTTTAATATTCGTTACCGTCGTCTTTTTGCCACCGCCGCGCGTCGTCTTGTGCCGCCAACCATTTTGGTTTGTCGTGGCCATGTCATTGTGTCCAGAAAATCATTATCCCCTGTTTTGCCCACCGTTGAAGTTCATTGATCCCCGGTTGCCGTCAAAGCCATGTTCTAGAATCTACCCGACGTCTTTTGGCCTAGTCCTTCGTGTCGGTGCGCATTTCGGTTCGCCATCTTTGGAAACCTTTAATCGCAGAGCCAACCCTACCATCCTACCCTATGCCAAGTGTCGGGACCCGGATTTGCAAATCCGAAACCCTCTGTGTATACTGCACTAGTCCAGGATCACGCTAGTACACACAGTGGAAACATAGATGAAATACCATTCCATACAATGAATTAACTAGGAAGAAGCAATTTATTTTTAAATAAAGCAAACGACCTCATGGTCAATGTTTACACTATTATGCCTTAAGGGCTTAAGAAACTAATACTATTGCAGCGGAAAAGATAACTTGAACCATTCGACATGCCACAGGCAATCGTCTGGGGAACGCCTTCCTAATCCACGTAGTCTTCATAGAATTCCTCCTCATGATATTCATTATCTCCTTGAAAGAATCGATCAACAAGGGCATAAAGCCGTGAGTACAAAGGTACTCAGCAAGCCGTAGGGAAATGATGCAATATATTTATGCACGGCTTGACAAGGATGGCTATATAGTTCTTTTGCAGAAAGCAATAACTTGAATTGAAATACAATAAATAGATTGAAAGCATATTTATGAAAAGATAAATAAATAACTGATAGATCAATGATAGACAACAAAACAACAGTGAACTCCCCGTTCACATCCCAACAATTTCACATTCCACATTTTATAAAACACTCTATACCCCGTGTGAAATTCCCGGCCTTTGTCCATGACCGCGGACGCGGCTATTCGAATAGTTTTACACTCTGCAGAGGTTGTACAACTTTACGCACAAGACATGAACATCTCTTTGTGCAATCGATCTTAACACACTTCCTTTGGTGTGTCGCAGAGATATCATGACAAAGCCTTTACAATGCAATTGTCTAAACTCGATGCTTCGCTAAGGTTTAGCCCTTTAGGGCCCCTCTTCGCCTTGCGAATCTACCCGTCCATCCGGAACCCACACCACCAATGGCGATACTCAAGACTAGACATTACAAATTAATCAGCTAGGCCTGTCCCATTCCAGACATGTGGTAGTACGGTTAGGCCCAGTTCAATGGCGCACAAGATTAAGTCCTTAAGTTGTCTCAGGCAAGACATCCACATCCCAATATGGTAGAAAGCACCCCCTTTACTTCACGATCACTTGCCCGAGGGAAAACAATTCGTTCAACCAAGACCAATGGCAAACCCCGCCATGGTACAACAAATTTTACAACAGTGGCTAACGGCCACGATTCAATATCTCATTAAGTCAATATTAACATTATTCACATGTGACATGAATCCCAACATATATGTAAGCATGTCTAAGCATAGCTACGATAACCCATTGTTGGTACAATGATTATGTCCAACTAGTAATGTCCCAACCTAGGTTTAACAATGGATACATGGCATACAACCAATCAAGGTGGCATAATATCAACTAGGTATACATCTACTCCCATTAAATAAACATTGATACGTAAATATCATGCAAGTGTATAAAATAAATTACTTTGCAAACATAGGATCAATATGATCAAGGTTACGACTTGCCTTGCTGATCTAGTGCTGAATCTCGGTCTTCGAAGTCTTCGTTCGCTCCCTCGGAATTAGCGTCTACCGGAAAAGAAGCAACAAAACCAAATAAATACAAAACAGAGACTCAAACCAGCTCAAAACTGAAAATAAATCGCTCTGGAAGATAGATCTTGATTTTAGAAGAATTTAGAAACTTGAATCGCCTCAATCGGAGTTCGTATGAGCGAGAACGGGCTTCTGGAAAATTAAATTCAGAGAAAATACAGAAAATCAGAAAATCTGAATTTCTGGATTTATTTTTGTACTGGAAAAAAGGATTTATTACGCAACGCTGACGTCAGCCGGCTCACGGTGGACAAGGTCCATGGCGCGGCTCGGTTCACCGTCGCCGGCCGCCTGGGCGACGCGTCACACTGCGTCGGCGATTTCTGTGACTTTAGGGTCGACGTCGGCGGTGGCGTGGCGATCGACACCGACGGGCACATGGTGCGCGATCTGGCGAGGGGCGGATCGGATCGAGCAGCCAAGCGCGGCTAACGAAGATCGTGGCGCGACGGGGCGCCTGCAGCGATCGGACGGCCGCCAAGAAGTGGAGGGGAACGACGACGAAGCGGCGGCGCTGGCTCACCGGCAGCGGGAAGACGACCGGCGATCGGCGAAAGATGACCGGATCGGCGCGCGCGGTGTGGATCCGGAAGAGGGTGACGCGCGAACTCCACGAGACGCCGCAGGCTGCGGCGGAGGTGGACCGGCGGCGAAGATCCGTCTGGCGGAAGGCGTCGGGCACGGCGGCGAACTCCGGTGAGGCGCCAGAGCAACAGCGAGGCCTCGGCGGCGAGAGAGAGCAAACGGAGCGGCGGCGCGAGGAACCTCGGGAGAATGCGGTGGGCTTTATAGCCTCGGGAACACGCAAAGGACGCGCACGGACGCCAAGGCGTGGCGAGCGGACTCCGAGCGGCGGTGGCGGCGGCTAGGGTTTCGCGGGCGCACGGGCCAGCTGGGCCGAGGTGGGGCGGAGTGGGCCGAGGCGGGGCAGGCCGAAGGGAGGCGAAGCGAAGCAGGCCGGGGAAAATGGGTTGGGCCGCAGAGGTTTCGGCCCGAAGGGCTCTTTAGAAATTAAAAATATTTTCCGATTTAAGAAAATCCAGAAATTCAAATAAAATTAAATAAATTCAAATAAATAGCAAATAAATTCAGAAAAATCCCCAAAAATACAAAAAAATTCCTTGGAGCACAAGGAACCCAACTAAAACTTAAATTCTTGATTTTGATGAATAGTTTAGTCAAATTAAATCCTTTCATTTATGGAAAATTCAAATTAAGCTAGAGTTAGTTCAAGAAAATGCAAATGGTTTATTTTTGAATTCAAACATTCCAAATCTCAAATTTTGGGATGTTACACCAAGTGTATTCATCCTTGAATCGTTTCGCTCAAACCCGGACTTAGTCCTTAACGTCCCGCCGTTAACGTCCCGCCGTTAACGTCCGTAAATCAACGTTAAAATCGTTAATGTCCCGTCGTTAACCTCCCGCCGTTAACGTTCCATCGTTAACGTTCACGCTAACGTTTCTTCGTTAACGTTCGCCGTTAACGCTTTGCTCGCCGCTATCATCGCATATCGCATTCCGGCAAGAGCGTGCGCGATGTCATTATCCTTTCTATCGTCCTATCATGATCTAACCCCATTTCTTGTGAGTGCGGCTTTATCTTTCTATCATCCGCATAGCGGACCAAAACCTAACTTAAGACCGGTTCGATGGATGAGTTCATCGTGAGCGTATTGCCGTATTGCGGTTTTCCACGTTATGTCCACCGTAGTAAGATATTTGTCTTGTCTTACTACATATCGTCATCGCCTCGTTATCGTCAAGTCTCTTCTTTGATGTATGACTGAACCCCAGATCGGATCGCACTGAATGTCGATTCCATCCATCCTTGTCTTATCCCTGAAAATCTAATCTGCCATTAACCCAGAATTCATTCGTGGACTTGGTCGATAGACCATTGGTCATATGTCATATCCTGGTGCCATATCTATTGTATTAGTCTATCTTTCTTTTGTTTGACTGTGTATTTGTTTAGTCAACAAAAGTCAACATTGAGCATCAGTTTAGTTCATCATGAACTAACATATCTCTATAGACCCGATCTATAGATCAAGAGCCCATATGTCAATGTTTGTCCAGTCGAGTTAATTAATCTCGAAGGATATCCGCTGGAATATACTCCGTTTTTCCCTAATTATCAGTCGTAACCTTCTCGATAAATCTTTTGAAAGCCTGTTCTCTTTCATCCGATCTTCGATCAAATCTAAGTTCCTAAATTCAATCCCTTCCGTTCAGTACCAATCTAATATTAAATTGGAGTTTATTTGAATTGCTTTTGAGTTTTGTTGTATTTGTGCTTCTTTGCCATTAGACGTGTCGTTCAGAAGTTACCCGAACTAGCTGAAGGACGAGGAAGTCGAAGCATTCGATTGAAGAGCCAAAGGTTGATGAAGCCGAAGATCAATTAAAAAGAGTAAAGAGCAGTTTATAGCAAGTGCCAGGCAAGTTGTGCTTTGATCATGTTGAACCTACGATTACAAAAACTGCTATATTGTTTTACTTTATTGCATATTATTTGACATGTACAAATGTCTTCAATTAAATTTGGGACTTAGCTATTATACCCAATTGCTCTATACTCTACCTTGCCATTTGTATACTATGATATATTGTCACCCTAGATTGGTTCATTATAGTTGGTTAGTAATAATAATCAACATGGGATGGTTAGACCGTATTAGTTGCTTAGTCATGCCACGCCATCACATGTACTTTAGTCTTTGACAAATAATCTTGAATAATGGAATATGGAACGATGTTATGAACTTGTGTGCCATGTGTGGTCACACGATGAGATTGAGTTGCGGTGGCGAGAGGATGTCACGCAACGAGGTTAAATTGCTGATGGCACGTGGTGCTTGGTAATCAACTGGGGTGGTTATGATTTAGATTGGGGCAAGTGGCAAGGGCGAGAATGCCAAGGTGGGCCCGATGGGCAGGGGGTATGTGGAAGTCTTACCTCGATCATCTTAAGGACTTAACCTTGCAAGCCTTTGACCTGAGTCAATCATGCGACCACATGTCTGATATGGGACAGACCTAGTTGATTAGGGTTCTGATATCTTTCCTCCGATACCTCGGGCGACGATGCGGAAGTGTACTGTGCGGAGCGTACTGTCTTTGCGGCTTGGTACCCATCCAGCGGTGTTGGCCTGTCCTATACTTGGTGGCATCTGCGTGAGAGGAGTGATAGCGAAGGCAACACGAGAGAGGTTCTTTGGTTAAGGTAGAGGTTCTGAAAGGCTTTGTCGTGATTTCTCTGCGGTACACCAAAGGAAGTGTCTTGATGGCCAGCACAAAGAGAATATCACGTCGTGTGGGTAAAGTGCATAACCTCTGCAGTGTAAACCTATTCAATAGCCGTGCTCACGGTATTGAGCAAAGCTCGGAATTACAATCAAGGGTTAGACTTTTGTTAAACAAAACTTATTGGGATGGCGGGATGCCATGGAAAGTGGATTTTGACATAGGATTGGAAACTTGTTTTACTTGAGAAATGTTGAATCTATCTAATACGATTATTTGTTTCTTGTCTTTCCAATTTATATAATGTATTAATTTACAAATCTTGCTTTTGCAAAATAGCCATGTTAGCCATTTCTTTGGAATAATCCTTGCATATAGCTATGTTAGAATTGCATTACATGCACGACTTGTTGAGTGCTTTATGTACTCACCCCTTGCAACACACAAAATCATCGGTTGAGGAGAAGACCACAACTTGAAGGAGGAGAAGTTCCATGAGGAGGCGATTATCTAGGAGTTGAACCTTGTCGGTTGCTGTGGTATATTGATGGGATTAAATCGACGATCTTCATTCATTGTTGTTTATTTATTTTGAGTTGAAGCCACCAAGTCCTCACAAGTGTAAGTTTGACCTTAAGGTCGTTCAATAGTTCTATATTAATAGATGAAGTCTTTATTTATTATTCCACTGTGTATGATTGTGATATTTCATCTATGTTGAGACTGTGTGCACTAGCGTGATCCTGGACTAGTGCTGAATACACAGAGGGTCCGGATTTGCATATTTGTGTCCCGACAGAGGTGGTATCAGAGCCATACTGACTGTAGGTCTTGACCCTAGATAGTTTGGCCGTTCCTTAGGAGCTTCAAAATTATTTTCTAAAAGTGAAAATTTAACTTGAAAGAATAATAAGTTCTTGACTTATCTTATTCTTCCATTCTTTCCCCTTTTGCTAAAAAAATTATTCATCTTTCCTCACTGGTTTAAATAAAAATCTTACTGCGTTGTTCTAAGTAGTTAACGATGTCTCCCACTTAAGGAGAAAGTCTTGGGTGTCTCGTTCTTTGAACCTTAAGATCGTGAAGACAGGAATCGTCAAGCTCAAGGAAGGGAGGATCGATCGGTGTTCTGAAACTAGAAGACCCAAAGGTGCTTGAGTATCTAGTTGAGACTCATGTGTGGAGCCACGTCTTCTTAAGCTAGAATGTCGCCCTTATAGACGGTAGTTTTGTGTGTATAGGTTGATTTGGTTGTTCCTTGATTGCTGAGTGTGCAGTATGTGTTGCATAGCTCTTAGGCTTATATAAGCAACCATACCAAGTTATTAATATTGTTTGCTTAAGTTGTTGGGTTAAACCTATCTCCCCTGTATTAGGATCATTACTCCTTATCTATGCTATTTCCCTTTTCCCTAACCCATGTGAAGCAACCAAACAGATGGTGCAGCCTGGTGGAACCAGTAAAGTCAGTGGAAGTGGAAATCAACTCAGTGAGAACCCCAATGAAGGATCAGATATTTCCCTGGATATTGTCTGCAATGGTGGTTCACTTGAAAGTGATATGTGTGCTATAATGGTCAATTCAGTACCATTTAGCGTGGAGCTTGTCTGCCAGAAGATTTGTCATTATTAGAAGGTATTCGGTTATGCTCGATCTAACCCAGAATTCAAAATCAAAAGTATTAATGGCAATAAAGGATTTGATATGTCTTTGAGCATTCACTTTACCAGATAATGTTCATGTGTATGTTGGCCATAGAGCCTGAATTCACAGTAATGTGATGTAGAGACAAAATTTGTTGATTTAGCATATTGAAGATCAGTACCTTTACTTCAATGGTAATTGAAGCATTAATTCGTTATGGAAAGAATATCTAGCAGATATAGAATTTTCAGTCGCTACTTGAGAACCAAACCGACAAAGATAGTATCAAACCAACAGATCAACAGAGCTGGTAATTTTTATCCATGCTTTTGACAAGTCCAATAAGATAAAACTAATTCAGAATCTTCAGAATTCCATGACTCAGTCGTGATGTTAAGAGTTGCCAGATTCATTTCGGTCAATGTCCCTTACTCCGAAGGTAATTGGTAGTGAATTTGCAAGGATCAAAGAATCGTTCAAGACATTGAATTGCAGTGAAGCAATTATCAATCAGCTTGAGTTCCTCAGGTCAAGAGCTGTTCTCAAGAACCAACTCAACAGAAATGATGTTCAATCTTCGACCAAGACCGCAGAATAGCAAGTTGCTTTCGTAGTCATGTGCGGTTGTGCGCAAGTGCGAGAAAGCTTCAAGGTCGAGTCTCCCGAACCAATTCTATAGCCACCAAATCTCGGGGCGAGATTCATTAAGGGGAGGTTTGTAACATCCCAAAATTTCATTTCAAAAATAGGATAATATTTTTTTAAAATTATTATTTTTATCGGTTGTCTCAAGTTTATTTGTTTCCTCTTAATTTTCTGGATTTCTCTCGAGTTCAAAGGAAAAATACTTTTGCCAATTTTTAGAAAAACTTAAAACTATTTCCTTAAAAAAAATAAAAACCCTATTTAGGTTGGAATTAGTTTTAAAAAAAATATATATCACAAGGAACTTCGGTGAATTTTCCCATTAATTGTTAAAATCCTGATTTCAAAATCTTTCCAAAAGTCTCATCAATTAAAATATAGTTTGGAGACAAAATAAAAGATTTGGTTTTGCTAAAACTATCTTATTTAATATAAATAAACCTAAGGGAATTTCTGCGAAATTTCCTACATTTGTCAAATTATATATTTTCTAAAGCCTTTCCGAAAGCTTTAACAAAATAAAAATATATGTGGATATAAAAATGAAATATTTGGTGGTACCAAAATATTTTATTTGATGTCAAAATGTCCTAATTAAACTCCCTGAATTTTCTTAGAATTTTTGGGGTTGTTTTAGTATTTTCCAAATTAAAAAGATATTAAAAACAATATAAAAGTATTTACTGCACACGAAGGAAATTATTATTTTATGTAATAATATTTTATTTGTGTTACTAAGTCTGTGGGTCAGGTTCCAGATTTTTCTCTGATTTTTAAACGGTTGTTTGATATTTATTTCGATTTTATGGGTGATACTTCATAATTCGCATTAAATAATCAGTAACTGCTACAGTAATTCCGGCAGATTTTCAGGCATAACTTCGGCGAGCTCTCCTGGTCACTCCCGGTCTTATTTTGATCTGAAATTTTTACCAGAGCTTCCTCTTGCTGTCTTCTACATCCAGTAAAATCAGATTTTGCAAATGCCTACCGGAGCACCTCCGGCCAGCGATTTCTCTACCAACTCCGACGAGCTTTTCCCGTTGATCCATTGCTCCTTTGTAGCTGAAAATTGAACCATAGACGCCTCTCCTCATTCCCCACATCATACTAAAAGATCAGCACCAGAATCGCAACGGAGATCCCTCGGCAAGCCTTTTTCCCTAACTCCGGTAAGAACTTCGGCGAGCTCTACAGGGCGCTCCCGAACTCCGTTCATCCTCAAATTGTTTGTGGAGCACCCCCATGAAGGTTGCAACACCTCTGTGAAACAGTTTTGGAAAATTCCAAACAGAGCTCTGTCGGCGACCCTTTTTCTCCTACAACGTCGACGAGCTCTTCCGGTGCGCCGCCATCGCCGGCCGATCATGGCATCGCGTTCCCCGTCATACCGGTGAGTTTTTATGAAATCCTCTCATGTCATCTCGTGCCATATGGTCAGATATATCTCTCCACCAAATTTGGTGCAGTTTCATCCAGGAAATCAAAAGTTATGGCCGTTCCAATCTCGAATCTTGCCATCACCCGTTCTCCTTCGTTTTTGCGAGTTTGACCGTGAATTTTTTTCTGTAGACTCCTCTTGATGTCCTCTACACGGTGCTCACCCTAAATCAAGGTTTTGTCCAAGGGATTGCTTCAGAAAATTCAATCTTCCCCAATCAGACTGCATACGTACGACAGAAAACTTCGTCGCGCGTTCCCCGTTGATCCAGAAGGTAAAACTCAGATCCGTTCGCGTCATATAGTGCCAAATGATCCCAGATAGCTCTCTGTAAATTTTGGTTAGGTTTGATCCATTATTTTAATAGTTATGATCGTTTGATCTATTAGCTTTAGCAGCCGTTTATCGGCAGTTTGTGATCTGTCCATTGGGTTGCCTCCAAATCCGGATATACCGTTGAGATCGTCTCACCGCGTTCTACGTGGTGCTCACTTTCCCTTTGCTGTTCTATCCACCGAAAATTTTAATATTCGTTACCGTCGTCTTTTTGCCACCGCCGCGCGTCGTCTTGTGCCGCCAACCATTTTGGTTTGTCGTGGCCATGTCATTGTGTCCAGAAAATCATTATCCCCTGTTTTGCCCACCGTTGAAGTTCATTGATCCCCGGTTGCCGTCAAAGCCATGTTCTAGAATCTACCCAACGTCTTTTGGCCTAGTCCTTCGTGTTGGTGCGCATTTCGGTCGCCATCTTTGGAAACCTTTAATCGCAGAGCCAACCCTACCATCCTACCCTATGCCAAGTGTCGCGACCCGGATTTGCAAATCCGAAACCCTCTGTGTATACTGCACTAGTCCAGGATCACGCTAGTGCACACAGTGGAAACATAGATGAAATACCATTCCATACAATGAATTAACTAGGAAGAAGCAATTTATTTTTGAATAAAGCAAACGACCTTATGGTCAATGTTTACACCATTATGCCTTAAGGGCTTAAGAAACTAATACTATTGCAGCGGAAAAGATAACTTGAACCATTCGACATGCCACAGGCAATCGTCTCGGGAACGCCTTCCTAATCCACGTAGTCTTCATAGAATTCCTCCTCATGATATTCATTATCTCCTTGACAGAATCGATCAACAAGGGCATAAAGCCGTGAGTACAAAGGTACTCGACAAGCCGTAGGGAAATGATGCAATATATTTATGCGGCTTGACAAGGATGGCTATATAGTTCTTTTGCGTAAAGCAATAACTTGAATTGAAATACAATAAATAGATTGAAAGCATATTTATGAAAAGATAAATAAATAAGCGATAGATCAATGATAGACAACAAAACAACAAAGAACTCCCGTTCACATCCCAACAATTCCACATTCCACATTTTATGAAACACTCTATACCCGTGTGAAATTCCGGGCTTTGTCCATGACCATGGACGCGCTATTCGAATAGTTTTACACTCCGCAGAGGTTGTACAACTTTACCCACAAGACATGAACAACTCTTTGTGCAATCGATCTTAACACACTTCCTTTGGTGTGTCGCGAGATATCATGACAAAGCCTTTACAATGCCTTTGTCTAAACTCGATCTTGCCCGCTAAGGTTTCGCCTTTAGGGCCCCTCTTGCTTTTGCGAATCTACCCGTCCATCCGGAACCCACACCACCAATTGGCGGTACTCAAGACTAGACATTACAAATTAATCACTAGGTCATCCCCATTCCGGACATGTGGTAGTGCGGTTAGGCCCGTTCAATGGCGCACAAGATTAAGTCCTTAAGTTGTCTGAGGCAAGACATCCACATCCCAATATGCTAGAAAGCACCCCCTTTACTTCACGATCACTTGCCCGAGGTAAAACAATTCGTTCAACCAAGACCAATGGCAAACCCCGCCATGGTACAACAAATTTTACAACGATGGCTAACGACCCACGATTCAATATCTCATTAAGTCAATATTAACATTATTCACATGTGACATGAATCCCAACGTATATGTAAGCATGTCTGAGCATAGCTACGATAACCCAATGTTGGTATAATGATTATGTCCAACTAGTAATGTCCCAACCTAGGTTTAACAATGGATACATGGCATACAACCAATCAAGGTGGCATAATATCAACTAGGTATACATCTACTCCCATTAAATAAACATTGATACGTAAATAGCATGCAAGTGTATAAAATAAATTACTTTGCAAACATAGGATCAATATGATCAAGGTTACGACTTGCCTTGCTGATCTAGTGCTGAATCTCGGTCTTCGAAGTCTTCGTTCGCTCCCTCGGAATTAGCGTCTCACCTAAAAGAAGCAACAAAACCAAATAAATACAAAACAGAGACTCAAACCAGCTCAAAACTGAAAATAAATCGCTCTGGAAGATAGATCTTGATTTTAGAAGAATTTAGAAACTTGAATCGCCTCAATCGGAGTTCGTATGGCGAGAACGGGCTTCGAAAATTAAATTCGAGAAAATACAGAAAATCGAAAAATCGAATTTCGGATTTATTTTTGTCTTGGAAAAAGGATTTATTACGCAACGGCGACGTCAGCCGGCTCACGGTGGACAAGGTCCACGGCGCTGCTCGGTTCACCGTCGCGCCGGCGCAAGACGGTAGACGTCAGCCACTGCGTCGGCGACTCTGTGACTTTGGTGACGTCGGCGGTGGCGTGGCGGCCCGAGACCGACGGGCACGTGGTGCGCATCTGGCGAGGGGCCAGATCGGATCGAACGGCCAAGGGCGCGGCTGTTGCGAAGGATACGTGGCCGTATCGGTTTGCACGCAGGCGATCGGACGGTCGCCAAGAAGTGGAGGGGAACGACGACGAGCGGCGGCGCGGGCTCACCGGCAACGGGGAAGATGACCCGGCGATCGGCGAAAGATGACCGGATCGGGCGCGCGCGGGTGTGGATCCGTAAGGGGGCGACGCGGCGAACTCCACGAGACGCACGGCTGCAGCGGAGGTGGACCGGCGGCGAAGATCCGTGCGGCGGAAGGCGTTGGGCACGGCGACGAACTCGGTGAGGGCGCGCGAGCAACGAGGCCTCGGGCGGCGAGAGAGCAACAAGCGGGCGGCGCGAGGGGAACCTCGGGAGGGTGCGGTGAGCTTTATAGCCTCGGGAACACGCAAAGGACACGGCATGGGCGCCAAGGCGTGGGCGAGCGGACTCCGGCGGTGGCGGCGGCTAGGGTTTCGTGCGCGACGGCGGTGGGCCGAGTGGGGCGAGTGGGCGAGGCGGGCAGCCAAGGGAGGCGAAGCGAAGCGGGCCGGGGAAAATAGGTTGGGCCGCAGAGGTTTCGGCCCGAAGGGCTTTTTAGAAATTAAAAACATTTTCCGATTTAAGAAAATCCAAAAATTCAAATAAAATTAAATAAATTCAAATAAATAGCAAATAAATTCAGAAAAATCTCCAAAAATACAAAAAAATTCCTTGGAGCACAAGGAACCCAACTAAAACTTAAATTCCTGATTTTGATGAATAGTTTAGTCAAATTAAATCCTTTCATTTATGGAAAATTCAAATTAAGCTAGAGTTAGTTCAAGAAAATGCAAATGGTTTATTTTTGAATTCAAACATTCCAAATCTCAAATTTTGGGATGTTACAAACCTCCCCCCTTAAATGGAATCTCGACCCGAGATTACGGTAGCTAGGAAAAGGTGGGGAAACTCGGACTTCAGATTGTCTTCGCGCTCCCAAGTTGCTTCCTCTTCTGAATGATTGCTCCACTGGACCTTGCAAAAACGGATGATCTTGCTTCTCGTGATACGCTCTGCGATATCCAAAATTTTCACTGGTTGCTCCTTGTAGGTAAGATCCTCTTGCAAATCAATGGCTTCCAATGGCATCTGTTCCTCTGGCACACGCAGGCATTTCTTCAACTGCGATACATGGAACACATCATGAATTCCGGCAAAAGACTGAGGCAATTCTAACTTGTAGGCAACCTCTCCTCTCCGTTCCAAGATTTTGAACGGTCCCACATATCTAGGGGCAAGCTTTCCTTTTACTTGAAATCTCTTAACTCCTTTGAGAGGGGTGACTCTGAGATAAACGTAATCATTGGGCTCGAAACTCAAATTTTTGCGACGATTATCTGCATAACTCTTTTGTCTGCTTTGAGCTATCTTCAATCTGTCTCGAATTAATTGGACTTGCTCTTCGGCTTCTTGCAGTATGGCAGGACCAAACAATTGTCTTTCTCCTGACTCCTTCCAGTTGAGAGGGGTTCTGCACTTTCTTCCATATAAGGCTTCAAAAGGCGACATTTGTAAACTGGCTTGATAACTATTGTTGTACGAAAACTCGGCATAGGGCAAACACTTGTCCCACTTGGCACCATAAGTTAAGGCACAAGCCCTTAACATATCCTCAAGAATCTGATTCACACGCTCAGTCTGTCCATCGGTTTGAGGGTGATAGGCGGTACTGAATCTAAGATGAGGTCCCATGCCTTCATGCAGACTCTGCCAAAAACGAGAGGTAAATTGGCTTCCTCTATCAGACACTATCTTCTTAGGCACTCCGTGAAGACTGACGATCCTTGACATATATAATTCTGCTAATTTATCTCCTGCATAGGTAATCTTAACTGGAATAAAGTGAGCTACCTTAGTCAATCGATCCACTATTACCCAGATCGAGTCATAACCTGCTTGGGTCTTAGGAAATCCGGTAATGAAATCCATACCAATTTCTTCCCACTTCCATTCTGGAATCTTTAATGGCTGCAGCAATCCTGCTGGCCTTTGATGCTCTGCCTTGACCTTCTGGCAGACATCACAAAGTGCAACATACTCTGCAATCTCACGCTTCATGCTAGGCCACCAATACCTTTCTTTGAGGTCTTGATACATCTTGGTACTTCCAGGATGAATGGAGTATAAAGTCTCATGCGCTTCCTTGAGAATCAACTCCTTAAGCTCTTTACGATCCGCACGCAAATCGCTTCTCATACCAAATAGTACCTTGTTCATCTTCAGAGAAACCTGAGGCTTTTCCTTTCTTCATATTGCTCTTGATCTCCTTGATATCGGCATCATCTACCTGTGCTTCTCGAATCTGATCTTCCAACATAGGGCATACTTCCAAAGTAGCTAAATACCCTTCCTGAACCAGTTCCAAACTAAGCTTCTGAAATTCATTATAGAGGGCAGGCTGACTTTCCTTAATCATCAAAGTATTGCAGTAACTCTTTCTACTCAAAGCATCGGCTACGACATTGGCCTTGCCTGGATGATAATGAATCCCAATGTCATAGTCCTTGATCAATTCCAACCATCTTCTTTGTCTCATATTGAGGTCAGCTTGGGAAAAGATATACTTCAAACTCTTGTGATCAGTGTAAACTTCACAACGATTACCAATGAGATAGTGACGCCAAATCTTTAAAGCATGCACTACGGCTGCTAATTCCAAATCATGGGTAGGATAGTTGACTTCATGTGGCCTTAGTTGTCGCGAAGCATATGCTACAACCTTCTTATCTTGCATTAGCACACAACCGAGTCCTTGTCGGGATGCATCACAAAATATCTCAAAATCCTTCCTATTATCTGGCAGAATAAGCACTGGGGCAGTTATCAAACACTTCTTTAACCTTGATCTTGTAGCTCTTTGATCTGTCTCTTTACTTCAGCTAACTCATTAGCTAACTCATTAGCAGGCATCCTATAAGGTCCAGATCGGATCGAACGGCCAAGGGCGCGGCTGCAGCGGAGGATACGTGGCCGCATCGGGAGCGCACGCAGGCGATCGGACGACCGCCAAGAAGTGGAGGGGAACGACGACGAAGCGCGGCGCTGGCTCACCAAGCAACGGGAAGATGACCCGCGATCGGCGAAAGATGACCGGATCGGCGCGCGGTGTGGATCCGGAAGAGGCGACGCGGCGAACTCCACGAGACGCGCGGCTGTATGCGGAGGTGGACCGCGGCGAAGATCCGTCTGGCGGAAGGCGTCGGCACGGCGGCGAACTCCGTGAGGGCTCACGAGCAACGCGAGGCCTCGGGCGGCGAGAGAGAGCAAGCGGAGCGGCGGCGAGAGGAACCTCGGGAGAAGTGCGGTGAGGCTTTTATAGCCTCGGGAACACGCAAAGGGCGCGCACGGGCGCCAAGGCGTGGGCGAGGCGGACTCTGACCGGCGGTGGCGGAGGCTAGGGTTTCGCGGGAGCACGGGCCAGCTGGGCCGAGGTGGGGCGGAGTGGGCCGAGGCGGGGCAGCTGGGCCGAGACGGGGCAGGCGAAGGGAGGCGAAGCGAAGCGGGCCAGGGAAAATGGGTTGGGCCACAGAGGTTTCGGCCCGAAGGGCTTTTTAGAAATTAAAAACATTTTCCGATTTAAAAAAATCCAAAAATTCAAATAAAATTAAATAAATTCAAATAAATAGCAAATAAATTCAGAAAAATCCCCAAAAATACAAAAAAATTCCTTGGAGCAAAAGGAACCCAACTAAAACTTAAATTCCTGATTTTGATGATTAGTTTAGTCAAATTAAATCCTTTTATTTATGGAAAATTCAAATTAAGCTAGAGTTAGTTCAAGAAAATGCAAATGGTTTATTTTTGAATTCAAACATTCCAAATCTCAAATTTTGGGATGTTACACCAAGTGTATTCATCCTTGAATCGTTTCGCTCAAACTCAGACTTAACCCTTGGTCCAATTCGTCGTTAACGTCCCGCCGTTAACGTCCCGCCGTTAACGTCCCGTCGTCAACGTTCCGTCGTTAACGTCCCGTCGTTAACCTCCCGCCGTTAACGTTCCATCGTTAACGTTCCGCTGCTAACGTTTCTTCGTTAACGTTCGCGTTAACGCTTTGCTCTCGCCGCTATCATCGCATATGCGCATTCCGGCAAAGAGCGTGGCGCGATGTCATTATCCTTTCTATCTTCCTATCATGATCTAACCCCATTTCTTGTGAGTGCGGCTTTATCTTTCTATCATCCGCAAAGCGGACCAAAACCTAACAAAGACCGGTTCGATGGATGAGTTCATCGTGAGCCGTATTCTTAAATTGCGGTTTTCCACGTTATGTCCACCGTAGTAAGATATTTGTCTTGTCTTACTACATATCGTCATCGCTGTTATCGTCAAGTCTCTTCTTTGATGTATGATTGAACCCCGATCGGATCGCATGCAAATGTCGATTCCATCCGTCCTGTCTTATCCACGAAAATCTAATCGCCATTAACCAGAATTCATTCGTGGACTTGGTCGATAGACCATTTGCCATATGTCATATCCTGGTGCCATATCTATTCTATTAGTCTATCTTTCTTTTGTTTGATCGTGTATTTGTTTAGTCAACAAAAGTCAACATTGAGCATCGATTTAGTTCATCATGAACTAACATATCTCTATGGACACGATCTATAGATCAAGAGCCCATATGTCAATATTTGTCGATCGAGTTAATTAATCTCGAAGGATATCCCTGAATATACTCCTTTTCCCTAATTATCGATCGTAACCTTCTCGATAAATCTTACGGCTTTGTTCTCTTTCATCCGATTTTCGATCAAATCTAAGTTCTAAATTCAATCCCTTCCGTTCAGTACCAATCTAATATTAAATTGGAGTTTATTTGAATTGCTTTTGAGTTTTGTTGTATTTGTGCTTCTTTGTCATTAGACGTGTCGTTCAGAAGTTACCCGAAGTAGCTGAAGGACGAGGAAGTCGAAGCATTCGATTGAAGAGACAAAGGTTGATGAAGCTGAAGATCAATTAAAAAGAGTAAAGAGCAGTTTATAGCAAGTGCCAGGCAAGTTGTGCTTTGATCATGTTGAACCTACGATTACAAAAACCGCTATATTGTTTTACTTTATTGCATATTATTTGACATGTACAAATGTCTTCAATTAAATTTGGGACTTAGCTATTATACCCAATTGCTCTATACCCTACCTTGCCATTTGTATACCATGATATATTGTCACCCTAGATTGGTTCATTATAGTTGGTTAGTAATAATAATCAACATGGGATGGTTAGACCGTATTAGTTGCTTAGTCATGCCACGCCATCACATGTACTTTAGTCTTTGATAAATAATCTTGACTAATGGAATATGGAACGATGTTATGAACTTGTGTGTCATGTGTGGTCACACGATGAGATTGAGTTGCGGTGGCGAGAGGATGTCACGCAGCGAGGTTAAATTGCTCATGTACGTGGTGCTTGGTAATCAAGCGGGGTGGTTATGATTTAGATTGGGGCAAGGGCGAGAATGCCAAGGTGGGCCCGATGGGCGGGGTATGTGGAAGTCTTACCTCGATCATCTTAAGGACTTAACCTTGCAAGCCTTTGACTGAGTCAATCATGCGACCACATATGCGATATGGGACGGACCTAGTTGATTAGGGTTCGATATCTTTCCTCCGATACCTCGGGGCGATAGTACGGGAAGTGTACTGTGCGGGGGCGTACTGTCTTTGCGGCTTGGTACCCATCCAACGGTGTTGGCACATCCTATACTTGGTGGCATCTGCGTGAGAGGAGTGATAGCGAAGGCAACACCGAGAGGTTCTTTGGTTAAGGTAGAGGTTCTGAAAGGCTTTGTCGTGAATTCTCTGCGGTACACCAAAGGAAGTGTCTTGATGGCGAGCACAAAGAGAATATCACGTCGTGTGGGTAAAGTGCATAACCTCTGCAGTGTAAACCTATTCGAATAGCCGTGCTCACGGTATTGAGCAAAGCTCGGAATTACAAATCAAGGGTTAGACTTTTGTTAAACAAAACTTATTGGGATGGCGGGATGCCATGGAAAGTGGATTTTGACTTAGGATTGGAAACTTGTTTTACTTGAGAAATGTTGAATCTATCTAATACAGTTATTTGTTTTACTGTCTTTCCAATTTATATACTGTATTAATTTACAAATGCTGCTTTTTGCAAAGTAGCCATGTTAGCCATTTCTTTGGAATAATCCTTGCATATAGCTATGTTAGAATTGCATTCTGTGCACGACTTGTTGAGTGCTTTATGTACTCACCCCCTTGCAACACACAAAATCATCAGTTGAGGAGAAGACCATAACTTCGAAGGAGGAGAAGTTCCACGAGGAGATGATTATCTAGGAGTTGAACCTTGTCAGTTGCCTGTGGTATATTGATGGGATTAAATCGACGATCTTCATTCATTGTTGTTTATTTATTTTGAGTTGAGCCACCAAGGCCTCACAAGTGTAAGTTTGACCTTAAGGTCGTTCAATAGTTCTATATTAATAGATGAAGTCTTTATTTATTATTCCGCTGTGTATGATTGTGATATTTCATCTATGTTGAGACTGTGTGCACTAGCGTGATCCTGGACTAGTGCAGAATACACAGAGGGTCCGGATTTGCATATTCGTGTCCCGATAGCCCCTGAGCAAGAAGCGGTCGAGTCTCCTCGAGCAGTGTGGTCAGTGTCTCAAGTGCCCCATCGTCTAGCTAAGCATCCACGCACCTCGTCGTCGAGACCATCCATTCAGGTGACCTTCAATCGCTCACTTGGCTGCTATGAAGTCCCTTCTGACGTGATCCAACAGATCCTCGACGACCAGCAGGCTTCTTGGAGGGCTGATGTGCTGATCGAGAAACCAGCTACCAGGACTAGACTAGTCCTGGTAAAACCAACTATGCAGACAACAAAAGTACAAGCAAAGATTCGTCTGGCAAAGTAGGTTACCTCTTCTTATTCTTCATGATTCCTTTTTCTTATTGGAGGTGTCAAATAGAGAATTTCTTGCAGGAAGAGTGCGTTTGGTGGTGCTGTCGATGACATCGCTGTAGCTACCTAGTCATCGACCAGCCTGGCCGCCATGGCCTCAATTCCCTCTCCAGCAGCTCCTGTTGATCGTGCCGACGATTCTGCTACGGCAACGGTTTTGCCTCCTCCAGCTTCACATGCGCCTCAGGTGTTCTAGTCCATTCTGAAACCCCAAATCGAGGTATGTGAACATGAAACCCCCTACCATCCACTCTTCCCCTCACTCTGTTTTTGATGCCTCTAGCTTCATATCGCAGCATGCATCCAACACCTTGCATGAGGCCAAAATCTTCTGCGAACAAGCCCACCAGCAGACAGAGTGGCTCATGGCTTCCCACGATCAAATACTCAAAATGAAGAATGCCGAGCTGGAAGCACATAGGGCCCAACTGAAGGCTACTCGGGCTAAAAAAACTGTTGTAGAGGCTGCACTGGCTGAAGCCACAACCAATCGGGACAAGGCAGAGGTGGATGATGAGGACATCAACCCGAAGGATACAACTGCTGCTACTATTTCCCCTCCGGCTGCGACATCTTCATCGCAAAAGGGCCTTAATCCAGGAGCTCGGCCTTTCAAGCCCAAGACAAAGAACCAGCGCCTCAAGCACACACGCCAAGGACAGCCCACACGCGAAGGAAGACTCGTATGAAAACCCAAGATGCCAAAAAACACGGGTCGGCCATCCAGCAGCACACCAACTTCAAATGGGCATAACTTGGGCTCCCGGACTCCGTTTTTGGCGTATGACGAACCGTTTGAAAGCTTAGTAGATAAGCTTTCCAATAGACCCAGCCTCACCTTCCAATTCACTCCAGATAAACAGGAACACGCAGAACAATATCACGGGCCAAATCTGTCAGGTGCTGCGTCACCGTATTTTTGGGCCCATGGCCTATGCGTAAGGGTTGCATGGTGGCTGACCCTATTTTGGGCACCCCAAGTCTGGTCTCTACCCTGTATAATGCCCCTGCCATCATACTTTGGGGTTGAGGTTTTGTTGGGTGTTGGTAGACCCCGTTTGCGTCCCTCCTCAATCTTGCGTGTGTCGACTAGACCACCCGAGTTGAGAAACAGAACCTCACCTTGTTTTCTTTGAGATTATTAGATTAAAATTGCTAGCACCTTGTTCTTGCATGTTCTTGGTTGTAGTAGGTACAAGGATCGATCGGGTGTTTGATTCGGTTGATCGCCTCGTGTGGTGACGTTGCGATTGTTTGGTTGCTGATCTTGTAGTTCCAAATCATCGTATCGTTCTCATCAGAAGGTCGGGATAACCCTTGTGCACATCAGGTGGTATCAGAGCGACGGTTGCCTAGTGAGAACACCCTTATCCTTGTTTAGTTCATCTTGTTCGTCCTATAGTCTAGAAAAATAGCCCAAAAAATATATATGTTCGTCGTGTATTCGATCTAATCCGAGCCCCCTTTTAGCCTTTACTATTACTACCTAGTTTATTTCTTGTTGAATTTGTGTTGCATCGTTGTGTCGTTGCTGGTCTTAGCATTTGATCTTTAGAGTTTTGAGTTCTATTCACGTTCTTGTCACAGCGTTGTGTTGTTCGTGCAGCTATTTGTGCTGCCATCTTATTCCGCAAAACCGAGAGCCTTCCACCAGAACACCCCAAATTCCAACACGCAAGATCAAACCGAGCAGCCCACATCTTCCCTAACCAACTCGGTTCTTTCCTTCCAATCTGTGTTCCACCAACACTCACCAAATTTTTCCATATATAGCCAAACGCATCCACCTTTTCCCTCCAAATATAGCGCGCATCCAGTGGTATCCAAACAGAGAAGGAGTTGAGATCCTCCTCCTTGCCATATCTACCTTTTCCCTCCAAATATAGCGTGCATCCAGTGGTCATTGCCATATCCACATCAAACAGTGCAAGCCTTTCCTTCCATAAAAAAAACAAAAGAAAAAAAAAGTAATCTAAGACGAACCATCTCTCTGCTCTCTCCACGCCATCTTGCTGCACTTGACAATCCATCAAATTTTTGATCTTTTAATTACCCTTTTACCCCTTGTCAAAAAAAGTGTGTGTGGTGAATACTTCTCTGGAGTCCTTTTTTTGAGTCATGTTTCCAGTCTAGGGATCCCACAAAAAAAATGAAAAAAAAATAAAAAAAATCAAAAAAAAGAGGGAAGAAAGGAGCCCTAGCTGTTGCTTGTGCGTTGATGTGGAATATAAGAACCCAGGTACCCTCATGACAGGGCAAAGAGGGAGGCCCAGAAGATACTCCCGGCGTCAGACCCCGCTGCCATGCGCAAGGGGACATATCCTAAAGGAAGTTGAACTTATATTTAGATATGATAGATACGGTTGTAATCCGAGTCGTTAATAGGGTAGATAAAGATGTAAACTCTATCCTGTAACCGACTAGAATCTTGTAACCGATCGAAATCTCTTAACCGATCAGGACTCTGTAAGCCGCCCCACCCCCCCTATATAAGGGAGAGGGCGGGCAACAACATAGGGATCAGATCATCCAAGCCTAGAACAATCAAGTCATAGAGCATAACACACCTCATATCGCCCAGAGCATATTGCACTTTGAGAAACCCCAGATCCAAGAGGTCAGCATAATTCCAGCACATAGGATTAGGGTATTACCTCCATTGCTGAGGGCCTGAACCTGTCTAAATCCCTGTCTTGTGTCACCATTGAGTTTGAGATCCAGCGCCTACCCCATAAATTTATTGCCGACTACAAAAGTCGACAGTTGGTGCGCTAGGTAGGGAAGCGCTATAATCTTTTCCTGCAGACTCGATGGTAGCGATCGGTGGAATCACCACCACCTTCATCTCCGGCCAGGCTTTCCACTTCGGGAGCCTGGACTTCGTCGCAGATGCGCGCGAAGAATTTGTCCGCCTAGACTTGAACCGGATCCAATCTGGTAAAGATTAGGCCGACTCATTTTAGGTATGTCACTTTTACTTGGCTGGCAAACCAGTTGACGTCGCGAGGAATTGCTGCGATCTTCATGGCGTCTTCGTGATAGAAGAGAAGAAGACCGATCTCCAACACCAACAAGAAGAACAAAAAGCTGCGGGGGAAGATCGTGTTCGTAAGGGTAAGGAGGTACAGGTGCGATGGCTTCGATCTCGCGGTCGCAATGTCCGCGAGGATATCCTGCAATCCAGGTTGGGAGATCAAGCCGTCTTCCACACGCCAATGCAGAACATCGTCGCTGCAAGGCGCTTCTCGACAAAGCGGACCCGATGATTGCATCGGATAGCCCGGCGGCCCCGATCGTGGCCCAGATCAAGGCCATGGTGACGACGGCCGCAATTCTGCAAAATCAGGAAAAACCGGTAGGTGAAGCGCACTCGCGCTCCCAAGCGGCTTTCGGCACAGCCACGAGCCTACGCCTGCGCCCCGAGCGCCACCTTCGGCATTGCCACGAGCCTACGCCTGTGCCCCGAGTGCCACCTTCGGCACGGCCACGAGCCACGCCTGCGACCCGAGCACCGCCTACAGCTCATCTACAAGCCTAAGCCTGCACCACGAGCAAAGATGGCATGATCGTCAGCAACATATGGAGCTTAAAGCAGCTAAGTCGCTTTTTACTCAATTATGTCATTATAAATAAAATTGTTGACTTTCCTGACTTGCTACTTAGTTGACCCACAACTAAGCGATGAAGTCGGGGCTACCTAATAGTGTCGCATGCGCACATCTTTGAGTTGTATTTTCTTCTTTTGTAACGATTGCAAGTGAATCCGAGTGCGATAACTCCGAGTTGTGAAGCTCGACCCCATGAGCGGCGAACTTTAGTCACCCAAAACACGTGCCTGAGAAAAAGAGCCATGAGCCGACTCCCAACGCTCGGGGGCTAGACTAGTCGGGGCAGAGTGCTTAAACAAAAAGAGTCAAACCACTCAGATGAATTCAAAATCAATAAGGAAAAAGAGTAAAATTCAAAATCAATAAGGAAAAAGAGTAAAAGACTCTAAAATTATATATACACCAGTCGGACATCACATCCGAGTGAATTGTTTTTACATTGCCAAAGTTCTGCATATAAATGATTATAGGGCTACTAAATTTGGATGCGACGTGTGTGAGCCAACGCTTCAACGACGACATCAACAACTTCGGCGATGAATGAATTTAAAGGGAGTGGCACTAAATTTTGCCTTGAGCGGGAAAAGCGTTTTGACTTCTGCATATCGTTTGGGATACAGTATGTCCCAAGATGAGCCGACTGCCAGAATTCCAATAATGGGGCTAGGAACCACTCGGAAAGTTTAACGTGTGGAGCTCTATTGAGTCCTTCATGATCTCTTTGCCTACAACAGGGCACTGGCTGTAAAGGAAAACTAGTCGGAAAGCTGCATCAAGAACTGGAAGCACTCGGCGTGAAGCATGACTCAGTTGGGCTGCAATCAGGAAGGCGGCAACTCGATCGCAAAGGACTCGGGGGCTACTGTGTAATATAAGAAACCCGGGTACCCTCATGACAGGCCCAAGAGGGAGGCCTAGAAGATACTCCCGTCGGCCCCATTGCCGCCATGCGCAGGGGACATATCCTAAAGGAAGTTGAACTTATATTTAGATATCATAGATACGGTTGTAATCCGAGTCGTTAATAGGGTAGATAAAGATGTAAACTCTATCTTGTAACCGACTAGAATCTTGTAACCGATCGGAATCTCTTCACCGATCAGGACTCTGTAAGCCGCCCCACCCACCCTATATAAGGGAGAGGGCGGGCAACAACATAGGGATCGGATCATCCAAGCCTAGAACAATCAAGTCATAGAGCATAACACACCTCATATCGCCCAGAGCATATTGCGCTTTGAGCAACCCTAGATCCAAGAGGTCAGCATAATTCCAGCACACAGGATTAGGGTATTACCTCCATTGCTGAGGGCCTGAACCTGTATAAATCCTTGTCTTGTGTGACCATTGAGTTTGAGATCTAGCACCTACCCCATAATTTCATTGCCGACTACAAAAGTCGACAGTTGAGAACGTCCTGGTTGCTGTTCTGTGACTTCTTTAGTGTCTAGGCTCGCGTCTCTAGCACGGTTGTCGACTTTTGTAGTCGGCAATAAATTTATGGGGTAAGCGCTAGATCTCAAACTCGAAGGTCACACAAGACAAGAGTTTAGACAGGTTCAGGCTCTCACGAAGGAGATAATACCCTAATCCTGTGTGCTGGGATTATATGAATCTCTTGGATCTAAGGATGCTCAAAGCGCAATATGCTCTAGGCGATATGGTGTGTTGCGGTATAGCTTGATTGCTCTGTTGCTCGATGCCTCTGTTGTTGCCCGCCCCTTCCCTTATATAATGGGGATGGTGCGGCTTACAGAGTCCTGATCGGTCTAAGAGATTCCGATCGGTTACGGGATTCTAGCCGGTTACAGGATAGAGTTTACATCTTTATCTACCCTATTAACGACTCGGATTACAACCGTATCTTTTATATCTAAATAATTATTCAACTTTCTATGGAAAGTGCCCCCTTCCATACGGCAGCAAGGTTTGGTGCGGGGTTTATCCTTTGGGCCTTCTACTTGGGCCTCCTTTCTCCTCAGGCAATGCTGGGCCGGTCATGAAGATACATTGTTTCATATTTTCCACAGTAGCCCCCGTGTGATTCATGATCCAATTTCCACGTTTTTTTTCTGGACCTCAACCTTGGATCGTCGTTCTCAGCTTCCAGCATAAACCTCTGACTGGTCTCTTCTTTGATCTGAATGCAACGGGATTATAAAGGACTCGAATATAACCACTAGTTTTTTTTTTCAATTGATCATAATCTTCAAGGGTCAATGCCGGACGTTCTTCGAAGTCGTTTTTTATTTCCCATGACAACTCTTTTTCCCAAAAACCTCTTTGGATTTCGGAATGATCTTAACTCCAAGTATCCTTGGTTTTTAGTGTTACTGCACCTTCGCATTTACTTCAACCTTGCCGCGTCGGCTATAAAAGGCGGACCAATGCTTCTAGGATGTATTCCTTCACGCTTAGTCCTCACCTTATTGCTTCAAGCTTCTTTCTTCTTCATGAGGAACTTCAAAGACGATAGAGACGACCCTGAGCTCGCTGAGCTGTGGGAGGATTTCGACCGTGCCATGGCGGAATTGGACGAGGAGAAGGCGGTCACCTGCGACCGCGCCACCATCGAAGCCTTCCTGGAGACCTTCCACGCCTCTACTGGGGCTAGGAGGCACTGTGGAGGGCCTTTCGGCGGGCGTATTGTGAAGAAGTCTAGGGCTCCTGCAAAATGTAATAGATTCCCAGGCATAATGCCTGTCGAATTTTTATATATAATAAAGAAGTACCTTCTCCAAGTGTTTTTCCATGATTGTCGTTTAGACGTAGCTTGAACCGAGCTTGGAGCATATCGAAGTTTGCATGGTTCCTTGGTCGGGTGATACTTGCATCCATCCATCGTAGGATACATCTTAGGTCCGACTTGGGACATATTAGGATTCGCACGGCTCTTGGCCGAATGATACCCATATCCGTAGGACATAGCTTATGCTCGACTTGGAGTGTACCAGGATTTCCTTGGCTCATGGTTGAGTGATACCCACATCCGACTGTTGTAGGACATAGCTTAAGCTCAGCTTGGAACGTATCACACTTACGTTGCTCTTGGCCGAATGATACCCACATCCGACTGGTGTAGGATACGGCTTAGGCTCGACTTGGAGCGTATCATATTTGCGTGGCTCTTGGCCGAGTGATACCTATATCCAACTGGTGTAGGATATAGCTCTGGTCCATCTTGGGACATATCAAGGATTTCTTGGCTCATGGCCGAGTGATGCCCATACCCGACTGATGTAGGATATGGCTCTGGTCCATCTTGGGATACATCGAGGTTAATCCGAATGGTATCCATACTCGTTTATTACGACACATAGCTTTTCGACCCTCATGGGGCATACCATTGGAATCGTGCCCGTTTAGGCTCATCTCGTGATATATGATTCCGTTATGCGGTAACCACCTAGCGACCCAACATGGGGCATATCACAAGAAGATATTTTTAATCCGGACTGGAGGACACCCACATCTCGCTTGGCTCGATAAGTGGTTAAACATCCCATCGTGGGGAGCAACATGTCCCAAACATGACTTGGTCAAACCGTAACTGCCTCTGTATGTCAGGACGCCAGACTAGCAAATCATTACGAAGCATAGAGTAGGGCTAGGAGTTCCGCAATCTTTTTCCTACCATCTTGGCGGAAACTTGATTTTTCCCCCTTTAAGACTGAACCGATGGTTCATTTCTCATTGCTTACTCCTGCCTCTTCTGCTTCCTTTATCTCTTTGCCTTTTCCGCCGCTAGGGTTAACTGCTGCTGCGCCCGCATTTTTGCGCTGCCATTGATCTCTCCTCCGAAGATGTTTTCTCATCCTTCCAAGGTCTACTCCTCGCAGCCTTTGCCCAAGGATTGGACAACCTTGATCACGACAGAGGAGAAACTGCAGTCTATGGTGAACGACGGAGTTCTCCCAGACTTGGCTTTGATCTCCGCTCGGCCGGCTATAGGTGAATCCATCCCCACTCCTCGTCCTGAAGAAGTCGTGGTATTTGAGTCTTTCTTCTAGCGCGGGCTGGGTCTTCCGACCTGCGCTTTTCTCTGCGGCCTTCTCTTCTTCTATGGCATCGAGTTGGTGAACTTGAATCCCAACTCTATTTTGCTAATCTCTATCTTTATTCACATTTGCGAAGCTTTCTTGCGCATCCGTCCTCATTTTGATCTTTTCTGCCATTTTTACCTTATGAAGCCCTATCCCTCAAAAAGCGACCCCAAGGTAATAGGGGGGAGCGATTCCAACTTCGGGAGGGGCTAAAGAAATCGTATTTTGCTATTCCTTTCAAGTCTTCGAATAAGGGCTGGCACCAGGAGTGATTTTATTGTGCCAATCCTGATCCAGCTCTCCCTTCTTTCCTCGGGCGCCGGCCAAAGGTGTCCCTCTCTTGGTCTTCTGTCGGTGATGCCTGCAACATGGATCAAGTGCAAGGCCTCTTGGTGCTCATCGGAAAATTAAAGGAAGGGGGCCTCACAGGGGTTGGTCTAGCCCTTCACTTCGTTGCTCGCCGGATTCAGCCCCTGAAGGAGCGCAACCATCTGGGGTATCAATTTTGAGGGAAGGGATGATCCGAGCCGGGAATTGCCCGATTTAATAACGAAAGGGCAGATTTTTGCTCGAGTAGGTGATTTTTTTATCCCGAGCGTCGAGATACTCTCCAGATGCCCCAAGGCCTTCACTGCATCAAATCCTCCTCCCGAGGTGAGAAAGTTTTGCCGATAGATTTTTATATCCGTCTCTTGAATGACTTCTAACTTTTAATCTTTCTTTCCAAGATCGAGTGGCCTTTTTCAGCGACGCGACTCTTTCGGAAATGCCCGCTCGTATAGGCGATTCCCCGAAGCTGCCGCGAGCTTCCCTACGGGAGATCCGCCGACAAGAAGGGGAAGAAGACGGTGGCCAAGGACCCTGCGAAGCTCCGGCGCCCGACTGGTGGTCCCAAGATCCAGGAACCGTCAGCACGAGCCACGGTGCCTTCAGCTCCCCTTTCCTGCGAGCCCGCGGCACAACCGAGTCCAACTCCGCGACTCGGGCGGTCGAGAGGAGCCCAGAGTGCCAGTCGGCGGCGCCCCGAGTGGTCCCTCCGGGAGCGGCTCGGCCACTCGGAAGAAGCCCCCGATGAGGATGAAGAAGTCCGACAGGTTTGTTATCGTATCGACTCTTGTTTGACGTGTTTCGCCGTCTTGTTTACTGATAGTTCTTCTCGTAGGAATCCTTCGCTCGATGCTCCCGTCGATACACCGTCTAAGGCTCCTGAAGAGGCTGGGCTTGCAGAGATTCAAGTCTTGGTCGAGGGGGCCTCGCCCGGGGACACAGGAGCGCCCCTCGGGCCTCAGCCGCCTTCGCCGATGCCTCGTGCTTCAGTATTAGGCTCTGCTACTCAGGAGCCCATCACCCGTCCGTCTCCCGAGGTTGAAGAGATCTCCCGGGTTCCGCGAGCTCTGCTGCTGACTCATAATGCAAATTGCGTGGGTTGATGAGGAGGGCGACTTGAAGCTCTAGACGACTTGGAGGAGGAGAGGGAGAGGAATGACTTTTGATCATGCCATTTGCTTGCGCGCTAGCAGGGTAAAATTTTCTCTACTCTCGCCTCTTCTTGCTTACGTCGGTCGATGTAGTCACCTTTTCTGTGATGATTACGAGAAATTAGGGGCGCTCCAGAAAAGAAGTCAGAGTACCTCGAAGATGCTTCGGAGGTCCGACGCCAGAATATCTGGTGAACTGGAAGCGAGATCAAGTTTGGACACGCAATGAGCTTGCGAGCTCTTGATTAGAGGTCGGTATTTGGCCGAGAAGGAGACTCTTGACAAGAAGATAGATGTCATCGGCTCCCTTCGAGGTAGATATTTCCCGAACCATTTCATGCTTTCATTTAATCATCTGGTTTTTGATCTTCTTATCTTTGTGTCAGCTCGGGACTCTGTTAATGTAAAGCTCCAGGGGCAACTTAAAGCTTCGGAGAAGGAGCTAGAAGGTAGGGTCGGCAGCTTGGCCCTCCCATGTCTTCATTGCTTTCTTGGTACTTCTTAATACTCTGTCCTGTAGATTATAAATTCAAAACTCGAGCGCAATACGCATTTTTTAACGAGAAGGTTCAAACCCTTGAGACATCTTGCGCTAAGCTTTGTGAAGCCTCCGAGCCGTCGTTGATCTTGCTTTATCCCAGAGACGAGAAGCCACTCAGCAGGGACCAGGTCATCTCTCGACTGGAGGAAGCCCCCGAGGCACTCAAGAGACTCTTGAAGGAGACGGCGACCAATGGTGCTAGCCAGGCTTTGGCGATCACCAAGTCGCTCTATCCCCGAGTGGATCTTGAAGCCGTTAAGGAAGGCTACGCCTGTAATGTAGATGAAGATCGGGCCGTCGAGCTCTGGGAGGAAGTCAAGGACACCTCTACGGCCATTGTAGAAACTTTGGAGCTGTAAACGAGATATATGAAAATTTCTCTTTGTTCTTGCATTTTGTCTTTCATGTATGTTGCTTTGTCCGAGTGGTTTTGACATATCGTTGTCTGACTAGTCTAGCCCCCAGGCTCTGAGGCGTGGTTCATGACGCATGTCTTTGAGTCTTAACATCGTAGGAGCAAACCACTCGGACGCATAAATCACGAGAAGTTTGAACGAAAATAACTTTTAAGAGCGAACATTCATTCATAAAGAAACAATTTAATTACAAAGTTCAAGTGAAAAAATGACGTAGCTGTTCTATGTTCCAAGTGTTGTTGACTGTCGTTCCATCTTCACGCTTGAGCTTATAAGCTCCAGGGCGTATCACCTCATTGATGACGTAAGGGCCTTCCCAGCATGGGGAGAGCTTATGCTCGCACTACATTTCTTTCTAAGGACCGAGATCTCCTTTAGAAAACGCGGCTCCTCACATTGCGTCCGTGATAGCGATGTAAGCCGAAGATATTTTGGATCGAATTGTTGCGATGTCACCGGCTTCTTCCGGTCGGTCGGGTCTTCTTGCGGCTCTCTTCCAACGCGACTTCTTCATAACTTCCGAACCGTGGGGATCCGAATTCTAACTTCGGTGGGAGGACCACCTACGAACCATACACCGGGAAGAAAGGTGGTCGCCGGTTGCTCTGAGAGGTGGTTCGCAGTCCCCAGGGCACCGAAGGCAATTCTTTGACCTACCGAGTGGCGTAAGGTTTGAGACGATCGAAAATCCTTGCCTTTAGGCCTTGTAAAACCATGTCGTTGGCTCGCTCAACCTGCCCATTACTTTGGGGGTGCGCTACTGATGCGAAGCAGATTTTTATGCCGAGTTCGCCGCACCAGTCTTGAAATATGCCACCTCTAAATTGGGTGCCATTATCCATGATTATCCGGTTTGGTACGCCGAATCTAACCACGATTTCATGGAAGAATTCTTTGGCCTTTGCAGCCGTCATTGTGTCGACTGGCTGGGCCTCAATCCATTTGGTAAATTTATCGACGGCCACGAAGAGATGAGTATAACCGCCTTGGGCCTTCTTCAAATGTCCCACCATGTCCAGCCCCCAGACCGCAAACGACCAGGTGATTGGGATGGTTTGTAGCTCTTGTGCTGGTTTGTTCATCTGTCGCGCAAAGAACTGACATCCTTCGCATGTCCGGACGATGCCTCTGCATCGGTAATAGCAGTCGGCCAAAAAAATCCCTGACGATAAGCCTTGCCAACTAGAGTTGATGACGCCGCGTGATTACCACAAACTCTCAAGTGGATTTCCTTGAGGAGATCTCTTCCTTCTTATTCTAATATGCACCGTCATAGTACACCAGAGGAGCTCTTGCGATATAGTTCTTCCCTGATCACCACGTAGCTCTTGCTTCGGCGTATTATTCGTTCGGCTTGCACGCGGTCTTGGTAGTTAGTCCCGTCAAATAGTCGGATCTGGAGCTGTCAATCGGGGTAATGACTAGGACTTGAACTTCAACGTTCTTCTTGGTGGGGCATCAGGCTTGACCGAGTCTTGATTGTGGGCTTATGAATTTCTTCGATGAATACTCCCACGGCATCGTGGTAGCAAGATCCCATTTTGCGGCTCGTCGGCCGCTTCATTGTCCCGACGGAGCACATGAGCGAGTTCGGGCCGTCAAAGTTGCCTTCCGACTGCGTACCTCCTAGCAAAGAGGGCGCCATGTTGTCTTCGATCTGGGACCATTCTTTTTGCACTTGATTGACCACGAGCATTGAATCTCGTGGACCGTAAGCGTCGGATCTGAGAGATATGGCGTACGGAGCCCATGGATGAGTGCCTCGTGCTCGTGGCGTTGTTTGATGCGGAAAAAGTATCTGCGAGCGTACCTCAACCTTCCTCCACTTGGTGATATGAGCACAATGCCAGCCCCTTTTGGCCGAGCATGATGGAACCATCAAAATACATCATCAATACTCGAGCTCCTTGACGATCACGGTTTTTGAAGTTCCGTCCATTCGGTAGTGAAGTCGACGAGCGCTTGAGACTTGATGGCGGTGTGAGGCTTGAATAGGATATCAAAAGCTCCAAGCTCGTTTGCCCACTTTGCAATTCTCGGTGGCCTCCCGGTTGTGAAGTATATCTCCTATTGGGAAGGAGGTGACCACCAAATAGTATGCTCTTGGAAGTAGTGCTTGAGTTTGCGAGATGTAAATCTGACATATAATAATTTACATACATGCGGATCTGCTTTTAGATTCACTCGGGACCTCATTGTGAAGTAGACCGGATCTTGGGTCTTCTCCATGTGGCCCGGCTCCTCCCTTTCTACGATGACCACAGCGCTGACTACTTGAGTCGTTGCCGCGATGTTAAGTAGCAAAGGTTCCTCTGGCATCGGCAAAACCAAGACCGGGGGTGTTGTTAAGAAGGTCTTCAAATCTTCAAACGCTTGATGTGCCTCTGGCGTCTATTGGAACTTGTCCTGCTTCTTGAGGAGTTTAAAGAATGGCATACCTCGCATACCCAGTCGGGAAATAAACCTGCTGAGTGCGGCCATGCATCCTGTAAACTTCTGGACGTCCTTCTGGCAAGTCGGTGCTTCCATATTTAATATGGCCTTGATCTTCTCTGGGTTGGCCTCAATGCCTCGTTGGGATACGATAAACCCGAGCAGTTTTTCCCAAAAATACTCTAAAAACACACTTCTCGGGATTAAGCTTCATGCTAAAAGCCCTTAGACTCTCGAACGTCTCGGTCAAGTCGGCGATAAGGTCCTTCCTCTCCCAAGTCTTTACAACGACATCGTCCACGTATGCCTCCATATTGCGTCCGAGCTGGGCGTGAAAACATCATTGTATTGTGCATCGTCGTTGCACCAAAGATTTTTCAACCCGAACATGCCATCGTGGTATAGCAAAAGGTTAGAAGGCGTGATGAATGAAGTCTTGGTATGTTCTTCGCCTTTAGGCGAATCTGATGGTACCCTGAGTAGGCATCGAGAAAACTCATAATTTTGCACCCGACGGTCGAGTCAACCACCTGATCAATTCAAGGTAGCCCAAAGGGATCCTTCGGATATGCCTTGTTGAGATCAGTATAATCAACGCACATGCGCCAAGTTTTATTCTTCTTTTGAACTAGTACAGGGTTCGCCAACCAATCTGGATGATACACTTCTTTTATAAAGCTGCGACTAATAGCTTGGTGATCTCACCTTGATGGCGTTACGATCTGGAAGCGGAACCGACGGAGTCTTTGCTTGATAGGCTTTGTCTTTTCATCGACGTGTAAGGAATGGTCGATCACCTCCCTAGGAACACCCAGCATGTCGGATGGTTTCTAGGCAAAGATGTCCTTGTTAGCCTAGAGAAAGGTGGCGAGAGCGCCTTCCTATTTATCCTCGAGCCCTAACTTGCGTCAGTCGTTTTGGACGAGTCAGATTGGTCGAGGATGATTCTCTTGGTTCCTTAAATGGGCTTCATCCCTGACATGGCCTGCTTCTTGGATGGGACATCGCCTTCTTCTTGCAACATGGCAACCACTACTTGGATTTTCTTCCCTTCGGCGGTCGCCTCCTGCAGCTCAGCAAGTTCATAATTCTCTCGGTTGCATTCCAAAGATCGCTTTACGTCGCTGCGAACCATGATGATGCTTCTGGGTCCCAGCATCTTCATCATCAAGTAGGTGCAGTGCGGGGCGTTCATGAACCTAGCCAGACCGGGCCTTCCCAAGATAGCGTGGTACGCTGTCTCGAAATTGGCCACCTCGAAACTTACATACTCGGTCCGGTAGCTATCTTTGGTACCAAAGTGACGGGCAAAAAAATGCCCGATTGGAAGCGAATGCCCGGGGATTACCCCATGGAACGGCTGAGTGCTCGGCCTTAGCTCGGAGCGGGGGATGTTCATATCGTCGAAGGTCTTGGCGAATAAGACGATGAGTCCGCTCCCTCCATCGATCAATACCTTCTTGAGCTTTACATTGCGAATGACAGGGTCGAGCACTAGAGGGTACTTACCAGGATGTAGAACCCGGTTGGGTTGATCTGAGCGATCGAAGGTGATAGGGACCTCACACCACTTAAGATACTAGGGGGTCGCTGGTTCCATCGCATTGATCTCCCTAGCGGTGAGCTTTTGCTTCCGCTTGGACTCGTATCCGGTAGAGCCTCCGTAGATGTAGTTCAGTTCTTGCTCGGGCTCTTGGTAGCCGTCCTCGTCTGGAAGGTCTTTCTTCTTGGCCACCTCATCCTTTGCTGGGGCCGGCTGTTTGTGGCTTTCCCGCGCAAAACGCTTCAGGGTGAAGCAGTCCTTGGCGGCGTGCTTTCCCTTGGGGTGGAAGCCTCCCTCCGCATGGCTTGGGGCCGGTTGCATTCTGTTACCGCAACTAGCTCCTAGCCTTTCCGCTTCTTATCTTTGTGCTTGGAGGACACGACCTTGTCGCCTTTGTTCTTCTGCTGTAGGAGATCTTCTTGGCGCTCGGCCAAGGCATCTGAAGCAGTGGCATAGCGGTCGGCCAACGCAAACATCTCCTTCACAGAGGTCGGGGGTTTCCTGGACATTTTCTTGATTAGATCAGGATCACTTACCCCTTTCTGAAAGGCTGCCACCACCACAGCGTCAGATACGTCCCTGATGGTGTTCTTCTTCTGCATGAAACGCTAGATGAAATCTCTCAGCGTCTCGTCCTTCTTCTAGTGAAGCTGGTATAGGTCCCACGGAGTGCCAGGCCTCTCGTAGGTTCCATGGAAGTTCATGATGAATTGATCGCAAAGATCGCTCCAGGAGTCCACCGAGTTCGCAGGAAGTCCCGTGAGCCATGCTTGAGTCGAGGGGGTGAGATTGACTGGCAGATAATTCGCCATCACATTACGATTGCCCGGCCTTATAGCGCGGGGCATAGACCTGCAGCCAAGCTTCCGGATCTTGCTCCCCGTCAAACTTAACAATGCCCTTAGGGTTGAAACCTTTGGGCCATACCACTCGGCGTAGCCGAGGAGTGAATGCTTGGATCCCTTCAATGGATCTCTCATCATGATGAGGGGGAGAACAGCGTGGCGAGCCTCTGGCTCAGTGATTGTCTTCAGCGCATCGTTCCGACCCCGGCGATGATAGTCTCTATGGTCGTCGTAGTCGTCGTACCTTCGATCACTTCGTCGATTGTGGCGGTCCGGCGCTTCGTTATCGTCGTGGTGCCGCGTCATTCTTCCTCATCACGCTCTTGCCGTGCGGCGGTGATGTCTTAGCGGAGGTCACGGTTGAGAATTCGGTGGCGTCTCGGACGGTGGTGTGGCGGCGATCGCTGAATTCGGTGGTTGCGATCCGGCGCTAGCGACCACGACCCGGCGCGTGAGAGCGTGAGTGCTCTTCCCCTACCGGCTTCTCCTGATTCTGGCGAATCGCGCGGCTATCACCATGGCCTTGATACGGGCCACGATTGGGGTTGCTTAGTGTGCAGCGCAATCATTGGATCGATGTATCAAGAAGCGTCTTTGGCGACGGCGTTACTGCGGCGGTGTATGGAAAACGACTTGGTCTCCCAACTGGTCGCGAGGATGTCCTCGCGGACATGGCGGCCGTGCAATCGAAGCGATCGTGTCTATACCTTCTTTCCCTTACGGAGTAGACGATCTTCCTCCACAGCCTCTTGAACCTCTTGCTGACGTTGGAGATCAGTCTTCTATTCTTATATCGCGAAGATGCCACGCAGATCGCAGCAAATTCCTATGACGCCGACTGGTTCATTAGCCGAGTCAGAGCGACAAACCTGAGATGGATCAGCCTGACCACTACCAGATTGGATCTGGTTTAGGTCTAGGCGAACGAGTTCTCCGCGTGCATCTGCGATGAAGTCTAGGCTTCCGAAGCGAAAAGCCTGGCCGGAGATGAAGGTGGCAGTGATTCCACCGATCACTGCCATCGAGTCTGTAGGAAAATATTATAGCGCTTCCCCTACCTGGCGCGCCAACTGTCGACTTTTGTAGTCGGCCATAAGTTTATGGGGCAGGCGCTAGATCTCAAACTCAAAGGTCACACAAGACAAGGGTTTCGACAGGTTCAGGCTCTCACGAAGTAGATAATACCCTGATCCTGTGTGCTAGGATTATATGAATCTCTTGGATCTAAGGATGCTCAAAGAGCAATATGCTCTGGGCGATATGGTGTGTTGCGGTATAGCTTGATTGCTCCGTTGCTCGATGTCTCTGTTGTTGCCCGCCCCTTCCCTTATATAATGGGGATGGCACGGCTTACAGAGTTACGATCGGTCTAAGAGATTCCGATCGGTTCTGAGATTCTAATCGGTTCTGAGATAGAGTTTACATCTTTATCTACCCTATTAACGACTCGGATTACAACCGTATCTTTTATATCTAAATACGTATTCAACTTTCTATGGGATGTGCCCCCTTCCATACGGCAGCAAGGCTTGGTGTGGGGTTTATCCTTTGGGCCTTCAACTTGGGCCTCCTTTCTCCTCAGGCGATGCTGGGCCGGTCATGAAGATACCTGGTTTCATATATTCCACAACGGTCTAGCCTAGGACCAGCACGTACCGCCGTTGAACATTCTTTCAGCTTGTTTTGACTAGTGTGGTTCTGGTTTTTCCTTTGCAACAAATAATACCTGTCCAAACTCCACTTACTATTAACCACAGGAAAAGTACCTTGCAATCACTTTGTCAACTTTGAGTCACGATTCTGTCATTATCGATCGGACCTTGACAAGTGTAGGGTAGGCGGTAAGAGCTTGGTGTTAGCTTGGCGTGTGAGATCATCCACAGCCCATATATTAGTAGTCCATAGGCACTAACCCTCTTGTGAGTTCTCTGTTTGTTGCTCCTAATGATGGCGGGTATTCCAAGCAATCATAGAACAGCAGACGGTAATGGGAATGAACATGAGGACCCTCTCACACCAAAAGAACGGCGTTGGATCACTCACTTCAAGAGGATGCACAATCAGCATGAGATGCGAACTCGTGACACCCTTGATGCGATTCGAGAGCAATTGGCACCCTCATTTGAGCTTCAAGTGCAAATAGCACAACTTCTTGGTCTGCCCCAATGGAGCCCTTTGGTCATGCTTTGGGCCAACGCGGCGCTCCACCGGTTGTCCCTGCTCCTTTAAATGTGGTGGATCAAGAGGAGGACAACTACGCCGCTGACACCGAAGACGACTACATGGTAAATGTGAACAACGGCCAACCTCATTATCGACTCCACAATAATAGGCAAGGTATGGCTAGAAATCAGCATGATCAAAGGGAAGAATGTGATGATTCTATGGCAAAAATGAAATTTACTATGCTTCCTTTTGATGGAATTTATAATCCTGATGTTTATCTAGATTGGGAGTTGGCGGTAGATCAAAAATTTTCTTGCTATGACTTCTCTGAGCCTAGAAGGGTTCGCGCTGCCACTAGTGAATTTAATGGCTTTGCATCTATTTGGTGGAAAGAACTTTGTAGAACCAACCGTGATGTACCTACAACTTGGGATGGGTTGAAGCGTACCATGAGGGCTAGATTTGTTCCTATATACTATGCTCATGATTTATTGAATAAAATGCGATGTTTTAAGCAAGGTGATAAAGCGGTTGAGAATATTATCGAGCATTGCAAATTGGCATGTTAGCATTGTGGGTTAGAAAAGAGTGAAGATGAAAATGGCTAGGTTTTGGGTGGGCTTAGCCGAGAGATACAGGACATACTTAATTATAAAGAATACAATTCTATCACTCGTTAGTATCATCTTGCTTTGAAAGCGAAAGGGAAGTGCAGGGTCGACGATCGGCGGCGAGGTAATCTTGGAGGCTCTTTCACATCCAAGTCGGTCCACATCAAGCGAAGGTGGCATCTTACATTCGGACGTCGCCTTCACTGTTGCCCATGTCTCCTCTACAAACACATACGGAGCCAAGTAAGTCATTGCAAAACAAGCTCAGCGAAGAGTGCATCATCCATTGCAACTCTTTGACGGACAAGAGAAGTACAATGTTTTCCATGCAAGGGACATGGTCATGTGATGCGCGATTGTCCAAACCAGCGTGCTTTAATAATACGAGAAAATGGTGAGTATTCTAGTGCTAGTGACATTGGCGAAAATGAATATGCTCTTGCTGTCACTAACAACTGCGAGAACAAAAAGAAGAGATTTGTGATCTTTGCCTCGTGGAAGAAGTATCCAGACTCTTGTTGTCACGCATCTCTTGCATTTGCAACCCACACGTGATGAGCCAAATCAGCGCCATACCATCTTCCAAACAAAGTTTGTAGTCAATGAACGAGCAGTGCATGTTATTGTTGATAGTGGTAGTTGCAACAACCTTCCTAGTGTGAGCATGGTCGAGAAGCTTGGCTTGGCTACATGCCCGCTACAACAACCATACGAGATTGAGTGGCTCAACTCTAATGGTCAGGTTAAGGTAACAAAAACCGTTCGAGTACCTATTTCTATCGGTTCATATCATGATCATGTTGTTTACGATGTTGTACCCATGGATGCTTGTTCTCTTTTGTTGGGTAGACCGTGGATATATGATATAGATGCCACACATCATGGTAGGACCAATGAGTACACTTTCATGTTTAAGGGGAAGAAAATAATTTTGGAACCAATGACGCTTGCTGAGTTACTTAAGGTTGCAACACAACATGCTAAGAAAGAGCACGTTCGTAATGACACTAAAATGAAGAGTGTAGCAAAACAATTAAATTCACCTAAAGCAACAAATGAAAAATCTAATCGTAAATTAAAAGGTGTTGTTTTGTTAGCTACCAATGTCATTGCGCATGATGGCATCACTACAGGTTTGCAACAATCTGTTTCTTTGCCTCCTGTCGTCACTAACCATTTGCAGGCATATGAGAAGGAGTGAGGGGCGACTCAATTCAGAAGGGAGGATGATGAGGACATCAACCCGAAGGATACGATCGCTGCCACTATTTCCCCTCCGGCTGTGACATCTTCATCGCAAAAGGGCCTTAATCCAGGAGCTCGGCCTTTCAAGCCCAAGACAAAGAACCAGCTCCTCAAGCACACACGCCAAGGACAGCCCACGCGCCAAGGAAGACTCGTATGGAAACCCAAGATGCCAAAAAACCCGGGTCGGCCATCCAGCAGCACACCAACTTCAAATAGGCGTAACTTGGGTTTCCGGACTCCGTTTTTGGCGTATGACCAACCGTTTGAAAGCTTAGGAGATAAGCTTTCCAATAGACCCGGCCTCACCTTCCAATTCGCTCCAGATAAACAGGAAAACACAGAACAATATCACGGGCCAAATCTGTCGGTCTTTGCATCACCGTATTTTTGGGCCTATCGTAAGGGTTTGCGTGGCAGTGACCCTATTTTTGGGCCTATCGTGTCCCAAGTCTGGTCTCTAC
Organism: Otatea glauca; assembly: GCA_036346275.1. NCBI lineage: Eukaryota > Viridiplantae > Streptophyta > Magnoliopsida > Poales > Poaceae > Otatea > Otatea glauca. The sequence goes on along the minus strand of CM070716.1, from coordinate 6,051,357 downwards.
CTATATAATGCCCTGCCATCATACTTTGGGGTTGATGTTTTGTTGTGTTTTGTAGACCCGTAATGCGTCCCTCCTCAATCTTGCGTGTGTCGACTAGACCACGAGTTGAAAGCAGAACCTCACCTTGTTTTCTCTGAGATTATTGGATTGAAATTGCTATCACCTTGTTCTTGCATGTTCTTGGTTGCGGCGGTACAAGGATCGTCGATCTTTGATTGGTTGATCGCCTCGTGTGGTGACGTTGCGATTGTTTGGTTGCTGATCTTGTGGTTCCAAATCATCGTATCGTTCTCATCAGAAGGTCAGGACAACCCTTGTGCACATCAGTGGACAAGAAGGTAGTTGAGGTCGAAAAGGTTATATCAGATGCAGCACTTGCCACTCTGCAATCGAAGACACTCAAGCAAAAGACCTCCTCGACTCGTCTTGCAACCTCGTACATGCTTGGCATGGTGAAGAGCCATCATCCGGACCTGGACTTCTCATGATTGGATGAAGGATTCGATTGTGAGGCGAGAGAAGCTGCCGACCACATCGAGTTCTTCACAGACCTTGCTGAGAGGTTCGTGGACGGATTGGAGCTATCACTTGGCGATTATGATGCCAACCAAGGTCCTTTGGCCTAACCATGCCAATGTAAAGATCGACACTTTTCTTGTTACCGCGGTCTTTAATGATAGTACCAATTCATCTGCTTGTCCATCGTGCTTTATCTACTATTTCCTTGTCGATGAAATAGAGTAGCACGAGTAGATGCAAACCTGATTTTAGCAATCATAGACCCTCAGTAAGCGTCTTTGTGGTTGAACACATGCCTATTTATATCTACATGTAATGCTAGAAAAACTTTCGTTAAATGACTTAGCCCCCGAGTGTACACTCGGAGAAGCCATACGTAACATAAATGCTATATACGTTGAGTAGAACACTATACGACGTTTGCAAGCCTTTATCGACCATGTGACTAGACTCTGTAGCAAAAAAGAACTTGCCGAGTAACGCATGTAGAATTGACTAGAGGTCTTGTCTCCTGTCGGCCGCTGAGCGTTAGATGTCTAACAATCTGATGCTCGTATACTCGCAGGATAGAATTACTCATTGTCAGATTCAGGCATGGCAACGCTTTAGTTTTGTTTACTAATTTGCTAAGTGTGCAATCGAGTAAATGCGTGCAAAAAATCGCATGTTCCAAAGATAAAGAGAAGGCTGAGCCTACTATGCCCTACTCGATAATTGTATCGATCGAAAAGCGAGAGAGCAAATAAGGTACAAGGTTACCTTAGCCCTCGACTCCTTACTCGATGATGTATCATTGGGTAGGTAGTAGAATGACACAAAGCACAATATCTTAATGTAGCCCTCGACTTTTTACGATAGTGGATTGAGCCAAAGAGTGAGGCATTAGCATCACCGATACATTGCGACTCCAACCTCTTATTGATAGATACATTGACGAGAGTGGAACTAGATATTGAAAAATCGATCGATGCTAGCCCTGACCGTCTACTCGATGAATGCATCGATCATACGGTAGAGCATATGCATTGATAAAATGCATGATGTAGCCCCACCCTCCACTCGATGGCTATATCGAAGAAGGTAAACATAAGCATCGGTTGCAACCCTTACACACGAAGAATGAGCCCCAGAGCAAATTGGTGAAATAGAATCAAGCGGACGAAGTAGATGAACAACATAACTTCATTGCGGTGATTGAACTCTATTACATTTTTAGCGTCTTTACGGCTTCCACGTGGCGCACCATAAAATGGCATCTCTTGGTTTGCACCTTATGCAGCGTGACCAATGTCTAAATGGATTGGGGCGGCGTGAATCTAGATGGATTGCGATTACGGTGCGACTTGTTCCCTAAGCTATAAATAGATGGGACACTGTAGTCACTGCCACAACTCATCTTTTCTCTTGTCCTTTGCTCACAGTTCCTTAGTCCTTCCCTCGCATCCATGGCTTCTCCTACATCATCGCCTCCCTCTTTGGTCATCTTTGTGAATCCCTCCCCTATCATGCTAGCCATAGTTTCTCTGGGAGGATCATCTCTCTCGATGAGGAGGATGAGATTGATTGGAACCTATTGAGAAGAAGGTTTGGCGAAGAGGGAGGGCGAAGTTACAAGCAAGCTAAGGTCATTGCCGAAGGAGATGATGCCACCGTTGCTCCCCTCATGAGAGCGAGATGCCACCGTCGACACACAAGGAGAAGAAGGTGGGCAGCCAGGTGTCGAGAGAAGGTGGTGAAGCTCAAGGCAGCTTCATCGGCCCGCGCTTGCTCGCCCTCAAGCCATCGCGGTGCTTGGAGGTCTTCTTTCCATCAGCTGGTCTATCCGGTGGGAGCACGGCCCTTGCTCGCCCTCCAAGCCATCATGGCATTCGGAGGCCCTAGGCGGAGAAATCGCCTTCTCCGTCAATAAGCGGCGGAGTTTTTAGCCTCTTCAACCACACTCAAGGCTAGATCTATACGGGACCTGTTTGTTTGATTTTGGAGGTCTTTGGAAAAGCGATGAGACACGTTAGAGGACGCAGTAGTAGCTTGATCTACCTATCTAACCTTGTCATAATGTAAATTTTGTTTGTATAATATAATGGAACTTATACTTACAGAATACACATGTAATGCAATGTGTTCTTCATTTACGTGAAATTTTCTCAAGCGGTGGATATTCCATGAGTTTTCAAGTATAGTGCCTTTCGATGTTGATAGCCACACAGATCACAGTCGAGTCACTTCGACCACCACATAGGACCTTCCACTTGGCGATAGCTTATTGCGATTGTCTTGCTACGCACCTTTCATAGTACTAAGTCTTTGGCGGTGGCGCTCAATCCTAGATTTTTGGCCATGATATTTGCGTAAGGCATGGTGATACTTATTGCTCAAATGGATGCTCGATCTTTGAACTCTCTGAGTACATTTACATCTGCTCGTACTGCTCTTGTTCCTCTTATAAGTAGTTATCCACTCGAGGTGAATTGAACATTAACTTTCGATCGAAAGTGTGGCTTCTTCTCCATAGATCAAGAAAAACAACGTTTCACGGTGGCTCGACTAGTCGAATCGAACAACCCATAGCAGGGGAGTTCCTGCGCCCTTGGGTCGAGTAAGCCTTGAGCCTATCGAACAAGTGGGTCTTGATCCCCTACAAGATTAAGCCATTGGCTCGTTCGACTGTTACTTTGAGGATGAGCCACGGAGCGAGACGAGTTTGATACCTAATTCTTTGCAAAGACTATGAAAGTATTGCTTTTGAGCTGCTACAATTGTTTGTGATTACGATTAGGGATGCTAAATCGAGTAACAATGCTCCTCATGAATTTCTTAGCTACTTACGAGGTGATGTTCTGTGGGTCCGGCCCGATCCACTTCTTGAGCGTGTCGATAGACACAAATAGAAACTTGTAACCTCCTTGGGCTCTTGGGAGCGGTCCCAAGATATCCAAGCCAGACATGAAGAAGGGCCAAGGCAGGAGGAATAGTTTGCGGTGCTTGGGTTGGTCGAGTGGTTTGCTTCTTAGTAGAATTGGCTCTCATACTTTTCACTAGCTCACAAGCATCCTAGAGGGCAGTCGGCCAATAGAATCTTGTCGAAAAACTTTCCCAACCAAGGTGCGATAGGACGCATGGTTGCCGCTGATGCCTCTATGGACATCGAGCAATATTTTATTGCCCTCTTCCTGAGTGATGCACTTCATCAAGATTTCGTTACTCCCCTTTCGGTGAGCTTGCCATCTACCAATGTGTATAAACAGACTTACGCGCAATTTTCTCTACTGCGGCATCATCGTCAGGGAGCTTTTGACCTTCGAGATAGGCTTGGAATGAAGTCATCCAAGTCGGCTCGCGTTCGAGTAGTGCAGCTTCCGTGTCTGCGATTCTTCCACGTTGACTCGACTAGGCTATTGATCGAGTTGGGCGACATCGCGCTTCCGTCGGAAACAAATGGTATAAGGAGTTTCTCAATGAAGACTCCTGCTGCCGTGGGAGAACGAGATGAAGCTAGCCTTGCAAGTTCATCGGCTGTGGAATTGTCACATCTACTGATATGCCTTACCTCGAGCCCTTTGAACTTGTGCTCCAACTTGCGAACCTCTTGAGATCGCCACCATGTTGTCGTCCAGAAACCTTTGGTACTCATACGCACTTGGTTTACAACTAGCTATGAGTCCCCTTTCACGAGTAGTCATCTGATGATTACTGATGCGGTGTAACATCCCAAAAATTTAGTTTTGGAATGTTGAATTCAAAAATAAACTATTTGCATTTTTCTTGAAGTAATTCGAGCTTAATTTGAATTTTCCATTAATGGAAGGATTTAATTTGACAAAACTATTCATCAAACTAAAGATTTTCAGTTTTAGTTGGGTTCATTATTCTATAAGGAATTTTTTGTATTTTAGAAATTTTTTACGAATTTATTTGATATTTATTTGAATTTGTTTGCACTTATTTGAATTCATGGATTTTTCTTAAATTGGAAAATGTTTTAAAATATCAAAAAGCCTTTCGGGCCGAATCTTCCTCGGCCCATTCTTCCTCATGACCACGTCGGCCGGTCGTGCGGCCAGCTCGCTTGCGCCCATTTCGCCTCGTGGCCCGGCCAGATCGCGGCTGCGAAACCTAAGCGTGCCCGTCGTCCGATCTTGATCCGGTGTGGTCTCGTGGAGCCCGTGGCGCTTCGATGGGGCCGTCCGTCGAACCCGTTCGCGATTCGATGCAGCCATGTCATGTTGCCAAAACCCTAACCTAGCGCCGCTAGAGTCCTCGCGCCGCCTGCTTGCCGCTCTCGGTTTCGGTCGAGCCTGCGCCTCCGAGGGCTATAAAGCACCACCGCACCCTTGCCCGAGGTCAGCAGTCTCGCCACCGCACCCGCGCCCCATCTTCGTCGCCCAAGACCTCGCCGACCATAGCAACCTCACAGGAGTTGTGCCGTCACCGAAACTTCTCGTCATCACTTGGTCTCTCGGTCCACCTCCACCTTAAGCCGGCGGTTCTTCGTCTTTGCCGCGTCGTGCTCTTCCCGATCCGCCCGTGCCGTGCCGATCCATCACCTTTCCGCCGTTGGCCGTGGCTTCTTCCTCGCGTCCGGTGAGCTTGCACCTTCGTCGCTCACCGTCGTCCTCCTTCGCTTCGTGGTGTCCGTTCGATCACCTGCGAGCGCTTCAGATTGCACCACGTATCCCCCGCCACAGTCTCGCTTCTCGGTAGTCCGTCAGCCATGTCGCCGGATGTGTGGCCGACGTGGCCGTCCACGTCGGCCTTGATCGGCGGCCGTGTGTGCGTTGCGTCAGCAGCACGTGTCGCCCCGTTAGCGATGACGACAGTGGTGACGTCAGCCCTAGCCTCGTTACGTGAGCCGGTTCCGTGAACGGTAGCATCCGTGGACTCGGTCCATGCAGAGGGTCCCACCTATAGCCTTATAGGATTTTCGATTTATTTCTTTATTCGGAAATTGATTGATGTCATCGGCGTTGCGCAATAAATCGTTTTCCGTATAAAAATAAATCGAAGTATTTTCGATTTTCAACCTTTTTCTCTGAATTTAATCTTTCGGAGGCCGTTCTCGCTTATCTGAACTCCGATTGAGGCGATTCAAGTTTTAAATTTTATAAAATCAAGATCTATCTTCGAGCCATTTATTTTAAATTTTGAGCTTGTTTGAGTCTCTGTTGGTATTTATTTGGTTTCGTTGCTTCTTTTAGGTGAGCGCTAATTAGAGGCGAGCGAACGACTTGAACCACCGGAATTTCACACGGGTATAGAGTGTTTCATAAAATGTGGAATGTGGAATTGTTGGGATGTGAGCAGGAGTTCACTATTGTTTTGTTGTCTATCATTGATCTATCAATTATTTATTTATGTTTTCATAAATATGCTTTCAATCTATTTATTGTATTTCAATACAAGTTATTGCTTTCTGCAAATGAACCATATAGCCATCATTGTCAAGCCGTGCATGAATATATTGCATCAATTCCCTACGGCTTGCTGAGTACTTTTTGTACTCACGGCTATACACCTTTATTGATCAGTTGCTGAGGAAGGATCAGGAAATGCTGAGTATCATGAGGAGGAATTCTATGAAGACTACGTGGATTAGGAATGCGTTCCCCAGACGATTACTGTGGCATGTCAGATAGCTCAAGTTATCTTTTTACGCAATAGTATTTGTTTCTTAAGCCCTTAAGGCATAATGGTGTAAACATTGACCATAAGGTCGTTTGCTTTATTCAATAATAATTTGCTTCTTCTTAGTTAATTCATTGTATGGAATGATATTACATCTATGTTTCCACTGTGTGCACTAGCGTGATCCTGGACTAGTGCAAGATACCTGAGAGGTTTGGTTACAAATCGGGTCGACACCTGACTATCGCGAAGTCTGTTGACCCGTCCTAAATTCGCAATATTGTTTGAACCTTGAAAATCGAGTTGGATAACGTATTTTAAATTCTCACCTGTCGGGGATTTGAGCACGATGCCAGCCCCCGAGCCTTGAAGTGTGAGCGACCCAGCGAAGAACATCGTCCAATGGTCATCGACCACCTCGCGATCCTTTTCTTCGACGTGTGTCCATTCTGCGATGAAGTCTACCAAGGTGCCTGACTTGATGCTAGTACGCGGTGCGAAGTCGACCTAGAACTCGTTGAGTTCAACCGCCCATTGCGCAATTCGACCTGTTGCTTCTCAGTTACGTAGCACCTCCTTGAGCGGATATGTTGTCATCACAGTAATTTTATGTGCTTGAAAGTAATGTCGCAGCTTTCTGGAAGTCATCAGGACGGCGTACAGCATCTTCTGTATCTGCGGGTATCGCAACTTGGCGTTGCAAGACTTTGCTTACATAGTAGATAGGCTTCTGGATTTTTGTCTTTTTATCGGGGCAATCCCGTTTGACCACTAGAACCGTGCTCACTACTTGAGGGGCAGTTGTAATGTACAAAAAGAACTCCTCTTTTTCATTAGGTGAGGTTAAGACTGATGGAGACGATAAGTACCTTTTCAGATCTCGAAAAGCCTCTTTTGCCTCCTTGGTCCACTCAAAGTTGTCCTGCTTCTTGAGCATTTTGAAGAAAGACAGTCCTCGTTCACCCATCCCAGAGATGAATCGGCTAAGGGCAGCGGTACATCCCATAAGCTTTTGCACCTCCCTTAACGTCCAAGGAGAACGCATTGATCGTCGGCCCTCAATTTTGCAGGTTAGCCTTGGCCTCATTGGACACTAGGAACCCGAGAAGCTTGCGGCGGGACACCGAGCGTGCACTTTTCAGGTTAAGCATCATTCGATACTTCCCGAGGTTATCGAACTTCTCCTCGAGTTCTTGATGAAGGTGCTTCTGCTTTTGACTTGACTACGATATCATCGACATACGCTTCAACATTGCGCCCAATTTGGGACTTCAAACAATTTTGAATCTGAGCGTTGATCGTAGCACCAACACACTTTAAACCAAAAGGCATCTTAATATAACAAATTATACCAAAGGGAGTAGTAAAAGCGGGTTTTTCCTCATCCTCTGCTGACATGCTAATTTGGTGATACCACGAGTAGACATCTAGAAAACTAAGCAGTTCATAGCCCTTGATTGAACCCACAATTTGGTCGATCTGAGGGGGAGAGAAATGGGTCTTTAGGACAAGCCTTGTTGAGGTCGGTGTAGTCGGCACATTCTCCACACGCCATTGGGTTTCTTGATGAGGACCGGGTTACGCCACCACGTTGGGTGGGGACCTCTATAATGAAACCAACATCCGTGAGTTTGCCGACTTCCTCTTGTATGGCTTGCTTCACTCTTACTGCAAATCTTAGCTACTTACGCACCTTGGTTTGGCGCTAGCCTCCACAACTAGTCGATGCTCAATCACCTCTCTAGGGACTCTGATATGTTGAATGGTTGCCATGCAAACACATCGCGGTTTGCACGAAGAAAGGTGATGAGCTCGAGTTCCTATTTGGGGTCAAGTTTGGCGCCTACCTTAATCGTCTTGGAGGGCTCTGACAGGTTGATGGGCACCATCTTAATGCCTCCATCGGTCTACTCTCCCTTCTTACCCTTGTTGACTAAGCCTTTGGCGGCACTGTTGGACGTAGAAGCCTCGTTGACGCCCTTAGACTTGGCGCTTCCTCATCATGCGGTCTTGGCTACCAACCCACATAGATGCTCTACCATCTCGGGCTTTTCTTATACTTTTTGACTCAGCTGCACTAGTCTCCCTTGATTGTGAGGACTCCTTTTGGCGCGAGGATCTTGACGATCTAATACACATAGTGTACCATGGCCATGAACTTAGCGAGCATGGAGCGGCCTAAGATCACGTTGTAGGTAGTCTCAAAATCTGCCACATTGAAGAGGATCCTCTCGGTGCGGAAATTATTTAGCTTCCGAGCGTGGTGAAACTTCGATCGGCCAAGGTATAGAACATGATCACGGGGTTATCTTTGTGGAGCGGCTCTACTTCCCCCTAATTTTACCAAGATATCCCCACGTTATCCGAGGTCTTGGCGAAGATGAAAGACCATGTGGAGGTCTATCCTTGATGGTGATGAGTAATTGATTGTGTTTAGCATGAAGTGCTTGAGTTTGAGTTTGATTTGAATTAGATTTTCAAATTTGAAGCAATTTGAGTTGAGTCTGTGGGAGCGGCACTCTGGGCCTCTAGGAGGCGGTAGTCTTGTACTTGACACTGGGCCCAAGGGGTGGTAGTTATTTTCTGAAGAAGGGTTTTTCGCTAATTTTTAGTGCAAGCGGCACTACTAGGCCTCTAGGGAGGCGGTAGTGCCTGCCACTTTTTTGACGCACTATAGGCCCTAGGGAGTGGTAGTGCCGGTCTTCAAGCGAATTTGTGGGATTTCAATTTTAAAAATTGTGGGCAATGCTATGTGATGTGTTTCCTTGTTTTTGATGGTTACGGGACGTGGGTTTTGATCATGGTGAGGAGAAAGATGATTGGGACTAGGCGAGGTGCTTGTGGAGGTTCAAGCGATCGGGGGATCGCGGGAAGATGATCGGAGATGGAGTCGTGGCAAGCCATGAAGACAAGGAATGAGCAGATACTAGCTAGGCACTACATGGATCAATGAGGGCCATTGGATCTTGGTCTAGTTGATAGGTTAAGCGGGTCTAGTTAGTACGCTTTGAAAACCATGCAAGAAAACCCATTTGCTTGTTGGGTTTTGGGTTAGACTTTAAGGCTGTATGAGTGGGTCAATCCTAGCCCTTGATGGTGTGCTTTGGGTTTTGGACTCATCCAAGGGTGGAGGATGACCCAAGAGTAGTATAAGCAGAGGGTAGAGGTGCCTTCCCCCTCTTGAAGGTTTAGAGGTTCTTGTGCTCCTTTGAGCTTTGCCCACTTTGTTGTGAGGCTTTATAAACCTCCCTTCCGAAATGAAAAACCATTCCTCTCAGATTCTGAATTTATTTTCGCATTTACATTCCGCACTTAAATTCGGTGTTTACATTCTTGCAATTTACATATATGCAATTTGGATTTATCTCCCCTCCTTCTACATGCTTTTGGATCTTTTGTTGAGGATGTATGAATGATGGATGAGTCCTCTTTAGACCATATCCCAATCATCTAGGCAAGTCTTGAGTTATTTCTCGAAAGAAACTGATTTTTGTTCTTGAGAGGATCAATCTTGGAAAAATGAGTTTTGGGTGTTATTGTCTTGTGTTCTAGCTTGCTATGACATGTGGGAAGCCATCTAGGATCATCTTGATTATTAAGAACCCACAAGCTAGCTGAGAGCCAAGTTTTTGTTCTTGAGCCCGTTCTTTTGCGCCCTTCCATAAAATTGAAAAAGGTCAGAACTTTCACGTCAATTCTTGCAATCAAGGGTTGGAATAGGTTCCTGACATCCATAGGAAGGTGTCCACAAAGTTTCATTGAGTTTGGGTCAGCCGATCAAAAGATTTCTCAATTTTCTTTTTTGAACCCGTGATGAAATCACTATTTATTCGCCTAGTTTTTTTCCTGTAGCTACAGTAAACAAGCACTACTCTGCGATTACCCGGTAGTGCCGAGTTTGTGGTAATCTCGACCTCGAGCTAAAAATTAAAAAATTGATTCTTAGCTTCCATTTGTTTTCTAAATTTTTTGGCGTGGTTTCTTTGGGAGATAAAATGTATTTTTGGATAATTCATCCAACTCGATCATCATCTTGGTCCTTCAATTGGTGTAAGAGCGGTTTTGCTCTTTCATAGATATTGACCGATCTCAAGAGCTATGGCGATGGACAAGTATTCCACCAATCCTCCTATTTTTCCTAGAGTTGATTTTATGTTTTGGAAATCGCGGATGGAGTCATACATCACTGCGCAGGGCTTCCTGATATGGTAGAAGGTGAAACTCCCGTATGAGGTTCCTGCTGATGAAAACGTCACGGCCGGCAATATGGCTGACGTTGAGGTGAATGCTAAGGCAAGGAACATTCTCATACAAGGTCTTAGCCACAGTACGTAAGATAGGATTTCTCACCTCCGTTCCGCTCACGAGATTTGGGTGACCCCCGATGGTTACCATGAGGGCACTACTCAAATCAAGACCGTGGCGGCAGACCCAAGACGAGCGTGAGTACAACAAGTTTGAACAACACTGGGTGAGAGTCTTGATAAGTGTTTACGTCACTTTACTAAGATTTTGAGTGATCTTGACGATTGGTTGCATATACTCGACTCGGATAATGCTCGCCATTTGTTGGCGCTTTCGATCTTAGAGTTTGGGAGATGAAGGTGACCACCATCAAGGACACCACCGACTTGTCGACTCTAACTCTTGGCGGGCTTTATTCCGCCTCAAGACCCATGAGATCGATGTCATCTCTCGAAAGATGAAATCTCAGTCGATGGCTTTGGTCACTGATCCCATTGGATCTTCTTCTTCTGATTCTTCTGTTGGTTTTTCCCTCTCCACCCTTTGCGAGCTAAGCGATGACCAACTGGAAAAATTTCCAGAAAATGAGCTTGCTCTTCTTGCTCGCAAGTTTTCTCATGCCTACAAGAGGATAAGAGAGGAAGAGAGGTGGCATGATCACTGCTTGAGTGTGGTGGCCCCAGCGACATTCGAGCGAATTGCCCCTAACTAGAAGGAAAAGAATGACAATAGCGGTTCGGCAAAGAACGATTACATCGACAAGAACCTCAACAAAAAGCCTCGATTCGTGAGTGGCGTGTGAGAAGAAGTACCGCAACTTCTCCAAGAACACGGCTCTTCCAATGTGTCCTCGTGCGCTTGATGACATCAACCTCTTGACCACGATGACATGGGCGATGGGGGATGATGAAATACAAGAGAAGAAAGGCGGCGACGACTTCACCTGCATGTGCTTCATGGCGGATGCACGGCAGTATAGCGACTCTAGAGCTCTATAGCGACTGGATGAGGTACCCTCCTATGACTAGCTCAATGAAGCTTTACGCAAATTAGGAAAATTTCATGCTAAAGCTAGAGCTAGGTGTATGGAGCTAGAGAAGGAAGTAGGTACCTTAACTCGGGAGTTAGCTTCCTTAGATCTTCTCTTTCTGAGTCACTAATGACCTTGTTCTTTGTGTGATGCCTTACTTGAGGAGTTAGAGAACTTAAGGACCATAGATGATAGTGTGCTTGCTGAACTTGATGGCCTTAGGTTGAAGAATGCTATCACTAGCTCTATTGATACTATTCCGTTGAGGCTAGTTTTCTTTATGCTCACTCTACTCCCTCATGTGAAAATTGCCCTAAATTGCTTGTTGAAATTAATGCCATGAGCGATCACCTTAGGAAGCTTTCTTCTAGAAATGATGAACTTGAAATGCATGCTTCTAAGGACTCAGTCAGCTCATGTGAGGGCTGTAGGCAACTAAAACTTGACAATGAATCCTTAAATGTCAAGTGTGCTAAACTTGCTAAGGACTTACTAGATAAGTCACAAGAAAGTTGCTTGCGATGTGCTGAGATTGAAGGGGACTTGGATAAAAGCCATGTCAAACTTAGGAAGAAACTTGAGGCCCAGACTCTTAGGATTAGAAATATCAATTGCGTTTCGTGTGAGGCCCTCAAAATTGAGGCAGCCGTGCTGAGGGAGAAAAATGCACGTGCTGATAGATCTTCTCTTCCTTGTTCTTCTTCCTCTTCTTCCCCTGTTCTTCGTGTGCCTCTTTCTTCCGGGAGTGTAGCTCATGAGCACTCTTCAGAAGTTTGTAGGAGGCAAGAAGAAGCTCAATCTTATTCTAGACCAATCCAAGATTAGCCGATTCAATGAGGGTCTAGGATTTGATTACTTGGAGAACGCTAGGGCGCATCCTCCCACTATTTTGCGTGGCTCGAAGAGTGATGATATCGTGGTAGCTCTCAGGGTGAGTACCACTATGTTTAGATCTGCCGAGGTTGTCCATGGGATCTCTAATCGAAGGTTGCTCCTCCACTGCTACTTTTGCCTCTAGTAAGGCGAAGTATACTTGCACCTTACGTCATAAGGATGGATATTTGGCGATTTTTGCTTGGTCGCCAAAATCACAAGGCGTGAGTGTGTTCTTGCTCTTAGGGCTATTCAGGGTCATCCCGCACTCGAGAGCTTTTAAGGCCTTGCACTTGCTTCTAGACAGTTAGAGAGTCTCTGTTTTGGGCAAGATCCGTGACTTGGTTTCTAGGTACATTCAATCGAGTTTTAGTCCCGAGCTATTCGTGGTCGGTCTTTCCGCCGCCCTCTTGATATTCCTTGTATTTCTTATCGAGGTAGATATCGGTGGCATGAGGTGTTTTACTCGTAAGAGATTCAGCACCTAACTCGGGATGGTGCGCCCATTGCACCACGGTGGGCCAACACTAGCCACTCCTAAATCTTTTGCTATTGCTAGTTCGATCTCGTAAGGGTTGAGCGTAGGAGAGACGCTAGAGTCCAGTCTTCTTCTTTGGCTGGCACCTTGAGGCTTCGTGTGGTTCAGTATTGGGTTCCCAGGTCTTCACTTTATCCCAGTACTGAGTCATCTTTCTCTTCTATGACTTGATCAGGCTCGTCGGATGGGGAAGAGAGAGGTTTGGATTGTCGACTTCGGTTGTTCTCTTCATATGATCGGAGACTCTCGTTGGTTCTATTCCCTAGTCCGAGCCCCCGATGATGAGTTGATCACTTTCGAGGATGCTTCATCAGGTAGAGTCATTGCTAAGGGTACCATTTGCATTAATCAAAATTTCATTCTTAAGGATAAAATTTATTTTGGGATCATTCACTCCCCTCTGATCGCCATCTCGGTCCTTGAGTAGATCTTAGCCATTTGATCTAGCGGATAGGGTCGGATCTTGCCGCATGTCCATGCCAATTGCCGCTCCACTCAAACTTAGTTGTTAGATCTGCAAGGCACGGTTGGATGCGTGCCGCGTGTCGCGCACCGGGCCAACCACATCCTTCATCGCTTCGTTACCCGCATGTAGCCGTCACCGTCCGAATTGGCGTGGACAACCGAGATGGTGCCAAGTATCACCACCACGGTAGCCCATGTGTTTAGTCCTGATCTCACCGCATGTCGCCGCTGATGCCAGTGCTTGCGTCAACCAGTGCATGAGCACAATGGTGTTGGTCCACCATGGACTGTGCATTGTTCTGTGGACCGGGTCTATGGACCCTCCAGGCCCACATGTCAACCTAATTAAGGTTTTTCCTGATTTATTTTATTCGTATATTTTTTGCTAACGTTAGTGACATCATAAATCAAAATTTCCAGTAGTAAAATAATTGGATTAATTTGGATTTTTATTTTCCTGATTTATTCCAGTTTGTAAAAATTTGAAAAATTGAGCTCTAATTAATCGTGAATTTTATTTAATTTTTGGAGTTGAGTTTGCTCTCAGTTTTTGGTATTTATTGCTTTATTATTCGCTTCGTGTAGACATCGAGGTACTCCGAGGTGTTCGTGAGCAAGGTCCAGAGTTGGATCAAGACCTTTTTTATGGCAAGTTGTGCTTTGATCATGTTGAACCCATGTTTTAAAAGTTATTTTTTTAAAAATTATTGCATGACAATTCAATATATATTTGTTTCAATTAATTTGGGGTTGGCTATTCAACACATTTGAGTTATGTCAACCTTGTCATTTATATCCCATGATTCATTTGTCACCCTAGTATGGTTCTTTATTAATTGGTAGATATTAATTGCCAATGTGGGTTAACTAGAACGTGAGTCATGTATACAAGCTTTCCAAAGCTTTGTATGGACTCAAGCAGGCCCCAGAGCAAGGTATGAGAGGCTCAAGTCTTATCTTCTCAGTCATGGTTTCAAGATGGGTATAGTAGACAAGACTCTATTCATCAGACACCATGAGTCCCACCTTCTTCTCGTCCAGATTTATGTGGACGATATCATTTTCTGTGGCTCATCTCATTCTCTTGTGTCTCAGTTTTCTGACGTGATGAGCATTGAGTTTGAGATATGTATAATAGGCTAGTTGAGCTATTTCCTTGGCTTCCAAATCAAGCGGACTCGGAATGGCACTTTCTTGCATCAAGGCAAGTACACCTGGGACCTCCTGAGACACTTTGACATGTCTGACGGAAGCCGATGATGGCTCCTATGGCCACCTTCGTTGTCCTCGAGCCTTATGAGGATGGTGAGCCTACTAATCAAAAGGAATTTTGGAGCATGATCGGCTCCCTCTTGTACCTCACTACCTCGAGGTGGACATACATTTTCCTGTTTGTCTTTGCGCTCGATTTCAAGCTTCTCCTCATGCCTCTCACCACCAAGCAGTGAAGTGCATATTCAGATACCTTCATGCTACCATTGATTATAGTATTTGGTACTCTTCTTCTTGTGTGTCCCTTCGAGTCTTTTCCGATGCGCACTTTGTCTGGTCAGAGGATAGATAGGAAGAGCACTTGTGCACTTGCTAATTCATTGGCACTTCTCTTGTTTTTGGTCATCTTGGAAGCATTTGAATTGCACAATCCACCACCGTGGCCGAGTATGTTGTTGCTGCCAGCTTGTTGTATTGAGTTCTCTGGATGAGATCGACCTTGCAATACTTTGGGTTAGAGATAAAAAGTGTACCACTTTTCGTGTACACTACGCTATTTGCATTGCTAAGAACCCGGTCTGAGATTCGGACCAAGCACATTGATATGTGATATCACTTCCTTAGAGACCATGTGGAGAAGGGTGATATCGGCTTCACTTGTAGAGTGACCTCCAGATAGCCGATATCTTTACTAAGCCTTTGGATAGCTCCGGTGTTTGTTGCCACTGAAGAGTGAGTTTGGATTAGTGTGCCCTTACGGCCTATTGTGAGGTGGAGCTGTTTGTATAATATGTATTATATGTTTTCTTCTAGCATTTCCTTTGCTTTTTCTTTTGAGTGATTATGGGCTTATTTTCCTTAGTTGAGTTCACTTCACTTACACTACGGCATGCTTTGCGTGAACCTCTCATCTTATGCTATAGGTTGCTATAATGCACAATTAGCTGTTCTCTTTTCTCTCTAGGTTGAGTTCTCTCACAGTCTTATAAGTCTAGTAGGTGTTGGGCCCCCTGAGTAGACAGGGTCTGTGTGCACTCCTTAGTTTGGGATCTAGAGTCAGCTTTCCTATGTCAGTCATTGGGGAAGATGAGAGCGAGTCTGAGCCGTAGTGAGTCTCTTCTATCTTTTCTATGCTCTATATCCATCCAGTTTGCAGTTTTCTTGACTTCTTCTCATCATTCTGTATTTTCTGCTTTCTATTGAGTTCATTTGGGTTTTTGCATCTAATTCTGCTAATAACTCATTTCAACCAGATTTGTTCTTAAAATTGATTCAATTGTTAAGGGGGAGTTTGGGAATCTATTCATGCATTGCATATAGACTGCATTTTCTGTTTTATGAGCTTTGTCTATTATGAAAATGATTTAATCTTTATGCAATTCACCATGCTACTTCATTTGAAGAAAATCACTAGCTTAGATATGTCCAAGTTCATTTATTCTGCTAAGCTTGTTAAAATTTGAAAATTGAATGCTTTGAATGAAAACTTGATGAAACATGTTGTAGTTACTTGCTAAGTTTCTTCTCTAGATGTATTTGACATGATTTGTGAAATTTTGGATATCTCTAGAGTCCCTATAGCAACTTGGGTGAAACTTGCTTGATTCATACTAGAGTCTTTCATTTGCTCATGAATCAATGTGCTAAAAAAAGAAAATTAAGCAAATGACTTCTTTGTGCATTAGACTTAACACCTTATATTCGCAAGACAAACTTCCCATTACACTTAAGATGAACTTGGAATGCATCGTGGTATGACCAAGACCATCCTCTTAAA